>JAMXBC010000002.1:65995285-67492785 GCA_024138005.1 Lumnitzera racemosa | reverse complement strand
AAGTCATAACTATGATAAGTAAATTCTATATCTTCAATACATCAACAATCCATATGATCACTTATGTCTAATGAAACCCTTTACTACTCCTCGTAATAGGTGTAGTCCTATCATCATCCAAGTCATATACTAAATCATACCTTAGGTCATTGTAGAGATCTTGATCTCTTACATTACCTGCATCTAAAATTAATGGTCCTTGAAGGGTAAGCAAATATGATTAGTACAAGAATTATTCAATCATACACACATGAGCAAGTAATATTCATTTTACGTACGAATGCAAAACATGTATCACAAAACTAGATATTATCTTTAAGTTAAGTCCAATAAGATCACAACTTTAAGGTCCCAAAGCTTGGAGTATTTCATGATCCCAAGTCATCTAGTATCATATAAAATATAAGTATTTGGTATTGGGTAATCCTAATACCCTAGAGTCATCAATCAACTTAGATTTAGCCGACTGGGACTTGGTATGCAACTCCACTCCGAACAATGCTATAAACCAATCCTCAAGTGTCACTTAGAGATCACCAATACTCTCAATCCCTTAGTATCATGCCCTAAAAGTGGAAAGTAGTAATAGTCTTACCTTGTACACCAACTTATGATAGAAGCTAACCACTTTACTACTATCGTAAACTTAATATACATAAGGTACAAACAATTAAACAACTCTAAAGCATCTCTAGATTCATATTTAAAGTAAAATTGAGACATTTAATTTGTATAATTCTTTTAAAAAATGGAAATTTGATTAATATAATTCTTTTGAAAAATAATAGAAATTATTTGGAGTTCTTATACAAGCAAGTTTATAAAAGAATCCAAATTCATTTTTACAATAAATACAATAGTACAAGTCAGTCTAGGTTATTCAAATGATCTAATTGACTTCAAAACGAAAACAAAAAGAATATTCCAATCCATTTGCTCCATACACCAGAACCGTTGACCATCTTTTGTACACTTAGGATTGGGTGATCTTAGTGTCTACCTTCTAAGACCTGCAAAAAAACTATGGGGATATGAGCAACCACTGCTCAATAAGGAGACGAAGAGAGAAGTATACATAGCAAAACAATTAAGTCAGCTTATCAATCAGTTAGTTAGATGCAATGCAATGCAACAAGCATATGTTATCCATATGACATTGTCCGATTCATCATGAAGTTAGAGAATTGTGTCCACTCTAATACGGATTGAAGGGTTTTTTTATAATGGAGGTATGCTCCGGCTACAATGCTATACCCAGGTTTGTGCAATGGAGACATACTTCTCTTGAGACCTCTTCAAACCTACTGCTCGTAACCTTACCGCAACCTTCTCTCTTGTCACTTAATTCGGCCTTAAAGGTGAAGGAAAGCCAAGTTTAGCTACCTCATCGAAGGGTCAATATTTTATTGGAAATCTTAACCACTCTCCTAGTAGGTTGCAATGCATGTTCGGTTAGTGTTTATGTCTAAGTTTTAGCTTAATCCATTTTAAAAGTGACAATCCAATTGTAAACAATTAAATCAAGGAACAAAACACCACAAAGCAATCACAACGTATAGCATAAGAATCAAACAACCTAATAAGCAAATTCCAAACACACATGTCGCTTGTACTTAATCAGTTACTTTACAACCACAAACAAGTATACACATCAACCTCCAAGTACTTTTATATAGTACTCCAAAATGCTATTAAGCATTAATCTCACTTACCTAGATTCATAGTCACTCTTGTAAGTGAGATGCATCAATCCTTCTATCATCCAAGGTCCCTATGTTATAAATTATAATTTTAGTTTCTATACAATTCATTGAAGTAATAATGTTTTAAATTACTATACTTTTATTTAGACTTAACATTCTTATAGTACTCCCTAGGTATTGGTTATAGGTATTAAGTGGTATTACTTCTACATACATTATTGAAACCTTCCATTCAACCTTATACTAGGTTTATTAGGTTTATAGTTACTTCTACATGATCTCCTACTAAGGTTTATTAGGTGTGTGGTATTTTCTATTCAAGTTTCTACTAAGGTTTAACTCATATTCTTTTATGTGGAACCTTCTATTAAGGTTTCCTAAGCTTAAAGCACCTTCTACTCAAGTTTTTACTAAGGTCTTTAGCTATATTCTTTACCTATTAGACCTTTTAGTCAAGCTTCTATTAGTATCTTGACTAATGTTTCTTATTAAACAAAATAGATCTACGCAACCCTTTACAGGAGTTTTGTTTATAGTTTTTGTATTAAGAAACCTTTCGATAAAGTTTCTGCAACTATAACTTATAGTCAACTCGATTAGGGAATCCTCTACAATACCTTCTATAGATTAGCAATTTGCACCAATATCCACATAAGCTTCTATAGAACCTTCTACAGCTACCAGCTCTTCACCAGCTCATCCAAAACTTCTGCAAAAAACTTGTACAACTACTAGATTCACCCAATTTCATAAAAAAAATGTTGCATTTCACTCTTTCCTTAACTTTGTTCAAATTCAACTTAGTTGAGAATCCACCAATATTGACTCCCATGGTCTCAAACTCATTCACATCAATATGCAAAACCCCTAATTCAACCATAAAAGAGTGTTGAACACAATTAATTAACTAATAAACTTAGAATACATATATTAGGTCAAAAAATCATGGTTTTTAACAGAAAAATTCTTCATGCATAGCAACTAAAATCTTTAACTAACTACTGTTATTAGTAAATTTTCAATAAAAATTATCAATTCAACAATTTAGTAAAAATCCACATAATCATTTAAGTAAAAATTATCATTTTTAACTTTGGAAAAGCCCATCTTTTCATTAAATACCCTATCACCACTTAAAAATCAAGATCAGCCGATTGCATGCAATAAAAAATTACTCAAAAAGTGATCGAAAAATCAAATCTAGCAAGATCCTTTAAGAATGGTAGATTTTCCTTAAAATAAAGCTTATTGATTTTTCTAAAAACTAAAAATTAACCCTAATTAAATGAGAAGTTTTAGGAATTTTTTTTAGCATAGCAATTATCTATATGATATAAGATATTTACACACAAAAAAAATTGAAAAGGAACCTACATCGTTTAGGTATTTGAAAATTAAATTGAAAATTGATTTCCAAAAGCATTCTTCTTAAGGGAGATATATAAAACATGAACAATTTGAAGAATGACATCGAAATGCAATTTTTTATAATTTTATAACAAGATTTTCCATTTTTTAAAATTTATCAAAAATTAGGTTGAAAATCAATCTCATCAGTATTGGAATCTCCAATAGTCACCCATGGTGGTGGGTTTGTCTACTCAAAATGGCGCTATTAAAGCCTCAATTGTAGTAGCTACCCATTTTTAGGTCTTCCCTTTGTTTGGGAATTTTACATGCCCAAATTGCCACCTAATTTTCCAATTTTCCTTAAATTTCCCTAAAATTCTCTAAAAATTTCCCTAAAACTTTCCTTATGCTTTCCCTGTTTTGGAGTTATGATCTACTCAAAAGGATGCAAATGGTGCTGTTAAAGGCTTTATATAAGCCTTAGGTTAATGAGTAAGTGTAGGCAAATGGTGTACATGAAAAATGTCATGTTTCCCTGTTTTCACATTGCTAAGTGTATAATGGTTTAGTGAAACAATGGTCTAATCCTTGGTCCTTTCTCTTGGTTTTATCATGAAACCATCTAATCCCATAGTTTTTAACACATGGTTTTAAGAAGCCAACAACTCATCCTTAGTTTTCAAGAAAACCATGAGCTCCTTTAATGTACCACTTAGGTTTATTATTTATAATATTTTAGGTTAATTGTTAATTTTGTATGAAAGCTTCTATTAATACCTCTCAACCCATGCTCCATTAAGTAACTCAATTTCATATTATTTATTTTAATTATTTTATTATATATATATGTATATTTTTTCATAACATTTTACTAATTTTCTTGTCTATTTAATTTATCTCTAAACTTCATTTCTATTTCGCATCGATTTTCGATATTTTGGAATTTTATGAAATGAAGGTGTTAGTTTTATTGCTTTAATTTATATTAATATTTCAATATTTCATTTCAAGATTTGAATTTAGATAGCCTCTTTGACTAAATTTTGGAGTCTTATTGTAGATTTTAAGCCTAAATGAACCATTTTTATGGACACTGTTAATTAGGTGTTCAAAATTCTAGGATAATACTTAGTTAATTCTTTTATATATTATTATCGTAAATATCAATTCATGGCATTTTGTTATATTTTACCATTGATTAACTTTTGTCTAAGAGTGCATTAATTTAGATTTCGAGTTTTGTGGTTTCTTCATTTCAACAAATAATAAGTAAATTTAGAAATTTTTAACTTTCAAATTGTACTATTATTTTATAATTCCATTTCAAATACCTAAATTCCTTAAGTCATTTTAACTAATTTATAGTCCTAACGTACTTTTTAAGCTAGAAATGGATAATTTTTACAAACATTTTAAATTTTGATGCTAAGGTCTTATTTACTAAAATGTAGGTCCCACACTTAAGCCCAACTTCATCACAATTAAGAGTTCTGGTCGAATATATTATTAAATTCATTTACAATCTATAGCTAAACAAGTACAACATACAAGCATGTAACATCATATTTGAACTAGCAATCTTGGTTAACACTTAATTTTTTAAGCAATTAATCTAAACTTTAGAACCTGAGATAAGAGTGCAATTCGCTAAGTATCAACGTTCTATTCTCATGTTGAAGTCTTTTGGTCCAAGTCACATTAGTTATGACTTAAGGGATTAAACTCTATGAAGTGTTTAATCTAGTGGTGTTGGCTTGATTCTAAGTTTGGTTTGTGTTTTAATCTTAGGTTAATTTGATTATAGCTAGTTTACGATCAAAATACACATGGTTTAGTTGAAATATTACAACTACCATCAACCTAGCATCTCAATTTGCCACCATGATGGTTTTAAGAATAGAACAGAATCATACTTGCAAGGGAGAAGCCTAAACCGTAAAGTCAACATCTAAGGCTACCATTAAGCTAGTTTTAAACTAGCCAACCAGCTCCTTTTCTATTCCATGGGAAAGATTTCTTTCCCTTGACCAATTTTCCTCCTTTGCAACTTGCAATCACAATTTGTATTTTTGTTTTTCTAAACTTCCTATACATTCAAGATTTCACTTCCTTGAAAATTCTTTACTTCCTAGTTCTTTTCCTAACACCCAAAATCAAATCTAAAACACATTTTCTTATATGGTGAAGAATTAATAAACTTACTTGAAACTTCTCTTTGCATCCTTCTAAATCGTTTGTTCTTTACACCATCACAACAATTTGACAAAATGAAACTCCAACATTAATACTTTTGTGAGACTTTACATTACAAAGCCATTTATACACTTACCAAACAGTACGTGCCCCAACAAATGCTACCTTCGTTGTTCTTATTCAAATAACACACCAAACTCCTCTATTTTGACAATTAGTACATTGGAACACTTGCATAATTATCAAACAGATGAATGCTCAAAGATTTTCCCACCTACCTTCATTCTTCAATGTTGGGTACATAAGAAAGGTTGTATCTAGTATATGATAAGAAGATAAGTTTAGGAAAGTGAGAAAGGCAAGAATAGAAAATAACATTATTTGTTTAAACCTATTACTAGTATTGCTTGGGTGAGTTTGAGAAGAATACCCCCACCCCTTTACATAAATATATTTTTTAATCCCCTTTAATAAAAAGAAGTATTGACTATTACAAAATATTTAAGAATATATTTTTTCTATTGAAAAGAGAGTATATGTTATAAATATAGGAGTAAAGACTAAATAAAATCTAACTTTATAGCATCTGTTCGATATGCAATTTAATAAGAGGTTATATATACACTTATACTTTCATCTCTTTAGCATTTTAGTTTAGTAAAACAATACATAATTTAAAATTGCAAAGATGACAGGGAAATAAAAAAGGAAAAGCCTTAAACCATTGTTAGTTGCCCTATAGGGAGTTTGCTTCTTTTATCATAAGAAGTTGGTATTTTCTATACAGTATTATCACTAAAAGTCAATATTATCATTTAAGGATTATTATTAAATATTGTATCTTTCCTTTGTTATAAGTGTCTACATTATTATTAAACTTTATTCTTCATAAGTCTTCTTCGATTTTCAAGCACCATTGATGATAAATCAGGAAAGGAGAAGAAAAAGAGAGAGAATTTAAAAGTATGGAGTAAAAGCACTCCATAAAGCATTAGAAAAATTGCCTTTCAAACTAAGAAAACACAACTTAAATGACATCTATTGGTTTGTTGACATGGATAACATACTTCTTTGAATGTAACATCTAAACACATGAATATGGAAGCTCTGGTATGATATATATATAGTAACCTCTAAAGGTAAGTGCTTTTGTTGACTTAGAGACTTTCCTTAAAAAGAAAAAGAAAAAGAAAGTAGACAATATCTCATAGGCTGCAAGATGTTATGCAAATGGAAGGCTAAGAAAATCGAACCTCATTAATTCCATGTATTAAATATATAAATGATATAGGGATACTGATGGATTACCGACTACCAACCTAATCACTCCTACAAGCCTCAATCCCACACTTGAAGGATTCTTTCTCATCAACCTGTTGACTACGAGAAACAGTATTCTGAAGGAGGAAGGTTAAATTCCCTGGGTGCTCTAGGTGGTTATACTATACTCTATTCGTTATGGTGTACCATACCAACCTTCCTTTGGCTGAAATTTCTATGCTAAGTGACCAGACTTTCAACTGCCAAAAGTCTTCTGCCGAGTAAATGAAGCAAGCTCTTAGTCGGGTACTTCTCTTCCGGCCTCCTCCTAACTCTCACGGCATCCTTCCACTTCTCGGTTTCTTTGTCGCTGCAACACCTTGTGTCCTCTCACCTATTATGCTCAGAGAACCCTTTGTACGGATCTAATGCCATACTACTACCTATCCTCTTCACATGACATTGTACAATTTTCCCTTTCTATCTTTTGTCCCCTTTACCCCTTTTAATATGTACTAGGAATTCCCTTTTTATATATACTTTCTTCTAATTTCTTTATTTGTAATGTTGCCTTAAGGACTTACTATAAATAGTCCCTTCTCTTTGTAAGTTGGAATGATCTGGTCTTAGATATATACATTGAATATACTGTTCTTGTGAGACAACCCTCTCAAAGTCCATTTTTCCAGATACTCTTATCTAATCTTACCAAGCAGATCAAGATTAACAACGGGTAGACCTTGACATCGACTTATATGTCATATCAAGTGAAATGTCAAGTGGTGTTGTATTCGTTGGTATGTTATATCCTTCAAGCAACTTCATGTCAGCTACTCTAGCCAGTTCTTAAACCAGTTCTAATTGGAATAAAGCTATGGGACCTTTGACCCACAGCTGAGCCCGAGGAATAAAGGAGTTAGTACAATGAATCCTTATGTTCTTACCAACCCCTGCTGAGGCCGAGTACTTACTTGCCAAGTCACCTTTAACGTCATCCCGAATGACTGGCCTTTATTCCGTGTTATGCTTAGTTGATGACTACTCTAATGCCCAGTTCAAGAGGTTGAAAGATAGAAAATTCGGACTGACTAGGCCATTCCTACTTGGATAAGCCTACCCATCCGTACTTTTTATCTACATCCCCTAACAACCTTGCCAATGCAATATCGCCACATGTACAGTATCATATGGAGAATCTGTAGCACCAATGATCGATTTCCTTGTATACTCATTTTTACCCTCTTGTATCATGTACATTGCTTCTTTAAGAAATGTCCTCATTGTCTTTTCCCTTTTGAGCAAGTTAACCTGACTCATCGGTATAAATACCCTTATACTTGTAGCTGTAATAGATCAGACTACCTTTAATACACTTGAATACTTCCTTCCTTTATTCTCAGTATCACTCTTATCCTTCCTTTTAAGCAAGGTTAAGTGGTGAATAACCTTACTAGACCAATTCATACATCATATCAAATTGTACAGTAAGTCTTCAAAAGTTCCTTTGGTACATCATATCCTTTGGAACTATTCATGGGTTTTTATTTACTATTCCATTCGTCTTTGTCACTTTTTTCATACATTTCCCCATTAACCCTTTTTCAACCTTTCTATAAGCTTAGACCCATCCAGCGACTAGTCTTATTTGTTCTCAATTACAGTTCATACCA
This sequence comes from Lumnitzera racemosa, assembly GCA_024138005.1. Taxonomy (NCBI): domain Eukaryota; kingdom Viridiplantae; phylum Streptophyta; class Magnoliopsida; order Myrtales; family Combretaceae; genus Lumnitzera; species Lumnitzera racemosa. The sequence goes on along the minus strand of JAMXBC010000002.1, from coordinate 67,484,609 downwards.
TCTTGGTATAAAAGTAGAGGTTTTGCATAAACTATAGTTAGTTCTTCTAGAAGTTTTGTTGTTCTCTATTTTGCATGTATGGAACAGAGTCAGTTACTATGTTCATTTGATTGTTGTGTTATTGGCTATTCACTTTATGAAGTGTTTGTTTGAATTTGATTCTATGAGAAAAAATAACAAACCTAAGTATGAATGTTAGTGCTGGTGATGACAATAGAGTTGTCCACCATGGACGACAATCTCAGGAAACTCTTAGAAATACTGATGAGAGACTTGATGAGGTACCTAACCTCTTGGTAGTTTTGACCTGAGTTGTTCATGCCCTATCTTGCCGACCTACTGAGGCCGCATAAAACACTTTACAACCTGCTTAACCTGTTAGAGGTCAAAACCTAGCTTAACTAGTTCGGTAAAGGAGTTGGCGGACGAGTAAGGCAAAGGATAAACCTAAGAGAGCTTAATGAGGAGGAAGAAGAGTATCTTGAAGAGGAGCATCTTGAAGAGGAGCATGTATGAGTCCCCAGAGCATCCGACCATATGAAGCTTCGAATTCTGAGTTTCAATGGATCTGGGAATGCTGATAAGTATCTGGACTAGGAAGAGAAGGTAGAGTATGTATTTGATTACTATCAATATGAGGATTATGAGATTGTAAGAATTGCTACTATTGAATACTTTGGGTATGTCACCATGTGGTGGAAGAATTTTCAAGCCATGAGAAGAAGAGAAGGGTATCAAGAGGTTAACACCTGGCTCGAGATGAAAAGAGTGCTTAGAAACAGATTTATGCTGGAAACGTATCTCCAAGATACTTTCACTTGGCTTTAAGAGCTGAGATAAGGAGGCCTAGCTATTGATAAGTATGTTCAAGAATTCCAAATGCTTATGATAAGATGCGAAGTGGAGGAAACCCCAACCCAAACAGTCTCAAGGTTTACTATTGGATTGAGAGGAGACATTCGAGACATTATGGAGCTCCAACGATTTGACAGAATGGATGAAGCTATTAGAATTGCCTAGTGAGTAGAGAGGCAGAGAAAGAGTCGAGTAACAATAGAATGCTGATTAGCTGACTAGGACAAGCAAGTCATCGAGCTTAGTCTAGTATCGAATTGAGCAAAAGAGTTGATGTTAGAGTCGAGTAAAACGGCCATCCTGAAGATGTAGTGCCAACTCGAACATATGAGAAAGGGCAAGGGTCTACGAGAAAGACCAGCCAAATCAAGTGCTTCAAGTGTCAAGGATTTAGATATATGGCTACTCAATACCCGAATCGAAGGACGATAGTCATTAAGGGAGACATCCCGAAAGTAGAAGTAGAGAATATAGATGAAGAACCCGAAGAGGAAGAGGTTCTTGCAGAGAAAGAACTGATTGAGGAGGACGTGTTCCTTGAGGACTTAGATTAGTTACTTATGGTTATCCGGTGCACTATGAACATGGAACCCTTATAAGAGGAGGAGTAGAGAGAGAACTTATTTCATATCACTTACAATGTGAATGATCAAATGTGTGCTCTCATTATGGATAGTAGAAGTTGCACTAATGTAGCATCGGCAGATCTTATTTCAAAACTCAAGCTACCGACTATCGTACATCCTAGGCCATATAAGTTGCACTAGTTGAGTGAAAAAGGAGCATTACATGTCACTCAGCAAATACTGCTGCCAATCACTAGAGGGAATTACTCTAACCAAATCCTCTACGACGTACTACCTATGTGCGCTTCCCATGTATTGCTGGGAAAGCCATGATTGTTTGATAAGAGAGTTATACATAACAGCTACAAGAACACGTATATGCTGGAAAAGGATGACTGGAAGATTACGCTAAATCCAATGCCACCAAGAGAAGTTCACAAGCTACAGATGAAACTCGCTCACGAATCGAAGAAAACTCTAGTGATGAGTAGAGTTGAGTTCCGAAAAGACATCAATGCTAATGAGCTAACCCTATTGTTAGTCAAGCGACTATTGAAGGGATAAGCTTCCCTAGGAAATCAAGGGGTTACTAGATGACTATGCCAACCTATTCTTAAAATAGTTACCTAAGGGGTTGCCCCCAATTTGAGGCATAAAGCACTACATTGACTTAATACCCAGTACTGCATTGCTAAATAAGCAAGCTTATCGAATAAATCACAAGTAGGCTTCTAAACTCCAACATCAAGTCAATGAGTTGTTGGAGAGAGGTTATGTGCAAGAGAATCTCAGCCCTTGTGCCATGCTTGCACTTCTGGTGCCGAAGAAGGATGGAACTTAGTGGATGTGTGTTGACAACCAAGCTATGAACAAAATTACGATCAAATACAGGTATCCGATCCCGAAGCTAAAAGACATGTTGGATGAGCCAAGATTTTCAACAAGATTTATCTTAAGTCTGGCTACCATCAAATCTACATAAGATTAGGAGACGAATGGAAGACTGCATTCAAGACTCGACATGGACTTTATGAGTAGGTGGTCATACCTTTCAGCTTATCAAATGCCTCAAGCACTTTTATGAGACTTATGAACCATATGCTATAATATCTCATCGTAAAGTGTGTCGTAGTGTACTTTGACGACATCCTGGTCTACAGTATCGACATGTTGAGTCACTATGAACATCTTAGATTCATCTTGGATATCCTTCATGCCAAGAGACTATTTGGCAACTTGAAGAAATGTTGCTTTTGCTAAGAGGAAGTGGTATTCTTAAGGTATGTAGCTAGTGGAGAAGGCTTGCGAGTTGATGATGAGAAAATCAAGGCACTTGTTAAGTGGCCAACTCCTATTACTTGTGTCAATGTAAGAAGTTTCCATGAACAGCTTCGTTTTACAGAAAGTTTATCAGGAACTTCAGCACCATCATCGCACCACTTACCGAGCTAACAAAGAAGAACATTGACTTCTGATGGGGAGAAAGGGAAGAGAAGAGCTTTATTGATGTAAAAGAAAGGTTGACCTCCGCCCCAATGTTAGCACTACCTGAATTCGACAAAATTTTTTAGCTAGAATGCGATGCATCAAGTGTTGGAATGGGCACTGTCCTAATGTAGGAAGGCCGACCAATTGCCTTCCATAATGAAAAGCTCCGAGAACCACAGCTGAACTACTCCATGTATGACAAGGAACTTTAGGTACTAATTCCAGCAATGCAAGTGTGGCATCATTACTTACTACTAAGAGAATTTGTCATATACACTGACCATGATCACTGAGGTACCTCCGAAGTCAAACCAAGTTATCGAAGCAGCAAGCAAGATAGGTTGAATTCTTCGAGGGGTTCAATTTTTTGATAAGGTATAAGCAAGGAAAGAGCAACTTAGTTGCAGATGCTCTTTTGAGGAGGCATGTACTCTTACCAGAACTTTAGACCAGGTTGTTTGGTTTTGCGAGTATGAAAGAACAGTACTCTGTAGATCCATACTTTGGACCAATAATTTTGTAATGCGTAGAAGGGAGGATAGTGGATGAATATTATGTAGAGGATGGCTATCTATTTCGAGGAGGGAGATTGTGTATGTCAACTTGTTCCTTATGGGAATTATTAGTCAAGGAAGCCCATAGTAGAGGGCTCTCCAAATACTTTGGAGAAAGGAGAACCTATGAACTATTGAATAACCGATTCTTTTGGCCGAAAATGCAAAGAGATGTGCACTAAGTTCTCGAAAGCTATGCAGTGTGCAAAAAGGCCAATTACTGAGCCGAATAAGGATAAGCAATGCCCCTACCTGTTCCAACGAAGCCATGGAATGAACTAAGTATGGACTTTACTCTCGGACTACCGCAAACTGCTCGAGGCAAAGATTCTGTAATGGTCGTTGTAGATCGGTTCAGTAAGATGGCACACTTCGTGCCTTGTACCGAAACTAATGACACTTTGGCTATTACTTCTCTTTTCTTACAGGAGATTGTGCAAATATACGGCGTGCCTAGGAATATAGTCTCCGATAAGGACCTAAAGTTCTTAAGCCATTTTTGGAGGACCCTATGGCATTGGTTGGGAACCAAATTACTCTTCAGTACCTCATGTCACCCACAAACTAACGGCCAAACAAAGGTAGTTAATCATACTTTAGGGTTACTGCTCTGAGCTACATTAGGCAAGAACCTGGCTGATTAGGAGATCTGCCTGCCAATAGTCAAATTCATCTATAACCGGACCATACATGATACCACTAAGTAGACCCTTTTGAGGTGGTCTATGGATTCAATCCTGAGTTGCCCCTCAACCATTCCCTTGTACCAGCACTTACGCAAGAGGACCCCGATGCCTCAACCAGAGCATAATCTCTTCAGCACATCTATGACAAGGTCACTTAGCTTATCAACTAAGCTACCAAAAGAATACAAAAAAGGACCAAGGGTAGGTCGGCCAAACAATTTTAGCTGGAAGACTTGGTATGGCTACACCTCAACAAAGAATGGTTCCCGAACAAAGGAAAGAACAAATTATCAGGAAGAGTGGAAGGACCTTTCAAAATTCTCCATAAAATCAATGACAATGCTTACAAGTTAGAACTACCTAAGGACTATGAGGCTTCTGACACCTTCAACATTACCAACCTTAGTCCATATCACCATGATAAAGAACTAAGCGAACACCATTTGGATTTGATCCCAAATTCCAAAAAACCCAGAGGGAGTGATGGGAATCAAACTACAGGAACTCTAATCCGCAGCTGAGCCTGAGGAGTAGAGGGGCTGGTACAACGAATCCTTATGTTCTAACCAACCCCTACTAAGGTCGAGTACTTACTTGTAGAGTCACTTTTAATGCCATCCTGATTGACCGCCCTTTATTCCGTGTTTTGCTGAGTTAATGACTACTTTAATGCCAGGTTAACCAATCACTCGACATCATCCTCGCCGAAAGGTCGAGAGACAGAGAATCTAAACTAACTAAGCCATTCCTACTTAGATAAGCCCATACGTTTGTACTTTTTGTCTGCATCGCCTAACAACCTTGCCAATGCAACATCGGCAAGTATATTGTATCGTATAGAGGATCTGTAGCACCAATGATTAATTTCCTTATATATTTATTTCTACCCTCTTGTATCATATACATTGCATCTTTAGGAAATGTCCTTATGACTTTTCCCTTATGGGCAAGTTACCCCAACTCATAGGTATAAATACCCTTCTACTTGTAGTTGTAACAAATCAAATTACCTTTAATACATTTAAGTACTTTCTTCCTTATGTAAACACTGCTTGTTTACTCTCGGCATCACACTTATCCTTTCTCTTAAGTAAGGTTAAATAGCGAGTAACCTTACAGGACTAATTTGTATGTCATATTAAATTTTACCATAAGTCCTCAAAAGTTCCTTTGGTGTGTCATATCCTTTGGAACTATTCGTGAGTTTTTACTTACTATTCCATTCGTCTTTGTCACTCTTTTCATACATTTCCCCATTTACCCCTTTTCAAGCTTTCTGCAAGCTTAGACCCATCCAACGACCGGCCTTGTCTATTCTTCGTTACAATTCGTACCAAGTCCATCCTATCTTTCTTCAATATCTTGAAGGACTATTGATTTAAATTCAGTACTGTAAGCCCTAGTGATAACTAAGCTCCTAGGTACATCATATAATCTTGGTATTAGAGCTTAAGGTTAAGACCGAAAGCTGTGTGGTATTTGTGTATGTGTAAGGATTTCTCATATGGAGTGTACTTTCAAAATCTCATTATAAGAGTGTCGAATCCTAGTGTTTAAGGAGAAATTAATGATGCTGAGAGTGATGCTCAGGGTTGAGGTCGTGTGACCCAACAAACACTACGTACTACTAATGAGCAGATACAAGACCATACTGCTATCATTCCTAATTTAGTTGCTTCGATATAAAGAGTTCTAGAGACTGGGTCGTGTGAGAGAGTTGTTGAACATGGATGAGAGATGAGAGAGAGGCCAAGAAGACAGATGAATAAACGAGCACTAAAATCCTTTCCTATGAACCAAGCACCCCTCTGATGTATCAATAGAATGGCGAGAAAAAGATTGGAGTTTGATGAAGTGGAAGAGTATGATGAAGAAGAGGAATAGTATGTTGGGATTGATGAACATAAGCTTAGGTCTCATAAGGGAGTTAAACACCTCAAGGTATAACTTCCGAGCTTCAACAGGTCTAGTAGTGATAACTACTACTTAGACTAAGAGGAGAAGATCGAAAAGATATTCTATTTTTATGATTATGAAGATTGTATTTGCATTTGAGTAGCTACATTAGAATTTTCTAGATATACAGCAATATAGTGGAAGAAGTTACGGAATATACGCATGAGAGCCAAATGAGAAGTTTGGATATGGAATGAAATGAAAAGAGTCTTGAGAAGTGGGTTCGTTCCCAAATACTACGAGTAAGACACTTTTAGATGACTCTAAGAGCTAAGCTAAGGTAACAAATTAGTAGACGACTATGTCCAAGAGTTTTAGTTGATCATCATCCGATGTGATGTCGAAGAACATAAGACACAAACTATAGTATAGTTCATCTTTAGGTTGCGAATTAAGATTGGTAACATCGTAGAGCTGCAAAACCTTACAATTTTAGATGAAACCATCCGAGTACCCTAGAGAGTAGAAAGGCAAAGGAGAAACCAGATTAGTCAAGTACCGAGTAGCCAACCCATTTTGTCAAATAGGGGCGGTATGTTGAGCCAACCAAGGAATGACCAAGCATCAAACAGTTTCGAAGTGGAACGTCGAAGGCCTACGTCGAACCAACCAGAAGAAGGCTAAGGTAAAAGCAAAATCAAAGAACCTAAGGCCCGAAGAGACCAAGGTCAGAGCTTAAGAAGAAAGACTCGAGAAATCAAATGCTTTAAATGTTTTGGTTATAGACACATAGCTAGTCAATGTCTAAATCACCAAGTCATGAATATAAAGGGAGATAAGCCCTAGTTTGAAGTGGAGAGTGTAAGCAAAGGAGAGGAAGAAATGGGAGTTAATCAGATGCTAGAAGCGTTTCAAGGGGATCCCGTTGCCGAGACACCACTTGAGGGCAGCACTGAGTATTGTTTTGTCATTCATAGATCTCTTAGTACTTTTGTGGCTAATGAGAATGAGCAAAAGGAGAACCTCTTCCATACAAATTATTGAGTGAATGGCAAGCTATGTACCTTGATTATTGACAGAAGGAGCTGTACCAATATCATAGCACAAGGGGTAGTTAAGGCTATGAAATTGCTAACCCTTCCATACCCTAAGCCATACAAGATTCATTGGCTAAACGAGAAAGGAGGACTACACGTTGCCGAGCAAGTTAGAGTGTCAATTACCATTGGTGATAGGTATAAGGATGAGGTGCTGTGTGATGTCCTTCCCATGTGTGCTTCTCACATATTACTTGGCCAATCGTGGCTATTTGATTTGAGAGTGTAACATGATAGGTATAAGAACACCTACATGTTTAGAAGGATGAGAAGAAAATTATATCGACACCCATGAGTCCTAAGGATATGTAAGAAGCCTAAGAGAAGGTTGCTAAATCATTGCAATAAAAGTCCTTAGAGATTTCCATAACTCAATTTGCCCGAGAAGTCAAGGCCAACGACTTTGTGCTCCTCTTAGCCAAGAGAGTCTTGAAGGTTAGAGAAGCCGAAAACTTACCTACCGAAGTACAACAACTACTTTAGGACTTTACTAGCCTATTCCCTACTAAGATGCCAAAAGGTTTACCTCCCTTAAGAAGTATTAAGCATTGCATCAACCTCCAACCAAAAGTTGCCTTACCAAACCAACTCACTTACAGGCTTAATCCAGAGTAATCAGCTGAACAGAAGAAATAAGTGGATGAATTGGTGGATCATAAATATGTTCGGGAGAGCATGAGCCTTTGTGTTGTACCAGCTGTGCTCATGCCGAAAAAGGTTGGAACATAGCAAATGTAGATTAACAATTAAACCATCAATAAGATCACTATTAAATACCAATACCTAATCTCGTGACTTGATGATATGCTTAACGAATTACATGGCACCGACATCTTTTCTAAGATTGACCTAAATAGTGGCTACCATTAGATACGAATAAGACCTAGGGACAAATAGAAGAAATCCTTCAAGACAAAGGATGGTCAGTTCGAATGGTTAGTGATGCTGTTTGGTCTGATTAATATGCCGATTACATTTATGCAGCTAATGAATCAGGTGCTCTGAACATTGATCAGAAAATGCATTATGGTTTATTTTGATGATATTCTAGTCTATAGTGTCGATCTTATCACTCATGTCGAGTATTTAAGATTGGTATTCAACATACTCTATACCAAGAGATTATTCAATAACTTAAAGAAATGCTTATTCTATCAAAGCAAGGTTATATTCCTCGAATATGTTGTTTCAGGGAAGGAAGTTCGAGTTGATGATGAGAAAGTCAAAGCTATTCTTAAGTGGCCTACGCCAACTAATGTTGATGAAGTCAAGAGCTTCCATGGTCTAGCTTCATTCTATCGAAGATTGATTCGGAACATCAGTTCCATAACTACACCATTAACTGAATTGACCAAGAAGAATGTTAAGTTTAAGTGGTTAGAGAAAGCTTAGAAGAGTTTTGAAGATATGAAGTCTAAGCTAACGTCTGCTCCAGTATTCACTTTGCCAAATTTCAAGAAAGTTTTTTAGGTTGAATGTGATGCATCTAGTGTTGGCATTAGTTCTGTCCTTATACAAGAGCACTGACCCATTGCCTACTTCAACGAAAAGCTCCGAGGTGCTACCTTGAATTACTCAACCTATGATAAGGAGTTCTATGCCCTTATCCAAACACTCTAGAACCAGCAACATTATCTATTGCTAAGAGAATTCATCATCTAATCGGATCATGAATCTCTCAAGCATCTTAGTAAGCAATAGAAGCTTTATCAGCATCACACTAAATAGGTCAAGTTCTTGGAGACCTTTTGCTATGTCATCAAATATAAGAAGGGGAGTACCAACACAATAGCAGATGCTCTTTCTTTGCGTCATGCCCTCATCACAACATTGCAAGCTAAGGTGCTGGGATTTAGCACTTTACCTTATATGTATGAGCATGATCCACATTTTAAACCCTTAGTGGCTAAGTGTAGTATTGGAGGAGTTACGAAAGTATTATACTTGAGTCAAGGGTTCTTGATGAAGGGTAAATAGGTTTATGTATCGAGTGGTTCGGCAAGAGAGCTACTCGTTCAAGAAGCTCATATCGGGGGTTTTGCCAACCATTTTAAGGAAAAGAGAATGATTGAGATATTGAAGGAGCATTGTTACTGGCCTAAGATGATGAAGGATGTACACTAAGTACTTGAAAGTGTGAAGTGTATAAATATGCAAAGGGGAGGAGAGAACCTTATGGGGAATATATACCCCTACCTATCCTAGAGCGATCGTAGACCAATCTAAGCATGGATTTCATGCTCGGCCTTCCTCAAACGTCGAGAAGACATGACTTAATCATGGTGGTGGTCGATCAGTTCGACAAGATGGGCCACTTTATTCCCTACCACAGAACTAATGATACTTTATTCATCGCTAACCTCTTTTTGTAGGAAATTATGCAACTACATGGAATACTGAGGGGTATTGTGTCTGACCATGACTTAAAGTTCATGAGCTTCTTTTAGAAAACCCTATTAAGGAAGCTCAACACTAAGCTCCTATTCAGAATCTCTTGTCACGCCCAAACAGATAGCCAAACTGAAGTTATGAACGAAACCATCGATAGCCTCTTGCGCGTAACTATTGGGAAGAATTTGCTTGACTAGGATTTATGCCTACCTGCATTGAATTTTCTTGCAACCGCTCAACTCATAACTCGATTGGAACATCACCATTTGAGGTCGTTTATTAACTTAACCAGAACTTACCCTTAGATTTAATTAACAATCTGACTACATAAGGGGAAAGTCAATCCCGTCTATAGCATGTAGAGGAATTCCAGAGGTTACATCGAAAGAATGCCAAGCAATTGGCTAAGACTATGGCTCAATAGAAGGAAGTGGGAAGCCACGGAAGGAGATGAGTTGTTTATACCCTTGGGGACCTTGTCTGGATCCATCTTAGCAAGGAATGCTTCCCTAACAAGAGGACAAACAAACTATCTCCTAGAACAGATGGACCTTACAAGATCCTTAGGTGCATGAATGATAACACCTATGAGGTTGAACTAACAAAAGGTTTCAACATGTCTACCACATTCGACGTCACCAATCTGTCTCTCTATGTGCTCGCTGATGATGAAGATCATGATATGAGGGAAAATCTTCAACAACCCCAAGGAGCTAATAGGTTACCAATTATCGACCCAATTACTTGCGCACACCTCAGAGGCCTCGAGTCCCCCACCAAATGATTCTTTTTTATCAACCCGCTAATGTGGAGAAACAGTATGCTAAAGGAGGATGGCTGAATTCCCTAAGAGCTTCAGGTGGTTATACTATGCTCTGTTAGTTATCGTGTACCAATGCCGACCTTCCTCTGGCCAAAAGCTTTGTACCGAGTGTCCAGACTTTCAATTGCCGAGAGTCTTTTGCTAAGTAAATGCAGCTAGCTCCTGGCCAGGTACTTCTCTTTTAGTCTCCTCCCAACTCTCATGGCATCCTTCCACTTATCAACTTCTTTATTGCTGCAACACCTTGAGTCCATTCGCCTACTGTACTCAAAGAACCCTTTGTATGGATTCAATGTTACGTTGCCACCTATCCTCTTCACTTGACATTGTATGATTTCCCCATTTTGTCTTTTGTCCCTTTTACCCCTTTTTATATATACTAAGAATTCTTTTTATGTATACACTTTCTTGTAATTTCTTTATTTGTAATATTGCCCTAGGAACTTACATAAATAGTCCCTTCTCCTTGTAAGCTAAAATGATCTGATCTTAGATATATATGTTGAGTATACTATTTTTATGAGACAACCCTCTCCAAGTCCATTTTCCTATACATTCTTATCTAATCTTTCGAGTAACCCAAGATTAGTAGCAGGTGGTTGACATCAACTTATGCAACATATCAAGTGAAGTGCCATGTGGCGCTGTGTTCATTGGTGTGTTATATCCTCCTAGTAGCTTCGTCAGCTATTCCAATCAGTTCTCAAACCAGTTCACCCTATCTTTCTTCGATATCTCAAAGGAACCACTGGCTTAAATTCACTACCATAAGCCCTAGTGATAACTGAGCTCCTAGGCACATCAGATAAGCATATAAAAGTGTCTAATGTTTATCCCCTTTTCTATTTTAATCTTTATCCTTTTATTTTTTTCTATTTCATTCTTCCACATTTTCATTTTTTGTTAAATAAATCCTTCTATTACTTTGGTTAGTTTTTCCAATAGTGAGGACATATGGTAGCATATGATTTTTCCACATTTAATCATTAAATAATTAAAATAATAAATAGAAAAATAATAGAAAAAATCGTTCTAGCTACCTCTAACTTTTAAGGTGGCTAAAATTATGTAACACCGTACCTTCCAAGCATTTACTTAAAAATTTTCTCAATTTTTTTGTACCTAAAGACGGTTCTTAATGCCATCCCTAAGTTTAGGATAAGGCAAAACCTGTATCCAATCTGCTATTTAGTCTTGATGAAACATTATACATTCAAGTCTCTTGTTATTCAACACAATAAATAACAATGAAAGTTTTACAAAAGCGAGCCATACTCAAAGTATTATAGCTATACATTTCTATACAGTACATTAATCTATCAATAAGTCCATATCATATTTACAACCTTTATGTTGAAATCCATAAGTAACATATTGATTTCCTTGAAGAGCTACTTCTAGGAACATGAATCACATCCTAAAGCTACTCATTCCTCTTCTAAATAAACCACCTCCACAAGCACTTTAAAGTCTTCTCGCCCTAGTGATATCATGTTCTATCTAAACTTCCTTCATAACCTAAGGATAAGACAACTTATCCCCTCAATTTACTACAAACTGAGCGAGAATGGATAATTAAGAAGTAAAAATAAGCACAATCCAACATAATAATCATTCCTAGCAAGCAATTAGTTAAATTATGTTATCTTACATCCCAACCAAGAAGTCATTGCAAATAACATATGTCATGCTCTTGCACTTAACATGCATTGGTACCAATATCCTAGCCTAAACATAGCCCTAACCCCCATTCGGTTAGTCGACAATTCTAAGCATTTAGAAAACTTATCAATGAACCTAGCAAGAATCCAACCTAACCAAAACAATGCAATTTCTATATGCTCGAAATCCAACTTTTATAAATCAAGTTGTTTGCTATATAAATACTAAGCTTTCATGAATCAAGTTTCTTGCTGAGTAAAACCCAACTTTTGAAATAACACTCTACCTAGCAAAATCACAATTTTAGAAGACTTTTCTAATAGATCATTTTCATATCATGCCATTAATGCATCATTCACATACTAAGCAAGTTTTGTTATTTACTTATTAGTCTAGTCTTTACTTTATTTCATCTATACTTCCATCTTCTAAAACCTCAGTATCGGGTTCACTAAAGTGATCACCTTGGGAGATATGATCAATACCTAACTTCTTCATCCAATTAGTACTAACCTTAAACAATCAAACATAATCAACCAATAGTAACATTAGTTATCAATTCACTAATCATACATGAATCAGCCAATAGCATATGTACACACAATCATCAATAACACTTCCTTCAACATGAACATACTTAGACATTGGCTCTACCAGATCAGTCATAACAAAGTAAGTTAGAAAGTCACAATGCGGTGAATAGATACAATCTACTCTAAGAAGTTGAAATCTACTTACCAAGGCCAACTTAGCGATTCCCAAACTCTACGTTTCTTCTTGAGGCACTTCCTCAACCATTTCACCTAAATAAGATGTACACAGTGCTCAAGTCAATTATACATCAAGTATACACTAAGTTAATAACTTACTTACATTTAATGTTTAGGTTTTGAAGTCATTCTTTAAGATAGCTTTCTTCCTAGACAACCTCTAACTCGGTCTCTAACTTACTCTCTCTATGTAGAATTCTCCTAGTGCACCTTTTACAATAACCTCTGACCAGCTTATTCATTTCATAAGTATTACAAAATCCAATTTCATCACTACCTCGTATTTGTTCTAAAATAAAATACTTTGTCAAAATACTCATTTAACATCCCTTTTTACAATAGTGTTGCTAATATACATCTATAATTAATCATATAGCTTAATATTAAAGTAATTGTAGAAAATCACTTTAGCATACATAAATAGCCCAAACCTTTGCATCACCTTCTAGCCAAATCTTGTGAGTGTATATTTCCAGATGGTTAAGGTTCTAACTTAGCTTTTGACTTGCCTATTATGCTTCATAATTCATTAAATTACCTTACTTTGACACCAACTACACTGTTTTCACACTAAAACAAACTAGTTTATCACTTAAAAATCCACTTCTAGCGATGATATAGCCATGCATTAGAGTTCATTAAGAAAACAATCCCCATAAGTACCTTAAACCCATTGTTTCATGGAAAATCAAAATTACACAAAACCAACTTCTTAACTTTTCAAATCTTTTTACATAGCATCAAAATACTCTCTAAAGATCTTGTACAAAAGAATTGAAGACAAAACAACATGATTTAACCTTTTGAAAAAGTGCTAGAAAATTCACTTCTATACATGATTTCTTATGGAACTTATATAACTAATTTGAATCTCAAATATCTAGTTTCAATTTTAGATTCTACATGAAGTATTATCTAAGGAAACCTGATTTCCATTTTTAGAATTTTAACGAAAATTTAGGAAAAATCGGACACTTCTAATAAAAGCTCCTCCAGCCACTAATGACACTTAGGTCCTTATCATCTAGTCTTGCCATGTCATCTTCCTTCAGGTGATAGTAGTAGTTCACTCCCAAATCATGCTTAAACTCACACACATAAAAAACCCCGATTATCACTTATTTTCTTCTAATTGTTCTTCCACACTTATCAAGCTCCCCTTAAGCCTTCCTAATTTTTCTAGAATGCTTTATCTCTCCTAAAGTATGCGAAAAGGTTCGAAATGCTATGAAGGAGGGTTTTACATAGTCTAAGTGAATTTTTAAGTGGATTATACTTATTAATCTCTTGATTTTTCCTTAGTTTTTGCATGTCATTTCCAATTTTGTTTGTAGGACACCTAATCCTAACTAATCCTAACCTAATGCTACACCACTATCTTCTTTTACTTAATTCTATAAGTTTCCCTAACATTATCTTATGTGTTTTGCTTAATTTAATTAATATTTCATTCATAGATGCATATTTAGGTATATTATTTATTATTATCTAATAATTCCATGGACATGTATGTACATTACCAATTATATAATTATTTTACATTCAATTTACTCCAATTTATTATTTTTATAAGTTATATAATTTATTTATATGGTCTCGTTAAGTTCCACGACTCAAATACTAAGTTTACGATAAAAACAAATAATACCAATAAAACTACGTTTTATTAAATTGAATATTCTATATACTTTATTTTGCAAAATAAACTTTACTAGAACTCTTCTTCAAACTCTTATGACTTTACATTAAAAATTAATTCAATTTTGAGAATTTTCCAAAAGTCCAAAATTTATCAATTCCAAGCAACCTTGGTCATATTACATGTTAGTACTCGTGACTCATGTTGCCAATAACTCCTTTATTTCCTTACTTCCTAAGCTATACTTCTTAAGATTCACATCCATTAAGAACACACCATGATTTTGGGTCCAAGATAATTGGTTGATAACCGGGGTCTTACAAATGGCTAGTATTAGCAAAGTAGGTGTGACCACTGGTAACCTAAGGTAGCCATCCAACACTAGGGAGAGTTGATCCAAAAAAAAAAAGCGGGATTAAGGTGAAAAACTCGATTATGAGATTCAATCAGGTTTTTGCATAATTTTTCTTTCTTTCTTTCTTTCTTTTTTTTAGCTACCTAGCACCTAGCAAGGTTGCACAACACTACCCTCATCGCCTTTCCAACCCAACACATATACATAAAATACACAACAAGCGAGTTACAACTCACAATCCATGTAAGCTAAATGCAACTACCCAATGGTAAGAGTTAGCTAGATTTCCTTTTTTTTTTCTTTTTGTTTTTTCAATTTGCAATTTTTTTCCATTTTTATGATTTTGTTAATTTTTATTAATTTAATTTAAAATTAATATTAATATATATGTATATAAGTATATATATTATTATATATACTATCTTAGTATTTTTCAATTTTGCAGATTTTTCATTTTTTCAATTTTTTTAATGAAATTTCATTATATTTATTATTTTTCTACATTCTTTATTACTTCATTTATTGATGGTGGGAAGCCACCAACGATATCCAATAGGTTGTAACTCATAGTCCATGTAGGCTAAACGTAGCCACTTAATGTTAGGAGATGGATAGATTTCCTTTTTATTAAAGAAAAAAAAAAGAAAGAAAAATTTGTAGTTTTTCCTTTTTTAATATTTTATTAGTTTTTATTAATTTACTTTAAAATTAGTATTAATATATGTCTATATAAGCATATATACTATTATACATATTACCTTAGTATTTTTCGATTTTGCAAATTTTTTCATCTTTTTTTTTAGTTTTTTAATAAATTTTCAATATTTTTAGTATTTTTCTATAATTTTTTATTAATTCATTCTATTTTTTAATATTTTATTATATTATTTATTTAAGTAGAATACATAAACCAATAAATTGTTGCTATGTGTCAACATGTCATTAAAAATTTAATGCCATTAGTTAAAAATGCTCTTTTGGAAAATTTTGCAAATGTTGAAAACTCAAATAAAAATTTTGAAACATTAAAGACCAAAATAGAAAAAAAAAAGAACATTGAGGATTTTTTTGTACTTTTCCTGATGATATATTAATGAATGAGTTATTACTTGTACTGAAGGTTATACAAGGTGGAAATTATGTTGGTCAGTTTGATCTCGTTTGTGGCTTTATGATAAGGTTCCTTGTATGGTACATAATAAAGAGATGAGTGTGAGATTAATGCTAATGTCGATGCACTACTCTTCTCAAGTGCATATGGAGGTGAGTAATGAGCTACACTTAGTAATATCTACCCCTCAAGCAAAGTTGCCAATATGTCTTGTTGAAACAATGTACTAACTTGAGTGATCGCTCCTAATAAGGATCAATGATAATGGGTCTCAAAAACCTGAAATGGGTACTGAGGATTCAAAATGGTTACGAAGAATAGGAGAGTTTGATGGTGAATGTGAATGGATATAACTCACCAGGATACAAACACTATTAGGGGTATGAGCTAGAAATAGGGTTCGATACAACTCACTAACACTAAATGTCACTCGAAACTCAAATGAGGGTTAGATGCAACCCACTAACCAACTCAATGAAAGGGTTTGGCACAATCTTGAGGATGAGATCAATAAGAACACGAGAATGATTAAAGAGTTTGATTTACACTCGATAGGTCGAAAATGCTAGCTCAAGAATAGCCTTACTCAAAAAGGGAAAGATTCTAAAACGTAAGAATATATCTTTTCTATCTAATTTCATATATATATATATATATATATTTGATGTTTACAGATGTTGCTATTTATAGCAAGTCCCTAAACAATAGTGGCAAAATTGTAATAATATACAAGGCCTTAAACCTTAAAAATTAGGCCCATAAACAAAATAAAGGAAAACATATACAAGAATACAAAGCTGTATATTTTACAAAGGAAAGTCGACATACAGTCACTCGACATGTCCTGGAAGGAATAATATCCAAACCAAATAGGGTTGGCAGTTGGATGTATGAGTTCGAGAAGGAGTCCCCGAAGTCTTACAGTATTTCGCCAAGACACTAGAAAGGTCGGCCCATAATTGCTGAGTTCCAAAATTAGTTGGCACAAGTCTCTCTGTGCTATGCCTAGTGCTTCTTTGGTCTCGAGTACTCAACCTTGTAGTATCTCGGCTTCTTGACTGACAAAAGACTTGATGTTGAATGTTTATCTTCCTTCCTCTCATCCTTTTAGCTATAGCTCGGGCTTAGCAAGCATTAATAGTCCTCGACTTTGGACAGGTCTGCCTCGATATAGATGTAGTCGTAAGCTGATTCCCATCACTACTATGGGTCTAAAAGGAAGTCATCCTCAACGTTAAGCGTTGAGCACAGGCTAGGATGCTGAAAAAGCTCCTCTTCCCTTTTTGCCTCACCATGGGTGCTGAGTGTCTTTAGATTTCCTCAATGCTCATAAGGGTTAAGAGATAACTCTTCCCTTCCTTCCAAACGGTGTAAGTATTAAGGAATCCATCGTGGATCTCTTTCTAATCAAATTCCCATGGCTGGCCAAGAAGTAAATTTGCGACATTCATAGGCACTACATCGAAGTTGATCTCATCTTCATATTGCCTTGCCTTGAATGCGATCTGCACCCTTTTATGCACATAGACCATACCTTTGTCATTAAACCATTTCAATCCATAAGGTCAGGGGTATAGGTAGGTCAGCAATTTCATCTTCTCTACTAACTCAGCCAAAATGATGTTGGTGCAGCTACCTCCATCGATAACAAGGGAATAGGTCTTCCCACTCACTAGGCACTACATGTGAAATAAATTTTCCCTTTGTTCAAGATCTATCTTTAGGTCAGCTCATGTCGTCGTAGCTAAGAGTTTATCCAGGTCTTCGGCATAGATATCTTCTTCCATCAACTTGTCACTCTGACTCTCGATTTGAGCTTGGGGCCCTTCACCCTTCAAGACCATGACCTTCTTATTCAAGCATTGGGATGCAATGTGTCCATGGCCTAAGCATTTAAAACATTGCACATCCCGGGCCTTATTGCCAGGTGCCTTCTCTTTCTCAGCCCTCTTTATCTCAGCATGGTTAGGTCTACTAGGTTCTCCCTTCTCCATCTTCCACTTTAGCCCTTTTCTCTTAGCATACCTCTCAGGTTTAGGGCTACCTTTATTGAGGTTGACAAGTCGGCCTTTGATGACATCTTCTCCTTTGTCTGTTCACTCTTAATGCCAAATTGATCAAGTCATCCAATGAGTTAAATGGCTGCAATTCAACTATGTCAGCAATATCATTTCGAAATCTACTTAAGAATCTAGCAATTGTACGGTCTTGTAGCTTAGCAATCTCGCATTTGGTCATTAGAGTTTCAAACTCCTACAAATATTCTTCAATAGTGTTTCGACCTAGCCTCAGGTGTTGAAAAGCATGGAGCATCTCTTGCTTAAAGTAAGTCGGCAAAAATCGTTGGTTCATCAAATGCTTCATAAGCTTCCAAGTTCTAATCAGTTCTTCTCCTTCAACATCTCACTTAGCACTCAACTTATCCCACTAAAGACTTGCATACCCAACAAGGGATAATGAAGCCAGCTTAACCTTTGTTCGATAATTACACTCGTAGCACTCGAATAACTTCTCAACTCAAGAAATCCAGTCAATGAATTCTTTAGGTTAGCTACTTCCTTTGTAAGTCGACAATTTGAGCTTGATATTAACAAGTCCTTAGCCAGGTGCTCAGGGTTCATCCCTTACATTCTGAACAGTTTGATTCACTTCGGTTCGGTCACTTCTATTAGAGCTTTGCTCGGCAATGTCCCTTCTCGTCCTTAGCTCTCTTCTCCGGGCTTATTGATTTGCTTCAAAGTCAACACTCCTTTCATTTCTTCTTCTTAGAACAGGTTCGTTTTGTCTCCTTCTTGGCTCTTCAACTCTTCTTGGTTGTCGCTTATCATGATCAAGTTCATTAAAGCCACTCCTTCTGGTGGGTGTTTATTCCCTTCTTTCTTCTTAGCCATCATGTCTGCAGCCCCTGACTAAACCAATGAGTTCTTGGATAAAGTTGGTAAGATTCTAAATCCGATACTCCAAGTTATCAATATGTCTCCCCAAGCTTCTACGGGGACTATTACCACTATTGTTGACACTATCTTCCGACATTTTTATATGTACGGTAATTTTCTAGAAATACTACAACAAAAACACTACAGCAATTAGAATCAACTGCTAAAATTACCATTACTTAACTTAATCAGCACAATACTACAACTACTAAAACACGATCATACTACACTATAGAATGACAACTAATAGAAATGTCTAAGCCACGAATCAAACTTTGAAGAATCATTAGCACACGTATCTCCCCAAAGCTCTGATACCAAAGATGATAAGGATCAATGACAACCAATCTCAAAAACCTAGAATGGGTATTCGGGATTCAAAATGGGTACGAAGAATAAGAGGGTTTAATGGTGAATATGAATAGATATAACTTACTAGGACACAAACACTATTAGGGGTACAAGCTCGAAATGGGGTTTGATACAACTCACAAACACTAAATGTCACTCAGGACTTAAATGAGGGTTAGATATAACTCACTAACGGACTCAAATGAAGGGGTTTGCTAAAATCTTGAGGATAAGATCAATAAGAACACGAGAACAATTAAATAATTTGATCTATACTCAATAGTTCAGCAATACTAGCTTAAGATTAGCTTTGCTCAAAAAGGGAAAGATTCTAAAATGTAGGAATATACTTTTTCTGTCCAATTTCGTATATATATTTGATGTTTACAAATATTGCTATTTATAGCAAGTCCTTAAACCCTAGTGGCAAAATTATAATAATGTACAAGGCCTTAAACCTTAAAGAATTAGGCTCATAAATAAAATAAAGGAAAAAATGTACAATAATACAAAACTGTGCATTTTACAAAGGGAAATCAACATGCAATCACTCAGCATGTCTTAGAAGGAGTAATGTTTGAACCAGATGAGGTCGGCAATTGAATGTATAGGTTTGAGAAGGAGTGCCCAAAGTCTTGCAATATTTAGTCGAGACACTAGAAAGTTCGACCCATAATTACTAAGTTTTAGAATTAGTTTGCACGAGTCTCTCTGTACTGTACCGAATGGTTCTTTAATGTCAAGTACTCAGCCCTATGGTATCTTAGCTCCTCGGTTGACGACAGACTTGATGCTGTATGTTTATCTTCCTTCCTCTCGTCCTTCTGGCTATTGCTTGACCTTACAAAGCATTACTAGGCCTCGGCTTTAGATAGGTCTGCCTCAACTTAGATGCAATCAAAGGCTAATTCCCATCAACTCCCATATTAGAGGAAACTTCATGATCTAACGAATTTATTGTACCATCTCATTGTTTAAAGCCAATAGAGGCTTCTTAGTAGCAAAAGTCAAGCATGTACAAGTCATCTTGCACTTAAAGTATAATGTCTTTACTTAGTAGCAGCGATGCAAGATGTTATAATTGGCATTAGCATGATCTCTTATGGTTCATTAAACTCATAGCATTAAGGTTGCTTAGACTCTTGTGATATAAGAGCCACTTCGATGGTAGTTAGGTTGCTTAGACTCTTTTAATCTAAGGAACCTCTAGAGTCATCTTGTGCAGAGGAGCAATAGCTCTCACTTATGGTTATAATGTTTAATGGATCCTTTTAAGGAGGTATTTAGTCACATTAAAATAGTGATAATGTCATTCATAGCCTTGGATTGAGAACTCTCTTTCATTAGTCCAAGGTGTATTTCTCACTACTCGACCACTTAGAATTGATTGCCTAAGGTTTTTAGATTAGAGATACTCCATCATAAGAGTTCGTTACTACACTTAAGCAAATTGTTTTGCCTTACTTAGCTGTAATGGCTTGTGATGTAAATGAGAGTCAATGCTCTTACCAGTCAGTAATGATGCTTACTTGAACTTAAGGCATAGAAGTAAGGGTGTTAAGACTCTCCTAGGCTTAAGGTGTAAAGGCCAAATATGTTAAGGCGTTGCCTAAGCTTAAGGCATGAAAGCTAAGATGCTAGGGTATTGCTTAGGCAAAAGACGTAGGTACCAAGATGCTAGGACATCTCTTGGGCTTAAGGCATAGAAGCTAAGATGTTAAGATGTTGCTTAGGCTTTAAGGCATGAAAGCTAAGATGCCAACATGTTGCCTAGGCTTTGAGGCATAGAAGCCAAGATGCTAATACATTGCCTATGCTTAAGGTATAGAAGTTAAATTCATTGGAATCAGCCATTAAGATCGATCACATGATCTCAAGCTAAGGGACTAACTAATATGGCTCAACAAATTCTCAAGTGCTAGCCAACTCCAACTGAAGTTAACCTCCTTTATCAGGCTAATCTAATACAACTACCAACCTACTGACAAGTCTGGCTTATTATAGAACGAAGCATAGAAGATGCTAAGCTACTTAAAGCATGCTAACCTCACTCTCCTACCTATTCCTAAGATCCCTCCCTTTGCAGAATGAATGGTTGTGGAAAAAATACTTTCGAACTACCACTAAGAAAATCCTCCAAGCTGATGAAAGTATCCAAAGCTGCTGATCTTATCTTTGCACAATCTAATTAGTTATGCAAGAGACTACTAGCCTCTCATGTAATGGTACGTATCCAATCGTACCACCTAATGGAGCATATTCTCTTATAGAAGGATTACAAACCTATCCTTCTACTTTTGTGACAATGTTTGTACAATATTTTACCATTTTTAGTAAATTCCATATATTATGTAACCTTAGGGGTTTTTTGGGTGTAAATACCCTTTTATGGCATTTAACGTAATCAAAATATTCCTACTTGCATTAATGAAATACCTAATTTTCCATCTCCCTCATGAGAACTATCATGCCCGAAGCAGTAGAGTCATAACAATTTTACCATGCAAACCATTTTAGAATAGAAGTTGACCTTTCAACCACTATCTTAGACTTGATTTACACAAGGCGTCCATAACTAACCTACTTTAAAGTAAACAGTTCATAAATAAACATGTTATTTACCTTTAAAATTACGAAAAATACATATTTTCATTAAAATAATCGAAGTATGTTTACAAGATTTAGTAGCCTGATCATAATCTACTTGAGAAATACATAAATTATTATTAAAAGCTTTAAAAATACAATCCAAACTGGAAAGTGTAGTTGATCCTTAGATTTTTATCCTTACTCCTTAAGATCCAGTAGTTGCAAGCTTTAAGGTAGTTATATGGCCGCTTCTTAGCTAACACCTGCAACAACATTTATAGGGATGTGAACAACCAACCGCTCAGTAAGTTGGAACAGAGACTTAAAACTATACATCAAACATAAACAATATTATCAACCACATTAGTTAGATGCAATGCATGTGTAAGCAAATGTCATTGAACAACGTTGTCCAGTCCTTCATGAGATTAGAGAAATTACTCCTACTCTTATCCGAGTTAAGGAGTTTCCATATAATGCAACAACTCACAACCAAACCCAAGCTTGTGTAATAGAGACACTGCTCTTCCGATGACTACATTTGAACTATTGACTTCACCTTTGTCGCAACCTCCTCACTTGTCAATTAATTCAACTATGGATAAAGAAGGGACCCATTATGCTATCCAATGTTATCCCTTTTAAGGGGTTAATATTTAGCCGGAGAGCCCTAAAGTTTCCCCTAATGGGTTACTATGCAAGTCTGATTTAGAATTATAAGTCATATATTTAGTTAAATCCAGTTTAAGGTGTTCAATCATTTCAAAAAATCATACAAATACAAGCTAAAGCAATAAACCAGAACCATATCATCAACTCAGAAACAAGCATATGCGCATAATTAACTATCTAACAAACAAAATCAAGTACAATTTCAAACCTCCAAATACTATGAATTAGTACTCTAAAATGTAATAACGTATTAATCCCAACTTACCTGGATTCCCTACTGACTCACTCAAGGTGCAACTTGCAAAGGCCATTACCAATAATCCTTATAATACAAATGTTGTTTTAATTTCCACATAACTACTATAAATAGATTTTGTTCTAAAATTCTTGTTGTTATCTCCAGTTTGGGTTTTATTATACCTAATTATTCAGGATTTTAAGTCTTTTATAATTATTCTTAATTTAGGCTAGGTTCTGATTGAGTTTCTAAATCTGTTTCTAATTTAGGTTCTAATTCAATTTCTGATTACAGGTTATATAGGAATCCTAAAAACTTGCTCCAAACCATAATATGAAATTAATATTATAATTAGGTGTCCTAAATATTGTATTTGGTCTCTATCTAGTATTTTAGTCTGTATGGTACACTATAAATCCCAATTTGACTACTGATTTAGCTCTTGGTGTGAAAAAAAATTTACCTTTTTCATATAATTATATAAATTTATATTTCACGTCAAATTTATTTTATATTAATATTATTATAACATCATCAATTTTGACATAATATTTTCCACTCATTAATTTCTTATATTTATATATTATGTGTTATTACATAATTTACTCCTAAATCACTTATTTAATACTTCTAACACTACATGTACCATCCTTCATCATCCAATAACATATCAAATGTCTAATTATATCCTAAATCAGGATTTTATACCTAATTGCCCTAAATTACAAAATTAACTTAAATATACCCCTTTTACCTACATATTTAGTACATATTATGCATAAAACATACAACTGATGCCTCAAACTCCAATAAAACTACGAAAAATATATTATACTCAGTAAATTATGGTTGTTATATTATGATCATTAAAAGTACTAGGATATTTTAATATATATTATTCTTCGGTATACTGATTTTAGGTTTGATTTTACAAAAAATTGGCTTAAATTAAGTAAATGACTAAATAAAATTATAAGATTCAAACTAAATATTTATAAAATCATAAATAAGCTTTATAAGTCATTACAAATCTGATTCATTAAGAAATTTAATAAAAACCCATTATTTCTTTTATATGAAAAATATGGCAAATTTAACAAAATAATTTTAATAAATACTAAACATGTATTTTTTCAAGAATAATTTTTATGTAAATTAAATATATCATATATAGGAATATGTACACCAAAAATTAGCTCAAAATAACATTTTTTACTATTTTTGAAAATTCATACAAAATTCGTTAAAATCACACTTGTTCTTAAGGAACCTATATAAGCACTTATAATTTTAAAAAACTAGTTTGATATTCCAATTTTACATGAAAAAATACTTAGGGAAACCAAATTTTATAATTCTCCATGCATATTTGATATTTTTAATAAATTAAATAAATTTGGACAGGAAATTAGAACTTACCAATTGAAAAGCCTTCAGCCTCCAGCCACCAATGGTAGCTACCACTATGTCGGCAACACTAGATGGTGGGGAAGCTATCTAGTAGTGGATCTAGTGGTGGTGGTCGCCCCTCAGCAAGCAACGTCAAACATCGTTTCCTCTTATAAGCTCCATTTGCATACTCTTTTGTATATTTTTTGGAAAAATTGGTTTCCATCTTTTTCTCAACTTATCATTATTTTTTCTAAATTCACAACTCAATAAAATGATTTTTGGTTGCATTGATTTGAATTTATAGTAGTGTTTTAGGGCTTTCTTTTGATTTTTTGTTAACACGTATCCCTTATCTCTTTCTTTTTTACTTTCTATTTGTTTTATTTTTATTGGTTGCTTTTGTTTCTTCACTTTACATCATTTCACACCCCCATTCTAGATATTTCCACACTTGTTTTTCTTCTAAATTTTTCCTTAATTATTTACAAATTTTCTTTAATTATTTAGCATTCATTTAGTATTTTTGAGGCATTTTAAGTAATTTTGTGTATTTTTACCTACACGTAAATACATGTATGGTATAAATAAATATTCATAAATATTATTTATGTTATTTTATAATTTTTAGTATATATATAATTTATCTCTATCAATTCGTTAGTTATTGAAACTCATTTTACGCGTTTCTAATTAATAACAAGAAATTTACATATAATTCAATATTATAATAATTAATTATTTTATTATTTATTTTCCTAAATCTAAACTCACGAGATCACTTTTACTAATATTCATAGTTTCATCATAAAATTTGAACTTGATCGGATAATTTACTTGATCGCCTTAAATTTCACAAACCAAATCCCGAACATCTGATTGTAGGTCTTATAAGAACCTTATACCTTATAGCTTATAGCAACCCTTAAGCAAGGTTGTGCTAACTAGCCACCCATCATTTTGGACTAGCAAGTCACATTCAATGAGGTGTTGGTTCGTGATTATTTAAGTGATGAGTCATATCCATGAGCATCTCAAAAGGCTTACTCTTTTCTTTTACATTTTTCCACTTAAAACCTTACTCACCTTTCTTTAGTAGCTTTCTCTGGAGCACCTATTCATGCTACAATAAACCCTCTTTTGAGGCACACATTTATGTATATGTGTTTTCATATTATCTTAGTATCAAAGGTTAAGATTCTAAGTAAGGCCAAAAGACTAAGCAGTGTTGTGCGAATTAGTAAGTGTTACTATGGTGATTGCAATCCTGTTGCTTTTATTGGTTGCAATTGGGTATGTTAGTATAGATTCTACCATACTCTATTTTTGACTTGAGAGAAAGGGTAATAATCAAGTGACCCGAGTTCTCTATAATAGTGCAGCCACTGGTGTGTACTAAGTAGTAGTTATGGTGGTTATGGTATGGTATAATGACTATTAATTTGTAGAAGTAGTCTCGAAAGTTATTTAATTGTTAGGCAACGCAGTGGTTATTGAAGTAGAAAGAATGATAGGCCCAAGTGTAAACACAATGATAGGGGATAATAAAAGTGATGTCCCTAGACGAGTTCATCATGTTAAGTAAACAACTGGATCTAATGATGACCGAATGGATCACCTTATTAAGTTGTTAGAGAATATGTTGACTACGATGTAAGTGAGAGCGGCTATAGAACATGCGGAAGAAGTACGTTGAGCCGATGACCATGCTAATGAAGTTATCCTAGACGAGAACTATGCTGATTATAGACTGAACTAAGATAATTTTTGTGGTCAGCATAGAAGAGAAGTCCACCCAGCTTGTAATGCTTGAGTTGGAGGAGGAGTTAAGTGAAGGATTAATATTAGGATGGAAGTAGTAGGAGAAGAAAGTGGTGAGGAAGAGTTCCACAAGGTTGAAGAATGGTTGGAAAGAGTGCCACAAGTTGATCACTATAAAAGCCAACCTAATCCGGCATATGATCTTACTCAAGGTCCCTAAAGAAGAGATGATCATTAAGTTTGTCAAAGAATTAACTTGGATGATGTAGGTGAAGCTGATGAGGTGCTTAATGAGTATTACTTTGAAGAACAATGTGCTATCTAAGCTCCCAAGGGAATCGATAATGTGAAATCTAAATTTCAAGCCCCCTAAGATGTAGTAGTGCTGATGAATATTTAGAATAAGAAGAATGTGTAGATAAGTTGTTTGAATGTTACCATTACACTAAGGATGATAAAGTTAGACTTGTTGCCTTAAAATTTACTGGGTACGCTTACATGTGGTGGAAAAAGCTGTATGCGATGAGAGGAAGAGAAGGTCAATGAGGACATAGGGATAGATGAAGAGGGTCATGCAAAACAAATTCATTCCTAAATCATACTATTAGGATACCTTTGCAAAGTTACAAGAACTGAAGCAAGGTAACCGATCTATTAATGAATACATGTAAGAATTTCAAATGCCAACGATCAACTGTGAGGTAGAAGAACCTGAGGCATGAACCATTTCAATATTTGTCACTGGTCTGAAGGACAAACTAAGAGATATTGTCAACATGCAATCCTTTCACACTCTTGAAGAAGCTATTAAGATTGCCTAATGTGTTGAGAGGCAGCGAAGGAATAGACCTTACTAACAGTTCTTGACTAGTTCTACCTGTCCATCCTATCCAAGGAAGCAATAGAAAGCTTGCTAGTTTCACATCAAGCAAAAAGCAAGGTTACTTACCATACATTGAAGGAGTAAAGCAGGAGAAAGGAGGAAAAGAGATGGAATTTGAAAAGTGGCTAACATCTAGAAGGAAGTGAGCAAGCTAAAATGCTTTAAGTATAAGGGCTTTAGATACATAGCTACTTAATGTCTAAATCGACGAACTATGATCATCAAGAGTGAAATCCCAACCGTTGAAGTGTACAGTATGAATGAAGAACTTAGTGATGTTGTAGAGGAAACGGAGGAAGGAGTGAAGGTAAAAGTTACATGAGATGATATCTACCTAGAGGAAGAAGGTATGTTAATGCTAGTTATCCATCGAGCTCCTAGTATGGAACATGATCAACAAGAAGAATAGTACAGGAATTTGTTCCATAATACCTACAAGGTAAATGAATAACTCTATGCCTTAATTATTGATGGTGGAAGTTGTATAATGTTACATCTATGAGAGTAGTCAAGTAGTTAAGCTTACCAACCTTTACATATCTTAAGCATACAAATTACATAAGTTAAATGAAAAGGGATCATTACATGTTACAAAACAAGTATTGCCACCAATTATCATTAGGAGTTATAAGGATGAGATATTGTGTGACATACTGCTATTGTGTGCTTCACATATTCTAATTGGCTAACTTAAGTTATTAGATAGGAGAGTTATGCATGACAAATACAAGAATACCTATGCATTTGAGACAGATGGTCAACCTATTACTCTCTTTCCAATGATAGTAAGTCAAGTTGGTAGTATGCAGTCTAAACTAAGTCAAAAAGCCAAGAAGGCCCTAATAATGAGCCAATCTGAACTAAGAGAAGCTATGACATATGATGAATCAACCTTCTTGCTAATCCAAAGCTTACTAGAAGTTTGAAGTCATACCAACCTAAATGAAGAGGTCAAGGACTTGTTAAGCAAGTTTGCCGACCTATTTTCAGATGAGTTACTAAAAGGATTGCCTCTGAAATGAGGCATAAAGCATTACATTGATCTATGGCTAGGAGTAATCTTGCCAAACTAATCAACCTATTGAATGAATCCAAAGTAAGCTACCGAACTACAAAGGCAAGTAAATAAACTCATCGAGAGATGATATGTTTAAGAGACATGAGTCCCTGCGGTGTGCTCGTACTGATGATTCCCAAAAAGCATGAGAGTTGGAGAATGTAAAGGGACAACCAAGTTATTAATAAGATCACAATCAAGCATAGGTACCTGATCCCCAAACTAGAAGACAAGTTAGATGAATTACATGATGTAAGTATATTTTCTAAGATTAGCCTGAAGTTAAGATATTTTCAAATTTGAATACAGGAAGGTGACGAATGGAAAACAACCTTCAAAACAAGATACAGATTATACGAGTGGCCTGTCGTGACATTTGGGTTATCTAATGCTCCAAGCATGTTTATGAGGCTAATAAACTATATGCTAAGGAACCAAATAGGAAAGTTTGTTATAGTTTATTTTCTTGACATCTTAGCATATAGCCCTAACCTACATAGTCGTGTAAAACATATCTAAGCTGTCTTTGAGGTACTCCAAGATGAACAACTATTTGGCAACTTAAAGATGTATTGTTCTTGCCAAAGTGAGGTTATATCTTTATGTTATGTCGTTAGTAGTAGAGGCCTAAGAGTCAATGAGGAGAAGGTCTGAGCCATTATGAAATGGCCTACCCTAACCTCATACATTGATGTCAAAAGTTTTCATGACTTATCTTCATTTTACTGAAGGTTCATTTAGAATTTTAGTTGTCTCAACACCCCTTACTGGATTCATACAGAAAAACGTTGACTTTCATCAGGAAGAAAAGGAGTTTTATTGAGCTAAAGAAGTGATGAACCTTAGCCCAATACTAGCTTTACCTGAATTCAGCAAGGTTTTCAAACTAGAGTGTGATACTTTAAGCATAAGAATCAAAGCAGTACTCATGTAAGACTGCCAACCTATTGCTTACTTTAGAGAAAATCTCAAAGGATACACTCTGAATTACAAGGAATTATATGCACTTACTCGAGCTTTAAAAACCTAGTAACACCACCAGCTGCCAAGAGGATTTGTTGTTTATTCTGACCATCAAAACCTAAAGTACTTGAAGATCTAACCAAAGTTATCAAGGTGACAAATGAAATGAGCTAAGTTTCTAGAAGGATTTACGTTTGTAATAAAATACAAGAAAGGGAAGACAAATGTAGTTGTGGATGCCCTATCTAGGCTACATGCACTGCTTTTTAACCTACAAACAAGATTGATAGGGTTCTTTAGCATTAAAGAGCAGTATTCTTGAGAAGATTTTTTCAAACCAGTTTATGCCCGATGTAAGGAGAATAGAGGATGACCACCTTTTCCAAGCTATCAAACTTTGTATACTGAGTTGTTCAATCTGTAAGTTGTTAGTTCGAGAGGCCCGTAGTAGAGGCTTAACCAACTACTTTAGAGAAAGGAAAACTTCAAGTTATTGAACTCAAGATGCTATTGGCTAAGGATATTAAGAGATGTACAACGAGCCATTAAGAGATGATCAACTTACAAAGATGCCAAGAACCAAGTTGAGCAAAGCAAAGTTGTACCTTTACCAATTCCTACTGAACCATGGATCAACTTAAGTATGGATTTTGTTCTTGGTTTGACAAGAACAACATGTGGAAAGGATTTTGAGATGGTTCTAATCGATAGGCTCAGCAAAATGGCACATTTTATGCCTTACAACAAAACTAATAATGATATGGCTAGAAGAATTCTCAAGTACCAATAGAAATCAACTCCTTAGACTTGTCACATGAAGCCAAGTTAGAAAATTGCAAGGACTGTCCCAATGAAAACTAACTTGAGAACCCTTACCAGATGAAGATTCCTTCATTAATCCCGAACTTCTACACTTTTGCTGACATAAGTGCCAAACCCTAATAGAGGTCAGCATAGCTGCTAAGTTTCCAAGCACCAAGTGTTTAACTAAGCCTAACAGCCAAGTTGCTCAACCTAAGAGGCTTTGGATAACTACGAATTTCCAAGCTTTGACCTAATTAAATCAAGACTGCTCAATTCCTAAATCTCTTACTAACTACGTTGACCTCTAAGTAGAATTCCTTGAGTGCTAAGCTACCTAAGCACTTACTTCAATTGAGCCAACCGCATTACAAACCTCTATCACCATTTGACACATGTATTCTAACACAACATTCTAGAAGGATTAGTTCCTTTCCCATACAAAATATCAATTGTCATTTTTACCCTTTTTAGTATGTTTTAGGAATCCTTTGTGCATTATCCATTTTATCTTTTCCTCATTATTGTAACACTAGTTGAGGTCATATAAATACCTGACTTCTTTTGCACATAAATGAATTACAGAATTTCCCTTTTAGAGTAAGACCTAGTGACAAGTAACTCTAGTTCAACATTCGTGTATCATATTGAGTATTTGAATTAGGCTAAGTAGGATTAGTTGGTGAGTCGTATACAGGTGGTAGCTATTCAAATTTACCAAAGCCCCCTTTTGTTTTATTTCCATTCTCGTTTGTTGTGGTGCTCCTTCATGTGTATAACCCCAAAGGCACATTAGCTTCACTGGCATCAAAGTACAATTTTGAGAGAGTGTATGTGAAGTGCAGTAGAGTTTTGTTCATGTTTACTACTAGTGGCTATTATGTTGTTCGATAGCTACTACAACGTATTCATGTGGAGTGTGCTAAAGTTGTGTTTGAGCAAGTTTGAAGTAAGTTTTGAAGTAGTAGTTAGACGAAGAAAGAGTAGTGGTTTTTGTTACTCTATTCTACTCTATTTCTCTACTACAAAAACTGAACAAGGTCTAATACTACATCATGTTGTATTGGGAATTGAAGCAATCTAACGTGTTAAAGAGATTCTAAGCAATAAGTAGAAGGGTTTGTTGAGTATTGTGCCGTCAAAGTTGTTAAGAAGTATTATACCATGTTAGATTCTAGCGTTCATTAAGTTATTGGTAACCAAGATAGTAATGCTCATGTTGGCCATAGTCAACATGAAAGTAATACCCCAAAGTCAGTCGATAATAAACTTGATAGACTTACCAACCTTATTAAGAGTTTCGTCATGTCTATGTAAGGCAATTGGCAACAACCACAGGGTATGTCCAATCATGATCGAGTAGAAAATATGCAAGAATAGAGATATGGACATGTTGGTCAAGCTAATCACCCAACTTGACTTCATCGAGCTTGAGGAGTAGCAAACCAACCTGCTTGATAAAGGCTTGAGTTGGAGGAAATAGAGGAAGATGATAAGGAGATGGACATAGGGGCCAATGAAGAGGAAGAAGAAGAAGGGGAGTACTATGATGTGAAAGAGCAAGGGTACCGAACTCCTCGTAGACTTAACAATGTCAAAGTCTTAATTCCAACCTTTATTGGCAATGGAGATGCAAATGAATACCTAGAGCAAGAAGAGAAGCTTGAGAAGGTGTTTGACTATTATGGGTATAATGAGGTAGTGAAAGTCCAACTTACTGCATTTGAATTTTTTAGATACACCACCATATGGTAGAAGAATTTGAATGTGGTTGGAGTGAGAGATAAACGATGAGGTGTATGGACTTAGGAAGAGATGAAGAGGTTGTTAAGGGGAAGATTCATACCCAAGAAACATTGACAAGATGCATTCACCAAGTTGCAAGAGCTTCACCAAGGGAACTGATCTGTTGATGAATAATTAGAAAGTTCCAAATGTTAATGACTTGAGTAAATGTGGAGGAGCTCGAAGCTCGTACAATGGTAGATTCATTTCTGGACTCAAATATAAGATCCACAACATTATGGAAGTATAGAGATTCTATACCCTTGATGATGTGTCTTCAAGGTCATCTATACAGAGGCCGCACCACAATGAACAAGAACAAGAAAATAAAAGGGGGGTTTAGTAAATCTATAAGCTACTTAGTTGGATGTAAAGCACCAACTAGATCTTATGCGACCTATAGCTTGCCAAATATGACTCATCGATTGAAGTTATAGGGTTACTTATCACAATCCTTGCTAAAACGATCGATTAGAGTGGATAGAGAAGAGCTTTCCAAAAGAAAAGACTCAAGGGTTTATCATTAATATACCAAAATCTATCTAAAACCTTATACAAGAGTCCTATTTATACATAATGGAAAACTTGTAAACATGAGAGTAATTTAAGAATAATACAAGAAACAGGAAGCCCAAATAACATAAATAAAAATAAATAATCAGATAAGCTATTTGAGTGAAGAGCAAATAAGTTGTGTTGATGAATTGTTGGAGACTTTGAAGACCTAATCTAAGCAAACCTAAATTTTGGCCAACTTAAAGAGTAGACCAATCAAGCAGAGTAAACCAATAGAGTAAAGCAGACATAGTCAAGCAGAGTAGGCTAGCCAAGCAAATTAGTAGAGCATAACAAACTTGGTAGAGTAAAGTAGACCTAATCAAGTAGGGTAAACATAGCATAACAGAGCAAACCTACATAGCAGAGTAGACTTGGTTGTCCTTGATAATATCTACGAAAAGCTCATAAATAAGCCTTCTACACATGTAGAGCTTCCAAATAAGTCTTTGGCACATATATAATTCATGAATAGGACTCTACTATAGCCCGAAACTTAGCATTTGGTTAGGTTAGTACCTTGAAGCCTATCATCATCCCCTTCTTGAAAAAGTTTTGACCCAAAACTTGGCAATTAACTACTCTAACTTTTACCTTAATAAAAAAACAAATCTATAAGAGCAAATAATAATAATAATAAACCGCATAGCTCAACTTAGTGATCAAAGCGAGCACAATTTAGCTATCCTTACACTCATCGTGAGCGCGATCAATTAAGCTCTTCATTAAAAACCCCTCCTTCTACTGATAGTGTATTCGATCAACTACCCTTAAGTAGTTCCAGCAACTGTCAATTATGGGGAATGACACAACTTTAGGCTTAAACATGTCATGAGCTTGGGGAATTTGAACATATAAGAACTCAAACTCTTACTTAACCTCAAGTACCCTTAAAGCTTCATGCTCTCTTAATGTTAGCCACTCAACTTCATTTTCAACGATTATTACCTCATCCACTTCCTCACAACTTGTTTCTTCTTTGTTCACCATGAAGGGTGTAACAACTCCTTCATCAACTTCCTTTTCCTCTTTAATGGTCTCTTCACAAGTTTTTCTTTTGATCCTCCATCTTTCTACTAAAGTCCTAACAATCCTTAAATCATCTTCAAGACTAGCTAGGGAAATAGGATAAAGCACAACTCATTCTTTGTCATAGAAGGAATAAGTATTCTTTAAAGGCACGTAGCTCATGTTATGACTCATTTTCTACAGAGAACCTAAACACATGTAACAATCTTCAATATTGGCAACATCAAATAAAACTTCATCTTGAAATTTTCCAACCGGAAAGGCTATTTTTGTTTGCTTCTTCACTCAAATCACTTCATCATTACAAACAAAGTTAATGGATTCGGTATGTAGTTTTATAACCTAATCTTCCAACAACAATCTCAAAGATAAAGTTCATAAGATAGTGATTGATCCGAATTAGTATAATACCTTATTCAAGTCTTCCCTTAATGTAAAATTTATTTGTGGGCATATTGCAAAAATTGATTTCCTCTATCATGTAAAATTTTGAAATTTAATTGATGATCTATGCAAAGTCCAAGCACTGACCCCCTTTTCCCTGCCTCTAAAAATTAGTACGGCACTTGGTTTATTAACGTGATAAAACCAGCAACTCAATACATAAAGTGGCAGTTTGGCACGTGTCTACAGATGACTAAAGCACATGGCTCTGGGCAATGTCGAAAAGAACAATCCGGCCAACAAGTATCAGTACGACACTGCTATAAGGGCTCAATCCATACACTTCAACTCGGTTATGGACTTGAGTTGTTCTACATAAATAGCTCGGCAATTTTAATAGCTCCTCTAATAGCATAAAAAAAAAAAAAAAAGGAATGGAAGTTTTGGATGTTAGATCAGAAATTGAATAGCCGAACAACTCAACTCGGTAACCTTGGGAGTATGACAGTTCGGCTAGCCACTCGTAGCCACTCGTCTAACTACACTTACACACTTCAAGTTGTTCGTGACAGCTTACTTGCACTTCAGTTTTGGCTCACAATTAAAAGCCGATCAACTAAGCTTAACTCGACAATTTCTCTTGGGAATATAGTAGTTCGGGTCTACAAGCTCAGCTTGGATTGTAGCAACTTGACACTGGCACTTAGTAGCTCGACAATTTAAATGACAACGGCAGCACTTCACGTTAGAATAGCAACTCAGCGATTTTAACAATAGTTCAATTGCCTCAGCTCATCACTCACTTGGATTAGCACACACGTGTGAACAAGGATAGCTTGGAAATTTCTTATAGGGAACAGTTCACACTACATTTCCAAGTCACGCGTAACAGTAGGCTCGCATTGGACAATCCATTAGCTTGGTCATTTGAAAACACTATAGCACTTTTTATTCTTCAAGGCTAAGTAGCTCGGACATCAAGTTGATAGCTCGATATACACATACTTCACGTACACAACTCTGACATGAACTTTTAGCTCGGCAACTCGAAAAGTGAACACAGCAGCGCAATTTCAATAGAACATGGCTACTACAATTTCCCCAAATAAATTAATATCCCGCATAATATCACACTTCGATTAATAGTTCGAATAATTTCAAGTCAACACTATATGGCAGCTTCGATCAACCTCTGAGCAACACGTAAGCAATTCAAATAGCTTGACAATGGTGATCACCCTCAAGCGGCTTGGACACACGCACTCACGGTTCGGTAAGACAACACAAGACCTCGACTAATTTAGTTTGGCACAGTGGTACATAACAACTCGGAATCTCAAGTTCATTTTGGAAACTTCTCCTTCACATACGCAACAGTTCGACTCTGCACTTAAATCAACTGGACAAAGTAAGGAAAACAGTAGTTCGGTGTAGTCTACTATTTGGCAAATTATCCAGACACCAATTAGCTCGGTGATAGTCCACCATAGCTTGGACTTGCAAGCTCGGCAATGCAACATTACAACAGTTCGGCAACTTACAATTATCCAATCCTACTGTCTACACTACACAGGACAGCTCGGACATAAAAATGAAGTAGAAGAATCCAGATTTCAAATGAACAAATTCAAACTTGAAAAGGATCTTTCTAATTAGCAAATTTATAGCTTAACGTATTGCACCTGTCCAACAAGGTCTGTGGCTCACTCACTTTGTCCACAGCTCGAACCACATGTGATTACACACACACTAGCTCACCTGGTTGCATGCGTACACTTGAACTTGGCAGCTCTAACTCTAGCAGTTTCGAAGGGAAACTGAATGGCAACCCACAACAAACCAGCACGAAACCCTTCTCCTGTAGTCGACACACACTTCAAGTCATAACCACCAATAGTACACTTGACCACAAGTGCACGACCACTCTAATAGTGCTCGCAACAATAGTTACCACACTTTAATACAGCCACAGTCACGACAATTGAACACACATATGTTGTTATACCTCGTTTAGAACAGCTGCAACAACTTTTCCTCACTTCATTCATCACACATAAAGGAAGATTGGCACCCACTTTGAGTTGAACGCAACAAGAGCTACCCCACTGCAATCTCCTTCCTTAGGCATACTCACGGCACAAAGTTGTAGTACACATACACACTATGGCTACAAGTTCTGAACGCTCACACTGACATACTTCTCAAACCCCTGCATACTACCCACTGCTATTTTCACCACCACGGCCATTTAACTCACTGTTGCAATTTTCAAACGAGAACAAACCAACGACAAGTAAAATCACACTTCTTCATTACTATAGCAACACGGCTACCAAATGAACGCTTATAGTCCAAAATTGAACACCCAAATCAGAAGCTGGAACAGATAATGCAAGAAATGGAGTACCCACTAAATAATTTGAGCTGCCAAAGACCCAAATTTACTCATGGCCAAATACCCAAAACCCTTTGACTATGTGCTATTATTTCAAAATTACAGAATCTCCCTCTCACACTCCAACACCAATACACCAAGATTCCGAACACAACAACACCTACTACTATTACCTACTTGCTCAACACTTAAGAACCATTGTCAATGCAAACTCCAGTTAACAACTCGAGCATTAACTATCCACTTCACAACTCACTCTAACCCATGATAGTGGTAAAAATTAGAGAGAGCAAAGTCATAACCTGATAGTAGCAACTACAATCCGCAATACACACTACAAAATTTAAGCGCCTAGACCAAATCCTCCATGACTCTCAAAGATTTCTATCCCAATTCCAAACCCTAAGTTATTAATCTTAGCATCTCAAAAAAGCAAGCAATTTGATATAATTTTCTACAAACGGATAGCCTTCAACGATATCCCAAAGGACCTTCTACATGGAACTTGAAGATAACCTTCGATCAATAATACTCAAGTAGCATCACATAAACCAATGAACAAGCACTTCTTCAAATACCAATCAACAACTTCAACACACTTACTACGGTAGCTATGGAAAAAACACAATAGTATACACATAAAAACCTCACTACAACTT
This sequence comes from Lumnitzera racemosa, assembly GCA_024138005.1. NCBI lineage: Eukaryota > Viridiplantae > Streptophyta > Magnoliopsida > Myrtales > Combretaceae > Lumnitzera > Lumnitzera racemosa. Next base: position 67,448,269 of record JAMXBC010000002.1, on the reverse strand, counting down.
AACACGCTCCCTCGTTGGAACCGTGCTCTGATACCGATGAAGCTAACACATCTTCTAGGTTATACACATGAAGATCACACCACAACGAACAAGAACAAGAAAATAAAATCCGATTTTAATAAATCCATGAGCTACTTAACTGGATATGATGCACCAACTAAATCTTATATGGCTTACAGCTCATCAAATATGACTCATCGATCTAAGTTATAAGGTTGTTCGCTACAATTGTTACTAAAGGGATTGATAAGAACAAATAGAAAAGAACTTTCCAAGAGAAAAAACTCGAGAGTTTATCATTTATATGCCCAAATCTAGCTAAAACACTACACAAGTGTCATATTTATACATAGTGGCAAACTTATAAATAAAATAACTAAAATGATACTCTTATGGCATTCCCGTAAATACAAAATAAACAAAAGGGTAATTTAGGAACAATACAAGAAATAAGAAGCCTAAATAACATAAGTAAAAATAAATAATCAAATGAGCTATTTAGGTAAAGAGCAAATGAGATAGGTTGATAAGCTATTGGAGACCTTGAAGACTTAATCTAGATAGACTTGAATTTTGGCCAACCTGAAGAATAGACCAACTGAGCAGAGTAAAGTAGACATAGCCGAACAAAGCAAACCTAATCGAGTAGAGAAGACTTGGTAGAGTAAAGTAGACCTAACAAAGCAAAGTAAACTTAGTAGAGAAGTGCAGACCTAGCAGAGTAAAGCAGACTTGGTTGTCCTTGATAATATCCATGAAGAGCTCATAAACAGGTCTTTTACCCATGTAGATTTTTTGAATAAGTCTTGGGCACATATATAACTCATGAATAGGTCTCTATTATAGCTCAAAACTTGACATTTGATTGGGTTAGAACCCTGAAGTCTATCATTTAAGGAGGTTATTAAGATAGCACAAAGGTTTAAGAAACAAAGGAAAAATAATCCCAAAGAACTTGGGTTAAGCTTATCATGAACTCTGGTTCAACGGAGACCTACCCATACCAAATTAAGAAGACCTATCCAAGTAAGGGAGAAGAATGCTTGACTTAACGATAGCCGACTAGCTTAAAGAGCCAAGTTGATGATAAGCCAACCCCAAAGACACATGAAAAAGGACAAACCTCATGACAGAAGATGAGTGAGTTGAAGTGCTTTAAGTGCTTGGGTTATTGACACATGGTTACTGAGTGTCCTAACCAATATGCTATGGTGCTCTAAGGTGATGTAGTAGATAACATCGATGAAAGTGAACCCAAGGTGGAAGAGAAAAATATTAAGCAAACTAAAGTCAAACATAAGGAAGGAACCTATGTCTAAGCCAACCAAAGAGAATTCTAGTATCAAGATGAATATTGAACTCAATGTTGAGCAACGAGGAAGACTTGAGAGAAAATTTATTCCATACTAAGTGTACCATCAAGGGTCAACTATACATGATTATAGTAGATGGGGGGAGTTACACCAATGTTGTCCCTCAAACTCTTGTTTAGAGGATGGGTCTTCCGATCTTTAAGCACCCCCAAGCTTATATGCTACATTAGCTCTAATACCATTTTGTGTGGGAAATGTATATAGAGACGAAGCAGGTGTGATGTTGTCCCCATGGGAGCTTCACACTTGTTGTTAGGGAGACCGGGTTGTTTAATGGACATGTTATTCATGACGGATACAAGAACACCTCTACAAAGGATGGGAAGAAGATTGCGTTATAACCTACAACACCAAGCCAGGTGAACGAGATACATAATCAGCTCACCCAAAATAGTAAGAAGAAGGCATTAGTGATAAGCTAAAGAGAGTTCCGAGCTGCTAAGAAGGCCGTTGAGCTTGCGTTCTTATTGGTGAGGAGATTGTTGGAATTGAAGAATTTGGAAGATATACCTGTAGAGGTTTGAAAGTTGATAAAAGAGTTTTCCGACCTATTCCAGAAGAGCTACCTAAAAGGCTACCCTTAGTCCAAGGCATTAAACACTACATTGACTTTCAACTACGCATAGCCTTGCCAAATAGTCTCGCTTACAAAATGAATCCTAAATAGGACACCAAGTTAAAGAGATAGGTAAATGAGTTGATAGAGCATAGATATGTGAGAGAGAAGATGAACCCTTCTCTGTTCATCACAAAAAAGGATGGTTCGTGATGCATGTACATCAATGGTCAAGCTATCAACCGCATTACTATTAAGTACAGAGATCCCATAACAAGGCTCAATGACTTTTCAAATGAGCTACATGGTGCTCAAATATTTTCAAAGATTAATTTACAAAGTGACTACCACCAAATTCATATGAGACTTGGTGATGAGTAAAAGATTGCGTTTAAAATGAGGTATGGTCTCTATGAATGGTTGGTTATGCCATTCAAACTTACTAATGCTAGCACATTTATGAGGCTCATGAACCATATGATGTACCCTTTGATCAAACGATGTGTGGTCGTATAATTTAGTGACATACTGGCGTACAGTGTCAACAAAACCAAACATTTACAACATCTCTAAGTTGTTTTGGATATTCTGCAAGCAAAGAGATTATATAGGTACTTGAAGAAGTGCACGTTTTGCCAAGGTGAAGTTGTCCTCCTTAGTTAAGTGGTGTCAAGAGATGGAATTCAAGCTAATGAGGAGAAAACCTAAACTATCTTGGAGTGGCTAACGCTAAAGAACAATACTGAAGTACAAAATTTTCATAGCCTAGCTTCTTTCTACAGAAGGTTTATTAGGAACTTCAATACCATTACTTGCCCCATTGACTAAGCTTACTAAGAAGAGTAAAGGATTCCATTGGAACAACCGAGCTAAGCAAAACTTTAAGGAGATCAAGGAGAAGCTTACTACTACCCCTATCTTAACCCTACCAAAATTTGGCAAGCCATTTAAATTAGAATGTGACGCATCAAGTATTAGTATTGGCATTGTACTAATTTAAGAGCATCACATGTTGCTTATCACAGTAAGAAGTTTAGTGATGCCATGCTGAATTATTCTATGTATGAGAAAGCGTTGTATGTGAAGAAAACTAGGCTAAACTCAAGAAAGGGGGCTAAATTGAGTTTTAAGGACAAATTGCAATTCTTTTCCGATATAAACAACTAAATGCAATAATAAGAGAAATCAAAGCTATAATAAAACAATAATAAGTGTGGAAATTAAAAGAGATAAGGATAAAGAAGATCAAGCTCAAATATAACATGAAGTTCGAACCGCCTCCTAGTCTTTACGAACACACAATGCCTCCAACCAAAGACATTACACCACTTTATTGATTTATCAGTCCAAGCTCCAAAATCTACACAAACACAGACTTGATTACACAAGTTTCTCACTCATAATTCTCAACACAAAACACAATCTCAACTCACAACACAAAACTCAATCTTAAGGATTATTAGTATAGTGCTTTTAACTCTCAATACTACGTAACCAATAGCTCATAAGCACTACAGTTCAAATTTCTCTAAATATTAGCAATTTATGATACAACAGATAACAAGAATTATAGACAACAAGAATATAAGAGAATGCCTTTTTTTCAGTAGAATATCAAATCTTCATTACCTTTGGTTAGGTTGTTGAGCTTTTATATCAACTCATTGAATTCTTCCCGTTATCATACATTAAATGCTCTAATGGCTACATGGATCAGACTTACTAGCATACTAGTACCTTGTAATACCAGCAAGCCGGTAACAAAATGCATGAACCCTGACAAGTGAACTAGTTAGCCAGTTCTTCATGATCAAAGCAATTCCATCTCTTTATCTAAGCTACTTTACCGTCAAGCTGGTAGTGCTATGGAGCCATCAACCCAGTAGGTTAAATATCACCTGAAAATACTTTTAACACACAACAAAAAAATATACTTTGCAATCTAACTTCAAGATCATTTGATCACCACTCAAAAGATTAAATTTCTAATAGAAATAATTGATATATTTAATCATTAAGAAAATTAATCGATCTTATTCAATTACCTCAATATAATCAAATAATACTTAGTTTAATCATCTACTTGTTTTGTTCTCTTCAAAAATAATATGTTTACATATATACTTTTTATTTTGTTCTCATCAAAATCAAATAATGAACTCTAGGTTCAACAGTATACTTTTTTTCAAGCTCTTACTATATGTTAACATTATCTACTACCTCGAGAGTTTGTGATTTATATGGACCATGAGTCATTAAAACATCTTGGGAGTCAAAACATCTTGGGAGTCAAAACAAACTTTCAAAAGGCAAGCAAAATAGTTAAAGTTTATAAAGGCTTTTCTTACATGATCAAACATAAGAAGGGTAGTATTAACACGATCATTGACGTTCTGTCACGTCGACATATTTTATTAACCACCCTATAGATCAAGTTATTGAGACTTTCCCTTATTACCGAGTGGTGTGCCTAGAAGCTTAGTTATCACTAGGACTTACTGGGCAAAATTGAACTAAAATGGGTCTTTCAAGATATCAAAGAAAATTAAAGAGAAAAGGTCCACAATCAAACAAGAGTAGCTGACGTGAAGCTACTTGGAGAATGTGACTCACCAACGAACATAACATGACTTAACACCTCACTTAATATGACGCACAAGTTGATGTTAAGGTCCACCCACTACTAATCCTAAGCTACTTAGCAAGATTAGATAAGAGTGTAAGGGGTATCAACTTAAAGAGGATTGTCTCACAAGAATAGAGTATTCAGTATTAAGTAAGTTATCTCTAGCTTACAAGAGAAAAAGACTATTTATAGTAAGTCCCTAAGACAGCATTACAAATAAAGAAATTACAAGAAAGTATTTACAAAAAAGGGATTCTAAGTACACATAAAGAGGGTAAAAAGGACAACAAACCAAAAATGGAAAAGTAGTTAAATGTCAGATGAGGTGGACAGCTAGCAATACAGCATTAGCCTCATATGAATATTCTCTAAAGACAGCAGGTGAGAAGGGTCAAAATGTTATGGCACTAAAGGGGCCAAGACGAGAGAGATGGTGGTATGCTAAGAGAAAACTACTCAACTGTTTAAGTGAGTCTCTCGTCACTCAGTAAGTGATTTTCGACAACAATTTGTTAGAGTACTCGGCATAAGGTCCGCGGCAAGGGAATGGTCGGCATCATCACTACCGAGTGTATAGAATAATGTATGAAAATGTGGGGAGCTCAAGAAGTTTAACCACCTTTCTTCAATGTATAGTTTCTCGTCATCAATAGATTACCAAGAGAGAATTCTTTGGGAGAGGGATTGTATGCCTAGGAGGCACGCATGAGTAATGGGACCACTAACCGGCAATGCATTAGTTTCCCAAGGTTATTGAAGATTTGCCTTCGTCATCATCGGGTACATATGGTGTTAAGTCGACAACGTTAAATGTGATAGATACGCCGAAACCTTCGGGTACCTCAATCTTATAGGCATTATCATTAAGGTGCCTCAAGATCCAATAGGTTCTATTCACTTTGGGTAATAGTTTGTTCGTTCTTTTGCTAGGGAAGCATTCTTTGCTAAGATGGATCCAGATAAGGTCCCTAGGAGAATAAATGATTCGTTTCCTTCCACAACTTCTCGTTTCCTTCTGTCAAGCTATAGTTTTGGTCAATTACTCGGTAATTCTTTGGTGTAACTTATGAAACTCCTCGGCATGCTGCAAGCCAGATTGACTCTCCCTTTATGTAGATGGATTGTTAACTAAGTCTAAGGGTAGGTTCGAGTTAAGTCCATAAACAACCTCAAATGGTGATGTTCTAATAAAGCTATGTGTTGAGCGATTGTAGGCAAATTTAATGATGGGTAGGCATAAATACCAGTCACGCGAGTTCTTTCCAATAGTAACGTGTAGGAGACTATCGATGGTTCTATTAACTACTTCAGTTTGGCTGTCTGTCTGAAGGTGGCAAGAGGTACTGAACAAGAGCTTAGTGCAGAGTTTCCTCCATAGGGTTTTACCAAAAAAAGCTCATGAATTTCAAATCACAATCAGACACAATACTTCTTGGCATTCCATGTAGTCGCACAATTTCCTATAAAAAGAAGCTAGCAATGAATAAAGTATCATTAATCCTGTAGCAAGGAATGAAGTGGTCTACCTTGCTAAACCGATAAACTACCATCATGATCAAATCATATCTTCTCAGTGTGTAGGGAAGACTGAGCATGAAATCCATGCTTATATCAATCCATGGCCACTCAGGAATTAGCAGGGGGCGTGTATTCTCCATAGGGTTCTCTCCTCCCTTTAGCATACTTACATACCTTGCACCCCTCAAGTATTTGGTGCACATCCCTCATCATCCTAAGCTAGTAAAAATACTCCTTCAATATCTCAATCATTCTCTTTTCCCAAAAATGGCAAGCTAGATCCCCAGCAAGAGCTTCTCAAACCAGTAGCTCCCTTATAGAACCACTCAACACGTACATCTGCTTGCCCTTCATCAAGAACCCTTCACTCAAGTAGAATCCATCTATAGCTCCTCTATCACTACATTTGGCTACTAAAGGCCCAAAATGTAGGTTATGCTCATATCAATCAAGTAGAGTGCCAAATCCAAGCACTTTGGCTTACAATGTTGTGATGAGAGTGTAAGCTCTCAAAATTGAGTTTAGGACAATCGAGCTTAGATTTAGAGCTTTTGGGGAAACTTATCCAATTGAATCCAAACTTTACGATTCAGATAGAAAAGTTAGACGAAGTGAGAAAGTGAAGTTAGATTTTAAAAATAATGACCCAAAATCTCAATTTTGCCCTTAGAAGTAGGAATACTCAATATAGTACTAAAATGTTTGGAACTCCTAAAATCGAACTCAGATTGCGACGAAAACATAGAGATAAGTTAATTGAGCTATAAAATGAGATAATATAGTATAATTTACTATATAAAAATACACGTATTTTTGTGAGTATACCCAATATAAATAATAATTATACCTATAAATTAATCTTAAATTACTTAATTATATACATATAGTGTTGAAATCGTGAAATTTATTCAGAAAATATATCCTAAAAATAAAAAAATATATATGTTAAGAATTTAATTATATGAGTAAAGTTATATAATACATATGATATTTACATAAGGTATATACTTATATACTAATTAAATAACTAATTTGAACATAATATATATATATACATATTATCATTATCCAACTAAAATATATTATCAAAATCAACTCCAAAACATCTAGAAATTGCTGGATACTGCCGTGGCTATTGTAGAAGAAAAGATTATGATGATTCAAAAGTAGAAGGATAAAAAATGGACACCTCCTACTTCATTAAATGGAGAAAAAAAAAGAAAAAGAAAAATTCCTAGGTGGTGGAAAAATTCTATAAATACTACACCTTCAGCAAACTAACAATAGTTTGGCAATTAGAAACTAAGAATAGAGAGAGAAAAAATTTGGAAATTAGAACAATTTAAGAAAATTAGACAAAAACAGAGTAATTTTTGTACTAAGCTAGAACCCGAACCTAAACTAATTCTGCTATGAAACGCAGCCAACCCCACATGATCCACCCACCGCGCAGGCCATCTCACAACTACCCAACTATCATCGGCCATCAGAGCACCCAAAAACACTAAGGTCAATTTCCTGCCCAGTTTTTCAATAATTTTTAAAAATTAGTAAATTCACCCAAAAAATTATGAAAAAAAAATTAATTAGGTTATTTTGAACATGCTTCACGTAATGTTTTTATTTTTGAAAAATTCATAATATTTAATATACTTTCTTAAAAAATCTACTATTCATCTGAATTTAGATTTATAAAATAAATGTACTAAATGATGTCGTTTCTAGCTAAGAATTTTTGTGTAGGATGTGTATGATATATAATAATTGCTATATAGCCTAAATTTTTATTTGAATGTTTTTAATATTTATTGCATTTTTTTGGCCTAAAAATAGCTCGAAAATAGGTTGAAATTATGAATTAAATAGGAAATTATGAAATTAATTGATGAAATGGACATGTAATGATCTATAATAGATAATAACAGTATCAGTCAAATTGGAATTAATTTGGTATAAAAATAATCATAATTGGGTAATTTATAATAATTTAAGAGTAAAATCGTCAATACGAATATATAGTCAATAAGTTGAAAACTTAAAATAGAGTGCTAACTGAATTCCCCATATTTTTAGGAGTCTATAGAAATTTTTGAGGAATTATTTGATAACTCGAACTATTTATTACAAATTTACTAAGAAAAATAGCTTAATTTACAAGTCGGGGTATATTTTTAATATTAATAAACTAAAATGAATTAAATAATTAAATAAAAACTACATATAAGATTACTGATCAGATTGGATTAAATGAGTATTTTTATTATATTTATTAATATTTTCTGATTAGGATACATTTTAGGTATATTAGAATTAGATAATATTTATATTGTAACAATATATGGATAAATTAGGTATAATATAATTTAATAACGTAAATTACGTATAATATGATCATATTTATATAATTACGTATAACTATATTAAAAACTCGAACTATTCATTAAAAATCGTCTCTAGAAATAGGACTCATAAAACATATCGTTAAGTCTATACGAACTCAATGATACTAATTTTGTTAAAATCATACAACCTTAAGTAATTTAAGCTATAACTTTATCATATTCAAAAATGTATGTATTTTGATAACCTTACTGGAATTAAAACATAAATTAATAAATTAAAAATACGTGTCGATACAATCGAAACAATATATAATACGTAATAGTATATGTGTTGTACAGTATCAATAATTAATAACTTAATTTGATATATAATGATAATACGACTATATATTATGGAAACAATAATAATAATAATATATATAACCATTTTAAATTAAACCCTAATATTTTCGTAATTATTACGAAAATTGAATTTGGGTCTTTTGTGTAAATAGGATCTTCCAATACAAAGATGGTTGATAATTCGAGTCAACAATAGCGAATGTTTAAACAAGTAAATTAGGATTACGGCTTCACTGCTTATTTGGATTGGTTATGTTTGTAGTTAGTTGATTGTGCACATGCTGTGTGCGTAGATAATACTTGATTGTGATAGGAGATCAACTCCTTGGTATGCTATTTTGCATGGATTCTATATTATGTGAACCCACCCCTGATTAAGACTACCGTTGATTCGACTAAAATGAAACTAGACATGTATAACACCCATTAAGGGAAACAATTAAGAGTATTGGCCAAATATCGACTTTCTTCGATGAGAATAGCTTAAATGGTCCTTTCCCCACCCTTAGCCAAACTAAGTGATAGGAGAAGAGGTCGCGGCAAGGTTGGGGTTCGTGGTTCGAAGGCGATCATGAGAGGAGGGTGTTTTCCATTGTATAAGCCTGAGTTTGGTCTAACTTGAGTCGCAATGAAACTTCTCAATCTGAGTTGGAGTGGATGTAATTTCTCTAACCTCACAGTGGACCGGATAACATTGTGCGATGTTTCATTTATTTGATTGCATTGCATTTCATCATAATCATAACCTTATTCATGTTTGTATAATACTCTTCTGACTCTGTCCCACTTACTGAGCTAATTGTGCCCACATCCCTATAGACTCTTTTACAGATGTTGAGTAAGGTCAAGATGTTCAAATAACACCATTCCCAGGTTAGTGTGCTGCTGTTTGGGAGGAATCAACTGAACCTGACATTTTGACTTTGTCTTTGAGTTTTTTAGGAAACTAATTGGGAATTCCCTGAAAGCCCTCTAGTTTCCTAACTTATTGTATATAGATTGCAAAACCTATGGTTTTTAATAAACTCTAATTGTAAACTTTACCTTTAGACATAAAACATTTGTATAAATACTGTTATAGTACTAGACAACAGGTTGTATAGAACAAGTATTTTTAAAAGCTTTACCACAAGTTTGGCTATTAACAGGTGTCAAAACAGACATTTCAAGCTGGTAAAGTTATGTACCTTGTGTAAAATGTATCTATGATAACAGCTGTGAAGTCAGCTTCTATCTTAGATTAGTTTACATGGCGAGACTGTTATGACTCTTCCTGTTCGAAGCATGACAAAGGTATGACGTTGAGAAAGTACATCAGCCACTGTATTAGTACTTCCCTTCTTATACCTGATGACATAACAAAAAGTCTTCAGGAACTTAACTCACTTAACGTGACACCAAGAAAGCTTCTATTGCCCATGAAGATGCTTGAGAGATTCATGATCAAAATAGATGATGAATTCTCTCGACAAAAGGTAATGCTGCCAGTTCTGGAGTGTACGGACAATGGCATAGAACTTCTTGTCGTAAGCTGAGTAATTCAAGGCAACGCCTTCAAGTTTTTCGCTAAAGTAAGCAATGGGTCGGCTCTCTTGCATAAGTACAGCACCAATGCTAACATCAGACGCATCACATTCAACCTCAAAAACCTTCTCAAAATCTAGTAAGGCAAGTATTGGAGCCGACGTCAACTTACACTTCACATCTTCAAAACTCCTCTGAGCCTTTTCTATCCATTTAAACTTAACGTTTTTCTTGGTTAATTTAGTCAACGATGCAGTTATGGAGCCAAAGTTCTAGATAAATCTTTGATAAAAAGAGGCTAGGCTATGGAAGCTCCTAACTTCAGTTGCACTTATCGGTGTAGGCCAATCATTAATAGCCTTGACCTTTTCCTCATCAACGTAAACTCTACTCCCTAAAACGACATATCCGAAGAATACAACCTCACTCTGACAAAATGCGCATTTCTTTAGGTTGTTGAATAATTTATCGGTATAGAGTATGTTAAACACTAATCTCAAATGTTCGATATGAACAAGAAGGTCGATACTGTAGACCAAAATATCATCAAAATAAACCACAATGCATTTGCCTATCAATGCTCAAAGTACATGATTCATGAGTCGCTTGAATGTACTCGGGGTGTTAGTTAAACTAAATGGCATAACCATCCACTCAAATAGACCATCTTGAGTCTTAAAGGCTGTTTTCCATTCATCTCCCGGTCTCATTCATATTTGATGATAACCACTCTTTAGATTTATTTTCCAAAAGATGCATGCACCATGCAATGCATTGAGCATGTCATCCAACTGCGAGATCGGGTATCAATACTTAATAGTAATCTTATTGATGGCACGGCTGTCAATGCATATCCTCTATGATCCATCTCTCTTTGGTAATAGTACGGTTGGGATGGTACATGGGCTCATGCTCTGACGGACATATCCATGATCCATTAACTCATCAACTTGCTTTTCCAACTCAGGTGCCTGTTCAAGATTGAGTCTATAAGCAAGTCGATTTGGATGGGCTGCTCCAGGTTGAAGATCAATGCAATGCTTAATTCCTCTCAAGAGAGGTAATCCTTTCAGCATCTCAGATGGAAATAGGTTGGCAAATTCCTGAAGTAGTTGTAGCACTTCAGCAAGTAAGTTCTCAGCCTCTCTAACCTCTAGGAGTCTCCTGATCAAGAGGAGTACATAGTCCTTAGGTTTGACCTCTCGTGCAAACTGAGCCCAGGAAATCACTAAGGACTTTTGTTGCAAAGATATCGCTTGCACTTCCTTGGGACTCATTGGAGTCAATATAACTTTCTTCCTGTCCTTTCGAAACATATAGGTGTTTCTGTACCCATTGTGTAACACCCTTAAGTCAAATAGCCACAGTCGATAGAGTAATATGTAGGATGCACACATAAGTAGGACATCACACAACACCTCATCCTTGTATCTATCACTAATAGTAATCGGTACTCTGACTTGTTCGGAAATGTGTAATTCTCCTCTCTCATTTAGCCAATGAATCTTGTATAGCTTGGGGTGTACAAGAGTTGGCAATTTCATGGCCTTAACTAGTCCTTATACGATGACATTATTACAGCTCCCTCCATCAATGACCATAGTACATAGCTTGCCATTCACCCAGCAATTTATATGAAAAAGGTTCTCTCTCTGCTCATTGTCATTAGCCACAAAACTACTAAGAGATCGCCGAACAATAAAGCAATGCTTGGCACTGCCCTCAGGGGGTATCTTGACTCCTGAATCTTCCTCAAATTCTTCCAGCATCTGATTGGTTTCCACTTCTTCCTCACCTTCACTCACACTTTCTACTTTAAACTAGAGATTATCTCCCTTGATGGTCATGACTCGGCATTTCGGACATTGACTAGGTACATATCTATAGCTAAGACACTTAAAACATTTGATTTCTCGGGTTTTCCATCCTGAGCTCTGACCCTAGTCTCTTTAAATCTCAAGTTCCTCAGTCTTGGTCTTACCTCAGCCCTCATCTGGTCAACTCGACATGTGACCTCGGTATTCAACCTTACATCTATTTGATGCCCTATCACTCCCTGCACTACTCAGCAGGCCATTCCTACTTGCCATCATTATTTTGTTACTCGGCATTCGGCTAGCCTAGTTCCGTCGTTACCTTTCAACTCTCTAGGTTACACAGATGGTTTCATCCAGAGTTGTGAGGCACTACAATTCTACGATGTAACCAATCTCCTCTCTGAGTCCCGAGATGAACTGTGCAATAGTTTGGGGTCTCAGGCTCATCTACATTACGTCGTATCATAAGCAACTGAAATTCTCGGATATAGTCGTCTACGGATCTATTACCTTGCCTCAAGTCTTAGAGTCGTCAGAAAGTATCTTGCTAAGTGTTCGGAAACGAACCTACTTCTCAGAACTCTCTTCATCTCGTTCTATGTTTGGACTTCGTATTAGGTCCTCAAATAAACATTCTGTAGCTTCTTCTACCACATTGCTGCATACCTAAAAAATTCTAACATGGCTACCCTAATGTAGACAGCATCTTCATAATCGTAGAAGTCAAATATCTTTTTTATCTTCTCTTCCCAGTTAAGGTAGTCATTAGCACTACCAAACCTGTTGAAGCTCGGAATTTGTACTTTAAGATGATCGGCAGCCCTTACCGCTCTGAACTCATGCTCAACCATCTCATCATATTGGTCTTCTTCCTCTTCATACTCTTCCAATTCGTCTAACTCTAACCTTCTTCTCGCAACTCTATCAGCATGTCACAGTGGTGCTTGGTTTACAAGAAAGGCTTTTAGAAATCACTCATTCATCTATCTCCTCGGCTTATCTCTTATTTCTTGACCTTGCTCAATAATTCTTTCACGTGGTCCAGCCTCTAAGACCTTGTTTACGGAGACAACCAAGTTGGCCATAATAACAGCAAGATCTTGTATCTACTCATCAGTAGTACGTAGTATTTGTTGACTAACTCGACCATAACCATGAGCATCACTCTTGACATCATAAATCTCTCCCTATACACTACGGTTTAACATTCTTAATACAAGCTTCAACAAGGATACTTCACACAAATGCTTTCTGCACATAAATATCTCGAACAGCAAACACAGCAGACTAACACTACGTAACTCTTGGTCTCAACCTCAAGCTTTGATACCAAGAATATGTGGTGTGCCTAGGAGCTTAGTTATCATTAGGACTTACCCAGGCAAAATTGAACTGAAATGGGTCCTTTAAGATATCAAAGAAAATTAGAGGGAAATGATCCACAATCAAACAAGAGTAGCTGACGTAAAGCTACTCAAAGGATGTTACTCACCAACGAATACAACATAACTTAATACCTCACTTAATAGGATGCACAAGTTGATGTCAAGGTCTACCTACCACTAATCCTGAGCTACTCGGCAGGATTAGATAAGAGTGTAAAGGGTACAAACTTAGAGAGGATTGTCTCATAAGACTAAAGTATTCAATATTAAGATGTAAGTTATCTCCAGCATACAAGAGAAAAGGACTATTTATAGTAAGTCCCTAGGGCAGCATTACAAATAAAGAAATTACAAGAATATATTTACAAAAAGGGGATTCCTGATACATACAAAGAGGGTAAAAAGGACAACAAACCCAAAATAGATAAGTAGTTAAATTTTAAACGAAGTGGACAACTAACAGTATAGCATTAGCCTTGTACAAATATTTTCTAAGCACAGTAGGAGGGAAGGGTCAAAATGTTGCGGCACTAAAGGGGCTGAGACGAGAGAGATGGTAGTATATCGAGAGAAAACTACTCAGCCATTTCAATAAGTCTTTCGTCACTTAGCGAGTGATTCTTAGCAACAATTGGTCAAACTACTTGGCACAGGTCCTCGACAAGGGAATGGTCAGCATCATCACTACCGAGTGTACAGATCAATGTATGACAATATAGGGAGCTCAGGGAGTTCAACAATCTTTCTTTGATATACAGTTTCTCATCATCAACAGGTTGCCGAAAGAGAATTCTTCGAGAGAATTCTTCGAGAGAAAGATTGGAGGCCTCGGAGGCACGTGCAAGTCATAGGACAGTTGACCGGTAGTGCATCACCATGCAATATGCTTAGGACCTACACTTCGGTCCTACTATTGAGAAGTGTTGAAAGGGAGATGTTGTTAGAGGTTACTACTTAAAAGATGGGTATTTGCTTAAAGAGAAGAGGCACATACTAAACTATTCCATACGTAAGCCATTGGTTAAGGAAGCTTATAGTGGTAGATTATCTAGCCATTTTAGAGAAACCAAACCACCTGACCTATCGAGAGAGAACTTTTATTAGCTTGGTTTGGCTAAGGATGTCCACATGGTCATTGGTAGTTGTGAAGTGTGTAAAAGGGCAAAAGGAAGGAAGGAGCTTCATAGAGGATATATGCCCTTCCTAATACCGACCTCACCATAGGCTGACCTTAGCATGAACTTTGTCCTAAGGTTGCCCCAAATATCTAAAGGGAGAGATTTGATCCTTGTAGTCATGGATTACTTCAGCAAGATGGTACACTTCATTCCGTGCTACTGAACTAATGATACTTTATATATTGCTAATTTGTTTTTGCAAGAAGTTCTCCAATTACATGGAGTTTCGAATACCACCTTATTAAATTAGGATACGAATTTTCTAAGCTATTTCTGGAAGATACTTTAGAGAAGGCTTAAGACTAAACTCTTACTGATAAGGATCAAGGACTAATCATGTGCTCTCGAGCCCAAGGGCTTTCTCAGATGGTTCACTAAGCTGTCCAAGGTGAGTTAAGTACTAAGGAGCAATATTTACCCTAGTTCGATCTACCAGGCTACTTTATTCTCTACACCATCTAAGAAGCTATCAAGGTGATCAACTGACATATAGAGCCGACCCCTTCGCAGCACCCAATTCCAAGCACCAAATCAAGAAAACAACCATCTTTATAGTGCCAAGGCCAAGCTAACAATTTTCAGGAGCTGACTAATGAAGGCTGACCCGAATGTAAGCCATCCCTAAGCCAACCTTTGTCCAACCCTAACAATCAAAGCTACCAAATTGCCAACACTGACCAGACCTAATCAAGGCCTACCGTTGCTCGACTCGCAGTATTATTAGGAGCAGATACTGAGTAAAACGTGTATGCGCTATCATTTCTAACATCCATACTATCCTTTCTAATAGAGGATATTCTTCTGCATGAATACTTACTTTCCCTATAAATTGTTCTCCTTTTGTCTAGCAAGTAAGGATCTATTTCTGTAATTTTCTGTAATTTAGGACATACCCTAACTAGGTACTATAAATACTCACATAATGTAATAGATACATCATCATATAGAGAATACATTGAACTTTTACTCCCTCTTAAGCTAAGTGTCTTTTTGCTTACTCTTGAGCTACTCTTATCTAGCTCATTAAGCGTGGACTAGTGGTGAATGACCTTTAGCCATACTTATATGTCATATCAAGTGTGACCTAAGCTCACATGAGGCATTAGTGTATCATATCAATCATCGGTGCATGGGAACCCCTTCTCATCCTCAAACTACCATTTACTTTCCAGGCCATCTCGCGACCCAAACTTACCCTATCGATTATGCATGATATTAGGCCTGTATGTTCATCCACAGAATCCGTATCATCCTGGTATCAAAGCTTAGCTACATTCGATGCTGGATTCTACTACTATGTTCTTTGAGTGGTTTGTTACTACTCTCGTATGATAACGGTTCTATTGTTAACCTTAGATTTTAGTAGTTGAGAAGTGTTCTGTGTACTGTTTTACCCTGTTTTCGATATACAAAGCAAAGTGTGGTTGACTATTCGTTTGCTATGTAACTGTCGTAATGATTAGAGTATCAATTATTAATCTCTAAGTGGTATTATTAAACATCAATTTTTGTAAAGTAACCATCAATGTCATATTCAAGTGTTCAAGAAACTTTGGGAAACCAAGAAAGTGGTACTCAACATGGCTAAAAGCAAGAAGAAAGTTTCACACCTTAATCAATGGGTGACCGCTTGGATAAGCTTGTCAACTTGGTAGCTAGTTTGGGGACTATAATCCCAAAAGACAAGCAACGGCTAAGAATAGCCCTACTAGAGAACGTAAGTAATAATGTCCAAGCAATGGTCAATTTGGCTGAGTTAACGTCTCAACTCTACCACCCGGAGTTGAAGGAATTAGTAGGGATACAAGATGAAGGCTAGCACTTGAAGAGATTAAGGAAGAAGCAAAAGGAGACGACGAAGCACAAGAGTACTACGACCCTAAAGAAAGAAATTTACTATCCCTTAAAGTCGAAGGATTAAAGATGCGTATCCTGAGTTTTTCTGGAAGTAATGATGCTAAGGACTACCTAGATTAGGTAGATGAGATTGAAAAGCAGTTTGAATGCCACAATGTACTCGACAATGCAAAGGTTAGACTTATTGTATTGGAGTTTAGTAGTTATGCCACCTTATGATAGAAGAACTTGCAAGCCATTTGAAGAAGGGAAGGAGAGTGAGAGATTAAGAGTTAGGATGAAATGAAGAGGGTTACGTGGAGAAGGTTTGTGCCGAGCTATTATTTGCTAGATGCCTTCAAAAGATTGCAAGAGCTCAAATAAGGAGGGTTAAGTGTAGACACTTATGTTAAGCAATTCCAAATGTTAATGATTCGATGTGAGTCATAGAGCTAGAGGACCAAACTGTATCTCGATTCATTGATGGATTGAAGTATGAGATTGGAGATGTCCTAGAAACCATAGATATTGGAATGCTTGATGATGCAATCTAGGCCACCCAAAGGATAGAAAGGCACTAAACAAGAAGGTTTCGACCACCTGTCAACCGACCTAGTAGTAACCAATCTATTTCCAGCAGACCTGTGTAAACAAAACCAAATAAGATCACTAAGACCTAACCTACTCAGACTACCTAAACATAAGAAAAGGAACCCTCGAGGAAGTTTGAGAAGAGTTAGAGTTCAAAGAGGAAGATGAGTGAGATCAAGTGTTTCAAATGCTAAGGATTTGGATACATGGCCACTCAGTATCCGAACAGGCAAACAATGGTGATCCGAGAGAAGGTACCTACTATTGAAGTTGACAATACTAATGAGAAAGTAAAGGAGCTGAAAAAGGACAGACAGACTAAACTATCTGAGGAGGAAATTATCTACAATGATGAAGGCAACTTTATGCCAACCATTCTAGTGTTGAGGAGGAAGATAAACGTCAGTCCCATACCCAAAGACAAATAAAGGGAAAATATCTTCCATATTGGATGCAAGGTGAATGAATCACTACACTAATGCAACCTCTGCATTTACAGTCTAGGAGTTGAAATTACTAACCATGACCCACTCGAGACCTTACAAGCTTCATTGGCTTAGTGATAAGAGAGCCCTATAAGTGAACAAGTAGGTATATATGCCGATCTACATTGGAAAATATCGAGATGAAGTACTTTGTGATATATTACCTATGAGTGCGTCCTATATTCTACTTGGACGACCATGGATGTTTGATTGAGTAGTTATATATGAAGGAAGAAGGAATACATATACTGTGGAGCATGAAGGTAGGAGGATAAAATTGAGTCCTATGATTATTAAGTAGGTAAAGGTCATATAGTCCCAACTTAGCTGGATCCTGAAGAAAGAGGTTTTAGTGATGACCTAAGCCAAACTAAAAAGGGAGATAAAGCTCAAAGGACCGACCTATCTACTTATCTAAAGAATTCTAGAGATGAGACCTAAAGAGGAGGAGTTGCCTACCGAGGTACAAACCTTGCTAGAGGAATTTGCCAACCTATTTCCAAAGGAATTACCGAAAGGTCTGCCCTCAATCTAAGGTGTCGAACATGCAATTAACCTGTAGCCAGGAGCCACACTACTAAGTAAGCCTACCTATAGGCTGAATCTAAAACAGGCTATCAAGCTATTAAAGCAAGTAGATGAGCTAATTAAAAAGGGTTATGTACACGAGTCCCTTAGCCCCTATGTCATTTTAGCCTTATTAATGCCAAAGAACGATGGTTCTTAGAGGATGTGTACGGATAGCCGAGCGATCAATCGAATCACCATTAAGTACAAGTATCCTATACCCAAGCTTAATGACATGCTAAATGAATTAAGCGGAGCATGAGTATTCTCTAAGATCAACCTTAAATCTGGATACCATCATATTTGAATGCGTGAGGGTAATGAGTGGAAGATCGCACTCAAGATATGGCATTGTTTATATGAATGGTTTATAATGCCATTTGGACTGTCCAATGCACTGAGCACATTTATGCACCTAATGAATCATGTACTCTGAGAATTAATAGGAAGGTTTGTCATAGTTTATTTTGATGACATTCTGGTGAATAGCCCTGACCTAAAGATTCATTAAGAACATCTTTGAAGAGTTTTTGCAAACTCCAAGCTAAACAACTTTATGCCAATTTGAAAAAGCACGACTTTTCCGATCTGAGGTGATCTTCTTGGGGTTTTTTATGAGTAGAGGTGGCATCTAAGTCGATGATTAGAAAATAAGAGTGGTCATAGAATGGCTTGAGTCAACCTGTTCTGTAGGCATAAGAAGTTTCTATAGCTTAGCATCATTCTATCATAGATTTATAAAGAATTTCAGTACAATTGTAGCCCTACTTATCAAACTATCAAAGAAGAGTGTTAAACTCAGATGGGAAATGTTGACCAAGTCAAAGGTTGACTAAGTTAATATGTTAACAAAAGTCAACATAGGTTATTTTCACTCTAGAATTCTCTACTCTTTCCTAAAGAATTCTTTCATTTTTTGCATGTCTTTTTCTTTCCCTTATCCCCTCTTTGTCGTCCAACATGGGAACATTGTAGACCCCACTTGTTTCTTCCATAAAAACACAAATTTAGATACAAACAAAACCATTTCCCCTCCATTTCCAAACCGTGACCTCTCCCTTGCCTTTTCATCTTCAACCTTTTATCAATTTCAATTTCACAATTTCAACTACCACCACAAACTAATATATCATATATACTTGCTTTCCTTTCCATATTATAAAGGAGAGAAAGGTACATTTTTATATGATCTCTTATCTTAATTAGTAATTAGTTGTCTATGTTAGGTTAATTTTGAAATTTACATATAATATGTACTTATATGTTGTTGAAGATAGGAATCCTTATACCATGTGTAATACCCCAGGTTTTTCCAGCTAGTTCAATAACTCTAAAATTCAACCCCCTAAATTTAGGGTGGCGAGCTATAATATCTGTTTTATTTTAAATTTCACGGTAAAGTTAGAAAATTTAGATAAAGTAATTCAAGTAAAGTCAATTTCTGAAAATAAGCTATATAAAAATATTAATTTGAGAAAAATGTCAATTTATCACTAAAAGGCAATAATTATCAAAAACAAGAAATTCAAGTTTTAAATATAGTGAGATACTAGAGATAATAGAGATAAGTTGATTAACTTACAAAAATAATAAATGAAACTGAATTATACATAATATACATATATTTACATGTGATATGCATTATATGAATTAAATACATATATATAATAATAAATTATTATTAAAATAAGGTAAAATAATTGAAATTAATAAAAAAATTGCATGCATGAGTCATCAAATGATGTATTAAGCTGGTATTAATTGGAAATGATAAGTCAACACCCAATTAACTAGAAAATGACACATGGTGCCTAGGAAAACGTGAATTTAACATGTGTAATTTTACTTTTTTTACATGAAAAAATCCTAAAACCTATAAATAGGGCTCCAAACAACATTTAAAATATTTTGTCAACCTAAAAACACAAGAACATAATTTTAGAAAATTCGAAAAAATATTAGAAAAAAATTCAGAAGAAATAAAAGAAAATATGGTGAATTACAGTTCTTAAGGCTATAGGTAACCTGACATGAGCTACTTGGGACTTAAAGTTATGGTAGAGAGAGAAGGTGGGCCAACATTGCGTGATGGCCGGAGCTCTAAACCCTACTTTTAGTGGGCCTAAAACTCGATTAAGAGTACCCTCCGAACGTTCCTAAAGATCAACTAAACTAAAAACTTAAGTTTATATTTAGAAACGAATTAAATTTTTACAATTCAAAAGCCAATTGTCGATAAAACCCAAGCTTGAAGAACTACGAGCTCTAAAGCTACTTAAAACCTTAAACCTTAAAACCATTAAAGAATTTTAACCCTAAATAAGTAATCGATAATTTAATTTGAATAATTTCATTCAACTTTAGAAAATTTCACAATTCTACAAAAATCAAATCATAAATTATAAAACAATGTAAGATAAAAATCCTAAAACAATTTTCTATAAGGCTATGCCCTTATCTTCATGTATAAACCTTACACATAAATAAGTAGACCAACCAATCACCTTAGATAACTTATCAATTGAGAGTTGGAATCATTTATCAATTGATAACTTATCAAAATCTAGTGATAAGACAATTTCCTTATCACCTCTTCACTTATACTACATATGGATAATTTTTCACAAGAATTCATAAGCTTAACTTTAATAAAGGAGACAAGACCACTCCATGGCATAAAAAGACTTCCAATGGCAGATCTAAAAATGGGAGAAAGCGGGGCCATGCACTTGTCATTCACCCACCAATCACTTCTTCTTACACATCACTATTCACCTCTTAATGCTTACATCATCAAGAGTTGCAATTGTTGACTTTATGTAAGCTACAAGACAACACTTTCAAGACATTTAAACACTCCTTCTCTCTCCATTTCCAACCGTCCACACTCTCCACCATTTCTCTCCCTTTCAATTTCACTTTCACTTCATCTTTCTCTCTTTTGAAACAAACATAAAAAGGGGAAACAACCTTACCCCACAAAATCAAATTTTTCCATTTTGAAGCTTCACTCACGGCATTATTTTCCCTTGTTCTTGTATCATTTTCTTTCACCATCTAAGACCATTTAAGACCATTAGAATCTTCCATAAACCCCATACCAAAAGAACAAAAGATTCGGGTTTCAAAAGGTAGCAAAAAGGAGGAGGCAAAGTTAAGAGCTAAAGTGGAACCTTAGTGCACAACCACCACACTTTGCGTTAAGGATGAGTGAGTGTTTCTTGTGATGTGTGGATTAGTATTTATGTTAGGAGACTCGGATTTCTTGAAGATATGAGTAAGGTTTAAGTTGTTAGAACACCAAAAATCGTTTTAAGAAACAAACCATAAAACCCTTACATGAAGTGGAAATATGAGCATGTAAAGTTGGTGTTTTGTGAAGACATTTGTTTAATGCTTTGAATGGAAGATTTTAAGCTAAGAAAATCTTGAAATGAGAACTTTAATGGAGGATAAGCATGCTGGAGGTGAGGTTTCCATAGTCATTTGAATGTTGATTTTGTTTCCAATAAGTTAAACATGCTCAAATCTAGACTTAAGTTAAAGAAAAATCCGTCACATGAAGTTTTATGAAGAAACCAACTTTGTATGACATGAGCTATGATATGGGAGTGGTATTAAGCATAAGATCTTTTATTTCTTTATGTGGAACATGAGTTAAAGGATCATTTGATGGAAGGAAACTTAAGTTAAGATTTGTACACAAGTAGTTAAATGCATAATCTACCACCTAAACTTAAGGAAATGATGAAACAAGTTGAAAACCAAGTAAGGACCCCTTAGGACCATCATGACCAGATCTGGAATGTGGGAAAATGAGGCCTAAAAATATGATAAAATTGAAAGAACAAAGTGAAAAGATTAACTAAAGCAAGTATAGTAAGCATATAAAGCCTAAAACTCAAAACCGAGCTTAAAACTCCCAAAACAAGCCTAGAACTCTAAGATGGGCCTTCAATAAAAATCTGACCAGCACCTTAAAGTGCCAAGAGAGGTTGTTTTGAAGCCCATAAGAAATCCACCTAAGGCCCCATAAGTCCACCAAAGTCATTAACCTTAGTTTGAATAAAAAACAAGCCCATTTGACAATTTAAGCCCACTAAGGGGCCCAAGAAATGGTTGTTAGCCTTAGGAATATAAATCAAAATTGTAAATCTGATCTCAAGAAGTATTTTAAGGTTAGGATAAAATCTAAAGACCAAGCCCAAGGGATTCCTCAAGTTATCAAAAGCCCATTTACCAAACAAGGCCCAAAAACACTCCAACGCATGAGGAACGCTACTGTTCTGACCCATGGATAGAATTGTATACCTCATTTCGAAAATCTAACCTTACCATGTTAAAGTACACTCAAAAACGATGAAGATGACTATAAGATCATAAAAATCGTTTTAAAATGAAAAAGTTATACACAATTGAACTTTAGGTAAAACCGGGAAAAATTATGAAAACTAGTTAAGAATATAACTTAAGGAAAATTTACTTAGTTTCTTAAGTTTGCTTCAATTCCTTATAAAAATTATTTCAATGACCAGGGGACACCATTTACGGAGACGGCTTGCCTCCGGATTACTTTGACTGACCCATATGGCAGAGTGAGTAAATTTTCGATGACTCTTTACTTGATTGTGCTTGTAAAGTAGATGCACCTGATCTTATATTTATAAATTTGGATGCTTGTGGGATATGGGAGATACATGTGTATGAAATTATGGATGAATGTGATGACTTGTTAATTATAGATATAATAATGGGAATTGTTTGTATGAATATATGTGTGTGAATTGTATGGAATGAAATTGGTTGATCACCCTAAAAATTAAGTTAATCACTTATATGATTAAGAACTCAAAATGAATCATTCATTCCCCATATTGCATACGGATAACACCGACTACCGCTTCACGCAGGAGATGAGAAGGGACTCACAGGAATACGAGTTTTCTGCAGGATTGGGCACTAGCTATGTCATCATATATATTGAGTCTCTGTCTTAAGCTGATGGGCTTACTAGGCGCTGGGAGACGCCAACCGTCGGCAAGGGGCTGGCGCTGGGAGACGCCAACCGTCGGCAAGGGGTTGAGTCTTGTGGCTTCTATTTAGGGCGTATGTTTGTGGACTGCGGGGGCCACCACACCGCTAGGCTTGGGATTTTTAAAGGATATGATTTGATTTTGGTAAAGGAAGTATATATATATATATATATATATATATGTAGAGTTTTGTTTTGGTATGAGCACGATAGTGCAAATGAAATAAAACTCAAGGTCTAGAACCCGGATTTTGGTTTGGGTCGGTTAATTATCTCCAAACCCCGACTTCAGGGGTGAAATTCTGAGTCGTATATAGTTCCTAGGTCACTGCATGCGTTTTTTAGCGTACTGATTGTTCATGCATTCATATGATTGTGCATATAATAAACTTTTGCTATGTGGTACTGATGAGGGCATTTATCTCACTAAGCGTAAGCTTACATCCCTATAGATTTTTGTTGATGCAGGAGAACCTCTTCGTCAATCCGGGCCGAGGCATGCCCGTGGTAAGTCTCGTGTAGAGACGGGTTGGAGCGATCAGAGAGCGAAGAGGACATTTTGTAATAGATTATAGATATTTAAATACTTTTATGTTTTGTGTATAACTTAGATTTTATGCAGTTCCGTTATGAACTGCATTTGTTTGTAATATTGTTTTGGTGTGGGTCTCACGAGCCCACACACTTAGTTAATTTATAACATAGAAGTAATTTTAGTTAAATTGCTCCATATTACTTGCTATGGGCCTAGTGGTAACGTAGAGTGGAAGGAGCCTTGTGTGTCGTATGAAAGGCCTATGATCAGCGAGGGGGTTGATAATAGACCTTTATACGGTATACGGCGACCTATCACGACAACGATACTGTTGGGTCATTATAGGCGCACCGTGCGCCGGTGAGTCAAATTTTGCTACCTGATTTTTATTGATTCTCTAAAAATATCAAATTAGCTTAGAAAATTATGAAATTTGGTTTCCTAGGTTATTTTACATGTACTTTAATGTGATAATTTTATTTTATTAAAATAACATTGATATATGGTACTTTCTTAAAAGCGTGCCCTATTCGAGTGAATTTTAAATAAATTTTTCAAAATATTAATTAATGTTACTTCGACTTGAAAATTTTTGTATAACACACTTATATAGTTTATTAAATTTTAGTAACAATAAATTTTGAAAATCTCTATGTTTACTATTTCTTATAATTATTTTGAATAAAATTGCTAATTTTACCGAATTATTGAAATAATTAGTTTTTTATGAAATTAATGAATGAGCCATGCATGTTTAGACTTCTAGATGTTTATAATGATATTTGGAATATTTAATTTTTATCTTACTCAAAAATTTATTTATTTTCCTTAATTTTCTATAATTTCAAGCAAAAACCGCTATTTTTGTAAAAATAGATAATAGCTAATTTAGTGTAATTGATGATCAATAACTAAACTACATATTTTTGTAAGTCTATAGAATTTTTCACGAAATTAATCGGGCTTGTATACTATTTATTATGTATTTTTCCTAGTATAAACTTATATATTAGCTTAATATGTAATATAGTAACTAGTTTATTAAATCTATGTCAAATAAACACTTTGGGCGAATAATAAGTGTTGCTGGACAAGTTTGGAAATTATAATTTTTCAGGTTTTTAGTTTAATACTAAAGCTTACTTGAGTCAATTATGGAGTTAGGGTAGATATGGTCGAGTCATAATACGAAAGAGTATTTTTAGATATTTGGCAATATTGATTAGTTTTGACTCTTAATATATATTAATAGCACTCAAAATAACGATCATGATGATATAAATTTTACTAAAATCAAATAATAAATGAGTAAGATACGATCAAATGAAGTTTAAAAACGTGGAAATGAAAGCTTATAATAGTTCGAGTTTGACCTACACTTAATTTGAAGACTACGTCATATTTTCATAGGTGTGATAAGTAAAGAAGGATCACATCATGATGTACAGGATATTGCGCTATTGCTAAGCCTAGGTTGGTGAATCTAACCCATGCTTAGAGTAAATATATCGCTACTCATAACACTATGTGTCATTTGATACTGTGTTGGTTAAATATGGATATATCTTAAGTGAATTGACATGCTACTATAATAGGTGCTGGTGTAGTGATTTTGAATGACAATAACTGTATTTTGGTTAAATTGTTATATGGTTATGTTAAGTGATGATTTATGCTTACAATTGATCGTGTTAACCAGGGAAGTTGAGTGATCTAACCCAATCTTCTAGGTGTTCACTTAAGTAAACCCTAAGTAAGATACTAGAATTCTGTTAAAGAGAGTTTGAAAACTATAATCAAATCACTAAGATGAACAAAACTTAAAGATTGATTGTACTGATTGATATTCTTAAGTTGCTACTACACGATATGGCACGACATGACATGGCACAAAAAGGGACCTACAGGTTAGAAATTTCAAAATGAGGCTTCCAAATGATCATTAAAAAAGCATGGCTTTATGAACTCGGTTTTTGGAAACATATAAATTGCATTGCCTGAACATTGTGACTTTTGTTATAGTCAAATTTAGTAGACTACGGTATATGGCCTAATTTGGCAATATTGCCACTTTTATTTGGTGAACTACAGTGTGTAGTCTAATTTTGTAAAGTTGGGGGTCCTACTCTTAGGCAGCTCCTTGTTGCCCTTTTTGGAAATGGTAGACTACAGTGTGTAGTCCAATTTGGTAGGGGTCCTACTCCTACGCAGCTCCTTGTTGCTCTAAGTTCTTGAACGTTGTATCCAAATGCCAGGCTATGTTGACTAACCAGATGAGGAATTGGAGGGCATAAGATATCGGTACCGATACATGCCACGTGCATGAGCATAGCATGCTACATTGTTGGTAGTAAGGACCCAATTGGGCGAATGCATATGTAAAGTTAAACTTGTAAATTGTAATTGAAATGTTGTAGTTGTGATATGCAATATTGTTTATCGTATTATCTATATTCTGGTATTTGTTATCTACTCTCACTCAACTTCAGTAGTTAAGGAGATAAAATGTTTTATCCTCAGGTTAACTATATCATAAAGGGCCCAACACTCAAGAGGGGATATGTATATTGAGAGCATGAGTCGGACTGAGCGACTGTTGCATAGAACATGTATTAGGTTAGAGATCCTATTACTGTGAAGACAATAAAGGAAAAAGTTAGTTTAATTTTGATGTAAATATTATGTTGTACACATATGTTGTAATAAAATATCCAATTGAACTCCGATGTAGCAACCCCTTTTTCATGTAAACAAAGTTATCTTTTGATGAATGAGTAGGTTGAGTTAAGTTTTCAGCAGGTATTCTTGTGTGATGGTAAATCTAATGCTATGTCGGGACGTGACACCATGCTTAGAAGTGTAAAAATACTTAAGCATATAGGTAGAAATATATGTACATATAACAAGTGAATATATGTAATGATTTTAGTAAAAGATTTAGTATAAGTATAAGAATATCTAGATAAGTCAAGAAGGAACACACGTTTACAAGGGTATTCTTGACATACACGTGTATGGATACCCTTATACATAAGTATTTTCTATGTATATAACCTAAAATGAAAAGTATACTAAATATACATATATGTAACTTGCTAAATAAGCCCATAAAGTGCAAAAATGTGGATTTGGTAAAGTTTTCTTAAGAGGGTATATAAAGCATATGAAAATACGTATAAAAATACATATGTAACAGTATGTATATACGGGTATTTATACTAATATACGTATAAGTACACAAGTATACATACTAGTATATTAAAAGTATAAGTATATACATAAAATATGTATAAAGTACATAAATAAATAAGGATAAGTATACATATGTAATGGATAACATAAGCATGACATAAATGTGACATAAGCGATGACATAAGCATATAAAATAATAAAATATAAGATGATATAATAAGATAACATATATATATATGTATACATGTACATATATGGGCTAAAATTATTATAAGCCTCTAATGTCCATCTTAAATTGAATTGTCCTTATTTAAGCCGATAAATTAGTAATAACAATGTAAGATCATCTAAGTGTAAGAATTTAATGGATAATTAAATCATTAAGTACTAAAATAAGATATAAAACTAAACAATAAGAATATTTAAGCTTCAATAATTAAAATTTCAATAAATTTAATCCATATCGTATAACACGGGTCTTAACATCTAAAACAAACATCACCATGTCAACATACATTCAAAAACGATGAAAAACAGCTATAAGTTCGCAAATATCAGAAACAAAATTAAAAAGTTACGTGAAATTAATGATATGATTCAATCGGATAAAAATTGATAGTAATTTAAGTAGAATTAAATACTAGGAATCACTAGTTAATTCAATTACTTATGTCATCTCATAACGATCAGGTGATCCTGATAAGGGCGTGGATTTTCCGATCGATTATTACAACTAAGGCAAGTCAACATGGCCGAGTAAGTATTTAACTTATAATTTCATACTTATATGTGTTTGTAGCTAGTAAACTTAAATAATTCTATTAATTGAATATTGTATGGGGTCAGGAAATACTTATGTGTGTTATTATTTATTAAGTTGTGAATTTACCTTAAATGCGGATAATACATTGTTTATTACATGGTAGTATAGATAATGATTATATGCATTAATGTTTGGTCACACTATAATTGGACTTAACTGTATCCGGCTAATAAAATGAAACTAGGAAATGCATCAACATGCATTGCATAAACATAATTCCAATTGTCACATCACATGGAGATAGGGAGAGGCCATACGGGGGTTGTTATTCTAAGTATATTGGTTCAATATAGTGTACTCGTACAATATGACCTTACCTTGGCCCATGGGAATACTAGGCATTGGAGGCGTCAATTGCCTAGCTAAGAATTGAGTCTAGAGGCCTTCATTTAGGGGTGAGTATGGACTGTGAAGGCCCACTCACAGTTATATTTAGAACTTGATTTTTATGAAAATAAAATATTATATTATTCAAATACGGAACGTAGAGTTCCGTACAAAAATAAGTTCTAGTATAATAACTGGATCTTATTAGTGCCATGTATACTCCAACCCTAATTTCAGAAGGCGTTAAACTTGTGTTGCGCATAGTGACTAGTTAACTATACATATTTTTTGGCATGCTGTTTGTTCATTCATTCATATGCTTGAATATAATGTGTGTATAACTTACGTATTGGTGTAGCTGAAGGTTTTACTCACTAAGCATTAGCTTATACCCTCTTAAGCTTTTCATGCAAGGCGACCTTTTTGTCGACGCTAGTCGTAGGATGCTAGAGGTTAGTACAAGACCTTAAGCATGAGTGGGCTACACAAAGCGTCAAGAGAACTTAGATGTGTACACTTTTATATGTGTACTTTTCATTTTGATAGTATTAAAGATATAAATATACTAGATTATTGTTTAATGTAATCTTTATAGTTTAAATCTTATATAAATATGTTCATGTGATAATATCCTATTAATTTGTATGTTCTTAGGAAGCTAGTGGTTATAAAGCCTTGTATATTGTGTGAAGAGTTCACAATTATAAGGGTAACCAATCAAGAGTCCTTCATACAGTTTACGACATCTGTCACGACTAGACCATCCTCAATTCATGACAACAGCCCCCTGTCTTAGCTCTACTGAGCTTTGACATAGTATTTGAAGTAAAGTATGATGCATCCAAACTAAATATAGGTACCGTATTGATGTGAGAAGGCCAACCAATAACTTACTTCAACAAGAAACTTCGAAGAGCTACACTCAACTATTTTGTCTATAACAAGGAGTTCTACTCTAATGGTATGGCAACATTATCTACTGCCTAAGGAATTTGTGATTTACACCAATCATAAATCCTTAAGGTATCTAATGAGCCAACCCAAGTTATCTCGAAGGCAAGCCAAATGGGTCAAGTTCATGGAGTGTTTTTCTTATGTCATAAAATACAAGAATGGAAAGAACAATGTAATGGCCAACGTCCTATCGAAACGACATACACCTTCATGATCAAGCTACAAACAAAGCTACTTAGTTTTTCAACCATAAAGAATTTATATGTTAAGGATCCACACTTTGGTCCTATTTA
The DNA here is from genome assembly GCA_024138005.1 of Lumnitzera racemosa. Classification (NCBI taxonomy): domain Eukaryota; kingdom Viridiplantae; phylum Streptophyta; class Magnoliopsida; order Myrtales; family Combretaceae; genus Lumnitzera; species Lumnitzera racemosa. Next base: position 67,418,973 of record JAMXBC010000002.1, on the reverse strand, counting down.
TGCCCAATGTGAGGAAAGACGGACATTGGACAACTATTACAAGGAAGACAGATACTTATTCAAGAAGAAGAGGCTATGTATCCTAACCTGTTCCACGAGAGAACTACTAATGCATAAAGTATATAGAAGAGGATTGATAGGACACTTTAGCTAGCGCCGAACCCATGAAATACTATCTATGAGATTCTTTTAGTCGAAAATGATGAGAGACGTGTAGTCCATGTTAAAGAAGTATGCAACCTGCTAAAAGGCAAAGAGACAAGCTAAGTAAGGACATTATCTACCCTTACCCATCGCAACCAAACCGTGGTTCGAGCTAAGTATAAACTTCATGTTAGGATTGCTGAAGGCATCCCGAGGGAAGGACTCCATCATGGTGGTTGTAGATCGATTTAGCAAGATCACACATTTCGTGACCTGTTCTAAAACTAACGACACATTAGCCATCTCTTCTCTTTTCTTATAGGAAGTAATCAAACTTCATGGAGTTCCCAAAACCATTGTTTCAAACAAAGACCAAAAGTTTATGAGCTACTTCTCGAGAACGCTATGGAGGTGAATAGAAACCAAGCTATTGTACAGTATGTCCTACCATCTACAAATCGTTGGACAGACAGAGGTTGTCAACAAAACCATAGGAACTTTGCTACAAATTACTATTAGACAAAACACGGCCAACTAGGATCTGCATCTACCAACCATTGAGTTTACTTACAATAGGACTACCCACAATGTAATAAGCATGTCTCCATTCGAGGTCGCCTATGGGTTTAACCCCAAGCTCCCCAACTAAAGCTTGATGATGACCGGGTAGCCATTGAAAGAGTTGAGGCCATTAAAGCCATGTACCAGAAGGTTGTAGAGCAATGGAGCCAAGCTAATACTAAGCTCGAGAAGCGAAGACAAGGACAGAGGAAGATAGAATTTCAACCAGGTGATTTGGTCTAGATACATCTCAGCAAGAAATGATTCCTAAACTTGAGAAAGAGCAAGTTGTCTCCTAGAGCTAACAGATCTTTCAAAGTGTTTGAAAAGATCAATCCTAATGCCTATAAGGTTGAATTACTTAAAGGATATGGAGTCTTAAACTCCTTCAACATTGTCGATCTCCAACCTTACACTCCCAAGGACGAGCAAGCTGGAGCTAAACCAAATTTGATCCTAAATCTCAAACAACCCAGAGGGAATGATAAGGATCAAGGACTGATCATGTGCTCTTGAGGCTGAAGGCTTTCTCAAATGGTTCACCGAGCTATCTAAGGTAAGTTAAGCGCCAAGGAGTAGTGTTTACCTCAGTTTTATCTATCGAGCTACTTTGCTCTCCACACCATCTAAGAAGTTACCAATGTTATCAACTAACATGTGAAGCCGACCCCTTCGTAACACTCCAGTCCAAGCACCAAATTAGGAAAATAGCCATCTCCATAATACCGAGGCGAACTAACAGTTGTTAAGAGCTTATCACTAGAGGCCAACTCAAATGTGAGCCATCCCCAAGCTAACCCTTCTCCAGCCCCAACAATTAAAGTTACCAAGCTATCGACACCGACCACACCTAATCAAGGTCCACCCCTATGCAATGTTATTGGGACCATAAACTGAGCAAACCGTACACATGCTATCCTTTTTGACATTTGTATTGTCCTTTCTAATAGAAGATATTCTTCTATACGAATAGTTGCTTTCTTTGTAAATTATTCTCCTTTTGTTTAGCAAGTAGGGATCCACTTCTGTAATTTTCTATAATTCAGGACTTACCCTAACTAGATACTATAAATACTCACTTAATGGAATAGCCACATCATCATACAAAGAATACATTGAACTTTTACTCCCTCTTAAGCTAAATGTCCTTCTGCTTACTCTTGAGCTACTTTTATCTAGCCCATTGAGTGTGGACTAGTGATGAGTGACCTCCGGCCATACTTGTACATCATATCAAGTGTGATCCAAGCTCGCATGAGGTGTTGGTGTATTATATCCATCATTGGTACACAAGAACTGCTGCTTATCCTTGACTACCATTTACTTTTTTAACCATCTCGAGGCCCGAACCCACCCTTTTGGTTATGTGTGATATTGGGCCAGTGTGTTCATCTATAGAATCTGTATCACTAGCTTAGCTTAGTAGCCCTCACCAAACTAATGGTTAGATTGAAGTTGTGAATAGAACGTTAGACACCTTACTTTGATCTGTTGTAGGGAAGAATTTAAGAGACTAAGACTTGCGCTTACCTGTTGTGGAGTTCACTTACAATTGAACCATCCACAATAATACTAAGAAAACTCCTTTTGAAGTCATCCATGGCCTCAACCCTACTATCTCTCTAGATATTATTGGCACTCCTATAGCTATCAAAGAAAGCCAATCAAAGTTGACAAAGCCTAAAGATTACAAGAGCTACACTGATTTGTGGCAAGAAAGATTGCCAAGTTTAATGAAAGGCAACAATAGATACGTAACTGTGGCCACTTAATTATTTCTTTCAAACTAGGCAACCTAATATAGATCCACCTTGGCTGAGATGGATTTCCATACTTAAGATAGAGTAAATTATCTCCACAAGCCGATGGTCCATTCAAGGTCCTGAAGAAGATCGATTACAATGCCTACCAAATCGACTACCCAAATACCATGGTGTTACCTCTACCTTCAATATATCCAACCTAATCCCATACCAACTAAATGAAGTCCCAACAGAAGCTAAAGAAGAGTAACCCTAAGGAGCCCCTTTAGATTTGAGGACAAATCCTGCTAACCCCTAGGCAAATGATAGGAATCAACTCCTTAAATCTATCACATGAAGCCAAGCTAGAGGGTTACAAAGACTGACTTAACGAATACTAGCTCGAGAAACCTTACCAGGCGAAGATTCCTTTATTAATCTAGGACTTCTACACTTTTGCTGACCCAAGTGTTAAACCCTAGTAGAGATTAACAAAGCTACTAAGCATCTAACTGAGCCAAGCTACTAAGTTGTCCGACTTGAAGAGGCTTTGGATGACTATGAACGTCCAAGCTCCAACTTAACCTAGATCAGAACCACTCAATTCTCAGATCTTCTACTAACCTTACTGACCTTTCAGTAGAATTCCTCGAGTGCTAAGCTACTCGAACACTTACTTCAGTTGAGCCAATCGCATCGTAGACCTCCAGTAACCATCTAACATGTATCTTCTAATATAACATTCCCGAATGATTCATTTCTTTGCCGTACAGAATATCAATTTTCATTTTTATCTATTTTAGTATGCTTTAGGAATATTTTGTGCATTATCCATTTTGTATTTTTTTTTTCATATATTGTAACCCTAATTGAGGTCATATAATACCTAACTTCTTTTGTACGCAGATGTCATACTATTGTTATTGAATTATAGAATTTCCCTTTTAGAGTAACCTATACATTCACTATTATCCTTAGCTTTTATCTAGCTCATTTAGTAAGAGTTAATAACGAGTGACCTTAGTTCGACATTTATGAGTCATATCAAGTGTTTGGATTCAGCCAAGTAGGATTAGTTAGTATGTCATATCCAGCTAATATCTATTTAGATTTAATAAACCCTCCTTTTGTTTTCTTTTTGTTCTTGTTCATTGTAGTGCTCTTCTGTATGTATGACCTCGGAGACACATCAAGTGTTGCCCAACTGTAATTAAAGCCGACCTCATTTACTAAGCTAATCCCGTATTACTACTATTCAATCTACTTCCTTATCGATTAAAGCACAGAAGATGCTGAGCTACTTGAAGCATTACAACCTCACTCTTTAACCTGCTCCCAAGATCTCTCCCTTTATAGAATGAATGGCTATTAAAAGGATACTTTTAAGCTACCACTAGAGAAATCCTCCAAGCTGACTAAGGTATCCAAAGTTTTCGATCTTATCCTTGCACAATCTAATTAGTTATGCATCAAACTCCTAACCTCTACTGCAATGGTACATATCCAATAGTAAAGAATGTAAACCCCTAAATCTTTCAGCCTAGCATCTGAAGTAGACTCAAATGTGTTAGATATTCTTGAGAGCCGATAAGGTTAGTGAAAGTGAAAACCCTAAAATAACTAATCAATCACATATAAAATTTTTATACCATAAACATATGTAAACACTAAAGATTTTATCCGAAAGTGATAAAAACCCTAAAACTATAACTTTAAGAATATAAAAGTACTAATTCATCATAACTTACTATAAAACCCTAATTAATAATATATCCTTAGTATCTTGCTAAATCATTAGTAAAAGATCGAAGATAACTTTCAATTATTCATAAATACATATAATACTAAAGTAATCTTTTAGGAACTAGGATATTGCATTATAGATCATATCCATCTTCCAATTATATAACTAGGTTAGTATTATATAGAGTTAAGCTTAATTGATTATTATACTACATATAATAAGTATTAGTACCTAAATGACATTTTTCATAATAGTTACATCAAATAACTTACCAAATGATGTATATAGGATATAAACACCTAAAGGAAGATCTCATTACCTATTCTGACTAATCATTTCAATAAACCCCATATTTCCTTCTATTTTCTTAATTTTCTTCCTAATTTTCCCTAATTACTTCATTATATATACTTAAATTACATATAAACTTAAGAACTTAACTAAGTCAACATTTAACCAAGTCAAAGGTTGACTAAGTCAACATGTTAAAAAGTCAACAAATATGTCATTGTCATTGTCATTTAGAGATTTATTTTCTTTTCCTTAACTTTCCACACAAATTTTTCTTTTCCAATTTCACCTTCCTTGTGCCATCCACTTCCCTCCCCACTTAGACCCCACTTGTTTTCATCATTTTAAACGCAAAACAAAGTCCTTTTCTCCCTCACCAAACCGTAATTCCCCTTGCTCCCTCATTCCCACACTTTCTCAACTTCACCTTCACAATTCCTATTACCATAAACCAAGATGAAAAAGGCATGTTATTATGTAATTTCCTATCTTACCTAATAGTTAGATGTATAGGATAAGTTAGTGTAGAAACTTAGAGTAATATGTACATATATGTTGTTAAAGGTAGAAAGTTCCATATTTATGCTTAGAAGTGTAGGAAATCCTTAATTAAATGGAAGAAGAACACATGTATATATGCTTAAGCATACGTATACAAGAATACACTTGATGAATACATGTATGGATACTCTTATACATGAGTACCCTTTATGTATATAACCAAAAAGAAAAAGTATACTAACTATACATACATAAGCCCTTAAAGTGCAAAAATATGAAATTTGTGAAGCTTTCTTAAGAGGGTATACTAGACATACAAAAATGCTTATAAAAATAAGTATGTAACCATATGTCTATATGGGTATATGTACTAGTATACGTATAAGTACACAAGTATACATACTAGTATATTAAAAGTATAAGTATATGCATAACATATGTATAAAGTATATAAATACATGAGGATAAGTATACATATGTAATGGATAATATAAGCATGACATAAATGATGACATAAGCCATGACATAAGCATACAAAATAATAAAATATAAGATGATATAATAAGATAATATATATATGTATATATGTACATATATGGGCCAAAATTATTATAAGTCCTTAATACCCATCATTGAATTAGTCATAATTAAGCACATAAATTAGTAAAGACAATGTAAAATCATCTCAGTATAAGAATCTAATAGCTAATTAAATTATTAACTACTAAAATAGGATATAAAACTAGGTAATAAGAATATTTAGGCTTCAATAGTTGAAATTCCAATAAATTTAGCCCATATCATAAAACAAGGTTTTAACATCCAAAATAGACATCAGCGTGTGAACTTAACTACTATAAGTTCGTAAATATTGGAAATAAAATGAAAAAGTTATATACAATTAGTGATAAAGTCTAATCGAATAAAAACTTATAGTAAGCTAAGTAAAATTAGGTAGATAGATATTTAGAACCGTTAGCTAATTCAATTACTTATTATCCTTATTATATTATAATGATCAGGTAATCCCAATACGGGCAAGGATCTTCCAACCGATTATTACAACTAGAGCAAGTTATCATGGCCGAGTGAGTATTTACCCTATGACTCCATACTTGTATGTGATTGTGGATAGTAAACTTAAATGATATTGTTAATTGATTATTGTGTGGGGTCAGGAAATGCTTATACATGTTATTATGTGCTGAATTGTGAATTTACCTTAAGTACGAATAATAATGTGTTTGTTACATGGTAGTATAGATAATGATTGTGTATGCAATTGGATGGTCACATCATAATTGGACTTGACTATACTCGGCTCATAAGAAGAAACCGGTACATATATCAACATGCATTGCATAGACATAATTCCAACTGCCACATCATACGGAGATTTTTTAGAGAGGCCATTCGTGGGTTGTTATTATAAATTTATTTGTTCTATATAGTAAACTCTTACAAAATGACCTTACTCTGGCCCGCAAGAATACTAGGCATTAGAGGCACCAACCTCCTGACTAAGAGTCGAGTTCAGAGGCCTCCGTTTAGAGGTAAGTGTAGACTGCGGAGGCTCATTCACAATTATACTAAAACTTGATTTTTATGAAAATAAAGGACTTGTTTGATTTAAATGCAGAACTTAGAGTTCCATAGTAAAGTAAGTTTTAGTATAATACTCGGATTTGACAGGTGCTATGTATACTCTAACCCTGACTTCAAAGGGTATTAAATCTGAGTTGCGTAACTGACTAGTTAACTATACGTATTGTTTGGCATTTTAGTTGTTCATTTATTCATATGCGTGAATATAATGTATTTATAACTTACGTACGGTGTAGCTAAGAGTTTTGCTCACTAAACTTAGGCTTACACCCCCTTAAACTTTTGCTGCAGGATGACTTATTCGTTGAGGCTAACTAAGCGATACCAAAGATTAGCTTGGGGACTTAGGTAAGAGCGAGCCATTCAGTATGTTGAGAGAACTAATTACGTAGACTTTTACTTTTGTACTTCTTATTTTGTCAATAATATGACATAGATGTACCTATTTATTGCTTACTTTAAACTTTGTAATTTAAATTATACATAAATAGGTTATGTAATGATATCATTTTAATATGTATGTTTTTGGGAAACTAGTATATTGCAGAGCCTTGTATGTTGTATAAAGAGTTCTTGATTGGTAGGGTAACCAATTAGGGGTTCTTCATATATTGGATGGCATCTATCATGACTAGACAGTCCTTAGTTCGTAACATTGCCTGACAAAGAATATTCTCTTATAGAAGGATTACAAATTTGTTGTCACACCCCAAAAAAGTGGAGTCATAACAGTCTCTCCATGTGAGCTATCCTAAGATAGAAACCATTCTTACGGCTGCTATCCTAAGATAGAAACCATTCTTACGGCTGCTATCTTAAACTTACTTTACATTAGACGTACTCGACTCTACTCCTTTAAAGTATCCAATTCAATACCTATCTGTTATAAACCTATTGATCAATCCTTTGAAATAAACTTGTAATTTAACCTTATATAGAGTAATAGTAAATCTCGTAAGTACCTGTCATTTTATATACAAATTATAATACTGAAAACTATTGAGTCCCTTAAGGAATCTTGTGTAGTTTTCCTACCTCACTCCCTATCCCAGTTTGCTACTACTTTGGTTTTGGGTATGCACTTATAATCCATTCAAAACCTGTAAAACAAACTATAGGACAGTAAGCGATAACTTGCTTAGTAATTGAGTCAGAGACAGAAGGATGCGTTCAACACAACACAAGCAAAGTTTTCAAATAAGTTGGTTAAATGCAACATGTGTACAAGAAAATGCCATCACATGATGTTATCTGGTCTGTTGTGAAATCAAAGAAATTGCACCTACTCTAATCCAAGTTGAGGAGCTTGACATCGTATACTCACGAATGCTTGTGCAATAGAGAACACTCTCCTCCTATGGCTACCTTCGAACCATGACCCGTAACGTTACTACAACGTCCTCTCCTATCACTTAGTTTGACTAAAGATAAGGAAAGGACTATTTCAGCTATCTCCATCTAAGGTAGTCCATATTTAGCTCAAGAATCCTAATTATTACCCCTAATGGGTTGCGATGCACATTAAGTTAGGTGTTAAACCAAGTTTAAGTTAATTCATTTTTAGGATAATTAACCAAGCTTAAAATATTTAAGCAAAATATTCATGAAACAACCCTAAGATGAGGCTCAGCTCCCATCACAACAAATCGAATCTCAAACACAAGCATTATATATACATAGTAGCTAACTACAATCACAAGTAGACGTATACCAAAGTCTCTAGGTATTCTAAAATAATACCCTAAAATTCTATGAAGCATTGATCCCACTTACTTATCTTGATGCTTACTGCAAAAGACTCGTATCATCAATACCTTGTTTACTAGGAGGCCTTATATATGTACAAAGTCCAGATTTAGTTTTCATAAGAGTTACGAAAATGCTAAAGTTTTATATATTTGTATTTCACTAATCAATTATATATATAAATATATATATATTGAAAGTATATTTTTATTTTCCTTATATAATGAAATATAGTTTTATTAGATAAGTTAAGTTATTAAGTATCAATAATATACGCAGTTATACTATTACATATAATATATTATTTCAATCGTGTTGAAACGTACTTTAATTAATTAAATTATATTTCAATTACGGTAAGGTTATCGTAGTTCGTAAATTCTCGTAATAGTATAGAGATATAAGTAATATTACCTAGAATTATTCGATTTTAATAAAAGTAATGTCATTAGATTCGTACATACCTAATAATATATATTTCAGTTTCTATTTCGAGAGATAACTTCTGAAGAATACTTCAAGTTTCTGATGAACCCAAACGTGCCTACAATATTTATTATTATATTATACTCATTTTATGTAATTGGACTATATTTTATATAATTGCTAATATAACTTAATAATATAAGTATTATCTAACCCTAATATGTATGTAACATACCTCGATCGTAAAAATATCAAAAATATATTAAAATTTCGCTTTTATCAAATCTGACCAACATGTATAAATATAGTTTTTATTTCAATATTTATCACATTTTTGTATATTTTTACTAAAAACAAGCACCGGTTTATAATTTAAACTATTTTACTACGTAAATTTATAATAAATAACTTGGGTCATCAAATAATCCTTCGAAAATTTCTATAGAATCCGAAAAATATGGGGAACTCATTCATCATATGGCTCCATGATATCAGGTTCATCGCCTAAATACTCTTAATTACAATTTTACCCATAAATTATATTTAATTAACCAAATATTATCCTTTTGACACAAAATTATTTTCAATTTATTCTAACATCCTTATAAATCGCTAGAAGTTAGTATATACCATTTTCATCAATTAGTTAAATAAAACCTATTTATTTTACATTTTCACCCTAATTTTAGCTATTTTTAAAGCTAAAAACTACATTAAACACTAAAAATACTTAAATTAAAAATCTAGCTACATAGAAATTAAATACATATCATATGTATTTTGCAAAAAAAAAAAAAAAATTGAGCTAAAAACTATATCATTTAGTATATTTATTTTAAAAGTCAAAATTCAAATGAATAGTGATATTTTTTAAGCAAGTATATAACATACCCATAATTTTGCAAAAATAAAATTATAACATGAAATTATACCTAAAATAACCTAAGGATAATTTTTTTCATAATTTTTGCATTTCATTTAATATTTTTTATAATTTATCAAAAAACAGGGTAAGTCTTTGACGTACTGCTCATCAGTAATGAGGCGACTAGTAGCCGAAGGGGGTGTGTCAACCGGAGATGGTGCTAGGTGCTCTATCAATGGCTAAATAGTCGTAACAACAAATCAAAAATAGGTTAGGGAACCAAGCTAAGGCATGATTTGCTATGTTTTTTTTTCTAATTTTTTACCTGATTTTTCTAATATTTTTTTGAATTTTTCTTCAATGCTCCTAGTTACTAAAGTGTGAAATCTAAACTCAGGGACCCCATTTATAAAGATTAGAGGTGGTTGAATTTTTTTTAATTATTAAGAAATTTTATTTAATTTATAAGTGTCAAATTTATAGGATGAGGTGTCAATTTTTACTAAACTATTTTTGATGCAGCTACTTATCCTTTTTAAGCTACTCCACATTTAATCCAATAGTATTCTAGATTGTTTCTTATTTTTTATAATTTTTTTATGATATTTTAAAGTATTTTGGTAATTTATGTTAATATTTAATGATTTTGATAATATGCGTGTATATATCTTATATATATCATACCTATAATAAGTAATTATATACATGTAATCATGTTTCTAGCATGTGTTGTATTTTTAAGATTTTTTTTCTATTTAATTTTGCAAATTTAATGGTTATTATACATAATTATATAATTTTAAGTTAATTTATGAGTATATTTATTACATATACTAGGTATACTTATAAAAATACATATATACTCATATAGTATATTATGTTATATTATTTTCTTTTATAACCTAATTAACTTGTCTCTAAATCCCCATTGTATTCTGAGTTCGATTTTAGGGGTTTCGATCATTATTACACCATATTAAACGGTTATACTTCTAAGGTTAGAATTGTGATTTATTATTATTATTTTTTAAATATAACTTCACTAGGTCACTTTAACTAACTTTTCTATTATAGTCATAAAATTTGGATTTAATCGGATAAGTTTTTTCAAGAAGCCCTAAATCTGTGTACGGTTGCCTTAAATGCGATTTTAGGGCTCGTATAATGTGAATCCTCGTTATTTGATTGGATTCTTGATATCTTACTATATTTTTTAGAGAATTCCTCGATTAAGGTTATTATGTTCCTCGTGAGTATTGTATACATCTTTTCCATATATTTCTTAACCTCTACTTTTTCATTTATATCACAGCTTTTTTTTTCTCAAAAACTGTCTGTTCTACTTGATAAAAAATATTACTATAGTTTAAATGAAATTTATTACAATTTTGTTTATTACGCTAATAAATTTATTTTATGATACACCTTACACGAGTATACATCTGTTAGTGCATATTTTTATTATTATTTTTATTTTTTCCTTTTAAATCACTTGCCTACAGTTATAAGATTTACATAATGGGCTAAAAAGATGCATGCGGTTGGACCGGAACTTAGAAGTTTGGGTCGGTTGGGCGTTTTGATTTAGGGAAATACCCCTGCAGTCACGCGACAGGCATGCCTCCCACGTTTACTACTCATCATCTTCACGCCACTCCAAATCGGTATCTGTATCGGCATACCGCGCTATTTCCAGTTTATCCCGTCCAAAAATCAGAACAAAACAATCATTCTCCTCTTCACTCTCTCTCTCTCTGTCTCCTTCTCTTTCTCTCTCTTTCTCTCCCTCGCCAATATTACCGTTTACTTACCTTACAATGACTGCAATTGGGGCCTTCCTTCCACCGTGCCCTTCACTTCCTTCACGCCCCTCCTCAACAGCTCCTCAAATTCCGTCGTCTTTCCTTACCAGATTCCAACACCTCCCCCAGAGAGCCTCTTCCTGTCGCCGGAAGTCTCCGTCTGTGGTAATGGTTCAGCAGGCAGTTCAAGGAGCTCCTGCGACATACGCTAAGGAGATGGAGAGGCTATCAGCCAAGGAATCGCTCCTTCTCGCTGTAGGTTTAGTTTGAACTACTTGGTAGACTTACTCTTTTTTTTTTAATATATAAATATATAATTATTCGTTTCACCAATAAATGTAGTTATTTGTTTTTTTTTTTCTTTTTTTCTTTTTTCTTTTTCCTCCGAGATATGTTAAATTATTTGAGTGATTATATAAAGATCTGCTGCTTACAATAAAAAGGAAAAAAGAAATACTCTTTTAGGTTTGTTTCTACTAAAATTAGTTAATCAGTTACAGCATTAGAAATAGATGAACCCGTTTCATTCATTTCGCATAATGAATGCGGTTACATGTTGGTCATTGCTGTATGGCAGTACATTTTAATGAGGTCATTACTAGTGCCCAGCACTTGTTAAGGGAAGATGGAAGGTACAATATTAATTACACACTTCACAAAATAGTGACGATAATAATAAAAATCATATTGAAAATTAATATAAATAAAAAGAAGTGTTAACATTTTCCTTTTAGATATAGTGCTCAAGATAAATAGAAACAAAAAGAAGTTATTTAGATGGTTAAAGGGAAGAAAATGCAAATGTAGTAATTCTGAGGAGTATGCTAAAAATTATTTAAGATGATGAAAACTACTCTCTACTAGTTTTGAGTATTTGGGAGTATTTTGTGAATTCTCTCCCTTCCTCCACATTTTTTACACTATTACAACTCTCTATGTTTCACAATGAACAGAATTCTAAGTGCCTCTTGCAAAATGTGTTGTCAGACATAGTGTAAATCTGCAATTAATTCTTATGGTTGTTTATCTTCTGGATGTTGTGAATAATGAGCGGTATGGGGGTATGTTTACTTGGATTTTAAAGTTAATCCATTGGTTACTATAAAGTGTGATCAAATCCACCAAAAGTATGTTGCTCTAGTTTCAAGCACATGTGTTTTTGCTATCCAAATTACAGTGGAAAACATGCTGGGAACTTATTTGGTTCACTCGATATACATACGACTAAACTGATATGCTGAATTTGCTTTCCAATGTTTAGGAGTTCCAACCAGTTTGTTTTTTCCTGCATACCCATTGTCAGCTGAGGATATCTAAGGCTCCTGTTGGGTGAGATTGCACTATGCTCCTCACCTTGTCCAGGCTACATTTTGGCTTCTTGAGCATAGTACTTTATTAAAGCAAATGTTGCAATTTTGGAAATTTTCATTGAGCTACATTTTAATTGCATTTTCTGTGTGTTCTGTTCATAACGTTTGTATATTTTATACAAACTTGATTTTGATCTTTGCCGTCCATCTTTATGAAGCTCTCATTATAGCATTGTGTTATTCTCAAATCAATGCAATTGCTATTTTCATGTTCTTATGTGCTGAGGGACTCCGAAATTGTCAACTTTGTTCTGTTCTTGCTTCTTGCAAGACTTTTACTGAAGAGTCCAAAGCATCAATTTCCATTGCTTGCAAAGGGGAATATGCATTATTCTGAGCAATCTTCCTAGAAGAAGCTACTTTTATTGTATCCAGGAGAAGATAGAGCATGTAGGGACCTTTTGATAGAAAGGCAGTCTACAATATAATGATTTATAGTAGGCTTGCATGAGAAGGCCTCATTCTTCAGTTATTCTGTGAGAGATGCTGGACTTTTGGCTACATCTGACATGGCCCCTCACACTTGAAGTTGAAGCTTTCGATATTCCCTTCAGGCATCTTTATGCCTGACTGCTGTTTCAGCGGCATCCTTTTGGTTTATATATGGGCCTTTGCATTATTGAAAGGCTTAAAGTTTCAAGAGCTATATCAGACAGAATGGTTCATACACTGAGTAAAACTTGATGCCCCTTTTCTATTATGTCTCTGGTAGCTTTGCATCTGATGATACATGTGGTAAATGCATGAGATTGCTGTTAATTAAAATTCAGGTTTCAATATAATTTGGCTTTACAAGATTTACTCTCAATGAAATGGTTCTATTTAATTTTGACTTTAATGTTGTTGCAGTTTAAAGATTCTGGAGGATTTGAGTCACTAGTAACTGGGAAGACAACTGATATGCAGTGGATTGATGTCAATGAAAGAATAATTGGTCTTGAGCGCCTCAATCCAACACCCAGGCCGACAACGTAGGTGCTTTTAAACACTGTGTCTTTTTCATTATAGGTTCCTCGGGAGATGCATTTATTTGTTTGTTCAGCAACCCAGGTCACCATATTTGGAAGGTCGGTGGAATTTTGACTGGTTTGGTTCTGGAAGTCCTGGACTACTTGCTGCTAGATTGATATTTGAGTAAGTTCTTTCAATCCAGAACCAATTCAGATGGGCTCATATCATCTGTCATTTGGTTTTTGTCCTAAGGCTTACTGTTGATTGACTTCTTATACCAGAAACCTACATTACTTGGCAGGAGATTTCCCACAACTTTGGCTAATCTGTCAAAGATGGATGTTTTGATCAAAGATGGATATGCGAAGATTACAGCCAAGCTGAAGTTACTAAACTCAGTGAGTCCCATTGTCCACCTTTTGTTTGTCATGAGAGTGCTTAAATAACTTGAGGCAGGCATTGAAATCACAGTTTAAAGAAAGCTGATAGTGTTATTTGTGGTGTTCTAGATATGATCTATTGTTTCAGGTACAGTTCACAATGTTAGGCTATTTTTTCACTCATGAAACAACTAAATGTAGTCACATGATATCCGTTTGGAATATGGAGAAGCAATTATTTGTAAAGACTTCGAGTCTTCACTTTCAGAACTATCCAATGTAGACAATACATTATTTTCTGCCTCTTCCTCTTTCCATCATTGTCTTATTCGATCACTAATTGAACTGGTGAATAAATCAACTTCAAATTTGCATGTTTCCAGCATATTATTAATTTCTATCTGGTGATCAAAGTTAGCTAGTATTTATTTTTAAACTAATGTTCCGATGCTTCTGTTGAACTTTATCCATGTGAACTCTTTGACGGTGCAATGGGTCAAGGCATTCTTAGCGTAGAAAGCATAGTTTAACTGGGCTTAACAGGGGGAAGCAGGAGACTTTCCCTAAAAGCTATCTTTTGAATTATTCAAATAAACATTATCTCTGTGACTAGGGTTGATAAGCCCTCTTAATCTTTTGGACCGTCGAAGGATGTTTGACAAGAGGACATCAAGAGAAACGTTGGAACAATCTTATATTGTACAGACCTTTTATTGTTAATTTCATTAGGAGTGATGATAAAACATATGGCTCTGTGGCTTCAAATCTTTGAAATTTTCATTCCTCTTCTCAGTTATTAGGATCTAAGAATTAGGAGCTGTGGAGTAATAATGGTTTATCCTCATCTTTATATCCTCAACTGTTCTAGTGGGACTTGATCTAAAAATGTTTGTCTTTAGGTATTTAGTTTCCTCTATTTCCTCTCCCTCTCTCTCTCTCCTCCCCCCCCCCCCCCCCCCCCCCCCCTCCTTTTTTTTTCTTCTGGTGTGAATGTGATGTTGAACCTTGATATTTGGTTGTCAATTTGCAAAATATCTTTTTATCTCCAGCTGGAAAGCAATTTCATTCTATCCAGCAAATTATCTGTGGAAGGGCCTCTTCGGATGAAAGAGGAGTACATTGAAGGAATTTTTGAGACACCAACGGTTATTGGAGAAACAGTTCCAGAACAGCTAAAAGGTGCCCTTGTACAGGCAGCGAATACGATGCAACAACTTCCTGTGCCTATTAGAGATGCTATTGCGAGTGGATTGAAAGTTCCTTTAAGTAAGCATTAATGTGTATCACTTCTTTTTCTCTTGTTATAGTCTGATCTTTTTCAAGGCCTTCTAAATTACTAAATTCTCCAAATATTTTGACTTAAATTTCAATAATATGATGTCATTCTTTGCAATGCCTTCAGGTGGGACTTTCCACAGGCTTTTCATGATTTCTTACCTTGATGAAGAGATACTTGTAAGTTCTTGCCTATTACTATTTTTCATGGGTCTGGGATAGAGATCTAGTTATGTGTTGAAGACTCATTAAGGAGGGATTCATTACAGAGAAACCTTTGACGATTATTGGTCATTCCTAAAACTACTTTTTAGACTGACTTTAAAAAGAACTTTTCTTGCTTGATTTGTTGTTTCTCCGGAAGAGATACTTTTAAGTTCTGCCCTAGTACTATTTGTCATGGGTTCGGGATAAAGATCTAGTAATGTGATGAGGACTCATTAGAGAGGGATATTTTCCCCCCTTCTTGATGCTTCTTCAATTGAGGATTAGGCTTGGACTGATAAAATGTTAGGGATCTGCTAACTCACTTATTGCACCCGTCTATGTGCTGTTGGGATTTGTATGAATTTTGGTAAGACGTATGAGCCTTGATGCCTCTTCAATTGAGGATCAGCTTGCACCCGTAAAATGTTAGGGATCTAGATCTCTAAATTACTTATTACTGGAACGATATTCTACTCTGCAGGAGAAATATTTTCTTTTCCCTATGGGTTGGGACTGAGAATTTTGATCTCAAACCTATGATCACAGGTATTAAAACTCTATCCCTGAACCATATTAATGGCCTTCTCTTCCTGGATATCTGATGGAAGAGACAGTTGATATTAAGATGGTGAACATAAGATCAAGGGTATTAAAACTCTATCCCTGAACCATAGTAATGGCCATCTCTGCCTGGATATCTGACGGAAGATACGGTTGAGGTTAAGATGGTGAACATACGATTTTCTGTACTCAATTTTCTGGATAAGCTTGGGATTTTGTACCGTACATAGGGAAAAAGACTTAGTTATGTGTCTTAAAGTTTTGCTGTTGCTTGTTGCAGATAATTAGGAATGCTGCTGGAGTACCTGAAGTTCTTACGAGGTTGGATGCAGCTACTGCAATGGCAGAGCCCATCCTGGAGTACGAAAGCTAGGACTGGGATTTGTATGATAAACTGGGATCAAAGTCCCGCTTTCAATTTCCAGTGGATACCATTTTCCTCCTTTTATCATATACTTAACGTGGACATTGAGCTGAGCTCGGCGGAGATAAGATTTCAATATTACTTATATAATATGTATATAGATAAGACACAAATCATTGTCAAGGTTTAGTTCAGTTTTTCCAGTTCCATAATTTGTGCAACGTGCTTTTGCAACTATATAATATTAACATATAATTAATGTAATGGTCAACGAAGAGGACTTTTAATATGGAGTGGAAGAAACAAATGATGATTGGAGGCCGACGGGAACTATATGCAAGTATTCGACTGGAAGTGTGACCACACAAAATGATCAACTGGTCGAATGAACTATTATGCTGATCCTAACAGCCTTACAGACTTTGCCTGTACGGACAAACGAATTTAACATTTCGGAGCTAGTATGCGTGGGCCGTTTCGTAGGGTGAGAAAATGCTCTCTACTCTCTCTAGAAAATCCCCTTAGAAAACCCTCTCAGTTGAAACCGATCGTTTACTCTGTCTAAGAGATTAATTTTTTTCTGAGAAAACCAAAATTTTTCGATAGGATATATATTACTACAGTTTGAATAATTATGGTCGTACCTATTGCCCCACCAATTTTGTAAGACAATAGTAGTATAATTATTTTCACCATGGAGTAAGTACAATTTATAGGCATCGCTTTAGCGTGATGCCACGACCATCCTTCTAGCAAGCTAGTCAAAATCGAATCAGACTAACCAATAAAACGAGAGATCCAAACTGACGGTTTGGGTTTTAAGCCAACTCGGGTGGGTATTGCCATGTTGCCACAGCCTCAATAAAAGCGACTATTCCGAGCAAATAAGAATGTACAAGAGGAGGTGGATATCACTTGTTTTATAACGAGTTAGCACTAGGATAAGGAAAGAGCCGTGATACTCTCCTTAGAGGTACATGGAATTTTCCATTCTTATTGATGTGGAAATGGGTGTATAGCTGACTAGTGTAAGCAAGTGAAATTTTGGTTTTTGTTTGACATAAAGAGGTAGATTTTTTTCTCATATTGTCATCACTCCCGTTTCACAATACTTGTAGTGTGTACAAGTGAATTTTATACAAGGTAAATGATAAACAACCTATGAAAAGATAACATAAATGGTAACATGTTCTAGTGAATTATATTAATTATCCGATCCAATGATTCAACCGCGATTGAACCTTTTAACCTTAACTTTGTCCAGGTCAAAGCTCAGAGTTAGGCTTAACCTTCATAACAAGCCATCCTATCCATATTTCAAGGCTTCAACTTCATCAAGTCCTGCTATAATGGGCAAAAATAGGAGACATAGATGCAATTTCCATAAAATTGATAAGACAGGAAAAACGGAGTTGATTCAGTATTCCCCATATTGACCCAAACATAATATGTAATGAGAGATAAATGAAAGTTACATCCATATTTCTCATACTGGAGCTTCAAATTGGCAAAAATTTTAAATGCTGAACTCTGACGAACTTGAATCTTGATTCATTTTATAAGGCAAATGGATTTATTGGAACGGAACAGAGAGGAAATAGAAGGGATAAGACGAAATTAGTTAAATCAAGTGAAGCTAGTCTAGATACATAAACACCCATTCCACTGTGTTACTGTCTAAAGAACCCATGTGGAAATTGATTATAGGGACGGACCCAGATATGAAGCCCAGGGGGTGTCAATGATTCTAAATTCTAACTTCATTTGGGGTCAATAAAATTATTGCAGACAAGCACAACTTAACATAAAATGTTCAATTGAACGTTGCTAAACCAAAGATGAAACTTAAATTCCTAGAAACAAACTGAAATCCCTTAATGAGAATTTCAAGAATCAAAGTTTGTTCTTGTACCAGAAAACTCCTTTGCTCTGGTCATCATCTGCCTCTACATAAAGACACTCCTTTGCCTCCCTCCACATAGCCTTGTAAAATGGTGTCCCGTC
Source organism: Lumnitzera racemosa (assembly GCA_024138005.1). Taxonomy (NCBI): domain Eukaryota; kingdom Viridiplantae; phylum Streptophyta; class Magnoliopsida; order Myrtales; family Combretaceae; genus Lumnitzera; species Lumnitzera racemosa. The sequence goes on along the minus strand of JAMXBC010000002.1, from coordinate 67,400,434 downwards.
AAATTGGTAATAATCCCCTAGGACTGGTTTTATTGCCTTTGTAGCCTCCATTGCATGGTAATGTGGCATGGTTGAGAACAAATGATGTGCAACATGAGTGTCGGTGATATGGTGGAAAACCTTGTTCAGGATTCCATAATCTCTATCAACAGTTGCCAAAGCTCCTCTCAACCAATCCCACTCCGTAGAATCATAATGAGGCAATGCTCGATGAGTGTGCTGCAAATAAGTGATCATGACAAGAAAACTATTGACAACAAGAAGAGGTCCGCCATAAACACACAACACCCATCCTAAACCTTTAGCTGCCACTAGATGGTAAAGCCCGAAAGTAACAGCAAGAACGCCAGCATCAGATATGTAGATCTGCATTCGTTCCCGATCAGAATATATGGGGCCATAAGGATCGTAGTGGCACACAAATCGGTTATAAGGCCTTCCGGAGACATTGAATAACAAGTACAAAGGCCAGCCAAGGATGAGTGTCACAGCAAGTGTGAGCACCCGACCAGGTGGGTTATTGAGATACATGGAGTACCAAGGCATGCTGGATTTTTTCTTTGGAACAAAAACTTCATCACGCTCAAGTGAACCAGTATTAGAATGGTGCCGCCGATGACTATATTTCCAAGAAAAGTAGGGTACAAGGAGGCAGGAATGAAGGATGAGGCCAACTATGTCATCAAGCAATTGGTAATCACTGAAGGCATGGTGGCCACATTCATGTGCTATGACCCAGACACCGGTCAGAACACAGCCCTGTACGGCCCAATAAATTGGCCAGGCTACATAAGAGAGAGGGTGTGGAGAAAGATAGAAATAATTAGTGGCAGTGTAGTAGAAGATAGAGGCAATTGCCAGGTCATAAACAACATATGAAAATGACCGGAGAACAGATCGTTGGAAACAATGAGGTGGGATGGCCTTTTTGATCTGGCTGAGAGTGAAAGGAGGTTTTGAGTGGGGAGAGCGGCGGGCAACATCACCTTCAGACTTCTTAAGAGGGGGAACAGCCATTCTGCCACCAGCACCCATTGTTCCACGACCTGGAGGATGAACACAGCAAGTAAGATAGTGAGAGCAAGCTTGTGCCCAGAATGTATATGACTTTTTTTTTTTTTTAACTTTTCTGGGTAAGCAGAATGTATAGAATCGCTAGTGAGGAAAATTGCCTTCCCGCTCCATTAAATTCAAGTAATATCAACCAATACAGAAATATAAGTCATCTAATCACCTCGCTCCAATGATTTTTTTCTTTTTTATAATAATAAATGTTCTAAAATTTATTAACAGCAAATATGGTAGTGAATTCCACATGATTATCTCAAATTTACTCCTTCGTTCAGCATTTCATAAAACCTGTGAAAATTACAAGGAAAATCTGGATTTTATGTGAATCCAAATTTGCTTTGACATCGTCCAAGCAAAAAGAGAAATACAAGGGGTGAGAAGCCAAAGGAGTGGACCATAATATGAAACAATGCAGTCAAAATGTGGACTGGGACTTTTCATAGAATGGGATGAGGCAGCTTGTCACACTACATCACGCATAATATTAGGAATTTGAGCAAATTAAAAAAGGCATAACAACATAACAGATTATAGGACGGTCGTGTAGTCATCTTGCGAGCAAATTTTTTTCACCTGTGCAAAAAATGAGACAAAAGCTCATATGTCAAATTCATGCTAAATGAGGAAACTCCAGGAATCATTTAGCTTCAGGGAAGCAGTTAGCGACGTTTTGCTTCCCATTTCAGTTATGTTTTATAAAAAATCTAATAAAAGGTACCTAACAGCCGTGCGCCTTTGTTTAAAAATTACTATATATGACAAAGGTCGCTTGAAGGGTTAACGTCCGTAGCATTTTCCTGCACCTGCTGCTAGTCAAGGTTGCTGATATTAAGCAACCCAATCGTATTCGTTATACGCAGTATAAGTCATATTTGTACAAAATATCTTCTGACATGCCAGGCTTACGACAAGTGGTTCCACGTACTCTCCAGTTGTGATTATTTACGTGTGGGAACAGCTTTAGAGATTCAAAGAAAAATTTTGACCGCAGCCTCGGCCCACCAGCCCCCAATCAGCTTTCGGTAATTAAGGACTAAACGATTTGCTTCATGTTTCCAGCAACTTGTCTAATGAAGTATAACCACGGACAAAAGCACTATACAATTTAGTGTTTTAAGTTCTTTCTTTTTGACTTTCAATACATTACAACGGAGCATAGACATTTTTCAATTTTGTTGGCAATTTATTGTCTTAAGTTTTTACCAAATTGCAACACATTTGAAAGTATAAAAACCAAGACCTGGAAAATAAAAATTTACACACTAAATTGTCAAAAATCCAAAGTACAACGAATTGTACTGACTTTATCCAGTGAAACCAATCAGTCTCATATCCAAGCCACAAAGTTATTCACAAGATTAACTCCACATGCCGGAGTCAGTACCATTCAATAACTTCACGCCATTATAAAGGCATCCATGTTAGTGGTCGACACTAACCAAATTTCACATGGCTCCAATGTTCAGAAAAGGCAGAGAAAAGAACTTCCTTTGTCTAAGTAAAAGACAATCATAAATTACCAAACAGAAAACTAGGGGAGAAAACTTAAAAAAAAAGAAAAGAATAAAGAACTCTTTAATTCAGACCCACCAACCATAAATTCATTCAATTATCATAAACACGGAAGCCGAAGCGTTTGGATATAAGACAATTCAATGAACGAAAGAAATTGACCAGACACAGCCAACCGCTAGCCACCAGGTTGAGATAAGAAATCATAAATTTCAAATCCCAATCGCAGACTGTCTTTTCTCCAGAGAGAATCAACAAGTCCATTCTAAGAAATAATAAAATAATATGCGGAGGCCAAAGCGATTCAGATATTTTTCGATAGTGCAAAAACGCTATGGGAAGATGGTAAAAAAAGAAAAAAAAAAAGCGATATGGGACATGGGCCTCGATTCTCGATAAAAAGCTAAACTAATTTAATGCCATGCCCTTTTAAACCATTCTCCGTATCTACAGCATTTCTAATTTTAAATGAACCGAGACAGCGGGGGCACGTGAATGGAAACAAAACCCGAAGAATGATAATACTTTTGTACAGAATATCCAACATTATGGCATCCCAATCTCCGATCAAAAAATTTAAAAAAAAAATAAAAATAACAAAAAATAAAAGAAAGAAAACAGCATGAAGAAGAATTGTGCCTCGTAATCAGGTTCGTTGATGTTATAATGAGCAACTTATTTAAAAACGATCGGTTTGATGGTATATGCAAAAATAGATTACGATTTCATATGTAAATCACCACAAATCACAAAATCGAATATTAACAAGGAGCAAATAACAGAAAGCTGCATCATATAAAGCTACATCTACAAGCCATAAGCTCTGAAAACAAAATTGAAATCTAAGACGGCAATCCACAAAAGTAAGCTTGGATTGAAAAATGAGAACGCATTTATTGCTTTCCACAACAATGGAGGTGGTAATTGGTATAGCAAGACAAACTGGAAGATGACGACAATAATAAGCCAGATCTAAACCTCAGATTCCACAAACTAGCCAAATAACTTTCCATAAAAAATAAAAAGTAAAGAAAAGAAATGACCAAACACAATCTGAATGTGTTGCAGCGTAAGGACTTAGCAAACATAAGTACCTGGAATATGAAGCTAGGACGAAGGATGGAACAATCTAAAGGTTGTGTTTGGGTTTGGTTTCGTATGAGTTAGAGAGGCCGTTCAAAATGAGCCGGCCAACTCTCTCTCTGTTTGTATAGACACCAAGACTGGTGTATTTATGGAGTGCTTTCGGTCATCCACGAGCGAGTTGTGGGGTCCATTACATACGACAAGTTGTGTGGTAAGTGTTTGTGGTCTATTTTTTCGGTGAATGTGTTGGCAAGTGGCCGTCCAGCCTGATCTCATATGACCAATCAGGACTCAGATTGGCGTTGATGCCTGTATGAAGTAATCAATCTGGACCGTCATTTTTAAGGGTCTCAACTGGTCTGTGTTGTGGACGATTGCGGTTGTGGGCTCCAATTTAGGCGTCAAAGGATGATATGTCACGTGACTGAAGGGGAATTTATTGACGTAAATGCCCTTGAAACGTCTCGGATTCGTTTAATTGGAAAAAAGGGATATTATATTACATTACATACCCCGGTGCATTCCATTCCAATTGGATATTATAATGATTGGTCGATTAAATACTAACATGTATCTGTATTGCATATGAAAAAAAATAAAAATATTTGGACTTCATCTATAGAAAAATATCAATAATATATATTTATAAAATCAAAACTAAAATAAATTTTCTTTAAAAAAAAAAAGTAGTAAATATTGGACCAATAAAACATATAATAAATTTTTCAAATAATAGTAATGTTAAATAATTAAAATAATCGATAAAAAAAGTAATTGTAAAAATAAGTATAATACAAAATAAAAACTATATAATTAAAAAGATTTGTAAGTTAAAAATAATATTTAAGAAGTTTGTAGGTTGGATTTAAATTTAAATTTTTTTTAATAACTACTATGATTAAAACTATAAGATATATATAATAGTTAATAGGTAGTTAAAAAAAATGGTTTTCCTTTAATATAATAGATGAATTCCATAAAATACTTCATCCAACCAGGTAAAAATGTCTCAACCATAGTTACGGGAATGAATGCGTAACCTTTTCTCATTTTCTCTATAATTTTAAGACATACTTTTTAGTTCTTCCAATTGTTCCTATACCATCATTGCATAACACTACCACTCTAAATCCTAACAAATTGCTTTTGATAAAGACCCCAACCATGCCAATCTTAGCAACTAAAAAAGCCCATAGAGCACCATACCCAAATGAACATGTAACTTCAATAGAAAACCAAAACTATTGGTATGTCTACCCAATGCCAAGATATTAGATTAAAATAAATAAATAAATAAAAATTGAGAGTCCAATCCACAAAGAAATATTTATTATTAATTATCTCTATTTCTTTTAGTAGTAATCTATAACAATCCTATGTGTTGATAGGCCCTTTCGACCAGAGGCCTAAGACTAAATCATTTAACCTACTCCACATCCTCAACCATCTCTCACGTAGAAGTCTTGGCTTTCTACTAAGAGGATTGGCCTATCCAAGCCTAATAGGACAAACCAAACCAAGTCTAAACACGAGCACCATCAATACTCTAGGGGCCCATACACAAACATTGATGAGCTCCGAGCACACCTTAAGTCTTAGATCAAGAAAAAGTCCAAGACCCTATTATGAGGCCCTTAGATCCCAAACTCCTCAATCCTAAGCCCTAAGGACCTAAGGAGCCTACAGTAACAAGCCTATAACTAGGCAACCTCTTCCGAATCATAAAGTTAGACCATACCCACTACTTAGCATTCGTATTAAAGAGTACGTCGTAAGACAAAGCCCAGCTCTCTGCTCCTCTCTCTCTCTCTTTATTAAATGCTATGTGATAACTTACCATACAACTAAGGGATTTAGCCTTCCTAGTTATGACAACTGCCCATGTTAACATAATAGATACCTTCCTTAAGATCCATCAACTGGAAAAAAGGAGCTATCCTCTCTTGTACTGACTATGCCCTCATCCTACATTGCATATGAGCCAATCCTATGTTGATATGTCATTTTTGGTTGGTTATCTCCATACCATATAAATAAGGCATGAAGCCTTAGTGAAGGGATCTTTTTCTCTCTCTTCCAATCCCTTTCTCTGAGTACTCCTTGCTCACTTTAATCCCTCTCTCTTTTCACTTCTAAATATGCTCTTTGCTAACTTAAGTGTTGAAGATCTCTTACTAACAACGCCATAAGGGGCTTCTTTATAGGTCCACCACCGCCTATGGCTACCAAACCACTAGGAGTGCACATGAAACTGCCCCTATAGTACATATTATCACCATTATGAGATGATATATGATATTACTACTCTGTTGTATTTAATTGTCTATAAAGGCTCATAACATTACATTGATCTCATGAATGCTCATAATCGAGTGGGTAACTAAAGGTAACATGTGTTAAAATTGGATTTTCATCCCATCAATCAATTGTTCGGCACTATACTAACTTATCCAAAATAAGTCAAGAATCAACTAAAGATCATGCCTTTTGCTTAGTCCTATTGTAGTTGACCACTTAATCGCTACCACTTGATTGAAAGCTTGTCTGCTAACCTCTTACTAGAGCTTTTATAGCTCAATATCATTCCTTTGACCAATATCACTGGAGGCTCAATTATTAAAGTCTAGCCCAAGAAGGTTCAAATATTCAAATGTAAGTGCAAATAGTTCAGTAGTTACTCAGACAACAACTGTCTAATCGCTAACTTCTCCCCCTGATTTGCACATGGCAAAATTCAGGAGTTACCATATGCTACCAACAATTCAAATGTTCATTGCTATAGTTATTAGACAAAGGCCTATAAATATGGAATACACCCTCTACAAGAACTTTATACGTACTCTATCCACTTGAGTTTACATTCTTCTCAAACACTTAAACACTTCTAACTTAAGCATTGAAGTGGCTATGTTGGAGTAGCCCTAACACCCTCAAAGGCTTATGTTTGCTCTTTTGCAAATTACAAACACCAACCAGAATTTTGACAACAAAATTTTGGCATTGTCTTTGCTCAAATCCAAACATGGTAACCAAAACTCAATTAACAAAGAGTACTAATGGTCCTACTACTTTCCACCATTATTTGAGGGGGGGATGGGAGACACCATTCAGATGATGATTAACTAGTTAAGTTGGAGTGACTCTATGCCAACCTAGTTAAGGAAAATCAACGACTTGCATAAAAAAATGATAAGATTTTAAATCTGGTTTGTGATAAAATGCTACCAAATCAAAACAATGAACAAGATCGTAACAATGGGGAGAATACAAATGATTTTGTTTAGTCTCCTAAACAGCAAACTAAGCAGTCTAGAGTTCAAGATACTCAGGCCCCTACTCTAAGAATAGCTAAAAGGGGAAAGGCTCTATAACAAACACATCATACAAGTCCATCGCATGTTAATCCTCCTACTTCTCCAAGTAAATAATTCGTCTTGAAGAAGAACCTATTTGTCTTAGAAATTTTAAAGGAAGTTATTCCGTGGCACATCATGCACCAATAATTAGAAACATATGATGTGAGAAAAGACCTAAAAGACCATCTAGAGTACTATTGAACTTTCACCAAATTGTAGGGCCTTAGAGATGCTGTTGCTTCCTAGGCCTTCCCATCAATATTAAGCAATGTTATAAGCACATGATTCAAGCATCTGAAGCCTAACACTATTACGTGTTTTCATGATTTGGCAGAAGTATTCTTGCAGCGTTTCCTTGCTAGCAAACTCCTAATAAAGGTCTCTTCTATTATTAATACAATCAAACAGATACCTAATGAGGGTATTAAGGAGTACTTAGTCGGTTTATGGCCGAGATGGTACAAATTCCAAAGCTTGACATAAGTGTTGCATAATGTGATGATTGATGGAGTAAAGTCATGTGGATATTTTTTTAAGTCCTTGGTAAAGAACAAGCCTAAAACATTCGTAGAGTTTAAGGTTAAGGTAACATCTTATATCAAGTAAGAAAACAATATAAAGCTCAACGTAAGGCCTACCAAAGTATATCTAACCTAAAGAATGATAAAAATTGCCCAAGCATGAAAGATCAACTTAAAGGTCATGACAATCATTTTTTAAAAGGGAGTAGTGGAGATAAAAAGAAACTACAAATTCCGATCTTTTCCACTCATACTCCCCTTCACCATCTAATATCAACATTTTGATGGAAGTTCAGAACCAAAGAATCTTCCAATAGTCAAAGAAGATGAGAGGGAATCCCTTTAGGAGGAATTCAAACAAATATTATGACTTCTAATGTGATAAAGGCCACAATACTAATGAATGTATACAATTGATGAATGATATTGAAGATACCATCTAGAGTGGCTATCTAAGGAAATTCTTAGCCTATGATATAGGGAATATTGAGAGACTAACCCAGATGCCTCCTAACCTAATTGGTATCGAGACACTAATGATGTGACTCTTGGACACTAACCTATTCATGTTAGACAATTTTCAAAGGGGATTTCACTAGGGACAACATTGCCCAACAATCATCTAAGTGGCAACTTTCTAAGCCCAACCAAACATAAGTGATAAGCAATATATAATTTAGGTAAATATTAGTCTAGTTCAAGATTTGCTAACCTACATAAGCACATACAACAAACAAGGTTAGCATGTATTCGAATCATTTGTATCGATTAAAGTAACTAGAACATAATTTGATTCGATCTCTACACTTAAAGTAAACCCAAAGTACAATTCTATAAAACTTAGTTTTATTTTCTATAATTCTAGTTATAATCTCATTTCAATATATCATTTCTTGATTCTTAAATCTTGTTATTAACCTTACCTAAGGTTTAAAGAATGTTATGAAACACTTTAATATGTTTAGACAGGGTTTTGATAAGTTTTAGAAAGGAAAAGGAAAAGTAAAATAAGGAAAAAAAAAAGAAAATGATCACAGGAAGAACCATGGCCATGATTCTACATCATACTTCTCTCTAAACTCAATACATTTTGGCTTACGATTTGAATTGCGACTGATAAGAATCATGGCCCATTAGCCTAGTCTCGAGCTCATGGATTAGCCACGATGGGACAATAAGCTCTCTCTAAGTAACTCATCAAAGAGGAGGTTGAGCTCCTAAAGAAGTCCTACAGGATTACTTAAGGAGAGGAGATTAGCCATCTAGCTACCATAAATAGCTCAATTGATCTAATCGCTAGCTTAGTTGAAGTGTTTTGAAGCTGTTCATCTTAGTGATATACATCTCTAACAATTATTCTTGTTATATAAAATGTCAAGTGCTTATTCTTTACTATTTGTCATTTTTATTCTTATACATATCATGAAAACTAATTTTAACATAGAATCCATTTAAGTGATTGTGCTTTCATAGGAAGTTACAAAATGGATTGTAAAAATACCACATTTTGTAAGCAACAAAAAGACATAAATGAGAATATCCTTTATTATTTTCTCCATCCTTGTTCTTGTATAACTTAGTCAACTTCCAAGTTCAAGCATCACTCTTATCTAACTCTTGAGTATTGTGATGGGTGACCTTAGGAGTTAGTTTGTACTTCATATTATTCCCTTATGATTGGCGGAACAGTATGTCCATCCATAATTCTACATCATCTTGGTATCAAATCTTTGGTAACAACAGAATTATTATTAGGGCTACTATTGCTAGTTTTTGTGTTGTACTAGAGTGTAATGGAGTTACATGAGGTGTTTGAAGTGTTATTATCATGACTCTAAAGGAGGTTTTGTAGAATTACCTAAATTTTTTGTATTACATGTGCACCTATGGTATGAAAATTACTTTACAAGTTAAAGGTTGCAAGATTTTAACTAATTAATCACTATTGTTCTTGATTTTAATTCACAAATTCAACTTATAATATAAATAACTATGAATAACCAATAATCCACAGTTTATCAGAATAATAGAGAATCGATATATTTTATCAAATAATAAAATTGGGTAAATGAATCCTATTAATTATAAAACTTAAGATACAAAAACTTAAATAAGTGAAAGTTCATTACATTAAATACACCAATCCAACTATACATTCCACCTGTTAATTTTAACTTATAGTATATCACTCGATATTTGCATTATGCACTCGACTCTTATCTTAGTCCTGAGTTTCATTGGACCTGCAACAAAAAGTATTAGAGAGTAACTTATACGAGTATAGTAAGATATCCCCCATACTATACTGGTAAGCAGGTTATCAACAATTAATTAAGCAATCATATAAATACATAAACAAGTAATATTCCGAACTGCTATGCCTTGAGAGATATATCAATTATGGCAACCCATCGTACACTAGCCCAAGCATCTTAGATTAGCCTTACAACTAGTAAAAAACCCTCAACATGATATATAAGGCATCTTTCAATACCAAGTAAGTGTACTCTCTTAAGTAATATAAAAACATTTAAACTTAATTAATCATACATAATCATATAGGCTTCATCCATACTATTTATAAATGAGAATATCCCATCAAATAGCAGGTATAACATCAAAATACATAAAAAAGTTTTAGGGGAGTCTCCAGCTAAATATAATGATTACATCCAAAATTTCAAAAGAGTCTAAGGAAACAAATCATTCTCTCGGTCCCTCTCTTCTTCCCTCATGTCCTGGCTCCCAGCATTAACCTCGGGCATAGCATGCTTTGGTACAAGCTATAAGTTATCTTGTAATAGAAGACTAGAAGGGTATAAGCTTTATCTAACTTAGTGAATGTTCCTCATACTATACTTTCACACAAATACAAATAAGTTATTTATACAACCATATGCTTAAACAATTATATATAGCCAACTAATAATTATATATAGCTTGGGATTATGCCCTCAAAGCTAGGGTTGGAGTTACTTAAACATTAGACTCAAGTTCCAAGCACCCTCACTTACTAACCATATACATGCTTCACATTCCCTCAGTTTTCTTTTTGCTCACAATTTCATTTAATTATTAGTTCTAATTTTCACTTTCCTAAATTGAGAGTATGGGTGTAAATAGCATACATGGTCTACTCAACCCTAAGATGTAGACTTTAAGACATGACCCTTAGCTAAGTGATTACTAACTCTAGCGCCTAGTGATCTCATGAGCTAAGGCAAGACCACGCTATATATATATACCATGCGAAAACTCAATAACAATAATATAATCATGATCCCTATAAGAACCCTCTATCCCACAAGCATAATGTAATAGCTAACATAATATAATGCCAAAACATGCTATGCATGATCCCATTTAATTATGTAGTCGAATATTGTTACTTTCGATTATTATGGTGATTGTACAACATTAGTAGACACTCACAATAGAGCATATATAAGTGACTAAATAGTAAGTAGCTTCAATTATGATATATTATAGTATCTTATCACATCAAATGCATACAAATCCCAATCACATGAAATTCTTGGACCCTAGGCAACTATTTATTATCTTAGATTTAATGCAACTAACTATAAACAAATAATAAGTACACTAACTATCAAAATATTCACTCGATCATGAAGTCCTGTAGGTCATAATAGTTAACAGGCACGTTTGAATCAAGGTTGGGATCCCCTGTAATAGCTAAGAAGGAACATGAATAAGAAAGTGAATAATTGCTTATTAAACTTACTATTCTCACTATAGTTTTCGCTTTTGACTAAAATTTGTTTTTATCATATATTTTTCATTTTAAATTCAATTTTCAAATTCTTATAGTCGTTTTCCATTGTTTTTGGATATAGATTCTCATGGTGTGGTCCATTTTTGTAGATGGCAACTACAATTTTTTATATAGGTCCAAAAAGTTATGGAACTCTTAAGTTGTTGGGCTCATTTGTTTTATTTAACATTTTTTTAGTTTTACTTCGTATAATTCCAATTCTTATCTAGTTTTAAATTTTTGATGGGCCTTATTAACGTTTAGGCTTAATCTTTATGGGTCTTCATTTATTTCGTAGCCCAACTTTAGTCTTTTATTCTATGTATTCCAATGATGGACTTTTGGGCCTCATTGCTAAAATTCTTTAAGTTGGGCTTCCCTATTAGTTATTTAAGCTTAAACATTATTTTAATGAGCCTTTAGTTTAATCCATAAGATGCTGCAACTTGCTGGTTCTTTTAAGTTTTTAGCTCAATTTATCGGTTTTAGCTTGTTTTATAGTTTTTAGTCCATTTTAGCTACTTAAGGCCTAAAGTTTATATCCGACTTGTTTGTTCAGGCTTAAACATCAATTTAATGTGTCATAATGAGGATTTTAAGTTGTGTATTGAATCTGACTAGGGGCATTTTTGGGGTTGCTTGAGTTATTCTTAGGCTTTAAACAAGATTTTAGCTCAGTTTTAGCCTTTAGTGTTTAGTATAGTGATTATACCACTTAGGTAAGTCCTAAATTACCATTATTTTGCCTAAAACATCATTATATTAAAAGATTAAAAGTGGATAGATTTAGGAGTTTTACTAAGCTTCTAAAAGTGTACACATGAACTAGAAATCTAGACACATTTTAAGCTAAAATACTAAGATGGGGGTTAAGAAAACTTGAAGAAACTTCTAGTATGTCCATTACCTAACAACAAAAGTATATGAAAATAAGATTTTTTTAAGTTATTTTCTAAGATTACAAGCTTACAACTTTGTAACTATGACATATAGTTACATGAAATAATCTTTCAAGACATTCAGATACAAGTGCTTACAAGATAAGAACTTACAAGAAAATGTAAATACATGTTTGTATTTCTTATTTTAGTCCATATTACAACAAGTTCTAAGATAATAAACAAAAAATAAAGGACTTATGTAAAGAGGAACTTTAATACACTAGTTTAGGAGGGCGACACCTAGGTTGACTCTTTCTTGCTCCAATTTAGCTCTTTCTTATGCCCTTCAATTAAGTCTTCTTAGGTGCTCCTAAATGCGAGCAAAAGTGGTGGTTTAAAGGGCCTTTTGTGGGGTTTGGTGGCAAATAAGAGTGACTTATAGCTCTTGATTTGGACTTATCACAAGCCACTTGAAGTAGGTCTTTAGGAATTAAAATGGCTAGGACATGAAGGAAAAATGAGGGGGTATATGTACATGTAGGGTGTTGACTTTTAGAGGAAGAGGATAGAAGTTTGTCAACTTGAGAAATGAGAGAAGAACTTGTATATGAGTAAGAGGGAGAACCAATTTGGGAGAAGGAAATATTAGGGGTTGTTTTTTGAGGTGAAGTTGGCTTGTTAAAGTGAAAGAAGAGTTGGTTTTTGAGGGTTTGGAACAAGTGGTTGGAATAGGAAAATAAGGGTATGTATCTCTACTCTTATAATGGATTAGATGTAAATGTCACAAATTTTTCCTTTAGAGTATAGAGTTAAATTCAAGCATTATAGATAAGTCAACAAAATCAATTAAAATTTTAAATACAAAACCTAAAACAAATATGAAAAACACTAATATACTATTTGTAATTCTAATCGCATATCAAAACCCTAAAGCCTGTGTACATATAAATACAAGAGATGAATCTCAAATCTAATAAAAACTCTAAAACTAAAACCCTAAACTTATAAAACTTATAAATCTACCCTAATGGTGAAAAAAATCTTAATCTGGTAAAATTATTGATAAATACATGTAATTATATAAAATTACTAATGAACAAATAGAGATAACTCTTAAATGTTAATAAACATAAAGAGTAATAAATCAACGAAGAAGATTACAACTATTATCTTATGACTATTTGTGATTCTATATGTGTGTATGTGTTTATATTAATTAATTTATTTTGATTTAATTTTACTATACATTTTATGTTCATATATTATATAGCATAATTAATTTTACACCCTATATGTTTTTCATAGTTACATTATATTTTATCTTAAACATATCTTAAAAGTAAGAATTACTCTTAGAAAGTCAGAAAAAGTAACTTTTTACTCTTACTTTTTCTTTTACTTTCTTCCTTCCTTTTTTTCTTTTCCTTTCTTCTTTTCCTTTCTTCAAATTACAATTGTGAAATGATCCTTTTTATTTATCACATGTCACAAAAATTGAAACAAATGAACAAGATAAGACAAAGTCAACTCCCACTTTAATCATTTTATCTTTTCTTTCTTTCTTCTTTCTTTTTCTTTTTCCCTTCTTTTCCCTTTTTCCTTTTTGGCTGCATAGGTGTTTCAATTAATCTTCCATGTGACAAATTTATAAGAATAAAGTAAAGTCAACATCTACTTTATCATCTTATCTTTTTTTTTTCTTTGCTTTCTTTTCTTTTTCTTTTTTCTCTTCTCCTTTTTCCAGCTACCAGGTGTATATTGTTGAGTTCACTTTATCTTTCTCTTTCTTGTCCAAATTATAAACATAAATTAAACTTTTTCGTTCTCCATTTTTTACCAACAACAATTCATCTCCCTTACCCTTCTTAATTTCTTAATTTTCTTCTTTTTACTATCATAACCCAACAGTATCATTGTTGTGGTAGATCGCCATGTACCATATAAAGATCTACAATCGATCCCCTTATTGATTGTAGGCCTTTCATACGACACACAAGACTCCTTCCACTATACATTACCACTAGGCTCATAGATAAATAATATAGAGCAATTTGTTTAAAATTTACTTCTTTGATATAAATTAATCACGTAAATGTATGGATTCATTGAATTCTACACTAAAAGAATATTACAAATGAATGCAATTCATATAGGAACCTGCATTAGAAACTTCAATTTATAATATGAACAAAAGTAAAGATAAATGGCTATCTACAAAAAGCTACTATAAAAAGCTATTACAAAAATCTCCTCTTCACTCCTTAATCACTCCATTCCGTTTCCAAATGAGACTCACCTCGGATATTTCTTGGCCTGGATGAAAGAAGAAGCTTCCCTACAAAAAAAGAAATCAATCGGGGTGTAAGCTTAAGCTTAGTAAGATAAATCCTCCCGTCACAACCACATGACAAAAGTTTATTTAATGCATAATATATGAATACATGAACAATCAGTATACCGAACAATGCATACAATGGCCTTGGAATTACACACAACTCAGAATTACGCTCTCTGTAGTTGGGGTTGGAGATAATTAATCGATACAAACTAAAATCCGAGTCCTAACACTTAGGTTTTACATTGATTGCACTATTGTGTTAAGTCAAAACAAAACCATACATATAGAATGTATATAATATTCTTTCATTTTGAGAAACAAAACATATTTTCAAAATCCCAAGTTAGTAGTGTAATAGCCTTCGCAATCCACAAACACACGCCCTAAGTAGAAGTTATAAGATACGGCCCCTCACCAACAGTTGACGTCTCTCGACACTTAATAAGTCCGTCAACTTAGGATAGAGACTCAATTAAAATGATGATGTAGATAGTGCCCAATCCTGCAAATGGCTCTCCTCCTATGAGTCTCTTCCCATCTTTTGCATAAAGTGGTAGTTGGTGTCATCCGAATGCAATTATGGGAAATGTATGATTCATTGAATTTCTTAATCATATAAGTGATTAATTTGGTTTTCATGGTGATAAGACAATTTCACTCCATACAATTGCACGTATGAGTTATCATAACCAATTCTTAATATTATGTGACTAATAAGCCATGGCATTCAATCATAAATTCACATACATGCATTTCTCATATCCCACAAGCATCTAATTTTCATATATATATATATATATATGTGTGTGTGTGTGTATGTGTGTATTTTGGTGTATCTATTCTACAAGCAAAGTCAAGTAAGGAGTCATCAGGAATTCACTCACTTAACCATGTGGGTCAATCGAAGTAATCTGGGGGTAGGTCATCTCCGAAAGCTAGTTCCCTTGAACATTACAAATACGATACTATAAGAATTTGAAATAAAACTTAAAAACTAAGCTAAAACCCTTTAAGTTATATTTTTGACTTGGTTTTTCCCAGTTTTCACTTAAAGTCCAATCGCGTATAACTTTCTCATTTTAAATTCGATTTTTATGATCTTACAATCAATCTTCATCATTTTCAAGTGCATTTTAATGTGATGAGGTTAGATTTTGGAGATGAGGCATGAAAATCTACCTATAGGTCAGAATAGTAGCTATCCTTATGATTTGGAATGCTTTTGAGCTTTGTTTAATTATTGTGCTTTTTGATATCTTAGGAAATCCTTTAGGCTTGGACTTAGGATTTTATTCTAGGCTTAAAATACTCCTTAAGGTTAGATTTCCAACTTTAATTTATACTTTAAGGCTAACAACAACTTCTTAGGCTTTTAAGTAGGCTTAAGTTGTCAAATGAGCTTGTTTTTTTATCCAAATTAAGGATAGTCACTTTGTTGGGCTTGGGGTGTGTCTTGTGGACTTCTTGAGAGTCTTAAAACAACTTTTATTATTGTGTTAAGTTGCTGGCCAGAAATTTAATGAGGGTTCAACTTAGAGTTTGAGGACTGTTTTAGAAGTTTTAAGTTCGGTTTTGAGTTTTAGGCCTAATATACTTATCATACTTGCCTTGATTGGTCTTTTCACTTTATTTACTTACTTTTATTATATTTTTAAGTGACTTTCAACGTAGCTCTAGATCTGGTTGTGATGAATCCAAGGGATTCTTGCTTAATTTTTCAACTTGTTTCCTCATTTTCTCAAGTTTAAGAGTTAGATCATGAACCTAGGCTACTTATATTCGAATCTTGACTTAACTTTTCTTCCATGAGATGATTACTTAGTTCACACTTTACATGAAAACATTAGATCCCATACTTATTACAACTTCTATATCATAGTTTATGTTTTACAAAGTTGGTTTCCTCATAAAAGCTTCATGTAATGAATTTTCCTTTACTTAAGTCTAGATTTGAGCATGTTTAACTTAATAGAAGTGAAAATAACATCCCTAGGACCTACAAATACATCACATACAACATGTTATCCTCTCATCTGAGTGCTCATTTCATGATTTTCTCAACTTAAAATTTTTCATTTTAAGTGTTAAACAAGTATCTCTATATAATACCAACTTTATATGCTCATAAGTCAACTTTCATGTAAGGGTTTCATAAATTTGTTTCTTAGGATGATCTTAGTTATTTCATCAACTTATGATCATACTAATATCCTCAAGAAAACATGGTCTCCTAACATGGAATACTAGGTTACTAACACAAAGAAACACTTACTCGTTCACAAATAAAAAATATGGGGGTGGTGTACTAAGTTTCCACTTAAGCTTCTTGTCTTACTTTCTCCTTCTTGCCACCTTTTTGGAATCTTGAGTTTTAGTCCTTTGAAGCGGGGTTTAAAGGGTTTTCTAAGGATCTTAAAAGTGGTTTTAAAGGTTGACAAATGGAGTATACAAAGTGGAACTTTTGTGCCATAAGGATTGAAGCTACAAGTGGTGGCAAGGTTGATTTTGTAGGGTTTTTGTGTTTCCACTTTTGGGTTGATTTTCAAGTGAAAGAAATGGAAGTAAAAATGAAAGTGAAAGTGAGAGATGTGAGAGAGAGAATGGTCGGTTGTATGGGGGTAAGGTGGTGTGTTTAGGAAGCTTGATTTTGATGTCTTGTAGCATGCATAAATGCCAACATTTGATAAGACTGGATGATGTAAGCATTAAGAGGTGAATAGTAGAATGTAAGACAAAGTGATTGATGGATGAAAGATAAGGCATGACCTCCTTTTCTAGCCTTCTAAGAACCGGCCATTAGGCTTCCTTTATAGCATGGAATTGTCTTGTCTTCTTTATTAAAGTTGAACACATGAAATCTTATGATAACTTGTCCATATGTAGTATAAGTTAAGGTGTGATAAGGAAAGTATTTTATCACTAGTTTTTTATAAGTTATCAATTAATAAATGATTCCAACTCTCAATTGATAAGTTATTTAGGATGATTAGCTTATTCACTTATTCACATGTATAAGGCTTAGGCATGAAGATAAGGAAATTGTCTTATAGGAAATTCTTTTAAAGTTTGCTTCTTAAATTGTTTTGTAGATTATGATTTAATTCTTATAAAATTATGAAATTTTCTAAAGTTAAATGAAATTATTCAAAGTAAATTATCAATCAATTGCTTAGGGTTATGAGCCTTTAATTGCTTTAGGGTTTACGTTTTAAGTGACTTTAGAGTTCACAGTTTTTCATGTTTGGGTTTTATCAATAATAGACTTTTGAATTGGAAAGTTAAATTCATTTTTAAATGTAAACTTGTATTCTTAGTTTAGTTGATCCTTGGGAACGTTTGGAGTGGGCTAGGAGGCATAGGGTACTCTTAGTTGAATAATAAGTCCACCAAAAGTAGGGTTTACATTTACACTATCATTTATCACCTTTATTCACAACATATAATTACTTCTTTATCATCATATTTCTACCAACATCAAAAGGAAAATAGGAGCCTCATCCTCAAGAACTTCAAGATCAAAAGTAATCCAATAATTTCTTATATTATTTTAGTTTTTCTTTTTATTACAAGTTTTGTATATTTTTCATATGTTAATATGTAATTTAACACCTTATATATTAAGAGAGATGTTAGTAGAAGATATATGTATTATTAACATTCTACAATAGAAATTAGAGGAATATGTATTTGGTTATATATACAACTCTTTTGCTTATATTTATATATTTATACATGTATATATTTAAATATATCTAACTATATATACACATATTGCGAGACCCTAATTGATTGAGCACGCTAGTCCTAAACTAATCGATACAAGCTAAGACATTTAGGGCTTTTGGAACAATTTAGGCCTTTTAGACAATTTGGTCCAAATTAAGTTAAATTTTAATATAAAGTCATAGTAGTTAGATGAAGAATACTAGTAGGATTAATTTCTGAAAATAATGTGTATATAATATTTAATTTAATAAAGTATATTTTTACTAAATACATTTGTTAATTATCAAGAGCTCGACATTTGAGTCTTAAAATATAATGAGCTGTTAGAGATAAATTATTTGTGTAATAAAATAACATATTGAATAAATACATATGTGTCGTATGCAATTTTTATATATACTTGTAACCAAAACTAATTCATATACCCAAAAATGCTTAAAAATACTATAAACTACTCACAATTAACCAAATAATTTGGGGAAAAAATCACTAAAAAATTATAAAAGTTAACAAACTAGCCATATTCATCTTGCATGAGGTGTAAAAGCAATTAGGACAGCTGTTAGTTAAACACATTAGCTAATTGATACTTAGTAGTTAAGATCTTGGGGTATAAAAGCTAAAAAGGAGAGGGAAAAACTTCATTTTTGCAATTTATACCTAAGAAATATCACCAACTTTCTCCAAGATGTTACTTAATCCTTTAGTGATTTAGGAAAATTCCAAGAATAGCAAAACAAAGTAGAAGGAAATTCTAGGAAAAATTAGAACAGGTATTGCGTAAACCAAGCTAAATTTGTGAACACTAGTATGAGGAGCACTTAGGTATGAACCACCACCACCACCACTTGATAGTGTTGGCTACACCTAGCTTGGCCGATAAGCAGGGAGTGGTTATTGGTAGTTGAATGGTTACTATTCCGGTAAGTCAATTTTGTACCCGATTTTAATTGAAATTGTAAAAATACTAAATTAACTTTGAAAATTATGAAAAAATTTATTTATACATATTTTTGTATATAATTTTAAGGAAAAATATCAAATTGAAAAATTTTTAGTGAGCATAGCACTTTCTTAAGAAACTGAGCAAAATCGATCAATTTTCGAAACCGATCAATTTTCGAAACCAATTTAAATAACCCTATTGATGTAGTTTCTAAGCCAAAATTTTTCTAGAGAATACTTATGTTGCATGTGAATGTTGTATGAAGAGTTTTTACACAAAAAGGATTTCCATAATTTTTAGGGATTTTTTAGTCTTTAAATTGAATAACAAATGCCATTTTCTTGAGGATTTAGTATATGGAGCTTAATGAAACTCTTGGTATTACGTTCTAAGGTTTATTTAGATCACATTTCACTGTGAAGGATAATATAGAGTTGTGTGATTTGAGTGGAAGATGGGATATGAGCAAGTTGGCAAACTTGAGTTTAAGGCATTAATAGGTAAGTATGTAAATTTAAAGAATTTAGTACTATGGTATTGTTTGGTATGATAAATGTGAAAGATGAACATGATTAAAAATGTCTATAATCTACAATATAATGTTGGATGAGTTATTTTAAGTAAACTTATAAAATGACCCCATTCAGATGATTCTTCAAAATGTTGGTTTAAAGCTCACAAATTTCTTAGAATAAGGGTTGGAAGTTAATAGATTCTTCCAAAAAATACCCTTAATGTTGGTAAGATAACTAATCTTGAACTTAAGAGGTTATGCTCAAAAACCCTAATGCAAAACCCTAATGCAAACCCCTAAAACCCTAAATGGCAGTCTTGACCTTAGTTTAATCCCTACATTTAAAAGCCTTAAAATCCTGTAAACAAATGCTAATAATTAATGTTAACTCTCAAGGTTAACCTAATCTAACGAAATTAACCCTAAACCTTAATGGGAAAGAGACTGATAGTCGAAGTCGAAGAGAGCTCCCTGAAAACGATTAAGGGTAAACTAAACCAAAATGAATTCAAAACTTTAAAACAAATATTGTAGCCCCTAAATGAACATTCAAACACTAAAATCCCAATTGGAACGCTAATACATGCGAACCTTTAAAATGACTATAAAACCGTAATCTAAAGATATAAACCTTAATCCAACTATTGTACTTTAATTAAATAGTAAAACTATTAATTAATTAGAGACTAATTGCTTAATTACCCTAAAACCCTAATCTACCCTCTAAAACATACTCGAGCAGCAATAATTATCTCAATTCCTTAAAATAATTAGAAAAGATGACTCAATGGGCTTAACCAACTTAATTTGATACATTAAGCCCTAAAATGCACCCAATTTGTATCAAGTGTACAAGTAATTAGAATTAAGAAATTTAATTACACCTTAATTCGTTAGTTGGGGTTTTACATCATAATTAACTATAAGTCAAGAGCGATTAATTATATAAAGCCAAAGGAATTATATGAAAATATCTCCTTAATGATGTTAACCTTATACTTGGGGAGATAATATGAACCTCGTAAACTTTTGGACTCAAACTCTAAGTTAGATACAAGAATTAATAAGTAATCTCTAGAACTGCTCAATATATAAAATAAATCATATATTAATAAAATCCATAAATGAAATTAAACCTTAAATCATAATTCATAAACCCTAAATAATAAATCGAAAAACCTTAAAGAGAGTAAAACATTAAAAACCCTAAAGAGAGTAAAACCCTAGAAACCCTAATACGTTTAGAACCTCAAAATGATTGGAAAATATCAATAAACTAAGTAAATCCTTATTTGGAAGTCCAAAACCTTAAGTCAACTAATAAACCTTAAGTATATCCTTACACTATTTGCTAATCACAAATAATTTCTCCAATAGCTTAGAAATCCTAAATCATTAGCCTTATATGCAGTTTGAAAACCTTAATCAATCTTGAATAATAAAGGACTCTAACAAACAAAGTAACATAGGTCAATGAACTTAATTAAAGTGATAAAATATGGCAAGATCCTAATTACATCCTAATTAAGACTAAATTACTTTATTAAGTATAATTGCGATTAATTAGCTTAATTACCCTTTAATCCACTACCAACTCTCATTACATCTTAATTAATAGCAAGTCAAAGTCAATTAAAAACAAAAGACAAAGGATTAATTAATAATTAAAGGACACTTGTCCTTAAGGAGACAAAATACCCCCTCATTTGGCAAAAAGCAAATAAGATTCAATAACATTAAGAGAAGACCGTGTACCATTATCCCAAAATAACTACCTCTTGCCTCCTTTGATTCACTTTCAATATTTGTCATTTTACCCCTTCAAAACCCTCATTTGACACCATTCTTCACATATAGAAAAACCTAGGAAACACTATCAAGAAACCTAAATAAAAACCAATGGAAAAAGGGAAGAAAACAAAAGGAGCTATTGAACCTCCCTGCATACCTCAGCGCCTTTTGATTTTACCTCCACCACACGCCACCTAATGATAAGCATCTACCACCAAAAGATCATACACATACCCTATTTTCTTGCCAATGAACATTTGACCTCAAAGGAGTAAGTTTCAACTTCGTTTTTTAGTGGAAAAGTTGAAACTTGTACATGCCAAACTAAGATAAAACTCACTTGATTTGACTTTCTTGTTCACATAAGTTATACTTATGATATCTTGAGAGTTTAAGATTAGAAATACTGTATAAATATGTTATAATCATGTACATATCATTTTAAAGCCTTATAATTATACATTTATTCATGTGCTTAGCTATTTTGCTATTTGTATTCAAGAGATATAAGAGATAGTTTTATGTAGATAACTTGAAATGATGTTGATTTAACTCTATAAAACCTTAAGTACCATCCATGTTGCCCCCTTTTTGATATGTATCCATCTTTTTTTCACCATGCTAGGTGATATTATTAGCTTAAAACAAGTAGAAATGTGATTAAAATAATGAAACACACTGGAATGAATATTCGATGGAAGAAGTTGAATGAACGCCTAAAAGAACCCCACTTGACCACCACTTTCATAAAAGTTTCAAATCTATAAATTTTGATTTATTACCTTAATAACATGGCTATTTAGTGTTAAGTATGATTTAGGATGTAATTAACAAAGTTAAGTAAGATAATGATGAGTTAATGGCCTAAACTAATTAAGTCCGTGATTAAGGCCTTAGGAATAGTGTTAGAAACCCCATTAATAAAATGAACCAGATCTAAAACACTTAGTAAAATAGGTTATTTAGTGGACCCATTAGAATATTTGGCCCATTAAAATAAGTTAGAATCAAGTTTAGGGTCCTAAAATGCAAATTAGGCCTAAATTAGCTTAGTTAGTTATTAAAGCCTTACAAATATGATTAGGAACCCAATAAATGAAAAGAACTAGATCTAAATCCTAATAGAAAATGGACTTACCTTAAGGCCTTTAATGGGCTTAAGCCCAAAAAAAAAATGGAGTTGGGCTTAAGGCCCTAAAATGCAAAATAAACAAAAAAACTCTTAAAAGAACCAACAATAAAGCCTAATAACTTAATGACTAGATATAAACCTTAAATTAAAAGGCTCATAAAATAAAACATAAAATATCTATTAAGTTTAAAAGCACATTAAAGTCACCCCCTATAGACCCCTTAGCAAGCTAAGGCTTTAAACTAGTAAAAATACCTCATTTATGCCTACAAGAGCAATATCAAGGCCGAAGGTGAAAATTTAAAGTGTTGAGTAGAAAAGTTCACTTAAAATGCTTAAAAGGAAGTCTAAAATATTAAGTACAAGGTCCAAGATCAAAAGTTAAGCCTAATGCCCAAAACTAGGCCTAAACCCTAAAGTGCCCAAACTCATCATTTGGGCCTACAAACTTTTAAGGCCCAAACGAAAGCCTTACTAACCCAAAAGCCCAAAAATAACCTCACCAAATGAAAAAAAACACTCAAAAATGATGAAAATCGACAATAAGAATATGAAATTCTAACTTAAAACGAGAAAGTTATGATCAAGATACAAAATAAGTGGAAATAGAGAAATCATAGCGAAGTTAGTGAATATATTACATTTAAGGTGAGTCTTATTTACTTTAGTTACCTTACTTAGGTGATTAAGGATACCAAGTTCAAGATTACCGAGGACTATTAGGAACACTTAACTTCAAGGCTAAGTGAGTATACCGCTCCTTATTTTACTTTGTTTTGTACTTATAGTTAGTACACTATCTAATTATATATGATAATTGAACTTGATACATGTTGAGGTAAATGGGAACTTGTGTGTACCTGTTCTGGTTGAAATATGCTTGCGAAATATCTTAAGACATTTCAAATGCCCTTGTTTGTTGTATTAGAACGTAAGACATTGAAGTGTTTGGAATATACTTACTTGACCACCCCATGAATCTAGAATTAATAAATATTCAACCTTTAATTAAATTGGACATGCATTACATCTTATAACATGAGTCAAAGGACATCAGCATCACGTGGTAGAGCAAGAGATCATGCTTGGATGGATCCATATTGATATTATATATTGTGATTGTTTATCGTATAATTTATTTCGCGCGACATGTTCTTGTCTCAACCTTTGGGAATTATTCGGCTCTAGAGAGTACCTCCTTTTGCTTGAGGCCGAGTTGTGTCTACTGTTGAGGGTGGCTATATTGTTAAGAGATTTTGTATTGGACGTAGATACTTGGCCCATGACGTACCTAAATACTTCCTAACCTAGGCAACAGTAAGCGTTAAAATCGTATTGTATATAGTTACCAACTGCTGTTTGCATTGCATATACTTGTATGTGCATTCATATATTTGATAAATAACTTGCTTGTAATTGTCTAATAGTAAGGTAGGAAGGTTACTCACTAAGCTGGATGTACTTTACCCCCCAATAGTTTCTTTTGTAGGTCTTATAAAGTTAGGGCTAAGTTAGGATTCAAGTGCAAAATGCTCCAGCGGGTTAAGAAAATAGGATATAAGTTTAGGAAAGCAAGTGGTATAGTCAAATTAAACTTTTAAGGTATTTAGTAACATTATGATTGTTGAGATATAGATAGCCTTTCTTATTATTTGGTAGGTGATTTTAACTCCTTGCAGTTCTGATGACTGCAGATTGTTGAATCACTTATACTTGTGTACCGGCTACGCGACAGGTTTCTCTCTCCCGTAAGCCAGCTTTGTCGTTCTATTTATCTTTCAAAAATTAATATTATAGGTCTAAGAAATGGGCTTGAGATTTTCTATAAAGAAAGCGGGTTTGGATAGATTTATTCTATCCATGTTCATTGATCACAGCGAGTTTGGATACTAATTAGAGCCTTGCAACCTATGACTTGCAAAGTGGTCTTTATATCATAAGTATATGTGTGATATGAAGATTTTAGGCAAAACTAATAGACCTCCTTCTAGGGCATTACAGTTAGTCTATTAGAAAAATGAGTTATTTCTAAGTTCAGAGGCTTGATTAGAAAGCTACCAAATTTGAAATACTTGGTTGATATAATGTCTATAGGTTATTGAGAGAAATTCTAGTTAATAAGATTGTTTTTAGATATTTCTTCAAAGAGTTCCTAATTAACAAAACTGTTTTCAGAAACTTGTTCAAAAGGTTCTAGAACCAAATTCAGAAGCTATGATATCTAAGTATTTCTAAGTAAATTGAATTTAGACGACTGAATTATACGTAATATTGAGAGATTTAATTGTACATATAAGTTAACTAATATTTAATTAAGAAATTTTAAGTAGGATGAATTAGAGAGTAATCCAGATGCTATTTTAGAAATTGTTTTAGAAGCTAACTTGGAATCAAACTTAATGACTAAATTAGAACCAACTCACAACAAACTAACTACCAAAAAGCAAGTATTTAATTAGTATATGCATATATATACTAATGACATGTAATTGACTATAGAAGTACTTTCTCTTACTAGATGAAGTCGTAGAGGAGGAAGTTCTTACTAACAAGCTAATTAGGATCATACTAATAGTCATTAAGTGGATTTGTATGTATAGGATATAGATTTACATTTCTTAAGTGGAGGATGAATGTCCTTTCTCCTGATTGTAATGGTTATCTGAATGATGCTTGAAATTATTGTGTAAAGCACTTAACTTATGTTTCAACAGTAATAAGTAAATGTTCTTGTTCATGACTGGGGTGATTGCTTGAATGATACTTAGATTTGTTGTATAAGCCTTGGAGATGTTGTACTTTGTGAGTATAATGTTGGCAATGACTTATGTGATGTGCGTTAGAATTGGTTATGAGTAATGTTTGTAAAAATTTCTACTATAATGAGTCAAAAGCTATTCTAAAAGTAAATTCAGAGATAGAAAGAATATGATAAGCCTTGCTAATATGCTCGATGTTGATTGAGAATTGGTTGATACATTCAAGGTATAACACGAAATGGACCTATGGGTCAATTTTCTTAAAACTTATGGTTTTGTTACGATAAGTTTACAAAGTAGGGTTTGTGTAAGTAGTTTTGCATTGACCAAAACTTCAACGATGCTTTGTAGATTTTTGCTAGACTAAGATATTTTGCTAGGTTCCTAGATATATTTTCCACATGCTTGGATTTATAGTCGACCAAACTGAATAAGTTGCTAGGCTGGCTAAGATATCGGTACCGAGGTATATCACATGTGTTTGCATGGCATACAAATTGTATTATCTTATTTGTCGCATGGATATTAACTAAATGTGAAACTTGAGTACCTATATTATGTGTTTTGGTATATTTTTGCTTATTTTTCACTCTTACTCAACTCAATAGGAGTTGAGGCAATAAATTTTCTCTTATTCTCAAGTTAGGCTGTAACTTTTGTGTGCATCACTAGCAACAGGGGTAGACTTTTGGAGAGCGCTAAATAGAGTTAGCTATTTTGGAAGTAAAAGTGTTACTGAACAAGTACAATGAAGACCTAAAAGTTTAACTATAGTTTAGTGTTCAAGTTTTTAAAGTTCGTAAATGATGTAAATATTTATAACCATAAACTTACACCTGAACTCTTTTAAGTGCCAAATATATAATGAATTGTTAATTTGTTAGAATTGAACTTATATTTAACACGTTTACTTGTGTGATGGGGCATTTTATGCTATGTTGGGATGTGACACATATGTTATATTTACTTACTTATGTATATACATACATGTTTCTTATATATATATAGTACATATAGAAATATGTAATAATAAGTACACTTATTTTGACATACATATATATGAGAAACATTGTAAAATAGTGTAAATACATACATACATACATACATACATACATACATACATACATACATACATACATACAAGTAGTAAACTATCTGAGTAGATATATGCACCTATATGTATATATATTACCTTATTTTTATAAAATTTAAATGAGTATACATATAGTATAGTCTAACTATTAACATATGTACATATACCGAAATTTACACATATATGTAAATTAGTACGTAATTTTCTTGAAATAGATTAAGAAATATAAATATATACATATATGTATATACGCTGGACATGAACTTCATGGAAGAAACAAGAGTGATTTTCTACTATGATTTAATATTTAATTATTTTAAGAAATTATATATGTATATATTAATATTATAAAATTGGCAAAAAATACAAAAATTGAGCAAAATAAGAAAATTGCATCTTAGACTACTGGGAAGTTGCCACGTTAGCTTTTTCAAATTTTCTAATTAAAACTGCAATTTACAAAAAAATAATAAGATATTAATAAGAATAAATTAATTAGAGAATTACAATTATAACAAAAAAAATAATTTAGGCTTAAAATGGTGAAATAAAGAAATTCTTACAAAATGGACCCAAAAATAAAAAAATTTCAAAAATATAAAATTTAGAAATTAATTAAGCCATAAAATTAATAAAAAAAAGCTCAAAATAATGATTAAAAATACTTAGGCCAAAAATAAACAAATTGGAAACATTATAGGGCTATAATAGAAAATGCGAGTTCTAATGTTCAAAATAGACTCCATTACGTGAAAGTATGCTCGAAAACTATAAAATTCGGAGTTAAAATAGAAAAGTTACATGGAATTGAAGAAAAAGATCAAATTGGGAAAATTATGTAAGATAAGTAGGAAATTAGGTAGATTCTTATATAAATACATACATTGAATAATTATCTTATTTAGATCCTTATGACTCATTTACTTCATGGAATAAAATGAGAGGGAATGGAATTGGAATTTTATAAGGAATAAAATAAAGGTATAATACATATTGCTTTATTTAGTTTGATTTATAAGTAATTTAAGAATAAATATATAATATAATTTTAATAATTAAATTATCCTTGGTCCATTTTCTTTTTCAACTAATCTAAAATAATAAGTAGTTGTGGTGGTTAGCGGTAGTGGTAGTGGTGGTGGTGGTTGTGATGGCAATGGTGGTTAATGGTGATAATGGTAGCGACAGCGGTTGCGGCGGTTAGTGGTGGTAGCGGTAGCAATGGTGATGGCAGCAGTACTAATAGCGGTGACCACGATGATTGGTAGTAGTGGCGGCAGTGATGGTTAGTAATGATGGTAATGGTAATGATGGTGTGGCGAGAGTAGCACCGGTAATGGCAATGTCTGTGGTGATGATGGCGGCGGCGGTGATGGCTGTAGCGGTGGTGGTAATGGTGAGAAATCTATGATAAAAAATTAAGTAAACGTCATAATAAAGAATAAGGAGGGAATGAAATTTCAATTCCATGAAGTGAACGTACAGTTATTATCTTTTATATTCCATAATTATCAGGTGATCCTATAAACTCTGTAAGTTTTTTCTTTGAATCTTAAATTGAACCTGAGTGCTTTAGATAACTTCATAAGTTGATAAGGTCAAATAAGTTGAAACTTCACTAAATTATAAAGTTGAATATATTATAAATGAAGAAAACCTTAATATATTAATCAAAACTTTAATCGTGTACGAAAACCCAAAACCCTATATATGCTTAAATATAAGAGATTGAATTTGAACTTGATAAAAAGCCTAAAACTAAAACCATAAGCTTATAAAATATATAAACCTACCCTAATAATAATAAAATCCTAATTGAATACAATTACTGATCAACACGCGTAATCACGTAAACTTGATAACGAACGAGTAGAGATAACTCTTAAATTATTATTAACATAAAAAAATAATAAATTAATTAACAAAATTTGCAAGATTATGAATATTATAATATGATTATTTGTGACCTTATATAACTATACATGTGTGGTAGTCTCATATTAATTTAATTATTTTGATTTAGTTTTACTATATATCTTACGTTTATGTATTAGATAGTGTACATTAATTTTTCATTCTATATTTTCTATCATAATTATTTTATCCTAAACATTATTTAAAAGCTAAGAATATCTTAACAAAGGTTAACCAAAGCATTTTATAATTTTTCTTTTCTTTCTTTTCTTCCTTTTACTTTTCTTCTTTCCTTTTTTCGGTTGCAAATCTCTTTTGGTTGGCACTTGATTTTTTTTCTTTAAATTTCAACGTGTGCCTAAATTAAAAGATAAGAAGCAAGATTAACTTGATAAGGTTAAAGTCAAATCAAACTTATCATCTATCTTATTTTCTTTGTCTTTTTTTTTTTTACTTTGTTTTACTTTTCTCTTTCCTCACTTATGGTCGGTTACATGTATGTACATGTACGTGCATGCACTTTATTTTTTTTGTCTTTCCTAAGAACTAAAAGCACAACATTTTAGCTATTATATTTAATCATAATAACTAACTAATAATCAACTATAGGGTAACTTAAACCCTAAGCAGCAATTTATTAACATATATGATTTAAGTACTCTAACTAAAAGTGTAAAAAAAAAAAAAGTATAGAATCATTAGGAATACTCACTTGACCAAAATAGTTATGAGTTATAACCTATAACAATCAAAGGATATGTAATCCCCGCGAATCTAACTTTCTAAGTATAGAATCAAACGCCCAAACTGTAGATGATTTCCTGAAGTCAATAAAGCTAGTGAGATTTAAAATTAATTAAAATCTCAATTCAAAACCTAAAGTGAATATGAAAAACCTTAAATTATCAATTGTATCTCTAATCGTATACAAAGACTCTAAAATGTCAAATATATGTAACTGTAAAAGTTAACCTTGAACCTCATCAAAACCCTAAAATAACAATCGAAAACTTAATTGCGTATGAATATATTAAACCCTAAATATGTAAAAACACTAGAGATTGTACTCGAAAGTAATAAAAACACTAAAACTATAACTTTAAGAATATAAAAGCACTAATTCACCATAATTTATCCTAAAACCCTAATTGATAATATAACCTTAGTATTATACTAAATCATTAGTAAAAGATTAAAGATAACCTTCAATTATTCACAAATATTTATAATACTAAAGTAATCTTTAAAAACTAAAATATTGCATCATAGATCACATTCATCTTCTAAGTATATAACTAGGTTAGTATTACACAGAATTAAGAGTTTAGAGTTTAGTTAAAACTTTTGTTATATGTAGTAAACATTAATACCCTAAATAACACTTTTCATAATAATTATACTAAGTAGCTTACCAAAGGATGTATGTAGGATATAAATACCTAAAGGAAGATCTAATTAGCTATTTTTACTAATTATTTCAATAGACCTCGTATTTCTTTTCATTTCCTTAATTTTTCTCCTAATTTTCCTTAATTACTTTATTATGTACACTAAATGACATGTAATTTTGAAAAGTTGACCAAATCAACACATGTTGACTAAGGCCAAAAGGTTGACTAAGTTAACACATGTTGACTAAAGTCAACATATGAAAAAGTTAACAAAGTGTCATTTTCACTCTAGAGTCATCTCTTTCCTTCTAATGATTTCTTTTCTTTCCTTTTAGATTTTTCTCCTTTTTCTCTTCCTTTGCCATCCACTCCCTTTCCCACTAAGGACCCCACTTGTTATCATTTATAAAACACAAAATGCACAACACAAAACCTCTTTTCTTCTCCCATTTCTAAACCGTCACCTTGTTATCCCCCATTCTCTCAAACTTTTCAATTTTACTTCCATATCTTAACTACTTTCATCTACTAGATAAATTAATATCTCTCTTACATATTACAAGGAGCAAAATGTATATTGTTATGTAATTTTTTATCTTATTTAGTAGTTAGATGTATAGGTTAGGATAGTATAGGAAGTTTATGTGTTATGTACAGATATGTTGTTAAAGGAATAAAGTTCCAATCTTTATACTTAGGATTTTATGATAGCTTTACTAAATGGAAGAAAAGCATATGTATATATATCTAAGTACGTATATATAAGAGTATACTTGATAAATATATGTATAAAGACCTTTGTACATAAATATCCATTATGTACATAACCTAAAATAAGGCATATACTAACTATACATACATCTACCATGGCAAATACACCCTTAAAGTACAAAAATATGAAAATTATGAAGTTTTCTTAAGAGGAGACTTTAGGCATACGAAAATACATATAAAAATATATATGTTACCATATGTGTATATGGATATATGTACTAGTATATGTATAAGTACATAAATATACATACTAGTATGTTAGGAGTATAAGTATATATATATAACATATTTATAAAGTATATGAATACATAAGGATAAATATATATATGTAATAAATGATAATGTAAGCAATGATATAATTAAATGATGACATAAGCGATAATATAAGCGTAAGCTTATAAAATAATAAATTATAAGATTACATAAGAATATAACATATATATGTATACATGTACTTTGGAGCCGAAGATCCTTTAAACCTTAATATACTTCCTAAATTGAATTAAACTTAATTAAGTACATGAATTAGTAATACCAATGTAAAATTCTCTAAGTGTAAGAATGTAATGGCTAATTTAATCATTAAATATTAAAATAGGATATAAACATAAGTAATAAGAATTATTAAGCTTCAATAAGTTAAAATTTCAATAAGTTTAGTCCATATCGTAAAACACGGGTCTTAATGTCCAAAACGGATATCACCGTGTAAATATACGTTTGAAAATGATAACAAACGACTGTAAGCTTTTAAATATCAGAGATAAAATGAAAAAGTTACACGTGACTAAATATATAAGATAAAACTGAATAGAATAAGTAAGATAACCAAGTAATAGACCCGTAAGCTGATAATAAAGAGAAATAAATAACTAAATACATGAAGCATCATAACTTAGAAATATACAGATATAGTTATTATTGATCCCACTAAAGTATGATATATCTTGTATACGTTATACTTAGGTTATATTGGGAAACTAGACAAACTACAATAGCCTTTTAGTTAACTAGGGTGTTTGTTTCTCAAGATACTTATAAGTTTTATTATCTTTTAGGCGTTTTGATATCGAGTTCTGGAAATCCTAAAGGCTTGGAGAATGAGTAATAATTCAAATGAGGGAGTTCTAATGACTTGCTACTTGTTTGTGCGTGTTACTTGTATGATGCTTTGCGACTTGTTGTTGCTTGTATGTTTGAATGACTATTTTGCTTATATGCCATCATCTGTGTAATTACCTTTTAAAATTGATAAATGTAAATGTCTAATCAGAATAACCGATTCTATTTATCACATATCTATGACTTAGTAAATGTATGGATGGAGAGTGCTAGCTTTGCAAAACTTTGAGGAAAGTATTTTGTGGAAAATGGCTTTTCTAATATCAAACATATTTTGTATGATTTTGATAAGGATTTGTAAAGCCGGAAATAATATTTTTATTACTAAGGTAAAGCTAGCATGGGATCTCCAATTGATAGCGATAGGTATCACTTTATTGTGCCTATAAGGCTTTGGATAATTTTAGTTGCGAAAGAACTTGCATGTTTGTACTCGTGGGTAAATAGTGGATAGTCCTAGTTTGGGATTTACCTATTTGGATTGGGACTCTTTTCTCGACTAAGGTAATAGTCAAGTATTGCTTAGAGGGATGGTGCTCCTAGGCAGCCTCATGCGGATAAGCTAAGGTTCCTTATGTGGGTAAGTACAGTGGATAATCGAAGTGTAAACGATGTAATTGTACATTGTTCATAGTTTCGGACTTTATGGATGTGTTGCTTGCATTCATCATGCTTGCATTTATTTTGTATGTAAATAACTTGCTTGCATGTGTGATAATAATGTGTAATAACTTGCTTAAATGGTAGTAGTAAGGGACGAACTCACTGAGTTATTTTATGCTCATTCCCCCCTTAGTTTCTTTTGCAAGTTTAC
This sequence comes from Lumnitzera racemosa, assembly GCA_024138005.1. Classification (NCBI taxonomy): domain Eukaryota; kingdom Viridiplantae; phylum Streptophyta; class Magnoliopsida; order Myrtales; family Combretaceae; genus Lumnitzera; species Lumnitzera racemosa. Next base: position 67,367,918 of record JAMXBC010000002.1, on the reverse strand, counting down.
TTACGATAAGATTAGGATAAATCTCAAGTGCCGAGTATGAGATGAAGATATATATATTAGTATTAGAATTAATTGAGATTTTTATAGGTGATACATAAACATCCTTTGTAGAAAAATATTTATATGTTAGAATTTAATATAATGTTGGTGTATCTTGTCTTATTAATTGGTAGAGGATACAGATTCTTTACGGTTTTGAGGAACTATGGAATATTAAATATTCGTAGTTATTTATATTTATATTCTATAGCAAATTAATTACTTAAAAAATCAGTAACCTTAGCGATTAATCATTTAGAGTCCTACAATTTCTAATTTGTAAAACGATTTTCATATTATGAGTACATATATGATAAGAAAATTTTAAGTAATCCTATTAAACCTCCTTTAGGGTCTTGATAAGATAGCTCACCCTACTAATTAGTGTCACCAAATAAGTTGAATAAAAGCTTAATGAATACTTAGATGTAATGCTAAACTACCTAATTATCTAGCTATCTTATCAAATTTCCTGATTTTGCCAAAATCATAAATTATGTGTAACTTTTCCGTTTTAGTTCTGATTTTTATATTTTTATAGTTGAATTTTATCAGTTTTGAAATACTTTTCAATGTGGGATCCGTTTTAGGAGATAAAATCTGCATTTTCTTCAATAAGTTGGACTTATTATGAGTTTCATTAATTTGTGCTACTTATTCTTCTTTTGTTATTTTTGTGTCTTTTCCACTTTTTCTTTTAATTAGGCCTCGTATAAATTTTTGTTGGACCTTAATTAATTGTGGGCTTATTATTTTATGGGTTTTAATATTATAGGGCCTAACTTTAAATATATTTTCTTTATAGTTTTTCTAACGGGCTTTTTAACGGGCTTTTTCTAACAGCCTAAACCCAATATTTTCTAACGGGCTTATTTTTAACCAAATTCCTAACCAAAGTCTTCACAATTTTTAATTGGGCCTTAAAATATTTCTTATATTTTTATAAGTTTTCAGCTGGTCACTGTCCTATTAGGTCGAAAATATTGGGTTTGGGCCTAATTGTGCCTTTTTACCAAATTTCTCATTTTATCTCCAAATGGACCTATCTAATTTACACCCTTAGGCCTATGTTTTAACTAATTAAATTTGTACATTTCCTTACGGGGCTAGATGTTACGGTGACATGTGTGGGCTTCTAAGCTTACTTTAAGCCCATTTTCACATATTTGGTAGTTAAAGCCCTAATTCACCAATTAACCTAACTAATTTTGTTGTAAACAATCTAAATCCACCATTAGCTATTATTTTACATTAGAAATTACATAAAACTAGCTAGAGATTTATTATTATTATTATTATTTGAATTTCCATTTTCTTTATTTCATTTTATCATCATCATCATCTTTCTACCTTCATTTTCATTTCATTTTTTTGCTAAACTTTGTTTGCATTAGGGTGCCCAAAGATATAATTTATTAAGTCTTAGGTTTAATTATATAAACGATATTCCTTGTAAAAATCTCAGCATGTGCACTGTATATGTTAATTCTTATCCAATTACTATAATCTTACTTCATGTTTTATGATTGGAGAAATTGAAAATGTGTGCCGATAACTCCATGAATGCCTCTCAACGTGCATGGATAATTAGATGTGTACATCTATTTTAAATTTTTAATAACGCACTCCATAGAATCACATATTGAGGATTATTTCTGTATGGGTGTTGATCTATCTATATACAAGTGTCACGGTTATTTGTTCCTATCCTTATCTATTTTTTTCTAAATTAAATAACTTACCTAATACTAAATATATATATATATATATATATAATGGAAATGAATTGTAGTGCCTTCATGCTAATGTCATGTCTTGCAGTACATGCCTTATTTATTAAGAAGTCAGACTAACCAACATTATAATTACTCTAGTATGAAACTCCTAATAGTCTCTGCTATTTGTAATGAACAAATTCCGGAAAGTAAAAATTATTAATCCTATTCAATTCAAGCATTAGGTCAGTTTATACTCTATATAGAAGTACATTACCTTTTAATTTTATGCCTTCATTAATTATAATCTTTTGGGTTTCATCTATATTGAGCATCTGGGTACCAAAAAAATTTTGTTAGCCATGCACACAAGAGGCGAGGTGGAAAACACCTACATTTAATATGTCCATATAATTTTTATTTTTTTATTTTTTCAGTTTCTTGAACTATATATGTAAAATGCTAATGGGTGCAATATGGGAAATAAAATTTAAGAAGTCAATAAGAGAGTATTAGATTCAAAAGAAATTAAATTTTAGGAGGATCATACACTTAAAATAGTACAATCTACAAAAATAGTATGTGATGATAGGTTCTCTTTTATATGGGTGATTGGCAAATAAAGTCCCAATGGCATGTGGGTGTTGTATCTCTATCTAGGTGTCCCACGTTAAAAGCTGCGCACTTTCATAGTAATATAAAAGTTCTTCATGTGCTGTTCGCCTTAGCATTAGCTTACTTGGATTCAAAATTTTGAGTTGGCATTTACTGCCATAATCAAGAGTAACTAGGGTATTATTTCTTTATTTGTCCACATTGTTTTCCTTGTATCTTAGCTCTTGGAATGCTCACATATTAATAGTACTATACATTTTAACTTTTTTTTTCTTTGTTATATTTCTATTTCCTCGACTACAAGAACTATAGTCATCAAGTAATAAAGATTATACATATATATATATATATAATAAAGATTATATATATATATATATGTATGCATGTATGCATATAGAATTTTTTTTTTTTTTGTGATCTTGGCATGCACAAATTATTATTATTGTTATTATTTTTCCTTCTACATTACCTGAGTTTCATTTACTTATTTATTTATATTTTTTTAGTTATTTTAGTAATTCCATTTAGTTCTAAAGTAATGACATTGTAGTAGAAAATATAAAGTACACACATGGCTCACTTACCCAATGCCTTAGCTCGAGTAGAGGTGCGTATAGATTGGTTTAATTTGGTTTTCCCTCAAAACCAAACCAAAACATAAAAATATGATTTTTTTTTTTTATAGTTTTGAACCAAACCATATGGTTTAAATTAAAAAAAATTTTAAACAACAAAATTTTGGTTTAGTTTGGTTTAGATTACGAATTAATCAATATATTCTAGTTTAGAAAAGTATATTTGGGAAACATATACTGTTATGACTTTAAATGGGGCTTAGTAGATTATCTAAAATTTTTATATTACGTATCCATACATGATACAAAAACCATCTTTTAAGTAAAAGATTAAAAGACTTTATATAATCAATTACTAGGATTTCTAATTTTTAATAGATTAACTTATTATAAAATATAAATAACTATGGATATGCAATATTTTACAATCTCTCAAAACCGCAGAAAATCAGTATCCTTTACCAAATAATAAGATAAGGTAGGCAACTTTATAAATTACAAGGAATACTAACTTATACATAATTCTAACATATAAATATTTTCTACATAAAATTGTTTTATGCTAGCTTTACACTCCTCGATTAACTTTAATATTATCAAACCTATCTTTGATTTGCAGTCAATACCCGAAATTCATCCTAATCTTAGCTTAAATGAACCTACAAAAGAAATTATAGTAGAATGAGCAAACCACAGCTCAATTAGTTTGTTCCTCGTTATTATCGTTTAAGCAAATTATTAAATATTATTAGTATACATGCAAGCCTATTTACAGATAAATGAATGCATACGTAGTGAATGCAAACAACACATCTATAGGAGTTCGGAACAATGGGAAGTATAGACTTTCGATGTCTATACGTTGATTATTCTCTATACTTACCCATACGGAGTACCTTACATTAACTATATCAGGTTGCTTGATGACATTGTCCCTCCAAACAACACTCGACTATTACCCTAGCCGAGAAAGAAGTATCAATCCAAATAGATGATTCTAACTAGGGTCATCTACTATACATATCTAAGGCCCTTGGGGCACAACAAAGTAAGTTCTCTTGCTATCAAAATATATTCAAGACCTTATGGGTACAAATATGTGAGTCCTTTTGCAATCATTTAGAAATATCATGTTAGCTTTACTTCAACGATAAAAATATTATCTATCGGGGCTATGACCCCTCATAGAAATCATACTAAAAACATTATTAGGATTAGAAAAACAATTTCTAAAAACTACTTTTCTAAAAAATACTTTTCCTAAAAATCAACAAAGCTAGTACTCTTCATAAATATACCAGTTGAGTTATAGATATGCGACAAATATAATCGATTATTTTGGTTAGATATTTATATTTACCGGTTTAAAAAAGTGATCACACAGATGATAATACACAAAGCAATTAGGTATTCAATAGACAATTAACATCAACTAACAAGCAATATACAAACATTAAGTAGCAAATAGATAACAGATCATTAGAATTTTTTTACTTAGATTAATACTCATTGTCCAAGCTTTTGGGAATCCTAGAACCTAATAGTTGGGTACCTAAAAAATAATAAAATTTATAAGTATTCAGAAACTATGTTCTTTAGTTAACTAAATATCAATTATTGTTTACATAATTTCCCACTATAACCTAAGTATAGCATAAATATAGTTGAACTTAAATCTTTTGCCTATTTTTTCTTAATTTATTTTAAAATTTTAATTGTGTATAACTTTTTTGTTTTAATTTTGATCTTTATGAAGCTATAATCAATTTTTATCGTTTTTTAACATACTTTCAACAAGGTTCATTTTGGACGTTGTAACCCGTATTTTTCATTATGGTTATAAAATATTATGAATTTTTATTATTTTGACCCAAATATTTGCAACATTATTTTAAGCTTTTCTTTATGAATTTGTGATTTAATTAATTTCTAAATTTTATATTTTTGAAAATTTCTTATTTTTAAGTCTATTTTACAATAATTTACCTATTTCACTATTTTAAAGTTAAATTCACATTTAAAACCTTTTTTTTTATTATTATTATTAAATTATTATTATTATTGTTATTATTATTATTTGCAGATTTAATTACAAAAAATGAGGGTATTGACGTAGTAACATCTTGTTGGTCTATGTATCAATTTCTAAATTTTCTAATTTTCATATTTTTTTTTCTAATTTTTGTAATATGAACTAATTTTCATACTTATATATTTATTATTATAATTTATTAAATTTTGTAAATTAATCCTATTTCCCCTTTTAAGCTCGTGGCCTAATAATGTATTCTTGTATATATATAGTTTTATTATCTTATTTGGAGATTTATTAATTTAGTATTTTTATACATTAGACATATATGTATACTTATATTATACTACTAGTATGCATATATTTATACTTATACATATACTATTACACCTATGTTTTCTTACTTTATTTATATATAGGTACGTGCATAACCTTATAGTATATCTAACATATATGTATAATAACTTAAATATACTATGTATTATATGTATGTATACATACTATACATGTATGTCTATATATGTATATTGATATATACCATATGTTTACATAATTGATTATATCATCTATGTACATATAATTATATACCCAAATAGTTACATACATATATGAACACATATACATAAAAATACAAATTTCCATATAATTCAACACATGTACATGAAACTCCATTACAAAAATAGTAAAATACATATGATCTTCTATACATAATTCTATAATACATATCTCTAAAATACAAGAAATTTTACAAAATATGTGTATAACAAGGACTATAAACAAAATAAATTAAATACAAAATACATACTACTTAGCTACTTAGATACTTAGTGGTTAGATCAAGCTTTTATTCTTTTGGAAATTGTTGAAGGAAAAAAAAAGAAGAAGAGAAATTCAAAAGATTAGAAATAAGAATGGAAGAGGAAGAGGTTTCGTTTTTTTTTGTTTTTTTGTTTTTTTTTTTGGGAAGGGAAGAGGTATGTGATTTGCTTTTTTGTTTTGTTTCCTTAAAAAAATGAAAAGAAGACAAAAATGAATGTATATACATCCAATTCAGTCGAAAGAAGAAAAAGGAAGAAGTAAAAAGGGAAAAAAAAAAAAAACAAGATAAGAAGATTATGTGATTTGACTTTAAGAATATCTCCTCTTCTTTAATCTTGTTCTACCAATTTAAGTACATATTAGAATTAAATCCAACAAGTAGCAGCCAAATTGTCAAAGCAAGGAGATGTGGAAGAAAATAAAAAAAAAGAAAAGAAAGAAGAAGGAAAAAGGAAAAAGAAAAAGGAAAAGTTAAATCATAATATATTAATTTGACTTTTGAAAGAAAAATGTGTTCAACTTTAAGTAATATTTGGAATAATTTATAATGTAATTATGAAATATAAAATTAATGTATATTCTTTAATACATAAACATAAGATATGTAATAAAAATTAACTCTAAACAATTAAATCAATAGAAAACTAATACTATACATATAATTATGGAATTATAAATAATCCCACAATTATACACATAATTTTATTAATCTTGTTAATCAAGTTGTCACTCTTTACATTTATAAATATTTGGAAGTTAGCTCTATTTATTTAATAACAATTTTATACGATTACGCGTATTAGTTGATAATCGTATCCAATTAGGGTTTATTACTTTTAAGATAAATTTATACATTTTATAAACTTATGTTTATGGTTTTAAGATTTTCATCATATTCGAGTTCAATCTCTAGAATTTATATGTACATGGAATGTAGGTTTTTTTTTTTTCTTATGTGATTAAGATTTTCGGTTAATAATTTGAGGTTTTTAATATTCATTTTAGGTTTCGAATTTAAAATTTCAATAAATTTTACATTTATTAGCTTTGTTGACTTAGGAAAGTTATTTGCAGTATTCAAGTTCAACTCTATACTTAAATGGCTAAATTTATGGGGTTTACATGTACTCTCATATAAAGATTATTGAATTGATTTTAAAATAATAAGTATTATCATAATAGAAGTTGATGAAATTAATATTCAAGTAACTAAAATTTTTTGTAGGTTTATTAATAGTTATTTTTATTTAAAAAAATGGCATATAATACAAACTTTGAGTCAAATTACATATATAATTTATACATTACAGCAATTAAAAGTCTAATAAATATACATTTTAACAAATGTTGTCGAGCCTGATTTTTTTTTTCAGTTTTTATAATTTTTCTTAATTTGATTAATATTAAAACTTTAACTTATTTAATACTAAGCTTCGACTAGGAGTTAAGAAAAACTCGATTTTCAAAAATTTTCAAATGTATTTTGAAAATTCTTTGGAGTTGGCATCTTACCAAAGTTAGGAAAAAGATGGTTAGGTTAAATCAATTAGGTGGATCGATTTAACCTAGCCATTGGTCCACTTGAAAAATCAATTTCTAAAAAGCAGTTTTTGAAAACTAAAAGATTGATTTTGGGAACTACTATTTTTAACCTTAATGGGTACCACTACCAACTTTCCAAATTTAGATTTATTTTTCAAAATTACCCCTTTTACAATGAAATTCAATGATTAGTTAACGAATTGGATTCTATTATATTAAATTGGATAAATTAAACTAAATTGAAAAATTGTAAGTTTTTTCATTTTTTATGTCACCTCGGAGGTGTCTATGTACCTGTTAATTGAGATCAAATGTACGTATTTCTTTTTTTAAAAATATTAGCAAGTTGATAGATTTTAGTTTTTGAAAAAAAAAAAAATGATTGAGTTTACGTTTTTACCTAGCTCTATGTCTTTTTAAATAAATTTTCTAAAAGGTTCTAAATAAGATTTTATTTGTGTAATGTTCTAAAAAAAAAGGTCCTAATTTAGAAAAAAGGATAATTTACTTTTAGTTATTTTAGAAAACTAATTTTCTAAGTAGAAAAAGGATTTTTATTCACTAATCATTTATTTTTTAATTATTTATTTTTTAATCGAAAGATAAGTAAATAAAAAAAATAATAAAATTACGCTATTCTATCTATTTTTTTTCTCTTTCTCCTTTTTTCTTCTTTTTCTCTTCCTTTATTTTTCTTTTTTTTTTTGTTCCTTTTTATACAATTACATCTCAATTACAAAAAAAAAAAATAATAAATAAAAATAGTTGAAAACAAACTAAGTTTAGACTTTGGCTTAGACAACTAATCTTAGAACTGCATGCAGAGCGAGTTAGCTGGGTCTTCTAGTTGAATTATGTAACCCACATGTACACAAGTTGGAGAGGATGAAGGCATTGTGATGCATTATAAAGGGGGTGTTTTAGGGTGATTCAAGTATCGAATTGAGCAAGGAAAGGAAGTTTCATATGAAACTTATTGGGAAAAAGGCCAGTGGTGTTGGTGCTTCATGTTTGGTGACGACTTTTGGGTGTTTCAAAAATTGGTGGGTGGCGGTGGTGTTTGCTGAGCATGGTAAAGGGTAGTTCAGAGAATGAAGGGGTGTTAACCTAATGTTACTGGATGTGGCGACCTTGTTTGTATGGTTGTTTTCGTATGGGAAAGTGGTTGGTATGGTGGCGTACTTGGGTTGGTATAGTGGTTATGATTAGCTAAGGGTTTGGTTAGGGTACTTAAAAGTTGTGGCTACACCAAAAATTGATGGCATTTGAGAGTTTGTGGATTGGGGAGTTCAACTGTATGGTCAATTTCGCTTGATAGTGGCTGTAGAAGCTTGGTCCCTAGAGAGAGAAAGCTGATAGTCGAGAGAAAGAGAGAGTTCAAGATGAAGAGAGAGAGAGTTTTTTGAGTGTTTTTTAAATGGATTTCTGATTGTCTCTACCACCTATTTATATTGATTTAAGCTTGAAAATAGTTCAAGAAAGTCAAATTTTGAAATAATTCAAATCTTTGTAATAATGGGTTTTTGATGAATTTGATTCAAATTAACCATGAATTTGACGAATTAGAAGGTCAAAGCTATATCCATAACACTCGTTCTTGCCAAAATGGAAGTTTAGAAGCTTTGAAAATCATTTCATAGCTTGAATCATAGAGATTTAATTTCAGACAAAAAGTTATGTATTCTAGCTTTTTTCGATTTTCAAAGCTCAATTTAACCCATTAAATGGTTCTATTTAGAAGTGTTTTCAATCTTAATTCAAAGTAAGTTATGTCTAGAATAGGAATCACCCATTATTTAGCGTATTCTTGCATTGAAATTGTGCAAAAAATGAGGCTAGAGGTTGGAGTTGGGGAGAGGGGGGGGGGGGGGGAGGGGGAGGAGGTTAAGTTAGTGTTGTAGATTGGCTTTGTTGGGGAATGAGAGGGAAAGGGAAAGAAAAGGAAGGAAAGGGAGAGAAAAGGTACTGATGTGGCGCCATGTCAATGTGGGGCCGAATCATGTTGTGCTACGTGTCGAATATGTGGCCAAGGCTAATGCATCATGTACCATGTATGTTATGATCCAAGGGGTAGCTTAGTCATAGCAGACGTCATATATTGTATGAAAGATCGTAGATTGCTTACTCTTCTAATTGACTACCTTTCATACGACATATAAGGCTACTACTATAACTAAATACTCAAGAGTTATGCAGCATAGATAATATCGTAATATAGTTATATTAATAGTAGTTTCATAATATAACTACAATACATGTTAGCAAACACAATAAATCTTTAATGCAGTATTGTATAAACTAACAAATATACTAAATAATACATAATATTAGATAATAGTCTCTACTTGAGAGTTTGCTATAGTGATAGTAATACTCTCTCAACTCTTTGCTCAAACTTACACCAATCCAAAAGCTTCCCATTGACTTTAGCCAACCTTTGATCAAGTGTAATGAAGAGATCACCCTATAAAAGTAATCTATAAGGGTATAAGCTAGAAAGCTTAGTGAGCTATCCTTTAACTATACAACAAACAAGTTATGCAATAGTTAGTTTCAAATATATGAATGCATAAACACACAAAATGCCATACAAATACATGCAGGTGACTAGGTATCACATATAACTCAGATTTAACGTCATCTAAAGTTAAGGTTAGAATATACACGTCACTAATTAGATCTGGGTATCATACCTTAAATTTTATAACTACAAAACTCTGCGTTCCGTATTAAAAAATAAAATGATATATCCATTTTCGGTTTTAATTAAAACTAAGTTCTAAGTATGATTGTGAGTAGGCTCCTATAGTCTACACTCATCGCTTTAGCTGGCAATTGGCGCTTCTAAAGCTTAGTAATCTCATGAGCCAAGGTATGGTCATATCATATGTATGCATCGTACTAAAACACTATAGACATAATTTATCAACCCCCATATAGCTTTTCCCTACCTCTATGTGATGTGACGATTGGAATTACTTATGCAATGTATGTTTATGCATGCTCCAATTTAGTTTAATTAAGTTTGGTATAATCAAATCCAATTATTGTATGACTAATCGGAATCTTAGACAGATAAATTCCTATTGGATCTACTACGTAACAATCAATGCATTATTATATTTAAAGTAATTTCACAACTTATTAAATAGTATTATACATATGCATAACCTAACCCCACGCATTATCTAATTATTAATAACAGTTAATATTTACTAACTACAAGTATAAACATGTATGGAATCATTAGGGGTACTCACTTAGCTATAGTAGTCAGGGATTGTAATGTGTATTAGTAGATTAGCATCAATATCGTGATCACTTGATATTTATGAAATATGAAAATTAATAAGTATTTGAGTGAAATAACTAAATTATTCATATGTTTAGTACTAACTACTTAAATTAGCTATCTATTCATATAAAATCCTCGGAATTAGCTTTTTTGTCAATTGCATGTAACTTTTTTTATTCTAATTCCAATTTTTATGAATTTATAGTTCATCTTTATCGTTTTTGGATGTATTTTCATATAACGAGATCCATTTCGGTCGTTGTAATTCATATATTTCATGATAGTCTAAAAATATTACGAATTTTATTATTTTGACTTAAATATTTATAAATCATTATTTTAAGTTTTTCTTTATAGATTTATGATTTAATAAATATCTAAATTTTATATTTTTGTAATTTTATTATTTTTTAGTCTATTTTATAACAATTTACTTATTATAATATTTTTAAGGTTAACTATTTATTTAATTCACTTTGTTTGCTACTTTAGTAATTTCTTAATTATTTTATTATTATTATTAATTACAAATTTAATTATAATTATAAGGTACTGATGTGGTAGCTTAAGGGCTGTTCCATGTAAAACTTTATGGACTTTTCATATTTTTCCAATTTTTCCTTTACTTAATATTTATACACATATATATTTATTATTATAATTTATTAAATTTTATAAATTAATCCATTTTCTTTTCTTTAAGGCTCACAACATGTATATATATATATTATATTACTTTATTTAATAATTTAGTATTTTAGTATATTGTACATATACTATTTAGGAATATACATGTACATGAAATTATACTATACTATTAGTATACGTAGTTTTATATACATATACCTTTATACTTAGGTTTTCCTTATCTTATTTATATATATATACTTATGTAAATTAACAATATAAACCTAAATATACTATATACTATACGTATGTATATGTACTATACGTATATATATTTGGAAGCATACACGTATGTATATATATATATATGAAGATAATGAAAATAAATCAACATACATATTATATACGCACATACACACACACACACACACACACACACACACACACACACACACACACACACACACACACACACACACACACACATATCTCTTTATACCATATGTCTACATAATCAACTATAACATATATGTAAATAAAATTATATACCTAATAGTTATATATATATATATATATATATATATGAACACATATATACATAAGAAAATACTAACTTTATATATCATATAAATACATATACATGTAATTTACTACAAAAATAAGGAACACATATAAACTCTAATATATACTTCTTAAGTACACAAAATTCTATGGAATACATGTGTAACAAAATATACACATCCCATATTTACAAAGAAAATAACTAAATACACTTAATAGATTAGTTGTTTATATTTGTCTTCTTGGAATCAAATACCCTCCTTGATCTTCTTGTCCTTAATATAGAGATAATAAGATACGTAATTGAGGAATAGAGGTTTATATATATATATATATATATATATATATAATGTAAAGAAGAAAGAAAGGTTTTGATGGAAGTGAAGGGAATTTGTGTTTGTGTTATTTTAAGTTGGATTTTGTAGAAAAGAAAATGAGACAAGTCAAATACTAAGGATGTGCAGCTAGCCACAAGTGGGAAAAAAAATAAAAGAAGTAAAAGAAAAAGAAGATAAGATGGGTAATAAACGGATTTGATACTTAGCTTATTAATTACTTTTGTTCCATTTACTTAATTAGCACATGGGTTGCCACAATCATTTTAGAAAGAAAAAAAATCGTGGAAGGGGAAAAAGATAAGGAAGAAAACGGAAAAAGGAAAAAAAGAAAAAGGAAACTAAGAATTATTCTAAATGTAAAATTATAGAATTAATAATAATTATGAAATAACATTCATAATTTTATAAATTTTATTAATTAAATTGTTATTCGTTACATTTATAAATATTTAGGAGTTGTCTCAATTCATTTGTTAACAAATTCACGAGATTACGTGTGTTAGTTGATAATTATATTCAATTAGGGTTTTATTACTATTAGGGTAAATTTATTCATTTTATAAGCTTAGGGTTATAATTTTAGGGTTTTTATCAAGTTCGAGTCTAATTTTCGGTATTTATGCATATATAGGGTTTAAGGTTTTTATACGTAAGTGAGGTTCCGATCAAAATTCTATGTTTTTTTTATTCATAAAATATTCAAAATTATAATTTAATAAAGTTTTTAATTTATTTAGCCTTATCGACTCATAAAATTATCTAGGGCATTTAAGTCTAATTTAGGGTTTAGACTAAAACTTTATAGGGTTTACAATGTGTTAAACACGTAGGGCGACATGTGTTAGAGATGCTAGTGTGGTGCTTATGTAGCACCATGTTAACTGTAGTCCAATCATTGAGTGCTACATGTCAAGACATGTAGCACAATAAATTCTTGATACGTAGCGATATATATTGTGAAGGAGAAAAAACAAAAGGCATTTTTGTAGTTTTGGTGAGATTTAAACCCAAGACCTCAGACTAATTCTGATGTAATGTCTAAGTATATTACCGTTAAGCCATTGGCTTATACCTTGTTTATATGTGCAATCAAATTGCACATATAGACAAGGTCAGCCTAACTTAGGCCCAACACTCCTTTCCTATTTAAGGCCCTAAAAACACTAAAGCTAAAAAATCCTACTACCTAAAAATTTTATTATTCTTGTTATTTATTTATTTATATATATTTTTAATATCTAATTTTCTCCTACTTCTTCCATTTTTTTTGTGATTTTTCCAACTTTTCTACTTTTCTGATTTTTCTAAATCTTCTATCTTTCTGTTTTTTTTTTTCTAATTTTTCTAAGTTTTTCTTTAATTTTTTTTGTAGTTTTCTCAATTTTCTATTTTTTATACCTTTTCTAAATTAGGACCCTTTACCCCATTTAAAAAAAAAAAATTTGGAAGGGGGCAAAAATAGGGTGTCTATAATTGCTCCTTTTTATGGTGAAGTTTGAATAAAACTTTGTCACAAGAACGAGGAGATACTATTTTTACCTTGAAGATGACTTTAACCTAAGAAGCGCAATAATCAGCTAATTATCATAAGCTTAGTTGTTGGGGATTTGGTGAAAGGTGAAAGCGAGCGAAGGTGCTCTAAGAGCTAATTGAGTAAGTTTGGAAAGGTTTAGCACCCTAAGAGTAGGCTAAAAAGATTGGTTTAAAACTTAGTCGTGCCTTTTTGAGTTGACTAACTTAGGCGAGAGCATCTTTAGAGGACTAGCAACCTTAAATTTGAATCAATTTGGAAAAAACTTAGTCGTACTCTTCTAAGCTCACTTACCTAGGCGAGAGCGTCTTTAGGGGATTGGTAACCATAAATTGGAATCGATTTGGAAAACCTGGTTGTACTCTTCCGAGTTTACTAACTTAAGCGGGCGCATTTCTAGGAGACTAGTAGCCTTAAATTGGAATCGATTTAGAAAACCTGATCGTGCTTTTCTAAGCTTACTAACTTAGGTAGGCTCATCTTTAACAGACTAGCAACCTTAAATTAGAATCGATTTAGAAAACCTAGTCGTACTCTTTTGAGCTTACTAACCTAGGTAGGAGCGTCTCTAGAGGAGTAGTAAACTTAAATTGGAATCGATTTGGAAAACCTGTTTATGCTCTTCTAAGTTAACTAACCTAGGTGGGAGTGTCTTTAGGAGACTAGAAACCTTAAATGGGAATCGATTTGAGAAAACTTGGTCATGCTCTTCTAAGCATGCTAACCTAGGCGGTAGCGTCTCTAAAGGACTAATAACCTTAAATTGACTTAAAAGAAGTGCCCTATAGGCTCGCTAAAAGGAATTGGTAATGAAAGGAAGCATCTTATGGGCTTGCTTGAGAAAAATTGGTAAGGAAAGCGCCCTATGGGTTCGCTAAAAGAAATTGATGAAGAGAAGTGTCTTATGAGACTGCTATAAGAAATTGGTGAAGAGAACCGCCTTATGGGCTTGCTAAAAGAAATTGGTGAAGAGAAGCGCTTTATGGGCTCATTAAAATCTTAAGAGAAATTGATGAAGGGAAGTGCCTTATGGGCTCGTTGAAATACTAAAGTAAGATAAATGAATAGGGAAGCGCCCTATGGGCTTACCAAGATCTTAAAGAGAGATTGATGAAGGGAAGCACCCTCTATGCTCGTTGAAATGCTGAAGTAAGAAAAATGAATAAGGAAGTGCCCTATAGGTTTGCTGAGACCCTAAAGAGAGATTGATGAAGGGAAGCACCATTTGGGCTATTGAAGTGCTAAAGTAAGATAAATAAGGAAGCGCCCTATGGGCTCACTAAGACCCTAAAGAGAGATTGATGAAGGGAAGTACCTTCTGGGCTTGTTAAAATGCTAAAGTAAGAAAATGAACGGGGAAGCACCCTATAGGCTTGCCAAGATCCTAAAGAGAGATTGATGAAGGGAAGCACCGTTTAGGCTTATTGGAAGAGAAATTGGTAAAGGGGAGTACCTTATGGGCTAGTTGAAACCCTAAAGAGAGATTGATGAATAAGGAAGTGCCCTATGGGCTCGTTGAAATGCTAAAGTAAGAAAATGAATAAGGAAGTGCCTTATGGGCTCGCTAAAACCCTAAAGAGAAATTGATGAAGGTGGGCTTGTTGGAAGAGAAATTGGTAAAGGGAAGTGCCCTATGGGCTCATTGAAACCCTAAAGAGAGATTAATGAATAGGGAAGCACCCTATGGGCTCATTAAGACCCTTAGAGAAAGTCATGAAGGGAAGTACCCTATAAGCTGGCTAAGACCTTAAAGGAGTGCTTTAAAAATTGATTGAAAGATGGTATACTGCTTTAGAACCTTGAAAAGGGAGTATTAAAGATGCGACAACGCTTTAAGAGCTAGTTAGAATCCAAAAAAAGGTAAAATATGCAAAGTGAGGAAATGAAATTTGTTTGAAAAAATTTCTAACTTAGAGAATATTTATAGACAAAGAATTTGGTGAAAACTATTTATGACAAAAAAGACATTAAGGATAGGCCCCTTGATTTGAAAAGAGTTATAAAAAAACTTCATCAATGAGAAAGACCCAGACTATTATGATAAACTTAAAAAGTGTGATCACATTGGAAAAAAGTAGGTGACATGAATTGAAAGCTTAGCCACTTGGGCTGACATGGACATGGAATAAAGATTTGTAACAAGACTTTACTCTCTCTCTCTTTCTTTATCTTTTTTCTTTTCTTTGAAAGTTTGCTAACAAGTGAAAACCCTCCCTTGATAATCACATGGGGCTTCTTATATTCTTCCTGACCTTGATGTTGAATTACTTGGTGGAGTCGTGTGATTTCAAAAACCCCTTTTTTAAGGAAAAGGTAACTCATGACTGGTTTAGTCAAAGAGAACTTCCTTGCAAACTCTCAATTCAAATTACACTCTTAACTATAGTCTCAAAAATTATAGTCCACTTTGTAAGTGATATACCTTGATCAACCTATTAAGCCTTTTTTGATTCAGCATTGTGAATTTAGGCTTTTAGTTAAAGGGTTTCAAAGAGGACTAATGAGAAGACTCATTTTAAAAGATTTACTTATTCAAACCGAGTATATAAGTCAAGAACTTTTAGGAAAAATTAGAAGTAAGCTTGCCCTAGTTTCAAAAAAATTTTCGTTTAGGATAAATTATTCTTAGGATTAGAAGACCTTTTATTAGGTGAGGGTGGTGAGGCTTTATGTTTGTGATGGACAAAGGGGGCTTTAAGTTTGTGATTTAGGATAGATGTATATGGTTTGACTTCTTGGGTTGAGCTTGTAGTTCAAAATGGACATAAGGGCTTTATGTTTCTTAGGAATATTTGGGTTTTAATTATAGGCTTTACATCTTCTAGTCTTTTTTCGGTTAGGGCTTTTCTCTTACACACAAGTATGATTTTCAAGCCTTTTTTCTCTTTTTCTTTTTTCTTTTGTTTTTTCTTCTTCTTCTTTTTTCTCTCTTTTCAATTAATTTTCCCCATTATTTCTTATTGTTCTCTCTTTTCTTTTAGCCCTAAGAGTGATTATCTACAAAGAGATTCAAGGCCCTAAATTAGTGGATTTCGAGCGTATAGGCTTGGGTGAGATATGTGTAGGCTTGAGGTGTTTGAAAAAGGAATTGGCTCTTCTTCATTTCAAAGGAAAATAGCTTATTAGAAATAAAAGTTGTTTTAATCTTACTTAAGCAAGCATAAATCAATTTTATCCTTCTATCCTAATTAATGATCCTAACCTCTAAATTGCCCCATTATGGGGTGGTTCTTGATAAGATTTAATTTGAAAATTCTTCAAATTGGTCCAATGGGGTTAACAACGGATAGCTGTGTTTGGGATTTGAAAATGAATGAGTAATTTCACTTTAATCTGTATATCAAATTCAAAATTGATCTCCTTTAAGGAATGAGTCTAAAATGTCCTCACCTTGATGTCGCTTAATTGTCATAGTGTTTTTAGAGGTTAGTATATAGGATGGAGTTTGCCTCTTTTCATTCTAAACCTTTTAAAAGTGAGTTATCGATTTGTTAAGGAGGAATTTATTTTCCCCAATGTTAATCAAACTACAATCACTCAATTAAAAAGGCCATCAATAAGCATCCAACTACTTAAGACAACCTATGAACTTGTTAGAAGGCATTGGTATACTAAAAAGAATTAGAGCTTTAGGCAATTCAATTAAACTACCCTTATGACTTGAAGAAGGACTAACTTGTTGAAGCTTTGGCTAAATGACCTTAGCCTTAATCCGGTCTTGAATCTTATTTTTCAATCTCTACCATTTTTCATTGGGGTACCCCTTCTGACCCATATGATAGTGGCATCATACTTTTGGGTCAATGTTGTATGGTTTATAATTCGGATGAGGGGCTTCACAAGCTATGATCCTTGCTTCCTCTAGATGATGAAAGATTTAGGTCATTGAGATTTTCAATTGAGTAAATTGTCTCCTTTGATTCCCTTGGGCTTGCCTTTTCCCACTTATCCTTAGCTCTTTTCTCTTTGTGCCACTTTCATTATCTAGGCTTATCAATATTTGTTCAATATTGGATGTTGGGTGTTGAAATCTTATAATATTGGGCCCATTGCCATTTCCAAGTCTATAATGCTCTTTTATAGCATGGCTACCTGTTCTTCTAGATTCAAGAGTCTCCTTTCTAAGATTAAATCTTGAGACACTTGGAGAGTGGTGATTATCAGAAATAAGATTTGCTACTATTGGGCTATTTGATGTACCATCTTTTCTAGGGAGGCGATCTTATCATTAGCTATGTGAAATCGATTGGAAAAATTCTTTTGCAATTAACAACTTTAATTTTTTTTTTGTGAGAGAGAAAGATAAAGTTTTATTTTACAGAAACCAAAAAAAAAGAAAAAAAAAACGAGTTAATGGATTTTATTTACATTTCCTTAGAAAGGGGGGTGGAGAGGGGGGAGGAGGGGGGGGGGGTATAGAGATTGGTTAGATGAGTTATATCAAAGCATTTATTTATAAAGAGGGAGATATTGGAGAATGAAGAATGTTAAACTAAAACAGAACCTTTTATTATTTTGAAGAATCATAGTACAAAAAACAAAGGAAGAAGGTCTAATACTTTTTCTCAAAACTTGACCTTTATTCTAAGCTCTCTAGATATGAATTGGAAAAACCCTAAACTAAGTCTCCTAAATGAGCCCTAAGGTCCTTTAGCTTTTCATGGGTTTCCTGGAGCTTATACAGTAGCCCCCCTCTTAGGCTCTTAAGATAGCCTAGGTCTAACCGCATCTACCCTATATGTTTGATGCAACGAATAACCCCCCATATCCTAATGTATGTTGCATGTAAAATAAATACGACAATCGAACCAAAGTATATACATGAAGTTAACAAAAAAAATAAATAAATAACATGGGTATTTTGAAAAGTTCCAAGTGGCTAACCTTTACCAAATCTCTAGTGGAGTCACCATCTTATTGAGCCTGATTTTTTTCCCATTTTTATAATTTCCTTAACTTGATTGGTATCAAACCTTAACCCATTTAATACTAACTCTCGACTAGGAGTTAAGAAAAACTTGGCTTTCAAATGTATTTTGAAAATTCTTTAGAGTCGCTACTCAACTTAAGTCATGAAAAAGAGGGTTAAGTTAAATTGATTGGGTGGACTGATTTAACCTAGCCACTCATCTACTTAAAAAACCAATTTCTAAAAATCAGTTTTTGAAAACCAGAAAATTGAGTCTAAGGGTTACTCTTTTAAACCTTTACAAGTACCATCACTAACTTTTTGAATTACCCTTTTAAAAATGAAATTCAATCACTAGTTAACAAATTAGATTCTATTATATTAAATTGGATAAATTAAACTAAATTGGAAAATTTTAAGTTTTGTTTTTAGTTTTTTATGTCACCCAAAAAGTACCTACATACTTGCTAATTAGGATCTAACGTACTTAATTCTTTTTTTAAAGACATTAGTGGGTTAGTGGATTTTAGTTTCTAAAAAAATATCAGGTTTAGGTTTTTACCCGATTCCATGTCATTTTAAGTAAATTTTCTAAAGGGTCTTAAATTGGATTTTATTTGTGGAATGTTCTAAAGAAAAAAGGTCTTAATTTGGAAAAAGAATCATTTACTTTTATTTATTTTAGAAAACTGATTTTCTAAGTGGCAAAATTATTTTTATTCACTAATCATTTATTTTATTTTATTTATCTATTTTTTATTTTACTTATTTTTTCTTATTTAATTTTTAACCAAAAGATAAATAAATTAAAAAAAAATTAAGCTATTCTTTCTCTCTTTTTTTTTTTCTCTTTCTCCTTTTCTCTTCTTTTCTTCTTTTTTTTTTTATCATCTTTTATATAATTACATCTCAATTAAAAAAACAAACAAACAAATAAAAATAGTTGAAAATAAACTAAGGTTGGACTTAGCCTTGGACAATAGATCTTAGAATTGGGCATGGAGCGATCGGGTCACGAAGCGAGTCAACTGGGTCTTTTAATCAGGTCATATGACCTATGCATGTACAAGTTAGAGAGGATGAAGGCACCATAATGGGTCTTAAAGGGGGTGTTTTAGGGTGACTTAAGGGCTGAATTGAGTGGGGAAAGGAAGTTTCATATGAAACTTATTGGGGAAAAGGCTAGTAGTAATGGTGCTTCAGTGTTTAGTGGAGGCTTCTAAGTGTTTCAAAAATTGGTGGGTGGCGATGGTGTTTATTGAGTGCAGCCAAGGGTGGTTCGGAGAGTGAAGGGTTGTTAACTTGATGTTATTGGATGTGGCGACCTTGTTTGTATGGTTGTTTTCATATAGGGAAGTAGTTGGTATCATGGTGTACTTGGGTTGGTACCATGGTTACGATCAACTAAGGGTTTGTGGTTGGGATGCTTAGAAGTCACGATTGCACCAAAAATTGGTGGCATTTGAGACTTTGAGGATTGGGGAGTTTGGTCGTATAGTCGATTTTGCTCGATAGTGGTTGTAGAAGCTCGATCCCTAGAGAGAGAGAGCTAACGGTCAAGAGAAAGGGAGAGTTAAAGAGGACGAGAGAGAAAGTTTTTCAAGTGTTTTTTGGATGGATTTCTAATAGTCTCTATCCCCTTTTTACATTGATTTAAGCTTGAAAACAGTTTAAGAAAGTCAAATTTTGAAATAATTCAAATCTTTGTAATAATGGGTTTTTGATGAATTTGATTTGAATTAACCACAAATTTGATGAATTAGGAGGTCAAAATTGTGTCCATAACACTCGTTCTTGCCAAAATGGAAGATTAGAAGCTTCAAAAATCATTTCATAGCTTGAATCATAGAGATTCAATTTTGGATGAAAAGTTATGTATTCTAGCTTTTTCGATTTTCAAAGCTTGATTTGACTCATTAAATGGTTGTATCTAGACGTGTTTTCGATCTTAATTTGAAGTAAGTTATGTCTAGAACAAGAATCACCCACTAATTAGCGCATTCTCGCATTGAAATTGTGCAAAAAATGAGGCCAAAGTGAGGGATGCAGACTAACTTTGCTGGGGAAAGAGGGGGAAAGGAAAGAAAAGGAAAGAAAGGGAGAGAAAAGGTGCTAATGTGGCGCCACATCAGCTGTAGGGCCGAATCATGTTGTACCATGTGTTGAACACGTGGCTAAGGCTAACGCGTCATATTGCACTATCAGACATGTGGCACTATACATGTTGGAGATGCTGATATGGTGCTTGGTGAGATTTGAACCTGGTACCTCAAGCTAGCTCCAATGTAATGTCTAAGTGTATTATCGATAGGCCGTTGGCTTGTGTCTTGTTTATATGCAATCAAATTGTACATATAGATAAAATTAGCTTAGGCTAGATTTAAATTTAAGCTTAGGCTCAATGCCCTTCCCCTATTTAAGGCCTTAAAAACACTAAAGCTAAAAAATCCTACCACCTAAGAATTTTATTATTCTTGTTATTTATTTATATATATATTAATTTTCTAATTTTCTCCTAATCCTTCCATTTTTTTTGTGATTTTTCCAACTTTTCTATTTTTGTGATTTTTTTCTATATCTTCTATCTTTTTGTATTTTTCTAATTTTTCCCCAATTTTTTTACTTTTTTTTTTATATTTTTTTAAATTTTCTATTTTTTGTGCTTTTTCTAAAAAAATTACAAGGGGCAAAAATGGAGTGACTACAAATGTTAATAAAATTTATTTAGTGCTATATTATAATAAAAGACATTCTTTAGTTGAAGTAAAATATTATTATATTTTTTTATATAAAATGGTCTACTTTAGTTTTACATATCAGTTTGGTTTATCTTTGCAAACCAACTATAAATTTTTAGTTTTATTCATATTAGAAAATTTCTAAATCAAATCGTAAAAAAAAAAAAACCATACTTTCGATTTGATTTGATTCATTTTGCAAATTTGTTCGATTTGGTCGGTTTTTTACCTACCACTAAGCTTGAGCAAGCATACATTTATATATTATTTATTCTTTATTTTTTTTTCTAATTTTCATTTTTTTTTCTTTCTTTCCTTCCTCCCTCTTTCTTTTTCTTTACTTTTTTCTTGAGAATTCCCAATATATTAAGCTTAATTCATTTATTTATTACTTAGTCATGCCACATGCTAAAGTTTAAACTTTTGTTATATGTATGGTGTTTTTCCTATGTTATTCAAATGTTTAAGATTTTGTAAAGGTAAAAGTAAAATTAAAGTTGCAAACTAGCCTTGTAAGCCGATGTAAATATGAGAAAAGTTGAATTTGTGTCTACAAATTTGGATGGATAGGAAGATGATAAGGTAGAATCCCTTTGTTAGAGAATGAAATTATAGGTGTAAGTTATGATTTTTCAATTTTGATGTGCGTTGATTTCCTTAAAGTAAATTGTTGTAGCAAGATGGTGCTTTGTTTTTAGATGTCAAAACATAGTTAAAAGGAAAGGAAAAAGAGATGGGAGAGGCTTGGTACAACTCCCTAGCATGGGGCTGGGTTGGTTTATTGTGATTTTCCCAAAAGAGGGGACTTGCCAAAGTATGGAAAACAACATAGTAGAGAAAGAGAGAGGGAATATGGAGAATAGAAAGAAAAGAGGAAGAAGGTCGAAACAGAGGAAGAGGTAAAAGTACTAATGTAAGTGGTGAGGTAGAAGAAGATAAGGGGGTCAAGATTTTGGATAAAATTTTACCTTCCTTTCTTAGATATGGTAGACCTTATTTCATCCTTGTTCCTTAAAACATGGGATGTCAAGATATGTTAGATGGGGTTAGTGTTACACTCCGAAGTGGTAGAGTCGTAACAGTTTCATCATGTAAACTATTCTAAAATAAAAACTGACTTTACAATTACTATCTTAGACTTAATTTACACAAGACGTCCATGACTAGCTCACTTTGAAGTAAATAGTTCAAATTAGACATGTTATTTACCTAATAAAATATGAAAAATATATCCGGAATTCCAAGTAATGTTACACAATTTAATAACCTAACCTTACTTAAGTAATACATATGTTACTAATAGAAGGTTCAAAAATAAGGACTAAAACCTTAAAAATGTAGTTGATCATCGGTTTTATTTCCTTACTCCCTAGGATCTAATAGTAGTTAGCTTTAGGAGAGTTATGATGCTGCTTCTAAGTTAGCACCTGTAATTATATCTATAGGGATGTGAGCAACCAACTGCTTAGTAAGTTGGGATGGAGACTTAAAATTATACATTAAGCACAGACATGATTATCAAGTAGTTATTCAAATGAAATGTAATAATCAAATGCCATTACATGATGTTTTTTGGTTCATCTTAAGATTAGAGAAATTATATCCACTTTAATCCGGATTAAAGAGTTTAGTGTACATATTAATAGCTCATGACCAAATCCAAGCTTATGCCATGGAGACATCGCTCCTCTCGTGACTATCTTTGAACCGCTACCTTCACTTTTATCATGACCTCCTTCCCTGTCACTTAGTTTAATTAAGGATAAAAAAGAGATTATTATGTTATCTAATGCTATCCCTTTCAAAGGGGTTAATATTTGGTTGAAAAACCCTAAACGCGTCCCTTAAAGGGTTGTAATGTATGTCCAACTTAGATTTACAAGTCATATATTTAATTAAGTTCAGTTTAAGCCGTTCAAGCATTTCACGTAAGATAAACAATTACAATTCAAAGCATCAAATTGGAATCACACAATTAAACCTAGAAACACGCACATACAGGCACATGTACAATCAAACTATCTAATAAACAAAACCATATATAATCTTAAGCCTTTGAGTACTATAATACAGTATTTCAAACGATAGTAATGTATTAATTCCAAACTTACTTAAAGTCCTCAATTTGCTCACTCAAGTTTAATGTAAGTCATATTGTCACTGTTCTCTTCTATAATATAAATATCATTTTTAATATTTATATCCTTATTACCTATAAGCTTCAAACCATTATTTTTAATTTAAATTTATAATTTAACTTAGTTGTTCAGGTTCTATATTATTCATAATCATAACTTTATTAAATATATATATATATCATACATGTTAGAAATGTACCATCTTTTCTATATTACTTATCGTGTAACCCTTATTATATATATAATTGTAATATGATAATATAATAGAATGCTATTAGTACAGGTGCCATTTCAACAAGAAATATATGTCTATAACATATATGTGTATTTTTCAAATAACACTATTTACGTTTAAAATATTATATAATATATAATTTATCTTATATATAAAATCATCATATCATTACATGTATCAACGATGAGATTAATTAGATATCGTTTTGAATGCATGGCTTATTTATATATATATGTATATATATATATATATATTTATGGGAAAGGTGATTCATAATAATGATATATATATATATATGTAATCGACTCCTTTATGGGTTATTAAATCAAAACAATAAAAATATAACTATCAATATTTTAAGTTTAAAATTTGGATAATAAGAAATTTATGAAATTATACAGATAAAATATTATAGATATATATATGTATTTTCTATGATTATTAAATATCAATGAAAATAAATAATACTCATAATTTTGGAAATGCAGTTACTTGAAAATATCGGACATCAGGAAAAAAAAAAATTGGATCGTCTAATCTCTTATTTTTCCTTCTTCTTTTCCTTTCTTTCTTCTTGTTTTCATTTCTCTCTTCCTCTCTTTCTTTCTATCCCACCTGATTCTTTTCCTTCTCTCTTTCTCTTTCTCTTTTCTTTCTCTTTCGCTTTTACTTTCTCTCTTTTTCCATTTCCTATCTATCTCTTATTTGTTCACATATGGCTTATTAAGTCATTTATATAGGCGAAAATTCACCGCCTTAATTTAAGGCAATTTAGCTTCTTTTTTTTTATTTGTCTAATTTTAAGTGACCTTCCAAGTCTAATTTTATTATGATTTATTATTTATAAAGCTCCACAATATATTTCAAAAATAGTACAATAATATATTATACATCTAATATAAAATTTTTATTTTTTGATTAATTAAAATTTAACACGATAAACTTTATGTTATAATCTATATTAGTTATATTTTAAATTTTTTTAATATAACTTTACAAGACTATTCTTTATAACTTTTTGAGAACTTATATTACCATTTAATCTTATTTAAAATTAGTATTATTCAGAACTACTTTTTCATTGGTCTTACATTCTAAGATAAGACCTTAAATACATTTTTCTTTAATATATGATATATATATATAGATAGATTCCATTAGTTATTTAGGATTTATTCATATATATTTTATATATAATTTTACTAACTAGTATTAATTATTAAAATCACATAGTTGATTTCAAAAGATTTATGATAAACTATATCTAAAATTATGAAACTCTATGTCATAGTGATTAAACTTAATAAACTTAATAATTCTAATAAAATCGTATACATAAATGAGCTTAATTTAAGATATTAAAGATATATAGTTATTTCTTTTAATTTTTATTACCTTTGCTATGAGGGTTTAACTAAATTCTAATAATGTTGATATAATTCATATTTTCTAAGGTGTGACTCAAGTACTAAACTTTTCATTTTATTTCTTATTAATTTATATAATTGTATATACTTTATCTCTAGTGATTCGTTAATTATCAGAACTCATTTTACGCATTTTCGATAAATAATAGTTAATATACGTATAATTTAATAATTAATTATTTAATAATTTTATTTTCTTAATTCTAAACTTACAAGGTTATTTACACTAATATTTTTAATTTCATTGTATAATTTAGGCTTAATTGGATAATCTACATGATCGCCTTAAATTTTACGAACTGTCTCCGAATTGACCAATTATGAATTAGTTACCAGTTTGTTATAAGGTCTCACATTCCACTCTCTTTACAAATAGTTTCTTCCTTGAAACTATTAGATTCCAAATTTCTCTCTAGAGATACTTATATTCTTAAAGTTATAGCTTATTTCGTATCTTTTAAATTGTCTTTTAATTTAGATTCCGAATCCTCCTCTAACTGTGCTTTTGATTTGACTTAATCATTGATTTTTCAAATCCTCAATCCCTCATTTTCTTCCTTTACATTCCACCCATTGATATTAATCATGTCTTACTTTATCACTATAATCATCTAGTCGTATTATACTATCTTATGACTTAACTCCATAATCTTACAAATTCCCTTGTTGATTTACTCTCCATTTTATTCTTAATTTTATTGGTTCCTAGGTTTTACTTGTGATTATCAATAGTTCTAAGTCTACCTCATGTCTTCCACTCTTTTCTTTCATCCATAATCTTGTACTTACAACAACTATGCTATTTCTATAGCTTCTCATTTGTTTCTTTATACAACTTAGCATAAGGTCAATAGAAGTAAATTTGACAAATCTTGACTTTCCTTCATCTTGGATTCAAATGAGATGGTTGACATTGTAGATCAACTCATTTGACTTTAGCTGACTTGATAAGAATGAATATGACTCTTGACCAACATATTCATTACATAAGATAGTATTGATAAGAACTCATTATTTTCTAAGACTTGACATCACAGAATTCATTTTAGGGTTAACATAACAAGAGACTTAACAAATGAGAAATTGGACTATCTCATATTTACTATTCCTCTATTGGATTATCTATTGCAATTGCTTATATGAAGGGTATTGTTGTTTCATACTTTTCTTCTATATTCAGTTACCTCAATGGATCTTCTTTCTTGGTAGTTTCTGTTAGTTATCACCCTTTGGTTATTATTTTAACATTTTTAGTATTCATGGAAGTTCCTTCTCTAGAAATAACTCATTTAAGGAGCAAAATATTATCTTATCCAAAAGTTGCACTTCTTCAATTTAATATACTTCTTTAATTTAGTATACTTCTCATGGTTGTTTAGTCTTAGTAATATTCATATCATATTGTGGACATAGAGACTTGCTCCAACTTAATCTGAAATTGATAACATTCCAATTGAAGTTGCTTCAGAAAAATGCAGTCATTTCTTATAATTAATTAAACAATTCATGAATTTAGAGTTGAAGATACTTGTTTTGATTAGTTCACTCTATCCTTCATCCTGTCTTCATAGCACTCTATGGCTTTTCCTCTTTAAATAATATAGATGTCCTTCACAACGAATTACTTGCACATGTAAATTTCTTACCCAATAGTTCCTTGAAGCTACTTCTTTAATTTCTAAGGTTCCATTTGCAATACCTTGTACAGAACTTTGGCTATATGTTTGATTTTTGGCTAACTTAACCATAAAGTTCAATCTTTTAGGATCAAGTTATACCAAAAAAATCTTTATAAACACATTTGAACATCTATATACTTATAGTAGATCTAATACTTGTTGATATTTTCCTTGTTCTCTCACTTGTAAATATTAACAAACTCCTAATCACCTACCCTTAGTAGCTTTTCTCCTAAATTTCACTTTAATCATAATCTACAGCTTTTTGGATTAATATCCTTCCTCTAATATAAAGACTAAATTGACAGGTAATAATAATCTTAATGCCCATAAACTCTTTTCCATCCACTAACTTCTAACTTGCAAAAACTGGATGCCTTAGTATTAATATTATATTTGCATTTCATTCATTTGTATATACATATGTTCTGCAATAATTATACATTATTCTTATGATTATAGCCCAATTCTATTATTCATACAATTTGAATTTTAACTAACTAAGTTTAAGTTAATGTCAATTATTATATTAAAATTAGGGATTTGAATACTTGTATGTCATAAATCTCATTGTGATTTTACCTTCAACTCCCAAAACTATCATGTAGTCATCATGATAATATTCTTTCATCTTTTAGCACAGTTTCCTTCACCATTCATCATGTCTTCTATGACAAGTATTTGAACTCTCAAATTAGTTTTACTAAGTTCCTTAATATCTCCAGTACCTCTTCTGTACGCTGATAAGACTTAGAATAATATTTCTTTTCTAACATTGCTGGCTCTCACCAATTCCATCATCATATCCAATTCCATCATCTTACCTTCATAGATTTGTGATTCTTATCTCCGCAATATTTTTCTTTTAAGTTGAACATGACATTTGAGGCAATAACATATTCCTTGTTCTGATACTTGATGCTTCCATTATTATCACTCAACTAAGATAAAGTGAGAGTCCTTAATTGAAATTCACTACTTATCTTCTGACTCTCTTAAGATTGGATCCTTAAATAACTATCTTTGATCAACATTCCTTATCTATCACCTCATTAATAGGGTAAATCAACAACTTTCCAACTCATAGCACCTAACTAAACCAAATTTAATAAGGAACAATTTGCATATCATTTTCATCTAGACACCATTATAAAGCTATATCTGGTTCCAACTTACTACCGAACACTTATTAAGTAATTTAATCATTCCTTTCAATCACTTCACTTTTAAATTTTCTCTTACTCATACTGCTAGCTTCAATATGGTTGTACCATAAGCCAGTCTTTTATATTCTAAAATCCTAGGGGTTCAAAACCTCTCTCTCTTTAATTAACAATTAATTGGTTTAAGAAGTTTATCCATCTTGTCTTACGATCTAATATTGCTTGATAATTTCAAACAGCTTAACATTTCCTTAAGGTTTTGTCCATACTCCCTTCTACCTCTTAAAACCTTCTGTCTCCTTTAAATTTTTTCCATAACAAGATAATAAATCATTATTCCTTATCATCATATTATAATAAGTATACCAGTGGGTAACATCTTATAAAATTCAATTCTTAAAGGGTTATACTCTATCTAGATTGTTCTTGAAATAACAAAGAAACTTTTGATTGAAAGTCTTGATCCTCTCCAAAATTTGTGCTTTAATTTCCATTTTCGTTATCAATTGTTACTCGTCCTATTACTATTACTATTTTAGGGAACTTGGATACATATTTAATCATAGTTTATCTAACAATCCTACTTCATTTCTCATGTACCATTTAATAATCATCCATCCCTTATAATTGAACATATGTATTACATAATGATATCATTTTGTTTACCTCAACACAACATAAAGATCTCATTAACTTATTTTTCTTTACTAGCACTTGCTTACAACTCCAAAAATATAAGTTTTCGATTCATTATTCATTAAGGGCTAAAGGATTTATAACCTGATTAGAGACTTATATTATAGTTTCTATAACTATTCTTACATATGCAAAGGACTTTCAATATTGGTTACCCAAAATACATTTGATCCTTTTTCACCCTTAACTATAAGTATATAAAACATTATAGCATATGCACATATATCCAAAAGAATACACATTTGTCAAAAAGTACAACAAATCTATTATGAGATTAGTAAGATGTCCACATATATGAACAACTAACATGGAATTAACTCTAATTTTCCCAACAAATCATAACCAACTATCATAATATATCCATCATTCAAATCACTAAAAACAATTATTCATTTAAAAGAATTCCACCACATTTATCTTTCAGTTAAATCATTATTATTTCCACTCGTTGATTTAGTACTCTATACCTCCATATGAAAATCCAAAAATAGTAATTGTTTCGTATACCTTATAATTATCAGACTCCTCAATGCTATTATTAACTATTATCTCATATTCTGTATTCTCATTCTATACAAGATCTGCTTCTAAGTTAGGTTCTAATTGCGTCTCTAATATAAGTTCTAATTCATTTTCTGAATCAGCTTCTAACTTTTCCTCCTCATTGTTTTATCTTTTTTTAGAATTCTCTTCCACACCATACTTTATTTTATCCTCTACTACGCTATCTCATATTTATATTAAACACCAAGCTAATATCATCTTGAAATTCTATATGTTACTAATTCACCTACAGTTCATCAAACTATTGATTTAGGATGAGATCCTTTTGGCTTTAAGGGTTTTTTTTTTCTCCCTTTCTTTACTTACTTCAATTGATCTACGAAATATGGAAACCAATCAATAATCCTTTGAGGGTAATGTCTAAGGATATATGGTATGCCAATAGGAATATAAGTCATACTAATAAAGCAAGGTTTCTCAATTTTGCCCTTATTCAAAGTATCTCACTAATGTTCTTTACGCCATAATCCCATATTTTCCATCCATCTTTAGTCAATGGCATTATTACAGTATATCTATTATTTTAAAGACTCAAATTAGTCTTCATTATTGTTCATGAGTCTCATCAACTACATTACATCCCATCAATAGACTTTTCAATAATCCCATCTACGGTATTAAACATATCACGACTAACCATTTCTAATAATAATCTTTACATCTGAACTTTGTATTAGATAAGACACTCTTCTTCATCCTACTTAAATCACTTCAACTAACTATCAATGGACTATGTGATCCCATAACTGGATTTGATATCAATTGATGTTTATCTTAGTTCAATATTATAATCACTTCTTACTCTATAATTATAGTACAATCTTTTACTACTTATTATTACCCACTATCAATGTGCTCCCATAATATCTACTTCTTTTAATTATATATACTTCAAAGCGAGTTTACTAGAACTAAGCTTTGATACCAACTTAGAACTCTTACGCCTTGAAGAGGTAGAGTAATAATAGTCCCGTCGTACAAACCACTCTAGATTAGAAGTTGACTTTACAACAGCTATCTCAAACTCGGTTTACATAAGGTGTCTACGATGAACTCACTTTGAAATAAATAGTTAAAAAATTAAACATGTTATTTACCTAAGAAAATATGAAAAATGTATACTAAGATTCCAAAATTCCAAGTAATGTTACATGATTTAATAACCTAACCTTACTTAAGTAATATATGCATTAATAATAGAAGATTAAAAAATAAGGACTAAAACCTTAAAAATGTAATTGGTCATTAGTTTTATTTCCTTACTTCTTAGGATCTAATAGTAACAAGCTTCAAGGGAGTTGTGATGCCGTTTTCAAGCTAGTGCCTACAATTACATCTATAGGGATGTGAGCAACCAACTGCTTAGTAAGTTAAGGTGGAAACTTAAAACTATATATCAAGAACAAATAGGGTTATCAATAAGTTATTTAAATGCAATGAAACAATCAAATGCCATCGCATGACTTTTCTAGTCCGTTGTGAGATTAGAGAAATTACACTTACTCTAATCTAAGTTAAGGAGTTTAGTACACATTAATAGCTCATGACCAAACCTAGGCTCGTGCTATGAAGACATTGCTCCTCCTACGACTACCTTTGAACTACTACCTTCACCTTTGCCGGGATCTCCTTTCTTGTCATTTAGTTCGACTAAGGATGAAAAAGAGACGATTATGCTATCCAGCATTATCCCTTTTGAAGGGATTAGTATTTAGCCAGAGAACCTTAAACGTTTCCCTTAAAGGGTTGCAATGTATGTCCAACTTAAATTTACAAGTCATATATTTAATTAAGTTCAGTTCAAAGCGTTCAAGCATTTTACGTAAGATAAACAATTACAATTTAGAGCATTAAACTAGAATCACACGATTAAACATAGAAACATGCATACACAGGCATGTGTACAATCAAACTATTTAACAAACACAACTATGTATAATCTTAAGCCTTTCAGTATTATAATACAGTACTCCGAAAGACATTAATGTATTAATCCTAAACTTACTTGAATTCTTCGATTTGCTTATTCAAGTTTGATGTGAGTCGTATTGTATTGTTCACTCTTATAATATAAATATCATTCTTAGTATTTATACCCTTATTATCTATAAGTTTCAAACCATTATTTTTAATTTAAATTTATAATTTAACTCAATTGTTCAAGTTCCAAATTATTTATAATCATAACTTTATTAAATGTATATATATATATATATATCATACATGTTGAATATGTACCATCCTTTCTATGTTACTTATCGTATAACTCTTATTATATATGTAATTATAACATAATAATATAAAATAATGCTATTAGTGAAGGTGTTATTTTAATAAGAAATATATGTCTATAGCGTGTGCGTATATTTTTCAAATAGCACTAATTGCATTTAAATGTTGTATAACATAAATTTATCTTATACATGAAATCATCATATTGTGCTATGCGTATCAACAGTGAGATTAAATAGACATCATTTTGAATGCATGACTTATTTATAAATGTATATATATGGGAAAGATGATTTGTAATAATAATAATAATATATTTGACTAACTCATTTATAGGTTATTAAATGAAAACAATAAAAATATAACTATCAATATTCTATGTTTAAAATTTGGATAAGAAAAAAATTATGAAATTATACAGATAAAATATTCTATTTAAGAAAATAACAAAATTACGGATATATATTTTCTATAACTATTAAATATCAATTAAAAGAAACAATACTTATAATTATGGAAATAAAGTTACTTAAAAATATCGGACATAAAAAAAAAATCGATCTTCTAATCTCTTATTTTTCCTTCTTCTTTCCTTTTCTTTCTTCTTTCCTTTTCTTTCTTCCTCTCTTTCTTTCCATCTTGCTTGATTCTTTTCCTTCTCTCTCTCTCTTTCTCTTTTCTTGCTCTCATCCTTTCTCTCTTTTTCCATTTCTTATCTATCTCTCACCTGTTTACATATGACTTGTTAAGCTATTTATATAAGATTCTAACTAATTTGTTACTATGGCTTTAATGCATAATTTATTAATTTAACTAAAAATATGAATATCTACAAATACTTGATATTCCACAGTCCATCAGAACTATAGAGAATTGCTATTCCTTACTAAACTATGAGATTAAGTACTTAAATTTCAAATACTTCTATTGGATATCAATTATAAAAGTATCATCTAACTATATACATTATCTTTCTATTCCTAATTGTCTATTATTCTACTAGCTGGAATGCTTTACACTTGAGCCTTAGCCTAAATCCTAGATTTAGATAACGTACAAAAGAAACTATAAGGGTATAGGCTACATTCGGCCTAGTGAGATATTCCTCCTATTGAAGTTGAAGCAAAAGAAAGTAAGTTAAATTAACAGTCGTATGAATACAAACAAATTATATGTAATGTAGCAACCATGTACATATAGCCATTTGGAAACTGTATATAGCTTGGATTTTCACCCTTCATAGCCAAGGTTAGAGATGACCCCAGTCACTCCAGCCTTTAATCCACCAAATAGCCTCATACAATGACCAATATTATTATTATATATATATTTTTCAACCTATGCTGCGAGTGTAGATGTGAGTAGCAGATGTAGTTTACTCACCCTTAAGTAGTGGACTCTAGGACACGACTTATTGCTATGTGGTTGGTGTCTCTAGCGCTGAGTAAGCTTGCAAGTTAGGGTAAGGCCATATTGCATGTGCGTACTATGCGAAAAACTCAAGTATAATAATCATGACCCCCTGCAAGATCCCTCTATCCCACATACATAGTGTAACAACCAATAAATCTTTATTGATGCATGGTATGTATGACCAATTAATTTAATAAGTAAATATACTTAGGTTTGGTTTATTTAAGTGGCTAAACAATCGTCACAAACAATCATCATATCAAAAGGATACTATTAATTTATCACTCAATTTGGTTCATATATCTTATGATGTTTTAGCAAATAAGACAGCCAATAATCAATTACATGCCTGATTCGCAATTCCCCATGCAACTAGTTAATAGTAGTTATACAATTAAGTGCGACTAATCTACAAGCACGATTACGTATAACAGTCATCAGAATACTTACTTGGTTAGGTAGTCTTATAATAGCAATAATCTCAGGATAAGTCTATGTCAAGGTTAGTATCACTTGATATTGATAAAGGAGATTACTAATAGGTATTTGGCTACTACCAATTTTCTCATTCTTATAATTGATTTCTATCTTTTTTTTATTATACTTTTTAACAGTGGGGTTCGTTTTAGGAGATGGGGCCCATAATTCCTACAGGCTGGCTTATTATGAATTCCTCATTATTTGGATCTAATTGTATCTTTTTACTAAGTTTCTCATTTTATCTCCTGATAGGCATATCTAATTTACACCCTTAGGCCTATATTTTAATCAAACAAATTTATAAGTGCATATTTCTTCAAAAAGGCTAGGTCTATGTCCTCTTTTAAGCCCTTTTTCACATATTTGGTAGTTTAAGCCTTAATTCACTAATTTGTCTAACTAATTTTATTACAACAATCGAAATCAATTCTAAATTATCATTTCACATTAAAAAGCATACGTCACTAGTTAGAGTTTTATTTATTTATTTTTGTTTTATTATTATTATTATTAATGTTATTATTATTATTATTATTTTCTTTTGTTATGGGTCATCTTATAATATATTTTTTTTGGTGACCCTTTTCATTTTTTTTTCGTTGCCCTATTTCTAGCATATCAACTAGTTTACATGATTATCTAAATATGTATTTTTGTACAACTTCGTATAGAGATAAGAAAAATAAATAAATAAATAAATAACAATCTTGGTTATTGTATCTATATGTTTCAGCTTATAGGGGGGTTGTATATCCTTCACTTGAAATTTACAAATCTTGAGGAAATATCAATATACACTTCTATCACATACAAGAAAAGAAAATCCTGTTACAAGTTTAATTGTACATAAATACTTGAACTTATCATCCTATTTACAAGAATCTAGCAAATACAAGGTTTTTTTTTTTCTTTTTCTTTTTTCCCTACAAGCTATTACTAGTATGTACTTGGAATACAAGGAAAATATAACAAAATTACAAAACATTGAACGAAAAAGAATTTAAATCCTAAGACTCAAGCTTATAGGTGGCTGTTTGGTGCTTGTTTCCACTTCCTACTTCAACTCCTCATGAACTCCACTTGTAGGTTGAAAATGGGGAAGAAGTGAAGCTTAGAGTGCATATAATTGTGCGCAAAATGGAGCGTTGACAGGGTGGTCACAAACAAAGCTGGGGTAAGTGTGAAATGAATATAAAATTGAGGTGAGAGGGATGGTTGTTTGGTTGAGCTTTGGAGAACATAGGGAGTGTTTGAGTTAATAAAATGTGACAAAAGGGAAAAATGTAGCATGGGTGCAAGTTTTTTGATGGAATAGATAGAGAAAGAAAGAGTGATTCATGAGTTGTGTGAGATTGAAATATGGTTAAAAAATGTAAGTGTATTCAAGTGTATGCTGTGTACAGGAAGGGAATGGGAAAAGTGAGCGTAGGATTGTTTTATCTTATCCATGGTTACGATAGTTTCATCTTTATGTCAAGTTTTGTGATGTGTGTATGAGAAAAAGGAAATTAATAAATTTTGATTGTGGGGTTGCTTGCATCCAGATGTGTATGTGAGAGAGAGAGAGAGAGAGAGAGAGAGAGAGAGAGAGAGAGAGAGATTGATGTGTTGCTTTTGGTCTACAATTCAAAGCATGGATAAGGGTATGGAATCAATAGTAGATCGGTTTCGAGGGAGTGGAATGAGTGAGATTTTATTTTTATCTATATTTATTTATTCATTTTTTTGGTTGATTTTTGTTTTATCAAATAGGAATTTCAATATTGGGTTATAATTACTTGGGGAGGGGTGGTGTTTAGGTAGCTAATTAATAGACTTAGACTAGATTAAATGTGATTAATAAATTCAAATTCATTATATTTAATAAAATACTCTTGTAAAACATATCATACATTGTATGATATAGTGTACATAAGAGAAATCTATATGTATTATGAACAAAATTATTTATATGTATATGCTAATATCCATATAGTACAAGACATCTAATTTAGCGATAAATTTGAAATTTTATTAATTTGGCACTTCAACTGGCTTAATTAATTTAGTTGATATTATATGATATATTGTATTATTTTAACGTACATGAAAAAGTATTACACACATCATATATCATGTAATATGATTTTACAAAGAAAATTACATAGGGTATATATATATATATATATATATTATACATATATACATATGCATTCTATATATATGTTTTATGGGCAAGGACAAAATTTTGTTATTTTAGCACTGTCATCTACTCAACTGATATTATGTAATGTATCCAATTTTGTATAAATTAATTGACATGGTAAAAAATTACATGTCATATACATACGTGAACAAATGGCACAGTAAAACAAATTAGGTGCAAAAATGTAATTTTATCGGTGTAATACTTTAATTGACTTTAAGTTTATATGCCATATATTTTAACATACGCATTTAAAATTTCGTTTGCACATATATATACATATATGCTATCATTTAGGAATTATAAGGGTAAAATTATAATTGCATTAATTTGTTACTTAAATCGGCCAAATTTAGTTAATTAATATATTAGGAAATATCTCTAATTATTTGATAGTGAATTTACACGATTTAATATGATTGACAGTCACTTTATTAATAGGCATTTTATTTAGGTTAAATTTATTTAATTAATCCTATATGGTATATGGGTCAAAAGTTATGCATATCGTATAATTAAATCTTCATGGGGGATTACATTTATTGTATTTTATATGATATAATGATTAAGGGAGATTGTATGCAATATGTGTATGTATACATATATATATATTGCTATATAAATATATATATTTGTGGCAAGAAAGTAATTTTATAAATTTAGTATTTTTAGTTCGCATGATTTAAATCAAATTGATATTGCATGGTATATTACATTTTTAATTGTTTGTGATTGAAGTTGTGATTATGTACATATATGGTTCAAACCATATTTATACTAGTAAGTTTGTAATTAATCTATTTCCTGAATTAGGTTACTTTGATTAATTTATATTATTTAGAAATGTCTCTAGTTGTTCATTAGTGGTTTTAAGTGATTTTGCATCTTTCGAGATCAATTTATTAAATCAAGGCTTTCTTTAGATTCAGGGTTAAATTTATTTATTATTTTCTTTTTATATAATTTAATTTTCTTATGTGATTAAGGTTTTCAAAATTTACATTGTTAATTTTGAGTTCATTTTAAGGTCTCGTCTTAATTTTTTTTTTTCGATTTTAATTTGTTTAATCTTGTTGAGTCTAAGGAATATCTATTGAGATTCGAGCTTGACTATAATTTCAAAAATGCATATTTTGTAGGGTTTACAATCACTGCCTTAATTTAAGGTGGTTTAGCTTCTTCTTCTTCTTTTTTTTTTTTAACTGGTCCAATTTTACGTATTTTTTCAAGTATAATTTTATCATGATTTATTATTTATAAAGTTCCATAGTATATTTCAAAAATAGTGGAATATTATATTATACATTGAATCCAAAATTTTTATTTCTCGACTAATTAATATTTAACACAATAAACTTTACATTATAACTTATATTAGTTGTATTTCAACTTATTTTTTTAATCTGATTTTACAAGACTATTCTTTATAATTTTTGGAAAACTCATATTATCTTTTAGTTTTATAAAGAACTACTTTTTTATTGGTTTTACGTTCTAAGATAAGGCCTTAAATATAATTTTCTTTAATATAATATATATATGGATAGATTCCATTAATTATTTAGGACTTATTCATATACATTTTATATATAATTTTACTCACTAGTATTAATTATTAAAATTGTTGAACCAATAAGTTCTTATGTGTGATTTTGATGAGAACAAAACCATGTAAATTATGTTCGATCATTGATTATGAACCTCTTTGCGAATCTTATAAAAACATGGTTAATTTGATAAGGGACTTGAATTATCTTTATGACACTATGTTTTGTATGATATCTTTGTAATATAACTTGATTAGATTGAGTTTGAAATTCTTGAAAGAAGTAAAAGGGAACATAATTGTTTGATTTATCTTAATGTGTGTTGTTCAGCTATTTTAGTGTAAATCGTTTGGTTGGTAGTCTTGGACGACTGGTTGTTGCATATCAGTAGTAGGTGATGGACTGTGTGGCTGGTGGTCCTTGAACCATCTGGTTGGTTGCTACAGATCAGTAGCAAGCGATGGATTGTACAACTGGTTGTCCTTGGATTATTTGGCTGGTTGCTACAAGTTAGTGAGCTATGTTAAACAATGTGACTGGTGACCAGAAGATGGTCCGAATGGTGACCTTATTTGAATGGACGGTTCGGTTGGTCCCACTTGAATCATTCAACTGGTCCTCATAGAAAGGAACTGTTATAGAGCATTAAATGAAGAGAGAAGTAGACCAACGGTTGATTTCTTACAAGGCTATAAATACAAATTTTTGGGTAGTTAAAGGACAATAGAGTTAGAAATATGCAATTATTCCTTTTGTTCTCTTGCGCTTTATCTTATGTACTTAATTTGCTAAATCATTTGTAAAACCCTAGTATAGTACAAAGTGATTTATAATTGCAAGAATTTTGAGAAAGTGTACAATACTTAAGATTGAGTTTGTTTTGAGAGTAATTGTGATTGAGAATCTTGTAAAATCAAGATTGGGAGAGTTGTGAGTATGAAACTTGTATAATCAAGTTTATATATGTATAGCTCTTGGAGCTTGGATTGAGAAATTAATAAAAGTGGTATGAAGTCTTCGGTTAGAGGTATTATGTATCCATAGAGAGTCGGCGGCGATTTAAACTCCTCATTAAATTTGGGCTTGATTTTCTCTATCCCTATCTCCTCTATTTTTTGCACTTATTATTGTTTTATCATTATCTTGATTATACTTGTTATTGCTTTATTGTTTCAATATTGCGTTCATTTAGTTGTCTAAATCAATAAATTGGTATTAAATTAAAATTTAGTCATTAAATTCAATTCACTACCACTCCTCCTACCCCTCCTCTTGAGTTCTTAATGTAATATTTCATTTGGTATCAGAGTAAGGTCTCTAAATTTATTGCTTAATCGCATTTAGAGTAAAGATCATAAGATTGAACATACTAGGCTTTATGGAAGGGTAAGCTATAAATAGACCACCACTCTTAATTGGGAATAATTATCCTTATTAGAAATGTAGGATGATCATATTTTTAAAAACACAAAATAGATTGTTGTGGCAAGTTAGTTGATAAATGACAGTTTAAGGTAGAAGGTAAGGAAGAAAGATATTATACCAAAAATGATTGGAATTTACTTGATTTAAATGGAATAGCTATCTTGCATTGTGCCATCAATGAACATGATTTTAATAGAGTTTGTGCAAGCAAGAGTGCTAAGGAAATTTGGGAAAAATTAAAAAACACATGAAAAGGACACAAAGATAAGCTTTCTTTGTAGCCAGTTTGAAAATTTTAAGATGGTTCCTAACGAAACAATTGATGAGATGCATAATGAGTTCATTAACATAATCAATCCTTTAAATGTTCTTGGTAAATTATTTACTAATCTTGAAATCAATTCCAAAATCCTTAGGTCTTTACCAAAGGATTGGGAAGCCAAGAGAACCGCAATGGAGGAAGCTCATGATCTTAACACAATGTCAAAGGAGTAATTTCTTGGAACTCTCAAGACTCATGAGATGATTAAGAGGTAGAGAGAAGAGTCCAAAAAGAAAAAAATTGCTTTGAAGGTAATCGAGGAGAGCTTAAGTTGCGATGAAAGTGAGGACGATGATCAAGTGGCCACAATCACGAGAAATTTCAAAAAGTTCATGAAGTTTAATAAGAAATTAGTGAAAGACAAGGATGAAAACATATCTCAATCGAGAAGGAGAAGAAGGAAATAATCAAGTGTTATAATTGCAAAAAACTAGGTCACATTCAACAATATTTCTTGGACATTAAGAAAGCTGAGAAAGGAGCAAGGAAAAAGGCTATGATGGTAACTTGTAGTGATAGCGATTCAAGTGACTCGAAGGGAGACATACGCTTTATGGCAATGGATAATAAGGTATGCTCTATTTCAAATGACTCTTCATTTGATGAGCTCAAAAATATGTATGATGAGTTGCTTAAGGAATTTATTAAGGTTTAGTAGAAAAATAAGATGATGAAACAAATGATGATTGAAATTAGAAGTGAATTTGATGTATTTAGAAATAAATACAATAAAACGAATTATGCCAAAGAAAGTTTAGAGAAGGAAGATGAGTATTTAAGATTAAAACTTGACAAATTAAATAGAAATAATGAAGAATTGAATCTTAAGAACGAGGATTTAACTAAGGAAAATGATTAATTAAAAGAGAAGCATAATTCTCTTGAAGCAAAAGTTAAAAGCATGAAAAGCAAATATGCTATAGTAGATAGGCTAGGAGAGCTTCAAATTAAAAATGCTATCTTGAAGTTTAGCCTAGATGATCCAAAATAAACTATAGCTAAGTTCGTAAATGGAGAAAATAATTTGGATAAGCTCCTTGGCAAAGGAAAGGATTGAACAAAACTGGAATTGGCTATAATAGGAAATATATTTACAAGTCTTACAAAAGTTACTTTGTAAAAGAAACAACTAAGACTTGTAACTATTGTGGTAGATATGGCTATATTGCACATATGTGTGCAATACGTTGCAATACCAATTTAAACCATAAAGGCAAGATGGTTTGGGTTCCAAAAGAACAAGGGTATATCATTGCTACTAACCACAAACGACCTAAAGTCACATGGGTACTAAAGAAGCAACTATACGTTTTTGTAGGAACTTCAAGTGCAAGTAACTCAAGAAACTCAAATGGAGAATGCTTAAAGAAAATTTGGACTACCTCTAATATGGTATTTGATTTAGGAAACTTATTTAAGTAGTCTCTATAGAAAACTAATATATTTTGTGTATACTTAAAGTTCTATATACTTACTAGGCTTTCATGTGCACATTTTTGCTATATCTTGATCTTCATGTCAAATATGTGTTCACACATATTTAAATATGCTAATATCTCATGCTTAAATGATTAATTTGATATATTTATGATACTATATAAATTTGACCTCTCCTCAACCACATTTGTGCTTTCATGAGCATTTGGGAACTCACCTAGCATTTTTGTAATTAATTACTTTCCAAACTATGTTTATACTCTTATTATGTTATAATACACATTTAAATTTTACTTGGAATGGTTACATTGCAAATATTATGCATTTTGTGCACATTTAAAGTTACTCATGTATGTCTAGGATAATATGTGCACAATTTTACCATACTTCGGTTTCTATGCTCAAAACCGATTCCCACATATTTAATTTTTTCTATAAATTATGGTTAAATGATTGATTTGGTTTAGTTTTGTTTTTATATGATTTTGACTCCCTTATACCCAAAATAGGTTCTTATTGATGTATGGAAAGTCACATAATCATGTTTCTCCTTTATATGCTATATGTCTTAATCATGTTATCTTTGTGCCAATAAATACTATTGAAACTTGCTTAAAATACTAACTTGTCATGAACTTAACTTGGTGTGCATATTTGTCATTAAGCTCAATTTATGCTCAAAGTAGTTGTTTTTAATGATCATAAGTAGTGATTTTTGGGTAAAATGTCTTTCCATTTAAATCAAATGGCTTATAACATAATATTAGGTCTTAGGAACATGCTCATTAGGT
The DNA here is from genome assembly GCA_024138005.1 of Lumnitzera racemosa. Taxonomy (NCBI): domain Eukaryota; kingdom Viridiplantae; phylum Streptophyta; class Magnoliopsida; order Myrtales; family Combretaceae; genus Lumnitzera; species Lumnitzera racemosa. Next base: position 67,326,848 of record JAMXBC010000002.1, on the reverse strand, counting down.
TTCTTGCATAAATTTCATCATTTGATATGTTTTGTATAAAATCGATTTTATACTTACTTGTTGAAGTTCTTTTATGAACATCCTCCTCATTTGATGAATTCTAAGTTGAATGAAGGCTGTTACATGCTTATTTTAACTCATAAGTTATGTTTAAATGATTAGATTTACTTCATTGTGGATTGATGTGTTTTTGGCACCATTAAACCTCTAAAAACTAAATTAAAGCTAGACATTTAAAACATCCTATTTTAATCAAGCTTAAAATGCAATGTTGTAATTATCAAACATGCTTCATTTGAGCTTATATAATTTATTGGGATAAGATTTGTTCGAATGTTGTAAAGAGTCATGAGCTAAGTGGAAATTTCAAGTGGCTAGTGTAATCTATATGTAACCATTACTGTCCGGATGGTTGCTGCAAAATTGGCATACCAATATGTTTTTTGTTTGTATATGGACTTAAACTCAAGCCATCCTTTGTTTTGTTATATAAATTATATATGTTATCTATTGGTCCTTAAGATCGTCTTTAGTTATCTCTCTTTGATTGTGTATTGACTTTGGATTTTGGCTACTAGCCTTTTGTTAGAATACTCATATGTGTTTATGATATCTCTTATGAGCTTTGGTTTCTTTGATGTATGGAATATCTTGTTACAATGAGAAATTGGTTGCTATCTTAAAAATGATTGTGCATTATATTGCTTAGTTATATTAGCTATTGGATTATGCTCTTTTGATGGTGGCACACCTAAGGCTTAAGCTAGCATTATGTCAAATTTTTTACTTGCTGCTCTCTTTCTCTTCACTTCTTGGAATCTCATCTTTTTGATGAGGCCAAAGGGGGAGTAGAATTCAAGTTACTGAACTTTTTTTTTTCTTGTCTAAGTTTAGTGAAGGTAAGATCATAAAATTGAAGAGATTGGTTGCTTAATAAGTGTCAAATTGAAACATGAAGTTGAATTGGCTATCCTCTAAAATGAAGATTAAAAACTTTCAACTTGCTCTTATATTGACTCTCCTATAAACATTTTCAAAGGAAATCTTTTATAATTAGTGCCTTGTTGAGGGGGAGTCTTAATTTAAGGGGGAGTATCATATTTAAGGGGAGTTTGTTTTGAAAAGTTTTGTCCTCATCAAAAAGGGGGAGATTGTTGAATCAATAAGTTCTTGTGTGTTGACTTTGATGAGAACTAAACCATGCAAGTTATGTCAAATTAATCAGTGATTATGAACCTCTTTGCAAATCTTATAAAAACACGGTTAATTTGATAAAGGATTTGAATTATCTTTATAACACTATGTTTTGTATGATATCTTTGTAATATAACTTGATTAGATTGAGTTTGAAATTCTTGAAAGAAGTAAAAGGGAACAAAACTATTTGTTTTATCTTAGTGTATGTTGTTTAGTTGTTTTGGTGTGAACTGTTTGGTTGGTTGCTACAGATCAGTGGCTGGTGATAGACTGTATAACTAGTTGTTCCTAGACCATTCGGCTAGTTGTTGTAGATTAGTGACAGGTGATGGACTTTATAGCTGGTTGTCCCTGGACCATTCAACTAGTTGTTGCATATCAACAGTAGGTGATGGACTATGCAACTGGTTGTCCTTAAACCATTTGGTTGGTTACTGCAGGTCAGTAAGCTATGTTAGACCATGTGATTGGTGACTTGAAGATCCTCTAAATGGTGACCTTATTTGAATGGACTATCCAGTTGGTCCTACTTGAATTGTTTGGCTGGTCTACATAGAAAAGAACTGTTATAGAGCATTAAATGAAGAGAGAAGTGGATTAACAATTGGATTTTCTTAAGAGGCTATAAATACAAATTGTTGGGTACTTAAACGACAAGAAATAGAGCTAGAAATGTGCAATTATTCCTTTTGTTCACTTGCCTTTTGTCTTGTATACTTAATTCGCTAAATCATTTGTGAAACCTTAGTATAATGCAAAGTGATTTATACTTATAAGAACTTTGAGAGAGTGCACTATACTTGAGATTGAGTATGTTTTGAGAGTTATTGTGGTTCAGAATCTTATAAAATAAAGATTGGGTGAGTTGTGAATATGAAATTTGTATAATCAAGTTTGTGTATGTATAGCTCTTAGAGCTTGGATTGAAAAATTAATAAAAGTAGTGTGAAGTTCTCGGTTAGAGGCACTGTATGTCTGTGAAGAGTAGGTGGCGGTTTAAACTTTATATTAAATCCGGGCTTGATTTTCTCTATCCCTATCTCTTTTATTTTTTGTACTTATTTGTTTTATCACTATCTTAATTATGCTCATTGTTGCTTTATTGTTTCAATATTGCATTCATTTAGTTGCGTAAATCAAGAAATTGGTATTAAATTAAAATTTAGTCATTAAACTCAATTGACCCCCTTCTTGAGTTCCTAGTGTAATATTTCAAAAATCACATAATTGATTTTAAAAGATTTATCATAAGCTATATTTAAAATGATGAAACACTATGTTATAGTGTTTAAACCTTATAGTCTTAATAATTTTAACAAAACTGCGTATATAATTGAGTTTAATTTAAGATATTAAAGCTACATAATTATTTCTTTTAATTTCTATTACCTTTGTCATTAGGGTTTAACTAAATTCTAATAATGTTGATATAATTCATATTTTTAAGGGTGTGTCGCAAGCATTAAACTTTTCATTTTATTTCTTATTAATTTATATAATTGCATATAATTTATCTCTAGTGATTTATTAATTATTGGAACTTGTTTTACGTATTTCTGATAAATAACGGTTAATATACGTATAACTTAATAATTTAATATTTAATTATTTTATTTTCTTAATTCTAAACTTACGAGGTCATTTGCACTATAATTTGCTGTAAAATTCAAGTTTGATTGGATAATTTACATGATAACCTTAAATTTTATGAACTATCTCCAAATCGACCAATTGTGAATTAATTACCAATTTTTTGTTAGGTGTCATGGTTAGCTTAGGTGACATGTCTACTTTAGCCATAATGAGATTTAACATTTAACTATTTAGTTTAGCACTTGGTTACCACAACCACGTCTTTGGATTATCATTTGGAAAAAAGAAAGGAAAGAATGGAAGCAGGTATTGATGTCAATATAGGATACAGTATAAGAGAACAAGGAAGAAGCTAAGTCCTTAATTTACTGCTTATCAATTATATATATATTTTTAGAATATATCTATATTTAAATTTAATCTTTTTGCATTAAGTTTTAGAATTCTAGAGTGATAAATTATGGTTTATAAAACTAGTCATTAAATTTTCAAGTTAAGTGTTTTATTTGACTTGATGTGTAACACATAAAATTTTATTAACGACTCTACCTTATTAGCAACAATCTACAAGTGTTAAACCAAACTAGTGTTTGATTCATCCTTTTTTTTATACGAAGGTTTAGGGGTGAACGGGTATAAGGTGGTTAAAATATGACATGTTATCTTTACTAGTACCCCACCTTATAGGTATAGGTTTCAAAATTTTTGTATTGGAACCTACCCTGTGGTACTTTGAAACTACCCTATATTTTGTAAGATGTAAATTTACAGAATAACTTGTAGAACTTGTAAATTTTTTTTCTATGATATCTTCTTTTGAAGTATTGTGTAGAAACATAATCAATATTAAACTTGTATCTACATTAATGACCTAAAGGTGTGCACCGAGTTGAACTGGCCCTTGAATCAAACCGAAAGGTGTGTACCTAGTTGAACTAGCCTTAAACCGCCGGTTCAAGCGCCAATAATTATGTGAACAAGGCCCAGCTTAGTTCAAGTGAATCAGCGGTTTAAGGATTGGTTCGACAATCCTTGAATTGTGTGTTATTTTATTTTATTTTATTTTTTTCCCACATTTTTGTCAGTTACTAGAAATAATTAGTCATCTACTCGCGTATTTCCTTTTTTTCCTAAAATAATTCTTAAACTTTATGTCAGCATATAGTGATGTGCATATTATAATATACATATATATATATTATATATTATAATATAGAATATAACTTATATTATATATAGTATATGTAAGCCTCGTATTAGCGCAATTAAGTTCGACAGCCAATTTAGGGTGTTTGGAAAGTAACTTAATTAAATTAGAAGCTTACAGGTAGCTTTGTAAGATTAGTTGAGGAGTTATTGGAGCTTCAGAATTTAAAAATATAGTCAAAATCATATGAATTTACTATATTATTATTATTGCTAACGCATGAATTGGGTCTTGAAAAATAATGAATACTTAGAAATAAATGATAAGAGTAATATAATTAATATTGTAATAAGATAGTATATAAAAGATGTGTATATACATTGGGTGTAATTATTAGATAAATATATGTACTTGTAATTACCGTAAATGCCTGAAAATGTATAAATATTACTAAATAAATTAAGAAAATGATAAGAAAATTATTTAAGACTCTACAAGACATGTGACAACATTCAACAAGGCGTGTCAAAGTTAGAAGAATTTGTGGGAATTAAGAAAAGATACTAAGTACACCAAATCAACTAAGAAAAAAGGAAAAAAAATTAACATATGTCCACATGATAAATTCTCTATTGACAAGAGGGACTCCTATAAATTACATAGCTCCCTTTTGGAAATAAGTTTAGACACTCTAAGTATAGGGGAAAATACTAAGGAGCTCAAGAGTTGTTGAAAAGAAATTTTACAAAAATTAAGAAGAAATAGAGTAATTTTGAGTGAAATCCAAGTTATTAGGGAAAATCACCACTTGAGAGTAAGCCAAACCAACTGGAGATAGAGGAGATGGTGTCAACTTAAGAAGATAAACCTTCACCCTCAGATGGCGACCGGAGCTTGAACTTCCAGTGAGTCGCCAATCCCTTCGATTTTATAAAAAAATTTGGGAAAAATAACAAACGAACTCCAAAAATTTTGAAATTCGGATTTCCTGTGTATTTTTGCATGAGGAATCCAAATCTTCAATCATATTTTCAAAATTTTGACTGTAAATATGGAGTCATTAAGAAAAAGTCCTATGCAACAATTTTTTATTGGGGTTTTAAAAGACCAATCTGTGTAATTTCAACTTGAAATTTTGTGGTTATTCTCCTAATGTTGAACTTTGATGCTATCTGATTGGATTTTCAAAGTTTGATACTCAGATTTTGGGGAAAATTTGTTTTTCACAAGATAATACATTGGAAGTGGGTTTTTTCCTAAAAGAGCTAAGTTAGGTTTTTATAAAAACCTGCTTTAACCTATATTAGCCAACATGTAATAACCACAAGTGGGGAAATAAGAAGTTTAAGATGTTGATTTTCAATTTTAGGTGTGTATTTGGTGGTTTAAGAGTTTAATTGTGAAAGATTCGATGAGTTGTATTAAGTGAAGGCATAAGAGAAAAATGTATATATGATGGTAGTACTAAATTGCTGTCTTTTGCATTTGCAAGTTTATTAAGACTATGGAACTTAGGGTAAGTTAAATTTTATGTGAAATAGTTTGATGTATTAGTAATAACAGGGTTAGAAACTAGGTTAGAAAGTAAGTCAAAATGTGATCTAGTGTAAATATATTAAATACATTAGGAAAATGGAATCTGTGCCAAAAAATGGCTTACATTTAGACTCTATCCTATATCTTGAGATAAGTTGTAAGTCTGGAACTTCCTAAATAAAAATCTAATTTTAGATTGAGGGATAGAAACTTCATTAAAAACTGGGTTAGAATGTTATTTGATATAAAATATTCTTAACTACACCAAGAGTTCAACTGTAGATCAACTAGTGATCTATATATGAATTTTATACCTATATCAGAGTTAGAACATAAGTAAGAAGCCATCCGGATAATAGCTATAGTATAAGATTGCATTAGAACCTAAGTTAGAAACTTAGTTAGAAAGTAGTTTTACGGAAGATGTAAAACATAAGAGTAGCTGGGAATTGAAGACCGTTGGTATTGGATATCGGACCATTGGGAGTCGAAAGATAGATCAGAAAGTCGCTTGTTTATCACTTCTAAGAATTTATTGAAGTTAGAACGTGGATAAAAAACTACTGGCCCGTAATCCATACCAAGTCAGAACCTTGGTTAGAATGTATTTTACTTAACTAATATCTAATAAACACCTTAGAAAAACTTACCTAACATAATTGGAAATGTACTTAAATGTCCACAATGAACACATATGTTATATATTGAACATAAACTAAAGATGTCATGTTAAATTTTAGGAATAATAAAGAAAGAAGAGACGAAAACAATGCATGAAGAGAATGAGAATTAGTATCCAGGTAAGTGGAATTAGTGTTTCATTGTACTTTGAAGTATTATTTAAGCATACTCGAAGACCTTAGTATATGTCTTGTTTATGGTTGTAAGTTAGTTACTTGTACGCATGTAGCGTGTGTGCTTGAGTACTGTGGTGTTATTTGAGGCTAGATTGATGTGTTGATTGCTTCATGAAATTAAATGCTTTGAACCGTATGAATTTGCTTGATTATCGCAAAAGTAATCTAACATAAACTCAGCTTAACCATTAACTAGACTTACATTACAACCTACTAGGGGAAACGATTAGGAAATACAGGCCAAATACGGACGCCTTCATTGAGAATAGTAGAAATGGTCGTCTCCTCACCCTGAGTCAAACTAATCGATAGAACAGGGGGTCGTAGCCAGTTTAGGGTAAGTGGTTCAAAGGTAGTTTCAAAAGGAGTGTGTTCTCCATTGCATAAGCTTTGGTTTGGTGACTAAATTCACGAGTGCACAGTATTAAACTCCTCGAAATTCGGATTAGAGCCGGCACAATTTCTCTAATCTTATGATGATTGATCAACGTTGTACAATGGCATTTGCTTGATCATGCATTGCATCTACTTAAATTTCTTGAAAACTCTGGTTGCTTGTTGTCAAATGTGTACTACTATCTTCATCCCACTTACTAAGTAAGTTGCTGTTCATTTTCTTATAGTTGTTTTGTAAATTTCTCTAGTAGACTCACCAGAAGGCTAAAGAATAGGGTCGAGGAGTGAGATTCAAGATTTACCTAATTAGAATTCTATTCGGTTTATCAACTGTATTAACATATAAGAAAACTAATAGTCTCTTTAAGTGACCTCTAGTTTTCAGTCAATGAAATTTATTCCATGCTTTACAAGTCTGTGGATTTTAGTGAAATTTAACTTGTAAAAGTTATTTTTTGAAATCTATTTTTAAAAGTTACACTATAGGTTAACTCCTACCGTGTACTAAATGGGGCACTTCCAAGTAGTAGAGTGGTGAACGCCTTGTATAGGCTATATCTATGTTAGTAGCTAAGGTAGTAGCTTCTAACGTAAGATGGTTTACATGACGGGGTTATTACGACTCTCTAGTTTGAGGCGTGATAATATAAGTATAGTACATATATATATTGTAGTATATTAATTATTATATATTACATATACTATATACTTGATTGCATTATATATATAGTATATATATAGTGTTTGCATTATATATATAGTATATTATCTATACATAAATATCTTTAGCATTTAGGGTTGGCTTGTTCTTGAACCATCAAGCTTAATAGCCGGTTTAAGGGAGATTAGCTTACTGATTTGGTGGCTTGGTAACTCGGCGAGTTGCTACGGTCAAGCCACTTGGCCCTTAGGGCTTGGTTGCTCAACAACCAGTTTAGGTCTATCTAAGGTGGGCCTAGGCTAGTTCACTATTTGTAACCGACCCTTACATAGGTTTAAATGGATCAAATAGTTATAATTTAAAGGTTCTTGTATTTGCAATACATCCAATTCCAATAATATGAAAATTTAGTGCGTAGGATATAGAATATTTCTACAATTGGAAACGTTTAACCCTTAGTTGGGTTATGCTAAATTATTTTTCTTATCTTTTCTTTTCAAATCATTAAAATAAATTTTTTATCAAATCATAAAATTGTTAAATGTAGTATACAAAAACCATGTACTACGTAACCTTGATAAAACATATTAGGTGATAAGTTAAGAAATGAGATGTTTTTAATATCTTTGTAGATTAGAGTTAGTAAAAGTAGAAGAAAGTAGTGTAAAAATGAGATTGTAAAAAAAAAGAAGAAGAAAGTAGCGTAAAAATGAGATTGTAAAAAAAAAAAGAAGAAGAGAAGTTCCCCCTACCTTAAAAAAAAAAAGCAAGAACAAAAGAGAGGGATAAGATGGTAGACGTAAGAGCGTGTAGACTTAAGATTTCATTATAGGTTATGATTTTATTGTTATTTTCTTTAAGGTTAGAAAAATTCAATAGTATTAATTTTTTATTTTAGTATTATTCAATTAATATTACAAGGTAGGTATAATATACCCTAAAATCTATGCCCTGTATACTTTAGAGTATAAGTTCCAAAATGAGTACAAGATATCTTCAAGTTAATACCCATACCCTATCTTTTGGAAACAAGTTCCAGGAAATTACTATTTGGAACCTACCTTATGATCCTGTTTACCTATTTGGAACTTAGTTGGAAGAATAGGATTCGGGTGGGTACCTTATATAGTAAGTTTACATAATCAGCCCTATGAAGGTTGCATAAAATTCCCTACTTGTGATTTATATTAGAGTCTTAAGGGTCTTAAAATTTTCTATCAATTTTTTCCAAATTTCTTTTTTAAATCTTAAGAGGGATTAAGTCATCCCATAATTTATTTATCTAATTATTTTGTAATATTTGAAGCTTGAAATTTACTTTTCCTACGTAGATATTTTTGCTTAAATTTCATACTCCCAAATACTTATTTAACATTTTCATTTTATTACTATAACTAATTAGATTTTGTTATATATATGTGAGTCCTACAATACATATTGTTTTGATAATACTAGGTCTAGGTTATAAATTGTATCTATACTCAACTTGTATTAATTAGATTGATATCATTAGTTATTTACCAATTTATTATGTGGTTTCTTTATTCTATGAGAATTACATTTTTAGCCAAAGTTTCATTACACATTTTTATTTAAAATCTTGTTTACATTACATTTGATATTTTTATTAAGTTGTGTACTATAGGTAGAAGTATGGGGTTACATATTAGTTCAGTTGATGATTGTAACACCCTAGGATTTCAAGCCTATATGATTACCCTAAGATTCGAGCCTCTAAATTTAGGGCGCCGGGCTATAATATCCGTTTAATTTCAAACTTCACAATAAGTTTAGAAAAATTAGATAAAGTAATTTAAGTAAAGTTAATTTGTCAAAATAAGTTATATAAAAATATTAATTTAAGAAAACATCAAATTATCGCTAAAATCGATAAATATCGAAAACGTGAAATTCAAGCATTTAGATATAACGAGATATTACAGATAAGTTATTTAACTTATAAAAATAATAAATGAAGTTGAATTATATATGTATTAACATAGAACATGCGTTATATATATTAAATACACATATATAATAAGAAATTATTATTTACATAAGGTAAATTAGCATAAAAAATGGAAAATTAATTAAAAAATGAAAGGATGAGTCATCCTATGATGTTGTAGCCAAGGATTAAACTGGATTGATGAGTCAAAAGGCAAATAATAAGACAATGATAGCTCATACTTTGGAAAAATAAAAAAATTACATGTGTAAGCCACATGTTCAATTTTTATAAGTTCTAATCCATTTGGAAAATATAAATAGGGCATGTACACTTCAAAAACAACATTTCAAAAGTCTAAAAAAAAAAAATAGAAAATCGCTCAAGAAAATTTCGAAACAAATTAGAAAAAAATAAGAAAATTAGAGCAAAAACAAGGTACGGAATTTGATTAGATTGGTTCAATAGGCTATTGGCATCTAGTTGTGGTGGCCATTTGGGGTTAAGGAAAGCACCACTAGAGGAGGTGTTCCGACAAGATTAGGTGGTCGGTTTAGGTGAACCAAATTTTTGGCTAAAATTTTATAATTTTTCTAAAAAGATCAAATGATATTATTTAATTATGGAACTTAGTTTTATGGAGTTATTTTATGTATAGATTAATTTTATAATTTTATTTTAGTGAAATAATTATTGGAAATATAAGTCCCTTAAGAAATGGCTTTGTTTGGACGAAAATTGAATTAAATTTTAGAAATAGTAAATAATTTCATTTCAAGTTGAAAATTAGTATGTGATATACTTAATATATTTATTTAATTGTAGCAACAAGAATTTTTTTAAAATAATCATGTTTACAATTTATTGTAATTATTTTGGATAAAACTGACAATTAACTGTTTTAGTGAATTAATTAGTTTTTAACAACATCAAAGTATAAGCCTTATGTATTATGATTTTTGGAAGTTCATAATGATGTTTAGGACATTTGAATTTTATTTTGTGATTAAATTCACTTGTTCGCTTAATTTTCATTAATTTTAAGTGAAAATCACTATTGTCACAAAAATATATAATAGCTAGTTTAGTATAATTCATGGTCAATAATTACACAACATAATTTTGTGAGTTTATAGGATTTTTTGTGGAATTAATCGGGCTCTTATACTATTTATTATGTATTTTTATAATATAAACCTATATATTAATCTAATATATGATATACTAATTAGTATTAACGTGATACTCATTAAACGTGTAAAGGAATTGCATTCTTGAGTGCATAATGAATACTAAACAACTTAAGGAATAAGGAATTTTATGACTTTTAATTTAGATTTAGGATTTATTTGAGTTATAATAACGTATGGTCGAATTGGTAACATGAAATGATATTTGTGGAATTTTGACAAAAATTGATAAGTCCTGATTCTTAAGATATCCTAATGGTACTCAAAATAATAATCACGACAATATAAAGTTTATCAAAATTCGATAAGTAATGAATAAGATATAAGTGAATTACGCTTGGAAACGCAATTGCAAAAAAACATAAGAATTTAGTATTGACTCATAGTTAACTTGGGGTTTGTGTATATTTTTCTAGGTGTGATAGGTGAAGAACGACCACATCGTGAAGCTTAGGATTTTATGCTACTATTGAACTTAGGTAAGTGGATATTTCCGTTTTTGTGCAAGTAGACCTATGTTTACTTAACTTAGAGTCAATTGTGTTGTGAATTGAAATGACGTGCTGGATTAATTGGATACTTGATTTTGTTGAATGTGTGTTGAAAAGGTGAAATATTTCCTTGTGTATGAATGATTCATCGATATGTATTATGTTTGGAAAACTTGGAAACTGAATTGGTCTTTAGGGTATTCACCTAAGTGAACCTTATGTGAAGGAATGTAATATAAAGCTGAGAAACAAAATTGAAGTTAAGATAATTGAATTGTTTATAATGTGGAACTTGAGATTCGTACCTGATACTGGGCTATTGTACTATTCACTACATTCATGGCATGACACAAAAGGACCTATAGGTTGAGTTTTTGAAAGCTTCAAAACTGTTGAGTTAGCTTTTGAGCATATAAAATTGCTTTGCTCAACTTATTCTAGCCATGATGTGTAACTGACTACGAATTGGATTTTCAAACTATAATGGGTGGTTTTTGTTGGGGGTCCTACTCCTAAGCAGCTCCTTGTTACCTTAAGTTCCTGGATGTAGTACCCAAATGCCTGAGTATGTCAACTAACCAGATGAAGAATTGGAAAAATATAAGACATCGGTACCGATGCATGTTACGTGCATGAGCATGGCACTAACTTCTTACATAAACAATTTATATTGGTAGCTTAAAGTATGAAATTGAATATCTTATGGTTTTGATCTAGGTGAGTATGTATTGTGCTTGTTCTGTGTTTTGCTTTATCTACTCTCACTTAGCTCATAAAGAGCTAAGAGGACACTTGTGTATTCTCAGGTTATGAAGAGAATTGATCGGGCAACACTGTCTAGGGGAAAAAGTTTTTTAAGAGTATGTAAGATGGAGTCAGTCGCTTTAAAAAAAGGTCTTGTTGTATTTTGTTCTTAGTTCTATAAAGGATTTGTACATATAAAAAAAAAGTACTGTATTTTAGGTTTGGTTAAGTTTGATGGATGCACCTTTTGTATAAATAGGTATAAAGTTGAACTCCATTGTAATACTCTTTTGTTATAAATAGAACTTTTGTTAAGTATAAACAAGTATTCCTGTGTGATGGTACATCTTATGTTATACCGGGATGTGATAACGATGGTTATTATTATCATTTTACTATAAGTTATTATAGCTTATACGAGTTTATTAGTTTACTTGTATATGAAAATATTATTATTATTATAGCCTTCATTTTATGGCTTTATCAATTTTATCATTTAGTCAAGTTTCTTATTATTTAAAGTTCAAAGTTAAACTTTTATTATTTTATTTTTATTATTTTTTTGGGTCAACTCTTTTAACTGTTGTACTCTTGTAACAAAGTTTAAATAAGGATGGAAATTGCTTCTTGAATGGTCTCAATTTAATAGTTCAAAAAAAATTCTACTGTCAAACTTTATTTTGTCAGAATGCTAAATAGTTTATTCCAATAATACCAACAATAGAAAACTTTGTATTCATCTTGTCAAATTTTTGGGGTTTCACAGTTATTGAAGTTAAGTTGCTTTTGCTTTGAAGTGAGTGGTTGGTTTCATGTTGTGAGTTATTAGTAAAGTGTCTTAATGTTATAGGTTGATGTGGTTATTACTCCGTAGGTTTGTTTCTAAAGATTTTGTTTTTCTCTTGTTTGTTGAGCTATATTAAGCTCTCAAGTTATTGTGTTAAATTGTTGGAGGTGTTTTAGGTTGTTTAAAGCATTATGTTGGATATGAAGATGGTTGAATTTAATGTCAATGTAGCTGCAACATATAGTGAGAGTGGTGTTCCACTTCTACATTGTAGATGGCAATACAATGCTACCCCAAGTCCATCGATGAAAGAATCGATAAATTGAACACCATGACTATTGAGTTAACTTGTATTGTGCCAATTAGCCATAGTTTGGCCTGTTCAAGCCCTTTAAATGGAAAATTAAGCTATTTTTAAGCAAAGAGGAGTATAAGGAGCTAGATATCGAGCTAATAACCATGCTTGAAATGTAGTATATCTACATTGGAATGCTCGAGGTGTTAATATGGATATAAGAGCTTATAGAAGGATTGATTTCGATAATGTAAAAGAACCTGATGAAGAGGAAGAATACTATAAGGTTGAGTAAAGAGGAGGATGAGCTCCCTAGGGTCTTAAGAATGTCAAACTATAGATGCCAGCCTACTTCGGGTTTAGGAATGCAGATGATTACCTTATTTAGGAAGATAAAATCGAGATGATATTTGAAAATGACTCCCTTGAAAATGGACATGGAAGGTTAGAAAATTATAAGAGTGTTGGAAGATAGACCATGGTCCAACTTGTTGAAGCACTTCTAATGGAAAACCGAGCTACTTTTGCCCAAAGAACAAGGAGCTAGTAACTGAATTAATAACAATGCTTGAAATGTAGTATATCTAGTTTGGAATACTCGAGGTGTTAGTATGGATATAAGAGCTTATAAAAGTATTGATTTTGACAATGTAGAAGAACTCGACGAGGAGGAAGAATACTACAAGGTTGAGGAAAGAGGAAGATGAGCTCCTTAAGGCCTTAAAAATTTGAAGCTACAGATTTTGACTTACTTTGGGTTAGGAATGTAAATGAGTAGCTCGACTGGGAAGATAAAGTCAAGATGGTATTTGAAAATGAGTACTTTGAAAATGGAAATGGAAGGCCAAAAAATTATAAGAGTGTTGGAAGCTTCATAGGCCATAATCTAACTTATTGAAGCCTTTCCAATGGAAAACTAAGCTACTTTTGAGCAAAGAGGAGTACAAGGAGTTGGATATCAAGTCAATAACAGTGCATGAAATGTAGTATATCCAGATTGGATTGCTCAAGGTGTTAGTATAAATACAAGAGTTGATAGAATAACTGATTTTGATAATGTCTAAGAACCCAATGAGAAGAAAGAATACTATAAGTTTGAGGAAAGAAGAGGACGAGCTCCCCAAGGCCATGAGAATGGCAAGCTACAAAAGCTAACCTACTCTAAGTCAGGTAATGTAGATGGCTACCATGATTGAGAAGGTGAAGTCAAGATGATATTTGAAATTGACTACCTTGAAAATGGAAATGGAAGGATAGAAAATTATAAGAGTGTTAGAAGCTTCTTAGGCCATAGTTGGACCCCTTGAAGCCATTCCAATGGAAAACTGAGCTACTTTTGAGCAAAGAGGAGTATAAAGAGCTAGATATTGAGCTAATAACAATGCTTAAAATATAGTATATCTAGATTGGAATGCTTGAGGTATTAGTATGGACATAAGAGCTTACAGAAGGATTGATTTCAATAATGTAGAAGAACTTAATGATGCGGAAGAATACCATAAGGCTGAGGAAAGAGGAGGAAGATCTCCCTAAGGCCTTAAGAATGTTAAGTTACAGATGTTGACTTACTTTGGATCTGGGAATGTAGATGACTACCTTGATTGGGAAGATAAAGTCAGGATGATATTTGAAAATGACTACCTTGAAAATGGAAATGGAAGGCTAGAAAATTATAAGAGTGTTAGAAGCTTGAAGATGATAGTTTAAAGATTATAGGTAAAGCTTTATCGGTCATGCAATTCTGAGTTTCAAACTTACGATTTGCAGCAAACATAAATCAATCATTAGAAAAAGAAGATTTGGATTATGATTAAGTATTAACATCAATTTAAGTTTTTATGATGTCCTACCATCTAAGTATTTGCTTGGAACTTTTTCCTTGACTTTTAGTGCCTAAATACAGTTTGTCATGCCATCGTTGAGTTAGGAATAAGGCGATACTTATATTCAACCTGCTATTTAGTCTTCATAAAACACTATACTTTCAAATCTCTTCTTATTTAATAAAATAAATAATAGTGGAAATCTTTACAATAGTGAGCTATACTTAAAGTATCACTATATACATAACTTCTGTACACTACATACTTCCATCACAATATATTAATGTCTTCTCACCTCAATAGTGTGGTGTCTTATCTAAACTTCTTTTATGACTTGAGGATAAGACAACTTATCTTTTCAACTTATTATAAGCTAAGTGAGAGTGGATAAATAAGTAGTAAACATAAGCATAATCTAACATAATAATCATTCCTAGCAAGTTGTTAGTTAAATTATATTATCTTTCATTTCATCTAAGAAGTCAATGTTGATAATATATGTCATGCTCATGGATGTGACATGCATCCATACAAATATCTTAGCTTAACTTAGCCTGACCATTCGATTGGTCAGCTTCAATCAGGCATCATCTAGATACAAAGTTCGAGAATGTATCAATACAATAAAGAGTTGCCAAAACTTAGCCTAGCAAAAACTACGTGAAGTGGTTAGAAAATCCAGCACATAGCTAGCTCAATGGATACAATGCAATTTCTATATGCTTAAAAACCCAGCTTTTCATATAAATCTAGCTTAGCAAAATCTTAGTTTTTGAAAACTTGACCTGTAGGGCCTTTTTGTGCCAAGCCATGAGTGCATCAAATCATATATTAAGCAATACCAAGCAAATTATTAAGTAAGCTTACTCTTTAATTATTAGCCCAGCCATTACCTTATTTCATTTATACTTTCATCTCTAATACCCCATTATTGGTTTCACTTAAGTAAGCACCTTAGAAGGCAAGTTAGTACCTAGCTTCTTTATCAAGTTAGTACAAATCTCAATCTACAAGTCATAACCAATCAGTTAGTAACCTAACATGTTTCATTCAACAACATATACGAAAGAGATCATGAATCATTTCATAGCTCATCAATCAACAAGTCATGCTTACATAAGCTCAATCAAAATAATTATAGTGAAGCAGTTAGAAGGTCATAAGAGTAGATATAATCTACTCTAACACATGAGTATCTGCTTACCTAAAATTGTCGATAACTCAAAGCCTATGTTTCAACACAAGATCCTTCTTTAGCTAGTTCACCTATAAGGCATACATGCAATGGTTACCCATAAGTTAGATATAAACTGATTTAAGAAGTTTTTTATGTCTATTATACCAAGTACTTTCTAACTTAGCTTCTAGTTCTCTTTCTAAGCTAACTCCATCATAAAGCTCTAGCCTAAAATTTTTTTACCTGACTTCTAAGATAGTTCTAGCTTATTGATCCTATTAAGAAATCC
The DNA here is from genome assembly GCA_024138005.1 of Lumnitzera racemosa. Classification (NCBI taxonomy): domain Eukaryota; kingdom Viridiplantae; phylum Streptophyta; class Magnoliopsida; order Myrtales; family Combretaceae; genus Lumnitzera; species Lumnitzera racemosa. Next base: position 67,310,717 of record JAMXBC010000002.1, on the reverse strand, counting down.
TCTAGATTAACTTTTGAGTGCCAATCTAATACGGGGTTTTAACTAGTTAGGCTTCTAACCTACCTTCTAACAAACTCTAGCATGTACATTTCAATGGAACCTAGGTTCTAATCAATCTTCTAACTCACTCATTTACCTTTATAATTCAATAAATTGCTTCACCTCGAGACTAATACCACCATCCTCATATTAGCTAGAACAAAATATCACTCAAAACCCCATTTTAACACATATATTAGTTAATTTAGGTAAAAACACATATGGGTTAAGTAGAGAAACATGAAGTTTTAGTAGAAAACATGTAGTTTAGCCTTTAACAATCAGTTTGCAAACTAATACTCCATCTAAAATTAGAAGTCCTCCTCTTCTAAATATCACCAAAGACCTTCAATTCCTTATTTCATAGCAAAAGTACCATAAATTCATCAAAGATTTCCTTAAGAAAAACACATCCAGTGCACATTTTCATCAAAAATAAAAACTTATTAAAAACCTAACTTGTTAATCTTGAAAAGCCAATTAAATAGGTGACACTACAATTTTTAATGAACTTACACTTAAAAATTTAGGTCAAAACTACATTATTTGAGTTTTTGAAAATGTGAAGGAAAATTAGTGGGTGGAAAGTTTTTCTTGAGGAACCCATACATGTACTTAAAATTTGGAAAATCTAGGTTGATATTGGACTTCTATACCAAAAATTGCTTAGGAAAACTAAGTTTCATAATTTTTGGAAATCGTTTACTATTTTTAGTCAAATTTTGATAAAAACAAGAAAAACCATTTATTCATGGGAAATCGCTGCTTTGGTTACCATCAGCTATCTTAAGTATTGTCTCACCTCGAAAAGGTAGAGTCGTAATAATCCTCCTGTGTAAACCATCTTAAGTTAAAAAATGACCTTACTGCTGTTATCTTAAACCTATTTCACATTAAGTGTACTTGAATTTATCGCATTGAAACATCTAGTTCAATACCTACTTGATATAAACTTGTAAAATAATTCTTTTAAAATAACTAATAAAGCAAACTCGTAAGTTTGACTTTCTAAAAGAGTACTAGTTAAACTCATAAGTATATGTTATTTGGTATATAGATCAAAAGATGGAAAACTAACGAGCCCCTTGAGAAGACTCGAGAAGTATTCTTAGCAGTTAGAAAAAATTAAATAATAAGAATGAAATTCAGTCGAATTCTTCTTGATCCTCATTCTTTAACCTCGTTTGCTAAAGTTTTGGTTTTGGGTACAATAGTTGTAGTTTCATTCTGAACCTGTAAAATAAATTATTGGGAAATAAGCGACAACTTGCTCAATAAGTAAGGTGGAGATAGAAGTATGCATTTAGTATATCATAAGTAGGGTTTTTAACCTAATTGGTTAGATGAAATATGTGTATAAGTAAATGCCATCGTATGATGTTATCCGGTTTGTCATGAGATTAGAGAAATTGTGCTTGCTCAAATCTGGGTTGAGGAGTTTGACATTGTACACTTACGAATTGAAACCGAACCGAACCGAACCTTTGCAATGGAGAACACCCTTCTCCCCTAACTACTTTTAAACCACAACCTCCAACCATACCACAATCTCCTTTTAAAACGTACACAAATAGCAATAATTGTCTCAGTTCCTTAAAATAATTAAATAAGATGACCCAATGGGCTTAACCAACTTAATTTGACACCTTAAGCCTTAAAATGCACCTAATTTGTGTCAAGTGTATTTGTAATTAAGATTAAGAAATCTAATTATACCTTAATTTGCTAATTAGGGTTTTACATCATAATTAACTATAAGTCAAGAGTGATTAATCATATAAAGCCAATAGGAATTATGAAAATATCTCCTTAATGATGCCAACCTTATACTTCGGAAGACAATATACTTTTGGAAGACAATAACCCCGTATACTTTTGGATCCGAACTCGGAGACAGATATAAGTGTTAATAAGTAATCCTTAGAAATGCTCAATAAATAATAATAAAATTCATAAATTAAACAATTCAACCTTAAATAATAAGTCATAAACCCTAAGTAATAAAGTTAGAAAACCCTAAAACCTTAATTGTACACATAAAACCCCTAATATGTGAGAAATATTAAAACGATTAGAAAATATCAATGGATTGAGTAAAACCTTAATTGGAAGTCTAAAACCCTAATTCAACTAATAAACCCTAAGTGTATCCTTAAACTATTCACTTCTTACAAATAATTTCTCTAATTGCTAGGAAACCCTAAATCACTAGCCTCATATGCGTTCCAAAAACCCTAATCGATCTCGAATAATAAAAGACTAACAAATGAAGTGTCAGTTAATGAACTTAATTAAAGTGATAAAATATGCAAGACCTTAATTAAGCTTAAATTGCATAATTAAGTACAATCATGATTAATTAGCTTAATTACCCTTTAATCCACTACTAACTCTCACTACATCTTAATTAGTAACAAGTCAAACTCATTTAAGAACAAAGGATTAATTTGGAATTAAAGGACACTTGTCATTTAGGAGACAAAATTCTCCCTCATTTGGAAAAAAGCAAACAAGGTACAACAGCACTAAGAAGAAACCATGTACCCTTATCTCAAAGTAGCTACCTCTTGTCACCTTTAATCCACCTTTAATATCTATCATTTCACCCCTCTAAAACCCTCTCTACAAACCCAAATAAAAATCAAGGAAAGAAAGAAGGAAAACCAAGAAGCGCTCTTGCATTCTCTTAGGTACATTAGCGCCTTTTAGCACTACCATCACCATATGCCACCAAATTACAGACCACCGCCACCAAATCACAGACCATCCCACCACCAAAATGTCATACACACATTATATTTTCTTGAAGACTAACTTGTATACCTAAAGAAGCACATTTCTACTTTGTTTTTAAGTGAAAAAATTAGAGTTGGTATAAACCAATTTAAGGTAAAACTCACTTAACTTAAGTTTCTATTTACAGTAGTTTTATTTTTGATATCTTATGAGTTTAGGATTAGAAATACTAGATTAACATGTTATAATCATGTGCATGTCATTTCAGAGCCTCATAATTACACCTTCATTGCTGTACTTAACTAGTTTGTTACTTACATTCTAGAAGTGTAGGAGATAGTTTTATGTAGATAACTTGAAAAGATATCGATAAAACTTCATGAAACCTTAAGTACCATGCATACCGCCCTTCCTTAGTGAATATCCATCTTTCTTTCACCACATTATATAATGTTATTAGCTTAAAACAATAAGAAATGATATTAAAAACAAGGAAACATACTAGAATAATTATTGATGGAAAAGGTTAAAGGAAACCCTAGAAGAACCTTACTTAGCCACCACTTTCATGAACATTTTAAATCTATAAATTTTTTTATTAGCTTAATAACATGATTATTTAGTGTTAAGTATGATTTAAGGTGTAATTAACCAAGTTAAGTAGGGTAATATTAAGTTAATGGCTTAAACTAGTTAAGTTGGTGATTAAAGCCTTAGGAATAGTGTTGGAAACTCCTTAATAAAATGAACGAGATCTAGAACACTTAGTAAAATGAGTTATTTAGGGACTCATTATGATATTTGACCCATTGGAATAGGTTAGAATCAAATTTAAGGTCATAGAATGCAAATTGGGCCTACACTAGCTTAGCTAGTTATTAAAACCTTAAAAATATGGTTAGGAGTTCAATAAATAAAAAACCAGATCTAAATTCTAACAGAAAATAGACTTATCTAAAGGCCTTTAGTGGGCTTAAGTTTAAAATTATAAGTAGAGTTAGGCTCAAGGTCCTAAAATATAAGAAAAGCTCAAAAGCCCTTAAAAGAACCAAGAATAGAGCCCAATAACTTAGTGACTGGATTTGAAATCTAAATTAAAAGGCTTATAAAATAAAATATAAAAGGTCTATTAAGTCTAAAAGCACATTAAAGCCATCCCTCATAGGCCCTTTAATAGGTAAGGGCCTTAAACTAGTAAAAATGGCTCATTTAGGCCCTTGAGAGCAACACCAAGGCCTAAGGTGAAAATTTGAAGTGTTGGATAGAAAAGTATACTTAAAATACTTAAAAAGAAGCCAAAAATATTAAGTGTAAGGTCCAAGATCAAGAGTTAAGCCTAAATCCCAAAATTAGGCTCAAACCCTAAAGCAGCCAAACATACCCTTTGGACCATGAACTTGTAAGGCCTAAACCAAAACCTTACTGACTCAAAAGCCCAAAAATAATCTCACTAAATGAAAGAACACTCGAAAATGATAAAAATCAACCATGAGAATACGAAATTCCGACTTAAAACGAGAAAGTTATAACTAAGAAACAAAATAAGCAGAAATAAGACATTATAGCGAGGCTAGTGAATAGATTATGTGTAAGATAATTCTTATTTACTTTAGTTATCTTACTCATGTGATTTAGTATACCAAGTTCAAGACTACTAAGAACTACTGGCAATACTTGACTTTAAGGTTAAGTGAGTATATCGCCCCTTACTTTACTCTATTTTGTGCCTGTAATTAATGTACTATCTAATTATATATAATAACTGAACTTAATGCATGTTGAGGTACATGAGAACTTGTGTGTACTTATTTTAGTTGACCTATGCTTGCAAAATATCTTAAGATATTTTAAACACCCTTTTTTGTTGCATTAGAATGCATGGCAATGGAGTGTCTAGAATATACTTGCTTAACTACCGCATGAATCTGGAATTAATAAATATTCAACCTCTAATTAAAGTAGACATGCATTACATTTTACAACATGAGTTAAAGGGCATCAGCACCATGCAATAGAGTGAGAGATCATGCTTAGATGGATCCATATTAATATTATGTATTGTGATTGTTTATTGTACGATGTATTTTGTGCGATGTGCTCTTGCCTTGACTTGTAGGAACTACTCGGCTTCGAGGAGTACCGATTTTTGCTTGAGGTTGAGCTGTGTCTATTGTTGAGGTTAGTTATATTATTAAGAGGTTTTGTATTGGACGTAGATACCTAGGTCCTAACGTGCTTAAATACTTTATAACCTAAGCAATAGTAGGTGTTAAAACTGTACTGTATACAGTTGCCGATTGACTGTATAGACCATTTGCATTGCATATGCTTGTACATGCATTCATATTTTAGATAAATAACTTGCTTGTTATTGTTTGATGATAAGGTAAAAAAGTTACTCACTAAGCTAGATGTAACTTATGCCTAATAGTTTCTTTTGTAGATCTAACAAAGTTAGGGCTGGGCTAGGATTCGAGTGCAGAGTGCTCCATTGAGCTGAGAAAATAGACTATAAGTTTAGGAAAGTAAGTAATATAGTTAAATTAAACTTTTAAAGTCTTTAGTGGCTTCATGATTATCAGGATATGGATACCCTTTCTTATTGTTTGGTAGGTAATTCCGACTCTCTACGGTTCTGGTGACTATGAATTGCTAGATCACTTATAGGTATATGTAAAGTTAAGCAGATGTGTGTAAAATGAATAAGCACCCTTACAAACTCTCTAGTGAGAGCTTGCAACCTTTGACTTGCAAGGCAGTCTTTCTATTATGGGTACATACATGATATGAAGATTTTAGGTAAGACTATAAAGCTTCCTTTTGGGGCGTTACACAATAACATTCATGGAACAACCATAACATAGAGCTCAGCTTCCATTATAACAAATCGGATCTCAAACACAAGCATTGTACATACATAAACAGCTAACTACAAGCATAAGCAAATATATACCAAAATCTCCAAATATTCTAAAATAATACCCCAATTGCTATTAAGCATTGATCTCACTTACCTAGGCTTCTCATTTTCTCACCTAAGGAGTTACTTGCGATAGGCCTTAGCCGATAGTCCTTATAATAAGTGGCCATTTTAGTAATCATAGAACTACTATATATAGGCTTTATTTCATGACTCAAATTGTTATCTTTAATTTAAGGTTATACTTCACTTAGTATACCATGTTTCTAGTTCTCTTATGATTAGGCTCGTTATAGTCTAGTCTCTAGTTTAGCTTCTAATTCATTTTCTGAATCAGTCTCTAATACAACTTTTGATTACAATTTTACTTACAAGGTCTAAAACATCTACTAATCCATTCTATGAAGTTTAACTAACTACATTTCATGTATGTAAAGTTTTTAATTTAGATTTTGATCATCTTTTGAGTTCACTTTATACATCTTGTCTCTGATCTAGTTTCTTAACTAGCCTTCAATTAGGACATACTCCACAATTCAGCTAAAATTTCTACAATTTCAATATATACTTCAACTCCATAGTTAAGGACAGTAACCAAATAGTAATTTTAACCTTAACCTTATTGTATGACTCACTGAAAGCATGAGTGTAAATTGACTGTATCGGATTGAAAAAGTAGTACAAATAGTAAGTTAAGGTTGTATTCTATAGGGAGCTAGATGCTAAGTACTAAATTACTTGAGTTTTTCCCTAAGCTAAGCTATTGATAATTAAACTATATGTGAATGAAAACTAAATAATAAAGTGAATACTAAACCAAATGTTCTAATTATACTATGAGGGTCTTAAGTCTAGGAGATAAAAAATGATCAAATTGGGATTCGTAAATATATTATCATTTGAATCGATGTGATGTCTTAAATTGATATTCGAAATTAATTAAAAGGGATTTAACTAGACTCATTAGAACTCGCTTACTTCTTAAAGTAGTAAAATTTTAATTATAGTGTAAATTTACCTGCTACGACAATTTATTTATAATTATTGAGTAAATAATAATCCGCTTATATCGAGATTATTATTTTAGTTAAAAATATAGTTTAAGTATATCTCTATGACCCAAACCATATTTTCAATCACATTAAGTGCATGAGTTCATAAATTTAATTAAAACTTACATATTCCTATGATGAGTTTTTTAAAAAATTTAGCCTATGTTTAACACGAGTTATTGAAACCCTCCTACTTTATCTAACTAAAAAGTAATAGTTAAGTACTAAATAACTAGACAATGAATACAAGAAAAAAATACGAAAATACTCTATATCGATATTAGAATAATAAACATAATACATCGACTCATCATATCCATCAATATAAAACCCAAATAAATTAAGTACAATATCTCATCGTAAAATCTAAATGAATCAAGATATATATAAATTAAAATAATGAGGAAAAGAAAATACCTCGATCGGTATATTCAATCCCAAAACCGAATACAAAATTAGCATATCTTGATATATTTGAAACTTAGGATAGTCTTCTAATGTGTTAAAACAAAACAATTTAAAGTCTTGAAATTAAACAAAATATAATCAAATTAATAAAATTAATAAAATAGAAACAAACTTAATGTATCGGTTCTTAAATATTATCTCTTTTATACTATCCCCAAGGTACTGTTTCTTTCCTTTCGTGAACTACGGTTTAAAAAGAAAAACCTAAGCTACTCTATTCTCCTCTCATCCCCACTGTCCTTTTTATTCAAAATTGTCTACTCTATTCTTCTTTTTACCTCTAGCTTCGGCTCCCAGGTTATCATCGAAAAAAATGCCCTCTTTTGTCCATTGATGGGCTTACATCATGCTTCATGGACTCCCCTTAAAGATAGCCCCAAAGTGGTAGTATAACTCTTAAAATTCTAGAAGAAGTTACTCCTGCTACTGGGCATGTGACTAAAGCTTCTGAATATTCTTCCTCAAAATTCAGCCGGCCCCACGTTAATTTGCTCAAGGGAAAGAATTCTCCACGTGTTGAACCCAACCTCCTTAAAGATATACAAAATCCCATTAATGAAACAAGATGATAGCTCCTGCTTTCGTCAATGTTTCTAAATATGGAGCTCCTGTCATCTGACGAAGCTACTCTCAAGCTGACTTGGGCCTCTCGAATTGGAATTGGGCTTGCTCTCTATACATTCTATTACTCAAAAGTGTAGCCCCTCTCGTTACTAACAAGGTTCGGTTATCATATCAACTAAGAGGCTCTCTGTTTCAGCTTGTCAAGGTCTGCTTGCTGCTCACCCAGTGACCGTCCATCATGTAATTAGCTGTTCGTCTTGAGTGTAACTCGATCGGCTTGAAGAGAAGCAGAGCCGCTCTGTTCTTGGTTGTTTGTGAGGTGAATCGTAGCTGTCCGCTGCTATCAAAATCCGCTTAGATCAAGTCTGCTGTTCGTGTTGCTTGCAACATGGTTCATGTGAATGTCCTGCTATTCTCGGTTAGGAGTTGCAGCAAGATGCTCGGTTGGTGCTGTAGCTTTAAAATTCAAGAACCGCGGCTGCTATTTTGTTCACATGAAGGAGCTGCTAGTTAGTGCTAGGTTTGGTCATTGTTCAATTAATTGCAGCTAACTTTAGAGCTCACCAGGTGATGCTAATTAGAGCTCTTGGCCTAGTTTGGTGCAGAAAGAAGTATACTGTAAGTTGCTGTCACGCGGTGCTTTGTAGCTGCTAAAAATCAAAATTCTTCGCATGTTGCTGCTCTTGGACTTGCTCCAAGTTTAACAAAGGGAGTAGAGTTGATGCGGCTGTTTTGTGAGCTTCTCGGCTTGCTTGGTTCGGTGGACTTGCTAGCTGCTGCTCGGATAGGAGCTGCTGCGGACTTTAGGACGCAGTTGCTGTTTTCGGATGGTTCTTGGCTGCAACTGTTTTTGAAGTCCTCTGCTCTGCTGCTGTCACAAAGAAGATGTACGAGTTGCTATGGAGTTGGATGCCGTAAGCTGCTGCTAATCTTGGTCGGAGTTTGGATTGAGGATCTTGGTTAAGTTGTGCTTCTTCGCTATTTGGTGTCTCTCGAGTCAGCTCTTCACATGGATTGTTGCCAAGAATTGAAGTCCGCACTATTGTTGTTTGCTTTAGCTGCTATATGGATAGCGGCTTGGATTTTGGTCGTGGTTGCTTGATTACTTTGTTTCCTGGGGTTACTGCTGTGGGATTGAATGGAGTTCACGACCTGCAGTAAAAAGATGTGCTAATGAAAATTCTACTCACTTAGTTCAATAGTAAAGTGAGTTGCACATCAGCATTTTAGATTAAAATTTAGAGGCTAATTATTGGTGTTTTGTAGATGAGCTTGATTAATGTTCCATCAGCTATTGCAAGTTGTTAAATTATAGTGAGCTGCTACTGGATGGATGTGACGTCTCGATGCTGCTACAACTTGGTGGAACTTTCAGCCTAGTGCTTTACTGCTCAAATATCAAGTCTACGGCCTGCTAAAGTTGGTGAAGTTTCTCGGCCTATAGCTACTATAACTAAAATTTAGTAGCTCGGATAAGAAGCTCAGTTCGGCCACTCAATTTTCAAGTCTTCGACCTGCTGTATGGACACGTAAAGTTATTGTATGTTGCTATCTTGCGATGAATTGAATTCAAGCTGCAGTTCAGACTATGCTCGTTCTTATTCAACTAAGTCCAATTGCTGGAAACCAAGGTACACAACTTGGTTTTTGGAGTGTTGTTACTGTTTGCTATGGAAAGCTATTGCAGTTGAATTGAAGTTGTTACACGAGGAGCTACTCGATCTTGGCTTGAGGAGAAGCCAAGCTGCTTAGCTTAGTGCTCTCGGTTCTTGACTGTAGCTCTAGTTTAAATTGCAGCAAATTTCTACTATTGTTATTCTCTATTTCAAGCTAAACATGATACAAATTGGGAGCTCTAGACAAAGTTTATCAATCTTAAGTTCAAGGAGCTGCTGATTAGTTGTTGATTGCATGAAATGCCCTGCTACTTTCTTCCCAACAAAAAGAGCTGACATGGGCTTAAAGTTCTGGAGCTACTATTAATTTAATTTCAGCTTAAGTAAAGGCTATGAGTTGCTGTTGTTTGTTTAAGTAGAGAAGCTCAAGTAAGGCCACATGTGTGTGTCTTTTCATCTCCAAGATGGGATCCAAACCACTCAATATTATATCTTGTTTCATTTCTACTTTGTATAGTGCTTAGATTGGACTTTAATGTGTTGCTGCGTTGGTTGGTTGGAGAATAAGAACTCGAGTTTGCGAGGAAAATCTGCTACTAAAAGGAGCAGCATGGAGAGAACCAATGAGCTCATATTAATAAAAACTAAGTATAAGCAACTGATCTAAGTGTGTACCCTTGTGAACATGAGTAAATAGCCAATTGAATGACTCTTTCTTTTATAAATTACACAAACTCGCATATAAAAAGGCATACAATTATGATATAAATATATGAGTTTGTACACAACCATTTGAATCATATTTTGATATTTTTTTCTCATTATTTATTAAACTAACTAAGAAAATTGCATTTTTCATAATTTCTAAGCATAACTTACAATAAAAGAATTATGAAATGCATAAATGTGCATTAATTAAGTGGAGGCAAATGTGCAATTTTGCACATTTATCACCTATCTCATATATACATATTTTACTACTTACTTAATATTTACAAAATTAAGGAATTTTTAATGCCCCTTCTTCTAACAATTATAGTAGTCAAACAAATGACTTCTATTATAAAAAAAAAAAAAATTCTATTTCCATTAAGTTAAATATCTTCAAAACTTATTAATATTCAAATTTATGACATAAGTTGTATCAATTTATTAGGTTGCCTTTATAAAATTGCCTCAATTGCTCACTGTTTTGTGAAAATCAAAATTTCTTCAAAATTCCAATATAGAATTTTGAAAAAACTAATCACAAAACATGAAAATATAGTATGTGAGCATCTTATATTAAAAAAAAATTGAGATTGAAACTAAATTATTTGACCTTTCTAAGATTTGATTGAAAATCAATACAAGCATCCAATTTTTAAGGAATATATATTTATACTCAAAATTTGGAAAAACTGATTTCATTTTTAAATTTTACTCACAAAATTACATAGAAAAATCAAGTGGAATACATATATATATATATATTTTAATTTAAGCAAAATCAAAGTAAAATTTAGAACTCATCAAGGGATTGCCTTCTAGCCACCAACAATGGCCACAAATGTGTTGGAAGTTTAAGACAATAGGTGCTCTAGTAAGCTCAAGTATTACTTGGACATTAGATCTACATTTCCTTTAAGAACTTCGTTTGACTAACCCTTGCATTATATTTCCTCTATTATATATATATATATAAATATATATATTATATTGTTTTCTATCTTCTCTTTACTTGTTGAGAGCTCCATCGATTTTATTAGCATTCTATCTAGTTAGAGTAGCACTTGAGCAAAAGGAATGATGCTTTTATAGTATTCATAAGTGATGGGGAAATGAAATAATATATATATATATATATTAGCTATATGTTTCCTTCACTACATTTCATTTTTATATAGGTGCCCTTTCATTTCACTTATATATGTGGTATCCTTTCGTTATATTCTCCTGTTAATTCTTTAATACTTACTCCTCTGAGATAAATATGTGTACATCAAGTAAGACTCGATGAATTCTTAACAACTTATATATTTTTGTTAATTATAATTAATTTTAGTGTATGTTACATTTATATATTAATTTACAGGGTATATATTTATACATGTAAATTACATGTAATATAAATAGACCCTATTAAATATTATTCTAATCATTTTATAATTTTTTAATATCAATATAATTCACCTTTAGTGATTTGTTAATTATTACAATCCTTTTCATGTATTTCCTATTGATAACGAAAAGTATACGTATATTATACTATCGAGCCTAGTTTTATCCTCTTGGTTTCTTTTAAATTAAGTTTTCTTTAAACTGATCAATATTAAACTCTATTCGTTTAATATTGATCTTTGATTAGGGTTTGAAGAAAACTGGTTCTTTCATATTTTGAAAATGCTTTGGAATTGCCACTTAACTGTAGTTGGGAAAAAGGAGTTAAGTTATAACCAATTGAGTAGATTGGTTATAATTTAGCTACTAGTCTATCGATAAAATCGATTTTCAAAATGGTTTTTGAAAACCAAAGATTCGGATCAAGAGGCTAATCTATTAAACCTTAAATGGGTATCACTTATTAATTTTTTGAATTTAACATTACTTTTCAAATATACTCTTTTTCTATTTCTAAAAAATTAATCATATCACATGCGACTAATTTAATTAATTTACACAAACATGGAAAAAATAAAACTTTCCATATTTTAAGTCGCCCCACACTTACGTATAAGTGCCCACATACACGCTATTTGAGATCAGACTTCCACAGTTTGTTCACTAAAAATAATAGCGGGTTTGTTGATTTTAATTTTGAAAAAATTGGGTTTATGTTCTTTACCTATTATGATTTATTTAAAGAAATTTTCTAAAGGAACCTAAATCGAGGTTTATTTGTGGAAAGTTCTATAAATGTCTAAATTTGGGAGTAGTCTACTTATTTTTATTTAATTTTGGAAAGTCGATTTTCTAAGTAATAAAATAACTTTATTATTACTATTATTATTTATTCCTTTACCTTTTATTTTTATTTTTTTGGTTAAAATGTGAAAATAAAAATAAAATTAAATACTTCTTCCTTTTTTTTCCCTCTCTTTTTCTTTTTCTTTTCCCCTTTTTTTCTTCTTAGCTTTTCTTTTCTTCTTTTTATTTTCTTATATATATATTTATATATATAATCACAATTACATGGAATCAATAGGTAAATAAATAAAGGAAAAAAAAAGACAACTAAATAGTCGGATTAAATTAGGAAAGGGGATGTATGCAGGTTGGTCAGGTTAAGCAAGTTGGATCTTAAGTCAAACTCGGTTCGCGGCGCGAGTCACGCGAGCGAGAGAGAAATAGCTCCTAAAGGGTTGTTCTAAGCACCAAACTGATGGGGAAAAGCCACTTTTGTAGCTATTCTATAGGGAATTAGGAGTTTTCCTAAGTACTGTGGCCTAAGGTAGTAGTTTGGGGGTGGTTGGCGATTAGGCAGCAGCGGTGGATTGAGAGAGTATTGGTGAGGTGAGTATGGAGGTTCTACAGTAGAGCATCTATAATGACCCAACAGTATTGTTGTCATGATAGGTCGCCATGTACCGTATAAAGGTCTATTGTCAACCCCTTTGCTGATCATAGGCCTTTCATACGACACATAAGGCTCATTCCACTCTACGTTACCACTAGGCCCATAGACAAGTAATATAGAGCAATTTAACTAAAATTACTTTTATGTTATAAATTAACTAATTGCGTGGGCTCGTGAGACCCACACCAAAACAATATTATAAACAAATGCAGTTCATAACGGAACTGCATAAAATCTAAGTTATGCATAAATACATAAAAGTATCTAAATATCTATAATCTATTACAAAATGTCCTCTTCGCTCTTTGATCGCTCCAACCCATCTCTATCCGAGACTTACCACGAGCATGCCTCGGCTCGGATTGACGAAGAGGTTCTCTTTTACCAACAAAAATCTATAGGGGAGTAAGCTTACGCTTAGTGAGATAAATGCCCTCATCAGTACCATACGGCAGAAATTTATTAGATGCACAATCATATGAATGCATGAACAAACAGTATGCCAAACAACGCATGCAGTGACCTAGGAACTGCATACAACTCAGAATTTCGCCCCTTGAAGTCGAAGTTTGGAGATAATTAACCGACCCAAACCAAAATCCAGGTTCTAGACCTTAAGTTTTATTTCATTTGTACTATCGTGCTCATACCAAAACAAAACTCTACATATATAAATATATATATACTTCCTTTACCAAAATCAAATCGTATCCTTTAAAAATCCCAAGTCTAGCGGTGTGGTAGCCCTCGCAGTCCACAAACACACGCCCTAAGTAGAAGCCACAAGACTCGGCCCCTCACCGACGGTTGGCATCTCCCAACGCCTAATAAGCCCATCAGCTTAAGACAGAGACTTAATATATATGATGGCATAGCTAATGCTCAATCCTGTAGGAAACTCGTATTCCTGTGAGTCCCTTCCCATCTTCTATGTGAAGCGACAGTCGGTGTTACCTGTATGCAATATGGGGAATGCATGATTCATTTTAAGTTCTTAATCATATAAGTGATTAACTTAATTTTCATGGTGATTAACCAATTTCATTTCATACAATTCATAAGTATATATTCATGCAAACAATTCCCATTATTATATATAATTAACAAGTCATTACACTCATCCATAAATTCATACACGTGCATCTCCCATATCCCATAAGCATCCAAATTTATAAATATAAGATTAGGTGCATCTACTTTACAAGCACAATCAAGTAAAGAGTCATCGGGAATTTACTCACTCTGCCATGTGGTTCAATCAAAGTAGTCTAGAGGCAAGTCGTCTCCGTAAACAGTGTCCCCTAGTCATTGAAATAATTTTTATAAGGAATTGAAGCAAACTTAAGAAACTATGTAAGTTTTCCTTAAGTTATATTCTTAACTAGTTTTCGTAATTTTTCCCGGTTTTTACCTAAAGTTCAATCGCGTATAACTTTTTCGGTTTAAATCCGATTTTTATGATCTTATAGTCAATCTTCATCATTTTCGAGTGTACTTTAACATGGTAAGGTTAGATTTTCGAAATGAGGTATACAATTCTGTCCATGGGTCAGAACAGTAGCGTTCTTCATGCATTGGAGTGTTTTTGGGCCTTGTTTGGTAAATGGGCTTTTGATAACTTGAGGAATCCTTTGGGCTTGGTATTTAGATTTTATCCTAAGCTTAAAATACTCCTTGAGATCAGATTTACCACTTTGATTTATATTCCTAAGGTTAACAACCATTTCTTGGGCCCTTTAGTGAGCTTAAGTTGTCAAATGGACTTGCTTTTTATTCAAACTAAAGTTAATGACTTTGGTGGGCTTATGGAGCCTTAGGTGGATTTCTTATGGGCTTCAAAACAACCTTTCTTGGTACTTTAAGGTGCTGATCAGATTTTTATTGAAGGCCCATCTTAAAGTTCTAGGCTTGTTTTGGGAGTTTTAAGCTCGGTTTTGAGTTTTAAGCTTTATATGCTCACTATACTTGCTTTAGTTAATCTTTTCACTTTGTTCTTTCACTTTGTTCATATTTTTAGGCCTCATTTTCCCACGTTCCAGATCTGTTCATGTTGGTCCTAAGGGGTCTTTACTTGGTTTTTCAACTTGTTTCATCATTTCCTTAAGTTTAGGTGGTAGATTATGCACTTAACTACTTGTGTACAAATCTTAACTTAAGTTTCCTTCCATCAAACAATCCTTTAACTCATGTTCCTCATAAAGAAATAAAAGAACTTGTACTTAATACAACTCCCATATCATAGCTCATGTCATACCAAGTTGGTTTCTTCATAAAATTTCATGTGATGGATTTTTCCTTAACTTAAGTCTAGATTTGAGCATGTTTAACTTAATGGAAACAAAATCAACATTCAAATGACCATGGAACCCTCACGTCTAGCATGCATATCCTCCATTAAAGTTCTCATTTCAAGATTTCCTTAGCTTAAAATCTTCCATTCAAAGCATTAAACAAATGTCTTCACAAAACACCAACTTTACATGCTTATATTTCGACTTCATGTAAGGGTTTTATGGTTTGTTTCTCGAAACGATTTTTGGTGTTCTAACAACTTAAACCTTACTCATATCTTCAAGAAATCCAAGTCTCCTAAGATAAATACTAATCCACACGTCACAAGAATCACTTACTCGTCCTTAACGCAAAGTTTGGTGGTTGTGCACTAAGGTTCCTCTTAAGCCTTTAACTTTGCTTCCTCCTTTTTGCTTACCCTTTGAAACCCGAATCTTTTGGTCTTTTGAAATGGGGTTTATGGAAGATTATAATGGTCTTAAATGATCTTAAATGATGAAAGAAAATGGCACAAGAGCAAAGGAAAAAAAATGCCGTAAGTTGAAGCTTTAAAATAGAAGAAAAATTGATTTTGTGGGGTAACGTTGTTTCCCCTTTTTATGTTTGTTTCAAAAGAGAGAAAGATGAAGTGAAAGTGAAATTGAAAGTGAGAGAAATGGGGAAGAGTATGGCCGGTTGGAAATGGAGAGAGAAGGAGTGATTAAATGCCTTGGAAGCGTTGCCTTGTAGCTTACATAAAGTCAACAATTTCAACTATTGATGATGTAAGTATTAAGGGGTGAATAGTGATGTGTAAGAAAAAGTGATTGATGGGTGAATGACCAATGCATGGCCCCCCTTTCTCCCCTTTTTAGATCTGCCATTTAAAGTCTTTTTATGCCATGGAGTGGTCTTGTCTCCTTTATTAAAGTTAAGCTTATGAATTCTTGTGAAAAATTGTCCATATGTTGTATAAGTGAAGAGGTGATAAGGAAATTGTCTTATCACTAGATCTTGATAAGTTATCAATTGATAAATGATTCCAACTCTCAATTGATAAGTTATCTAAGATGATTGGTTGGTTTACTTATTTATGTGTAAGGCTTATACATGAAGATAAGGACATAGCATTTTAGAAAATTGTTTTAGGATTTTTATCCTACATTATTTTGTAATTTATGATTTGATTTTTATAATATTGTGAAATTTTCTAAAGTTGAATGAAATTATTCAAATTAAATTATCGATTAATTATTTAGGGTTAAAATTCCTCAATGGTTTTAAGGTTTAGGGTTTTAAGTAGCTTTAGAGCTCGTAGTTCTTCATGTTCGGGTTTTATCGACAATTGACTTTTGAATTATAAAAATTTAATTCGTTTCTAAATATAAACTTAAGTTTTTAGTTTAGTTGATCTTTAGGAACGTTCGGAGGGTACTCTTAATTGAGTCTTAGGCCCACTAAAAGTAGGGTTTACATCCTTCCCCCCTTAAAATAAGTTTTGTCCTCAAAACTTAAAGATATACCTGGGACTTCAAATAATAGGGGGTACTTCCGCTTTACTTCCTCCTCAGCTTCCCAAGTGGCCTCTTCCTTTTCATGGTTTCTCTAAAGTAGCTTGACATATCTTATTTTCTTATTCCTCAACTTTTGAACTTTACTATCAGTGATTCAAACTGGGTGTTCTTCATAAGTCAGATTCCCTTTAAGTTGTATTGGCTCCAGTTCAATTACGTTATCAGGGTCAGGTACATGTCTCCTTAGCACTGACACGTGAAGCACATTATGTATTCCAGCCAAGTTTGGTGGTAATGCCAAGCGGTACGCGAGGTTCCCTACTCGCTCAAGGATCTCAAAGGGTCCAATGTACCTAGGGCTTAATTTCCCTTGAGTTCTCACTCGATGGATGCTCTTGATTGGACTTACCTTCAAGAACACATGATCTCCTATACCGAACTCCAATTCTCTTCTCTTTAAATTCGCACAACTCTTTAGTCTGTCTTGGGCTTCTTTCATTCGATTTTTAATGATAGCTACCTTTTCAGCTGCTTCTTGCACCAAATCCGATCCTAACGCTGCCTTTTCCACATCATCCTAGAATAATGGGGATCGGCATCTCCTTCCATACAATGCTTCATATGGTGGCATCTGGATAGATGAATGGTAACTATTGTTATATGCAAACTCCACTGGAGGTAAGTGAGAATCCCAATTTCCTTTAAACTCCATAACACAGGCTCAAAGCATGTCTTCTAAAGTTTGAATTGTTCTCTCAGACTGTCCGTCTGTTTGGGGGTGATAAGCTGTATTGAACTTTAAGTTCGTCCCCAACACTTTTTGTAAACTTTCCCAAAATTTAGACACAAACCTTAGATCTCTATCGGAAACTATTCCAACAGGTACTCCATGCAAACGTATTATGTCCCTTAGATATATTCGAGCCAACTTTTCTAAGGAATAAGTCATGTTGACGGGTAGAAAGTGTACTGATTTTGTGAGTCGATCCACTATCACCCATATAGCATCATGACTTGCTGCCGTTTTGGGTAATCTATATACGAAGTCCATAGTGATTTGGTCCCATTTCCATTCAGGAATGGACAATGGTTGCAACAATCCTCCTGGTCTTTGATGCTTAGATTTAACTCTTTGACAAGTGTTACATTTGAGCACAAAATTTGCTACATCCTGTTTCATCCCACTCCACCAAAAATTCTTCTTGAGATCCTGGTACATCTTGGTTCCTCCAGGGTGTACAGTATATCCGGAATAGTGAGCTTCCCTTAAAATTTCTCTTCTTAGCTCAAGATTATCAAGTACACACAAACGTCCCTTCATTCGAATCATTCCATCCTCATCTTGACTAAAGTCTGTATACCTTCCCATTATCATTTGCTCCCTTACATGCTGTAGAGCAGGATCCTCTTGCTGTGCTTCTTAGACTCTTTCTTGTTGTGTTGGCTCAAGAGCTAAACTTGACAACTCGGCATCTGCCACATGCCATGCAAATTCCAAATTCATTCTCTCAAACTCTTTAATCAGTTCTCTTTGTTCAGTAAGCAGAGATGCAACTTCAGCATGATTCTTTCGACTTAAAGCATCTGCTACTGCATTCACTCTCCCAGGGTAGTAGTTGATGTTGAGATCATAATCGTTTATCAACTCTAACCACTGTCATTGTCTTATGTTCAACTCCTTTTGAGTGAACAAATATTTTAGGCTCTTGTTGTCGGTGTAAATTTCACACTTAACACCATACAAGTAATGCCTCCATAGCTTTAGGGTAATTCTGCTCATGTGGTCGCAATTGCTGTGAAGCATAAGCAATCACTTTTCCATTTTGCATCAGTACGCACCCTAAACCATTCTTAAAAGCATCACTATACACCGAAAAAGGTTCTTCATTGTTGGGTAAGACCAAAACCGATACTGAAATTAAACGGTTCTTCAGCTCTTGGAAACTTTCTTCTCTTTTCTCATTCCATATAAATTTCTCGTTCTTTTGAGTTAGTTGAGTAAGTGGTTTAGCAATCTTTGAAAAATCCTTGACAAATTTCCGATAATATCCAGCCAAACCAAGAAAACTTCGCACTTCTGTAACAGTTTCAGGTCTTTTCCAATCAGTGATAGCTCTTATCTTTTCTGAGTCCACTTTTATGCCTTCTCTCGAAATAACATGTCCCAAAAAGGATCTCCCTCAACCAAAAATCACACTTGGATAACTTGGCGTATAGCTTGTGTTCTCTTAAGGTTTGCAACACCAACCTCAAGTGTTCTTGATGTTGTTCTGAGGTTGACGAGTATACCAAGATGTCGTCAATGAACACAATTACGCATTTGTCCAAATATGCTCTAAACACTCTGTTCATCAAATCCATGAACACTACTGGCGCATTAGTCAATCCAAATGGCATCACTAAAAACTCATAGTGTCCATACCTCGTCCTAAATGCTGTCTTAGGCACATCCTCTGGTCAATCCTCATGGCATCAACTTTAGCCTCTTTTCTTCTTCTTTTTTTCTTTCTTTTTTAATTACTTTGCCCCATTATCTCTTACTATTCTCTCTCTTCTTTTGGCCCTAAGAGTGATTGTCTCCATTACTGAGTTTTTACTTTTTAAACAATTCAAGGCCCTAAATTGATAGATTTCTAGTATATGGGCTTGAGGTGTTTGAAAAGGGATTGGCTCTTCTTCATTTCAAACAACAATTTATCAGAAATAAAAGTCGCCTTTGAATTCAACGTTACTGAAGCAATCATAAACCAAATTTACCCTCATCTCTTAATCAATGACCTTAACCTTTAAATTGCCCAATTATGGGGTGTTTTTTGATAGGGTTTAAATTTGAAAATTCTCTAAATAGGTCTAACGGGGTTAACAAAGGGTAATCTTGTTTGGGATTTGAAAATGGATGCCTAACTTCATTTTAATCTATGTATCACATTTAAAGTGGACCTCCTTTAAGGAATGAGCCCAAAGTATCCTTACCCTTATGTCGCTTAACTTTCAAAGTGTTTTAGGTTAGTATATGGAATATAGTTTGCCTCCTTTCATTCTAAATCTTTTAAAAGTAAGTTACCGATTTCTTAAGGAAAAATATATATTTATTTGCCTAAGGTGAAGATTAGCTTTACCCCCTAGTTTTCAAATCATGCCCCAGTATTTGACATTGTGTTTTGGCTTAGTTTATGATTGGACTTGGCTTTTTAAATAGATTAGGGATTTTGGCTTGGCTCTGTTACCTTTATAGACTGAGGGTTGTGTTTAGGCCAGCTGCCTTGATGGGCTATAGTTTATGTTCAAATTAGTTGTTGGCTTAGTAGCTTGTGTTTGGGTAAGTTGCTTGAATAGGCCCAAGGTTAGTGTTTAGATTGAATGCCTAGCCAAGTAGTTTGTATTTGGATAGGTTGCCTTAATAGGCCCAAGGTTAATATTTAGATTGAATGCCTAGCCAAGTAGTTTGTATTTGGATAGGTTGCCTTAATAGGCCCAAGGTTAATATTTAGATTGAATGGGCCAAGGGGCTTGTGTTTGTGTTGAATGGGCTAAAGGACTTGTGTTGGCCTCCTTAATAGGTCGAAGGGCCTTGTATGGGTTAGAAACCTAGTATTTGGGTCAGTTGGTTGAGTAGGCCAAAGGCTTGAGCTTGTGTTGGTTTCTTGAGCCCATAAGAATTTGTAGTCGTTAGCAACCTTTCTTTTCATTTTTATTTTTTCAATTATTGTTGCTTTTTCTATTTTTATTTCTTTTTTGATAGAGAGAAAGATAAAGGTTTACTTTACAGCAAAAAAGAAAATTATTTACAAATAAATATGGCGATTTTTGGGGTTCTAGTTTACAAGACTATGGATTTTATTTACATTTCCCTACAAGAAAATTAAAGAATGAAGAATAATGCACTAAAGAGAGAAGAATAATGCACTAAAGAGAACTTTATTTTGAGAAAACATAATACAGAAAAGAAAGGCAAAGAACCTAGCATTTATTCAGGAACTTGATATTTATTCTAGGCTTTGTGAAATGGAAAAAACCTTATATTAAGTCTTATATACAAGCCTTAAGGTTATCTATCATCTCTTACGTATCCCTAATGACCTGTGCCAAAAGGGACCTTAAGGCCCAATTGTTAGCCTCAGAACACTCTAGCTTTTCTTTCAGATAGGCTATCTCATCTTTAGCAGTTGCTTACGGATCCTAGATATGTCCTATAGCCTATCATTCCCCTAATGGTTTGCTTGGTTATCTACCATTCTAGGTCTACACAATTTTGAACAAGAATCAATCATCAAGGTAACAAAGGAAAGCATGTGGAAATATGTAGATATTAAGATTGTTTAGGTTAATTCATTACTTCTTAAGTTGCAACCCTAATGTTATTTTAAAAAATTTGATTGCATTAAAACTCTTAAACAGTTAATAGGGTTGCAATTCTTAAGGGTAGTGTATTAACTCAAGCTCGAAGGAGAGTATATACAATTAGGGTCGGTTCTAAAATGTTCTTAAGCTTTGTGACCATGTTTTTAGAAAACACTTTCATTGGCCATAATGAACTTAAGTGGGGTGGATTAATCAACCCCGAACGGTAGTTACCCCACTATGCTTAAAGTCTACACAATGACCCTTCTCTTAGGGTCCTAAGATGGCTTAGGTTTGACCGCATTTGCCTTGTACCTTTGATGTAACAAATGACCCCCCGTGTCCTGATCTGTGGTATGCAAAATCAATATGATAATCAAAGCAAAATATATATATGAAATTTATAACAAATAAACAAATAAACAAATAACATGGGTTTTTTGAGAGACAATTTTAATTTTGGAAAGTTTTAAAGTAGTTGTCCTCTTGACTCCCCAATAGAGTTGCCAAGGTGTCGAGTTTGGTTTTTTCCTCTCGTTTTTTTTTTTTAATTAAGTTTTCTTTAAACTGATAAGTATTAAACCTTACCCATTTAATACTGACCCTGTATTTTGAAAATGCTATGAAGTCGCTACCTGACTTGACTTGAGAAAAAAGAGTTAAGTTATAACCAATTTGGTAGATTAGTTATAACTTATTTACTGGTCTATCGATAAAACTGATTTTTAAAATGGTTTTTGAAAACCAAAGATCTAGATATGAGGGCTAATCTATTAAACTTTAAACGAGTACCACCTTTTAACTTTCTGAATTTGACTTTGCTTTTCAAATATACCTTTCTTCCAATTTTAAACAATTAATCATATCACATGTAGATAATTTAATTAATTTACAAAAATATTTACAAATATGGAAAAAATAAAAATTTATATATTTTAAGTTACCCTGTACTTACATACATATGCCTGTATGTTTGCATACCTACTATTCGGGATCAGACTTCTATAGTTCGTTTACCAAAAAACAATAGCGGGTTGGTTGATTTTAATTTTAAAAAGATCGAGTTTACATTCTTTATCTGTTTTGATTTATTTAAAGAAATTTCTTAGAGGGTCTTAAATCAAGGTTTATTTGTGGAAAGTTCTATAAATATCCAAATTTATGAGTAGACGACTTATTTTTATTTATTTTTGGAAAGTCGATTTTCTAAGTGATAAAATAACTTTATCATTATTTATTTATTTATTCCTTTACCTTATTTTTTTTTGGTTAAAATGTGAAAATAAAAATAAAATTAAATACTTCTTCCTTTTTTTTCTTTCCTCTCTTTTTCTTTTTCTTTTTACCTTTTTTTTTCTTCTTGGCTTTTCTTTTCTTTATATATATATATATAATCACAATTACATGGAAGAAATAAGTAAATAAATAAAGGAAAAAATGAAAATAAAAACGAAAAAAAGATAACAAAACAGCCTGACCAAATTAGGAGAGGGGATGTGCATAGGTCAGTCGGGTCAAGCAGGTCGGATCTTAGGTTGAACTTAGTTTGTAGGTCGAGTCATGCGAGCAAGAGAGAAACAGCTCTAGAAGAGTTGTTCTATGCACCAAATTGATGGGGAAAAGCCACTTTTATGCCTATTCTATTGGGGATTGGGGGTTTTCCCAAGCGTTATGGCCTAATGTAGTGGTTTAGGGGTGATTGGCGCTTGGGCAGTGGTGGTGGATCGAGAGAGTGTTGGTGCGGTGAGTATGGAGGTTCTGCAATGGAGCATTGGGGTGTTGAGGATTGCATGAGAGAATGGATAGGAGTAGGTGATTCCATTTAGTGGTGATTGGGTAAATGTGCTAGGGGTATGAGTGAGCGGTGTCGGCCATGGATGCTATTAGTTGAGGATGGTGAATGAGGACAGGTCGTCGCTGTTGTTTCTTGGTCATGGTGCTCTTCATAAGATGTGGAGCTGTGTACTGTGGCTTACAGTAGTGCAAGAGAAAGTAGCCTGCTGTTGTGTTTCTACTAGGAAATCTAATCCTGTGTTGTGTTATTCATGGATTGTGCAATGGGTAGTGGTGATTGGCGTATGAAGTGCAAGTAGTGTGTGAATGAATTTGTGTATGCATTGGTGTTGCAATGAAGTGGTTGCATAGAAGGTGGGTTGTTGGTCGGGGTGCATGGCTTGCTACTGCAGTATGTTCAGATTGGGGTCGCATCGGAGAGAGAATGGAGTGTGGGTTATGTTTTTTGGTTAAAGTGGAAGAGAGAGAGTCAAATGGTGGTGTATATCGTGTGTGAGGGATATGTTTAAAGAGAGAGATTCGAGAGTGTGTGTATAGTTTGTGTTGAAGTAAGAGAGAGACTTGTAAGTTTGTGCGTGAGAGGGAGATGTCTTAGAGAGAGAGATGATCAAGGTCCTCCTTTTTGTAGTGCATGTTGTGTCTTTAATTTGGAAAAAAGATTCGAAATCAATGTTGATTGCGCTTGTTTTTTTCTTTTTTTCACTGCCAATTCATTGCCCTTAAATGATTGCATTTAAACGTGTTTTGACCCCTAATCTAAGGTAAGCTATGTCTAGTTTGCTAATCTACCTTCAATTTATTGAAATTGTAACAAAAAATGGCTTGAAATTGGTGCTAAAATGGATTGACTAGGGATGGAATGTGTGAGATTTCTGTAGAAAACGAAGGAAAATGGAGGAAAGCGGAAGAAAGATGCATTGACATGGCGTTACGTAAGCAGTATCAACCAACGAGGATTTGCCACTTGTCTTTCAAAGACACGTGGTGATGACGTGGCAACACGTGTTGTGTAGTAATGCCACGTGTCCTACAGTAGACACGTGGCTCAATGATGCCCTAACATGTGGCATCATGTATAGTAGATAATGTGCTAGTGCGTTCTTTGAAATAAATAAAAAGGCATTCTATGCCTTTGCTAAGATTTAAACCCAAGATCTCAAATTTATCATAAATGCTAGTTCAAGTGCTTATCCGTTAGGCCATTACTTTATACCTTTTTCATATAAGAAATTAAATTGCATATATAAGTAAGGTCAGCTTGGGCTAGATTCAAATTTAAGCTCAAATCAAACTATCCTCTCCTTATTTAAGTTAAAAAAATCTATTCTAAAAAATTATTATTTTCTAAATTCCTTAAATATTCTATTTTTTAATTTTTTCTATTTTTCTAATTTTTTTCCATTTTTTGTACTTTTTCCTATTTTTCTATTTTTGTGTTTTTCTGAAGTTCTTATTTTTTGGGTTTTCTTTAATTTTCTTTCTCATATGGGTCTCACAAGGATGTTTACCCACCAAGGCATGGTGTTTCCCTTCAATAGGTGGTGGTGACTTACTTCTAGGTAATGCTTCTATCTCCGATCTTGCATAAACTCAGATTTACACTTATTTTTGCATAAATTTTTTCTAATTCTCTCATATGTTTCTTAGCTCACCCAAAAATTTTCTACTCTTTGTATTAGCCAAAGAATGTCTAAGAAGTGAACTTAGGTTTATATAAAGCACGGAGGGGATGGTAGGAATTTTGCAAAGGTAATAAGTGGTATGTTTCTTCTTCTTCTTCTTTTTTTATTTTTATTTTTTATTTCACTAATTGAGGTGTCCTTTGCCAAATCCATAAGCTATATCCCCAATTACGGGTTGTGTCATGCCTCCTGCCCCTTAACAATTCATTCCACAAATCTCTTTAGTATTTTCTTAGGTATTTTACTTAATTAAATTAATATTCCTTGCATATATACATATTTATGTACATTATATATTACTATTTTATAGTTTCATGTGCATGCATATACATTTCTAATTGTATAATTGTGTCATATTCATTTTATTTCAAATTATTGTTTTTTAAGTCATAAAATTTATTTCTAGGATTTCATTGCGTTACGTAGTTTATATTTTAGGTTTACATTAATAAAAACAATAACGATAAAACTACACTTTTGTTAAATTTAATATTTTTTCCACTTTATTTCACAAAATACATTTTGCTAAGGTTTTTCTTTTTAACTTTTATGAACTTTATAAAAAATTTATTCAGTTCCAAGAATATTTTTTGGAGGCCTTAAACCAACCTATTTTCAAAAACTATAGTCACATTTTGTTTTAGTACTTACTTGTGCTATCTATGACCATTTTATTTTCTCACTTCCAAGGCCATGCTTTCTAAACTTCTTATTAGATGAAAATATAACTCCACTTGATGTCCAAGAGAGTTTTTTGAAGACCGGGATCTCACAGTTTCAATCTTTGTCAATATTTGAAATAAAATCAATATTAAATCCTAGAGATAGAGGTCTTAGAATTTCAAATTTTGAAACCTAGTAATCAATATGAACCTCAAATCCAATGGTATAAGTTAAAATTATTGATTATGATCAATTTTAAGATGTTGACTTAGCATGATTTGGATAAGAAAAACGATATAAAGAAAGATAAGGTTTATGCTATCTTTGATTGGACATGGATGCTCTAATTCTCCCTCTGGAATTATTTGCAATTAGACACATGAGAAAGAAAATTATATGCTTTGTATGCGATGTAGCAACGACGACAAAGTATGAAACACACCTAGGACACAACTCAAAGAGAAAGAAAATTACATGCTTTGTACGCGATGTAGCAACAGCGACAAAGTGTGAAACACACCTAGGACATGACTCAAACCTAAGACTTAAGATTCCATACATCATGCCTCGACCAACTGAGCTAATGGCTCATATATAACTTATATTGGATCTTTAATACCTTCGTTCTTTAATAACACTTAGATTGGCCTTTTATATATATATATGGTTTAAGCTGAAATCAAGGCCTAATTAGCTGGTTTTCCAATAATCCAAAATATTGATATTGTCAAGCCTATCCTAACTATATGTATGTAGAAAAATATTTCTCAAAATTCTGAATATTTACATTTTCTTTCATTATGACTCAAAAAATTACTTTCACTTGAAACTCTACTTTTTACCTCTAAGAAAACATCTTTATTTTATTTTTTCTTTTTTAAAAATTTTCCTATTTTTTGTTCGTTATTTATTTACTTTTCCTTGGGTTATTTTTATATTTTGTCACTTTTTAGATTTCTCATTGAAAGATTATTTTATATAAGGTAAAAATGGAGTGTTTAAAAAATGTAATAAAGAAGTATCCTATATGATGGTGTACAATATATTCTACATGCACCTAGGGTAAGTTATGAGCAATTCCAATGGTGTTGTCAGCTAAGTTATTTATGGAGACTTACAACTGAATTGGTTAGCATTGCCTTCTTATTTGGGATTTACTTGGATTTAGTCAACAACGTTGTCAATCTCTTTTAATTTGAGACAGTAGAATATGATCTAAGCAATTCTTTTCTCATTTTTAAAAGTTAGTTTGTTTCATGTACGTTGAAGCGAAGGTGTCACGAACTGAGGACGGCCTAGTCGTGGCAGACGCCGTATACTGTATGAAGAACCCTTGATTGGTTACCCTTCCAATAAAAAACTCTTCATACAATATACAAGGCTCTACGAATACTAGTTCCAAAGTACATCCAGATTCACATGATATCATCACATAACATATTTATATAAAAGTTAAGCTCAAAAGTTTACATTACATAGTATGTCAGTATGTCTAAGTTCATAAGGATAAGGTAAACATAAGTTAAACATAAGTACATGAGGAATAGTCTACATAAACTGTTTTCCTCTCATCACACAGGACACCTCACTCTTGCCCAAGTCCCCAGGCTAACCTGTGGCATCCCTCATCCTGTCTCTACGAACAGGCTATCCTGCAACAAAAGTCTAAAGGGGTGTAAGCCTAGGCTTAGTGAGAAAACCTTCAGCCATACAACAAGCAAGTTATAAGTACATTATAGTCATGCATATGAATGAATGATCAAACAGAATGCCAAACAATACGCATACTTAACTAGTTCATATACGTAACTCGGATTTAACGCCCTCCGAAGTCAGGGTTGGAGTTTACACGGCACCAATCAGATCCGGGTATTACACTAGAACTTACTTTACTACGGAACTCCATGTTCTGTACTTATATCAAATATCTCTTTTATTTTCAGAAAAACACAAGTTCTAGTATAATTGTGAGTGGGCCCCCGCAGTCCACACTCACCCCTAAACGGAGGTCTCTAGACTCGACCCTTAGCCAGGCGGTTGGCGCCTCCAACGCCTAGTGTTCCCGCGGGCTAGGGTAAGGTCATTTTGTACGAGTGCACCGTACATAACCAAATAATTCAATAATATCAACCCCCGAATGGCCTCTCTTTACCTCCGTGTGATGTGACGGCCGGAATAGTATCCATGCTATGCATGTTAATGCATGTTCCAGTTTCTTTTTATAGCCGAGTATAAGTTAGTTCAAATTATGCTGTGACCATCCATTAATACACACAATCATTTTCTATACTACCATGCAACAAACAAGGCATTCTTTGAATTTAAGGTAAATTCACAACTCAACAATCAATTACATACACAAGCATTTCCCGAACCCCACACAGCAGTTAAATAACAATAATATTTAGGTCCACTATCTACAATCACAATCAAGCATGGAATCACAGGGTAAATACTCATTCGGCCATAGCGGTTCGCCCTAATCGTAGTAATCGATCGGGAGGTCCTCACTCACCTCAGAGTCACCTGATTATTATGTGATAACAATGCTAATAAGTGTTTGAATTAACTATTAATTCTAAACAACTAATTACCTAGTTCTACTTAAATTGCTATTAAATTTTACCCGATAAGACTTCAATTTCAACCATATGTAACTTTTCCGTTTTATTTTTGATATTTATGAATTTATAATCGATTTTCATCATTTCTGAACATATTTTCACATGGTAATATCTGTTTTGGATATTAAGACCTCTATTTTATGTTATGAGCTAAATTTATAGAAATGTTTAGTTATGACCACCTAAGTACTTTTATTACTTATGTTTATATCTTTTATTCCTTAAATTCTTCTAATGAAAGAATCTTAATTTGCTATTACTAATTCATGTGCTGAATTAGGTTTAATCTAATTTAGAAAGTGTATTAGGTTTTCTTAATTTAGTTACCTAATCACCTACATTTTTCTTAGTTTTCTTATTTTCTAATTTTATGCTTATGTCATTGCTTACATCATCGCTTGCTTATGTCATTGCTTATGTCATCACTTGCTTATGTCATGGCTTATGTCGCCATGTGCTTATGTCATCACTTACCTCATCATATGCTTACATAAGCCTTCCATCATGCTTATGTTATATACATATGTATTATATACATATTATCTCTTTTTCTTATACTTATGTACATATACTTTATACATACTTATACTCATACCTAGACTTAGGTTTATACCGTATTTATACATGTATACATACCCGTATACCTATACGGTTGGATACGAATTTTATACTAAAATTTCGTATGCTTAAATTTTTCCTTAAGAAAAGCTCCCTAATTCCATGTTTTTGTGTTCTTATGTACATATTTAGTGTGGTATAGGTATGTTTAGTAAGATTTGATCTTAAATTAGGTTATGTACATGTTAAATACTCATGTACAAAGGTTCTTCTACTTATACTCTTTTGGTATTTCCTTATGTATGCATACATAGAAGCATATCCTCGTGTCTTTCTTTCTTCTCTTTAAAACTTCAAGTTTCTACACTTAAAGAAGGAAACTTTGTTTCCTCTTCTTCAAGACAAGATTAATCACATAACTACTTATCTAATCTACCTAATTAACTAACTAATGACTAATAAAAAGTAAGATAAAGCACTTAAAAACATACCTTTTATGATGTTGAAATGGAGGAGACAAAAGGAAAGAAATGAAAGGGAAAGAAGGGAGGGGAGTTCACGGCATGAAAGAGGAATTTTTGTTTTGTTTCTTTTGTTTGTTTCTCTTAATGGAAGACAACATGTGGTAGGGTTAAGGGGGACAATTGTGGACGACAACAAGAGGAAAAAAAAGAGAAAGAAAAATCAAAAAGAAAAGAAAAGGAAGACATCATTACATAAGAGATATTTTTCTTATCTCTTAACCTTTGTTGACTTTTCAAAATATTGACTTTAGTCAACATTTGAAATTTGGTCAACATGTATTATCTTAGTCAACATTCCTTAAGTATGTGTAATTTTGTGCACATAATGTAGAAATTAAGGGAAATTAGGGGAGAAATGAAGGAATTGAGAAGAATTGAGGTATATGATGCATTGATGTGTAAATGTGGTTGATGAGATCTTACTTTAGGTCTTTAGAGTCCATATATCTCATTTGATAAACTACTTTGGATAACAAGTGTAAAAAGTGCTAATTTGAGTCTTAAAATTCACTATATGTAACCTAATCTTCAACTATAATCCTAACCCTAAGTAAAACTATCTTAATCATATATTTAAGGAATAAATATAATCTATGACTCATTATTTTAGTTCCTAATGGATTACTTGAGAATTTGAATCATATAAGTAAGAATGAGGATTATCTTTAACCTTTTACTAATGATTTTGCAAAATATAAGCATTACATTTTCAATTAGGGTTTTAGGGTATATCATGATGGATTGGTGTACATATGTCCTTAATGGAATCATTTTTAGGGTTTTTGTCACTTTCGAAAGGAATCTTTAGCTTTTAGAAACATTTAGGGTAGAAAAATTCTTTACGCGATTAATTAAGTCTTTTAGGGTTTTCACTTTAATTAGCTTTATCGACTCCTAAATTGTCTACTATAGTTGAGTCTATTTCAAAAACTAGATCGAAACTTTCAGGGGTTTATAGAAGGTGTTTGGGAAGAAGGTAAATATGATGATAGATAAATTTTCATTAGGGTTTGAGGGGAGCAAAGCATAATTAACTATAAGGAGGTCCTGATGTTAGGAGTTGCTAAGAATGTAGAGTTTAGAAATGAAAGTTAGCATATGAAGGAGAATATAAGGGTACTCCAAACGGATGACTTTGAGTTTGTTATTGATATAGACTTCAATCTAACCATATTTTCTTGCCTGATGAAAATTCCCATTGCATAACTTTATTAATAAGAAAGATAGATTGAGCAATGAAAGTCATTTTAATATTCTACCTATGGATATTTGTAATCTAGTATTGTAATCCATGAAGAACAGAACTTTAGATCGTATTGAGAAGAAGAAGATGACTAGCTGTAAGAGACCGTTTATTTCAATATTAGGAAATGATTTAACTAACTAACAGAAACCTCTAATCTTCAATTTATATACAATCTTTGAGTACTACAACTAATCTTATACAAATATGACAATTGGCTAATATGGACACATATGATCCTAAGTGGAATAAATAAAGAAACCTCTAATCTTCAATTTATAATGATCCTTTATACATTAATGGATTTGAATCATGCCATGGCAATAGTAAATTTAGTGTTTAATGGAAACAATTTTCTACCATGGAGTAGATTGGTTTGTATAGGTCTAGAAGATAAGCTTAAACTAAGGTTTATAGATGGTACAATTCCAAAGCCAACTAATAATTTAATGAATCTAATCAAATGGATATGGTGTAATTACATGGTGCGTTGCTGGCTCTTGAATTTTGTGAGCATAGATTCGTTATAGAATTTCCCTTACTCTTAATCAACATGCAAGCTTTGGATGGAGATTAGTGAACAATATGGTGTAGCTAGTGCATCGTTGGTTTTTAAGCTTTAGCATGATATATGTAACCTAAAATAGTGCAATCAGACCATAGGAATATATTACAATAAGTTGAAAAAGTATTCGGACGAGCTACAAGCTTTGCATAATTATCCTATGTGTAGTTGTGGTCAATTAAATTACTGTACTTATATTTTGAGAGAGAGGATTGTGGAGTTTGAATCTAATAGTAAGTTGATGCAATTTCTCATTAAACTTAAAGAAGCATATGAGAGTGTTAGAAACTAAATACTCATTAATAGCCTTGACTTTTTCCTCATCAACACGAACTCTACTCCCTAAAATGACATATCCGAAGAATACAACCTTACTCTGATAGAACGCGCATTTCTTTAGGTTGTCGAATAATTTCTCAGTAGGGAGTATGTTAAACACCAATCTCAAATGTTCAATATGAACTAGGTCGACACTGTAGACCAGAATATCGTCAAAATAAACCACAACGCATTTGCCTATTGAAGCACATGATTCATGAGTTGCATGAATGTACTCAGTGCGTTAATTAAACCAAATGGCATAACCATCCACTCAAATAGACCATCCTGAGTCTTAAAGGCTGTTTTCCATTCGTCACCCGGTCTTATTCATATTTGATGATAGCCACTCCTTAAATCTATTTTTAAAAGATACGTACACCATGTAACTCATTGAGCATGTCATCCAACTAGGGGACCGGGTATCGATACCTAATAGTAATCTTATTGATGGCATGGCTATCAATGCATATCCTCCATGATCTATCTTTCTTTGGTACTAGCACAGTTGGGATAACACATTAGCTCATACTCTTACGGACATATCTAGGATCTACCAACTTATCAACTTGCTTTTTCAGCTTAGCTGCCTATTCAAGATTGAGTCTATAAGCAGATCAATTTAGTAGGGCTGCTCTAGGTTGAAGATCGATGTAATGCTTAATTCCTTGTAAGGGAGGTAATCCTTTCGGCATCTTGGATGGAAATAGGTCAGCAAATTCCTGAAGTAATTGCAGCACTTCTGTAGGTAAGTTCTCGTCCTCTCTAACCTCTAGGAGCCTCTTAACCAAGAGGAGTACATAGTCCTCGAGTTTAACTTCTCATGCAAACCGACCTTAGGAAATCACTAAGGACTTCTTCTGTAGAGATCTCACAACCTTTTCCTAGGCTTGTTGCACTTCCCTAGGACTCATCGACATTAATATAACTTCTCATCCTTTTAAAATATGTAGGTGTTTCTATACCCATCGTATAATACCCTTAAGTCAAATAGCCACGGTCAATGAAGTAATATGTGGGATGTACACATGGGCAAGACGTCACATAGCTCTTCGTCCCTATATCTATCACCAATAGTGATCGGCACACTGACTTACTCGAAAACATGTAATCCTCCCCTTTCGTTCAACCAATGAATCTTATACGGCTTGGGGTGTGGAAGAGTTGGCAATTTCATGGCCTTAACTACCCCTTGCACGATGATGTTGGTACAGCTCCCTTTGTCAATGATCATAACACATAGCTTGCCATTCACCCGACAATTTGCATGAAAGAGGTTCTCTCTCAACTCGTTCTCATCAGCCACAAAAGTACTGAGATATGCTGAATAACAAAGCAATACTCGGCACCGCCCTAAGGGGGTATCTCAGCTCCTGAATCTTCCTGAAATTCTTCTAGCATTTGATCGATTGCCACTTCTTCCTCTCCTTTATGTGCACTTTTTACTTCAAACTGGGGCTTATCTCCCTTAATGGTCATGATTTGACTGTTCGGACATTGACTAGCTACGTGTCCATAGCCAAGGCATTTAAAAAATTTGATTTCTTAGGTTTTTCGTCCTGACCTTTGACGCTGGTCTCTTCGAATCTCAAGTTTTTCGGTCTTGCTCTTACGTCGGCTTTCGTTTGGTTAGTTCGACATATGACCTCAACGTTTAACCTCAGATCTATTTGATGCCCTGTTACTCTATGCTCAACTTAGCAGGCTATTCCTATTCGGCATCATCGTTCTGTTACTTGGCATTCGACTAACCTGGTTCTGCCATTGCCTTTCAAATTTCTACGCTATACGGATGGTTTCATCCAGAGTTATGAGGCTCTGCAATTCCATGACGTGACCAATCTTGGCTCGAAGTCTCGAGATGAATCATGTTATAGTTCGGGTCTTAGGCTCGTTGACATCACATTGTATCATGAGCAATTGAAACTCTCGGACATAGTTGTCTACGGATCTGTTACGTTTCCTTAAGTCTTAGAGTCGTTGGAAAGTGTCTTTCTCGTAGTGTTTGGGAACGACTCTACTTCTCATAACTCTCTTTATCTCATTCCAGGTTTGGACTTCATGTCAGTCCCTCAAACAAACATTCTATAGCTTCTTCCAGTACATTGCTACATACCCAGAAAATTCTAACGCAACCACCCTAATGCGGATAACATCTTCATAATCGTAGAAGTCGAATATCTTTTCGATCTTCTTTTCCCAGTCGAGGTAGACATCAACACTACCAAACCCATTGAAGTACAGAATATTTACTTTAAGATGCTTGGCACCTCGTCGCGCTCTGAACTCATACTCATCCATCTTATCATACTGTTCTTCTTCTTCTTTGTACTCTTCCACTTCGTCCAACTCTAACCTTCTTCTCGTAACTCTATTAGCATGTCGTAGTGGTGCTTAGTTCATAGGAAAGGCTTCCAGAGCTCGCTCGTTCATCTGCCTCTTCAGCCTATGTCTCGTTTCTCAGCCCTGCTTAGTAACTCTTTCACGCAGTCCAACCTCTAAGACCCTGTTTACTGAGACAGCTAAGTTGGCCACAATAGCAGTAAGATCTTATATTTGCTCATCAGTAGTACGTGGTGTTTGATGGCTAACTTGACCATAACCATGAGCATCACTCTCAACATCGTGAATCTCTCCCTGTACATTAGTGTTTGACATTCTCAATACAAGCTTCAGTAAGGATACTTCACGTAAATGCTTTCTACATATAAAATCTTGAACAATAGACTAACATTACACAACTCTCGGTCTTAACCTCAATCTCTAATACCAGGAATATATGGTGTACCTAGGAGTTCAGTTATCTATAGGACTTACTAGGGCAAAATTGTATTAAAATGGCTCCTTTGAGATATCAAAGAAAATTAGAGGGAAATGGTCTACAATCAAACAAGAGTAACTAACATAAAGCTGTTCGAAGGATGTGACTCATCAACAAACATAACATGACTGGACACCTCACTTGATATGATGCTTAAGTTGATGTCAAGGTCCACCCGCCACTAATCCTGAACTATTTGGTAAGAATAGATAAAAGTGTAAGGGTTATGGAGTTGGAGGGGATTGTCTCACAAGAACAGAGTATTCAGTATTAAGATGTAAGTTATCTCTGGCTTACAAGAGAAAAAGGACTATTTATAGTAAGTCCCTAGGGCAACATTGCAAATGAAGAAATTATAAGAAAGTATTTACAAAAAGGGGATTCCTACTACATACGAAAAGGGTAAAAAGGACAACAAACTAAAAATGGAAAAGTAGTTAAATGTCAGACGGGGTATACAGCTGGCAGTGTAGCATTGGTGCTATATGAATACTTTCTGAGCACAACAGGCGGCACTAAAAGGACCGGAATAAGAGAGATGTTGGTATGCCAAGAGAAAACTACTTGGTTGTTTAAGTGAGTCTCTCATCACTCAGCAAATGATTCTTAGCAGCGGTTGGTCAGAGTACTTGGTATAGGGTCGTTAGTAAGGGAATGGTCGGCATCATTACTATTGAGTGTACAAATTAATGTATGATAATGTATGGAGCTTAGGGAGTTCTGATATGAGGCAAGTGCACCTATCAGTTTTAATATAGCGGATGTGAGTCCGAGTCGATCCCTCAGAGACTTCGAGTATTAATATTAACCTTAGCTTTATTATCTAACCGGAAAATTATGAAAGTTTGAATTAATTTAAAAAAACTAAAATTAATAAACTAACTTAATTATAAGACTTAATTAAGCAATTGAAAAAATGATAAAATCAAGAACGACTTCAAAAAAGTAATAACATATTTAGGAATTATTTCCCCTAGAGTTTAACATGTGATCGCTTAAAATATATTCAATTTGGTTTCTATTTTTCTTGACCGGAGGCATTCACAACTAAAGTTAATACCTTTCTCAAGCATATTAACCCTAATCCTAAATTATTTACCGGAATCTCTTCACTTAGTAATATAATTTAGAATTGAATTAATGTATAATGAATTCCCATACAATTAATTAACTTTCCGGAAGAAACATGTATCTTATCTCTAAGTATACATGTAATCCTCTTCAATTATGTAAAGATCTAATTACACATGTAATTTCTCAATTAACATGCATAATATCATATATTGATATTCTAGAAATATCAATCAATAATTAACGACATAATTAAATCAAGTAAAGATAGAAACTTTATTGAGAATTCTAAATCAATCCAAGAATCACATAAAACCCTAGGTTCTATAATCCTAAATACTCGAATTCTAAGCTATCATAATGAATCTAAAAACGAGTTTCATCAATAATATAAAATAAAACATGGAAACCCCTTTTGATTGATGAACAATCTCTCTAATCTTGAAGTTGATGTTGTTTCCCTCTTTCTTGATGTTGTTCCGCCTCTTTCTTGATGTTGTTCCGCCTCTTTCTTGTAATATCTCTCCTTTTCTGTAATGTCTCTCCTTTTGAAACCCTAATATATCCTTTTATAGTGTATCAAAAGGATTCTGTTTTCATCACCAGACACGGCCTGAGACATGACCGTGTCCCTAGGTCGTGTAACTTTCTGCACTAAGGCAAAATTTTCTGCACAACTTCAAAATTTCATAACTTCTTCATTTGAACTCCGATTTGAGTGAAATTTGATTCCTTTTCTTCGTTTTCAATCATAGAACGCGTTCAAACCTAGAAATCAAAATTTTACTCAATTAAGTATCAATTTCTTTAAAGAAAACCAAAAAATGTGAGGAAAATACTATAAAATCATCCTATGAAATATGTTTAAAATCAGAGTTATCAAGTTCAACCACCTTTCTTCGATGTACAGTTTCTTGTCATCAGCAAGTTGTTAAGAGAGAATTCTTTAGGAGAGGGATTAGAGGCCTCAGAGGTGCGAGTGAGTAATGGGACCGTTGACCATTAGTGCATTAGTTTCCTAAGGTTGTTGAAGATTTGCCCTCAAATCTTGGCATGTACATTGATGGGTTACCAACCATTGGCCCACTTACTTATGTACTCCTCAAAGGCCTCCAGTTCCTTACCAAAAGAATTCTCTCTTATTAACCTATCGATGATGAGAAACTATACAGAGAAGGCGGATGGTTGAACTCCTTAAGTGCTTTGTGTTGTTATACTATGCTCTATTTTCTTGATTGTACCGATGCCAACTATTCTTTGGTCAAGGGCCCTGTACCGAGTGATTAGACCTTCAATTGCCGAGAGGTTCTTGCTGAGTAACGAGAGATAGCTGCCTACTGGCCGAGTGCTTCTCTCTTGGCCTCCTTTCAATTCTCACAGCATCCCTTTCTCATCTCAACTTCCTTACCATCACAACATCTTGATTCTACTCAACTACTGTAACCGGAGAATCTTTATACTAAACTAATGTTGCATTGCCACCTGTCCAACTCATTTGATACTGTACTATTTTTCTCTTTTTGTTATAGTCTTATTTACTCTTTTTCCATATGCATTAGGAACCCCTTTTACATATGCCTTTTTTGTAATTTTCCTTAATTATAATGTTACCTTAGGGACTTACTATAAATAATCCCTTCTCTTTGTAGCCGAAATTACATAAGATTGATTCTAGATATTTTGAACATGTTCTTGCAAGACGCTCCTCTTTAAGTCCATTTTCCTTACACTCTTATCTAATCTCAGTGAGTAGCTTAGGATTAGTGGTGAGTAGACCTTAACATTAACTTGTGTGTCATATCAAGTGACATGTCAAGTCGTGTTGTGTTCGTTGGTGGGTTATATCATCTAAACAGCTTTACATCAACTACCATATTTCATTTGTTGATCTACTCACTCACTTTTGTTTGATATTTCAAAGGACCCATTAGTTCTTTACCTCCTATGATAAGCCCTAGTGATAACTGAGCTCCTAAGCATATCATATAACTTCTTGGTACTAGAGCTTGAGGTTGTGATTGAGAGCTATGTTGCACTAGTTCTTCTTGGTCTATTGTTTATATACTTTATTTTCATCTGCTAAAACAGAGTAAGTCCATAGTTCACTGTTAGATTGGTAATTTCTTTGTGTAGTAAGTTCCTACATGAAGAGTGTATTCTGAAGCTTTTCTTTTTGAGAATGTCGAATCTTAGCGTTCAAGGGGAAATTAACGATACTAAGAGTGGTGTTCAAGGATACGGTTGTATGACCCAACAGTTACCACGTACTATTGATGAGTAGATATAGGACCTCGCCACTATCATGGCTAATTTTCTATCTCTGTGCAAAGAGTCTTTGAGATTGGGCCACGAGATAAGCTTGCCACTGAATAGGGCTAAGAAATGAGGGATCGACCGAGAAGGCAGATAAATGAACAGCAAGCACTAGAAGCCTTTCTTGTGAACTAAGCGCCACCCCATCGTATCGATAAAGTTGTGAGA
This sequence comes from Lumnitzera racemosa, assembly GCA_024138005.1. Lineage (NCBI taxonomy): Eukaryota > Viridiplantae > Streptophyta > Magnoliopsida > Myrtales > Combretaceae > Lumnitzera > Lumnitzera racemosa. The sequence continues at coordinate 67,273,296 of JAMXBC010000002.1, read as the reverse complement.
AGAAGGTTGGAGTTAAATGAACTAGAGGAGAATAAATAAGAAGAGGAACAATATGTTAGAATTGACGAGCATGAGTTTAGAGCTCCTAGAGGAGCCGAACACCTCAAAGAATAGATTCTAAGCTTTAACGGGTCTAGTAGTGCTGATGACTACTTGGATTCGGAGGAGAAGATTGAAAAGATATTTGACTTTTACAATTATGAAGATGTTGTCCGTATTTGAGTGGCTGCGTTAGAATTTTCTAAATATACAGCAGTGTATTGGAAGAAGCTACAAAATGTTTGCTTGAGGGCTTGACATGAAATTCAAACATGGAATGAGATGAAGAGAGTTTTGAGAAGTAGGTTTATTCTTAAACACTACGAACAAGATACCTTCCAATGTCTCTAAGATTTGAGATAAGGTAACCGGTTGGTGGACAACTACATCCAAGAGTTTCAATTACTCATGATCCGATGTGATTTTGACGAACCCAAGACACAAACTATAGCAAGGTTCATTTATGGACTGAGAACTGATGATGTGAACTGTGACCAAGAACAGACAAAACCTATCATGGAATAGGTTCGAACTTATAGAAATCTCAAAAAGAGTCAATGAAGAAAGGTACAAAAGGGAGAAAACAAAGGACGAAAACAGTAAGCAAAACCTACGAATAGCTTTAGAGGATCTGATGTACTAATGGAACTTCCAAGGACTCACGACACAACTCGATGTGACATACGAATTGGTCCAATGAGGTTACTCGTCACTTAACCTTGCTTAAGGGAAAGAATAAGAGTGATGCCGAGAGTAAAGAACGGTGTTTACACAAGGAAGAAGGAACTCAAAAGTGTATTGAAGATTATTTTATGTCTTACAACTACAAGTATAAAAGTATTTATACTCGCAAACTAGGGTAACTTGCCTAAAAAGGACATTTCCTAAAGGGGGCGATGTATATGTTATAAAGGGGCAAAAATGAATATACAAGGAAAATAATCATTGGTGCTATATATTCTACATATGATACTATATACGAGGCAATGCGGTATTGGCGAGGTTGTTAGGAGATGTGAACAAAAAGTACAGACACATGGGTTTGTTTGAGTAGGGATAGCCTAGTCAATTCGGCTTTCTTTTTCCGCAAAGAAGAGGCTAAGTAATTGGTTGACTCGACAACAGTGAGTAATTGTTAACTTGGCATACTAAACAATTATGGGTGATCATACGGTACGACATTAGAGGTGACTTGGCAAAGAGGTACTCGGCCTCAGTAGAGGTTGGTTAGAACATAAGGATTCATCGTACCAGCCCCTCTAGTCCTTGAGCCTAGCTACGAGTCAGGGGCCTTGTAGCTTGATTCCCATCATTCCCATCGGGTTATTTTGGATCTAGGATCAAATCCGGATGGTGTTCAATTAGTTCTCTATCAGGGTGATATGAATTGAGATTAGCAATGTTGAAGGCATCAAAAACCCTATAGTCCTTAGGTAGTTCTAACTTATAGGCATTGTTGCTAATTTTCTAAAGGATTCTGAAAGGTCCTTTCACTCTTGTAGATAATTTGTTTCTCCTTTTGTTTGGGAATCGTTCCTTACTAAGGTATAGCCATACCAAGTCTCTTGACTAAAATTGTTTTGTCGACTGACCCCTGGTCTTTTTATGCATTCTTCTAGTAGTCTGGTTAATGTACCGAATGACCTTATTATAGATATGCTGAAGGGATTGTACTCTGGCCAAGGTATTGAGGTCCTCTTACACGGGTTCGGGTATAGGGGCATGGTCGAGGGGTAATTCAGGATTGAATCCATATACCACTTTGAAAGGGGTCTACTTAGTGCTATCATGTACGGTTCGGTTGTAAGCAAACTTGACTATTGGCAGGTAGACATCCTAATCGACTAATTTCTTGTCGACTGTAGCTTGGAGCAATGAACCCAAAGTACAATTAACCACCCCTGTTTAGCCATCGGTTTGGGGGTGATAAGAGGTATTGAAGAGTAATTTGGTCCCTGACCGACGCTATAGGGTTCTCCAGAAATGACTTAAGAACTTCGGGTCTCTGTCAGAGACTATACTCTTCGGCATGTTGTGTATCCATACAATTTCCTGTAAGAAAAGAGAAGTAATATCCGAAGCGTCGTTAGTTTTGGTACAGGGCATGAAGTGTGCCATCTTACTAAATCGATCCACAACGATCATTATAGAATTTTTTCTTCGGGTAGTTCTTAGCAGTCCAAGAATAAAGTCCATGCTAAGTTCAGTCCATGGCCTCATTAAAACAGGGAGGGGCATTGCCTTTCTTTGTTCAGCTCGGTACTTGGCCTTTTTGCACGTAATACAGCTTTCGACCACTTGGTGCACATTTCTTTGCATTATCGGCCAAAAGAATTGGCCATTCACTAGTTCACAGGTCCTTCTCTCTCCAAAATGTCTGAAGAGTCCTCCGCTATGAGCTTCTTCAATTAATAATTCCCATAGGGAACAAGTCGGCACATACGGTTTTCCTCTTCAGAATAGATAACCACCCTATACATAATACTTGTCCACTATTCTCTCATCTATGCATCTTGAAATTATTGGTCCAAAGTGTGGATCTTCGAAGTACTGTTCTTTGATACTTGCAAAATCAAATAGTCTGGTCTGCAGTTCTGATAAGATCACATGCCTCCTCAATAGAGCATTTGCAATTATGTTACTCTTTCCTTGCTTATACTTGATCACAAAACTAAATCCTTTAAGGAATTCAACCCATTTAACCTGCCGCTTAGATAGTTTGGTCTGACTCCGGAGGTACCATAGTGATTCGTGATTAGTATATATGATAAATTCTCTCAGTAGTAGATAATGCTGCCACACTTGCAGTGCTTGGATTAGTGCTAAGAGTTTTTTGTCATACACGTAGTAATTTAGTTGGGGTCCTTGGAGCTTCTCACTATGGAAGGCAATTGATTGTCCTTCTTGCATTAAGACAGCACCTATTCCAATGCTTAACACATTGCACTTTAGCTAAAATTTTTTGCTGAAGTTGGGGAGTACTAATACTGGGGTGGAGGTAAACTTCTCTTTTACCTCGGCAAAACTCCTCTCCTCCCTTTCTCCTCATCGAAAAGTTGGTGTTTTTCTTTGTTAATTCAGTAAGTGGTGTAATGAGGGTATTAAAGTTCTTGACGACCCTTTAGTAAAACGAAGTTAGTTTATGGAAACTTCTCACATCGACATAAGTAATAGGGTTCGGCCATTCAACAATTGCTCGGATCTTCTCATCATTGACTTATAAGTCTTCTCCACCGATTACATAGCCCAAGAATACCACTTCATGCTGGCAAAAACAACATTTCTTTAGGTTGCCGAATAATCTCTTGGCATGGAGAATATCTAAGACTGCTTTAATGTGTTCACAGTGACTTGGCATGTCGACATTCAAGAAGAGTTAACTATAGTTCACACAAAACCTCTGCTCTTATACCAAGATGATGTGAACTGTGACTAAGACTAGATAAGGTCAGTTGCAGAATGGGTCTGAACTTGCAGAAAGCTCGAAAAGAGTCATTGGGGAAAGGTACGAAAGGGTGAAGAAAAAGGATGAAAACAATAAGCAAAACCCATAAACAGCTCCAGAGGATCTGACGCACCAATGAAACTTCCGAGGACTTATGGCACAATTCGATGTGATGCATGAATTGGTTTAATGAGATTGCTTGCCACCAAACCTTACTTAAGGGAAAGGGTAAGAGTGATGCCAAAAGCAAACAATAGTGTTTATGCAGAGAAGAAAGTACTCAAAAGTGTATTGAAGATTATCTGATGTCTTACAATTATAAGTACAAGGGTATTTATACCCACAAACTAGGGCAACTTGCTTAAAAAGGAAAAGACAAAAAGGACATTTCTTAAGGAAGGCAATGTACATGTTATAATCGGGAAAAAATGAATATATAAGGAAAATAATCATTAGTGCTACAGATTCGACATGTGATACTGTACACGTAGTGATGCAGCATTAGCGAGGTTGTTAGGAGATGTCGACAAAAAGTACGAATGCATGGGTTTGTCCGAGCAAGGATGGCCTAATCAATTTGGCTTTCTCTCTCGGCAAGGAAGAGGCCGAGTAATTGGTCGACTCGATAATAGTGAGTAATCATTAACTCGGCATATCGCACAACAATAAGTGATCATACGGTACAGCATTAGAGGTGACTCGGCAATGAGGTACTCAACCTTGGCAAGGATTGGTTAGAACATAAGGATTCATCGTATCAGCCCTTCTAGTCCTTTAGCTTGGCTATGGGTCAGGGGCCCTGTAGCTTGATTCCCATCATTTGAGATCAGTTATATTGTAGAATTATAGAGGCTAGGAAGTTTAGATGAGACCATCCGAGTGGTGTAGAGGGTTGAGAGGTAGAGACGGAACCAGCTTAGCTAACTAGGATTGTTAAGTAAAACTAGCATGCCGAGCTGATTGGACAATAGTAGTGTATTGAATTATTTTAAGGTGGATCGTTGAGGACTAGTGTCAAGTTAACCAGAAGAAGGTCGAGGTAAAGGTAAGGTTAAGGAACTTGAGGTTTGAAGAGACCAAGGTCAGAGCTTTGAAAGGACGACCTAAGAGATCAGATGCTTTAAATGTTTTAGTTATAGACAAGTGGCTAGTCAATGTCTGACCCGACATGTAATGAAGATCAAGGGAGACAAGCCTCAGTTCAAAGTGGAGAGTGCTAGTGAAGGAGAAGAGGAGGTTGAAGTTAGCCTAACACTAGAAGAATTTCCAGAAGACCCTGATGCCCTTATACCTCTCGAAGCAGGAGCTGAATACTGTTTTGTTGTACATTGATCTCTCAGCACTTTTGTAGTTAATGAGAATGCACAAAGGGAGAACCTCTTCCACACGAATTGCTGAGTAAATGGTAAACTGTGTGCCTTGATCATTGACAGAGGAAGCTATACTAATGTTATAGTGTAGGGAACAATGAAGGCAATGAAGTTACCGAACTTTCGCACCCTAAGCCATATAAGATTCATTGGCTGAATGAAAAAGGAGGTTTGCTAGTCACCGAACAAGTTAGGATACCAATCACCATTGGTAATAGGTACAAGGACGAGGTGTTGTATGACATCCTACTCATGTGTACTTTGTACATCTTACTCGGTTGACCCTAGCTGTTTAAATTGAGGGTGTTACACAATGGGTATAAGAACACTTACATTTTCTAAAAAGATGGAAGGAGAGTTATTTTGACTCCTATGAGCCCTAAGGAAGTACAAGAGTCTTAAGAGAAGATTGCCCAATCTATGTAATGGAAATCCCTAGTGATTTCCCATGCTTAATTCTTTCGAGAAACTAAAGTGAAAGTGTGTGTGCTTCTTTTAGCAAGAAAACTCTTAGAGTAGAGAGAAGTTGAGAACTTACCTGCCGAAGTGAGAACTCTATTGGAAAAGTATGCTGACGTATTTTTCACCGAGATGTTGAAAGGTTTACTACCCTTAAGAGGCATTGAGCATTGCAATGATCTTTAGCCAAGAGCAACCTTACTGAATTGACTTGCTTATAGACTCAATCATAAGTAGGTAGTAGAGCTAAAGAAACAAGTGGATGAGTTGGTGGATCGCGGGTTTGTCCGAGAGAGCATGAGCCTATGCGCAATACTAGTCGTGTTAATACCAAAGAAAGATGGGTTATGGAGAATGTGCATTGATAGTCGTACCATCAATAAAATTACCATTAAGTACAAATATTCAATTTTATGGTTATATGACATATTCGATGAGTTGCATGGTGCCCGCATCTTTTCAAAGATTGATCAGAAGAGTGGCTAACACCAAATACGAATAAGACTTGGAGATGAATAGAAGAAAGCCTTCAAAACAAGGGATGGTTTATTCGAATGGATGGCGATGTCATTTGGTCTAATGGATGCACCGAGTACTTTTATGTGACTCATAAATCGTGTATTAAGAGCCTTGATTGGCAAATGTGTTGTGGTTTATTTCGATGGTATTTTAGTCTATAGTACCGACCTCATCACCCATGTAGCGCATTTAAAATTGATATTTGACATCCTTCGTGTTGAGAGATTATTCAATAATATGAAGAAATGCGTGTTTTGCCAAAGCAAGGTTGCATTCCTTGGGTATGTTGTTTTAGAGGAAGGAGTTTAAGTGGATGACGAGAAAGTTAGAGCTATTCTCGACTGGCCTACATCAACTAATGTTGTTGAAATCCAGAGCTTCCATGGTATGGCTTCATTTTACCGGAGATTCATTTGAAACTTCAGTTCCATAGCAATACCCTTAATTGAATTGACTAAGAAGAATTCTGAGTTTAGTTGGTTAGAGAAAGCTTAGAAAAGTTTTGAAGATGTAAAATATAAATTGATGTCTGCCCTAGTACTTGCCCTACCAGATTTCAAGAAGGTTTTTGAGGTCGAATGTGATGTGTCTAGGGTTGGCATTGGTGTTGTCTTTATGCAAAAACACCAACCAATTGCTTAAAGGGGTTGCCCTGAATTACTCGACTTATGATAAAAAGTGCTACACACTTGTCTGAACACTATACAATTGGCAACAATACCTATTACCGAAAGAATTCATCATCTACTTGAATCATGAATCTCTTAAGCACCTCCGAGGACAATAGAAACTTTCTTGACATCATGCCAAATGGGTTGAGTACTTGGAGACCTTTTGCTATGTCATCCAGCATAAGAAAGGGAGCACAAACACCATAGTTGATGCTCTCTCGTTGTCATTCCCTCGTCACAACATTGTAAACCAAGGTACTTAATTTGGTACTTTGATCAGTATGAGCATGACTCCTATTTCGAGCCCCTAGTAGCTAATGTAATGTTAGAGGAGCTATAGATGGATTCTACTTGAATTAAGGGTTCCTGAAGAAGAGTAAGAAAGTTTGTGTACTAAGTAGCTCGGTAAGAGAACTACCCGTCCGAAAAGCGCATGCTAAGGGTTTGGCTGGCCATTCTGAGGAAAAGAGGATGGCTAAGATATTAAAAGAACATTTCTACTGGCTTAGGATAATGAAGGATATGTGCCAAATTCTTGAGAGGTGTGAGGTGAGTAAACATGCAAAGGGAAAGAGAGAGCCGTATGAAGAGTGCATACCCCTACCTATACCAGAGTGATTGTAGACCAACCTAAGTATGGATTTCAAGCTCAGCTTTCCTAGAATGCCGAGAAGACATAACTTAATCATGGTAATGGTCAATCAATTCAGTAAGATGAGCCATTTCATTCCCTGCCACAAAACTAATGATGTTTTATTCATTGCTAATCTCTTTTTATAGGAAATTGTGTAACTCAAAGTTCATGAGCTTCTTTTGAAGGACCCTATAGAAAAAGCTCGGCACTAAGCTTATGTTCAATACTTCTTGCTACCCTTAGACAGAGAGCCAAACTAAAGTTGTGAATAGGATAGTCAGCAACCTCTTGCGAGTTACTATTGGGAAGAATTTGCATGACTAAGATTTATTCCTACTTGTCATTGGTTTGCCTACAATTGCTCAACTCAGCCACTTACTAGCAATGTATCTTCCAATCCTTATGGCATCCCTTTCCCGTCTCGGCCTCCTTGCTACTACAACATCCTGATTCCACTCGATTGCCGTAACCAAAGAATCTTTGTATAGAACCAATGTTCCCGTCTCGGCCTCCTTGCTACTACAACATCCTGATTCCACTCGATTGCCGTAACCAAAGAATCTTTGTATAGAACCAATGTTGCGTTGCCACCTATCCAACCCATCTGACATTGTATTATTTTTCTCTTTTTGTTATATGTCCTATTTACCTTTTTTATTTCATATGCACGAAGAACCCTTTTTATGTATACCTTTTTTTAATTTTCCTTAATTATAATGTTGCCCTAAAAACTTACTATAAATAATCTCTTCTCTTTGTAGCCGAAATTACATCAAATTGATTCAAGACATTTTGAATATATTTGTCCTTGTGAGACGTCCCTCTCCAAATCTATTTTCCTTACACTTTTATCTAATCTTGCCGAGTAACTCAAGATTAGTAGTGAGTAGACCTTAACATCAGCTTGTTTGTCATATCAAGTGACATGTCAAGTTGTATTGTGTTCATTGGTAAATTACATCCTTTGAGTAGCTTCACGTTAGCTACTATATTTCATTCGTTGACCTACTCACTTACGTTTCTTCAATATTTCGGAGGATCTATTAGTTTCTCACCTCTTAGGATAAACTCTAGTGATAGTTCCTAAGAACTTTATACATGTACTACTTCCTTATGCTTTAATGCTTTTAGTAATTGTATGAATTCCTGGATAATAGACGTTGGGCCTCCATACTACATATCACCTTATTACATTCCGTTTCTGACCATGAATTCATTACATACACCATTAAAGCTAAAATTACCCAATGGTCGAATGATAGATGTTGATGGAGGAGGCTATATTAGCATAAACACCAAGCTCACCATATACAATTCGTTATTTGTTCCACAACTTACCCATAACTTGCTGTCCATTTGTAAACTTACCAGAGAACACAACCTTACTGTTGTCTTTGATCATCTTGGGTATACTTTTCAGGACCAGAACACTAATGAGCAAGTAGCTAAAACCTCGACATTAAATGGGTTGTATGTGCTTGTGTCCAAATGCTCAAGTGAGAGTAGCTCCTATGTTGATCTCAGTCAACATTCTGTTACCTGGGATGCTCAAAATAAACACATTCTCTATAATTTGAATTCTTGTCCCATTGATAAACGGCGTTAGTTGTTTCATTGTTGCTTGGGACAGTTTTTTTTTTGTCTAGTTTACAGCATATTGATGCTTGTAAAGGGCTTGACTTATGAGATCTTTGTATAAAAACTGAAATAGCTGGAACTGGTAAAAAAAACTTAATCTGTTTCCTTTGCATTAAGTGCTTTCTTACTGGAAACATTACATTACAGTGACAACAATAGCATATTTCTCCTACATGCAAGGGAAGGCAGCAGAACGGTGTCTTGAGAAGCTTGGATCGCGTCATAGGCTGATACCTGAAAATAGCAAACTCTTACAAGAGGCATGTTCTGCCGTCTGATCCCTGAAGCAGCACCAATGAACAATAGCTTTGGAAAGCTTTAGCCCACGAGAAGCGTCATGGCCCAAGAAGGAACTGAACGCATGCCAATCAACCCAGCTTCGCCCTTGGGTAAATTAAGTTATTTTGAATCCTAGTTTTGAAGTTACCAAACACACCACAATTTGTCCTACAATAATCTTAGAGCAAATTATTATATGCTGTTATACTCTAAAGGCACTGGGCCTGGCATTTATTTCAAACACCTAGACCACAATGGTCTTGTGAACCTTTAGTGTTGCACAAATAATCGCAAGGATTAAGATGATTTGCAGTCCGCAACTTGTCCTGCTGCAGTTGATCAAGCTGGTTATCTGAAGATTCCATATCTGCACTCATTTCAGTACTTGAGCTGCAAATGAAGCAGAATGCAGCATGAACATAGGTCGCCAGAGGGGAATCTAGCAGACATCAGGATTCAAATGGTAGGCACAGCACACTTACAAGAGCTACACAGCAATAATCCCGATCATCCCAGTTCTCTACAGCATATCTATACAAAAATGGGCAGGACATGGGACTCAAAGGATGCTGGAGTAGAATATTGACATGTTATACTCCATGCATGCACAAACTAAAGAAGTAACACAAGATTTTTTTTTTTCCTGTTAAATGAGAATTGCTTAACTCAATTGTAGCCCAGGTGAACTGCTTTCAACTTACATATCTTCTCGATTGATGTTAAAGGCAGACAGAAAAATGATAAGTACATACATTCTCGTGGATATTTAAGGCGCTGAAGATGAAATTTTATAACCGTAAAATGGACATGATGCCACCTTCTAAGGCTCAGCTCAGTTGCCATTGCAGATTTATGAAAATTCTTTTATCCACAACTCCCAAGTGAAAAAATATAAAACGCAGCTACTTCTGCACCTAAATGCGGGTACATCATCAACTCAATTAATCAAAATTGGGCACACGATTTCATTACTAAATAACCCGGCAACAAGTAATTTACATCAGAAAGAACTGCAGCCAAATACGCTGTAACCACTACCGGACATAAATATTAACCTATAAGCAACTATTTAGAACTTTATGAGAAGACGTAAACACAAACTTGAAACCGATCTACTGCTTTGCCTAAGTACTCATGCACCAGTAGCTCCCATCAATGCCTTCTTCAACTCCTCACCCACATCCCCATCACCCGATTTCCCACCAAAACCACCTGAATCAGACTTCTTCTCATTACTGCGCCTATCGACTTTAACACTAGTACTCCTATTCCCATTCCTATCAACTTCTCTATACTTTCCAGAGTCAAAACCTGACACCCCTGAGCTCAGTTTCTTCCCTGCAAACTCTTGCCTCATATCTTCTATGGATCTTTTCAACATTGCATTCTCCGATTGCAAAACCTCCAATTGCCGCTTCACTGCAAAACACACCTCCGCCACATCACCACCTGCAGCAAACTTCAAATCAGAGCTCAAGCTACCACCTTTCTCCACCACTTCCTTCGATTCTGTCTCTGATTTCTCAACATGCTCAATTCCAATCTTATTCATCACAAGAAACGGAATCTTGTTCAACCTGAACCCATTCGCCGAACTAATACCACTCTCCATCTCCACAGGAACCCTCACCCCCCACCGGAAGCTAACGACAGTACGGCCCCTCACTGGCACAGCGGTCCTCGCTGCCACCTCAATTCCAGAAAGCATCCCAGCGATAATCCCAGCAGTCGAGTCCGGAGTCGGAACCGCAACTTTCTTACCGAAAAACGCCACATTCTCAGCGAAAGAGTGACCCCCTCCATTCCCGACCGCCGCCGCAGCAGGTCTCTCCACCACCTCAATTGAGGAGTCCTCATCGGGCTTCAAAGTGACCTTCCTATCAAGAACATTGGAGGATTGAGTCTTCTTGATGGAGAAATCACCGAAATTGGGCATGAAATGGAGCATGAACCGAGGATTGGGGTTAGAAGAAGAGGTTCCGCGATTGACGAGGCTGAATTCGGCAGTCATTGAGAGGGAACTAGAGATAGGAGAACCATATCGTCCGGTTCCGGTCTTGAGGATGAGAGAGAAAGGGTTCCATGAGTCGTTGGGTCGGTAAGAGATCCGAAAGGAAGGCCCAGACTCGAAGAAGGTCCCGAGATTTAGGGTTAGCTCTTTGGAGTCGCCGGCGATTAGAGACGATTGGAAAGGTAGGCCCAGGATGTTGAGAGGCACTTTGGCTCGAATCAGAGGGTTTCGGTCTTCACGGAATTTCAAGGAAGCTTTCATCTCGGATTAGAAAACTACTTGAATTAGATGAGAATTGCTGGAAATGATGAATTTAAGTTTTATTAGGGTTCCTTATGACGAGTTTTATTTATGAGGGTTTGAAATTGGGTTTTTGTAGTGGGGGACGAGGGAGAGAGGACCGGAGCGTAGCGGAGAATCTGCCAAAATTTCACAGCGACTGTTAAGTGAGTGAGACAGGTTTTGAATTCTGTGATTTTCCGTAACAGTGTTTGGGGTCACTCGTTTTGAATTAGTTTGAATGAAGGTTATTACCTCTTCATTTCTAATCGTTTAACAGTAAATTGAGGATGGGAATATGGAAAGGATCGATTTCCAAACGGGGAACATCGGACTGAGTGGTCCATTAACCCCTCAAACCAACTCTCTCTTTCTCTCTCCTTTTTTATTATTTGGGAAATTAAACTTAATCTTTGGTTTAAAAAACCAATACTCATATTACTGTACTATAATACCTTGACCATTTTAACTATTCGGTTAATTTCAAATTTAACATTTACACTTTTCCACATTTTATAACAATAAATCATTTTAAGCTTCATCTTTTCAGTGATATATAATATCACATTTGGTGGATGAGAATAGTTTAGAACGTAATAAAATTGAGTGGAATGAAATGAAATAGAAAAAATTAAGATCAGAAGAATAAACTTATTCTTACATTTAGAAGTATCACAAAATTAGAATGGGTGGACGTTATAAATAGTAGTTTATTAAAAACCTACTTAACTATTAAGTGTCACAATTAGGTGAAATATTAAATAAGTTATTTTAATTAATGAAAGTTAATAAGGGTAGAATAGAACAACGATTCTGTTCCTTAAAAGGTATAATCGAATCCCCATTAAAGTTGTAATCGTCAATTTAATGAATCGTGATTCTGCATTCTAAAAATACTTCCAACATGGCAAATGGAATGGAATCTAGAATATCAATTCTATTCCAAATCTATTCTCTTATACTAAATTTGACATTAGGTGATAGAAAGAGTCACAAGAAAAGGTATAAACCCTAATTATCAAAATGTTCAAATTACACCCAAGTATCGGCATAATCCACTAAGACATAAAATTTATGATAATGAATATTAACTTGTACCAAAATTTAAATGGGTTCATGTTTAAAGAGCTATGCCTATTATTGATTGGGAATTCCCACTAAAGTCCTAATATGGTCCAAGACTACTTCATAAGAGCCTAATATGAGCTCCTTAGCCTAATTTTGACTTAAATCTAAGGGTAAGATTTTGATTGCATAAACGTATGTGTAATTAGGCAAGTAAATTAAACCTAAGCCCTCACGAAGAGCTCGAATTAGATAAGAGAAGTTTGGAGCCATTTTGGTTAGTTGGAAATTAATGCTTGCTAACTCTAATTGGTATGACTAGGTTAAATACTTAGAGATTAACTCTCAAGTGTTTGAATCGGGATAGTGTCCATCGCCATGTACGTGATAAAGTTCTAATTGAAAGCTACGACCATCAATAAATACAAGCTACTCATGCTCCTATTAAGCATGTACTCTATGCTATGTTAAGGAGTAAGTTGCTTGACCCATAGCAAGCACTGTCACTAGCGTCAACTCATGATTATCCTCTTGCTCCTCATATTTTAGGAAGACAAGAGCATTTAGATACCACCTAATCTCCTCAAAAGTTAGTTGTAGATATGAGTTTTCAAGGTTTAGAAGACTATATTCACAAGTTATTAGTTGACAAGGACACTTAAAGGTATTACAAAAGAAGTCCTCCAAGATTAAGAGTCCTTTTGTTAAGTAAGTCTAAAATGAGGTTTAGCCAACAAATGCTAGATTACCATAGTTTGATACATATAATGGCAAAAAGGACCCACATGATCATTTAATGGCATTTCAAACCCTTTCAAAATGTGTGGTTTTAATGATGCTATAGCTTATAAGGTATTTCCTTTAACTCTCAGAAAATTAGTAAGCAATTGATTTGGTTTACACATACTAAGATCAATATCTTCTTTTAATCAACTAGCCTGTGATTTTAGTTAATATTTCTTAGCTAATAAGTCATTGGTAAAGGACTTTTCACTCCTAATGTTGATATGACAAAGGCCTTAGGAGTCTATCAAGGATTACATATATAACTTCAACCAATTGATGATTGAAATCTTAAATATGGACAAGAGTGTTGCTCTCCATGCAATTTATGGGGGAGAAAGAGACAATTCTAACCTGTTTGAATCTCTTACAAAGCATCTACTGAGCTCTTTGGAGGAATTTCGAAAGAAGGTAGAAAAGTTCATTTTCTAGGTGGATCATTTAAGGAGAGATTTGGAAAAAGATAAACTGGAAAAAAAAAAAGTTAGATTAGGAGGAAGGTTTAGTATGACAAAGGAGCCTATAGTGGAAGTAGCATTAGAAGAGATTAGAAAAGCCCCATTCTGACCTACTCAACTTATACCCCTTGAATCGACCGTGTTAGACATTTTGATGGAAGTGTGAAGTTAAGGTATTTTAGCTTTACTAGAAAGGATGTGCGGAAATCCTTTAAGAAGAAACTCTAATAAATATTATGACTTTCATAGGGATCAAGGTTACATCACTAATGAATGCATTTAGTTGAGGAATATGTTGGAAGATGCAATTTAGTATAGTTATTTAAGGAAGTTTATCTCTAATCAAGTCCATATAGTTGAGCGACCTTCTAAAAAAAGAAGACGTAATGATAATTGGGGTGAAATGTAGAGAGATAAGAGAATATTGCAAATGGGAATAACAATAGCCGAGCTCCCAATGGTATCATTAACATATTGTTGGAGGACCTTAATAAGGAAGTAAGTTAGGCACTTTGAGCTTGACAAGCACTCTTAGGGATCAAGTCCTAAGCATTTGAGATGAAAAGTTAAAGGTTGATGACATTGTGAGTTTTTCAAATAGTGATCTAGAGTGTGTTTGTAACACCTTAGAAGGAGGCCTAGTAGTTTTATCTAAAATCTTCATATCACGTATACTCTCATGATATAAAGACTGCCTTATAAGTCAAAGGTTGCAAGGCTTTAACTAGCAAGTTTCTAAGGGTGCCTATTCAATTTACATACATCTGCTTAACTCTATATATATCTACAAGTGATTCAATAATCTATAGTTACCAGAACTGTAGAGAGTTAGAATCACCTACCAAACAATAAGGAAGGATATATATATATATCTCGACAATCATAATGCCGTTAAATACCTTAAAAGTTTAATTCGACTATATTACATGCTTTCTTAAACTTATATTCTACTTGCTCAACCTGATGGAGTATTTTGCACTCAAATCCTAGCTTAGCCCTAGCTTTACATGCAAAAAAAACTATTGGGGGGTAAGTTACAGTTAACTTAGTGAATAACCTTTCTACCTTACCATCGACAATAAAAAGTAAGTTATTTATCAAACATATGAATGCATGTATAAGCATATACAATGCAAACAACATATACAATCGACCGGTAACTGTATACAACATAGGTTTAATACCCACTATTGCTTGGGTTAAGAAGTATTTAGGAATGTTAGGACCTAGGTATCTACATCCAATATGAAATCTCTTAACAATATAACTACCCTCAATAGTAGATAGGGCTTGGCTTTAAGTAGAAGGTGGTACTCTTTTGAGTTGAGTAGTTCCCAAAGGTTGAGGTAAAAAACATGTTTATGAAATACATTGTACAATAAACAATTGCAATACATAATATCAATATGGATCCATCCAAGCATGATCTTTCGCTCTACTATGTGGTATTAATGCCCTTTAACTCATGTTGTAAGATGTAATGCATGTCCAGTTTAATTAGAGGCTAAATATTTATTAATTCTGGATTCATGGGGTTGTTAAGCAAGTATATTCTAGGCACTCTAATGCCTTATGTTCTAATATAGCAAACAAGAGTGTTTGAAATATCTTATGATATTTTGTAAGCATAGTTCAACCAAAACAGGTACATATAAGTTCCCATATACTCCAATATGCATCAAGTTCAATTATCATATATAATTAGATAGTGCACTAAATACAAGCACAAAACAAAGTAAAATAGGGAGTGGTATACTTACTTAGCCTTGAAGTAAAGTATTCCCAATAGTCCTCAATAATCTCAAACTTGGTATCCCAAATCACTTGAGTAAGGTAACTAAAGTAAATAAGACCTATCTTAAATGTAATTTATTCATTAGCTTCATTATAATTTCCCCATTTTAGCTTATTTTATATCTTAGTCATAACTTTCTCGTTTTAAGTTAGAATTTTTCTTTCTTGTAGTCGGTTTTCATTGTTTTCGAGTGTTTCATTTGGTGAGGTTATTTTTAGGCTTTTGGGTCAGCAAGGTATTGGTTTGGGCCTTATAAGTTTGTCGGCCAAAAGGATGAGTTTAGTCACTTTAGGGTTTGAGCCTAGTTTTGGGCTTTAGGCTTAGCTTTTGGTCTTGGATCTTACACTTAATATTTTAGGCTTTCTTTTAAGTATTTTAAGTAGACTTTTCTACCCAATACTTTAAATTTTCACCTTGGGTCTTAGTGTTACTCTTGTGGAATTAAATGGGCTATTTTTACTAGTTTAAGACCCTTGTCTACTAAATGGCTTATAGGGGATGGCTTAAATGTGCTTTTGGACTTAATAGACCTTTTATATTTTATTTTATGAGCCTTTTAATTTAGGGATCAGATTTGGTCACTAAGTTATTAGACTTTATTCCTTGTTCTTTTAAGGGTTTTTGGGCTTATCTTACATTTTAAGACTTTAATCCCAACTTCACTTATTATTTTAGGCTTAAGCCCACTAAAAGCTTTAAGATATGTCCATTTTCTATTAGGATTTAGATCTGGTTCTTTTCACTTATTGGGCTCCTAATCATATTTTCAAGGTTTTAATAACTAACTATGCTAGTTTAGGCTTAATTTGTATTCTAGGACTCCAAACTTGATTCTAACTTATTCCAATGGGCCAAATATCCTAATGAGTCCACTAAATAACCCATTTTACTAAGTATTCCAAATCTAGTTCATCTCATTAATAAGGTTTGTAACACTACTTCTAAGGCCATTAACTCATCATTACCCTACTTAATTTGATTAATTACATCTTAAATCATACTTAACACTAAATACTCATATTATTAAGGTAATATATCAAAATTTATAGATTTGAAACTTTCATGAAAGTGGTGGCGAAATAAGATGTTTTAGGCTTTTCTTCAACTTCTTTTATCCAATACTTATTCTAGTGTGTTTCATTGTTTTAATTATATTTCTACTTATTTTAAGCTAATAACATCACCTAACATGGTGAAAACAAAATGGATTCATATCAAGGAGAGGGGCAACATGGATGTTACTTAAGGTTTCATGGAGTTTAATCAACAACTTTTCAAGTTATCTACATAAAAATATCTCCTATACCTCTAGAATACAATTAGCAAACTAGTAAATGAATGAATGTGTAATTATAAGGCTCTAAAATGATATGTACATGATTATAGCATATTTATATAATATTTATAATCTCAAACTCTCAAGATATCATAGGTATAACTTATGTGAATAAGAAAGTCAGGTTAGGCGAGTTTTATCTTAGGCTCGCTTGCATGAGTTCAAACTTTTCCACTAAAAAATGAAGTTGAAACTTACTCCTTTCAGGGAAAATGTTTGTCAGCAAGAACTATGGTGTGTGTATGTGATCTTTTAGTGGTAATGTTTTGTCATTGGTAGATTGTGTGCCGATAAGGCCAAAAGGTGTTGAGGTGTACGGGGGCGGGGGGGGGGGGGGGGGGGGGGGGAGGGTCCAATTGCTCTTTTTGTTTTCTTCTCTTTTTCTTTTGATTTTTGTTTGGGTTTCTTGAGAGTGTTTCTTAGGGTTTTCTATGTGTGAAGAATGATGTAAAATGAGGGTTTTAGAGAGGTGAAATGATAGATATTGAAGGTAGATTAAGGGAGATAAGTGGTGGCTATCTTAGGATAAGGGTACATGGCCCCCTCTTGGTACTAATCTAACTTGTTTACTTTTTGCCAATGAGGGGGGATTTTCTCTCCTTAAGGACAAGTGTCCTTTAATTCTCAATTAATCCTTTTTCTTTTTTTTTTTAATTGAGTTTAACTTACTACTAATTAAGATGTAATGAGAGTTGGTAGATGGATTAAAGGGTAATTAGCTAATTAATTGAAATTATACTTAATTAAGTAATTTAGGCCTAATTAAATTGCAATTAGGGTCTTGCCATATTTTATCACTAAAATTAGGTTCATTGACCTATATTACTTTGTTTGTTAGAGTTCTTCATTATTCGACATTGATTAGGGTATTCGAACCACGTACAAAGCTAGCGATTTAGGGTTTCTAAGATATTAGAGACATTATTTGCAATTAGTGAATAGTTTAGGGATGAACTTAGGGTTTATTAGTCGAATTAGGGTCTTAGACTTCCATTTAAGGTTTTACTCAATCTATTGATATTTTCCAATTGTTTTAAGGTTTCTCGTATATTAGCGTTTTTAGGGTTTTACTTGTAAGATTAAGTTTTTAGGGTTTTACTCTCTTTAGAGTTTTTTGACTTATTATTTAGGGTTTGTGACTTATGATTTAAGGTTCAATCATTTTATTTTTGGATTTTATTATTATATCTTGAGCGGTTCTAAGGATTATCTAGTAACTTTTATATCTAACTTTAAGTTTGGATCCGAAAGTTTATGAGGTTTATATTGTCTTCTTAAGTATAACTTTAGTATTCTTAAAGAGATATTTTCATATAATAACTTTGGTTTCATATGATTAATCGTTCTTGATTTGTAGTTAATTATGATATAAAACCCAATTAGCAAATTAAGGTATAATTAAGTTTTTTAATCTTAACTACTAGTACGTATGGCACAAATTAGGCATATTTTAAGCCTTAATGTATCAAATTAAGTTGGTTAATCCCATTGGGTATCTTATCTACTTAGTTTAAGGAATTGAGACAATTTTTGCTATTCAAGTATGTTTTAGAGGGTAGATTAGGGTTTTAGGGCTATTAAGTGATTAATCTCCGATTAATGAATAATTTTACTATTTAATTAGAGTATAATAGTTAGATTAAGGTTTTCAACACTAGGTTGGGGTTTTATAATCATTTAAAGGTTTGCAAGTTTAAGGATTCCTATTGAGATTTTAGTGGTCGAAGATTCATTGAAGGGCTATAGTATTTATTTTAAGGTTTTGAATTCATGGTTAGTTTTATCTATACCAATATTCATTTTTAGCTTAACTTACCCTTTATCGGTTTTAGGGAGATCTCAAGCGCTTCAACGATCAATCTTTTTCCCTTTAAGGTTCGTTGTTAGTTTCATTAGGTTACGTTAACCTTGGAAGTTAACATTAGTTATTGGTGTTTACTTGTAGAATTTAAGGACTTTGACAATAGGGGTCAAACTAAGGCTTGGATTACCATTTAGGGTTTTAATTTGTTTGGTTTTTTGAGAGTAGTCTTTTATGTTCAGAGCTAGTTATCTTGCCAACATTATGAGTATCTTTCGGAAGAATCTATTAACTTCCAACCCTTTTTCTAGGAAATTTGCGAGGTTTACAGGGTTCTCTTTCAACATGATGATGGAGTAGATATGAAGGTAAGAGTTGCTAAGTTTGATGTCAAGAAGAATATGACTAATATCGGGATTCTACAGACATAATTTTCAGGAATACGTTCTTACAGATGCGGCTTAAGTTAGATTTCAAGATCATTCCTTATAAGTACAGCTTCTTTAGGTTTAACAATGAACCGGTTTAAGCTAAAGGAGTTATCATACTCCCTTTTCAACTCAGACGTGATGAAAATGTTGTTGAACATTTAGTAGGTTTTGTTGTGGTGGATTGTTTGTCTCTAAATAATGTGATTATGGGATGACTTCCATTAAATATCTTTAAGATGATTCTTTCAATAGCCTATTTGAAGGCGTATTGTCTAACCTCGACCAACAACTTATAAGATCCCTATATTTGAAGGCATTAAGGTAATATGTCGTACCAAAAACTGACAAGGGTAACAATATTGGGGATGGGTTAGAACCTATTGAAGGAATGAAAGATAAATGGAAGTGGAAGGATTTAGCCAAACCTGTACATTAATTCCATAGCTATGATGCACTATCGAACCATACATGGACTAACTAGTTTGTGAGATATGATGCACTTAACTAAACTAGATGGGTTACTCGCCATAATCATTGCTAAAGAGATTGATACAAGCTATGAGTAAGACGGTCTTCTAATGAAACAAGAAAAAATTATACAATAAAATGAGGAATTCTATATTACTTGATTATGATGATGCAATTACATTTTTCAAGTGGGTATTTATACCTAGGATTCTAGGGAAACTATCACATTTGAAGAAGCTATTAAAATGGATATTTTACCTAAAGTAGAAAAGTACTAAAAGGAATATACATGAAAAGGACAAATTCGTAATATACAAGGGGAGAAAAGCTAGCCTACATTTGTATTAGTATGGATGTTAAAGGATATGTATTGTGGCTTGAGTGGAGGCTTCTACTAGGTAAAAGGGATGGAACTAGTCAGGTTGGCAACTTCTGGATAGCTTGGCATAAGGACCTCAATTGTCAACTCTAGTGGATAGTTGCTTGACATGAGGTACCGATTCAAAACATGTTGGCTTATAGTCAAGAAGCTTGGACTTCGATTACCATAGCTTGCAATTAAGGTAACCAAATATTGTTTAGATTCATTGTATTATTAGATGGATCACCTGGCTTAACTTCATGTTAGCACTTAATGACCGAGGTTAGGGTATATAGCTTGGAATAAGTGGGAAGGAGGGATAGGTCAAGTTTAGTATAGACAACATCTCATACTCCTTGATATGTAGATAAGAAGATAGAATTCACTAAACCATGTTCTATAGACCTTGAGCTTAGGCTTGGGTGATGGGTGTAATGGGCCAATTCCTATCATTAAGGAGAGTTTGGGTTTACAGCATTAAGTAAAGCATAGACCAAAGGTTAGCAATAAGGGGTGAACTTGCCCAGTAAACATTGGAAATTCAGTTGGAAGATGATCCTAAGCAAATGATTAAGATTGGAGTGATAACACTCATATAGCATCTTTATTTTGGGGTAATTTCGTATGCTTTCATGTATTATTTGAGTTAATATTATAAGGATTTGGAGCTTAATTGGTTGTTATATCATTTGTAGGTATTTAAGAGTCTTTCGATAAGTCTTGAAGCAATTTTATAAAGTCTCAAAGCTTTAACAAAGAAGTACATTGGCTAAGCTACTTGAGCGATTGAAGTTTAGACAAAAAAATAATTTCTAGAGAGGATCACGTATAAGAACATGACCATGTTCCCTTGGTTGTGTAGTTATGTACCTCTCATCTAAGAATTTCATCAATTTATAAGAGTTATAGGTGAAGAAGAAGATCTAAAGATTACTACCGTAATCTTAGGGCATGTACATGCCATAGATTAGAAAATTTCTTATTTTTTGGAGGTTCCTTTGTAACCTTAGGTTTAAGTTCTATAAATAGATTAAGTTAGTGTTTAAGGAGAGCCCCTTCAAGGAAAATTGTGTAAGGTAAATTTATAATAGGGGTTTCTCATGTCTTTTATTTTATTTTATTTTAATTTCATGTCATAGTTTATTATTGTTCTTAGTAGATCTTCTATTGAACCCTAATTCTAATCTAACATTTCCTCTTGCATTTAATCTATGATATTGCTTTTTGTGATCTAATTGCATTATTTGGTATTGTCTTTAATTTAATATTGCTAGCTGTTAGATTATTGTACGAGTCTACTATAGAGTTTGTAAGATTCGTAGTTAGATTGACTAATGCAATTAGAAATAACTAATTTGACTGAGATTTGACTTATTAGTTTCTCTAAATTAAGGCAACCTAATAAAAGGATTGAAGGCCTTAATGCAACTGTGAGATACTTTATTGTTGAAGTGATTCAGATAGAGTATACTCAGGTTTAAGAGTTAATCAAGAGATGTAAGTTAAGTTAGTTCATATTAGAAATCTCTATAGTCTAAAAGTGCAATTGAGATTGGAAGTAGCATAGAACTAGGTAGTAAATAATAGAATTACTAAGGATTGTGGTTCCTATAATCTAATTAACCTTATTTGTTTTATTGTTTGCTTATTTTATTGTTCTTGTTTATTTTTGTTTAATTTAGTGGAGTTATTTAATTGTTTTAATTTGATAAGTTACATTATAGGTAATTTAGGAAGAATTCCTAGTAATCTAGCATTTCCTTAATCTCACGGTTTCCTATATGATTGACAACTCATGTTCAATTCCATGTTATACTATAACTTTACTAGGTATACTTGCCTAAGGCTGATATTAACCCCATATTGCAAAATCCCTACCAAGTTTTTAGCGCTGTTGCTAGAGAACTGATGGAGGGAAATTGATTAGGATATTAGGAAAAATCCCTCTTACCAATTTTTTAAACAAGTTTTTGATTTGTTATGTCCTTCTTATTTTTGGTATTTTTCTTTATTTCTTGCCTTTAACTTTTGAATTATTTTAGTATATGACCAGGAATAGTAGAACAAATCTTATTGAATTTGATCTTGAAATTGAGAGGACTTCTTGTCTTCTATGTAGGAGAGTACGCAAGAAAATGGAGTTGATATACTGAGGTTCACTAATATGATTTAAGGAAGAAGATGAGGAAATTTTAGAAGAAGAAAAAAATGGAAGACATGGCTTTGAACAATGAGAAATGGCAATAAGACTATGATAGGGTATGCCAGTTGGAGTTGAGTCCAGTATTACTAGACTCACCGTTTAGGCAACCAATTTTCAAATTTAACCATACGTCATTTAGATGGTGCAGTAGTTTGTTCAATTTGATGGTTCAGTTGATGAGGATCCAAGTAACCACATTTTGAGCTTTCTAGAAATATGTGACACTTTCAAAATAAATGGGGTCATAGATGATGCAATTAGGCTCAAGTTATTTTTATTCTCACTAAGACGTAAGGGTAAGCAATGGCATAACTTACTTCTTAAAGGATCAATCACAATATAGGAAGATTTGGTTGAGAAGTTCCTAGGGAAATACTTTCTACCTACCAGAATAAGCTAACTTCAAGAGTGACATATCATTATACACTTAAATTGATGAAGAAACATTATATAACACTTGGGAAAGGTTTAAGGATTTACTTAAGCATATTCTACATCATAGTTTACCTTTGTAGATGTAGATTAAGACCTTTTATAATGGTCTTAATTATTCTATTAGGTAGATTATTGATGCTATAGTTGGAGGCATTTCAAGTGTTAAGACACTAAATGAAGCCTAAAAGTTGATAGAAGCCATGAACATGAACAGTTCTCATTGGGACAATGTAAGAGCCAAGGTGAAAGTAGTTAGAAAATTTAAAGTTGATTTGGTTACCACTTTGACAACTTAGGTTGAGAATCTAAGTAAGAAAATCAAAGGATTGATGAAATCACTTAATGTGGTTTAAGGTGAAACATCAATTGACATGGAAGAGGTTAACTTTCTTTTTGATAGACCACAAAATAATCCTTTTAATAATACTTATAATCCAAGTTGGAGACATCATCCTGATTTCTCGTTGAAAGGCCACCAACAGTAGTAGAACAAGAATGTCTAAGCTCAGGATAGAAACCCTAGCTTAGAAGATGTGTTGAACAAGTATATTAACAACCTAGATGCTCAATTTTAAGCCACTAAAGCTATGATAAGGAATATAGAGATGTTACCATTTTATTGTCTTATTTTGTTTCCCTTTCAATAATTATTTTTTTACCATCTTATTTTATTTTTGTTATTTACTTCTGTTTATTTTCATTTAGTTTAATATAGGGTAGTTTAGAGAAAATTACTAGTAATCTAGGGTTTCCTTAATCTCATAGTTCCTTATGGGATTAATACCTCAAGCTCAATTTCATGTTATATTATAACTTAACTAAGTGCATTTGCCTAAAGTTAGTATTAACCCCTTATTGCTAAAGCCCCACCAAGGAGCTAACTTATGGTTTGACCTAAAGCAAAATGTTGTTAACTTCCTCTAATCTAATAAGGACATCTTTGCTTAGTCCCTAGCTAACAAGCCTAGGATACTTGAGGATGTAATAACCTACAAGCTAAATATAAATCTCAATGTAAGAGTGATATAGTAAAATAAGTGGCATTTTCCCCTTAAAGGCAAGCAATAGTAGAGGAGGAAGTTCAAAAGCTCTTAAAGGTAGATTTTATAAGAGAAGAAGCTTAATAGACTTGGTTGGCCAATCGTGTATTACTTAAGAAGGCAAACAAGAAGTAGTGCATGTCTATAGATTTTACTTATTTGAATAAAGTCGGCTCGAAGGATTACTTCTCTATACCTCAAATTGATTAGTTAGTGGGCTCTACATTTAGGCATGGGTATTAAGTTTTATGGATACATTGTCCAAGTATAATCGAATTGAGATGCATAAAGTCGAGCAAGTTCATAGTTCTTTCATCACGAATTTTGGTACATAATGCTACAAAGTGATGCCATTTGGTTTAAATAATGTTGAGCAACACATTAGGGTTTAGTTACCAAGATGTTTAAGCCCCGGATTCACATAAATGTAGAAGTTTATGTGGATGATATGACAATGAAAAGTAAGCTCCATGATGATCATCTTACAAACTTGGAAGAAATGTTTGAGACCCTCAGGCAAAATAATTTGAAGTTGAATCCATAGAAATGCGTGTTTGGTGCATCTTCAAGAAAGTTCTTATGCTATATGGTGACTCACAGAGGTATAGAAGCATATTTAAAGAATATCTAAGTTGTAATGGATATGAAGTCTCCTACGATTATCAAGAAAGTATAGAGATTGATAAGGTAGAATGTACCCTTGAATCAATTTATCTTGAAGAGTACTACTAGATGTATAGATTTCTTTCAAGTATTGGTGTTGACGGGTGATTCTCGTTTCGATATATGAAAACTTGCAACACGAGAAAATAGGGGGGGAGGGGGCGAGGGGGGGTGGTGGTTGCTAGAAGGTGCTTCGGCATGGCTACTCCGATGCTTAAGTTAGTTCCCTTATCCTGTAAAGAGAGAGATATCGAATAGTTATGGTGTTGAGAGTCCCTTACTTGGAGTCTTGGCTGGTATTTATAGTAAGTCTATGAGGATGAGAGGGGGGGGGGAGGGGAGACGGTGGAGAGGGGGTCGTTGAAAGGTGTTTCGGCATAATTACTTTGATGCCTAAGTTAGTTCCCTCGTCCTGTATAGAGAGAGAGGGATATCGAATAGCTATTATGGTGAAAGTCCCTTACTTAGGGTCTTGGCTGGTATTTATAGTAAGTCTATCAGGATTGTCCTTAGACTGGGCTTAGCTATTGGACCAAGTAACATAAGCCCACATAATAATTATCCAAAAATGCCTATCAACACTTACCCCTCCCCATTCTCTTTGGTGATCAAGTCAGAAAAAAGAGTATTCAGGGAGGTTGATTTTATGGAGTTTCTACACAAGTTTATAATCTTGGCCTGGTAAAGATAAAGGGCTTGAAGAGGTAAAGGCTTGAAGAGATAAAAGGAGAGAGTGGCTAAAGTACTTATAAATATTGGTATGCCTAGAAAGGCGAAGACCTAAAGAGGTTGGAGTGCTTGAAGAGGTGAGGAGCATCTAAAGAGGCAAGTATGCTTGAAGAGGCAAGGAGCACCTGAAAAGGCGAAAGCCTAAAGAGGCTAATGTGCTAAAAAGGATGGCACACCTGAAGAGGTAAAGTGCGCTTAAAGAGGTGAGTATGCTTGAAGAGACAAGGAGCGCTTGAAGAGGTGAAAGCCTAAAGAGGCTAATGTGCCTGAAAAGGCTGGGGTGCTTGGAGCGCCTAAAGAGGTGGATACACCTGCAAGAGCGCTTGAAGAAGTGAGAGCACCTGAAGAGGCAAATATGATTGAAAAGTATAGGGAAGCATGTAGGCTGTTTAAGTTGAGTAGGACTTGTGCTAAATAAAGCCATAAAATTGGCTAGTCAACCTCTATTCATTAACATATGGGACTTTAGCCTTATTCACTCATCATCCATATAAGTTGCAGGCTCGTCATCTGTAAATTCAACTTAGAGCAATTAAATTTATACTAGCTCATTGTCCATAATGTATAAGACTTAGAGCAATTATGGAGTATTCCATTAGCAGATTGTGTTTGCGCGGGCTCAAAATAGAAGTTATTCCTTTAACCCCAATTTATAAAGTATCTCATTGGAGCATTCTTTTGTTAGTGAAAACCAATATGTGAATAGACATGTTCTACAATGGCCAAGTGAACTGGGGTACTTCCATGTGAAGTTGGCTTAGAGACAATCTTAGTTGGTAACCTCATTTGTTACATTGTTCCAATTTATGGAGGCAATAAACTACTTGGCGACTTACAGTTCGGTAGCCTGGAAAGACTCGAATAACACGGCTTCTCGACCATTGCTGAAAGCCAATAGAAATAACTTGGCAAGATGTTTCTCGGCCTCTTGGTCATTGTTACTTAACTACAATTACAGATTGCTTAATAATTAAAAGCCTACTAGTTAGCACGCATGCTAGGAGTTGCTCAGTACGTAAATTATTCTTAGAGTACAGATTTAAGTGTGTCATGGCTCATGCATCATGTACTAACTTGATTAAGTCGTGGAATGAACTTAGATCAAGTTGGCATTCGTCTCTCGCTATTGAAGTTCGAAAATTGAACACTACTGTATTCGATTGTGGTAGCTCGATTTGGAATTCGACCTAAATTCTTGGTGTTGAGTTGTCTTCAAGAAAGGCTCTACTGTTTGCAACGTCAAAGATTTCCCCTTCTTGGCACCAGAGAAACCAGGTTGTTCGGCTACAATATTCAGTACGCTCCACTGTTATGCACACTCGGAGAAGCTTCTTAGCCGCTTGACAACACTTACTCGGATGTTCGGCAACAATTAGTCGGCAACATTTGTTGCTTGGCATAAAGTATTCTTGGTACTCGACAAGGAGCATGGCGACTTGCCATGACTCGAGGAAACTCGGCTATGAAGAGCTCCACATTCGGAAAGTGCAACTCCAAAGGATAAATTGTATTAGAGCATTTCTAGTGTGAGTTCGGCATCGAAGTTCGGAAAGCAATTCAGGTTCTTGGCAATGTACATGCCGATAGATAAAACTCGATCTCAAAAGTTCGGCATCTTAGCTTATCGGCTACGCTCAGTTAAGATAATTTTCCACCATCGCTCACGTACTTGGCAATTGGCTCGACATTTATTGTTGTTTAACGTTTAACTCGACACTCACTGCCGTTTGGTAGATCGTGGTCAGTAAAGCTCATCAATCAGAGCCACTACAGTGTTCAACTCAGCAACACTCATCAATTCAGCCCAAGGCTTCAAGTTTTCCATTTGGTGGTCTCAATAGCTTAACAAGAGCTTCTCAACACTATCGTGATCTGCTCAGGAAGTAAGTTAGGTAACTCGGCAACTGGAGTTGCAGCTCAGTTGGAAGAAAAGCAACTGAAATAATTATGGATTCGAGCTTGTATACACGGCTCGACATGGAGATGGTCATTTCTCAGCATGGAGCTTGATGACATATTATTGCTTGGCTTGCGCCACCAGGAATGGACAAAAACTCAGAACATTGAGATTGAGTCACCCTTAAAGGAATAAGCTCAACTTAGCTTTTGTTAATCTTGGTAGTGGAATGCATAAGGAAACTCTGCTGTGACTTGTTATGGCTGCTCTTGATTCACTCGAGTTGGAATTGGCTTGGAACTCAGCGGGTTGTGATGCTGTATGGTTGTTTAACTATTGAATTCGGCAACCAGATAAGTTCAGTGCGTCGGCTGTTGTTGCTTAACTATTGGCCCTTAAGTTCATTCACAACTCGTTTGTGCTCATTCCATTAGTCGACGAGAACAAGTCAACAGCTCAGCCTTTGCTCAACTTGCCTCTTCTCACCACGGCCAAGTGTAAATGGTTTCAATTAATTGGCACCTCTTACTCTTACATGTTACTTGGATCTTCTGTTTGTCGCATGAAGGACTAAGCAGTTTGAAGTTTGTAAGTCAGCAACTGGGCCTTAAGATTGAACTGTTTGGCATGGCCTTGAAATTGAGCTGATCAGCGAGGCCTTGGGATTGAACTGTTCGGCAATGGCGTCTATATATCCCGGCAACAGAAGTTTATATTTCTCGGTATTTGATAGGCTTCTCTCGTACTAGAGTTTGGGGATTTGTGTTTCGTATGATCTCGGTAATTTGTAAGCCAATAGAAGAACTCCGCAACTGTTCCTTGAGTGTCTCCTCGATGTGAAGCTTGGATTCTTCGATGACGTGAAGAAAACTCAACTTCTTGGCACTATGAGTTGATAAACTCTGGACCATCCCAGCGTGGACTCTCACTATGGAGACAACTTCAAATACTAATACTGTTACATGCCCTTACTGACTCTCAACTTCTGTTACGGGAGAAGGGCGGGGTGGAAGAGCACTCCCAAGAGTTGTTCCAATGGCTGCAAAAGCTGATCTTTTTTCTCCAACAAAAACCGCTAGAAGGGAATTAGCATTGGCTGGCATGAAAACTTCCGCTCGTAAATATCTTTCCGTTTCAACCTACACCGCTATCTAGAACATCTAAACTGACATTAGAGACTGACAAAGACTATTAACCATATCTCTTTTATTTATCCTTTTGCTGAGTGGTTGGAGTTTCCCAATCACAATGAAACATAAAGACAGCCATGTCCGCTTTTTCATTATTGAAATTAGCCTTTCACACCTGACGTATAGGGATACCGGTTACAAATTCATCCTAGGCCTCTTAGGATAAAGCTCTAGGCAATCATTGTGGTGTGTGGACTTGCTATCATGGACCATTGCTTTTCTTGTGGCCATGTAAAGAAATCACTCAGCTATTGCATAGAACACCTTCGATGGAAAGTCATTACAAGCAGCCGTAAGCTTTGGAGTGCAAGTTACAACTTGCTTAGGTTGTGGTTCCATATTAAGACTTAGCCGTAAGCTTGATTGTTCGGATGTGTTTACACAAATAAGGGAGACGATTATGAATGATAATTATAGTAGTTAAATTCTTGCAAGAAGAATACTGTCATGCATAAGGAGAAAATTGTCATTCATGAAGAAAAATGTCACATATGAAGAAAAGTGTCACCACTTCTGGTCCTACACATCTCCCCAAGAAGAATCAGACATCAAAGTTCCTTTCTTAAAACAAGTACAAATAGTCTAAATCGTACGCGAAAAGGACTTGAAGCCATAGTTCTTTGACAATAATAAATGATGTTTGAAGCCGTGGTCTCTTAGCAAATCACGAGCATATGTAATTCAATGCGGTGAAGAAATTCAACTAGACATTATTAGGGGATCATTAGAATATGGCATGAGTGTGTAAATCAAATGTGAATAAGTTAATTATGAATCATAGCAATTCTTACACATTCCCACAAACGGTGCCAATTGTTGATGGGTGATTCTTGTTCCGATATACAAACACCTATAATAAGAGAAAACGGCTATGGGAGAAGGGGGGGGGGGGGGGGGGGGCATTGGAGGGTGCTCTAGCGTAGTCACTTTGATGCCTAAGTTAGTTCCGTCATGCTGTAGAGAGAGAGATATCAAATAGTTATGGTGTTGAGAGAATGGAAGAAGGTCCCTTACCTAGGGTCTTGGCTAGTATTTATAGTAAGTCTATGAAGATTGTCCTTGAATCGGACTTAGATATTGGACAAAGTAATATAAGCCCACATAAGAATTATCTAAAAATGCCTATCAACAATTGGGAAATCCGATAGAATTCAAATGGATAGAATAATGTGAAGAGGCTTTTAAAGAGATGAAGAAGTTCCTCAAAATACTTGTTCTATCTAACTTGGTACTTAGAGAAATCCTATACTTATGCTTGTCTATTGGTAGTCGTACTCTTCCTTTTGTATAGGTTTAAGCTAAGGGAAGAGAGCATTAACCTATTCAATTTGTTATTCATGTGGTAAAAGGGCCAAAAGTCTACTATACAAAGCTTGAGAAGTTTGTTCTAGTTGTAACGATTGATGCTAGAAGGCTTCAGCTATATTTTGAAGCTCATCAAGTGATTATGCTAACAAATCAACCCCTGAGGTAAGCATTATAGAAGCCCAATGCTTTAGGTCAGATGTTGAAATATGCTCTTAAAGTTAGTACCTACAGTGATGCATTGCTAGTCTGTGGTCCCATTACTTGCGTGCGCTTCGGAGGCCTCCTATCCCTTTCCCAAAGAATTCTCTTTCGGTAACCTGCTGATAACAAGAAACTATACATCGAAGAAAGGTGGTTGAACTCCCTAAGCTCCCTACATTATCCTACATTGATCTGTACACTCAATAGTGATAATATCGACCATTCCCTTGCCGAGGACCCTATTTCGAGTACTTCGACCAACTGTTACCGAGAATCACTTGTTGAGTGACAAAAGACTCACTTAAACAGCCGAGTAGTTTTCTCTTGGGATACCACCATCTCTCTCATTTTGCCTCCTTTAGTACCACAACATTTTGACCCCTTCTTGCCTGCTATACTTAGAGAATATTCGTACGGGGCTAATGCTGCATTACCAGCTGTCTACCTCGTCTAACATTTAACTACTTTTCCATTTTTGGTTGGTTGTCCTTTTTACCCTCTTCATATGTACTAAGAATCCCCTTTTTGTAAATATTTTCTTATAATTTCTTTATTTGTAATGTTACCTTAGGGACTTATTATAAATAGCCTTTTTCTCTTATAAGCTGGAGATAATTTACATCTTAATACTTAATACTCTGTTCTTATGAGACAATCCTCTCTAAGTCTATAGCCCTTACACTTTTATCTAATTCTACTGAGTAGCTCAGGATTAGTGGTAGGTGGACCTTGACATCAACTTGTATGTCATATCAAGTGAGGTATCAAGTCGTGTTGTGTTTGTTGGTAAGTCATATCCTCCGAGTAGCTTCATGCCATCTACTCTTGTTCGATTGTGGACCATTTCCCTCTAATTTTCTTCGATATCTTGAAGGACCCATTTCAGTTCAATTCTTCCCAGGTAAGTCCTAGTGATAATTAAGCTCCTAGGTACATCATATATTCTTGGTATCAAAGCTTGAGGTTGAGACTGAGAGCTGTGTAGTGTTAGCCTTATGTGTTTACTATTCGAGATATTTGTGTATAGAAAGCATTTATGTGAAGTATCCTTCCTGAACTTGTATTGAGAATGTGAAACCTTAGTATATAGGGAGAGATTCATGATGTCAAGAGTGATGTTCATGGTCGTGGTCGAGTTAGCTAACAAATATCACATACTACTGATGAGCAGATATAAGATCTTGCTGCTATTGTGGCCAACTTGGCTGTCTTAGTAAATAAGGTCTTAGAGCTTAGACCGCGTGAAAGAATTACTGAGCAAGGTTGAGAAATGAGAGATAGGCCAAGGAGGTAAATGAACGATCAAGTTTCGGAAGCCTTTCCTGTAAACCAAGCACCACTATGACATGCTGATAAAGTTACAAGAAGAAGGTTAGAGTTAGACAAAGTGGAAGAAGACTAGTATGATGGGATTGATGAGCGTGAGTTTAGAGTGCCAAGAGGTGCCAAGCATCTTAAAGTACAAATTTTGAGCTTTAACAAGTTTGGTAATGCTAATGACTACCTCGACTAAGAAGAGAAAATTGAAAAGATATTTGACTTTTATGATTACGAAGATGCTGTTTGCATTAGGGTGGTTACGTTCGAATTTTTTAGGTATGCGGCAATGTGGTGGAAGAAGCTATAGAATGTTCATCTAAGGGCCCGATGTGAAGTTCGAACATGGAACGAGATGAAGAGAGTTTTGAGAAGTAGGTTCATTCTCGGATACTATGAGCAAGATACTTTCTGATGACTCCAAGACTTAAGGTAAGGTAATATATCCGTAAACGACTATGTCCAAGAATTCAATTGCTCATGCTGCGATGTGATGTCGACGAGCTTGAGACTTAACTGTAGTACGGTTCATCTCGGGACTTCGAGCTGAGATTGATCACGTCATAGAATTGTAGAGCCTCACAACTCTAGATGAAACCATTCGTGTAGCCCAGGTTGTTGAAAGGCAACGACAGAACCAGGCTAGCCGAATGTTGAGTAACAAAACAATGATGCCGAGTAGGAATGGCTTGCTGAATAGAGTAGGGACTGACAAGGCATCAAACAAATCCAAGGTTGAATACAGAGGTCACATGTTGAGCCAACTAGACTAGGGTTAATGTAAGAGAAAGACCGAGAACCTGAGATTCGAAGAGACCAAGGTTAGAGCATAAGATCGAAAACCCAAGAAATCAAATGTTTTAAGTGTCTTAGCTATGGACACGTGGCTAGTAAATATCCGAACCACTGAGTCATGACCAGCAAGGGAGATAAGCCCCAGTTTGAAGTAGAAAGTGCAAGTGAAGGAGAGGAAGAAGTGGTAACCGATCAGATGCTGGAAGAATTTGAAGAAGATTCAGGAGTCGAGATACACCTTGAGGGCGGTACCTAGTATTGCTTTGTTGTTCAGCGATCTCTCAGTAGTTTCGTGGCTAATGAGAATGAGTAGAGAGAGAACCTTTTTCATACAAATTGTCAGGTGAATGGCAAGCTATGCACTGTAATCATTGACGAAGTTGTACCAACGTCATCGCGTAAGGGGTAGTTAAGGCTATGAAATTGCCAACTCTTCCACACCCAAGCTGTATAAGATTCACTGGCTGAATGAAAGAGGAGGATTATATGTTTTTGAGCAAGTCAGAGTACCGATTACTGTTGGTGATAGATATAAGGATGAGGTGCTATGTGATGTCTTGCCCATGTGTGCATCCCACATATCACTCGGCTGACCATGGCTATTTAACTTAAGGGTGTTACACGACGGGTATAGAAACACCTACATGTTTCAAAAAGACGGGAAGAAAGTTGTATTGACGCCAATGAGTGTTAAGGAAGTGCAAGAAGCCTAGGAAATGGTTGTGAGATCTTTGCAACAGAAGTCCTTAGTGATTTCCTGAGCTTAGTTTGCATGAGAGGTTAAACCTGAGGACTATGTACTCCTCTTGGTTAGGAGACTCCTAGAGGTTAGCGAGATCGAGAACTTACCTGTTGAAGTGTTGCAATTACTTCAGGAATTTGCCGACCTATTTCCATCTGAGATACGGAAAGGATTACCTCCCTTGAGAGGAATTGAGCATTGCATCGATCTTCAACCTGGAGTAGCCCTACCAAATCAACCTATCTATAGACTCAATCCTGGACAGGCAGCCGAGTTGAAAAAGTAAGTTGATGAGTTGGTGGATTACGGATATGTCCGTAAGAGCATGAGCTCATGTGTCATCCCAACCGTGCTAGTACTAAAGAAAGATGGATCATAAAGGATGTACATTAATAGTTATGTCATCAATAAGATTACTGTTAAGTACTGATACCCGATCTTACGGTTGGATGACATGCTTGATGCATTGCATGGTGTACGCATCTTTTCGAAAATAAATCTAAAGAGTGGCTATAATCAAATATAAATGAGATGGAGAGATGAATGGAAAATAACCTTTAAGACTCGGATGGTCTATTTGAGTGGATGGTTATGCCATTTGGTTTAACCAACGCCCCCAGTACATTTATGTGACTCATGAATCATGTACTTTGAGCATTGATAGGCAAATGCGTTGTGGCTTATTTTGACAATATTTTGGTTTACAATACTGACCTTTTTGTTCATATCGAACATTTGAGATTGGTGTTTAACATACTCCGTACCGAGAAATTAATTCGGTAACCTGAAGAAATGCGCATTCTGTCAGAGTGAGGTTGTAATCCTTGGATATGTCATTTTAGGGAGTGGAGTTTGAGTTATTGAGGAAAAGGTTAAGGCTATTAATGATTGGCTTACGCCAATAAGTGCAGTCGAAGTTAAGAGCTTCCATGGCTTAGTCTCTTTCTATCGAAGATTTATCTAGAACTTTAGCTCCATAACTACGCCGTTGACTGAATTAACCAAGAAGAACGTTGAGTTTAAACGAATAGAAAAGGCTCAGAGGATTTTTGAAGATGTGAATTGTAAGCTAACGTCTACTTTAGTACTTATCCTACCAGATTTCAAGAAGGTTTTTGAGGTTAAATGTGATGCGTTTAATGTTAGCATTGGTGTTGTACTTATGTAAGAGTGTTAACCCATTGCTTACTTCAGCGAAAAACTTTGAGGTACTACCTTAAATTACTCATCCTACTATAAGGAATTCTATGCCCTTGTCCGTATACTCTAGAACTGGCAGCATTAATAAAAGCTTAATACAATGGCTAATGCACTTTCTCATCGTCATACCCTTATCATGACGTTGTAAACCCTACTTTTAGTGGGCCTAAGACTCGATTAAGAGTAGCTTCCGAACGTTCCTAAAGATCAACTAAACTAAAAACTTAAGTTTATATTTAGAAATGAATTAAATTTTTACAATTCAAAAGCCAATTGTCGATAAAACCCGAGCTTGAAGAACTACGAGCTCTAAAGCTACTTAAAACCCTAAACCTTAAAACCATTAAGGAATTTTAACCCTAAATAATTAATCGATAATTTAATTTGAATAATTTCATTCAACTTTAGAAAATTTCACAATTCTACAAAAATCAAATCATAAATTACAAAACAATGTAAGATAAAAATCCTAAAACAATTTTCTATAAGGCTATGCCCTTATCTTCATGTATAAGCCTTACACATAAATAATTAGAACAACCAATCACCTTAGATAACTTATCAATTGAGAGTTGGAATCATTTATCAATTGATAACTTATCAAAATCTAGTGATAAGATAATCTCCTTATCACCTCTTCACTTATACTACATATGGACAATTTTTCACAAGAATTCATAAGCTTAACTTTAATAAATGTAACAAGACCACTCCATGGCCTAAAAAGACTTCCAATGGCAGATCTAAAAAGGGGAGAAAGGGGGGCCATGCACTTGTCATTCACCCATTAATCACTTCTTCTTACACATCACTATTCACCTCTTAATGCTTACATCATTAATAGTTGAAATTGTTGACTTTTTGTAAACTACAAGACAACACTCTCAAGACATTTAAACACTCCTTATCTCTCCATTTCCAACCGGCCACTCTCTCCACCATTTCTCTCCCTTTCAATTTCACTTTCACTCCATCTTTCTCTCCTTTGAAACAAACATAAAAAGGAGAAACGACCTTACCCCACAAAATCAATTTTTTTTCCCTTTTTTGAAGCTTCACTCACGGCATTATTTTCCTTTGCTCTTGTATCATTTTCTTTCACCATCTAAGACCTTTTAAGACCATTAGAATCTTCCATAAACCCCATACCAAAAGAACAAAAGATTTGGGTTTCAAAAGGTAGCAAAAAGGAGGAGGAAAAGTTAAGAGCTAAAGTGAAACCTTAGGGCACAACCACCAAACTTTGCGTTAAGGACGAGTAAGTGTTTCTTGTGATGTGTGGATTAGTATTTATGTTAGGAGACTTGGATTTCTTGAAGATATGAGTAAGGTTTAAGTTGTTATAACACCAAAAATCATTTTAAGAAACAAACCATAAAACCCTTACATGAAGTTGAAATATGAGTATGTAAAGTTGGTGCTTTGTGAAGATATTTGTTTAATGCTTTGAATGGAATATTTTAAGCTAAGAAAATCTTGAAATGAGAACTTTAATGGAGGATAAGCATGCTGGATGAGGGTTCCATAGTCATTTGGATGTTGATTTTGTTTTCATTAAGTTAAACATGCTCAAATCTAGACTTAAGTTAAGGAAAAATCCATCACATGAAGTTTTATGAAAAAATCAACTTTGTATGACTTGAGCTATGATATGGGAGTTATATTAAGTATAAGATCTTTTATTTCTTTATATGGAGCATGAGTTAAAGGATCATTTGATGGAAGGAAACTTAAGTTAAGATTTGTACACAAGTAGTTAAGTGCATAATCTACTACCTAAACTTAAGGAAATGATGAAACAAGTTGAAAAACCAAGTAAGGACCCCTTGGAACCATTATGAACAGATCTGGAACGTGGGAGAATGAAGCCTAAAAATATGATAAAAGTGAAAGAAGAAAGTGAAAAGATTAACTAAAGCAAGTATAATAAGCATATAAAGCCTAAAACTCAAAACCGAGCTTAAAACTCCCAAAATATGCCTAAAACTCTAAGATGGGCCTTCAATAAAAATATGACCAGCACCTTAAAGTACCAAGAGAGGTTGTTTTGAAGCCCATAAGAAATCCACCTAAGGCCCTATAAGCCCACCAAAGTCATTAACTTTAGTTTGAACAAAAAACAAGCCCATTTAACAACTTAAGCCCACTAAAGGGCCCAAGAAATGGTTGTTAGCCTTAGGGATATTAATCAAAGTTGTAAATCTGATCTCAAGGAGTATTTTAAGCTTAGGATAAAATCTAAAGAGCAAGCCCAAAGGATTCCTCAAGTTATCAAAAAGCCATTTACTAAACAAGGCCCAAAACACTCCAACGCATGAGGAACACTACTGTTCTGACCCATGGACAGAATTGTATACCTCATTTCAAAAATCTAACCTTACCACATTAAATTACACTCGAAAACGATGAAGATTAACTATAAGATCATAAAAATCGGATTTAAAACGAAAAAGTTATACGCGATTGAACTTTAGGTAAAAACCGGGAAAAATTACGAAAACTAGTTAAGAATATAACTTAAGGAAAATTTACTTAGTTTCTTAAGTTTGTTTCAATTCCTTATAAAAATTATTTCAATGACCAGGGGATACTGTCTACAGAGATGACTTACCTCCGGATTACTTTGATTGACCTACATGGTAGAGTGAGTAAATTCCCGATGACTCTTTACTTGATTGTGCTTGTAAAGTAGATGCACCTAAACTTATATATATAAATTTGGATGCTTGTGGGATATGGGAGATGCATGTATATGAAGTTATGGATGAATGTGATGACTTGTTAATTATATATAATAATGGGAATTGTTTGTATTAATTTATACATGTGAATTGTATGGAATGAAATTGTTTGATCACCCTAAAAATCAAGTTAATCACTTCTACGATTAAGAACTCAAAATAAATCATGCATTCCCCATATTGCATACGGATAACACCGACTGCCACTTCATACAGAAGATGGGAAGGGACTCATAGGAATACGAGTTTTCTGTAGGATTGGGCACTAGCTACGCCATCATATATATTGAGTCGCTATCTTAAGCTGATGGGCTTACTAGGCGCTAGGAGACGCTAACCGTCGGCAAGGGGCCGAGTCTTGTGGCTTCTGCTTAGGGTGTGTGTTTGTGGACTGTGAGGGCTACCACATCGCTAGACTTGAGATTTTAAAAGATATGATTTGATTTTGGTAAATGAAGTATATATATATATGTAGAGTTTTTTTTTGGTATGAGCACGATAGTGCAAATGAAATAAAACCCAAGGTCTAGAACCCGAATTTTGGTTTGGGTCGGTTAATTATCTCCAAACCTCGACTTCAAGAGGCGTAATTCTGAGTCGTATGCAGTTCCTAGGTCACTGTATGCATTGTTCGGCATACTGATTGTTCATGCATTCATATGATTGTGCATATAGTAAACTTTTGCTATGTGGTACTGATGAGCGCATTTATCTCACTAAGCGTAAGCTTACATCACTATAGATTTTTGTTGATGCAGGAGAACCTCTTCGTCAATCCGGGTTGAGGCATGCCCGTGGTAAGTCTCATGTAGAGACGGGTTGGAGCGATCAGAGAGTGAAGATGACATTTTGTAATAGATTATAGATATTTAGATACTTTTATGTTTTTGTGCATAACTTATATTTTATGCAGTTCCGTTATTAACTGCATTTGTTTGTAATATTGTTTTGGTGTGGGTCTTACGAGCCAACACAATTAGTTAATATATAACATAGAAGTAATTTTAGTTAAATTGCTCCATATTACTTATCTATGGGCCTAGTGGTAACGTAGAGTGGAAGGAGCCTTGTGTGTCGTATGAAAGGCCTATGATCAGCAAGGGGGTTGATAATAGACCTTTATATGGTACACGGTGACCTATCACAATAACGATACTGTTAGGTTGTTATAGACGTTGCAAGCTAAAGTGCTTGGAATTGGCACTTTACCTAATCGATATGAGCATGACTTACATTTTGGGCATTTAGTAGCCAAGTGTTGTAATATAGGAGCTGCGGATGGATTCTACTTAAGTGAGGGGTTCTTGATGAAGGGAAGATGTGCGTGCTGAGTGGTTTTGTAGGGGAGCTACTGGTTCGAGAAGCTCATGCTGGGGGTTTAGTTGGCCATTTTTGGGAAAAGAGAACGATTAAAATATTGAAGGAGCATTTTCACTGGCCTGGGATAATGGGGGATGTGCATTGAATACTTGAAGGGTGTAAGGTGTATAAGTATGCTAAAGGGAGGAGAGAGTCCTATGGAGAATACATGCCCCCACCAATTCTCGAGCGGCCATGGATCAATATAAGCATGGATTTCATGCTTAGCCTTCCCTACATGCTGAGAAGACACGATTTGATCATGGTGGTGGTCGATCAGTTTAGCAAGATGGGCTACTTCATTCCCTGCCACAGGACTAATGACGCTTTATTCATCACAAACCTCTTTTTACAGGAAATTGTACGACTACATGGAATGCCTAGAAGTATTATATCTGACCATGATTTAAAATTCATGAGGTTCTTTTGGAAAACCCTATAGAGAAAACTCAACACTAAGCTCCTATTCAGTACCACTTGCTACCTTTAGACAGATGACCAAATTGAAGTAGTTAACAAAACTGTTGGTAATCTCCTGCACGCTATTATTGGATAGAACTCTTGTGACTGGGATTTATGCCTACCCATCATTGAATTTGCTTACAATCGCTCAACATACAGCTCTACTGGAACATCACCATTTGAGGTTGTTTATTGACTTAACTCGAACCTACCCTTGGACTTAGTTAACAATTTGTCTCCACAAGGTGAGAGTCAATCTGATTGCAGCGTATCGAGGAGTTTCAAAAGTTATACTAAAGAATTGTCGAGCAATTGACCAAAATTGTAGCTCGACAAAGGGAAATGGGAAGCTACGAAAGGAAACGAATCATTTATGCTCTTAGGGACCTTATCTAGATCCATCTTAGCAAAGAACGCTTCCTTAGTAAGAGAACAAACAAACTATCACTCAGATTGGATGGACCCTATAGGATCTTGGGTTGCCTTAACGATAATGATTACGAGATTGAGCTACCTGAAGGTTTTGATATATCCACACATTCAACATCATTGACTTAACTCCATATGTGGCCAATGCTGATGAAGGCTAAGATTTTGAGGGAAAATCTTCAACAACTCAGAGAAACTAATACACCGCTAGTCAATGGTCCCATTCTCATGCGTACCTTCGAGGCCTCCAACCCCTCTCTCGAAAAATTCTCTCTTGGTAACTTACTGATGATGAGAAACTATACATCAAAGAGAGGTGGTTAAACTCCTTGAGCTCCCCACATTGTCATATATTGATATGTACACTCAATAGTGATGATGCCGACCATTCCCTTATCGAGAACCCTATGCCAAGTGCTCTAACCAATTGCTATTGAGAATCACTTGTTTAGTGATGAGAGACTCACTTAAATGGCCTCTCTTGACATACTACCATCTTTCTCGTCCTGGCCCCTTTAGTATTGCAACATTTTGACCCTTCCTGCTTGCTATGTCAGAGAATATTCGTACGGGGCCAATGCTGCATTGCTAGCTGTCTATCTCGTCTGACATTTAACTACTTTTCCATTTTTGGTTGGTTGTCCTTTTTACCCTCTTCATATGTATTAGGAATTCCCTGTTTGTAAATACTTTCTTGTAATTTCTTTATTTGTAATGCTGCCTTAGGGACTTACTATAAATAGTCTTTTTCTCTTATAAGTCGGAGATAACTTACATTTTATTACTGAATACTCTGTTCTTATGAAATAATCCTCTCCAAGTCCATACCCCTTACACTCTTATCTAATCCTACCGAATAGTTTAGGATCAGTGGCGAGTAGACCTTGACATCAACTTATGCATCATATCAAGTGAGGTGTCAAGTTGTATTGTGTTTATTGGTGAGTCAAATCCTCCAAGCAGCTTCATGTCAGCTACTCTTGTTCGATTGTAGACTGTTTCCCTTTAATTTTCTTCGATATCTCAAAGGACCCATTTCAGTTCAATTTTACTCGGGTAAGTTGTAATGATAAGTGAGCTCCCAGACACACCATATAGTATACAATACTAATCTTGTGAGGCATATGAAGCCTATGTCTTAACCGACTTCATTGTTGAGTTTATGAGTGAAGAAGATTCTTTGGTATACCATAAAGACTCGACTTGGAGTCAAGTTTAACATTAATTCATAATCTCGTTAAGTTCAAAGGATACATCGAGTAAAACCAACATCCAAGACAAATAGAAGTAAAGAACAGGAAAGAAACAACTTAAAAAGAGGAGTTCCAATTCAAATCCATGCTTGAATGATGATTCCTGAGCATCTCAGTTTAGATTCCCTCATTATATTGCAAAAATAAAGTAAAAAGAGCATTAAAGGTTGAAACCTTAGTAGAGGAATGAAAGGAAAGCCAAAGGAAAAAAAAAAAAAACGGAAATGGTTTACATGCGATGCAACTTGCAAAACATAGCTTTTTATAATAGATTGTACTGATTGATAGGTAGCAAAACCTACCAATTGATTGATAGGTATAAAGTCCTCAATGCTACTTTTTATTTCTTGAGAAAGCTTAACAAGGGTTTAAGCTACTGATTGATCGACAGTAATAGTACTAATCAGTTAGTGCCGTGAGATCTATCTTTGAGATTCTATTATCTTTTGCTCATTCTTGACCTCTCTTAGGGCTTGATTAGTGCTTACAATAGGGGCTTCCTAACACATTAGGGCATATTGACTAATCTGTAATTAGGCCATTGACTGACTACCTAATATACTTTAGCCTTCGTATACTTATAGGTAAATTTTTAATCATTTTCGTAACTTTTGACAATTTAAGCTTTGTTGGTCGATTTTATGCATAAAAATCAATAATAGCTTAATTAGTCAATTTCCATTAAAATTTATGTATAAGTGTAGTTCTTAAGTTGGGAAAACTTTACAAATTTTTACCTATTATTACCACCCCTAACATAAGAACCTTGCTTATCCTCGAACAAGCTCTAAAATGAATGCTTCAAAAAAGTGTGAGGATAAGTGATACTTCTTTTACAAGCTTTGTTAAATTAAAAGTATGTTACCTAATTTAAGCTAAAAGGTTACATTATCTTTTTCTTAGTATTAAATTTTTAAAGTGATTGAATTATCCTCTAACATGACCAATCAAATGTATATAAGTAAATGACAATGTAATTAATTCAGTCATCAATGCACCAAAAAGTTAACATTCTCATTTAGTCTAAGCTTAGGAAACTTGGAGTCAAGTCTAACATTACAAGTAGAGTGAGAGATCTAAGTGTTTAATTGGTTAGCCCATACATATACTTCTTTTTTATTAGACCTTGAAGTATGACTTTAGCATAAATTTCACAGATTGCTTATTATTTTCTCTCTTTATTTTTTTCATTTCTTTCATTTTTCAACCTTTCCTTTCTTTTACTTTTCATTTATTTTCACTACTTTTCATTTATCATTTACCCTTCTTTCGTGACTAGCTTGTGCTTTTTGTAATGACTTTTGATTGAGTCCTATGATTTTCTTTTTCCTCTACTTCTCATTTCTTTTTTCGAGCTCTCATTTCTATTGTTAGGGATCATTTAGGTAAGATCTAGTATCCATTGTAATTCACAAAATAGTAATAGGCTACTTGGATCCTTAAAAGATGGTGTATATATATAGGTCAACTTTTGAAAACATAAAACTCTAACATAAGGCTAAATCATTTCCTTAACTGCAAATCTCGAAACTATGCCTAAATTAAGCATAACTAAATAAACATGGAATTTATGAATTAATTACAAAGAATTGAAGAGTGTTCATGACGTGTTCATGAGAGAAAATATTCAAGAATTTTAATATAGATCACTTCTTTTTTATGAATGTAACCTTGACAAAATTTTGGCATGCTTTGAATTTGAAAGAAAAAAAAAGGTATAAAATAAAATGAGAACAACTTTAGAAAAGATTTTTCTTTAGGGTACTAAAGGTAACTGTAAACCCCTGAAAGTTTCGATCTAGTTTTTGAAATAGACTTAACTATAGTAGACAATATAGGAGTCGACAAGGCTAATTAAAGTGAAAACCCTATAAGACTTAATTAATCGCGTAAAGAATTTTTTTCGACCCTAAATGTTTCTAAAAGCTAAAGATTCAATTTGAAAGTGATAAAAACCTTAAAAATGATTTCATTAAGGACATATGTACACCAATCCATCATGATATACCCTAAAACCCTAATTGAAAATATAATGCTTATATTTTGCAAAATCATTAGTAAATGGTTAGAGATAACCCACATTCTTGCTTATATGATTCAAATTCTTAAATAATCCATTAGGAACTAAGATAATGGGTTATAGATTATATTTATCCCTTAAATATATGATTAAGATGGTCTTACTTAGGATTAGGGTTATAGTTGAAGATTAAGTTACATATAGTGAACTTTAAGACTCAAATTAGTACTTTTTACACTTGTTATCCAAAGTTAGTTATCAAATGAGATATATAGACTCTAAAGACCTAAAGTAAGATCTCATCAACCACATTTACACATCAATGCATCATATACCTCAATTCTTCTCATTTTCTTCATTTCTCTCCTAATTTCCCTTAATTACTACATTATGTGCACAAAATTACACATACTTAAGGAATGTTGACTAAGATAATACATGTTGACCAAATTTCAAATGTTGACCAAGTCAACACATGTTGACTAAAGTCAACATTTTGAAAAGTCAACAAAGGTAAGAGATAAGAAAAATATCTCTTATGTAATGATTTCTTCCTTTTCTTTTCTTTTTGATTTTTCTTTCTCTTGTTTTTTTCCATGATTGCCGTCCACAACTTTCCTTCTTAACCCCACCACATGTTACTTTACATTAAGAGAAACAAACAAAAGAAACAAAACAAAACTCCTCTTTCATTGCCGTGAGTTCCCTTCCCATCATTCCCTTTCATTTCTTCCCTTTTGTCTTCTCCATTTCAACATCATAAAAGGTATGTTTTTAAGTGCTTTATCTTACTTTCTATTAGTCATTAGTTAGTTAATTAGATAGATTAGATAAGTAGTTATGTGATTAAGTTTGTCCTGAAGAAGAGGAAACAAAGTTTCCTTCTTTAAGTGTAGAAACTTGAAGTTTGAAAGAGAAGAAAGAAAGACATGAGGATATGCTTCTATGTATGCATACATAAGGAAATACCAAGAGAGTATAAGTAGAAGAACCTTTGTACATGAGTATATAACATGTACATAACCTAATTTAAGATCAAATCTTACTAAACATACCTATACTACACTAAATATGTACATAAGAACACAAAAACATGGAATTAGAGGACTTTTCTTAAGGAGAAATTTAGGCATACGAAATTTTAGTGTAAAATACGTATTCCACCGTATAGGTATACGGGTATGTATACATGTATAAATGCGGTATAAACCTTAGTATAGGTATGAGTATAAGTATGTATAAAGTATATGTACATAAGTATAAGAAAAAGAGATAATATGTACATAATACATATGTATATAACATAAGCATGATGGAAGGCTTATGTAAGCATATGATGAGGTAAAGGATGACATAAGCACATGATGACATAAGCCATGACATAAGCAAGTGATGACATAAGCAATGACATAAGCAAGTGATGATGTAAGCGATGACATAAGCATAAAATTAGAAAATAAGAAAACTAAGAAAAATGTAAGTGATTAGGTAACTAAATTAGTAAAACCTAATACACTTTCTAAATTAGATTATACCTAATTCACTATAAGAATTAGTAATAGCAAAGTAAAATTCTTTCATTAGAAGAATTTAAGGAATAAAAGATATAAACATAAGTAAGAAAGGTACTTAGATGTTCATAACTAAAACTTTCTATAAATTTAGCTCATAACATAAAATAAAGGTTTTAATATCCAAAACATATACTACCATGTGAAAATATGTTTAGAAACGATGAAAAACGATTATAAATTCATAAATACCAAAAATAAAACGAAAAAGCTACATACGATTGAAATTAAAGTCTTAACGAGTAAAAGTTGATAGTGATTTAAGTAGTTTTAGGTACTTAGTTGTTTAGAATTAATAGTTAATTCAAACACTTATTAGTATTGTTATCACATAATGATCAGGTGACTCTGAGGTGAGCGAGGACCTCCCGATCGATTACTACGAATAGGACGAACCGCTATGGCCGAGTGAGTATTTACCCTATGATTCCATGCTTGATTGTGATTGTAGATAGTGGACTTAAATATTATTGTTAATTAACTGCTGTGTGGGGTTCGGGATATGCTTGTGTATGTAAGTGCTTGTTGAGTTGTGAATTTACCTTAAATTCAAAGAATGTCTTGTTTGTTGCATGGTAGTATAGAAAATGATTGTATGTATTAATGATTGGTCACAGCATAATTGGAACT
Source organism: Lumnitzera racemosa (assembly GCA_024138005.1). Taxonomy (NCBI): domain Eukaryota; kingdom Viridiplantae; phylum Streptophyta; class Magnoliopsida; order Myrtales; family Combretaceae; genus Lumnitzera; species Lumnitzera racemosa. The sequence goes on along the minus strand of JAMXBC010000002.1, from coordinate 67,229,269 downwards.
AATTTATACTCGGCTATAAAAAGAAGCTGGAACATGCATTAACATGCATAGCATGGATACTATTCCGGCCGTCACATCACACGGAGGTAAAGAGAGGCCATTCGGGGGTTGATATTATTGAGTTATTTGGTTATGTACGGTGCACTTGTACAAAATGACCTTACCCTGGCCCGCGGGAACACTAGGCGTTGGAGGCGCCAATCGCCTGGCTAAGGGTCGAGTCTAGAGACCTCCGTTTAGGGGTGAGTGTGGACTGCGGGGGCCCACTCACAATTATACTAGAACTTATGTTTTTCTGAAAATAAAGAGTTATTTGATATAAGTACAGAACATGGAGTTCCATAGTAAAGTAAGTTCTAGTGTAATACCCGGATCTGATTGGTGCTATGTAAACTCCAACCCTGACTTAGGAGGGCGTTAAATCCGAGTTGCGTATATGAACTAGTTAAGTATGCGTATTATTTGGCATTCTGTTTGAACATTCATTCATATGCGTGGCTATAATGTATTTATAACTTGTTTGTTGTGTGGTTGAGGGTTTTTCTCACTAAGCTTAGGCTTACACCCCTTTAGACTTTTGTTGCAGGATAGCTTATTCGTAGAGACAGGACGAGGGATGCCACAGGTTAGCCTGGGGTCTTGGGCAAGAGTGAAGTGTCCTGTGTGATGAGAGGAAAATAGTTTATGTAGACTATTCCTCATGTACTTATGTTTAACTTATGTTTACCTTATCCTTATGAACTTAGACATACTTAAATACTATGTAATGTAAACTTTTGAGCTTAACTTTTATATAAATATGTTGTGTGATGATATCATATGAATCTGGATGTACTTTGGAACTAGTAGTCGTAAAGCCTTGTATATTGTGTGAAGAGTTTTTGATTGGAAGGGTAACCAATCAAGGGTTCTTCATACAGTATACGACGTCTGCCACGACTAGGCTGTCCTCAGTTCGTGACAGTAACTTTTGCAAAATAGTTGGTAAGCATGCACAACCTTGCTCAACTGATAGCTAATCATAAACATGTACTACCCCATTCAATTTAATTCAGTAGAACATAACCAAACTTCACTACTTTTTAAGTCAACCTTTCCATTGCCCAACTTAAAGATCAAACATACACTTCATTCAATTCAAGCAAGATAATAGGTGGGAAAGGTTAGAACTTCACTCCTTTAGAGTTTAGTATCCTCTACTCCCTTTTGATTGGTTATGGGGATCGAGTTCCCTTGTTGTGATTTCCCTAGTCTACAAACATTCTTAAGAACTAAAATTACCATAAGGCACCAAAAACTTAAGTCACTTTTTAGCACTTGAAAAATAGAACCCAAAATGTACACTTTCTTAAGACATAGATTTTAAGTAAGTTTTAACCAATAAATGCACTAGGTTGCATATATAGTATAGAAAGTGAGTCAAAATTGTATCTATAGGGAGCAATGTGCTAGCTCTTAGCTATACTAGTCCCATTTGTAGCTAGGTGAATCGATAACATTTTTTGTCTTTATCACACTACCTCTAATAACAAATCTTAATTTAATTAATTAGGATATCTGACACCATAAAAGACTACGATTAAGAACTAATAGTCTAATTATCTAATGGTATAGTGGTTATGATATTCTATCAATCTGTTTTGCGAATAGGTTATTAGTTAGCTTAATCAGCCATTAGACTAAGCCTTAATAGAATTAGAAAGCATCAATTCTTAATCTTCATTTTTCATCCATGGAAATAATTAGAATACATGCATAAATTACATTATCCTAATCTACTCCATGTTCCCTAAGTGAAACACAAGCTCTATGAGCAAATTCAATAACCCACTATAACAAACACGAAAGGAAACAACAAAACCAACATTAAACAATCCAACCTCTACATTGATTCATAGTATCATTAAGTTTAAAGGATATATTGAGCGAAACCAACATCTAAGAGAAATAAAAGTAAAGAATGGGAAACAAACAACTTGAAAAGAGAAGTTACAATTTGAATCCATGCTTGAATGATGACTCTTAAGCATCCTTAGGTTCAATTCCCTCATTACATTGCAAAAATAAAGTTAAAAGGAGTAATAAAGGTAGAAACCCAAGTACAAAAATCAAAGGAAAGTTAAACGAAAAAAAAGGGTAAATGTTCTGTAAGTGGTGCAAGTTGTAGAACATAGCTTTTTATAGTAAGTAATATCAATCGATAGGTAGCAACACCTACCGATCGATCGGAAGGCAAAAGTCCTCAAACTTGTACTTTGTTTCTTGAAAAAACCTTAACAAGGGTTTAAGCTACTGATCGATTAACAGCAAAAGTACTGATTGATTGAGATGGTGAGATCTATATTTGGACATTTTATTCTCCCATGCTCATTCTCAAACTCTCATGGGGCTCGATTAGTGCTTACAGCGATGGCCTCTTAACACATCAAGGCTTACCAACTTATCTATAGTTAGGGTATCGATTGATTTGTGAACCAAAATCTCTTTAGCCATTGACATTTGGCCTCCCAAACATGGTAGCCTTTGTGTACGTGTACGCAAATTTAGAAAAATTTCATTAAATTTTAAATCTTTTTCTTAATTTATGACAATTTGAGCTCAATTGGTTCATTTTGTGCGTAAACATCACTTAAATAGCTTAATTGACCAATTTCTACTAAATGTTATGCATAAGTATGGTTCATAAGTTGGGAAAAATTACGAATTTTTACCAATTATCATTGGGTCACGTATCAAGCTACTAATTTTATAATACTGATGGACAATTATACAAGAGAGGACTAAGTATGTCTTCCTTGCAATGCTTCTTACCTAGTGAGGCAGATTCCATCCTATCCAAGCTACATGCATGTGTTTGCAATAATCACATCAAAGTAGGAGCTCTATATATCAAAGCCCTTCTACTTGGGTATTTTTGGTTGAGCATGAAGCATGATGTGAAGAGATTAGTTTAAATGTGTGGCAGATGCCAAAGGAACATACCAATCAAATAGGTTTCGAGCATGTACCTTATCCAACTCACTAAACCCTAACCTTTTTCCTTATGGGCCCTAGATATGCTCAGCTTTTTGAAGACCACTAACTAACGTTAGTACATAATTGCCGAGTTTGTTTGTTTTTTTTATTGGTTTTTATAAAAAGTTCTCTTTAAACAGATCAATATTAAACTTTACCTATTTAATACCGACTCTCAACTAATGTTCAAAGAAAACTGGTTCTTTTTATCCTTGAGAATATTTTGGAGTCACCATCTAACTAAAGTCGGGAAAAAGAGTTAAATTATAACTAATTGGGTGGATTGGTGATAATTTAGCTACTAGTCTTTTTGATAAAACTAAATTTATAAACGGTTTTAAGAATAAAAAATCGGGTCAGGGGGTTAGGATTTTTAAATCCTTACTTGCCAAATTTAGTCTTAATCTTAAAAATCATCTTTCAAAAAACTACACTAAAAAGCAAAACTTAATCATTAGTTAACGAATTGAATAATTTAAGTAATTTAAACTAAAAATGGAATAATAGGTTTTTTCGTTTTTTACTATTGTCTTGTAGGTATCTATGTGCTCATTACTCAGGATCAAACGTATGTAGTTCTTTTTGAAAAAAATTTAAGTGAGTTGATTTAGTTTAACTTTTGAAAAAGATCGGGTTTACGTTTTTACCTATTTCGATTTTAATTAAGGAAAATTCTAAAGGGTCCTAATTGATCAAAAAATGTTTTATTGATAAGATAATTCTAAGGAAGTCCTATTTTTTTTAAAAAGGGTTAATTTATTTGGAAAATGAATTTTTTCTACATTATAAAATGATTTTTTTTATTATTTTATTTTTTGATTTTTCTCATTTTAGTTTTAATCAGGGAAAATAAATAAATAACTAACTAACTAAACTACTCTATATTTTGTCTTTTTATATCCTTTTTTTTTCTTTTCCTTTTCTTCTTTTTTTTTCTTCTTTATTGGTTACAAATTACAATAATACACCAACAAAAGTAAAAAAAGAAGAAGAAGCATAGACCGAAACTAGAAAACAAACAGGGTTGGACCGAGTACAAGGATGCGAATTAGTGATGAGCTTGGGTTGACGTGTGGATCCAATTCTAGTCATTGAGTCGAATTCGGGTCAATTTTGGGTTGTTAAGTTATGTTTGATTGCAGCAAGGAGAGAGGATCAGCAAGTCGTAAGTAGCTTGATTTTGACACCAAAACAAGTTGGGGGGGGGGGGGAGTTTATGATGTGTTTTGGATTGGGAATAATAGGGGGAGACACGAGCCGTGATGGTTAAGGGTTGTTTGGGTGGTAGTCGGAGTATGGGTAGCGGCGGTGGTGGAGTTCCACATTGTTCGGGGGTTGCTAGGTGTTAGGGAATACTTGGGTCTTGGACTTTTAACCACTACAAAGTCAGTCGTGGTGGTGATTTTGAATAAGGGTGGTTGAAGAGAGAGAGAGATGATTGTATATCTTTATTCCTTGTCTTGATATCTTTATATACTAAACTAACACCGATTAAGCCGAAAAAGTTCAAAAATCAAATTGATTGTGTTAATGAACTTTGACTTACAATACAAACTTTTTCTAATTTTTTGATTTGATTTTAAATGTGTAACCAATTGAATTCAGACTAGTTTTGGGCTTGATTTAGAAATAAGCCACGCATACTACACGATTTCACCATTAATTTGGTGAAATTGTGTAGTAAACGGGGTAAAAAATGACCCTAAACCAAGCATATTAGGGAAGAAGGAAACACTGTAGAAGGCTGGAATTGGGGAGATGCTACATGTGAGGCATGTGCCACGTCTACGTACGTGTTAGAAAAAGATGCATGCCCCTTTCTCTGTTTGCTTTAGTCGAAGGGCCTTGGGCCTTGATCTAAGCCAAGCTTGGTCCGATCCGTACTTCTTATATATATATATATATATATATATATATTTAAAAAGGGAACCTTAGACCTCCATGCTAAATCTAAAGTTAAGTGAATGTGCTTATGCATTAGGTTGTTAGCTTATGCCTTATTCATATGTGTAATTGCAATTAAATTGCACTTATGAATAAGGTTAGCTTAGGCTAGATTTGGATCTAAGCCTAAGCTCAATGCCTTTCATCTATTAAATCTAAATTATTTTATTATAATTCAACATTATTCTTTAAATTTTCCCTAAAATCTTCTATTTTTATTTTTTTGTGATTCTTCCAATTTTCCAATTTTTTGCATTTTTTTCTAAATTTCTTATATTTTGTAATCTCCTAATTTTTCATTTTTTGTATTTTTTCTAAATTTATTATTTTTTATTTTCCTTAAATTTTCCATTTTTTTTTCAAATTTCTTATTTTTTTTTGTTTTTCTTAAATTAAGACTCTTTATCCTACCCTATAAACTCTAAAAATAAATAAATAAATAAAAGGGGGCAAAATAGAGCATTTACAATAATTGTGATTGTAGATTATTATACGAAGCAAGTGGAGGGCAAGGCCGTAGCCAAAATTACTGAGACGAGCATAAAAACCTTTGCAATTTCCATACTAACAAGATTTGGAGTCCCATATGCAATTATTATGGATAACAACCCACAGTTTGACAATGATAGGTTTAAAGAATTTTGTGAGGAGAGTCACATTAAGCTTTCTTATATATCATTTGCATACCCCTAAAGTAATGGGTAGGTGAAAGCTAGTAAGCAAAGTTATTTTGTAGAGCTTGAAGAAGAGGGTTAATTAAATTGGAAACAAGTGGGTAGATGAGTTGCTGAGCATATTGTGGGGGTATCATATTACCTATAAAACTTTAACTGGAGAAACCTCATTTAAGTTAGCTTTTAGAATTAAGGTAATCTTATTGATAGGACATAAAGTCTTAAGCATAAGGGTCTAGTGCTTTAATCCCCAAAATAACCATGTAGATCTTTAAGCAAACTTAGATACTATCAATGAGAAAAAGTTGCTAGTGAAAGCATGCCTTACTACTTACTAGCAACAAGTTGCTTGGTACTATAATAAGCATGTGAAACATAAGTACTTTTAGCTTGGAGAGTTATGTAGGAGACTTGAAGTTTTGGAACCTAAGGAAAGTCAAGGGAAGTTGATTTTGACTTAAGAGGACCTTGTAAGAGTATGGGAAGTGGTTGGAAATGGGAAGGCACACAAACTAGAGATGCTTGATGGTCAGATCATACTTCGTACTTAGAATGCCAACAACCTAAGGCCATACATTGAGCAATAATGTTTATTGATTGTGTTCTTTAGTTTGCTGTATGGTAAGCTCATTCTTTTTTTATTTGGTATTTAATTTCATTGCCTTAGTAGTTTGTGACTACTTAAGTCCATAATATAGATTATGTTTTAGTGTTTGTGTCCTTATCTCGATTGTGTAACTTTCAGTTTATTAATGAAAATCTCAAGTTTGTGCAAACCTTATTTATTAGTAGTTAATTATTATAAACTTTTATGCATACCTAACCTCTTTGCGAGGTCAATGGATCTGATTAAATCTAAGCTTATAAAAGGTGAATGGTATAAATTTTCGACTTACTTTAGGTTAACAAACTTATTAAATTCCAAGCTAAAGTATACAGCTAATCAACAATTAACATATGCATAATAGAATTCCAAGCTTCATTAGCTTAGGGATTAAATAAATGATAACTCTTTGTCCTTAAATGAATATGTATGATGAGTCCATTAAACTTAGCCTTTTGAACTACCAATGATCCCATTAGCTGGCTTTGATCTATTATGATCTAAGTTAAAAAAATTATTTTGATCTAATTAAGCAAGAAGCAAGCAAAATAGCAAATATGATGCAACAATAGTAAGTTAACAACTACTAGAATCAAATGCATATTATATACGACTGAACATGTTAGCATCTTGACCTAAAGTCTTATTATAATAACATCGAACAATTTTATCATATGGAAAGCAGAGTAGCGATTAAATTATCCTTGATAGGTGAGTTTCGAATTGGAGGGGGCTCTACAGTAGGAAGATTGGGAAGACCATCTTGATCACCCATTTGCACAACACCTTAGCCTTTGTCCCCTATTAGTTGCATTTCATTTCCTCTATCTAGCTCACCAACAATGTTAAGGTAGCTAAGGTCATAGTCAAGATAGTGAATTAAGACCTCTTGTCTTGCCATCTTGATTACATCCAAAATCTTTTCCTTTAACATGTTTTCATATTGTTGTTGGTAGTGACTTGTTGGAGGACTTCCTCATAGGTAAGGGCTTGTACCACCTCCTTCTCAAATTTGGAGGTCTATGTTTACTGCTACTTTAAAAGGGTCTTTAATTTTGCAGCTCCTCGGCATGTTTTTTATTAGTAGCCTCTTGTTGTATACAAGACTCCTCTACCTATTTAATGAGGTTTTTATTCTTCTTTTGGGCATTTAGGAGGTTATACTCTTTCTCTTTATGAGTCTTGACTTCCTTGTTGAGATTGCCCTTTAATGCTTTGACTTCCTCTTCCAACTTTTCCCTCTCTCTCTCTCTCATAAGACTTGATGCAAGCAGCAAAATTAGTCTCCATTCTAGTTATTTCATTTTTTGCATCCTTAGCTACCTACAAGATAATCAATTTAAAAAGAAGAAACTATAGCACAAAAGTGGATGGAGAGGTCAGAATCTCTTACCTTATTCTTTTCATTAGCAAGAGCATTTATGATCATTAATCAAAGCGTAAGTTGATAGAGATGAATTAACTTTCCATGAAGAATAAGGATGGAAACTAGGCTTACATTATAGTCTCACAGTAGCTAGTTACCTCTTAATGTTTTGTTTGGCATCTTTAGACTCTCGAGGAAGCCTGATACCTTCCAACAACTATAACACAACTTGGCCATTCCCATATGCTATAATTAGTATAGATGCGCCATGATGGGAAAAACTTATATACAAGCTCCTTAGTCCTTAGTCTCTTGGATATTAGAGGCTATTATTCCTTTAGTTGGAAGATACAACCTAACTCTAGTATTGGCAATCCGAACCTCCATTAGTGTTTTAAAACTGGTTAGCTAATCCTTGTCCCTTAGTATAATCTTTTGCTTGAGTCTTGACATCAAGTCGCTTCCTAACTTACTCTTCTTCAAACTAATTGTAACCTTCACAATTAGGGTTTATACCTTCTTGCCTATGAGTCTTGGCTTTGAATGGGTAGGTTCTATAAACCCTACTTTTAGTGGGCCTACGATTTGACTAACAGTACTTCCTAAACGTTCCTAAGGATCAACTAAACTAAGAACTCAAGTTCACAATTAAAAACGAACTTACTTTTCTAATTAGAAAGCCTATTCTTGATGAAACCCAAACATGAAAAATTGTGAACCCTAAAGTCACCTAATACTCTAAACCCTAAAACAATAAAGGATTTTTAACCCTAAGCGACTAATCGATAATTTAATTTGAATAATTTTATTCAACTCTAGAAAATTTCATAATTTTATAAGAATCGAATCATCATTTACAAAACAATTCAAGAAGTAAATCCTAAAATTTCTATAAGACAATTCCCTTATCTTTATGTCTAAGCTTTACATGTGAATAAGTAGACCAACTAATCACCTTAAATAACTTATCAATTAAGAGTTGGAGTCATTTATCAATTGATAACCTATCAAAAACTAGTGATAAGACACTTTCCTTATCACCCATTAACTTATATTACATATGGATAAATTTTCATAAGATTTCACATGTTTAACTTTAATAAATGAGACAAGACAACTCCATGCTATTAGAAGACCCTAATGGCTGGTTCTTGTAAGCAAGAAAAGGGGGGGCCATGCTCTTGTCTTTTATTCATCAATCACTTTATCTTACACTTCACTATTTAGCCCTTAATCTTACATCATCAAGAGTTGCAATTGTTAACTTTTGTGCATACTATAAGACAACAAAATCAAACTTATTAAACACACTTCCCACTTCTAGTCGGCCACTCTTTCTCCCATTGCTCTCACTTTCAATTTCATTTTCACTTGCTTTTCTCTTACTTTGAAATCAACACAAAAGAGGAAACACAAAAACCCCACAAGCTCTTTCACTTGCCACTACCTTTCTAAGCTTCCACACTCATGGCATTCAACTTCTTCTTGTGTCTTGCTTTTACCAACATTCAAAGCTCCTTTAGGATCCTTAGAACACTCCTTATACCCCACTTCAAAGGACTACAACTCAAGTTTCTGAAAAAGGTGCAAGAAGAAGGAAGTAAGACAAGGAGCATAAGTGGAACCTTAGTGCACAACCACCATATTTTTGCTTTGAGGATGAGTAAGTATATCTTGTGTTAGTAGTGTAGTATTCATGTTAGGAGATCATGTTTTCTTGAAGATATGAGTATAATCATAAGTTGATAGAACATCTAAGACCACCCTAAGAAGCAAACTCATGAAACCCTTATATGAAAAGTGAATTATGAGTATGTAAAGTTAGTATTTTGTAGAGATATTTATTTAACACTTAGAATGGAAGATTTTAAGTTAAGAAAATCTTGAAATGAGAACTTGAATGAAAGGGAAGCATTCTGGACGTAAGGGTTTAGAAGTCATTTGGATGTTGTTCTCACTTTTATTGAGTTAAACATACTAAAATCTAGACTTAGGTAAAGGAAAAATCTATCACATGAAGTTTTATGAGGAAACCAATTTCGTAAGACATGAACTATGGTATGGGAGATATCATAAGTGTGAGATCCTCTATTTTCATGTAAAGTATGAGCCAAATAATCATCTCATGGAAAAGAAGTCAAGTTAAGATTTGAATACAAGTAGCTTAAGTTCATGATTTAATACTTAAACTTTAAGGAAATGATGAAACAAGTTGGAAAACCAAGGTGGAAGCCCTCATACTCAAATTGACTAGATTTGGAACCTTCTTAAAAGACACTAAAAAATATGATAAAAGTAAGTAAACAAAGTGAAAAGACCAACTAAGGCAAGTATGATAAGTGTATCAAGCCTAAAACTCAAAATCGAGCTTAAAACTTCCAAATTGAGCTTCAAATGTCAAGTTGAACTACCTTTAAGATTTCTACCAACAACTTGACTCAATAATGAACGTTATTTTGCGACTCTTAAGAAGCCTACAAGATACTCTCTAAGCCTAAGAAAGTGATTGTCGAGCTTGATTTTTCGGTTTCTTTTATTTAAAATTACTTTCCCCATTTGTGATTAATACTAAACCCTAACCCATTTAATATTAATCCTCGACTAAAGAAATTGAAAAATTCCAGTTTCTTATTTAGAAAAATTTTTTAGAGTCACCACTCGACCGAAGTCAGGAAAAAAAAAATCATAATTAATTGGGTGGATTGATTACAATTTAGCTACCAGTCTTTGATTTCAATTCAAATGAAAAACCAAAGCATTCCAAATTCGAAGGTTAACTTATTAAGCCTTAATGGGTACTACTATCTATTTACTGAAATTAGGATTATTCTTCTAATTATAATATTTAAAAATAAAAATTCAAAATCAAAATAAAAAAAACCTAAGTTTATATAGATTTTATCGTTGCCCCTAAGGTGCTTACGTACTTGCTAGCCAAATTAGACGATCGTAGTTCTTTTCGAAAAAAATTTAATATGTTGATTGATTTTAATTTTAAAAAAAGTTACTAAGTTTATGTTTTAATTGATTCGGTTTATTTAAAAAAAAAATCGAAAGGGGGTCTTAACTCGTAAGTGATCAAAAGACTCTATAAGACGCTATAATCTTTTTGTAAAAGGTTTCCATTTTCTTAATTTTTAATTTAAAAAAAATAATTTTCTATATGATGATTTCTAAAAATGGAACCTAAAAAAAATCCTGAGCTAATATAGTCACACCTATATTTCTGCTATTAATAACTATCAATCTAAATAAATTAATTATGTAATCTACTTAATATATAAAAACTAATATTAAAAGCTTCCTAAACTAGTATATAGACATATATATACATATATCATGCTATGAATTTAACTGACCAACAAACAGAATAATAACATAATGATTATAAAATAACAATAACAAAATAAATAAAGAAAAGAATCTCAAACTTGACTTGATATTCAGTGAAGGACTGTAGATGTGCTTTGATTACACTTGGGGCTTATTGGTGATCATGCTTGCATGTAGCTTAGTTCAATTGCTGCTTGGTACGGTTGATCAAGTGTCGTGTTTGTGCACAATCGATGAGTGGTAGCACAATGGCGTTTGTAATGACTGTGGTTGTTTGCGATGAAGTTGTCGTAGACAAGTGCTGTGAGTCATGAACCGTATGTATCATTGATCGTATGTCGTGATTGCTAGACGTATAGGGGTTGTGCAAGTCTGTATATTTATGATCAATGTAGAGAGGATAGTGCAGTTTTCTGGTCATGTAAATGTAGGAGAGAAGCTGAGGCTGTGATGTGTCATGGATCACAGCTAATCGGTGAACGTGTCCACATGTACTGCTGGACGAGGAGGATAGCGTTGATTCTAAGTTATAGGTGGTTATGAAGTTGCTGTTTATGTATTGGCTGTGGCGATGAAGTTGTTGTACTGTGTCGACCAACAATGAATGATGATCAACGTCGTGGAGTTGTTGGTACCGGTTGTGGAGTATCCAGTAGTGATCGGAGCAATAGCAGTAGAGGGGGGCAGTGTCAGGGCATGCGTGGCCAGTGATTGTGTGGTGTTTTGAAGACATGTGGACAGTAGCTGCTATGTGTTTGTTGTTTGACAATGTCATGTGGTTAGTGAATGTGCTACAGTGAAGACAGTGTGTTCAGCTAAGGATACGGACATGCACAGTCGCTGGGTTCTATGGATGCGTGGCGTATTCGTATTTATAAAGTTCGAAATGAATCGAATCCATTATATTGATTTTAATTTGATTTGATAAAAATTAAATTAGATCCGAATTATTTATATTAATTCAAATCCAAATTAATAAAAATCAAACTAAATTCGAATCTTTTATAATGATTCAAATTCGAACAAAAAAGATTTAATTAGATGTGATCCTGTATGCTCAACTCGCTTCTTGTAAAAAATAGAAAGGATAGAAAAATAAAAGCACATAGGTGCCTAGTGAAACTCGAACCTATGTCCTCAACCTAACTTTATATCAAATACTCTAATACTTATCCGTTAGGCTGTTGGCTTGTACCTTGACATTTAATACAATTAAATTGTACTTAAACTATGCGACTCTTTAAAATAATTATTCGGACTAAGCTAAAACTAAAACTATTTGTCCCTAAAATAATTTACTTCCTAAAAAAAATATACTAAATATTTTAAATTTTTTTTCTCATTTTTTTGGTATTTTCATCATTTGTCAATTTTTATTTTTTTTTATCTATCTATTTATCTATCTATCTATTATTATTATTATTATTATTATTATTATTATTATTTATTTTTCTATTTTTTAAAATCAGGAACCTTTTTAAAAAGATAAAAAATTAGGATTACGGAGGGGCAAAAATTAGGTGTATACAGTGACCATTTTTTATTTGGATAAAAAATAAGCCTATTTGACAACTTAAGGCTACTTAAGAGCCTAAGAATTGGTTGTTAACCTCAGTAATATAAATCAAAGTTGTGAATATGATCTTAAGGAGTATTTTGAACCTAGAATGAGATCTTAAGCCCAAGCTCAAAGGATTCCCCAGGTTACCAAAAAACCCACTAACCAAACAAAGCCCAAAAGCACTCTAAATCATGAGGACCGCTACTGTTATGGCCTATGGGCAGGTTTGCATGCCTGATCTCGAAAATCTAACCTCACTATGATAAAGTACACTCAAAACGATGAAGATTGACTATAATATCATAAAAATCTGATTTAAAATGAGAAAGTTATACGCAATTGAACTTTAAGTAAGAAACCGGGAAAAATGCGAAAACTAGTCAAAAGTATAACTTAAAGGGTTGTAGCTTAGTTTTCTAAGTCTTATTTCAAATCCTTATAATATTATGATTGCGATGTCTAGGGGACCCAGTGTTCGGAGACGACTTACCTTTAGACTACTTCGATTGACTTGCATGGTTGAGTGAGTGAATTTCTGATGACTCTCTACTTGATTTTATTTGTAGAATAGATACACCTAAACTTATATATACATAAATTGGATGCTTGTAGGATATGGGAAGTGCATGTGTATGAATTTGTGATTGTGCGGCTTGTTAATCATGTAACAATGGAAATTGTTTATGATAATTCATAAGTGCAATTGTATGGAATGAAATTGTCTAATTACCATGAAAAACCAAATTAATCACTTATATAATTAAGAAATTCAATGAATCATGCATTCTGGATAACACCGATTGCTGCTTCATGTAGAAGATGGGAAGGGACTCACAGGAGGAAGGCCTCCTGTAAGATTAGGTACTAGCTATGTCATCATTATATTAAGTCTCTATCCTAAGCTAACGGGCTTACTAGGTGCCGGGAGACGCCAACCGTTGGCGAAGAGCTATGTCTTGTAGCTTTTGCTTAGGGCTTGTGTTTGTGGATTGTGGAGGCTACCATACTGCTAGACTTGGGATTTTGAAAATATGATTTTTTATTTAGTAAAGAAAGTATATATATACATATAGTTTTGTTTTAGCTTAAGCACAATAGTGCATATGATATAAAACCCAATGTCTAGAACACGGATTTTAGTTTCGGTCTGTTAATTATCTCTAAACCCCAACCACAAGGGGCATAATTCCGAGTTGTATGTAGTTCCTAGGCTACTGCATTTGGCATACTGATTATTCATGTATTCATATGATTATGTATCTAATAAATTTTTGCCATGTGGTATTGACGAGGGTATTTATCTTACTAAGCTTAAGCTTATACCCTGATAGATTTTTTTTTTTGTTGCAGGGAAACCTCTTCGTTCATCCAGGCCAAGGCATGTCCGATGTAAGTCTTGTGTAGAGATGGGTTAGAGTAATTAGAGAGCGGAGAGGAGAGGAGATTTTGTAATAGCTTTTGTAGATAACTATTTACCTTTATTTTTGTTCATATTATAGTTTGATGTTTATGATGTAGTTTCTTTTATGAACTGCATTTGTTTTTCATATTCTTTTGGTGTGGAACTTAATGAGTCCATACATTTACTTGATTAATTTATGTCTTAGAAGTTAATTTTAGTAAATTGCTCTATAATTCTTATTTATGGGCCAAGTAGTAGTATATAGTGGAAGGAGCCTTATGTGTTGTATGATAGGCTAGCGATTAACAAGGGGGTTGATAGTAAAACTTTATGCCATACACGGCAATCTACTATGACAACAATACTATTGGGTCGTGATAGGTTCATCATTTTTCTGCCTAGCCTGCTTTACCTTTAGTCTTGTAAAAAGGTTTTTTGAGTCTAGATTAAGAAGTATCATTCTTGCAAAATAACAAACAAGTTAACTCAAAAATGAAGAGGAAAAATAAAATCTTACAGAATGCCATGCTAAACATGGGCAAGAAAAAACTTTTGACCTTTGAAGTGGTCATAGATGATGTCTCCCTACAGTAAGCCTACCTTGGCATGGAGAAATCTAAAGGCATACCTTCTTGTTCATGAACCATTACCTTAACATCTAACTAACTTTACCTTGTACTTTACTCTACCCTTCGCTAACTCCATTACCCCCATCTAAAAAGATGTCTACCCTTCTATGACACAGGTCTATAATTACCTCAACATCCTAAGCAAATCACCTATCCTTATATTTTTCTTTGATTTTCTTTGTTGCTGCCTTTCCATTGCCTAATAAGACCTTAAGGTCACTCATCCTTAGGGGCTTAGTCCAATCTATTGGGAAACCTGGACCCCTTAGTCGACCTACTAACTAGCTATTTTCGCTTCTAATGGTGGATAGATGGTTCTAGTTTGATCAAAATCCTTCTCTTAGGTCGAGCAAAAAAATAATGCTACCCTTTACCACTTTTTATTATGTAAAAAAGTCTAAATAGGAGAAAGGTAGCTATAATCTCTAATCTTTCACATATAGTCTCAAAGGCAACCATTAATGAATAATAATTTGGGTTAACATACTTAGCAAAATCCAATGATAATAAAAAAAAGATACCTGGAATTAAGAAAAGGGAATACGAAAGTGATACTAAAAATACTTCTCGTATAAGGCAAATTGCCTCTTGCTTAATAAAGCAATACGCTTGTAAATCTTTGGCTTCTCAACTTTCTAGCTAAATGAATGCATTTGATGTGGTTTTAGAACCCATTAAATTCTTTATCAGTTAGATCACTAATGACTCCATTTAGAGATAAATCGCATTCAATACCAAAATAAAGGAACTTTGATTGAAGCTAGTCATCCCTATCTTTTAGATACTGCTTGAAAGGACTCTTATAAATCCTCCTAAGCAACTAAACATGCTCGCTTTCATTGAAAGAAACTCCTATGTATCTATTTCTTCCACCATGTTAGGTATTTATTGTAAAGGGACTGTTGCCACTACTTTTTTCTTTCTTTTTTTTTTTTTTTAGGTGGAGGTTTAAAGGAGCTTCCCTTGACTATTCTGGTACCCTATTTTCATACAAGATTTCTAAAGAATGCAAGTTCGAAGCAATTTGAGACATGTTAACCTGGAAATTTTGAAGAATGAGTAGTGTTTTGTGCAAGAAAGTATTAGCAAAAAGAGCAATAGAGAAAATTTCTTAAGTTGTGGTCTCCTTTTGAAAGAAAATGAGAAGGGGAATTTCAGAGGATTAAAAAAGTGTGAAATAATGGGCCTTTATAAGTATTTCTTTATAGTTAAGCATAAATATCAGGATTTGGGAAAATGAACATGGAGAAATCCTAAGCATTTATAGCCATCAGATTCAAATTAACAGTTGAGATTGATTCTACAACTAACAATACATGTGTTACGCTTGTCATTTTGATATAATCATAATGCATGGAAATCAAAGTGACGGTTATTATTCTAAGTGTGGCTTGTTGTATATGCTTGGTGAATTGAAGATGGGAATGAGCAACAAGATTGAATCTTAGAGATTAATGAAATCAAATTATTTGAGTAAGGTTTGAAGAGGTCGAATATAACTCAAGGAATTCAGTGAGCCTTAAAACAATAAGGAGCAGTTTAGAAGCTATTCTTTTTAGGTTGGTGAACCACCAATAGTTTATGTGCCTTGTTAGGTTCAATGAACTACTGTCAGAACAGTTAAGATACCACTTGTGCCTTACTCGCGAATGTACTTAGAAGAGATTGGAGCTTCTTTGTCATGGGATGCTTTACACTCCTTGTTACATCGCATCAAGGAAAGTTGTAGGGAAATTGCTAATAGGGAATTATCATCAAAGGTACATTGAGGTCCAAGGCGACCTCAAAGAGCCTAATCTACTCTCCTTAGCCTAATTTCGACTCAAATCCAAGAGTAGGATTTTGATTGCATAAAGATATATATAGCTAGGTAACTAAATTAGACCTATGCTCCCACGAAGAGCTTGGACTATATAGAAGGAGCTTGAAGCCTAGCTTGAAAATTAAGGCTTGTTGGCTCTAGTTGACATGACTAAGGTAAAGTACTTAAAGCTTAAATCTTAGATGTTTAAATTAAGACATAGTGGTACGAACATTTTGGTGATTACTACATAAGTAAACACCCACTATTCTTCATCCCTAAGAGTTAGGGAATGGTTCAGAAGGTTATTTCACCATGTGACAAATGCTAATCATAAGAGGGGCACGGTTATGAGCCATCATCTATAAATAGAGCCTAAGAGATGCACTGCAACTCTTCTTTGGCTACTAATTACGCATATTTTTATTTGCTCTCTACTTTTCCTTATTTTATCCCATAAATACTTAAGCTTCAAAAAGGCTACGTCAGACTCACCTAAGTACCCCCTTAGCTTAACTCTTTCCTTTTACAAGCCTAATTTGCAATTTCAAGCCCATGTGTAGCCGATTAGTTTTGACTGTTAGCACCTATAATATAAATTGTTTACAGATTGATCTAAAAACTTATACCCATAATTTAACTCATTTACTAAACATGTTTGATGTATAGATTAGACCTGTCTATACATTTAAAAAGATTTAAATAAGTCCTAACATATTTTTTAAGTTAATATACTAAAAAGATTAAAAACAAAAGTATTAACTAGTGTAATATAAAAGTAAGCTATCTATCAAATGTAACCAATTATAATGTAATAATGTCGTAACCAAGTTGAAGTCTAATCAAATATACAAAAGCAAATCATTAATTTGTTACATGATATCATGGCACTCTATTAATCCTTAACTAGTGCTTATAGTTGTTTACATGATGTGATAATACAAACATGAAGATGAGACAATTATAAACATGATGATAGAGAGAAAACACTACATAAAACAGGAAACATGATAGGAAAACACGATTATGACACGAATAAATATGATTATATTATAATTTAATTATTTAAAATCTCTATTCAATTTCATTTGTTTTTGTCCCTAACATGAATTTAACATGAAATAGGGACATAGATATCCACTAATACAAATTGCTAATGCTAATCCTAGCCCTATTTTATTTTAATGTCAATAGCAACATTATTCCATTAGATTTCTTCAAAAGAGAGTAGCAAAGAATTTATATGAAATAGCTATTAATATAAAGAATAAACTAATGTTGAAAAAATTATAGAAAATGATTTATCATTTTTTGTTTTATTCATGTTATTTTGATATCATCAGAACATAAAAGTAATATTAATGGATAATTAGATCCAAAAGTGTGAGACTCGGTATTTGACTTACTACTTAAGACTTAGAGTGGTGGATCACCTCTACTACACATGCGACCTAGGGAGTAAAGCTAATGGAAGTAATAAACTAAAGTCATTAAGAGAAGCTTAAGAAATAGGTTAAGTTAAATGACCATACCCGAACTATTCAATATTGACACAAATTAAGGACGTTTGGAACAATTTAGGGCTTTTGGATAATTTTGTTTGAAATGAACCAAATTTTAATACAAGTTCATAAAAGTTAGAAAAATAACCTTAGTAATATCAATTTCCCAACATAAAGTATTTACAATATTTAATTTCAATAAAATATATTTTTACTAAGTACGATTGGTAATTATCGAAAACTTGATATTAGAGTTCGGAATGATTACAAAACCTTAAGAGATAAATTATATATACAATAAAAATATTATATGATATGATATTGTCTCGAAACTAGAGTTCCGAATGATTACAAAACTTTGAGTTTCAAATTGTAAGGGTAGTTAGGGAGTTGCTAGAAACTGAAGGCCACCACCACAAGAGGCAACAACCACTATCTAGTTGTGTTGACAATGGTGAAGGAGTCACTAGTGGGCAGAGCACCATTTTCTAGTGAGGTCTTATTTTTGTTTGATTTGGAGTAATTTTGTAAAAATATAAAAAGTTGTTAGAAAATTATGAAAAAATTTATTTTTACATATTTTCATGTATAGAATCTAAGAAAAATATCATTTTTTTTTTATATAAATTTGGTACTTATCATATACATCCTTAAGAAATTGGATAAATTAGATAATTTTAGATATTAAAATAAATAGGACTATCAATGTAGTTTTTCCTTCGAAATTTTTATGTAAACTACCTTACATTAATATTGAATTGCTATGAAGAGATTTCTTACAAAACTATTTTCCAAAATTTTATGTGATTTTCAAACCTTAAATTAGGTATTAAATGGTGATTTGAGTGACAAATGATCTATATTCTTAATAATCTCGCTTGGATTTTGAGTTAGTTTAGTTAATAAAGTCTTTGTACTATTTTGGAATGGTTAGATTGATTTATAAAGTGAGAAATTATAGGAAATGGTGAATTGGCCTTAATTAATGAAGTTAGTATTTGAATAACTTGAACAATTGATGGATTGGGATGTAATGAATGAAGAATTAAGAAGTAATAAAACTGAGGAAAGTTAATTTAGAGTGTTATTGAATGCTTAAATTTGATTCCATAATTATGACATGGAAGGAAGTTGGTAAAATAGCTACTTATAAGAAATTGATTAAAGTTAGTGAATGATTTAGAGGATTCTAGTAATGAAATTTGTACTAGATTGGTACTCAGAGGGTATGTTAGAAGTAAAAATGATGACTAAAATGTAAAAACAGGGGAAGTGGAAGGTTGGTCAGACGTTATTTTTCTTAAAACTCTAAGAATAATAGAGTCAAAGGCTAGCTTATAGGATAATTTAGTTAGGGGCTTTAAATTGGAGAAACTCAGAAGTTGTGTTAGAGGATAAGACTTATATTATGAATGACACCAGTGTAGCTTAGGTGGTAACTTAGAGGATTTTTTACTAGAGAAAATTAGTATAGAATTACTTAGAACCTAACTCAGAGGATTGGGTAGTTTTAGATAACTTATAGAAATCACTGATTAGTTAAGAAATTATGATTTGTAAAAGAAAATAGTGTAATAAGAGGTTGTTTCAAAAATCAACTCAGAATCAAACTGAAAGACTGAATTAGAATAAGCTTATGACAAATTAATTACCAACAAGCATGTATTTAACTAGTATATATATACTCATGACCTATAATTGATTGCTAGGTGAATTTGTGGAAGAGAAAGCTTATGTTCATGAGTAAAATTGGGAATGTACTGTTAGCCTGGTAAGTGCATATTTGTGTGTGTTTGAGTAGACTTTCATTTATGCTTAACTTTGTGTGCTTTGTGATGTTTTGGCTTGGCTGAATATTAATTGTAAGTTTTTATGCTGTTTAATGGCTAAGAATTGATGTATCGCTTGGTGAGTTATGTTACCTGTTATATTTGTTACTAATGGAATAGTAACATGACATTGAGCTTGGTTGTCATGTTGATGTTGATGAATGCATATATGACATTTGCTAAGATTAATGTTATCTTGGAAGGAATCTAAGGACCAACACTATCTCTTAAGGTGTTCACCTAGTGAACCTAATACTGGGATCCTAAATTTGACAAAACTACAACGTGAAGGCTGGGTAATAAGTAGGGAATAAGTTTGCATAGATTTGCTAAGTTTTGCTTGGTGTGTAATCTAATGCATTCATGAAATGATACGAAAATGACCTACGGGTCAAGTTTTCTAAAAACAAGATGTTATTAGGTTAGTTTTCGTATGAAAAGCTGGGTTTATCATATGAACTACTTGATTTGTAAAAGCTATGTTTTTAAACATATAGAGATTGCATTATATCTACTGGGCCAGCTATATGCTAGATTTTCCAAACACTCTATGTGGTTATTGCTAAGCTAAAATGTTTGTTAGGTTCTTGGATATATTATCTAGATGCCCAATTTGAGTTAATTGAACCAGATGAGTTGTTAGGCTAGGCTAGCATATTAGTATTGATGCATGATATGTGCATGAGCATGGCATACACTTGATGCATTTGCATTGCTTGACTAGGAAACTACAAGATAATGTAATTGAACTATCTACTTGAATGATATATTTGTTTTATCATGCTTGATGTTGTATGTTTTTCCACTATCACTTACCTTACAATAACTAAGGGGATAAGTTTCTCTTATCCTTAAGTCACAAACAAATAGACAAAAGAATTGAGGTGACAAGAAGACTTTGAAAACTCTAGCTAAAGATGGGCTCTTGAGAGAGGTTGTTGATTACACACTTTGGCTTGACTACATGAAGAGAGCTATTCAAGAAAGTAGTAGGTTTTATTTCACTGGAGGTTTAGTAGTGTAGTAGTAGCCTAAAAACATTTATTTATAAAATAGATACTATGTTGTAAAAAATTGTATAATTGTGATACTTGGAGTATGACTCACTAATGTAGAAGTTTACATTATTGTTGGTCATATTAAATGAGAAAGTATGTGAAAGTAGTTGTATATGGAACAAAAGAGTAGGTTAAATATAGGTTTTGCCTTATCCTTAACTCAAGGATAGCAGTAATAAACTGTATTTAGATACCAAGAGTTAAGAAAAATTTTTTAAGCAGACACCTAGAAGACGGGGAATTACAAAAAGGTATTGGATCACCATAGAAAAGATCCAAAATGTATTGATATTATTTAAATTATTTAACATATTAGATAAAAATAATTTTATATACGTACTACATATTTAAATGATGCAAATTTCTATGATAGTAATGAAACGTATGGTATGTAGAAATAGATTTGCAATTGAGTTACGATTCTTAGTTCCTTTCCTTTTTCTATGTTTGGAAGAATTTTTAGAAACCAAAATTACGATTGTTGAAATTAGTGGTTTCAATTTTAAGGGTGAATTCCATTATGCTTTGAGGGGCTGAAATAAACAATTCCGTTCAAACCTCATTAATCAACATTTACTTAAATAGGCTTTAGTCTACAATGTACATTTGTTGCATTCATAAATTAAGAGTATTTTTTTACAAACACCACTATATACATATTCAATAGATTCTAAATATACGCTATAAAAAAAAACATACTTAGGAATGGAATTAATTTCGTATGCGTACCTAACTATGGAGATGGATATTTCATTCCAATTCTAAATTAATTCTATTCCATTTCTTTCATTTTGCTTCATTATATTCCATTCAATTTCAAACCTTTCTATATAATAAATGTGACATATGTGTATAGGAAATTAAGATCTTATTATGTAAACCTATTTATAAGATAGGCATATCATGGAAA
The DNA here is from genome assembly GCA_024138005.1 of Lumnitzera racemosa. Lineage (NCBI taxonomy): Eukaryota > Viridiplantae > Streptophyta > Magnoliopsida > Myrtales > Combretaceae > Lumnitzera > Lumnitzera racemosa. Next base: position 67,207,641 of record JAMXBC010000002.1, on the reverse strand, counting down.
GTTGTAGTATAGGAAAATTGATCACATACAAGACAAAATCATCGAATTAGTAAAGTGGATCTCCATAAATTTCCATTATAAGACAATATTTCTAAAAGTATAAAATTAATAAAACATATAAGATAAAACAATTAATCATCAATAATACAAGATCTCTGCGAAAGTTACATTAGATTAGGCTTAGAAATTAAAAGAAAAATAAATACTTAAAAAATATAATATTAAATGGGATTGTAAGTTTATAAACTGGTCTAATTATTAAAAGCAAACATGAACACATTTATAAATGATTTCAAACAAATATGACACCATTGATTAATAGTATTGAGTTGATAACCAATGAGTTTATGTGGGTTTCTTATCTGGTGATGTATCTGCTATTATTATCTATATTATTAATACCCTCCTTTGTAAACCCCACAAATTTAGCTATTTAAGAATAGAAGTGAACCCTAATACTAAAAATGACTTGAAGAGTCATTAAAGCCGAGTAAAATAAAAATTTAATAAATTATAAATTTAAATATATTATAGGTAGTAAAAACCTTAAAAATTGATCAAAACTCTAAATTATATACTAAAACCCTAAAACTGACTTACATGTCATTAACCAAAATTGAACCCGAATTTGATCGAAACCTTAAAATTATAAATATAAACCTATAAAATAATTAAACATTACTCAATAGTAATAAAATTACAGTCGATTGCAATTTTCGACTAAAACACCTATTTGTGCAAAATTATAACGAAATCGTTATAATAACTTGTAAAAATTATAATTGTAACGGGTACCAATTAAATTGATAAAATTTCATAAAAATTTGAAAATTAATTTACGAGGAGATTTGCTATAATTTATATGATTCGAAAAATTACACATATTTGTTAATAATTTTCATTTTCCTTCTCTTCCATTTCCAATTTATCTCATTTTCCTTCTCCATATCCAATTCACTTCATTCCTGCGCAAAACATGAACTAAAATAAGCTAATTAAGACAAAAAAATCAGCAGCCACGTGATCAATCAAATTACCATGTGTTGATATTATTTTTGTTTTATTTACATTAATGTAAAAGTTAACTTAGCTTACAATTTAAGCTATGATCACATGAGCAAAGGAAAGCAATATAAATATGGAAAAAGAAAAGAAAAATTTGCACAAACACATACTGACGAGAGCAAACTGTGAGGAAAAAGAAAGAAAAAGAAAGAAAGAAAAGAGAGAAGGAAGGAAGAAAAAGAAGAAAGAAAAGAAGAAAAAAATAAAAACTATAAGGTACGTAATTTATTTTAGAAAGTATAGATGTATATTATAGTATACACATGTAGAATTATAGTATGTGTATGGTATTTTTATGGTATTTTTACATATAACACTAATAGTATATGTCTATATACATGAATACTTAAATTTAATTATATGTGTAAATATAAGGTTAGGTATATATACATGTATGTACATAAGTATATAATATGTATTATGTATTTTTTTTAATACATCTAATTAGTAATTTACATAACTAATTTATATAACTATAGTATAAGTATATATGTATGTACCGTAACTATATATATATTGGTATACATATATGATTGTATATATATATATATATGTCTGTGTGTGTGTGTGTAGTTGTATAGTATATAGTAGAGTATTTTTATAAGTATGTATATAAGACATATGAATATATATATATAATAGTATACGGCATATTATGTATGTAATGTATAGTATACATATTTTATGATAAATACTATATATTTTATTATAAATGATAAATACTATATAAGTATATATATATGCTGAATATATATATGTATGTATTTATAGGTATGTATACATGTAAGACATATAAATAAATAAATACAATATATATATATAAACATATGAATATGTGTATAGGAGTATGTTTTAAATAAATATATATGCATATGTAATACGTGTAATATATAGTGTGTGTGTGTATACATATATATATATATATATAAGTGGTATACCGAATATGTATTAGTGTATATATAATATAGTTACTAAATCCTTAAATATGTAAGGTGTATATGTATATATATATATATATATATATGATATCGTAATTAAAGATTTTTTTTCAATAAAATAAATTATAAAATATATATTATATGTATAAATCATGAAGGACATCACTACTAAGAAAATGAAAAATAATAAAAATAATAACGGTCATAAAAATAATAATAATCATAATAAAGTTAAAAATCCCAAAAATAGGAAATTATACTCAAAATAATATAATATCAAATACATGATTTAAATAATTATTAAATCATAAATATGTTAAGAAAAAAATGAAAATCAATAGGTTATAATTTTTAAACTTAAATAATAATTTTTGTGATTTTTTATATCACACTTTACGCTACGAGCCACAACGAACAAAACGGAGCTCATTACGAGAAAATACGCTCGTAAACGATCAAAATGGATTATAAGTTCATGACGATCTGAGCTAAAATGAAAAAGTTACAAAATACATAAAGAAAGTCTCATAACTTACAAATATGAGAAAATAGTTACAATTAACCGCATTGAGTATGATAAACCCTATACACATTATACTTGGGTTATATTAGGGGAAACTAGATAAACTACAATAGACTTTTAGTTAATTAAGGAGTTTGACTTTACAGAATACTTATAAGTGTTATTATATTTTAGGTGTTCAATATCAAGTTCTGGAAACCCCAAAGGTTTGGGGAAAGAGCAATAATCCAGGTGAAGAAGGTCTAATGACCTGCTACTTGCTTATGCGTGTTACTTGTATGATGTTTTGTTGCTTGCTGTTGCTTGTATGTTTGAATGACTGTTCTGCTCGTATGCCATCATTTGTGTGATCATTTTTCTTTTAAATTGATGAATATAAATATCTGACACAAATAACTGGTTCTATTCGTCGCATGTCTATGACCTAGTAAATGTATGGATGGCGAGTGCTAGCTTTGCAAAATGTTGAAAAAGGTATTTTTGGAAAAAGGTTTTCTTAATCTTAAACGTCTTTTATGCGAATTTGATAAGGGCCGTACTTTCAGAAATGATATTTTATCGTTAAGGCAAAGCTAGCATTGGTTCTCTATGTGATAACGAGAGGACTCGCTTTATTGTACCTATAAGGCCTTAGTTAATTGTGACTTGTGAGATGGACTCACAAATTTGGTTAATTTTGGCTTGTGAGATGGGCTTGCAAGTTGTACTCGAGGGGCCTTGGAGGGTGGATAGTCCTAGAATGGAATCCCCCTTTTTGAATTGAAATCTTTCTCGGCTAGGGTAATAGTTGAGTGAAGCCTAGGGGGTGAGGCCCCTAGGTAGCTTCATGCGGGTAAGTTGAGGAGCCCTGTGCGGGTAAGTACAGGGGATAATCGAAGTGTAGATGACGTAATTCTACACCTTCCATAGTTCTGAACTCCTATGGATGTGTTTCTTGCATTCATCGCGCCTGCATTCATTTTGTATGTAGATAGCCTGCTTGCATGTGTGATATAATGTGTGATAACTTGCTTGAATGGTGGTGGTGAGGAACAAACTTACTAAGCTGTTATATGCCTACTCCCTCATAGTTTCTTTTGCAGGTTTACTTACATTAGAATTGGTTGGGATAAGTCTCGAGTGCCGAGTGTAAGATAAAGATATGTATCTTAGTATTAAGAATAGTTGAGTACTCTTTAGATAATACATAAACAACCTTTGTTGATAATTTAATTTTATTATATTTCTTTTGTAATATTGATATATCCTATCTTAGTATTTGGTAGGGGATACCGATTCTTTGTGGTTCTGAAGAACTGTGGGATATTGGACACCCATAATTATTTATCTTTGTATTTTACGGTAAATTATTTACTTAAAAATCAGTAACCTCAGTAATTAATCATTTAGAGTCTTGCAATCTATGACTTGCAAGGTGGTTTTCATATCATGGGTGCACACATGTTATGAAAATTTTAGGTAATCCTACTAGGCTTCCTGTAGAGTCATGACATCCTTTGTTTTGTTGTCATATAATTAACATGGATTTATCTATATCTATATTGGTAAAGTGAATAAGGGCTTTTGGTGTCCACACATTCCTTACCTTATGTAATTAAAATTTAATTTTATCTAACTCTTATATCAATTATCATTTATCAAGGAAATGAATGAAGGGAATCTTTGACCAACTATATTATTAAAGGCAAAAACACCTATTTGGTATCTTTAGTCTTTTTGATCATTTTGTTATTTATAATTTTACAATAACATCCTTATAATAAAAACTTATCTTATATTTATAATAATAGTGAGATGACATAATTGCAAATTTTGAATGGGTCTAAATAGACATTTTGAGTATATTTTACCTTTTTCAATGCCAATCCTCTCTATCTCCAAAATCAATTTAGGATGTTTTCTCTTCTCTTCCTACATTATTTATTTCCTTTTTTTTTTCCCATTCATTGTTACAAATGCTAATTTTACTCACCTATAATTTCATTTTTTCTTTTTTTTATTCATAGTTTTTATTATAGAATTAATTACTTTTGTAAAATTTTGAGATTTGATGTTGATTATATAGTTTTATGACTTTGGGTTGTGAATAAGGCTCTTTATTTATAATATTTTCTTTTGAAATTTTAGCAAAGTAAAACCTATGTGCTTATTTTACAAATTGTAACCATAAAAAGTAATTGATAATTAAATTCAGCTATGTGTTTCTTTGTTTTTTCTTTTTCAAATTTTAGCTAAAAAAAACTATTTGCTTATTTCACAAATGTTTACCATAAAATTGAATTGATTACTAAATTATAGGAGTTTTATCTTCTTTTTTCTTTCTTGTTTGAGTAACATGAATTACATTTGTACATCTTCAACATACTAATGATAATAAATATTATGATTTTATATTCATTTTTCCATTTAAAACTCATCGCTAAACTATTTGACTACTCTCAACCATTTCTACATACAAAGTGTGATACCAAAAAATTCAAATAAGGATTGATTTACAAGCCTTTGAAATATATCGTATTGCATTTGTACATCATCAAGATGATTATGATAATAAATATGATTTGATACTTATTCTTCCATTTAAAATTCCTTCTAGACCATTTGACTACTCTCAATCATCCCTACATATAAAACTTGATATTGAAAAATTCAAATAATTATTTTGATATTTTTCTATATTCCTTTATTAAAACTCTTCTTTGAGTGAACCCCATAGTGTATCCCACCTTTTTTTTTTCCTTTTTCAAGATCTTAGCATCGTCTTCATAGTGTTTTTTTTAAAAACTATTTTAACTTTATTAAGCAATTTACTAAATCTATTTATAGAAGAAGGAAAGTAGGAAAACTATATATCCACTTTCCTATACATGATGTTATTTATTAATTGTATCATTAATTGCTTCCACAATTGTCTCACATACTAAGATTCACATTTCAAAAGTGAAATATAAAAAGAATTAGATTTGCATGTTTTCTACATTATAACAAAGTAGAAAAAGAATTAGATTTAATTGAAACTAGACTTTTATTGAAGTTTTCAAGTTTGACGTTAGTATGATTGCAGTTTATATAAAATGTTTGTGCTTTTTGGTTCATATATATGCTACCAATACATAATGTCAATTGCAATTTCTCACATAGTGATTTTGACATTTTTCCATATCCTCACATTTCTCAATTTGAGTGAATCCTTTATATGTATAGTGGCCCATCATTTTCTTCTTCTTCTTCTTCTTTAATTTTTTGGAATCCTAGTTATTTGTATATGATTTTATACCCATTTCATTTTGTTTCTAATATACATAAATCAAGTAAATTGTTGTAGTAAGATTGTACTTCCTTAGCTATTACCAAATAGAGAAACTAAATTACAATGCTATTTTCATATTCCTTTTAAAATTCCTTATGAAAACATTCAACTACTTACGATGCAAAATGTGATACCAAAAGATTTAAATAGTAACTTTGATATTTTTGCAAAGAAGGTAGGTAATGATTGCCCTTCTTTTTTTCATTTTTTATTTTGGGCAAAAATGTACTCCAATCATGTTTAACGTTTCATATATGTATGTTTTGTAAATTTGCTACACATTTTTTTGTGTGTTTATATCTTTGGATAATTATTTGTATGAGTTTTTAAATATAAATTATTATTTTATTTACATACTTTTAACTTTCTAAGAAACCCATCTTCCATGCACTTTATCCATACATTTTTCTTTTTATTTTCCTTTATGATGAGCAATGCATTTTGTCAATCACATTGTTACTCATTCTACTACTATTCACATTGAAATTAGATGATTATTTGAAAAATAAAGAATTGATTTATTTTTTCTGAAAAACTTATTGTACTTTTTAATTTTGTACATAACATGCTTCTCTTCATATGTTTCAAACCTTGTTTTTTTCATAAACAATAATTCATTGGTTAAAATTTTTATACAAACCATCACAAAAACTATTTTTATGCAATTTGAAAATGCACTATTTGTATTCTTATATAGATTAGTGTAGTTGCCATATTTTTATGTGAGCTATCACAAAAACTATTTTTTCATTTCCCCACTATCGGCTTTATAATTAATATATCTTTCAATATGAATGACTGTTATATATATGTATATATATATACATGTTTTATGCACATGCATTGTAGGTATATGAATGGCTAGTTACTACATTTATAGGACTTTTTGTGAGACTATAGTTGATTAAGTATCCTAATTGCTTTAAGACTTTTAGGGCATTCGGAACGATCTAGGGTATTTGGATAATTTTTTCTCTGAATTGAGCTAAATTTTAATATAAGATCAGAAAAAGAATACTTAGGATCAATTTCTTAAAATAATATACACATATATAATATTTAATTTCAATAAATTTTATTCTTTTCGGGTACATTTGTTAATTACCTAAAACTTGATGTTAAATTTTTGAAGCGTAATCAGCCATTAAAGATAAATTATCTAAATTATAAAAATGATATTTAGGGGTCAAATGACATATATCGTGATTATATAGTCATGTAATATATACGTTATATACCTGATATGTAAATATATTATAAAATATGTCAAATAATTACTAAAATTTGTATTTAATTTTTTAAAAATTATATAAAAATTATAAAAATACCTGGATTTCAAGGATTTAGGCATGACATATTTCACTGCAGTATGATAGCTAGAATTGTGAATTGATAAAAGGAAATGACACAAATCAAGTTGAATGACACCAAATAATTCATAAATTGACACTTGTAATTCATTTTTTCTCACTCTATTGCCTTGGGCATTGAACAAAAGGATCTAAATTTCATTCTTGATCATTTTGGTTACCCAAATTACTTAGGCAACCCTCTTTACCAAATCAAAACAAAAAATAACAAAAATAAGGAAAAACATAGCAAATAATAGGGGGTTAAGGGTTACTATAACTATACATAACCTAATGTTGTAGGGCTTTCGACTTAAGCTTTTGGGGTGTAGACAAGGTGAGCTGATACACCTTGGTGGTTAGAGGGTGGCCAAAGCATCGTATGCTTGTGAGTGTTTGATTTTCCATCCAATTTTGATTTATTTTCTAAAAATACCAAATAAGCTTAGAAAATTATGAAATTTGGTTCTCATAAGTTATTTCAATGTGGTTTCATTTGGTAATTTTATTTTCTTGAAATAATATCAATTTAGGGTGTTTCCTTAAGTACATGCCCTCTTATGAAGAATTTTGAATAATTTTTCTAAAATATTAAATGATTTTGTTTCGAGCTGAAAAATTTTATATAACACTCCTATAATATATGCTAAATTTTGGTAGTAAGAATTTTTGAAAAATATTATGTTTACTATTTACAATAATTTATTTGGTACTTATTATACAATAATTTATTTGGTACTTATTAGCAGTTTTTGCTAATTATTGGAAATAAGGGGATTTTAATATATTTTGTGTGTAAAATCAATTTAGCCTAACTTCTAATGATTACTAATGTTGAGATATGTACAGTATTCTAAATTCAAAGTTAAGTATGATTGTTTCCTTATTTTTAGTCATTTATTGAAGAAATAGAACTTAAAGACGTATTAAAGAGTATATAATATAATATGTGACTTTTAATATTTTTTTCAAACCAGAATATGATCACTATAATTTTTTTAATATAACGTACATTTATGGATTTTGTGAAGTACAAATACTAAGTAATATATATTGTTCAATTATTTATACATATTTTGCTCTATATGTTGATTAAGGGTAAAATTGGTAAATTGGCGACGTAATATATAAGGGTTTGAGAAGTGATGAAGTTGAGGAAGGTTGTTTAGAGTGTTACTTGCAGTTTTATAAAGACTTAGGTTATATAACGGTTTGAGAAGCGAAAAATTATGATTTGTAAAAGATGGTAGTGTAATAAGAAGCTGTTTCAAAAGCTAACTTAAAATTAAACTTAGAGGTTGAATCGGAACTAGCTTACAACAAACTAACTACCAACAAGTGAGTATTTAACTAATATATGTGTATATATAAATACACTCATGACCTGTAATTGACTGTAGAAGTACTTCCTCTTGCTAAGTGAAGTTATAGAGGAGGAAGTTCTTGCTGACGAGTAAATTAGGATTGTACCACTAGCTAGGTAAGTGGAATTGCATGTATAGAGTATAGATTTACATCTAATTGTCTTTGTGCATGATTATTGTGTTGGTTTAAATGATGCTTAGAATTGTTGTGTAAAGTACTTGACTTACACTTGATTAATGAATTGTGAATGTGTTGGTTCGTATGCGATTGTTTAAATATTGCCTGGATTAGCATTGGACGTACTTAGTGATGTTATATTTGTGAGTATAATGTTGGCCATATTTTATGTAATAAATTTTAGAATTGGTTGTGAGTAAGACTTATGAAAACTTATGTTATAATGTGTATTCGAATCAGAAGCTAATTCAAAAACTAATGTAGAGACAGAATGAATATGATAAGCCTTGTTGATATTTTTGAAGTTGATTGAAGATTGGTTGATGCATTCATGACATGGCATGAAAAGGACCTATGGGTCAGTTTTCTTAAAACTTATGGTTTTGTTAGGATAAGTTTACAAAGTTGAGTTTTGTGCATATAGTTTTTCATTGACCAACACTTCAACCACACTCTATGGTTTTGCTAGGTTGAGATAATTTGCTAAGTTCTCAGATATATTCTCCAAATGCCTAGATTTATAGTCAACCAAATTAGATGAGTTGCTAGGCTGACTAGGATATCGGTACCAATGTATGTCATGTACATTAACATGGCATACAATTTGCATTATCTCATTTGCTACTTAGATACTGACTAAATGTGAAACTTGAGTGCCTATGTTATGTGCTTTGGTGGATTGTTGCTTATTTTCCACTCTCACTTAACTCAATAGTAGTTAAGAGGATAAGTTTTCTCTTATCCTAAAGTTAAGACACAACTTTTTGGGGCATCACAAACGATAAGGGTGGACTTTTGGAGAGCACTAGATAGAGTTAGCTATTTTGGAAGTGAAAGTGTTACTAAACAAGTACAATGAAAACCTAGAAGTTTACTGTACTTTAGTGTTTAAGTTTTTTAAGTTTGTAAATGTTGTAAATATTTGTAATCAAAAGCTTACGGTTGAGCTTCTTTAAGTACTAAGTATATAATGAAGTATTGTTTTGTTAGATTTGAACTTATTTACAATGATTTTACCTATGTGATGAGGCATCCTGTGCTATGTTAGGATGTGAAACTTTTAGAAAACCCCCGGTTAGCAAAATGATCACTTTTATGTATACAATATACACCTCTTTAACTATTATTAATTATATTCTTAATACTCTTATTTATTAGACTCTTAAAAAACCCATAACTAGCATAAGGACTACTTCCACGTATACAATACATCCTTAATGGCACATCTTGTTTTTTCTTTTTTCTATTAATTTATTAGAGGATTTCACTTTATTAAGAGTTTCATGGTATAAGATTTTTAATTTATCTCATCTTTTCTATTTTTTAAGGATTTTTTTTAGGTGTCATGTTTCCCAATCTTTTTCTTATTCATTTACAAGAGGACTTTGCCTTGATTGAGAGCCTTAGATTGTTCATGACAAACATTGAACAAGCCAATTAGACATAATTAAGCTAGGATTTGAAAATAATGAGCCAAATCATGACATTGGCAAGTCATGTTTGTAGACCTAATTTGATTAGATTAAAAGAAAAAAATACTTATATTTATATTTAAACTCATATTTAAAAATTGAAAATAAATAACAAGTTCTTTCTTTTGATGAAGGATTTTTGATAGATATGAATCGAGAAAGTTATTTCTATCATTTATGACATAAAAGTCCATCGAGTGACAATTTTTAGTTCCATTTTTTTGTTTTAATATTTTTTTTGTTAGTCTTTTATTTCACTTCATTCTTTCCCTCTTTTTCTTTTTTTTTTTCTTTTAAGAATTTATCAAAGAGTATTTCACTTTATTGAGAGTTTCTTGGTATACAATTTTCATTTTATCTTATATTTTCTTTTCTTTTTTCAAAAGCTTTCTAATAGGTATAAGATTTACCCATTTTTTCATTAATTTGCAAGAGGATTCACTTTATTGAGAGTTTCTTAGCATACACTTTTTAATTTATCTCATCTTTTCTTTTTCAAGGGTTTTTATTTGGTATCTTATTTACTAATCCTTTTTCTATTCATTTATAGGATTCCATCTTTAATGAAAGCTTCTTCACGACAAGTATAGGTTAGTCTTTTATTTTACTTCATTTTTTCTCTCTTTTTTTTCTTTTATTTTCTTTTAAGAATTTGTCAAAGACCTTTTTGGTTGTATTGATAGGGTATTTTGGGCTTAGGCCCCTTAAGCCCATACCGACCACCTGGGATCATGGCTTAAGCTACTCTCCTCTGAACTTGACTTCCCCATCCACCTAGTCAACCTCGGCCTATGCCCTTTACATGACGTACCCAGTTGCTGTAGCCTACAATGGCTAGAGGATAATGGATAATGTTGGATGACTAGGTCAATAACCACTTCCTATAATTTAGGACCACATTAGGCTACATGGCTCCACTACCTATGACTTGTGGACGTGTCTTTTACCTACTAACAGTCCTCCAACTATCGGTAACACTATAAATACTAAACCATCTTCTAATGGTAAACCAATTAATACTTTATGTATTCATACTATTCTCGTGAGCTTTTATTTCTTATCTCTCTTCAGATACCCAATTGACATAAGTATTGGAGTGGTTACGTTGGACAACTCCCTTGCACCCTTCATTGTTCTTTATCTTATCAGGTCATACAAAAGTGTAAAGCCCAATCATTACTAATCCTTACTGGCTAGATCCCTTAGATGACATTTGGCGCCATCTGTGGTAATCCAAACTCATCTAGTACCTAAACAATTTTCATACTTTTCAAATACTTTCTTCATCTCATATATCTACTATGTCTCGTATTGTAGATCTTAACAATCAATCCCTAATCAATTAGCCCCTAGTTGGAGAAACCCCTCATTAGGGTATTGCTTGCCTAGAGTGGATACTTAAAGAATTAACTACTCACAACAGGTACTCTAGGAATGACTTAATGAAGTCGAAAGACAAAGTAGGTACACTCATGTGCCCGAAGCATCAGTTGCTTGTAATGGGCAAGACGACTAGTAGTAGCAAAATGGTAGAGTGCTATAGCCTAACCTTTAGAGGTTAGAGCAACAGTTGTGGTCTACGATTAATTGTGATTGTACCTTTATTGGTGATGAGCAAGCTACCGAATCCCATAGAGGGGCTACCTTGTCAGTAGCATATAAAGCTCATTAGGCTGAAAATACTGAGTTGAGTGAGTCCGTGAAACACTTAGGAGGCTCTTCGAGAAGATGGAGGTGACTTGATGGCTAGCAACAAAAACCTTTTACTAAGGGTATCCAGGATGAGGTCCTCCTTCCCAATAGTAAGCTTCCAACCTTGGACCACTACCATGGTATTGGTGATCCTAATGATCACTTCCTCCATTTTTGTACCCTTATGAATTTTCATGGTTTGGGGGATGCTATCATCTATAAGGCCTTCCTAAGTAATCTAAGGAAGGTAGCTTGGATGTAGTTTAACCACTTTCCTGAGAATTCCATCAATTCCTTCAATGCGCTCACTCATCATTTCAGTGTCTACTTCAGGGCTAGTAAGCCTCCATCCAAGGATACCTCATCCTTATATCTGATTAGGTAGAGAGAAGGGGAGACTCTACAAGAATATGTAACCTAGTTCAATAATGCTATGGTCAAGATTCCCTAGTTGGATAAGGGAGTTACTATACATGCATCTTAACTTGGCATAAAGCCCTTTGGGGATTTTTTTAGGTTTATTACGAAGAGTAAGCTGAAGACCTTGGTCTAATTCTGGCACAAAGCCTAAAAGTGCAATGACTAGGAGGATAACATTTGTGCTAGGCATGAAGCTAACTTAAAAAGGTCAATTGGGAAGAAGGACAAGGGCAAAGTATGCGCAAAGGATTGCCTTAGTGGTAAAGGCTGTCATGACCTAATAGTATTATTGTCGTGGTAGATCGCCGTGTACCATATAAAGGTCTACTATCAATCCCCTTGCTGATCGTAGGCCTTTTATATGACACACAAGGCTCCTTTCACTACACATTACCACTAGGCCCATAGATAAGTAAGATAGAGCAATTTACTAAAATTAACTTCTAAGACATAAATTAATCAAGTAAACGTATGGACTTGTTAAGTTCTATACCAAAAGAATATTACAAACAAATGTAGTTCATAATGAGAACTGCATCATAAACTTCAAACTATATTATGAACAAAATAAAGGTAAATATTTATCTACAAAAGCTGTTACAAAATTTCCTCTCCACTCCCTAATCGCTCCAACCCGTCTCTATACGAGGCTCACTTTGGGCATGCCTTGGCTCGGATTAATGAAGAGGTTTTCTTGCAACAAAAGGTATCTATCGAGGTGTAAGCTTACATTTAGTGAGATAAATACCCTCATCAATACCGCATGAAAAAAAATTATTAGATGCACAATCATATAAATGCATGAAAAATTAGTATGCCAAACAACGCATGTAGTGGTTTAGCAACTGCATACAACTCATAAATACACCCCTTGTAGTCGGGGTTTAGAGATAATTAACCAACTCGAACAAAAATCTAGGTTCTAGACCTTGGGTTTTATTTCATTTGTATTATTGTACTTATGTCAGAACAAAACTACATATATATGTATACTTTATTTCCTGAGCAACAAATTATATTTTCAAAATCTCAAGTTTAGCGGTGTAGTAATTCCCACAGTCCCTAAACATACGCCTTAAGTAGAAGCCACAAGATATGGCCCCTCATTGATAGTTGGCGTCTCTCGTTGCCTAGTAAGCTCGTTAGCTTAGTATAGAGACTTGATAAAATGATGACATAGCTAGTGCCCAATCCTACAGGAGGCTCTCCTCCTATGAGTTCTCTTGCCTATCTTCTCCGTAAAGCAGCAAACAGTGTTATCTAAATACAATTATGGGGAATGTATGATCCATCTAATTTCTTAGTCATATAAGTGGTTAATCTGTTTTTTCAAGGTGATTAGACAATTTCATTCCATACAATCATAAGTATAAATTATCACAAACAATTTCCTTTGTTATATGATTAACACGCCATAGCATTTAATCACAAATTTATATACATGTATTTCCCATATCCCACAAGCATCCAATTTATATATATAAGTTTAGGTACATTTATTCTACAAGCAAAATCAAGTAAATAGTCATTAGGAATTCATTTACTCAACCATGCGAGTTAGTTAAAGTGGTCTGGGAGTAGGTCGTCTCTAAACGCAAGGTCCCTTAGTCATCGAAATCATAATACTATAAGGGATTGAAATAAAAATTAGAAAACTAAGCTAAAATCTCTTAAGTTATACTCTTGACTAGTTTTCGTATATTTCCTGGTTTTACTTAAAAGTTCAATTGAGTATAACATTCTCGTTTCAAATTCAATTTTTATGATCTTATAGTCAATCTTCATCTTTTTTGAGTTTACTTTAATGTGGTGAGGTTAGATTTTCAAGTTGAGGCATGTAAATCTACCCGTAGGTCAGAAGAGTACTGGTCCTTATGATTTGGAGTGCTTTTGGGCTTTGTTTGGTTAATGGGCTTTTCGGTAACTTGAGAATTCCTTTAGCCTTGGGCTTAAGATTTCATTCTAGGCTCAAAATACTCCTTAAGGTCAGATTTACAACTTTGATTTACACTCCTAAGGCTATCAATTACTTCTTGGGCTCTTAAGTGGGCTTAAGTTGTAAGATGGGCTTGTTTTTTTATTCAAATTAAAGATGGTCACTTTCTTGGGCTTAGGGAGTATCTTGTAGGCTTCTTGAGAGTCTCAAAACAACTTTTATTGTTGTGTTAAGTTGCTGGTCAGAAACTTAAGGGTGGTTCAACTTGACAGTTGAGGCCCGTTTTGGAAGTTTTAAGCTCAATTTTGAGTCTTAGGCTTAATAAACTTATTGTACTTGCCTTGTTTGGTCTTTTCACTTTGTTTACTTACTTTTATCATATTTTTAAGTGTCTTTTAGGAATGTTCCAGATCTGTTCGGTTTGAGTATGAGAGCTTCTAACTTGGTTTTCCAACTTGTTTCATCATTTCCTTAAGTTTAGGCCTTAGATCATGAACTTAAGCTACTTGTATTCAAGTCTTAACTTAACTTCTTTTCCATGAGATGATCATTTGGCCCATACTTTACATGAAAATAGAGGATCTCACTTTTATCGTACCTCCCATATCATAGTTCATGTCTTACAAAGTTGGTTTTCTCATAAAACTTCATGCGATGGATTTTACCTTTACCTAAGTCTAGATTTGAGCATGTTTAACTTAATGAAAGTGTAAGCAACACCCAAATGAATTCTGAACCCTCACGTCCAGCATGGTTCTCTTTCATTCAATTTCTCATTTCAAGATTTTCTCAACTTAAAATCTTCCATTCTGAGTGTTAAATAAGTATCTCTATAAAACACTAACTTTACATTCAACTTTGATGTAAGGTTTTCATGAGTTTACTTCTTAGGGTGGTCTTTGATGTTATACCAACTTATGATCATACTCATATCTTTAAGAAATCATAGTCTCTTAACATAAATACTAACTAACAAACACAAGATATCCTTACTCATCCTTAAAGCAAAAATAAGGTGGTTGTGTACTAAGGTTCCACTTATGCTCTTTGTCTTACTTCCTCCTTCTTATACCTTTTTCAGAAACTTGAGTTGTAGTCCTTGGAAGTGGGGTTTGAGGAGTGTTTTAAGGATCTTAAAGGAGCTTTGAATGTTGGCAAAAGCAAGACAAGAAGAAGTTGAAAGTACTGTATGTGTATGTACTTAGAATGTGGTGGCAAGTGAAGGATTTTATGGGGATTGGCTGTTTCTTCTTTTGTATTGTTTTCAAAGTGAGAGAAAAGGAAGTGAAAATGAAATTGAATGTGAGAGCAGATGGTCAAAGAGTGGCTGGTTGGAAATGGGGTAGGAAGTGTGTTTAAGAAGTTTGATTTTGTTGTCTTGTAGCATTTACAAAAGTCAACAATTGCAACTCTTAGTGATGTAAGCATTAAGGGGTGAATAGTGGAGTGTAAGATAAAGTGATTGATAGATGAAAGACAAGAGTATGGTCCCCCTTAAAGTTATGTTAGAACTGGCCATTAGGTGTCCTTTTGGGCATGGAATTGACTTGTCTCATTTATTAAAGTTAAGCATGTGAAATCTTATGATAATTTGTCCATATGTAGTATAAGTGAAGGGGTGATAAGGAAAGCATCTTATCACTAGTTTTTGATAGGTTATCAATTGATAAATGTCTCCAACTTTTAATTGATAAGTCATTTAGTGTGATTAGTTAGTCAACTTATTCATGTGTAAAGCTTAGGCATGAAGATAAGAGAATTGTCTTATAGGAAATTATTTTAGGATTTACTTCTTGAATTGTTTTGTAAATTATGATTTAATTATTATAAAATTATGAAAATTTATAGAGTTGAATAAAATTATGAAAATTAAATTATCGATTAGTCACCTAGGGTTAAAAGTCTTTAATTGTTTTAGGGTTTAGGTAACTTTAGAGTTCGCAGTTTTTTAAGTTCAGGTTTTATCGATAATAAGCTTTTGAATTAGAAAAGTTAGTTCGTTTTCAATTTTAAACTTGAGTTCTTAGTTTAGTTAATCCTTAAGAGCGTTCAAGAAGTACTCTTAGTCAAATCATAGGCCTGCTAAAAGTAGGATTTACAAAGGCTATAGTTAAGGTGATGGGGAAGGTTCTAGTGATAAGAAGTGGCGAGCCAAGCTGGACCCATTACCTTTACCCATTAATCACTGACATACACCTTTAAACCAACCAATCGCTCAAGTCTTCATAGAAGTACAGAACAGGCGCTGTAAACCCTACTTTTAGAGGGCCTAAGACTCAATTAAGAGTACTTTCCGAATGTTCCTAAAGACTAACTAAACTAAAAAAACTTAAGTTTATATTTAGAAACGAATTAAATTTTTACAATTCAAAAGCTAATTGTCGAGAAAACCTGAGCTTGAAGAACTACGAGCTCTAAAGCCACTTAAAACCGTAAACCTTAAAGCCATTAAGGAATTTTAACCCTAAATAATTAATCGATAATTTAATTTGAATAATTTCATCCAACTTTAGAAAATTTCACAATTTTATAAAAATAAAATCATAAATTACAAAACAATGTAGGATAAAAATCCTAAAACAATTTTCTATAAGGCTATGTCCTTATCTTCATATATAAGCCTTACACATAAATAAGTAGACCAACCAATCACCTTAGATAACTTATCAATTCAGAGTTGGAATCAATTATCAATTGATAACTTATCAAAATCTAGTGATAAGACAATTTCCTTATCACCTCTTCACTTATACAAAATATGGATAATTTTTCACAAGAATTAATAAGCTTAACTTTAATAAAGGAGACAAGACCACTCCATGGCATGCAAGGACTTAAAATGGAAGATCTAAAAAGGGGAGAAAGGGGGGCCATGCATTGGTCATTCACCCATCACTCACTTTCTCTTACACATCACTATTCATCCCTTAATGCTTACATCATCAAGAGTTGCAATTGTTGACTTTATGTAAGCTACAAGGCAACACATCCAAGACATTTAAACACTCCTTCTCTCTCCATTTCCTACCGGCCATACTCTTCCCCATTTCTTTCACTTTCAATTTCACTTTCACTTCATCATTCTCTCTTTTGAAACAAGCATAAAAAGGGGAAACAACTTTACCCCACAAAATCCATTTTCTTCCATTTTAAAGCTTCAACTCACAGCATTTTTTTCCTTTCCTCTTGTGCCATTTTCTTTCATCATTTAAGACCATTAGAATCTTCCATAAACCCCTTTCCAAAAGACCAAAAGATTCGGGTTTCAAAAGGTAAGCAAAAAGGAGGAGGCAAAGTTAAAGGCTTAAGAGGAACCTTAGTGCACAACCACCAAACTTTGCGTTAAGGACGAGTAAGTATTTCTTGTGATGTGTGGGTTAATATTTATGTTAGGAGACTTGGATTTCTTGAAGATGTAAGAAAGGTTTAAGTTGTTAGAATGTCCAAAAATCGTTTTAAGAAACCAACCATAAAACCCTTGCATGAAGTTGAAATATGAGCATGTAAAGTTGGTATTTTGTGAAGACATTTGTTTAATGTTTTGAATGGAAGATTTTAAGCTAAAGAAACCTTGAAATGAGAATTTTAATGGAGGATATGCATGCTGGACGTGAGGGTTTCATGGCCATTTGAATGTTGATTTTGTTTCCATTTAGTTAAATATGCCCAAATCTAGATTTAAGTTAAGGAAAAATCCATCACATGAAGTTTTATGAAGAAACCAACTTTGTATGACATAGACCATGATATGGGAGTTGTATTAAGTATGAGATCTTTTATTTCTTTATGTGAAACATGAGTTAAAGGATCATTTGATGGAAGGAAACTTAAGTTAAGATTTGTACACAAGTAGTTAAGTGCATAATCTACCCCCTAAACTTAAGGAAATGATGAAACAAGTTGAAAAACCAAGTGAGGACCTCTTAAGACCAACATGAACAGATCTGGAACATGGGAAAATAAGGCCTAAAAATATGATAAAAGTAAAAGAACAAAGTGAAAAGAATAACTAAAGCAAGTATAGTAGACATATAAAGCCTAAAACTCAAAACCGAGCTTAAAACTCCCAAAACAAGCCTAAAACTCTAGGATGGGCCTTCAATAAAAATATGATCAGCACCTTGAGGTACCAAGAAAGGTTGCTTTGAAGCCCATAAGAAATCTACCTAAGGCCCCATAAGCCCACCAAAGTCATAAACCTTAGTTTGAACTAAAAACAAGCCCATTTGATAACTTAAGCTCACTAAAGGGCCCAAGAAGTGGTTGTTAGCCTTAGGAATATAAATCAAAGTTGTAAATCTGATCTCAAGGAGTATTTTAATCTTAGGATAAAATCTAAAGACCAAGCCCAAAGGATTCCTCAAACTATCAAAAGCCCATTTACCAAACAAGGCCCAAAAACACTCCAACACATGAGGAACGCTACTGTTCTGACCCATGGACAGAATTTCACACCTCATTTCGAAAATCTAACCTTACCACGTTAAAGTACACTCGAAAACGATGAAGATTGACTATAAGATCATAAAAATCAGATTTAAAACGAAAAAGTTATACGTGATTGAACTTTAGGTAAAAACAGGAAAAATTACGAAAATTAGCTAAGAATATAACTTAAAGAAAATTTACATAGTTTCTTAAGTTTACTTCAATTCCTTATAAAATTTATTTCAATGACCAGGGGACACTATTTTCGGAGACGACTTGCCTCTGGACTATTTTGATTGAACCACATGGCAGAATGAGTAAATTCCCGATGACTCTTTACTTGATTATGCTTGTAAAGTAGATGCACCTAATCTTATATTTATAAATTTGGATGCTTGTGGGATATGGGAGATGCATGTGTATGAAGTTATGGATGAGTGTGATGACTTGTTAATTATATATAATAATGGGAATTGTTTGCATGAATACATACTTGTGAATTGTATGGAATGAAATTGGTTGATCACCCTGAAAATCAAGTTAATCACTTATATGATTAAGAACTCAAAATGAATCATGCATTCCTCATATTGCATACGGATAACACCGACTGCCGCTTCACGCAGAAGATGGGAAGGGACTCACAGGAATACAAGTTTCCTGCAGGATTGGGCACTAGCTATGCCATCATATATATTGAGTCTACCGTCGGTGAGGGGCCGAGTCTTGTGGCTTCTACTTAGGGCGTGTGTTTGTGGACTGCGGGGGCCACCACACCGCTAGACTTGGGATTTTTAAAGGATACGGTTTGATTTTGGTAAAGGAAGTATATATATATATATGTATATATGTAGAGTTTTGTTGTGATATGAGCACGATAGTGCAAATGAAATAAAACCCAAGGTCTAGAACCTGGATTTTGGTTTGGGTCGGTTAATTATCTCCAAACCTAGATTTCAGGGGGCAAAATTCTGAGTCGTATGCAGTTCCTAGGTCATTGCATGCATTGTATGGCATACTGTTTGTTCATGCATTCATATAATTGTGCATCTAATAAATTTCTGTCGTGTGGTACTGATGAGGGCATTTATCTCACTAAGCATAAGCTTACTCCCCTATAGATTTTTGTAGGTGCAGGAGAACCTCTTCGTCAATTCGGGCCAAGGCATGCCCATAGTAAGTCTCGAGTAGAGATGGGTTGGAGCGATCAGAGAGTAAAGAGGATATTTTGTAATAGATATTTAGATAATTTCATATATTTATGCATAACTTAGATTTTATGCAGTTCCGTTATAAATTGCATTCGTTTGTAATATTGTTTTGGTATGAGTCTTACGAGCCCACACAATTAGTTAATTTATAATATAGAAGTAATTTTAGTTAAATTGCTCTATATTACTTATCTATGCGCCTAGTGGTAACGTAGAGTGGAAGGAGCCTTGTGTGTCATATGAAAGGCCTATGATTAGCAAGGGGGTTGATAATAGACCTTTATACGATACATGGCGACCTATCACGACAACGATACTGTTGGGTCGTTATAGGCGCCTACTGTAGAAGCCCCCTAAGATGAGGGGGAACCTTAGTTGTAGGAACTCGGATAAGTATTGCTAGTCCATAGTGACCATGGCTACTCTATGGAGGAATGCTTCCGATTGAAGAATGCAATAAAGTATACCATTCAGTAAGGCTACTTTCATGAGAGTATAGCTGACCCAAATAACGCCAATAACACCGATGATGGAGAAGAGAGGGCACCTTAGAAGCGACGGTCTAAGAATGTCTAAGAAGAGTAGAATGATGACCGTTGTGATAAACAAGCTCCAACATTGTCATCAACATTATCACTAGAAGGCCATACCATAGGAGCTGACTAAGCTCCAATAGCATGACTAATGCCATGTTCAAGGTGTTAGCCATAAGGGAGAAGAGATAGAGGAGAGACACGTCGATCTCCTTCTCCGATAAGGACTTGGAGGGAATAGACAACCTTTACCAAGATGTCCTTATGATTGGGGCAAGAATTGCAAACTTTGAGGTCCTATAGATCATGGTGGACACTACTTGCTCCACTGATATCCTCTTCAAGTATACTTACGATAGCATGAGGAAGAAACTACCTATCAAGATGAAGCCATACTACTATAATCTCATTAGCTTTAATGGGAGAATACTTCGAGCAATAGGTATCATTACTTTCAATGTAGAACTCGACAATGATGAAAATGCCACTTGATGACCTATAGAATTTGTATTGGTAGATTACCCTTCCCCTATAATGCTTTATTAGGAGGATCAAACTTGAATAGCTTTAGGGTCATCACATCATCCCTCTACATAAAGGTAATTTCTTGACCCCTACTAGAGTGGGAATCTACTGATGTGACTGAAGCTCTCTAGAGAGCTCCATGTGAAGGTTACTAGAGTTGACAACTTCTTCACTTTAGAGATTGGTTTGTAGGATAAACCTGTTGAGAGAGGTGAGCTGGGTAGGAAGACTTAAGAGGTGTAGATTAGCACCAGTCTCGACCAGACCACCAAGGTTAAGATTAAGTCTCCTCCTATAGGACAGTTCAGATAGGTTTGCTTGGTCAGCGTTAGACTTGCCTAAAATCTCCCCTAACCTACCAACTCACATCCTTAACGTTGATAGCAATGTACGGTCTATCAAATGGAAGAAGAGGTATTTCGTGCCAAAACGACAAGCTATTATTGAAGAAGAGGTGCAAAAACTACTAAAGCCAGGCTTTATGCAAGATGAGATGTATCCAACTTAGTTGGCTAATGTAGTGCTAGTCAAGAAGAAGAATGGGAAGTAGCTTATATTTGTCGATTACACCAATTTGAACAATGCCTGCTTAATGGATTACTTTCCTGTCTTGAGGGTTGAATAACTGGTCGACTCTACATTAGGGTATGTTCTACTTAGTTTTATGGATACATTCTCGATTTATAACTAGATCAAAATGGACTCGAAGGACAAACTCTATATCTCCTTCATCACCAACTTTAGTACTTACTACTACATTATCATGTCTTTCGACCTCAAGAATGTTGGGGCAACACACCAAAGGATGGTGACTACTTTATTTAAGCCCTAGCTCGAGCACAATATGGAGGTCTATGTTGATGATAGGATGGTCAAAAGCAACCAGCCTAGTAACTACATTAAAAACTTATAGGAAGACTTTGATTGGATGAAGAAATACGACATGAAGTTGAATCCCCAAAAGTGCATTTTTGTGGTTAGCTTTAATAAGTTCTTAGGCTTCATGGGCACTTAGTGAAGAATTGAAACTAATTTAGAGAAGATCCAAGTCATTAAGGACATGAAGGCCTTGTCTTTGGTCAAGGAAGTTCAGAAGCTCATCGATATGGTGGCAATGATGAGCAAATTTGTTTCAAGGAGTGTAGACAAATGCATAGAGTTCTTTAAAATCCTTAAGAATCTAAAGGGTTTTGAATGGACCCCCTAGTATAGAGTAACATTTAAGGAGCTATAAGACTTCCTTGAGTATCCACCAATCCTTTATAAGCCTGTTCTAGGGGAAGACTTGTACTTGTACCTAGTTATGAGAGATAGGGCGCTTTTGTTCATACTAGTTAGGGTGAAAGGATGAGAGCACAAGCCCATATACTAGATTAGCCATATCCTCCAAGGGCCTGAGGTTAAGTACATAAGAGTAGAGAAGTTTTCCCTCGCAGTTGTCATTTTTGCATGTTGGCTTAGACCTTACTCTTAGTCATACCAAATCGTCACGCTGACATATTAGCTACTACGTATACTACTACAAAAGCCAGATACGTTTGGGTAGATGGTTGATATGAGGCAAGTGCACCTATCAGTTTTAATATAGCGGATGTGAGTTCGAGTCGATCCCTCAGAGACTTCGAGTACTAATATTAACCTTAGCTTTATTATCTAACCGGAAAATTATGAAAGTTTGAATTAATTAAAAATACTAAAATTAACAAACTACTTTAATTAAAAGACTTACTTAAGCAATTGAAAAAGCAATAAAACTAAGAACGACTTCAAGAAAGTAATAACGTATTTAGAAATTATTTCCCCTAGAGTAATCATGCGATCACTTAAAATATATTCAATTCGATTTCTATTATTCTTGACCGGAGGGATTCACAACTAAAGTTAATACCTTTCTCAATCATATTAACCCTAATCCTAAATTATTCACCGGAATCTCTTCACTTAGTAATATAATTTAGAATTGCATTAACGTATAATGAATTCCCATACAATTAATTAACCTTCCGGAAGAAACATGTATCTTATCTCTAAGTATACATGTAATTCTCTTCAATTATGTAAAGATCTAATTATACATGTAATTTCTCAATCAACATGCATTATATCATATATTGATATTCTAGAAATATCAATCAATAATTAAACGACATAATCGAATCAAGTAAAAATAAAAAACTTTATTGAAATTTCTAAATCAATCCAAGAATCACATGAAACCCTAGGTTCCATAATCCTAAATACTCAAATTCTAAGCTATCATAATGAATCTAAAAACGAGTTTCATCAATAATATAAAATAAAACATGGAAACCCCTTTTGATTGATGAACAATCTCTCTAATCTTGAAGTTGATGTCGTTCCGCCTCTTTCTTGATGTTGTTCCTTAAGTCTCTTTCTTGATGTTGTTCCTTAAGTCTCTTTCTTGATGTAATGCCTCTCATTCTGTAATGTCTCTCATGTCTTTTGAAACCATAATATATCCTTTTATATGTGTATTACAAAGATTCTGTTTTCGTCACTAGATACGGCCTGAGACATGACCGTGTCCCCAGGTCGTGTAACTTTCCGCACTAAGGCAAAATTTTCTGCACAGCTTCAAAATTTCATAACTTCTTCATTTGAACTCTGATTTGAGTGAAATCCGATTTCTTTTCTTCGTTTTCGATCATAGAACGCATTCAAACCTAGAAATCAAAATTTACTCAATTAAGTATCAATTTCTTTAAAGAAAACAAAAAATGTGAGGAAAATACTATAAAATCACCCTATGAAATATGTTTAAAATTAGAGTTATCAAATTTCCCCACACTTGAGCATTTGCTTGTCCTCAAGCAAATAGATCAAAACAAAACTTTTAGGACAAGAAACGCTAAACAAAATTTATCACTATTTAAGAAACCGGTGAATGAATATACTTAACCCTTAGAAAAGTAAGAAAATTATTCTCAACTAACTTGCAATAATAAAGTCAACCAATTTCATCTGACCATATTCGAATGCTCCAACAATACTAAATACTAGAGTTCATTAGTTAATTTATGAAAATCAAAGTTTGCTCAAGACATTTAACCAAGGATTCTCAAACTAAAAATTAGATTTAATATCTCGCCAACCGAGAAAGAGTCATAAAAAGTTTGTCCATTTGACTAAAGTGTATACAATTCTCTCTTCCATCTCACCAAGCACCATAATCTAAAACAAACACTTTTTACATCCACTCGTCCTTTGATCATCCCCCTAGTTCATGCTTTTGTTGAGAGGTCTTTTAAATTTACCTTATTTAAGCACAATTGCGTTGGTAGCAGGAAAGAACTATGCTCTTCTGACGGACCAAGGACGATCCATATCAATTTTTTTTTTCATTTGAATTGGCATTGGGACTCAATCTCACTCTTCTGACGGACCAAGATGAATCCTTACCAATTTTTTCTATTCTTACACTTGTTATTACTTTTGACCTCCAATCATTGTGATTTTTTAGGGGTTTCTCAAAAGAAGAGTTTCCTTTGTTTGTTTACTAAAAATTATAGGACTCTTAAAAATTTCTAAGAGAAAGGTATACATAAAAGTAAATTTAAAAATAACCATGACTAACTCTCAACTAGTGATGTTGCTCCAATCTCAAATCCTAAAGTCCTAAGCTAAATAACTTGTAACTTTGCCCTCCACAAATTTAACTAATCAATTCTAGTAAAGTATAATAAGATCAATAATAATCAAGATGATACAGTTAATTTGGCTCAACACTTGTTAATCACCTATTGCAAGTTAACTTAAAAATTAATTGGGTCAAATGTGAATAATTGGTCTCCTAAACAGTAACAAATTCATATATATCCCTTCCCCACACTTAATAATGTACATTGTCCTCAATGTTCGACAAAAAAAGCACAATAGCAAGATATAAAACAAGGAAAAACATCATAGGGAAAAAGGAAAATATGTATTGAAAAAGAAACTAATACTTCCCTACCTTGAGGCATAAGATACTCTAGTGGAGAAAGAGTGGCTAGTAGCTCGACAATAGTGCCCTTATGATTAGAACATGATGTAACAGATGTGGACCTCCTTCAAACGATCTAATTTTGACGATTTTCCATTGACGACCTAAGAAGAAACATTGAATCGGGTTGGATTTGATGAAGAAATGTGTTGATGTGTGGAGGTGTGTGAGAGAGTGTGTGTTTAATTTAAATAAAATGGGCGTATGCAAAAATTGTGTAGTTTGGATCGACACGGGTTGGGACACGGCCGTGTCCCACGGCCGTGTAACATTCTATGTGAGTCGTGTGGAGTTTGGTCGGAAACGGGCTGAGACACGACCGTGTCCCATGCCCGTGTAACTTACTGTTCCCGTGCATGAAAACTGGACGGACATGGGCTGGGGATACAACCATGTCCCACGCCCGTGTAACTCTCTGTGCATTGGTGGAAAATTCTGGGTGTACACGGGCTGGGGCCACGACCGTGTCCCACGGCCGTATAACTTTCTGTGGGTGTGGTAGATTAAAGGGGCCTAGATGGACATGGGCTAGGACATGACCGTATCCCTTGCTCGTGTAACTTTTTTTTTTTTTAAAGCAAAAGGAAACTTAAAGAAATAAAAGTAATTAAACTAGAAAAATAAGAAAAAGAAAACTAAAGAGAAGAATAAAAATGAAATTAAAAGGGAAAAGCCTATGACTAAAATTAAAACAAATAAAAGAAGCAAAGCAAAGTTAGATAAAAGAAAAATAAAATGAAATAAACTTAAAGAACTAAAGTGTAAGCAAAGTTAGACATGGGTTGCCTCCCAAGAAGCGCTATAGTTAACGTCAATAGCTCGACGGGATATGTCTTGTAATTCATGATTCTTCATCTAGGTGGAAATAGAACTCCTCCTGTATCTCGCTTTCGAACTCTCCATACAAGTGTAGATTTACCCTTCGACCATCGACCTTGCCAACTCCATTTCATTGATGCATAAATTCCATAGTTTCTCTCCTTATCATGCCACTTATCAAATTCATGTAGCCTAAACTTCTTCGTTTTGTTTGCTTTTAGCTTAGATGCGGTTGTCATTGGGGGTTTTGAACTTTTCACCGCAAAGACATGTTCCAAATGATTTCTTGACAGTTTTGGTTCCAAAATTGATGACTTCTCTTTGAAAGATTTTAACCTAAGATCCTTTGGCTTGTGGAGTGGATCAATCCCCTTCTTGTCTACAATGGATTCATGAACTTCTGTTTGAGCTGCCACTTCTGCACAATTGGGCTTAATCACCAAATTTTCATCTCTCTTTTGTAAGCAATAGCTTGAGGAATCCTTAGCAAGAGTTTCCTGCACACATGTAGATATAATGACATTAGTGGCATTAACATTGTAACTTATGTCCTCTGAGTCAAGAAATTTGTTCGTTGCCTCTAGAGTTTTAAAGACTATTTCATCATCCCCGACTTGTAATATCAACTTATTCTCACTAACAACAAAAATAGCCTTAGCAGTGGCTAGGAAGGGTCGACCTAAAATGATTGGTACCTTAATATCTTCATCTATATCAAGTATAACAAAATCCACGGGAAAGATGAATTTGTCTACTTGCACTAAAACATCCTCTATGATGCCTCTAGGGTATGTAATAGATCTATCGACTAATTGAAGACTCATGCCTGTTAATTTAGGTTCTCCTAACCCTAGCTTTTTGAACAATTTATATGGCATCAAATTTATACTAGCTCCTAAGTCTGCCAAAGCATTATCTACTAACAAATTGCCAAGCATACAAGGAATAGTGAAACTCCCTGGATCATTTAATTTTTATGGCAGCTTTTTCTAGAGAAGTGCCGAGCATTCCTCGTTCAAGGTGACGGTTGTAAGCTCCTCCAAGTTCCTCTTGTTCAATAGAAGATCTTTTAGAAATTTTGCATACTTTGGCATCAGCAAGATGACATCAACAAGAGGTAAGTTAATGTGTAATTGTTTGAAAACATCAAGCAATTTACCAAATTCCTTATTTTGATCAGTGTAACTTTGCTTAAGGCGCTGCGGGTAAGGGATGAGAGGCTTGTACTTCTTCACTTTCGGTGATTCCATACTTTCTTTTGATTTTAGTGGCTTTGCATCTTCCTTACGGTTGACTTCCACTTCTTTCTCAACTATTTCCTCACCATCCTTCTTCTCCACCTGCAGTTTTCTATAACTTCTCAAGGTTACTGCATTAACATGTTCCCTAGGATTGACCTCTGTATTCCTTGGGAGTGTTCCCTGCGGTCTTTCAGAGATTAGCTTTGCAAGTTGACCAATTTGATTCTCAAGATTGCGATTGGAAGCCTCTTGATTCTTCAGCGTGGATTCAATGTTGGATAAGCGAGCCTCATTGCCTTGAATGTATTTTGTGAGAAGTTCTTCCACATGGGATTTCTTTTCTTGAGGGAGAGGAGGTGGGAATGGTCTTTGAAGTCCAGGTGGGCCAAAGTTGGTCTTCTGCTGGCCTTAGTTTTGGTTTCCCCGTGAGAAATTAGGGTGATTCCTCCATCCTGGATTGTAAGTGTTGCTGTAGGGGTTATTTTGTTGCTTAGGTGGATTTCCTAGATAATCTACCTATTCCAGTTGTTCTTGTGCTCCATACCCTTGCATACCAAAATCACTTATATCCGATTGCATTTGTTGAGGTCCAACAGAGAGTGCATCAATCTTCTTACTCAATAGGTCCACCTTGGCTGCCAAAGCAGTGGTCAAGTCCACATCATAAATTCCCATAGCCTTTTGTTTGGCTCTAGTGCTTTCCCACTGATAATTGTTCATCGCTATTCCTTCAATCAGGTTTTGTGCTTGCTCAGGTGTCTTTATGTTCAAAGTACCTCCTGCGGATGCATCAATCATCTGTCTCGTAGATAAATTAAGACCATTATAGAAGGTCTGAATCTGCATCCATAATGGAAGGCCATGATATGGGCACCTCCTGAGCAAGTCCTTGAATTGCTCCCAAGTATCATATAGAGTCTCCGCTTCCAATTGAGCAAAACAAGAAATATCATTCCGAAGTTTAGCAGTCTTTGCAGGTGGGTAATGCTTCTCCAAAAATTTCTCTACCAATTCATTCCAAGTTGTGATTGAATTTCGTAGTAGAGAGTTCAACCATTGTTTTGCTCTACCCCTCAAGGAGAAAGGGAATAGCCACAGTCGGATGGCATCATCTGTGGCTCCGTTGATTTTAAAAGTATCACAAATCTCTAGAAAGCTAGAGATGTAGGCATTGGGATCTTCATCTTGGAGACTATCAAACTGAACATATTGTTGCACCATTTGTATGATGCTGGTGCAATTTGGAAGTTATTAGCCTCGACGGTTGGCCTTGTAATACTAGAGTCAGCTCCAATAATTGTAGGCCTTGAATAATCGGACATGGTCCGATTTGCTTCATTCCCATTGTTAGCCATGTGTGGTGGATCTTCCTGCTCAATGAATCGAGTGCTGGCCTCTTCACCTTCTTCCTTGATTTCAACGATTGACTCGTCGTCAATGGTCCTACACTTTGTCTAGGTCGTGATTTCAAATTTTGAAGGGAAGTTCTCTCAATTTTAGGATTAAGTTCTACCAAATCTTCCGAGTTACTTCGAGTCATGCACTGTAAGGGTAAGAAATATAGAATCAATTGCAGCTCTAGCTAATGAAAATAAATAATGAAAACAAAAGAAAAAAAATGGTTAATGTAATAAAGCAACTAGTGTTCTCAATATCGAAAATCCCTAGCAGCGGCGCCAAAAACTTGATATGAGGCAAGTACACCTATCAGTTTTAATATAGCGGATGTGAGTTCGAGTCGATCCCTCAGAGACTTCGAGTATTAATATTAACCTTAGCTTTATTATCTAACCGGAAAATTATGAAAGTTTGAATTAATTAAAAATACTAAAATTAACAAACTACTTTAATTAAAAGACTTACTTAAGCAATTGAAAAAGCAATAAAACTAAGAACGACTTCAAGAAAGTAATAACGTATTTAGAAATTATTTCCCCTAGAGTAATCATGCGATCACTTAAAATATATTCAATTCGATTTCTATTATTCTTGACCGGAGGGATTCACAACTAAAGTTAATACCTTTCTCAATCATATTAACCCTAATCCTAAATTATTCACCGGAATCTCTTCACTTAGTAATATAATTTAGAATTGCATTAACGTATAATGAATTCCCATACAATTAATTAACCTTCCGGAAGAAACATGTATCTTATCTCTAAGTATACATGTAATTCTCTTCAATTATGTAAAGATCTAATTATACATGTAATTTCTCAATCAACATGCATTATATCATATATTGATATTCTAGAAATATCAATCAATAATTAAACGACATAATCGAATCAAGTAAAAATAAAAAACTTTATTGAAATTTCTAAATCAATCCAAGAATCACATGAAACCCTAGGTTCCATAATCCTAAATACTCAAATTCTAAGCTATCATAATGAATCTAAAAACGAGTTTCATCAATAATATAAAATAAAACATGGAAACCCCTTTTGATTGATGAACAATCTCTCTAATCTTGAAGTTGATGTTGTTCCGCCTCTTTCTTGATGTTGTTCCGCCTCTTTCTTGATGTTGTTCTGCCTCTTTCTTGATGTTGTTCCTTAAGTCTCTTTCTTGATGTAATGTCTCTCATTCTGTAATGTCTCTCATGTCTTTTGAAACCCTAATATATCCTTTTATATGTGTATTACAAAGATTCTGTTTTCGTCATCAGACACGACCTGAGACATGATAGTATCCCCAGGTCGTATAACTTTCTACACTAAGGCAAAATTTTCTACACAACTTCAAAATTTCATAACTTCTTCATTTGAACTCCGATTTTAGTGAAATTTGATTTCTTTTCTTCGTTTTCGATCATAGAATGTGTTCAAACCTAGAAATCAAAATTTTACTCAATTAAGTATCAATTTCTTTAAAGAAAACAAAAAATGTGAGGAAAATACTATAAAATCACCCTATGAAATATGTTTAATATTAGAGTTATCAATGGTTAAGTACATGCTAAAGTTGAGAGCATATGACATTTAGTACCAACTGTGAACAGCTTATAAAGCATAAATGCTAGCTAACTTTATTGTGGAATACATAGGAGATGAGGAAGTAGTGCTCAAAGATGATAAATTGGTATGGACTCTCCTTGATGGATTAGCCACCTTAAGAGGATGAGGTGCAAGTTTGGTGCTCCTTAGACCCTACTAGACCACTAGTTGTTATGCCCTTAAATTTGGATTTGATACAAGCAATAATGAATCCTAGTATGAGCATCTGATCACTAGTCTCAAGTCAGTTAAGGGGATTGACATAGAATACCTTAAGGTCTTCTCGAACTCTATTCTTGTGGTGCAATAAGTCCGAGGTAAGTAAAAAGCGACAAATAATGTCATGCCAAAGTACTTAGAAAAGGGAAGAGTTTGTTGGCTAAGTTCCCCTCTTGGAATATGACAAAATTTCCTCGAGCCAAGAACTCAAAAGTAGATTGGCTTTCCAATCTCACCTCCATAGGACTACAAAGACTTAAGATGAAGGATAGTAAGATATTCATTGAGTATCTTCCAGAGAAGAGCATCATACTGGGTAGAGTTGAGGTCAAGCTTAGTTCAGCACCTATAGAGTTGAGTTGGATAGATTCCTTTTGGAGTTATTTGGAGGAAGGCCCCTTACCAAAACAATAGGAAGGAGGTGAAGAATCTAAAGTACCATGTCACCAATTATACTCTAGTTGACAACGTCTTGTACTAAAAGGGCATTAGCCTCCCCTTATTCAAATGCCTCTAAGTTGATGAAGGGTGGCATGTTATGGAAGAGCTGTACGATGGAATGTGTAGCAAACACATCTAGTCACAAGCTCTCTAATTGAGCTCTTTGGCTTGTATATTACTGACCTACCATGAGGTAGGATACAAATTCAGTAGCCTAGAGGTACCCTTAGTGTCAGAAGAATGCCTCAATCAGTCTTATCCCTAGCTAAAACCTAAAGCCCTTAACAAGCCCTTAGCCTTTTGCCTAGTAGGGCATCAACATCCTTAGTGCTTTCCCGAAGGCCTTAAGAGGGTGGCAGCTCATTATTGTAACAGTTGACTACATCACCAAGTAGGTCGAAGTTAAGGTCGTCACTAAAATAATTGAGAGGAGCATGGAGTCTTTTGTACGCAACAACATCCTCTCTAATTCGAGGTTCCCTATGCCCTCATTATAGATAATGGATGCTAGCTTAAAAACCTTAAGTTCAGGAAGTCTTGTGCATATACATCACGCACTATTTCACCTTGGGCATATACCCCTAGTCTAATGGATGGGATGAAGCCATTAATCGGGTCATCCTCGAAAGTCTCAAGAAGAGGGTAGATCAAGCTTAATGCAAATGGGCAGATGAGTTGCCTAACATCTTATAGAGATATAAGATCACACACCATACTTTTACAATTGAGACCTCATTTCACTTAGCCTTTAGCGCAGAAGCAATCCTCCCCATTAAGTTAGAGCTTGCTAACATCTAGACTTAGTCCTTTAACATAATCACCAATGAGTCCGTGCTATAGGCCAGTGTGGTTATTATTTAACAGATTAAAGACCTCACAATAGCTTAGGTAGCTACCTATCAATACCAAGCATCCGGATACTATGACAAGAAGGTTCGATACAAGGAGTTTAAGGTAGGAGATTTGGTTTACCAAAAACTTAAGGCCATCAACTTGTGAGAAGGGTAAGGAAAGTTAGCTCCTAATTGGGAAGACCTTGTTAGAGTCATGGAAGACTTAGGAATTGGGGCACATAAGCTAGAAAGGCTAGATGGCGAGCTCATACTGCATACTTAGAATGTCGACAACTTATGGCTCTATTTTGAATGACACTATGCAAATTTAATTGGAATTATTATCTAAAGTTATTAATGAAATGTTTCATTCATCAACATCTGTAGACATTTTGTTTATTGTCTTACTCTATTCATCTTAGCCTTAAATGGGTTAATGGACTTATAAGTCCTCATATAGACAATTGACTTGCAAGCCTCTTCAGCCTTAGGTATGTTGGAACATTATTGACCTGACCCCCATCAACTAATCTCAATAAGGGGAAACACCCTTTGCACAACTAAGGAATTCCCATACCTTAGGCAATTCAAAACACCACTGACCTAACCCCCATCAAGTAACCATAATAAGGAGAAACACTCTTTGCATAACCGAGGAACTCCTATGCCTTAGGCAGGTTTGAAAACCATCAACTTAACCCTCATTAGGTAACCTCAATAAGGGGAAACAACCCTTGCATGACTAAGGAACTCCTATAGTGCCGATCGGAACACCACCAACTTGGCCTCTAATATGACCTAGGCTTCAAATAACTAAATAGTCCTCTATAGAAGAGCAACCCTAACTCTTCCTTAAGAATAGGGTAACATTAGCCTCTAATGGTTAAGTAGACTTGAAGGAACAACTAACTCCCTGGTTAAGTAACTAAGTACAAGCATGTGACCTCCTGGGTATTAAAGCTACAACTATTGAACAAACTAGAAGTACATGACTAAAAAAGAAATGCAAGAAGAGATAAAAGTGAGATCCTTCATTTAACTTATTTGAATTGTTTATGTCGAGCCTGGTTTTTTCTTCTTGGTTTTTAAATTAGTTTTCTTCAAACCGATCAATATTAGACCTTACTAATTTAATATTGATCCTTAACTAAGGCTTAAAGAAAATTGGTTCTTTTAACTTTGAAAACGTTTTAGAGTCACCACCTGACTGGAGTTGGGAAAAAGAGTTCAGTTATAATCAATTGGGTGAATTGATTATAACTTAGGTACCGATCTTTTGATAAAATCGATATTTATTAAAATGATTTTTTGGAAACTAAAGATCTGGATTCAGGGGCTAAACTTTTAAATCCTAAATGAGTACCACTTTTAATCTTTCTAAATTTAAATTTACCTTTTAAGATACCCTTATAATGACATTTATTTACAAGCCATAATTGAAATTATGCCTATTTAAAAAAAAGTAAAGATTTAAAGAATTAACTACTAAAGGGGGAAAATAATTTTTTTTTTCATTTTTAAGTTGCCTCGTATGTATGGGTGCCTACGTATTGACTATTCAAGATTAAACTTTCGTAGTTCGTTCCAAAAATATTAATGGGCTAAGTTTACATCTCTTAGTCGTTTCATTTTAAGAAAAACACCTAAAAGAAAAGAGTCTTAATTTGGTGATTTTATTTTTGGGAAAATTCTAAAATATTGTAATTTTTGAAAAAAAAAGGGTCTATTTATTTTATTTATTTGGAAAAAAAATTTTAGGTGATAAAACTTTTTAGAAAAATCTTAAAATACCTAAATGACTTTCCATGAAATAAGCACTTACCATGGTTAACATATCTAATTATAGAAAAGAAGCCTAATTATAAAAAGGAAGCTTAAACTATAGAAAATATGCTTAAATATAAAAAAAAAGCTTAAATCATGGAAAAGATGTCTAATTATAGGAAAAAAAAAACTTAAATAATTGAAAAGATGTTTGAATTATAGAAAAAATGTTTGAATTATGGAAAACATGCCTAAAGAGATTATTTATTTAATTGAAAAAAGGATTTTTCTAAGTGAAAGGACATCTTTATTTTTCATTATCATTATTTTTTACTTTTTTATTATTTTTATTTTTTATTGTATATTTTTTACTAAAGCATAAAAATAAGTGAACCAAACAAACTAGGCCTTTTCCTTTTTTGTTTTCTTTTTCCTTCTTTTCTTTTTCTTCTCTCTCTTTTTTTCTTTTTCTTTTCTTTTTACAATTGCAAATAGAATACAATCATGATAACAACAACAACAAAAAGAAAAAAAAAGTACGATATTATAAAAATAAATAAAAAAAATACAGAGAGCAAAACACAAAACAAAACCAAAGCAAGCCAAACCAAGCTAGAGTTCACATGAATCCTTGAAAATAGGCCATGTAGAGAGGGAAGTGTGGCACTATGAATGGATTTAAGTGATTATGAGTGATGAGTGGCTAGCTTGTAGTGAAATGGAATTCCCTATCTACAGGCATCATGGTCGAGTTAAGGATGAAAAATATTAAATAGAATATGATTTTCTTCTATGTTAGGGTTGGACGAACTTGGACAATATGTGATATTAAATACAAAGTTGCGCATGTAGGAGTGTGTACAACGTGTGTAGGAGTGTGCTTACCTCACTTGGAAGTGAGTTGGTAAATGATGTAGCACGTGACATATCGATGACATGGCAATGAAGTGAGAAAATTAAATAAAAGATGCAATTTACACCTACCATGGATTGAACCCAAGATCTCCAAGTTATATGCAACATCAAGTTCGAGTACTAATCTAGATGGGTTGTTGGTTATATGAACTAGGTGAACCTTGGCTAGATTCAAATCTAAGCCTAGGCATAATGACCATTTTTTTATTTTATCTAAATTAAAAATTATATTTTACTAAACTATCTACAAGATTTATTATTTTCTAAATCTTCTATTTTTTTTATTTTTCAAAATTTTATTTTTTTGAGTTTTTTTCTTCTAAATTTCTTTTTTCTTTTGGATTTTCTTAAATATTTTATTTTTTTTTCTATTTTTCTAAATTTATTATTTTTTGGCTTTCTTTAATTTTCTTTATTTTTTGGTTTTCTTAAATTTTCTATTATTTTTTTGTATTTTTCTAAATTTCTTATTTTTTAGATTTTTTCTTATTTTTCTAATTTTTTTTTATTTTTCCTAATTTAGGACCATTTACCTTATTGAAAAAATAAAAGAGGAGGCAAAAATTGGTTATCTATAATTTCTTCTCTTTGTGGTGAAATTTGAATAAAAATTTACCATAAAGACAAAAGAGATACTATTTTTTCCCTAGGGGTAACTTTGACCTGAGAAGTGCAACAAATAGCTAGCTATCAAAGACTTGATCTGTTGGGGATTTGGTGAGAAGGTTAAAAAGAGAAGAGGTTCTCTAAGCGTTGAAAAGAAGAAATAAAGCTTGGTCATACCCTTTTGGGCCCACTAACTTAGGTGGGAGCATTTCTCAAGGCTTATTAACCCTAAGCTAGAATCAATTTGAACAACTTAGCTATGCCCTTCTTAGGCTCGCTAACTTAGGTAGGAGTGTCTCTTGGGGACTAGCAACCTTAAGTTGGAATCGATTTGGAAAACCTGATTATGCCCTTTTGGGCTCACTAACTTAGGTAAGTGTGTCTCTCAAGGACTAACAACCCTAAGCTGGAATCTATCTAAAAAACTTAGTTATGCCCTTTTGGGTTCACTTACCTAGGTAGGTGTGTTTTTTGGAGACTAGCAACTTTAAATTGAGATTGATCTAGAAAACTTGGTCATGCCCTTCTAGGATCACTAACTTAGGTTGGAAGCGTCTTTCGAGGACTAGCTACCTTAAGCTAGAATCGATTTAGAAAACTTAGTTGTGCCCTATTAGGCTCATTAACCTAGGCAAGAGCCTCTTTTGGAGACTAGCAACCCTAAGCTAGAATCGATTTGGAAAACTTAGTCATACTCTTGTAGGCTCACTAACCTAAACAAGAGTGTCTTTTGGGGACTAACAACCCTAAGTTGGGATCAATCTGGAGAACCTAGTTGTACCCTTCTAGGTTCACTAACTTAAGCATGGGTGTCACTTGGGGACTAACAACCTTAAGGTGGGATCGATTTGGAAAACCTAGTTGTATCTTTCTAGGCTTACTAACCTAGGTAGGAGCATCACTCGAGGACTAACAACCCTAAGCTAGGATTGATCTGGAGAACCTAGTTGTGCCCTTTTAGGCTCATTAACCTAGGTAGGAGCGTCTCTTGGGGACTAGTAACCTTGAACTGGAATCTATTTGGAGAATCTAATTGTGCCCTTCTAGGCTCATTAACCTAAATTGGAGCATCACTCAGGGACTAATAACCTTGGACAAGAATCGATCTGGAGAACTTGGTTGCGCCTTTTTAGGTTCACTAACTTAGGTGAAAGCGTCTCTTGAAGACTAGCAATCTTAAACTGGAATCGATCTGGAGAACCTGGTCATGACCTTCTAGGCTTACTAACCTAGGTAATAGTGTCTCTCAGAGATTAGCAACCTTGAACTGGAATCGATTTAGACAACCTAGTCATACACTTCTAGGTTCACAAACCTAGGCAGGAGCATCTCTTGGGGACTAGTAACCCTAAATTGAATTTAGAAGAAGTGCCCTTATGGGCTTGTTAAAAGGAATTGATGAAGAGAAGCACCTTATGAGCTTGCTGAGAGGAATTTATGAAGAGAAGCGTACTATGGGCTCACTAAGAGGAGTTGATGAAGAGAAGCGCCTTACGGGCTCACCAAGAGGGGTTGATGAAGGGAAGTATCTTATGGGCTTGCTAAGAAGAATTGATGAAGGGAAGCACCCTATGGGCTTACTGAGAAGAATTGATGAAGGGAAGTATCCTACGGGCTCACTAGAAGGAATTGATGAAGGGTAGTGCTCTATGGGCTCGCTAAGAGGAATTGATAAAGGGAAGCGCCTTATGAGCTTACTAGGAGGAATTGATGAAGGGAAGTACCCTATGGGCTTGCTAAGAAGAATTGATGAAGGGAAGCGCCGTATGGGCTTGCTAAGAAGAATTGATGAAGGGAAGCACCTTACGGGCTTGCTAAGAAGAATTGATGAAGGGAAGCACCCTACGGGCTTGCTAAGACAAATTGATGAAGGGAAGTACCTTATAGGCTTGCTAAGACCTTGAAGAGAGTTTAATGGATAGAAGATGGAATAGTGCTTTAAGATCTGGCTCACCCTAAAAGAGTGGTCATCGCTTTAAGAGCTAGCTTTAACGATAGTGAAAGATGTGAAGTGACGAAATTAAACTTGTTCGAAAAACCATTTGATTTGAAAAGTATTTATAGATAAATCTTTTGGTGAAAATCATTTACATTAAAAAAAAAAAACATTGGGGATACTTTCCTTCATTTGGGAAGAGTGAGAATGACCTAGACAATTATGGTCAACTTTTTGAAATTAGGTGTGATGGATTGAAAACTTGGCCACTTTGATTGACATGGACTTAGAAAAAAAATTTATAACAAGCTTTTACTCTCTCTCTCTTTTTGTTTAAGTTTGCTAACGGGTAAAGAACCCTCCCTTGATAATCACATGGGGCCTCTTATGTTCTCCCTAACCTTGATGCTGAGCTACCTAGTAAGGCCTTATGATTTCAAGCACCCTTATTTTTAAGAAAAAGGCAACTTATGACTAGTTTAGGCAAAGAGGACTTCCTTGCAAACTCTCGATCCGAATCACACTCTTAACTATAGTCTCAAAATTATAGTTCATTTTGCATATGATACGCCTTGATTAATCCATTAGGTCTTTTTTGGTTCAATCATTGTAAATTTAGGCTTTTGGTCAAAAGGTTTCCAAAGAGGATTGATGAGAAGGTCTTTTTTAAAAGATTTACTTATTCAACCTGGGTGTACAAGTTAAGAAACTTTTAGGAAAAATAAGAAGTATGCTTACCCCGGTTTCAAAAATAATTTTTATTAAAGATAAATTATCTTTTAAGATTGGAAGAGCTTTATTAAGTAAGGTTGGTATTGTAGATGGGAAGGTCTTTTGTTTGTGGCTAAGGATATGTAAAAGGGCTTTATGTCTTGTAAGGCTCATGAGATTTGGAATGGGTATAAAGGCTTTAAGAATGTTTGGGCCTTAATTATGGGCCTTTAGGTTCTCTTTAGTTAAGGCTTTTCCTTTTATACACAAATCTCGATTTTCAAGCTCCTGTCTTTTTTTTTTTTCATTATTTTTCTAGATTCAAATCTAAGTTCAAGCCCAATGACTCTTTTTTTTATTTTATCTAAATTAAAAATTATATTCTACTAAACTGTCTAAAATATTTATCATTTTCTAAATCTTCTATTTTCTTGTATTTTTCAAAATTTTATATTTTTGTGATTTTTTTAAATTTATTATTTTTTGGCTTTTCTTAAATCTTTTATTTTATTTTTGTATTTTTCTAAATTTCTAATTTTTTGGATTTTTTTTCTTATTTTTCTAAATTTTTTGGCATTTTTCCTAATTTAGGACCCTTTTTGAAAAAAATAAAAGGAGCAAAAATTAAGTGTCTACAATTTATAAAGGATAAAGGTTGGCTATGTTAGCCTACTAAAAGAATTTTCTTTATAAGTCTAGCAAAAAGAAAAAAGAAGAAAGCAATAATAATTTGTCATTTCAGATTAGTCATCTTCAATAGCTTTGAGAAGTCCAACACGTTGAATCGCTTAGAAGATTGATCTGTTTGAGCTGTTCAGTCTTGAGGTGCTTACTCTTGGGTCATAGAAAGAGGAGATAAAGTCTATTAGCTCTAGTCAGTAGGAGGGTCACATTACCCTAAATTAGTCTCTAAAGTATGTTTATAGATGACCTCTTATTGAGTTACTAGGGTAGAAGTGAATTGAGGAGTGCTTTGTATGCCTACAGTAACAAGAGGGGCACCTTAAGCTAATTTAGTAGTTGGAACAATAGTCCTTTCTCTTACTTTGGCTACCTTCTCTTCCTAAAGTGTTAGATCATCCAACTAATCTAGAAAGCTCAAGCCGAGGATAGGGTGATGGTAAAGCATGTATTTTTTAAGCTTCCGCCTCACTCGGCGATGTCCTCATACTCTTTAATCTATTGTAAAGTAATCAAGAACTTACCTACAACCTTCTTCTTAGTAGTCTCATTGTGAACTTCATTACTCACTTGACTGGTTACAATCTCTTTCATCTCCTTAACCTCTTGTTGGTAGTCCTAGATCATTCACTTTAGCTCCACTTTCTTATGGGCTAGCTCCAGTAAAGTATTTTTAGCAGATTCACATTTAGTTGCCTTCATTGTTAACTCGGTTTATAGCTTAGAGACTAGTACATTTAGCTCTAAGTTGCATTGGTCGAGCTCTACCTTGGCCTTCCTCTCCTCCTTCAGCTTCTTAGAGAGTTCAACTTTAAACTTCCACTCTTCCTCCAGTTGACCTTTGAGCACCTCGACCTTGTTGTTGGTCTCCTCAACCTGCTTTTAGCCTTCCTTCTCCTCTTGTAGCTCGGCTTCTAGAGTAGCTTTTGTACATAATAATGAAGAAGACATCAATTAGGTTTATGATGTTTCTTATAATTTCACTTAGAAGAGGACTTTGTCTCTTCATGATCTCTTATGCTATAAGTATATCTAATCGAAGGCCCTTTACCTGTCCTAATTGTTCATTGTAATGGTTAACCTAGAGTAGCACCTAGCTACAGTATTGTGATGTAAGAGTTACATCATTAGCAATAAGAAGGAAACTTGTCAAAACACTACAAGAGAAAGCACCTTGAAATGGTAGACTCACTTGGTTTAATAAACTAAAGTGGCCCACCATGTCAAAGGTAGTGTTGAGCATAGGCTTCGATACCATCTTCAAGGCACTCCAGTCAGTAGGGGTGAAAGACCCTATTAAGGCCTACAAGTTGAATGCCCAATTGTGCAACATCAGATCGTTACCTTAGATCTCCCACTTTAACCTAAAAAACTTCCCCTTATGTTGCTTGGTGTTTGCCTCGAAGAGGTAAGGATTTCAAGATTTGTATAAAGCCTCCTTGTACTTGTCCAGGATAATGTTTGCCCTTTAATGCCTCTCTAAGGCTTCTTTTTAGGCCTGCCCATCTAGTCCCTAGCAAGATATGGGTGGCTAGATGGGAGTTGCCCCAAAATTGGCTTGCTATGTAACAATGGTAGTTTGCTTTGCTTCAGGTCTAACATACTCTTCCTCCCCTCCTCAAGAGCATTTCTCTTTTGGCCTATTAGCTCTTCGGTAGTGCTTGTCTTAGGCTTCTTTCCCTTATCCTTAGAAGGAGAGGGAAGCATAATTAGCTTCGACTTGTCAACAATAGTAGCCTCATCCTTCGCTATAATGGGACCAAACTTAGGAGTAGGCTCAGTAATGGGGGAAACCATGCTTAGAGGCTTGATAACCATGACCTCTATGGGAGTTCTACCGATGGGAATCCCTTGAGGAAGAGTAAGTGGTTTTGTCTTTCTAGTCTTACCTACCCCCGACGTAAGCCCCATAACCTTACCCTTGGGGTTAGTGGTCTTGCTAATTGGTTTTACCTTGCTAGGTAATCGCCTTAGCAACTCAAGCTCAGAAGGACGTGGCAACCTTTTAACTTTAGTCATCTTCTTGCTTGTAAAGAAATAAGCAAATAACGTTAATGCAAAGCAAACATATTTTAAGTACTTACTAACTTTGCCATGATTAGCACGAGTAAGGAGAACTCCCAAATTCCTTAAAAACATGATGGACAAAGTATAGCTTCAAGCAGGCTTACGTTAGCATGACGGAGGATTCGATTGTACCTAACAGACTTGTACCTTCCAATCATTTCTTCACGACTACCTTCGTGACAACCTTCTCCATGCTTAGGAATAGTATAGGGGTTAGTAATTTGAATTACCTACATATGGTCTCCTCAGCATGGATTTCTTTATCATGTCGTAGAGCATGAAGGCCTCAATCTTCTAAGTAGCCTTGGCATTAATTTGGCCGAGCTTCCTCTACATCCTAGTCCAAACTAGTAGTCTACTAAGTCCAGAAATTCCCCATCCTGGGTAGCTATATCTCTACAAACTTATCCTATTAATTCTTTACAAATGAGTCCAAACCCCTAATCAATTTCTTACCCATTGTGATTCTAGAGCTAAGTCCACCTATTTATAGACTTCCATAAATAAAAGTGATTAAGGAGCTTGGGGTTAGTCCTCAACACTAAGTGTTCACATAAGGCTTGGAATGCCTTTAACAGTTTCTACCTATTGGGAGGTTTCTAAGTAAGGTAGCATTGATGATAATTGAATAGCTCTGTCTCAAATTTCGTAAAGGGTAGGCGCATCCTATGCTATAAGGACTCCTTATGCATTGCAAACCGCCTCCCTAATAGCAAATGTCACATCCCAGCATAGCACAGGATGTACCATCACACAAGAATACTTGTTTATATTCAACAAAAATTATATTTATAACAAAAAGAGTGCTACGTTGGAGTTCAGCTTAACACCTGTTTATACAAAAGATTACATTTGTCAAACTTAACTAAACCTAAAATATAGTACCTTTCTTTTTTCATATGTATAGATCTTTTATGGAACTAAGATCAAAAGATAGCGGGACTACTTCAAAAGTTGATGATTCCATCTTATGCGCTCTCAGAAGACTTTTTCCCCTAACTAATGTTACCCTATCAATTCTCTTCATAACCTGAGGATACATAAGTATCCCCTCAGCTTTTTATGAGCTAAGTGAGAGTAGATAAAACAAAGTATAAAATAAGCAAAATACATATTCACCTCGATTAATACTATAAGATATTCAATTTCACATTCTAAGTTATCAATACAAACTGTTTATGTAGGAAATTTGTGCTGTGCTCATGGATGTCACATGCATGTGACATCCATCGGTACCAATATCCTATACTTTTCCAATTCTTCATTTGGTTAGCCAACATACTTGGGCATCTGGATATTATATCCAGAAACCTAGGGCAATAAGGAGTTGCTTAAGAGTACGACCCCTAACAAAACCACCCATTGTAGTTTGAAAATCCAACACATTGTTAGTCACATGTTGTATCCAGAATAAGTTGAGCAATGTAGTTCTATATAATCAAAAGCTAACTCACTAGTACTTGCATACGAGTGCCTACGTACCCACTATTCGGCATTAGATGTCCATAGTTCGTTTACCAAAAACATAGCGTGTTGATTAATTTTAATTTTTGAAAAATTGTTGAGTTTACATTTTTACCCATTTTGAGTTCATTTTAGGAAGATTTCCTAAAAGGGTCATAAATTGGATTTTCTTTTTGGGAAATTCTCAATAGTCCTAATTTGGAAATGATTCGTTTATTTTTATTTATTTTTGAAAAATCAATTTTCTAAGTGATGAAATAATTTTATTATTAATCTACTTATTTAATTCATTTTTTATTTTTTATTTATCCATATATATTTTTATCCTATTTTTTTATTTTATCTTAAAAACAAAAAACAAAATAAAAAAAATGAGTGGACCACTTTTCTCCTTTTTCCTTTTTCCTTTTTTTTTCTCTTCTTTTTTTTTTATTTGAAGTTATAATTACATATTGAAGTAAATAAATAATAACTAAAAAAAAAATAATGATCTGAAAACTAAAAACAAAAGAAGGTTAGACTAGGCTTTTGATGTGGGTTGGACTAGGGCACGAGGGTTGCAGGTCGGATCAGGGCTTTAGGGGTCAGGTCAGTTGGAGTGCTGGTCGGAGCTCCATATGCCAAACTTTACAGTAGCGAACAAGGGATACATTTCTAATGGTTTTAGAGATATTTTTAAGTGGCTGAAAGCGATTTTGTGAATTTCGTATTGGACATTAGGGGTTTAGGAATGGCGTCGTGCCCTAACTCAATCGTTGGCAGTGGCTGGTGGTGTTCATTGTGGTGGGGGTTGTGCGTTCGTGTGCCGGATGGTTCGGGATTTGGTTTATTAGGTAAAAGAGAGGGTCATATAGGCGAAGAGGTCGGAGTGTAGCTATTATGCAGTAGCTTGTATGATAGTGGGTATAAGATTTGTAGTTTGATCGTGTATGTATATGGGGTGGTTCGTAGCTCGGTCATGCGTATGAGGAGGTGGTGTGCATGGTTCAATCATGTATGTGGATTGGGAGGAGGGTGGTTCGTGGCTTAGCCATATAGGTAGGGGGTAGTTTGTGTATGTTTGTAGGGTGGTTTGTGGCTCGATCGTATGTGGAAGACAATAGGTTGTAGGTTGTAGTAGATTGGTGCTTGCGCGAGTATGTGAGGGTTGAGAGTTAGTGTGAGGC
The DNA here is from genome assembly GCA_024138005.1 of Lumnitzera racemosa. Lineage (NCBI taxonomy): Eukaryota > Viridiplantae > Streptophyta > Magnoliopsida > Myrtales > Combretaceae > Lumnitzera > Lumnitzera racemosa. Next base: position 67,164,829 of record JAMXBC010000002.1, on the reverse strand, counting down.
ATTGGTTACTATTCAATGAGATGGTAGTGTGTGTGGGGTTTGTGTATGGTTTAGTCATATGTGTAAGTCAAGAGAGAGAGGGAACATGTTAGTGTTGGCCGATAGTAGGGGTATTGGAGAGAGAGAGAGAGAAAGAGGCAGCTGAGAATAGAGAGAGATAGATATATAGATAGATAGAGAGAGAGAGAGATGGTGAGAAAGAGAGGGTTAAGAGATTTGTTCCCTATGTGTTTTCTTTTGAAATCAAAATCTCTCCTCCTCTGTTTCAAATGTCCCTCTCCCTACTATTTGTGTTTGTTTTCTTCTTTTAAAATCCATTCCCCCTCCTTTCGTGTGTGTTTTTCTATTTTTAAAACAAGAAAGTGAAGAAAAAAAGGAAAGGGAAGAAGGGAGAAAAAGGAAGAAAATTTTGTTATTTGATCCAATTGCAAAACGTTACGTGTTAATTTCAGACACGTGGCCCAATGATGGCTTGACTTATGGCTACGTGCAGAACTTAACAAAAAAAGATAGAAAAAACATCCTTAATGCCTCTAGTGAGTGTCGAACCCTTGATCTCCAACTAAACCCAATGCCTTATTTATATGCTTACCATTAAGCTGTTAACCTATGCTATGTCTTGCACATATGGACCAGGTCAAGCTAAGCTAGATTAAAATTTAAGCCTAAGCCTAACAGCATTTTATTCAAATTTATTTAAATTAAAATTCTATTCTATTTAAACAACTTAAAAATTTTATTATTTTCTAAATTCCCTATTTTTTTTTAATTTTTTTTCTATTTTTTATGACTTTTCAAAGTTCTTATATATTTTTATAAATTTTTCCATTTTTGTATTTTTTCTAAATTTCTTATTTGTTTTTTGCTTTTTCCTATTTTTTTGGTATTTTTCCTAAACTTCATATTTTTGGGGTTTTCTTTAATTTCTTATTTTTTTTTTTGTATTTTTCTTAAGTTTCTTTTTTTTTTTGGGGGGGGTGGTGTTCCTATTTTTCTATTTTTTTGTATCTTTTCTAATTCAGGACCCTTTTAACCTATTCTAAAAAAATAAAAGGGGAGAAAAAATTAGGTATCTACAATTGCCCCTTTTTGTGGTGAAGTTTGAGCAAATATTTGCTACAAAGACAAAAGAGACTATTTTTTCCTTAAGGGTGGATTCTATCTTAACAATCGCTACAACTAGCTAACTATCTTAGGTCCAATCTACTGGGGATTTGGTGAGTAAAGGGGTGGTCCTCTAAGGGATGGCTAAATGACTAAAAGAAGAATTGAAGCCTGGCTGTGCTCCTACAAGCTGACGAAATGAGGTAAGACGGGTGAAGCGCTCCTTGAGCTAGCTAAGTCTTTAAACTAAGATGAGAAAACTTGATCGTGCCCTAATGAGTTGACTACCTAAGGTAGCTAAAGCACTCTTAAAGTTAGCTAAGACCTTAAATTGATAGAGGAAACTTAATCTTGCCCTAATGAGTTACTAACTAAGGTGAGTAAAGTACTCCTAGAGCTGGCTAAAATCCTAAACTAATAGAGGAAACTTGGTCGTGCCCCAATAAGCTGACTAACCAAGGTGGGTAAAGCGTTCCTAGAGCTAGCTAAAATCTTAAACTGATAGAGGAAACTTGGTCATACCCGAATAAGTTGACTAACTAAGGTAGGTAAATCTCCTAAAGTTGGCTAAGACCCTAAATTGATAGAGCAAACTTAGTTATGCCCTAATGAGCTGACTCACTAAGGTAGGTAAAGTGCTCCTAAAGCTGGTTAAGACCTTAAATTGAAACTTACTAGTGCTTTACTGTGCTAACTAAACTAGGCCAATGTCTCTCGGGGATTATCAATCTTAAAATTTGATTGATTTGGAAAACATAGTAATGCTCCTTTAAGCTGATAATCTTAGGTGGAAGTGTCTCTTAAGGATTAGCAACCTTAAAATTTGATCGATTTGAAACCTGGTAGTGCTCCTTTGAGCTAATTAACCTAGGCGGAAGCATCTCTCAGGAACTAGCAACACTAAAATTTTTTGATCTAGAAAACCTAATAGTGTTTCACTAGGTTTACTAACCTAGGCGGGAGTATCTCTCGGGGACTAACAACCCTAATATTTAATTAATTTGGAAAACCTGGTAGTGCCTCAATAGGCTCACTAACCTAGGCGGAAGCGTCTCTTAGGGACTAGTAACCTTAGAATCTGATCGATTTGGAAAACTTAGTAATGCTTCTTTGAGTTGACCATCTTAAGTAAGAGCGTTTCTCAAGGATTAGTAACCCTAATGTTTGATTGATCTTGAAATTGGCAGTTCTTCTTTGAGCTGACTAACCTAGGTAGGAGCGTCTCTCGAGGACTAGCAACCCTAAATTGAGATCGATCTAAAACCCGATGGTGCCTCATTAGGCTCACTAACCTAGGCGGGAGTGTCTCTTAGGGACTAAAAACCCTAAACTGAGATCAATTTAAAACTTGGTTGTGCCTCACTAAGGTTCCTACAGGATTTCATGGAGAGAAGCATCTTGTAGGCTTGCTTAAGGAAAATTGGTGAAAAGTTCCCCATGGGCTTGTTAAAGAAACAAAAGTGCCGTATAGGTTCACTAAAGAATAGAAGTCCCCTATGGGCTTCCTAAATGAATTTGCTGAAGAGACGCACCCTATGGGCTTACTTGAGAGAAGGTTGATGGGGAAACGTATCCTATGAGCTTCCTTGAGTGGATTTGATGAGAGAAGTTTCCTTTAGGCTCGCTAAGAGATAGTTGAAAGAAAGCGCCTAATGGGCTTGGTAAGAGAAAGTTGGTGAGGGAAGTGCCCTACGAGCCTACTATAGACCCTATATGGAGTTGACGATAGAAGGGTTGAAAACTAGCTAGCAACTTAGAAAGATGGGATGGTGCCCTAGAGTTTAGTGGGATCCCTAAAGTGAATAGGAAAGGGGATAACGCTCTAAGAGCTGACTTGAACCCTAAGAGAAAGATGGGAAAGTGCCCTAAAGGCTGGCTGGAACCTTAAAAAGAATAAAAGAAGGATTAGTGCTTTAAGATACGGCTTGAACCTTAAGAGAAAGATGGGACAGTACCCTAAAGGTTAGTTAGAACCCTAAAAAGAATAAAAGAAGGGTCAGTGCTCTAAGAGCTAGCTAATACACAGCGCCCTAAAGGCCAGCTAGAGCCCTAAAAAGATATAAAAGAGGGGATAGTTCCTTAAAGGCTAGCTAGGATCTTAAAAAGAATAGGAGAGGGGACAATGCTCTAAGAACAGACTTAAACCTTAAGAGAAAGATAGGATAGTGCCCTAAAGGCTAGTTAGAACCCTGAAAAGAGTAAAGGAGGGATCAGCTCTCTAAGAGTTGACTTAAACCCTAAGAGAAAGACAAGCCAACATCCTAAAGGCTGGTTAGAACCCTGGAAAGAATAAAAGAGGGATTAGCACTCTAAGAGCTAGCTAACACCCTAGAAAGATGGGACAATGCCTTAAAGGGTAGTTGGAGCCCTAAAAAGAAATAAAAGAGGAGACAATGCTTTAAGAGTTAGCTCGAACCTTAAGAGGAAATTAATGAAGGATTAAAGAATAAGGGTAAGAAAACAACCAATTTTAAAGACTTCTTGACTTAGAAAAGTATTTACAGAGAGATTGTAGAAAAAGCATTTATGAAAAAGTGCATTAAGGATAGGCCCCTTGATTTGAAAAAGAGTTTGAAGGATATTAAAAACCACAATTGAGGAAGAATGACTTAAATTAAAAAAGGAAGACCTTAGAAAGGAAATGGATTACATGGATTAAAAGCTTAGTTATTCAAGTCAACATGGATTGAATAAAAATTATGTGATAAGCCTCTGCTTTCTCTCTCTTCTTTTTTTTTTCTTCCTTTTTTAAAAAATTTTTTACCATTGGCTATAAATTCTTATTAAGGAGCAATCTTATAGCCATTGCTATCCTTGGTAATCATGTGGAGTTTCTTAATGTCACTGACCATAGGGCTTCTCGTAGGGCTTTTGTGATTTCAAAACATTCTTTCTTTTTTTTTTAAGAAAAAGGTAACTCAAGATTAGTTTAGTCAAAGAGGTCTTCCTTGCTAGCTCTCAGTTTAGATTTCACTTTCGACTACAGTTCCAAAAATTATAGTTCATTTTGTAAGTGATACGTTTTGATCAATTCATTAGGTTTTTTTTTTATTTAACCTTGTTAATTTAGGCTCTTAGTCTAAGGGTTTTCAAAGAGGATTAATGAAGAGGCATATTTTGATAGAAATACTTTTATTAATCCTAGGTGTACAAATCAAGAACCTTGGGGAAAAATTAGAAGTATGCTTGCCCTAGTTTCAAAAATAATTTCTATTAAATATAAATTATCTTTTAAGATCGGAAGAGCTTTTCCATGTGTAAGGGTTGTATTGTGCGTGGGGAGGCCTTATGTGATTCAGTATAGGTAGGAGAGACTTCCAAGTATTAGAGTGGATATGGAGATTTGGGTTTCTGAGCTTAAGAGTGTGATTTAAGGCCTTATGTTTTCTAAGGCTATTTGGGCATTGACTCATATCCCTTTGGTTTGGTTTGGTTACCTTTACTGGGATGTGAAATATTTCTTGGGGTTTTTCATCTTATACTTCTGAGCCTAATTCTTTGGCCTCTTTTCTTCTTCTTTTTTTTTTTTTTTAATTTCTTTGCCCCACCATCTCTTACTCTCTCTTTTCTTTTGGCCCTAAGAGTGATTGTTTCCTTTGCCGAGTTTTTCCTTTTTAAATGATTTAAGGCCCTAAATTCGTGGATTTCTAGTGTATGGGCTTAAGGTACTTGAAAAAGAAATTGGCTCTTCTTTATTTTAAAGAAAAATAAATTTTCAGAAATAAAAGTTGTTTTTGAATTAGTGCTACTTAAGTAAGCATAAACCAATCTTACCCTTACCTTCTAATCAATGACCCTAACCTCCTAATTACCCCATTGTGGGGTGGTTTTTTATAGGGTTTGAATTTAGAAATTCTCCAAAATAGGTCAATAGGGTAAATAACAAATGATTGTGTTTAGGATTTAGAAATGCATACTTGACTTTACTTTAATCCATGTATCACATTCAAAGTGAATCTCCTTTAAGAAATGGGTCTAAAGTATCCTCATCATTATATCGCTCAACTCTTAAAGTGTTTCGAGGGTTAGTGTGTAGGATATAGTTTGCCTCTTCTCATCCTAAACTTTTTAAAAAGTGAGTAACTAGTTTCTTAAGAAGGAGTCTGTTTTTTTTTTTTTAATTTGCCCAGGATCAAGTTTCGCCCCCCAAGTTTCTCAAATCATGCCTCATTATTTGACTTTGTATTTTGGTTCGTTTCATGATTGAGCTTGGCTTTCTAAACAGATCAGGGGTTTTAGCTTGGCTTAGTTACTTTTAGGGGTTGAGGATTGTACTCAAGTTGGCTACCTTTGTGGGCCGTGGTTCATGTTTGGATTGGGTGCCTAGCTTATTGGCTTGTGTTTAGGTAGGCTGATTAGATGAACCTAAGGTTTGTGTTTAGGTTGAATGCCTAGCTAAGTGGCTTATATTTATGTAGGTTACCTGAATGAGCCTAAGGTTAGTTTTGGTTAAGTGGCTTGTGTTTGGATTTGATGGCGATAAAGGGCTCGTCTTTAGCTTTTATAATAGGTTAAAGGACCTTATATGGTTTAGAAACTAAGTATTTGGATTGGTTACTTAAGTGGGCCAGAGGCCTAAGGTTGTATTGGCTCCTTAGGCCCATAAGGATTTATAGCTGTTGGCAACTTTTCTTTCATTTTCAATTTTTTCTTTTTCTTTTTAACAGAGAGAAAGGCAAAGTTTTATTTTCAAAAAATAATATACAAATAAGGATGATGATTTTTTTTGGGTCTCTATTTACAAGTCTATAGATTTTATTTACATTTCCCTAAATGGGAATGAATAGTAGTTAAATAAATGTTTTTGAAAGACTATTTACAAAGACAAGAAAAGAATAAAGAACAATGAACTAAAAAGAGCTTTATTATTTTGAAAAAAAAAGGATTAGAATACAAAAACAAAAGCAGAGAACCTAACATTTATTGTGGAACTTTATTCTAGACTCTTTAGATTTGAACTGGAAAGACCTTACATTAAGTCTCCTATATGGGCCTTAAGGTCCTCTATCATCTCATAAGTATCATTAATGACTTGTGCCAACAGGGACCTTAAGGCCTGGTTGTAAGCTTCAAAACACTTGAGCTTTTCCTTTAGATAAGAAATTTCATCTCTCAACACCTGCTTGTGAAATCTAGGTGTCCAATGGCTTATTACTTGCTTGATCATTCGCTTGGTTGTCTATCATCTTAAGTCTACACATTTTATGGACAAGGATTAGACATCAATGTAATGAAAGAAAAACAAAAATGTAGAAATATGCAGATGTTGGGGTCGTTTGGGTAAATATATTACTCCTTAAGTTGCAACCCTACTGTAATTTTCAAAAACTTGTTTGCAAAAACTCTTAAACAATCAATAGGGTTGCGATTTCTTAAGGGTAGCATAATAACTCAAGCTTAGATGGGGGCATATGCAATTAGGGTAGGTTCTATAAGATTATTAAGCTTTGTGACCTCACTTATTAAAGAACACTTTCATTAGTCATATCGAGCTTAAGTGAGGAGGCTTAATCAACCCCGAGTGGTGGTTATACCATAGCACTTGAAGCCCACACAATGACCCCTCTCCTGAGATCCTAAAATAGCCTGGGTTTGATCTCATTTACCCTGCATCTTTGATGTAATAAGTGAACCCTCATGCCTTAGTGTATGCTATTTACAAAATAAACATGCTAATTAAAACAAATATATATACGAATTCAATAACAAATAAACAAATGAATATACAAATAAATAGACAAATAACTAAACAACATGAGTATTTTGAAAAGCAATTTTAATTTTGGGATGTTTTTAAGTAGTTAACCCTCTTCACGTCCCTAGTGGAGTCTCCTAAGCTATCGAGCCTAGATTTTCACCCTTTTGGTTATTTTTATAAAATTAAGCCTTTTTTAAATCGATCAGCACTAAACCCTACTTGTATAATACCAATCCTTGACTAAGGTTAAAAGAAAATTGTTTTTTCAATTTGAAAAGGTATTGGAGTCGCCACTTAATTAGAGTCGGGAAAAAGAGTTAAGTTATAACCAATTGGATAGATTGGTTAGAACTTAGCTACTGATTTATTGAAAAAAAAAACAAATTTATAAAACGGTTTTTATTTTTTAAAACTAGAGATCTAGATTTGGGGACAAATTTATTAAACCATAAATGGGTACCACTTTTTAACTTTCCAATTTTAAATTCGCTTTCCAATATACCCATTTTAAATTTCTAAATGACCAAACATGTTAGGTGCAACAAATTTAATTAATTTACATAAATATCTACAAAGATGGAAAAAAAATAATAAAACTTCCATATCTTAAGTCACCCTGTACTTACGTACGAGTGTTTACGTACTTGTTATTTAGCATTAGACTTCTATAGTTCGTTTACCAAAAAATATAGTGTGTTGATTAATTTTAATTTTTGAAAAATTATCGAGTTTATGTTTTCACCCATTTTGAGTTCCTTTTAAGAAAATTTCCTAAAAGAGTCCTAAATTAGATTTTATTTTTGGGAAATTTTTAATGGTCCTAATTTGGAAATGATTCGTTTATTTTTATTTAATTTTAAAAAATCAATTTTCTATGTGATGAAATAATTTTTTTATTAATCTACTTATTTCATTCATTTTGTTATTTTTTATTAATCCATATATATTTTTATCCTATTTTTTATTTTATCTAAAAAAGATAAAATAAAATAAAAAATGAGTAGACCACTTTTCTTCTTTTTCCTTTTTTTTTCTCTTTTTATTTTATTTTTCTTTTTCTTTTCCTTTTTTCTTTTTGTTTTTTATTTTAAGTTATAATTACATATCAAAGTAAATAAATAAATAACAAAAAAAAAATAATCATTTGAAAACTAAAAACAAAACAAGGTTGGACTAGGCTTCAGGCATAGGTCTAATTGAGGTACATGGGTCGCGAGTTGGACTAGGACTCCACAGGTTTGGATGGAGCTCCACGAGTCTAGCTTTACAACAACGGGTGAAGGACGCATTTCTAGTGGTTCTAGAGAGATTTTTAAGTGGGTGAAAGTGGCTTTGTGAATTTCATATTGTACATTGGGGGTCTAGGAATGGCGCCGTGGCCTAACTCGGCTATTGGCAGTGTTTGGTGGTGTTCATCGTGGTAGGGGTTACATGTTCGTATGCAGGATGGTTCGAGATTTGGTTTATTGGGTGAAAGAGAGGATTATGTAGGGGAAAAGGTTGGAGTGCAGTGGTGATGCGGTGGCATTGTCTGTGGTGGCTTATGCAATAGTGGGTGTAGGATTCGTAGTTCGATAGTATATGTATGGGGTTGTGGGAGTGGTTCATGGCTTAGTCATACGCGTGTAGGGGTGGTGTGCATGGTTTAATCATGTTTGTATGTGGCCGTACATGTGGGGGGTGGTTTGTGGCTCGGTCGTGCATGGAGGACAGTAGGTCACGGGTTGTGGTGGATTGGTGCTTACGCGAGTAGGTGAGGGTCGAGAGTGGATGTGGGGCTTTGGTTGCTGTTCAACAAGTGTGGTAGTATGTGTAGAGTCTGTGTATGATTCAATTATGTGTTTGGGTTAAGAGAGAGAGGGAGCGAGTTAATGTTGGTTGAGAGTGGGGGTGTTGGAGAGAGAGAGAGTAATGCGAGAGAGAGACGTAGAGAGAGAGAGTGAAGGAGAGGTGGTCGAGAAGAGAGAGAGATGGATCAAATGGTGAGAAAGAGAGGGTCAAGAGAGTTGTCCCTTTTATGTTTTCTTTTGAAATCAAAATCCCTTTCCCTTGTTTTATATGTCCCTTTCCCTTTTGTTTGTATCAGTTTTCTTTTTTTAAAATCCATTCGCATGTGTTTTTCTATTTTTAAAACAAGAAAGTGAAGAAAAAAAGGAAAAGGATGAAGGGAGGAAAAGGAATTGTTTAATCCAATCGAAAAACGCCACATATTAATTTCAAACACATAACCTAGTGATGGCCTGACATGTAGCTATGTATGGAACTTAAAAAAAAAAAAAGATAAAGAAAACACCCTCAATGCCTCTAGTGAGTGTTGGACCTCTGACTTCCTGCCAAACTCAATGCTTTATCCATGTGCTTACCTTTTGGCCATTGGCTTATGCCTTGTCCATATGTGTAATTAAATTGCACATATGGATCAAGTCAGCCTAGGCTAGATTCAAATCTAAGGTCAAGCCTAACGGCATTTTATTCAAATTTATTTAAATTAAAACTTTATTCAATTTAAACAACTTAAAAATTTTATTATTTTCTAAATTCTCTATTTTTTAGTTTTTATTTTTTCTATTTTTTATGACCTTTCAAATTTCTTATATATTTTTCTAAATTTTTTCATTTTTTTATTTTTTTCTAAATTTCTTATTTTTTTATTTTTTTCCTATTTTCCTTTTTTTTGGTATTTTTCCTAAACTTCATATTTTTAGGGTTTTCTTTAATTTCTTTTTCTTTTTTTATTTTTCTTAAGTTTCTTATTTTTTAGGGTTTTCTTATTTTTGTATTTTTTCTAATATAGGACCCTTTTAACCTATTCTGAAAAAATGAAAGGGGGGGTTAAAAATTAGGTGTATATACATCACGATGTAGACATGTAGGGACAATTTTTTATTTAATGACCTCATTTAAATGACAAGATAACTATAGACACATGTGTAACTATACAAACATAATAGTTGCCATATCAAATTAATTGTACCATGAAAATGTATGCTATGTTGTGAATTTAAAGCATTTAACTTCCCCTAAGAAGTTTTATTAAGGTCCCTTTGGCTTCCATAGCTACTATGACACTTTAGTAGTGCCTTGGTCCAACATGGACAAAGGGACTTAGCTTAGCTCTACTATCACCTGCTAGGTCCCATCTCTTCGTTCACCTAGTTGACCTTGGTCCATGCCTTTTATATGGCCTTCCTAGTTACTACAACCCACAATAGCTACTGGACAATGGATAAAGTTGGATGACTAGTTCAACAACCATTTCCTATAATTCATGACTATGTTAGGTTACACGTTTCTACTAACCACAACTTGTGGACATGCCCTGTGCCTACTAATGGTCCCCTAATTGCTAGTAATACTCCTTTATGAATACTAAGCTACCTCCTAATGGTAAACCACTTAATACTTTATACATTAATATTGTTCTTGTGAGATTTCTTTTCCCAACTCTCTTTATATACCCAATTAACTAAAGTATCGGAATGGCTATGCTGGATAACCTCCCAATGCCCCTTACTGTTCTTTGTCTTGTAGGCTCACATAAAAGCACAAAGCCTAATCTCTTCTAATCTCTATCGGCTAGATCCCATAGATGATAGGTTGCATTTTTGCATGCATGGAATTTGTTCATCTAAGAGTGTGCATTAAGTTTTTTTTTTTTTTTCAAAAAGACATTTTATAAATTTCATCAAATTATTTATTGAACACATTATACTTGGACGCATTATATTTGGACGAGAACCTCTTTATTCCATTTGTAAGAAAAGTTTTTAACTTATTGATAAGTCATGATTTAAAGTAATTTCAAATGGTTAAAGTAGTCATTTTACTTATTAATCAAGCAAATAGCTTACATATAATTATTTGGGGTCTATGTTAATATCAGTTGATTTAAAACAATTTCAAATGGTTGAACTCCAATTCTCTCTTTGATAACTTTTCATAGATTGCTTGAATCATTCTTCCACGATGCAATTTTATATCCTAATTCTTAAGTTACTTTTAATATGGTTATATAGTTCTTTAAGATAATATCTTTGGATATCAATATTCTCTATGAATTATATTACATTGTTACCATTTTCCATCAATAAAGACACTTGCCATTAAAATCTTAAACACTAACGAATGATATTCTCTCTTTTATATGACATTCCTCCATTGTTTTCTTAGGATTTGAAAAGGACCAACATTCATTTTCAGGTTAAAGAAAAGTTCTCTTTATTTATGTTTCAAAAACATCAAACCAATTGATTTCCATTATTTCTCTCGTTGAAGTTTGCCTTAGACGGTCTTGATTTCCTTAGGCATATCTCATATCATTTGTGTGTTGCTAAAATGTATCTAAGCTATTTGCTTTTGGCTTTAAGATTGGTTATTGATAATAATTTATCTTTATTTTGATTACATACCTTTTTAGAAACCTTGAGAGAAGATCATATGTTGCGGATAATAGAAGTTATAATTTGTGAAATATGAAACCATGTTTGCTTCTTTTTTTTTCTCCTTTTCTTTCCCCAACTATGTAACAATGTTTGCTTCATTAATTCTTCTACATGCAAATTTTATCGTGATTGAGGGCAAGACAATAGGAAAAGATACGCTTTACCTTTTCTTTTTCTTTGCATTTCTTATACCAATTATATATATATATATGTTGAGTTTGGTTTTTCACCTTCCCGTTTTTTTAAAATCAAATCTTCGTTAAACCAACCAGTATTAAACCCTTACCCGTATAATATTGATCTTCAACTAAGGTTTAAAGAAAACCAGTTCTTTTATATCTTGAAATCATTTTAAAGTCGCTACCGACTGGAGTTGAGGAAAAGAATTAAGTTATAATCAATTGATAACCAATTGGGTGGATTGGTTATAACTTAATCACTAGTCTTTTGGTAAAAATCGATTTTGAAAAACGGTTTTAAAACAAGAGATTTGGATTTGAGGGTAAGGAATTTTAAACCCTTATAAGTACAATTAACTTTCCAATTTTAACCTTAACCTTAAAAATCACCTTTTAATTTATAAGACAAAACTCTATTCTTTACTTAAATGGGATAATTTGAACAATCTAAACTAAAAAGAGAAAATTAGTTTTTTTTTTTTTTTTTATCATCGCCCCATAAGTGCCTACACATTCGCTATTCAAGATTAAATGTACGTAGTTCTTTTTGTAAAACTTTGGAGTCGATTGAGTTTGTTTTAATTTTGAAAAGAGGTTGGCTTTATGTTTTATCTAGTATAATTAATTTAAGGAAAATTTTCTAAAAAAGTCCTGATCAGGGTTTTGTTTTTTTCAAAAAAATCTACAAAATAGTCCTAATTTGTAAAAGGGTTCATTTATTTATTATTTGAAAACTTGATTTTTCCAAGTGTTAAATTTTTTTTTTTGTTCTTCATCTTACATATTTATTCATTTTTACTTTACGTTATTTTTATTTTTATTTTTTTATTTTATTTTATCTATTAGACTAAAAATAAAATAAATAAATAAACTACTTTCTCTTTCCATTTTTTTCTTTCTTTCTTTCTTATTCTTTTTATTTTTCTTATATATATATATATATTTTCTTTATTACATTAACAATTATAAAGTAAACTGAATAAATAAAACAAGTAAAATAAATAAAAAAGATACGCATTGAAATTGGTTCAAACTAGAGAGGGGGCTTTGGATGTGAGGGTCAGTTTTAGGTACAGGTTGAGGGTCGGATCTCAAGCTAGACTTCAGGTTTGGTTTAGGGTCGGTGCATAGATTCGAGTTGAGTTGTCTCCAACTGCACTTTAATAGTAGTAGCCAGGCACAATTCAAGGTGATTTGGATCGAATTTCTCATGGGTAAGGATAGATTTGCGTGTTTTAGATTGGAGATAGTGGGGGTAGAGAGGATGCCGTAGCTTGGGGTAGTTGTTTGGGTGGTGTTACAAAATGGAGGGTGGTGGTGATGGTGTGCTGCATGTGATGGAGGTCGTTAGGTATTAAGGAAAGGCATAGCTTAAGGCTTTGGGTGGTGGTGATGGTGTACTGCATGTGATGGAGGTCGTTAAGTATTAAGGAAAGGCATAGCTTAAGGCTTTGGGTGGTGGTGAAGTCGGTAGTGTGATTGGTTAGGGGTAGAAGTGGTTAGACGTGGTGGTTTGGGGTAGAGAAGGAGCGATGGTTAAGGTTTTAAAGGTTGGTGGTATATAGTACAGTTAGGGGTTACGGCGGAGCATGGGGGTTGTTGTGTTGAAAAGCTTAGAGTGTGGGGTTTATAGTGATGGTGTTGATTTTGTTCGAAAGCTACTACGGCTAAATTACGAGCTAGAGAAAGAGAGAGAGAACTTTGGTTAGAGAGAGAAAATGAGAGAGGGAAGGTTTGTGATGATTCTATAATTGTGTATTGATTTCATTCCCCTATGAACTCCCTAATACCCTCTTTTTATACATGAAAACACCTTACTAATCAAGGGAAGTTAAAATCAAAGTAAATGAAAAATGCTGAGATTTAAGTTTTTTTAAATTTTTGGAGCTCGATTTTAAAGCTTAATTGATTGAACCTAGACTTATTCTTAATACCAATCTACAATAGGCTATGCGGAGGATGAAATCACAACGTTAAATGGTGTTCTTCAGTAAGGAAAATGTGCAAAATCAAGGGCTAAAGCAAAGGGGTTGGGTCTATTCTTGGCTGGGAAAGAGGAGGAAATCAAAGGAAAGGGCAAGAGAGAGAAAATGCTGACGTGGCACTGACATGGTGCTACGTCAGTTGTGCTAATGAAGCAGACGTTGCCACATGTCCTTATGTGATACGTGGCTGCTATGTAGTGCCATGTCAGCACACATCCAATCTAATGTTGCTATGTATCAGGATACATGGTGCAATGAGATTCTGACACATAGCAATTCTTGATTATCTAAAAATAAAGAAAAAAAACTTTGTATGCCCTCATCAAGATTCGAACCCCTAGCCTCTTCTTCAAACCTAATGCCTAGTCTATATGCTTATCCATTAAGCCATTGGCCCATGCTTTGTCCATATGTGCAATTTAATTGCACATATAGACCGGCTTAGATTTGGCTCCATATCATAACTCGATAGTATTGTTGTCGTAGTAGATTACCATGTACCGTATAAAGGTTTACTATCAACCCTCTCGCTGATTGCAAGCCTTTCATACAACACATAAGAATCCTTCCACTAAACGTTATCACTAGGCCGATAGATAAGTCATATAGAGCAATTCTTACTAAAATTAACTTTTGAGATATAAATTAATCAAGTAAACATGTGACTTGTTACGTTCCACACCAAAAGAATATTATAAATAAATGCAGTTCATAATAGGATAGAGACTCCATAAAATGATGACATATCTAGTGCCCAATCCTGTAGGAAGCCCTTCTCCTGTGAGTTCCTTCCCATCTTCTACGTGAAGCGGCAGTCGGTGTTATCCAAATACAATTATGGGGAATGCAAGATTCATTTAATTTCTTAATTATATAAGTGGTTAACTTGATTTTCAAGGTAATTAGACAATTTTATTCCATACAATTACACAAATAAATTATCACAACAATTCTCATTATTATATAATTAATAAGCCATAGCATTCAGTTCACAAATTCATACACATACATTTCCCATATCCCATAAGCATCCAAATTTATATATATAAGTTTAGGTGCATTGATTCTACAAGTAAAAATCAAGTAAAGAGTCATTGAGAATTTACTCACTCAGTCATGCGAGTTTGTCAAAGTAGTCCAGGAGCAAGTCGTTTCCATACACAGGGTCCACTGGTCATAAAAACCATAATACTATAAGGGATTGAAATAAAACTTAGGAAATTAAGATAAAACCCCTTAAGTTATACTCTTGACTAGTTTTCGTATTTTTCCTGGTTTTACTTAAAAGTTCAATCGCGTATAACTTTTTCGTTTTAAATATGATTTTTATGATCTTATACTCAATCTTCATTTTTTTTCGAGTGTACTTTAATGTGGTGAGGTTATATTTTTGAGATGAGGTACATAAATCTATCCATAGGATAGAACAGTAGCGGTCCTGATGGTTTGGAGTGCTTTTAGGCTTTGTTTGGTTAATGGGCTTTTTGGTAACTTGGGAATTCCTTTGGGCTTGGGCTTAAGATTTCATTCTCGGCTCAAAATACTCCTTAAGGTCAAATTTACAACTTTGATTTACACTCCTAAGGCTATCAACCACTTCTTGGGCTCTTAAGTGGGCTTAAGTTGGTAAATGAGCTTGTTTTTTATTCAATTCAAAGATGGTCACTTTCTTGGGCCTAGGGAGTGTTTTGTAGGCTTCTTGAGAGTCGTAAACAACTCTCATTGATGTGTCAAGTTGCTGATCAGAAACTTAAGGGTGGTTCAACTTGATGTTTGAGACCCGTTTTAGAAGTTTTAAGCTCGGTTTTGAGTTTTAGGCTTAATATACTTATCAAACTTGCCTTGGTTGGTCTTCTCACTTTGTTTACTTACTTTTATCATATTTTTAAGTGTCTTTTCAGGATGTTCCAGATCTGGTCGGTTTGAGTATGAGGGCTTCCAACTTGGTTTTTTAACTTGTTTCATCATTTCCTTAAGTTTAGGTGTTAGATCATGAACTTAAGTTACTTGTATTCAAATCTTAACTTGACTTCTTTTCCATGAGATGATCATTTGGCTCATACTTTACATGAAAATACAGGATCTCACTTTTATCGTACCTCCCATATCATAGTTCATGTCTTACAAAGTTGGTTTTCTCATAAAACTTCATGTGATGGATTTTACCTTTACCTAAGTCTAGATTTATGACTTTTCAATTTTCTAAATTTTTCATCTTTTTATTTTCCATTTTTTTTTTTGTGTTTTCTTCCTCATTAACTATTTTTGTTATTTTTCCTAGATTTCTTTTTTTTTTGTTGTGCTTTTTCTTATTTTTATTTTTTCTAAATTTCTTTATTTTTTGGATTTTCTTTAATTTTCTATTTTTTTGTGTTTTTCCTAAT
Source organism: Lumnitzera racemosa (assembly GCA_024138005.1). Taxonomy (NCBI): domain Eukaryota; kingdom Viridiplantae; phylum Streptophyta; class Magnoliopsida; order Myrtales; family Combretaceae; genus Lumnitzera; species Lumnitzera racemosa. Next base: position 67,149,037 of record JAMXBC010000002.1, on the reverse strand, counting down.
ATAAGACCCTATTAGAAAATAAAATAAAGGAGGAAAAAATTTAGTGTTTATAGTTGCTTCTCTTTGTTGCAAAGTTTGAACAAGACATTGCTGCAAAGACAAAGAGACACTGTTTTCGCCCTTAAGATGACTATAAAATGACTAATTAACTACCCTAAACTCAATCTACTAGGGATTTGGTGAAGAAATGTAACCCGGTAATGCCTCTTTGGGCTCATTAACCTAAGTGAGAATGTCTCTAAGGGACAAGTAATGTTACTCTAGAATTGATTTGGGTAACCTGGTCATGCCTCTTTAGGCTCACTAACCTAAGTGGGAGCGTCTGTCGGGGACTAGTAACCCTAAGCTAGGATTGACCTAAAGAACCTGATCGTGCTTCACTAAACTTATTAACCTAGGTGGGAGCATCTCTCGTGGACTAACAACCCTAAATGTAGATTAATCTAAAGGACCTGGTCTTGCCTCACTAAGCTCATTAACCTAGGCGGGAGCATCTTTCAAGGACTAGCAACCTTAAGTGGGGATCAATCTAAAGAACTTGGTTATGCCTCATAAGGCTTACTAACCTAGATAGGAGTGTCTTTTAAGCAATAATAACCTTAAGTTGGGATTGATCTAAAGAACCTGGTTGTGCCTCCCTAGGCTTACTGACTTAGGTGGGAGCATCTCTCGAGGACTAGCAACCTAAAGCTAGGATCAATTTAAAGGACTTGGTCATACCTCACTAAACTCATTAAACTAGGTGGGAGTGTCTCTTGGGGATTAGCAACCCTAAGCTGGGATTGATCTAAAGAACTTGGTCGTGCTTCACTAGGCTCACTAACCTAGGTGGGAGCACCTCTCAAGGACTAGCAACCTTAAGTTTGGTCTTAATGTTGTGCCGTTTGGGCTTACCAAAAGGAACTAATGAAGAGAAGTACCCTACGGGCTTTTTGAGAGAAACTTGGTGAAGGGAAGTACCTTATAGGCTCATTTGAAAGAATTTGGAAAAGAGATTGAGTTAAAATTGTGTTTTCAAAGGCTAATTAAACAGTTAAATATAGAAGGTGATTGCCTTATGGGCTAACCAAAAGAAGCTGATGAAAAGAAGTGCCTAAAAGAGGGGCCTAATGGGCTTGCTTAAAGAAATCAAGCATCCTATGGGCTCACTAAAAGATCTTTGAAGAGAGTTAAATGTATGGAAGAGGGATAGCCCTTTCAAGAGCTGATTTGAGGAAAATATTTATAGATGAACCCTTTAATGAAAACCATTTTTGTTAAGAAAGATAGGGAATGATTTCCTTGGGAATAATGGGAATGACGCTAACTATTGTGGTCGACTTTTTGAAATGGATTGAAAACTTGGCCACATGGGCTAACATGGACTTAGAATAAAGATACTTTCTCTCCCTTTTCCTTTTTCTCTTTTCTCTCTCTCTTCTATTTTTCTTTTCTTCTTCTTCTTCTTTTTTTTTTCTTTTAGTTTACTAATAGTAAAGAACCCTTCCTCAATAATCACATGGGCCCTCTTATGTTTCCTTTAGCCTTGATGCTAAGCTACTTGGTGGGGACATGTGATTTCAAACATCCTTATTTTTTAAGCAAAAAGGTAACTCATGGCTATTTTAGTCGAAAAGGACTTCCTTGCAAACTTTTGGCCTAAATTACACTCTTTGCATGTGATATGTCTTGATTAATCCATTAGGTCTTTTTTTATTTATCATTATGAATTTAGCCTTTTGGTTGAAGAGTTTCAAAAGGGACTAATGAAGAAGCTTATTTTGAAAGAAATATTAATCCCAAGTGTACAAGTTAAGAACTTTAGAAAAAATTAGAAATATACTTGCTCCAGTTTCAAAAACAACTCTTATTAAAGATAAATTAATTTTTAGGATCGAAAGAGTTTTTATTTTATAAGGGTGGTACTGTCAGTGGGAAGGTCTAGTGTACTTTGGCATAAGAGAGGTTTCAAAGTGGATATAGAGCTTTTGGGTTTCTAAGCTCAAACTGTGGTATAGAGCTTTATGTCTTTAGGGCTGTTTGGGCTTTGACTTTTGATTTGATTTGGCTACCCTTATTAGGATATGATTTATCTCTTAAGGCTTTTGACTTACACTTAGGACCAATTTTCCAAATTCTTTTCTTCATCTTTTTCTTTTCTTTTAATGTTGTTATTACTTTTCCCTATTGTTCTTTTGTTGTTCTTTCTTTTTCTTTTGGCCCTTAGTCTCCATTGCCACGTTTTTGCCTCTTAAGCAAACTAGGGTCCTAAGTTTATGTATTTCTATTGTATGAGCTCAAGTGAGGTAAGTATAAGCTCGAGGTGTTTAATAAAAAGATATGGCTCTTCTTCATTTCAATAAAATAACTTATCTAAAATAAATGCTTCTTGGGAATTTAACGTCATTGAAGCAAGCACAAACCAATTTTAATTCCTTTCTCCTTATCAATGACCCTAACCTCTAAATTACCTCATTGTAGGGTGATTCTTGACATGGTTTAAATTTGAAAATTTTTTAAATGGGTCTAACGAGGTGAATAAGAGATGATCGTGTGTAAGGCTTCAAGTATGGCCGATAAACTAAACCATAAGTAGGGCTATATTAGTCTTTAATTCTTTATTCTTCTCTTCCTATAGATGACTAAGTGACCTGGCTTGTGCTGCTAGTAGTGTTGGGACATAAGATTTCCCCTCTAAAAATTGGGTTATAAGCTTTGTAATCCTACGATGTATGTGAAATATCCCATTAAGAAACAAAATTGTTCCAAATGCTGCCAAGATATAGGCGTTGATCTTATATTGCTGCCAATCATCAAAGTAGTTATAGAAGAGTTTCTAGTTATAGCTGGATGAGGTTACGAACCAAGTAAAAAGATTATCTAAATTAATAATTCTCCTATGGGGATCTATCTGCATTCTTCATAGTTTTGATTCATAGAGGCCTAAAAGCTTTTTGAAAATCTTTATACTGTTAACCGTGATATCTAGGACATATTTTCCATTTCCAACAGAGGGGACTCTCAATAGATAAGAGTATTCTTCAACGGTTGGGCTTATTCAACATGGGCTAAAGTGAAAAGACTGATTCTGAGGATCCTAAAAGTAGACCAAAGCCTATACCAGGGTGATATTGGTCTGGACTTTGAGTAAAGAGAGGATGGGTTTAATCTTGTCTTCAATGAATTTTTGGTAGTTTGGATCCAAAAATTGAAACCATGTTTCAAGCATCCCTTTGGGCTCTAAAGGCTCGTGGATATGGACTTCTTTAAAAAGGGCATTTGTAAAAGAGGACTTAACCATTTGCTACAACAAAGATGAAAGGAAAAATTACATCAGAAATATATTATTTATACAAGGATTACACCAATATTGTAAAGGAAGAGAACATTTATAGGGATAAGATTAGGAAATGTCATAGATTTTTTTTTTTTTAAGTATTGCCTACATCGTATCAATTTGCTGATTTTGGGAAGAGGGTTCATGAATGCAATTAGGGTAGGTTCTAAAATGGTCCTTAAGTTGTATGACCTCACTTATTAAAGAATACTTTCATTGGTCACATTGAGATTTAGTGAGGTAGTCTAATCAAGCTCGAGCGGTGGTTATACCACAGCACCCGAAGCCTACATAATGGCCCCTCTCCTAAGGTCCTAAGAGGGCTTGGGTCTGACAGCATCTACCCTGCAACAAATGACCCCCTATATCCTAGTGCATATGATATGTAAGATAATAGTATAGACATGAAGTGAATAATAGAAACTGAAAGTGAATTCTAAGAGAAAAATAGGGAAAGGAGCTTCAGGTTTGTTTTTTTTTTTTTAACAACATTGGCTTATTAGCTATTCGCCAAACCTTAAAGAATGTATGTAAGAAGGGTAGGTTTTAGAGGTCCTTAAACTCTATGACCATATACGTTTCTAAAAACAGTTCCTTAGTCACATTAAAGTTTAAGTGGGGTAGCCTAATTGACCCCGAACGGTAGTTGCCCTGCTACACTTAGAACTTATATAATGGCTCTTTCATCCTAAGGTCCCAAGACGACCTGGTTTTGACCGTATCTATGATGCATTCATGGTATGAGAAATAAATTCCCCCCTTAAATAGTTAAATAAATCAAACTAAACCTACAAAGATGTTAGTACAATTATGATACAAATAAAGAATGAATAAGTAAATAAACTAAACTAAGGTGATTTTTAGGGATTAATTTTAATTTTGGAAAGTCAAGTGGTTACCCCTCTTAGCGTTCTCAATTGAGTCGCTAAGTTATTGAGCTTGGTTTTTCACCTCCTGGTTCTTTTAAAATCAAATCTTCTTTAAACCAACCAATGTTAAACTCTTACCCATTTAACATTGACCCCCAACTAAGATTTAAAGAAAATCGGTTCTTTTATATCTTGAAATCATCTTGGAGTTGCCATCTGATCAGAGTTGGGAAAAAGAGTTAAGTTGTAACCAATTGATAATCTATTGGGTGAATTAGTTATAACTTAGCCACTAGTCTTTCGATAATTCTTTCTTATTTTTATTGTTTTTCTTTTATATATATATTTTCTTTTCTTTATTACATTTACAATTGGAAAGTAAAATGAATAAAAAGAAAAGTAAAATAAATAAAAAAAATACGGATTGAAATTGGTTCGAATTATGGAGGGGCTTTGGAAGCATGGGTCAGTTCAGGGTATGGGTCAAGGGTCAATTCTCAAGCCAAACTTTGGATTGGGTTTAGGTCGATGTGCGAATTAGGTCGGGTTGCCTCTACCTCCACTTCAATAGTAGTTGCCAGGTACGGTTCAAGGCAATTTGGACTGAATTTCTTGTAGGTTAGGACGAATTAATGTGTTTTGAATTAAAGATAGTAAGGGTAAAGAGGATGCCATGGCTTGGGTAGTTGTTTGGGTGGTGTTGCAAAGTAGAGGGTGAAGGTAGTTGTGTGCCACATGCGGTGGAGGTTGCTAGGTGTTAGGGAAAGGCATGGCTTGGGGCTTTGGGTGGTAGTGAAGTTGGCTGTATGATTGGTTAGGGGTGAAAGTGGCTAGATGAGGTGGTTTAGGGTAGAGAAGGAGTAGTGGTTAGGGTTTTGGGGGTTGGTGGTGTACAGTGTGATTAGGGGTTATGACAAAGTATAGGGTTTGTTGTGTTAAAGAGCTTAAAGTGTGGAGGTTACAGCCGTGGTGTTGATTTCGTTAGAAAGGCACTATGGGTAAATTCCAAGCTAGAGAGAGAGAGGGAGAGCTTTGATTAAAGAGAGAAAATGAGAGAGAGAAGGTTTGTGATGATTCTGTAATTGTGTGTTGATTTCCTCCCCATATGAACTCCTTAATACCCCTTTTTATACATGAAAACGTCCTAATAATCAAGGAAAGTTAAAATCCTAGTAAATGAATAATGCTGAGATTTAAGTTTTTTTTTCAATTTTTGGAGCTTGATTTGAAAGGTCAATTAACTAAACTTAGAATCGTTCTTGACACCAATCCATAGTAGGCCATGTGAAGGATGAAATTGCATAATTAATTAGTGTGTTTTAATAAGAAAAATGTGCGAAATCAAGGGCTAAAGTGAGGGTGGGTTGGGCCTATTATTGGCTAGGAAAGAGGAGGAAATCAATGGAAAGGGAAAGAGAGAGAAAATGTTGACATTGCATTGCATTAGCCGTACGAACCAACCAAACACCGCTACGTTTCCTTACGTGACATGTGGTAACTGATGTGGCATGCCACGTAGTACATCGTTAGCATACGTCTAATCTGATATTGCTGCGTGTCAAGATACGTATCACATTGAGATTCTGATACGTGGTAGTTACTCATTATCTGAAAAAAAAAAAAAACCTTTTATGCCCTTAGTAAGATTCGAACCCCTATCTTCTTACTTAAACCCAATGCCCAATCCATATGCTTATTCATTAGGTCGTTAGCCTATACCCTCTCCATATGTGCAATTAAATTACACATATAGACTAAGTCAACCTGGGTTAGATTTAAATCTAAGTCTAGAGCCAACAACCTAACTTCTAAACATATTTTAAAAATTAAAAAATATATTCTATTAAATTTTTATTCTCTAAAATCTTCAAATTTTTTTATTTTTTTAACTTTTCAATTTTCTAAATTTTTTCAATTTGTTATTTTCTAAATTTCTTATTTTTTGTGTTTTCTTCCTAATTTACTATTTTTAATATTTTTCCTAGATTTCTTTTTTTTTTGTGCTTTTTCTTATTTTTTTAAATTCTTATTTTTTCTAAATTTCTTTATTTTTTAGGTTTTCTTTAATTTCCTTTTTTTTGTGTTTTTCTTGATTTAAGACCCCTTGAGAAAATAAAATAAAAGGAGCACAAATTAGGTGTCCACAATATAGATATATAGTTATATATATATATATATATAGATATATAGTTCTTTTTTTTTATTCATTAGCTCTATGTACAATTTGTCGAAGTAATTATCACACCCTTAATTGGTAGAGTTGTAATAGTCCACTATATAAAATAATCTAAGATAAAAGTTGACTTAATAGCTGCTATCATAAATATAGCCTAACTAGGTTGAATAAGACTCAACTAGCTTCAAGCATCCAGTAGTATACCTATTATTAGTAGAACATGTGGTATTTTCTCGAAAATGTTTATATAAGAAAACCTATGGTACACATTTTAGCAGTTGATTTGTATTTACATAACAATATTTACATGAAAATATTTTATTTTCACAGAAAAATTTCAAAAGCTGCAGATACATATGTACAAATTAATAAAAAAAAAAACTAGTGGTCACCTAATGAGACTAGTTATTTTTCCCAAAAGAACAAAAACTTGCAAAGTGGTCCAGTTTTGATAGTCTTCATACGTCTGCTCACTCCCTAACCCCTCGTGTGCTAACTTATGGTTAGGTGTATCACTGCATCTTTATTCTTTAGTTTGTACCTACAACAGAATCTATTAAGATATGACTAGCTTAGTAAGTGGGACAAAAATAGAAGAGTACAATACAAACATAAGCAAGGTTATTAATTCTTAATGAAATGCAATGCAAATAATCATATGAAACATTACATAATGTCATTCAATCCATTATGAAATTAGAGAAATTGCATCCATTCTAACCTAGATTCAAGAGTTTCAACATGACTCAAATCAAGCCAAATCTAGGCTTGCACAATGGAGAACAACCTTCTCCCGAGACTACCTTCGAATAATTGTTCCCAACTTTAGTACGACTTTCTCTCCTATCACTTAGTGCGATTAGGGGTAAGGAAATGACCATTTCAGTTATCTTCATTAAAGGGATCAATATTTGGTTTAATGCACCTAACTATTTCCCTTAATGGGTTGTCATACATGTCTAATTATATTAGAGGTTGGATTTTTTATTAATTTCATTTAAAGGTTGCTAAGCAAGTTTGAAGCAAATCAAATAACATGAAATCATGCAAAACAGCACTCCAAGGAGTTCAACTCTCGTCACAAATCAAATTCTCAATCACATAAATAGCGTGCACACAAGCAGCTAAGTTACAACTACAAACAGAAATGCTTTTAAGCCTCTAGATACTCTGTTATAGTACCCAACAAAGCGAGGAAGCTTTGATCCCAACTTACCTTAATATAGTGTCACATTATCCTTAAACGTTGTGCATCTCTTCATTAATGATCCCTAAAAATTTAATATACAACTTTAGTTTTTAAACATCATTTGCAATAAGAGTTCATTTTCAATATCAAGTATGTTTTCAATTTGAGTTAAGCAAGTTTCCTTAACCATTTATTAGCTTTTAGTTAAGTAAGATAGGTTTTGACTAAGTTTTCAACTAAGGTTTTGACCTAACGTACTAATATAAGTTCTTATCGAAGAAGTTTCTAACGTCTGCTTTGAATTTGGTAAGAGTAGAGAGTTTATAGACAAATTGCTTTTTGACCTACCGTCTAACTTTTGGTGTGATCAAAATATGCATTACCAAACTACGTTCTGCCTAATTTTTAATAGAGTTTCTGACCCTATTGTTACTCCTATACTTCATTACTTTACACTTAAATTCAACTTACCTTAAGCCATAAAACTACAACAAACTTATATTTATAGCATGATAACAACTCAATTCTTACAGCCACATATTACACTTCTTCATCTAAACTTCACATATGTATAAATTTCTTAAGAAAACCTTAAAATTAAGCTTATATGATACCAAATTTCAATTTGAACTAGAAATACTCAACTTAAAACTTGAAATTACTCACTTTTAGTTGTTGCATGACTATGAATACAGATTAAAACATGGTTTTGTGAAAATCTAACAAAGATCTTTTTGAAAAACTCAATGGCAAATTGTTTTGTGAAAAACCAATTTTTTTCCAAAATCTAACAACATGATTTTCAAAATCTAATTACATAGCATATAAATATAACTTTTTAAGAGTTTACTCATAAAAATTCAAGCTAAACTACAATAATTGGATTTTTAGAAATGAGTTCAAAATTTTGAAAATCTGGTTTGAAATAAAAAATACTTAGGAAAACTAAGTTTCAAAATTTTTGGAGGTTATTTACTATTTTATTGAATTTTAGTTAAATTCAAGGAAGTTCAAACACTTACCGAAACTTAGTACTTCGGTCATCGTAGGGGAAGGGGAATGTGTTGGTTAGGTTAGGTGGTGGCTACTCCTTGAGGCAATGAATATATATTTATGCAATTTTCTTTTTGTAATTTTCCTCCCTACTTACTTTACCCTAAACTTTTACTAACAAAGTTTTTTATTTTTTATTTTGGTCCTCTAAACGTTCAAACCCTTATAAGAAAAGTAGTTTGCTACTTTTATGGAGAGATTTTGGGGTGGTTTGAGCTTTTTCTCCCTTTAAACAAGTGTTAGCTAACTATATTAGATGTCCTAAGTTGGTCTTGTATAAATTCTATATTTATTCAGGTTGCCATGCATCATGGAAAATTTTTCTAATTGCCATGCAATTTTTTCCTTGTTCTCTTTCATTAATTTAGTGAACTTTTCATATATTCGAGTATTTTTAGTAATTACAAGTATATATATATTTATATAATCATTATATCCGATGTATATATATTTGTCTTTTGCATATTATTTTATGTCCATTAATAGTTTTATTACTCATATAATTTATCTCTAAAATTTCGTTAACTAACACAGTCTAATTTACACATTTTCAAAACTTATATAATAATATGGTAAATTTTCACTATTTTAGCTATATTTTTAATATTTTATTTTATTCTCGAGATTAAAGCTTACGGGACCTCCTTGATTAATATTACTAATCTGTTCATGAATTGCTGACTTAATTGTGTTGCCTTCCTGAACGCCCTAAATCATTCGCCTAGAACTTAGTCGTATAAGTACGGGGCTTACATTTCCAGCCCACTTCAGAAACATTCTAGGTAGTAGTTCTTCATTGCATTCTTTGGCTCCTATGTTATTTTTGCTTTTAGACTACTGCCCCACTAAGCTTTCACATATTCCACTTCATGATCTCTTAACTTTTGAATTTGATTCTCTAATATCTTATTTGGTTTCTCCTCAATAGTATAATCTTTACGAAGATTTACTGGTTTGAATTCCAATATTGTATATGGATCCTTCATGAATTTGTGCAACATCGAAACATGTAAAACATCATGATATCTTAATAAGCTTGGGGGTAAAGTAATTTGATATGCTACATCTCCTATTCTTTCCAATACTTCGAACAACCCAACAAATCAAGGACTTAACTTCCTTATGGTACCAAATTGTTTTAAATGTCTAAAAGGACTTATCTTTACATATACATGATCCCTTATTGCGAATCGTTTCAAATCTTGCTAGCTTTGATAATGATCCTATGCAACTTTTACTCTTTCTTGTATTACCTTCACTTTTTCATTCATGTAGTGAATTATGCTGGGTCCTATCATTGCTTGTTCGTCACTTTCCCAGAGAAGTGGCGATTTATATTTGCTCCCATACAAAGCTTTGTACGGGGCCATCTATATTATTTCTTGATAACTATTGTTATAAGCGAACTCTACTAATGGAAGTTATTGATCCTAATCACTCCGAAATCCATCATATAGCCTCTCAACATATCCTCCAATGCCTAAATCACTCTTTCTCTTTAACCATTCATTTGAGGATGATAAGTCGTACTAAATTGTAACTTGGTTCCTAAAGAACGGTGTAAACTTTCCTAGAACTAACATACAAAATGACTTCAATGGTACACTATGTAATGTAACAACTTTGTGCAAATATACTGAGTTAACTTATCCATTAAATCACCAATTCAATAAGATAAGAAATTAGTACTTTTTATCAACCTATCCTCAATAACCTAAATTGAATCATGACTTGCTCTTGTCCTTGAAGTCCCATAACAAAATCCATGGTAATAGATCTCACTTCCATTAAGGTATTTCCAACAGTTATAACAATCCACTAGGTCTTTGATATTCAGCCTTCACTTGTTGACATGTAGTACTTCTAATCAATGTCAGGTAAGTATTCCTAGTCAAGTTATAGTCTAGTTAAAATGAATGTGAGTTCGAGTATTGATCCTATAAGGACCATTCATGTGAGAACCTATTTACAAGCAATTAACCCTAAAAGGTCTAATTATCAAACTTAATAATAGAAGGATAATTGTAATTAAATGGTAAAAATGTGTAAAAGACAATAATTGAAATAGGAACAATAAAATATATAAGAATAATTAAATAACTAAACTAATCAAAACTAAAACTAATAGCCATGTATAGATTAATTAAAGGATATAACTTATAAGGGAAAAAAGATACTTGGATCTTTAGAGAATTCACCATCAATGAAGAGGAAGTTGTAAAATCAAAAACCTACTTCGAGAAATCAGATTGCATAATTTAGGAGTTAGAAAAAATAGGGAAGAGCTTTAGAAGTGTCAATAAGAAGTTTTGTAGAAATTAGTAGGAAAATAGAGCAAAATAGGAGGAATTTGGGTTCCTTAGGCTTACCACCACCTTGAAGTGGAACAAAATCACCTAATAATAGGAGAGGTAGCACTAGGATTGGTAGACATACCCCATCCCTAGATGGTAGCTAGATCTTCAAACAATGGTAAGATTTTGGTTTTGATTGATTTTTTTTTTCTAATTTTCTAAAAATAGAAAATATGGTCCAAAAATTATGATTTTTGGTTTCCACTAGTAATTTTTCATGCAGAATTTAAAAATGAAACTAGATACCTAAATTCCAAATAGATATATGTGCTCTTTAAAAAATTAGGACAAAAACGAATTTTTACTCTAGTTTTCGAAAGCCTAAATGTTGTTGCTTTGATTTCAAAATTTTTGTACAAGCATTTCTAGGTGTCTACTTTAATCCCATGAAAAATGGTTTTGTAAAATTCAGAAGTTGAATATTTTAGGTGATTTCCATTTAGCTTGCTTACAAGCGGAAATTTCCTTTAAAGAGCATCTAATTGAGTAATTTGGTTACTAAGTGCTGGTATATAACAATATTTGAGACTTGAAGAATTGGGCCGGAGTAATGAAGTATGGAAGCAAGGGTGTTGATGTTGGAGTTGGGCGATTTAATGATTTAAAGAGTGTTTTGTGCAAATCAGAATGTAAATCAAAACATAAAGTAGAAGGAAATGTGAAATAACTTAGTGTACATAGCATAAGTCAGAAGGACCTTATATGTAGAGGAAAAGTTAGAAATTGGGTTAGAAAGTGTTTGAGTTCAAAGTTGTTGTACAAAGAATAATACCAAGACTTGGACCCCAAGTGTAAGTAAGTTAGTAACCTTGCTTATACATGATGTATATTGACCTTAAATGTTGTATACGTTTTGTGTAGTTGAAACAAATGAGGAGGAGCATTAGGTGCAAGGGTAAGCTTTTGAGGGAAATCACTAAGAGACCCTAATAAGTGGTTTGCTTGTATTTTAGAGTAGATTTTATCTACTCCTAACTTTTCTAAGTGCAACATATGTGCTTGATCTTGTATGTAAATATGATATGTCTGATGAGTTGCTAAAATGATTCTTGACTTTCTAGATTTAAGTATTGCTAGTTAACTCATGTTTTTGTTATTGTAATATGTGTTCCTACTGGGCTATTTTTTGGTTTGTGATACATGGTTCTACATTAACTTGATAAAAGAATTAGGTACTAACTTAGCTTCTTAAGGTGTTCACTTAAGTGAACTAGATATTGATGCTTTAGAATTTTAAGGAAATATAGGTAAAAGCTGGATAAAGAATTGAACTTACTTAATACTAATGTGATAAATGATTAATGCATTCATGGCATAGTATGTCAAGAAAGTGACTTGTCGGTCATTTTTGTATGCTTTAGAGCTTGCTAGGTTGAGTTTGATTGAAAAGCTGAATTTTACTTAACAAGCGATTTGTTTAGTAAAAACTAGGTTTTTTGTGCATATAGATTTGCATTGACTAGTAATCATAACCATAATTGTAGTTGCTTCTAGGTTGAGTGATACGTTGCACCAAGAGCATACAAGGGCAACGGTATTAGGGTAGGTCTAACTTGCAAAAAGCTTGAAGTGAAAGGAGATGAAATGCGAAAAACTGGAGATAAACAAGCAAACCACAAACAATTCCAAGGATGTGACACACTAAGGAAGCTTCGCAGACTCATAAAACTAAATTGATGTGATGTACAAGTAGCTCGGTGGGGTTACTCATCACCTAACCTTGCTTAAAGGTTAAGATAAGAGTAACAAAAGAGGGGTAAGCACATAGCTTATGAAAGAGAAGTATATTCAATATCAAATGATTGTTGCAGTTACATATTACAAAATGTATTTATACCCGAAAAGTTAGGGCAAGCTACTTAAAAATGAAAAAAGATAAAAAGGGTATTATCTAAAAGAAGTAATGTATAGGAAATAATAAAGGGTATAAATAAAAATTCAGAGAAATTGGTGATTGGTGTTGTGAATCCTATCATGTAGGGCTTGGACATGTAGCAAGCCATCATTAGGGGCACTTTTGGCATAAATAGACAAATTATATAGTCAGGTTGGGGATTACTAAGTAGAGGTGTCGAGTAGACCTAGGGGTTCTTTTGAGAAGATGCAGATTCAAATGTGCTCTAAGGTTCTCAGTACCAATACCATGAGCAGTTGATTGACATGGTCATGATTGAGTAGACGTATGTAGGACCGAGCCATTAATGGAGAATATTTTTGTTAGGCACTTGATTATTGACAAATAAGAAGTTACTTGGCTTGGCCTGTAGAGTTAGTCAATAGTGATGATCAGTTTGGGCTCAACAGGAGTTGGCTAAAATAATAGAGTCTACTTCGTTAGTCCCTCGAGCTCGAGCTTGGGTTAAAGGTCTAGTTATTTGATTCCTATCATCCCCTTTAGGTTGATTTAGATTTGGGATCAAATATGGTTGGTCTCCATTTAGTTCTTCTTTAGGTTGATAGGGGTTGAGGTTAGTCGTGTTAAAGGTGTCAGAGACTCTATAGTCTTTAAGTAACTCTAGTCGATAGGTACTATTGTTGATCTTTTGGAGTACGTTGAAAGCACCTTTGGCTTGGGAGGACAACTTATTCCTTCTCTTGTTTGGAAACTTCTCCTTGCTCAAGAGTAGCCATACCAAATCATTGGGTTGAAACTATACTGACTTCCTCCCTTTACTCTTTTCCCTCAGCTTCTTAGCAACTTAGTCAATCTACTAGGTAACATTCTCGTAGATCTACCGTAAAGATTGTGCTTAGGCTCTTGCATCAAGATCTTCTTGCTTAAGCATGGGTACTAGGGCACGATCAAGACATAGATTTGGATTGAAGCTATAGACAACTTCAAAGGTTGTTTGTTTGGTGGTGTCATATGTCATGCAGTTATAAGCAAATTTCACCATAGGTAAGAAAACATCTCAATCGGCTAAGTTCTTCCCACTGTAGCTTAGAGCAGTGATCCCAAAGTGTGATTAGCCACCTTTGTTTAGTCATCAATTTGGGGATGACAAGAAGTGCTGAATAGTAGTTTTGTCCCCATATGATGCCAAAGAGTCCTCTAAAAATGGTTTAGAAATTTTAGATCTCTATCCGATACTATGCTTTTTAGCATGCCATGTAAGCGTACAATCTCTTGTAAAAAATGGAAAGCAATAGTTGAAGCATCGTTAGTTTTAGAGCAGGACACAAAGTGTGCCATTTTACTAAATCTATCTATGAAGACCATCATAGAATCTTTGCCTCAAGTAGTTCCCAACAATTCGAGAATAAAGTCCATGCTCAATTTAGTCTAAGGTGTAGTCGACATTTGACCCTTTGCATGGAACATAAGCCTCAACAATGCAATGCACATCTTACCTCTTCTTAAGCCAAAAGAACCTTCTACTTAATAGCTTATACATCCTCTTCTCTCCAAAATGGCCGGAGAGTCTTCTACCATAAGCTTCCTTTACTAACAACTTTTGTATAAAATAGGATGGTACACATAGTTTTCCGCTTTAGAGTAGATAGCCATCTTCCATATGGTAGTCATCCACCATTCTTCCTTCAATACGTCGTCTAAATATAAGACCAAGATGGGAATCTTGAGGATATTGCTCCTTATTGCTCACAAATCCCATGAGTCTCATCTATAGTTCAATCAAAAGAACATGTTAGTATGATAAGGCATTAACAACCACATTGGCCTTGCCCTATTCTTACTTGATCACAAAGTTGAATCTTTTAAGGAATTCAATCCTTCACACTTACCTCTTTGATAATTTGGGTTGACTTCTAAGGTGTCTCAAGGACTCATGATTTGTATAAATGAAAAATTCTCTCAACAATAGGTAATGTTGCTATACTTTGAGCACTTGGATAGGTCTAGGAGTTCTTTGTCATATATTGAGTAGTTCAATTGAGGTCTTCTTAGCTTCTTGCCATGGTAAGCAATTGGTCGACCTTCTTACATCAAGACTACACCTATTCCAATGCTTGAAGTATCACATTCGAGCTTAAAAATTTTCTCGAAGTTGGGCAAAGCTAATATTGGTGTAGAAGTCAATCTTTCCTTTACCTCAACAAAACTTCTCTCATCTTTCTCTCCCCACTTGAATTCAACATTCCTCTTTGTCAGCTCAATAAGCGGTATAATAATGGTATTGAAACTTTTAGTGAATCTTCGGTAAAAGAATGCCAGTCCATGGAAACTTCTCTCCTTGACACAAGTGCTTAGTATTGGCACTTAGATCTTTTCATCATCAACTTATAAGCCTCCTCTATTAACTACATATCGTAGAAAATCACTTCCTCTTAGTAGAAATAGCACTTCTTCAAATTACTAAATAATCTCTCAGCAGGGAATACATCAAACATAGTGCGGAGATGTTTAGAGTGGTTTGGCAGGTCAGCACTATATATAAGGATGTCATCAAAATATACCACAACATACTTTCCAATCAAGTTTCTCAACACATGATTTATCATTCTCATTAAGTTGCTTAGGGCATTTGATAAGCCAAAAGGCATTACCATCCACCTATAAAGACCATGCTGAGTCTTGAACACAGTTTTCCACTCATCTCCCGACCTCATCCGCTTTTAGTGGTGGCTAGACTTCAGATCAGTTTTACTAGAGACCCTAACTCCATTAACTTTATCTAACATGTCATCTAACCTACATATAGGATACCAATACTTGATTGTGACCTTGCTCATGGCTTTACTATCTATTCACATATGCTAGGTACCATCCTTTTTCGGCATAAGGAGCATTGGCACAGCATGTGGGTTGAGACTTTCCCTTACATATCTCCTTTCTAGTAGCTCATTAACTTGTCTTTGGAGAGCTTGTTTAGGATTCATCCAATAAACTAGCTTATTCAGTAGGGTAATATTGGGTATTAAGTCAATGTAATGTTCAATGCCACGAAAATGGGGTAATCCCTTAAGTAATTGCTTAGGAAACAGATTGGTATACTCATCTAATAGCTCCTTGACCTCTAAGGGTAGCTTAATTTGCTCATTTAGCTCTAATAGTCGTTTAACTAATAGAAAGGTTGACATGTTGACCTTAATAGCTTCTTAGAGCTTGACTCTACTTAGAATTAAGGCCTTCTTAGATCCTCGAGCAAGTTTACATTACAGCATGCTAACTTAACTCACTATCATAGGGTTCAAAGTAATCTTTCTTCCGTCTTTCTAAAACAGATTTGTGTTCTTAAAACCATCATGAATAATCCCTTGATCAAAAAGCTAAGGTCTACTTAGCAACACATGAGACGTACACATGGGCAACACATCACAAAGAATTTCATTAGAATAATTTCTAATAAAGATTAATAGTATCACTTGCTAAGTGACATGTAGTGCTCCCACCCCATTTAGCCAATGTAACTTATACGGCTTCTGATGTGAGATAGTCGGCAACTTGATTTTCTTAACTAAGTCAATAGATGCCACATTGGTAGAGCTTCTACGGTCTACTATGAGTGCATAAACTTGCTCATTTTCTTTATAAGTGATGTGGAATAAGTTCTCTCTCTACTCCTCCTTAGTAAGGGGTTCTATACTCATCATGCGCTAGACAACTAATGTTAGTTTGTTTAGATCCTTAGCAAACACATCCTCTTTAATAAGCTCATCTTCCTAGTTGGTATCCTTTTAGGAGCACTCTTCTCCTTAGGCTCCTTATCAGTACTATTTACATTAAGTTTCAAAATGTTGTTTTTGATAATCATAGTTCTTTTGTTCGGACATTAGGTGGCCATAAGCTTAAACTCTTAACACTTAAAACACTTGATTTGGCTCATCTTCCTTCCAGATCCTTATCCCTTCTCACAGGTTCTTAGCGGCCCTTTACCATTAATTGGTTGGCTCTTCTGTTCAACTTTAACATTTGTTCTTCTACTTGGCTTAGCATTTTGCTAAGCTTGGTAACTTCCTTAAGCGTATCGCTTAATTAGGTTAGTTGGCTCATTAGAGGTTAACTCGGCCTATTTTTCCTCTATCTTTCTACGCGTTGGGCTATTCTTATGGCCTCGTCCAACGTAATAAACTGTTGAAGCTCCATAATATCTTAGATGTCACCTCTCAATCCAATGAGAAATCTAGTTACCATTCAGGTTGATAGTTCCTCTACTTCATGTAGAATCATGAGTATTTGGAACTCTTGAACATATTCATCAACAATTCGGCTTCCTTGCCTCAACTCTTGAAGCCGAGCAAAAGTATCTTGGAAATATATATCCGACACAAATCTATTTATAAGTATCCTCTTCATCTTAAGCTAAGTGTTTACTTCCTTATATCCTTCTTGTTTTCTCATAATTTGGATGTTCTTCCACCATATTGCTGCATAACTTAAGAACTCTATAGCAGCAGCCCTTACTTTCTCATGGTCTTCATATTAGTAATAATAAAAAACATGTTCTACCTTCTCTTCCCAATCTAGATAGTCATCAGTGTTTCCAAAACCATTAAAGCTTAGAATTTGAGGCTTCATATGGTCAATAGCTTAGGATGCTCAAGCTCGCTCTTCTTCCTCATTGTACTCTTCTTCTCTTTCTTCATCAATATCACCTAGATCAATTCTTCTTCACATAAGTCCTCTTACTCCTCCGTCTTGATCTTGTCAAGTTGGGGTTTGTCTTCTCATACGCTGAGTAGCTTGGGGATTATTCTACATGGCCTCGGTAGGTCAAAAGGCCAATGCATTAATAGCTTTAATCAAATCGGCTATAAGGTTAGCCATCTCATCAATTTACTCATTTGTACTTTTAAGGGTGTTTTGGGGTTATTGTCCATGGTAGACAATACCATTGTTGTCATCTCTAATACTGGCATTGACACTTAGATCTTTCATCCTTCTGATAAAGCTCAATAGACAAACTCAAAGTCTACGAAACAAGACATTGTTTTCTTTATCCAAACAATTCGCACACATACTTCTTCACTCAAAAGTTCAAACTAACTATGAGCGCAGGAAATACTCTAAAGAATAATAAACCATGTTGAAACTTGCTATTTTTGTAAGCTCGAAATAGAGAAAACAAAGTATTTTGCAATAAAGGTCTCATAGCAACAACGAAACTTCCAATACTCTCCAAAATACTTAAACTAATCCCTCTTGTATTCACATCACACTTGAAAATAGTACTATACACTACACAGCAACAATCTTAACTAAATAATAACTTACCTAAACAAACCTTTACTCTAATACCAAGATGATACACCACGCCAAGAGCATACAAGTGCAACAATATTAGGGTGGGTCCAAGCTTGTAGAAAGCTTGATGTAAACCCTACTTTTAGTGCGCCTAAGACTTGATTAAGAGTACCTTCCGAACGTTTCCAAAGATCAACTAAACCAAAAACTTAAGTTTATATTTAGCAACGAATTAAATTTTTACAATTCGAAAGCCAATTGTCGATAAAACCCGAACTTGAAGAACTGCAAGCTCTAAAGTTACTTAAAACCCTAAACCTTAAAACCATTAAGGAATTTTAACCTTAAGTAATTAATCAATAATTTAATTTGAATAATATCATTCAACTTTAGAAAATTTCACAATTTTATAAAAATCAAATCATAAATTACAAAACAATGTGAGATGAAAACCTAAAAACAATTTCCTATAAGGCTATGCCCTTATATTCATGTATAAGCCTTATACATAAATAAGTAGACCAACCAAACACTTTAGATAACTTATCAATTGAGATTTGGAATCATTTATCAATTGATAACCTATCAAAATCTAGTGATAAGACAATTTCTTTATCACCTCTTCACTTATACTACATATGAACAACTTTTCACAAGATTTCATAAGCTTAACTTTAATAAATGAGATAAGACCACTCCATGGCCTAAAAAGAATTTAAATGGCAGATCTAAAAAGGGGAGAAAGGGGGGCCATGCACTTGTCATTCACCCATCAATCACTTCTTCTTACACATCACTATTCACACCTTAATGCTTACATCATCAATAGTTACAATTGTTGAATTTTGTGTAAGCTACAAGACAACACTTTCAAGACATTTAAACACTCATTCTCTCTCCATTTCCAACCGGCCACTCTCTCCATCATTTCTCTCCCTTTCAATTTTACTTTCACTTCATCTTTCTCTCCTTTGAAACAAACATAAAAAGGAGAAACAACCTTACCCCACAAAATCAACTTTTCTTCCATTTTTGAAGCTTCACTCACGGCATTTTTTTATTTCGTTCTTGTATCATTTTCTTTCATCATTTAAGACCTTTTAAGACCATTAGAATCTTCCACAAACCCCATTCCAAAAGACCAAAAGATTCGGGTTCCAAAAGGTAGTAAAAAGGAGGAGGCAAAGTTAAGAGCTTAAGTGGAACCTTAGTGCACAACCACCAAACTTTGCTTTAAGGATGAGTAAGTGTTTCTTGTGATATGTGGATTAGTATTTATGTTAGGAGACTTTGATTTCTTGAAGATATAAGTAAGTTTTAAGTTGTTATGACATCCAAAAATCGTTTTCAGAAACAAACCACGAAACCCTTACGTGAAGTTGAAATATGAGCATGTAAAGTTGGTGTTTTGTAAAGACATTTGTTTAATGCTTTGAATGGAAGATTTTAAGCTAAGAAAATCTTGAAATAAGAACTTTAATGAAGGAAGAGCATTCTGGACGTGAGGATTCCATAGTCATTTGGATGTTGATTTTGTTTCCATTAAGTTAAACATACTCAAATCTAGACTTAAGTTAAGGAAAAATCCATCATATGAGGTTTTATGAAAAAACCAACTTTGTATGACATGAGCTATGATATGGAGGTTTTATTAAGTATAAGATCTTTTATTTCTTTATGTGGAGCATGAGTTAAAGGATCATTTGATGGAAGAAAACTTAAGTTAAGATTTGGACATAAGTAGTCTAAGTGCATAATCTACTACCTAAACTTAAGGAAATGATGAAACAAGTTGAAAAACCAAGTAAGGACCCCTTGGAACCATCATGAACAGATCTGGAACGTAGAAGAAAGAAGCCTAAAAATACGATAAAAGTGAATGAACAAAGTGAAAAGATTAACTAAAGCAAGTATGGTAAGCATACAATGCTTAAAACTCAAAACTGAGCCTAAAACTCCCAAAACAAGCCTAGAACTCTAAGATGGGCCTTCAATGAAATTCTGACCAGCACCTTAAAACATTAAGAGATGATGTTTTGAAGCCCATAAAAAATCCACCTAAGGCCCCATAAGCCTACTAAAGTCACTAACTTTAGTTTGAACCAAAAACAAGCCCATTTGACAACTTAAGCCCACTAAAGGGCCCAAGAAGTGGTTGTTAGCCTTAGGACTATAAATCAAAGTTGTAAATCTGATCTCAAGGAGTATTTTAAGCTTAGGATAAAATCTTAAGACTAAGCCCAAAGAATTGATTAAGTTATTAAAAAGCCCATTTACCAAACAAGGCCCAAAAGTACTCCAACACATGAGGAACGCTGCTGTTCTAACCCATGGACAGAATTGTATACCTCATTTCAAAAATCTAACCTTACCACATTAAAGTAAACTCAAAAACGATGAAGATTGACTATAAGATCATAAAAATCAGATTTAAAACGAAAAAGTTATACGCGATTGAACTTTAGGTAAAAACCGGGAAAAATTATGAAAACTAGTTAAGAATATAACTTGAGGAAAATTTACTTAATTTCTTAAGTTTGTTTCAATTCCTTATAAAAATTATTTCAATGACCAGGGGACACTGTTTACGGAGACGACTTGCCTCCGGATTACTTTGATTGACCCACATGGTAGAGTGAATAAATTCCCGATAAATCTTTACTTGATTGTGCTTGTAGAGTAGATGGACCTAAACTTATATATATAAATTTGGATGCTTGTGGGATATGGGAGATGCATGTATATGAATTTATGGATGAATGTGATGACTTGTTAATTATATAATAATGGGAATTGTTTGTATTAATATATACATGTGAATTGTATGGAATGAAATTATTTGATCACCCTAAAAATCAAGTTAATTACTTATACGATTAAGAACTCAATGAATCATGCATTCCCAATATTGCATACAGATAACACCGACTGCCGCTTCATGTAGAAGATGGGAAGGGACTCATAGGAATACGAGTTTCCTACAGGATTGGGTACTAGCTATGCCATCATATATATTGAGTATCTGTCTTAAGCTGATGGGCTTACTAGACACTAGAAGACACCAACCATCGGTGAGGGGCTGAGTCTTCTGGCTTCTACTTAAGGCGTGTGTTTGTAGACTGTGGGGGCTACCACATCGCTAGACTTAGGATTTTAAAAGATATGATTTGATTTTGGTAAAGAAAGTATACATATATATATATATATATAGAGAGAGAGAGAGTTTTGTTTTGGCATGAGTACGATAGTGTAAATGAAATAAAACCCAAGGTCTGGAACCCGGATTTTGGTTTGGGTTGATTAATTATCTCCAAACCCCGACTTTAGGGGGCATAATTCTGAGTCATATGCAATTCCTAGGTCACTGCATGCGTTGTTTGGCATACTGATTGTTCATGCATTCATATGATTATGCATCTAATAAATTTCTATAATGTGGTACTGACGAGGGTATTTATCTCACTAAGCTTAAGCTTACACCCCTATAGATTTTTGTTGATGCAAGAGAACCTCTTTACTAATCCGGGCCGAGGGATGCCCATGGTAAGTCTCGTGTAGGGACGGGTCCGAGCGATCAGAGAGCGAAGAGGACTTTTTGTAATAGAATTATAGACATTTAAATATTTTTGTGTATTTGCTCATAACACAGATTTAATGCAGTTCCATTATGAACTGCATTTGTTTGTAATATTTTTTGGTGTGGATCCCATGAGCCCACACAATTAGCTAATCTATAACATAGAAGTAATTTTAGTTAAATTACTTTATATTACTTGTCTATGGGCCTAGTGGTAACGTAGAGTGGAAGGAGCCTTGTGTGTCGTATGAAAGGCCTATGATCACCAAGGGGGTTGATAATAGACCTTTATACGGTACATGGCGACCTACCATGACAACAATACTATTGGGTAGTGATACTTGAAGTAAAAGGTGATGAAATGTTAAAAAATGGAACAAGAAAATCAGATAAATAAGAAAACTATGAACAATTCTAAGGATATGACACATTTAAGAAACTCTGCAAACTCATAAAACTTGTTTGATGCAATGCATGAGCAATTCAGTAAAGTCACTCATTATCTAGCTTTGCTTAAGGATTATGATAAGAGTAAGAAAAGAGGGGTAAGCACACCAACTCATGAAAGAGAACTATATTAGATATCAGATGATTGTTGTAGCAACATATTACAAAGGGTATTTATACCTAAAAAGTTAGGGCACCTGACCTAAAAATAGAAAGGAAAAAAAAGGGTATTTTCTAAAAGAAGTGATGCATTAGGAATAATAAAGGATACAAATGAAAATTTAGAGAAATTGGTGATTGGTGTTGCAAATCCTATCACATGGGGGTTAGATACGTAGCAAGCGATCATTGGGGGGTACTTTTAGCATAAACAGAAAAATTGTACAGTTAGGTTGGGGATTGCTAAGCAAAGGTGCCGAGTAGACCTGGGGGTTTTTCTGAAGAGATGTGGATTCAGATGTGCTTTAGGGTTCTTAGCACCAATATTACCAAGATATTGGTCAGCATGGTCATGACTAAGTAGACGTGTGATAGGATTGAGCTATCAATGGAGCATATTTTAAGTTGGTACTTGATTACTAATATAAGAGAAGTTACTTGACTTAGCATGTGGAGTTGGTCGACAATGAGGATTAGGTTGGCCTTGGCAGGAGTTGGTTAGAACAATAGAACCCGCTTCATTAATCCTTCAAGACCTCGAGCATAGGCTTGGGTTAAAGGTTTAGTTGTTTAATTCCTATCACCAAGTTTGCTAGGTTTGTAGAAACTTGACCAGATGCCTAGATTAAGGTCGACCAACCAGATGAGGGCTATGGCTAGGTTAGGATATCGGTATCGAAGCATGCCATGTATATTAGCTTAGCATTCCATTATTACATACTTATGTTGTGAGTGAATTTGATATCATGTTGAGATATGATCTTGCTCTTAAGTTTGCTTCTTGTGAATGTCGTATTTTTATCTTGTCAATCCACTCTCACTCAGCTTATATTAAGTTGAGAGGATAAAATGTTTTATCTTTAGGTTTTGAATTAGATGCTAGGCTAAGTAACTAGTGGGGTTTACTTTTAGAGTACACTAAAAGAGTCAACAACGTTTTGAGAAGAATGTTCTAAGTTGAAGTGTAGTACTATTTTGGAGTATGTATAAAAAAGAAAAAAAAAATGTACTAGTGTTTATATGATCTTTTGAATATGTAAAAGTTTTATATATTTGAAGCTTAAAAGTCTATGGCTAAACCATACTAAAGGCACTAGTCATGTATTGTTTGTTGGAAATTTTGGGTTATTTGTAAATTTTAGCAGGTTTACTTGCATGAAGTAGCATCCTTTCTTGATTCAAGATGTAACATCCATTAAGTGGTATTAGTGCCAAGTTTGAGTATAAGTTAGGGACCATAAGTGTATAGGCATCTGTAAAATGTATGGGGTAGTTAGGTGATAAGGTGTAATGACTATCTAATATATTTGTCATTTGGTTTTTATGTAATGTTTGTATAGAAAATGATAGGAAAAGGATATGGAAGACCATTAGCCAATCGGGTATCGCAAGAGCATAGGGAAGAGTTGTAGCTATAGTCACAACCTAACTTAGCCTAACCTTACATAGTAATGGACTTGATGCGATAATTTGCAACAGTTATTTTACTAGATAGACATCCAAATAATTGGTGAAAGGGAAAGAAGTTGTCCTTAGCACCACCTATTGATTGCAATGCGTTTAGAAATGCTTTTCTAAAACATTAT
The DNA here is from genome assembly GCA_024138005.1 of Lumnitzera racemosa. Classification (NCBI taxonomy): domain Eukaryota; kingdom Viridiplantae; phylum Streptophyta; class Magnoliopsida; order Myrtales; family Combretaceae; genus Lumnitzera; species Lumnitzera racemosa. The sequence continues at coordinate 67,125,167 of JAMXBC010000002.1, read as the reverse complement.
TTCCCTAAAAATGTAAGGGAACAAATGTATGAAGAATATTACAAGTTGAAACAAGATGGTAAATTTATTGAACAACATGAAAGAGAGTTCAACAAATTATTAAAGGTTTCCCTAGAAGCTGTTCAAAACAATTTAGCTAAGGTCGGGAGAATCAAAGCTAGAATTTATCTATATTTTCAGGCGAAATTAAAGAGTACTACAATTTTGAGATATGTAGATTTAGCCAAACTCGATTGATTGAGCAAGCTCATGCTCTATGAGTAGAAGTTAAGGAAATAGAGGATAAGAAGAGAAAGTTTATAGGAAGTTTTAGTGGTAATAATAAGACTGTCAAAGGAAAACAAGGAAAGTAGCCTTTGAATAAGAATTAAAGAGGAGGTGGAACTATACTACTATGTTGGAAGTATAATGCAAGACATTGAGCATTAGATTGTTAGGAATTATGTGGAAAATGTTTTAGATGTGGCAAAACAAGACATTTAGCTAAGAATTGTCATAATCTAAACCGTAGAGGTGTATATTATCCCAAATGTTGTAAGACGGGTCATAACTCAAACTAGTGCACTAAGCAACAAGCTGGACAAGATCAAGCTTAGGCTAATAAGCAAAAACCCATAAGTTGAAATAATAACTAAGTAGGAAGGGCAGGTGCAAGGCCTAGGGTCTAAGGAATGTTATATGCACTTCAATAGGAAGAAGTTGAAGATGGACATGTCATGGCAGGTGAGTATAATTTAGAATTCTATAGTTAAGAAATATTATATAACTAATTAGGATTTACTTCTTTATATTATGCATGTACATGAAGTAATATAGTTATAAATACTTGTTTTAAGGTTAGTATGCATAGGAAATAGTTATGCCTATGCTTTATTCGATACTGGAGCCTTTCATTCTTATGTGTAAAAAGAATATGTTGAAAGGAGATAACCTTCCAATAGAAACCTTAGAGTATGAACTAATAGTCACAACTCCTTCAGGAGGGAAGCAAGTGATGCTACGAAAGTTAAAAGGTGGAGATGTGTGTATTGAGGAATGTAAGATGCCTATTGACTTAGTTGTACTAGACATAAAAGGTTTTGATGTAATTTTGGGAATGGATTGGTTAACTAAGCATCGAGTAAATGTGGACTACGAAAGAAAGATGGTGGAGTTCTAACGACTGGATGAAGAAGAATTTTATTTTAAAGGAAGTTTAAGTAAGGTAGTCCCCATATAATTTCATCAAGCAAGACGAGGAAGTTATTATGAAGAGGCAGCTAAAGATATTTAGCGTCAGTAGTATATGCTCAAACTAAAGAGATTAAATTGGAAGATATCCCTATAGTATGTGAGTATGCTGAAGTCTTCCCTAAAGATTTGCTTTGTTTGCCACCTAATAGGAAAATTGAGTTTACTATAGACCTTATACCAAGTACTTCACCTATTTCCAAAACCCCTTATCGTATTGTACTAACTGAATTTGTACAACTCAAGAAGTAATCATAAGAATTGTTAGATAAAGGATTCATTAGACTAAGTACGTTGTCGTAGGGAGTGCATGTGCTTTTTGTTAAGAAGAAGGATGAAAGCTAAAGATTATGCATAGATTTTTGGGAAATTGAATAAAGTGACAATTAAAAATAAGTATTTGTTCTCTCGAATTGATGATTTATATGATCAATTGAAGGGAACTATGGTGTTTTCAAAGATTGATTTACAATTGAGATATCATCAATTGAAAGTTTAGGAGGAAGATATACCTAAGATAGCTTTTAGAATGAGATATGGCCATTATGAATTTTTAGTAATACCGTTTCGGTTGATAAATGCTCTAACAACCTTTATGGACATGAAGAATTGGGTGTTTAGAAGATATTTAGAAGAATTTATGGTTTTATTTATAGATGATATCTTAGTGTATTCAAATGATAGGGAAAAGCATATTAAACATCCTTAAATCGTGTTCCAAACCCTCAAAGATAGACAATTGTATGCAAAATTAAGGAAATGTGAGTTTTGGTTGGCATAAGTGGGATTTCTAGGTCACATAGTATTTAGGGTTGGAATATTTGTTGACTTTACAAAGGTTTAAGTAATGACCAAGTAGCCAAGATTGACTATAGTAATTAAAGTTAGGAGTTTCTTAGGAATGGTTGGTTATTATTAGAGATTTATAAAAGCTTTCCCTAAGATTGTAATGCCATTAACCTAGCTAACCCAAAAAAGGTGCTAAGTTTAAGTGGAGTAGCCAATGTGAAAAGCATTTCTAAGAGCTTAAGAGAAGATTAGTTACTACACTAGTGTTAACTCTACCCAACAGTGATTACTTATGCTACAATGCAGCTCATGCCACATGAGTGGAATTACTCGACTCATGATTTGGAATTGGTAGTTGTAATATTTGCTTTAAAGATTTAGAGAAATTATTTATATGATGAGAGGTGTAAAGTATATGTAGATCACAAGAGCCTTAAAATGCATTTTCATGTAAAAGGAGTTGAACTTAAGGCAAAGACGATGATTAGAATTGTTGAAGGACTATGAATTGTCAATTCATTATCACCTGGGGAAGGCAAATGCAATTACTGATGCTTTCAGTAGAAAAAAAGTTTTGTAGTATTGCTTCTTTAATTATTGACTAGTAAGATTTGATTTTAGAGATGGAGAAGTTACATTTGGAAGTTATAACTAAGGGCAATGAATCTATGTTAGCTACATTGAAAATACAATCTACATTATTAGAGCGCATAAAGGAAGCTTAAAAAGGTGATGAGGAATTATAGAAGATTTGAGGTAATCTTCAGAAATATCTAGAATTTGAAGTTGATGGTAAGGAAATATTGAGATTGAAAGGAAGAATATGCATTCCAAGAAAGTAAAAAATTAAGAAGATGATTTTAGAAGAGGCTCATGATGCAAAGTATCGTCTTGGGAATAATAAGATGTATAAGGACTTAAACAAAAGTTCTAGTGCATGGGAAGGAAAGGTTATATGGTGTGATATATATCAAAATGTATGACTTGTTAGAATGAAAGCTAAACACTAGTGTCATGGTGAGCTCCTAGAAGCCTTACCTATACTAAAATGGAAATAGGAACATGTGACTATTGATGTCATAGGTGGCTTATCTCGGATTAGGAAGCAACATGATATGATTTAGGTTATGATGCAATGACTCACTAAGTCGACATACTTTCTTGTGATAAGGCAAATAGCGACGATACTACAATTAGCAAAAGTGTATGTTAAGGAGATAATTCAATTACAAGGAGTACCAGTATTTATAGTTCTAGATTGTGACTCTCATTTCTTATCTCAATTTTAGCAATCATTACAAATGGAGATGGGAACTAGGTTGAACTTTATTATCGCATATCATCCATAAAGTGATGGGCAGTCAAAATGTACTATACCAACCTTAGAAGATCTGCTCAGAGCATGTGTAGTAAAATTTGGAGGAAGTTGGGATGGTCATTTACCGTTACTAGAATTCGCTTATAACAATAGCTATCATAATACAATCCGGATGACACCATATGAAGCATTATATGGGTGTAAGTGTAAATCCCTAGTTTATTGGGATGAAGTGGGGAATAGGCAAACAATTTGACCAGCCATGTTACAAGATCTAAAAGAAACGGTGTAAGTAATTAGAGATCAAATGCAAACTATACATTGCCAACAAAAAAGTTATTATACACGTTAGAAGGAGACCTAAGGAATTTTAGGAAGGAGACTGGGTATTCTTAAAGATATCTCTAATGAAAGGAGTAAGACAATTTCAATATCAAATGGACGTTAAGTCTACGATATAATGGTCTATATCAAATCAAGAGAAGGATTGGAAAAGTAGCATATAAACTTGAGTTACCAAATGAAATGGTTAGTATTCATATTATTTTTCATGTTTCAACTCTTAGAAAGTTCATAGGATATACAACGACAATACTAGATGAACTCTCGATGGAACTAAAAGAGAATCTAACATATGTGGAATAGCTAGCACCTATTTTAGATACAAAGGTGCAAAGATTAAGGAATTAGGATATTGAATATGTCAAAGTCTTATAGAATAGACATATCGTGGAAGGGGTAACCTAGGAATTTGCAAATCATTTGAAAGCAAAATATCTAGAATTATTTGCACCAAGTAAGTTATCTTCTCATAAATTGTTAATGTACTAAGTAGATAAGATACTTAACTCATAATATAAGTAAGTTTCGACGATAAAACTTTTCATAAGAGGGGTAAAATGTGAGACACTAGCTACGTAAGACTAATGTAATTTTGGGTATCTACGAAAAAAGTTCTCCAAATTTAACAATATTTTAACATAAGGTCCAAAAAAGATAAAAGAAGCACCTTAGTAAAGTTTATTTTGTAAAATTAAGTTAGCAAAATATTTAAATTAATTAAAACGTATTTTTATTGATAGTGAATATTTTTGCCTTAAACTCGAAATGCAAGACATAAATATGGTGAGACCCTAAAAATAAAATTACCTAACTATAAATAGGGATATTATATTATTTTCATTTTAATATCTAAACTTTAAACTTATTCATTTTAATACTCCATTTTTCAAACAAGACAAATTAGTATCTCTTTTATAACAATTGTTATAAAGAGTACTTATTTGTTTCACTTTAGAAAGTTGAAGTACCAAAATGAAATAAAAAACAAAGTTTGAGCACTAAAATGGAAATAAAATAAAAGTTGATGTATGGTGCCTTAGAGCTAAATCATCATAAGGTCTTATCGTAATGAGCTTGATGGGTCCTTTGAGGTGCCAAAGAAGTATGAAATGGGATGGTTTGGCAATATCAGTAGCTTCATGAAGCAACTTGTTGGATATGACACATCAAACAAACCCAACAAAACTTAGTCTCATCTTGATGTAACGTACGAGCAAAGAGGTAAGGTCTACTCGAGCTACTAACAAGACTAGATAAGAGTGTAAAATATGAACTCAGAAGGGTTGTCTCACTAAAACATAAAGAGGAATATTCATAAGCAATATGATGATGATAGATAATTTTGGTTACAAATGACAAGGGACTATTTGTAGTAAGTCCTTTGTAAAACAAAAGGAAATGTATGAAATTACATAAAAGGGTAATACAGGATTGAAGAATCTTAATACATTACTAAAAGGGGCAAATGAAAAAATTAAGGTAAAGGGAATATAGTAAAATTTTAGAAAAAATGAAGATAGGTGGCAAGTTGTTATTGCATCCATACATTAAGCGGATAAGTTTTAGGGCTGACTTGAGTGGTGGCAATAATAGGTCGGCAACGGGAAGAAGAAGTGAGGTTGGCTTTCAGTTTCTAAGCACTTGATGGGTTGGCAATTGAGTTCCTATCACATAACAGGTCGGCATTAGGGTGCTTGGGTTATGGACAAGAGGCAAAGTAGATTAGAGTTCGTCTAAGCTAGGTATTTAAGGAGTTCATCAAGCCTTCTTTAGATTGAAGTTCGTCTATGCCAAGCTAAGCAAATAGGATCCTTTAAGCCTTTGAGACGAGCTTAGGTGAGAGGTTTAGAGGTTAGCATTCCATTAACTCCCTAAGGTTGTTGAAGATTTGTCCTCAAATCTTAGTTGACTTCTTCTTTAAGAACATAGGGTGTTAAATTAGAGACATTGAATGTTGGTGATACTTTATACCCTTTTGGAAATTCTAACACATAAGCATTGTTATTGATTCTCTATAGAATCTTGAATGGACCATCTGACCGCGAAAGTTTGTTTGTCCTCTTGCCCAAGAATCGCTCTTTACTGAGGTGAACCTAAACAAAGTCTCTTAAGCTGTAGATAATGTGCTTTCTACCTTGATCTCATTGTTGGGCTACTATCTTGGCCAATTGCTTGGCAATTTTCTTATGCAGTTTCTATAATTCTTCTTACATTGTAAACTTATTTGATTTCCTCCTCCAAAAGTTATGATAAGAATTAGGCTACTAATCCCTAGACCCGCAGCTAAGCTTGAGGACTAAAAGGCTTAATAAGGCAAATTCTCTTACTCATGCCAATTACTTTTGATGTCGAGTACTTCATTGCTGAGCCACTCTTTATGCCAAGTTGAATGACTGCCTATCCCTCTATAATATGTTAAGTTGTAGAGTACTTACTCGCACCCGAATCGACTTATGACTTGGTATCTCCCTTACCAAGAAGCTAAGATAGAAAGACTCCAGATTGACTAAGCCACCTTTGCTCGAACAAGTAAGCTGACCGTGCTTTTTATCCACATCTTCCTACCGCATCACCAATACAGCATCACCATGTGTATAGAATCATGTGTAGAATTTGTTACACCAATGATTGTTATCCTTGAATATTCATTTTTACCCTTTTGTATCTTGCACATTACCTCCTTAGGAAATGTACTTTTTGTCTTTTTCCTTTTCAGGCATCTTACCCTAATTTCTTGAGTATAAATATCTCTTATACTTGTAGATGTAAAAACATCAAATTGATTATCATTAATATACTTGAGTTTTTCCTTCCTTACATAAACACTGTCTATTTACTCTCGGCATCACTCTTATCCTAACCCTTAAGTAAGGCTAGGTGGCGAGTAACCTCATTGGACCATCTTGTGCGTTATATTGAGTAATGCCATGAGTCATTGGAAGTTCCATTGGTGCATTATATCCATTGGGGTTGTTTGTGGGTTTTGCTTACTATTCATTCACACTCGTTCTTTTGCACATTTCTTATCATTTCCTTTTTCAAGTTTTTTGGCAAACTTAGACCCATTCAGCGATTAGACTTGTCTGTTCTTGGTTACGGTTCGTAAATAGATTAGGCTAACAATGAAGTCCAAGGTCAAACTTTGGTGATGCTATAGACAATTTTAAAAGGTGATTTGCCTATCAAACTTTAGGTTGAGTAGTTACAAGAAAACCTGACAATGGGTAAACATAAATCCCAATTGTACAAATTCTTCATAACAATAGCTTATAGTAAGCTTCCAACCATTCTATTCACCACCTTAGTCTGGTCGTCTATTTACGAGTGGCAAGAAGTACTAAACATGAGCTTAGTGCTAAGTTTCTTCCATAAAGTCCACTAAAAGAAGCTAGTACACTCTATATCTCGATATGAGACAATACTCTTGGAGAATCCATAAAGCCATATGATCTCCTACAAAAAGAGGTTATCAACAAACAAAGCATTATCGGTCTTATGGAAGGGAATGAAATGGCTCATTTTGTTGAATCGATTAACTATGACCATGATGGAGTCATACTTCCAAGTTGTCTTGGGAAGTCCATACTCAGATTGGTTTAAGGTCGATTAGGTACGGGTAAAGGTGTATACTCTTCATATGTCTCTTTCCTTCCCTTAGCTCGTTTACACACCTTACAATAGGACCTTATGTACATCCTTCATCATCTTTAGCCAATAAAAATGTTCTTTCAATAGCTCTAGTGTCCTCTTTTCTCTAAAATGACCAGCTATGCCCCTAACATGGGCTTCTTATACTAGCAATTCCCTAGTTAAGCTATTTGGCACACATAAGCTTCCTCCTTTCATTAGATACCCTTGGTTTAAATAGAACCCATCCATGACACCTCCATATCAACATTTGACCACTAAGGGCCCATAGTATGGATCTTGCTTGTATTGATCTAGTACGGTACCAAACCTAAGTACTCTAACTTGTACAGTTGTTATAAGCACATGTTGGCATAATAAGGCATTAGCTACAGTGTTTGAGCTTCCCTTCTTATACCTAATCACATGACAAAAAGTTTCCAAAAACTCTATCCACTTAGAATGATGTCGGGAAAGTTTTTGCTAACCTTGGAGGTGCTTAAGGCACTTATGATCTGTATAGATAATGCATTCCTAAGGAAGTAAATAATATTACTAGTTTTGAAGAGCTTGGATAAGGGTAGAGAATTCCTTGTCATACGTTAAGTGATTCAAAGTGGTACCTTTGAGCTTCTTACTAAAGTATGCAATAGGTCGGCACTCCTACACAAGTACAATGCTAATGCCTACTTTAAACAAGTCACACTCTAACTCGAAGACTTTATCAAAATCAGGTAAGACAAGCACTCGGGAAAAAGTTAGCTTGGACTTAATTTCATCAAAACTTTTTTGAGCTTTCTCCGATGATTTTAACTTGGAGCTCTTTTTCGTCAGCTCAGTCAATGGTATAACTATGGAACTAAGTTTTTGAATGAATCTTCGATAAAATGAAGCTAAACCATGAAAGTTTCTCGAATTGGCTACATTAGTCGACATCGACCAATCAAGAATAGCTTTAACTTTCCCATCATCAACTCGGATACCTCCATTAGATACAACATATTTGAGGAACACAACCTCATTCTAACATAACATGCATTTGTTTAAATTGCTAAACATATGTTCATATCAAACACAAACCTTAAGTGCTAGACATGTGAGGTGAGGTTAATACTATATACTAAGATATCATCAAAGTAAACTGCAATGCACTTACCAATCAAAGATCTTAGAACATGATTCATAAGTCGCATAAAGGTGTTCGGTGCATTGGTAAGCCTAAAGGGCATTACTAACCACTTAAAGAGACCATCCTTCATTTTGAAAGCTATCTTCTACTCATCTCCAGACTTCTTTTTGATTTGGTGGTAGCCACTCTTTAAATCTACCTTTGAGAAGATTTATGCACCACGTAATTCATCTAACATATCATCTAATCGTAGTATTGGATACCTATACTTGATGGTGATTTTTAAGATAACTCAATTGTTAATGAAAATATCCCAAGAGCTATCCTTTGGTACAAGTATAGCTAGCATAACACAAGGGCTCACACTTTCTCTAATGTAGCCTTGATCAATTAGCTCATCAACTTGTCTCTTGAACTTAGCTACTTGCTCTGGTTTTAGCCTATAGGTAAAGCTACTCTAGGTTAAAGGTTAATGCAAAGCTCGATGCCTCTGATAGGGGGTAATCCTTTCAATAACTTCTTAGGGAACAACTCAACATACTCTTAGAGCAAGGCCTGTACTTTAGCTAGTAATGTTTTGACTTCTTTCAGTTCAAGTAGTCTTCTAACCAACAGAAGGACACACTCCTTAGACTTAATGGCCTTAGAGAATCCAACATAGGAAATCACTAGCAACTTCTTTTGTAAGGACATAGATATCTTAGCTTGGGATTCCTAAACTTCCTTAAGGCTCATTTGGGTTAATAACACTTTCTTTCCATCTTATTGGAACACGTATGTGTTTCGATATCTATCATGAGGTACTTGCAAATCAAATAACCAAGGTCAGCCAAGAATGATGTATGAGGTACACATGGGTAGGATGTTACACAGCACCGTATCCTTATATCTATCCCCAATAGAGATCGGCACTCTAACTTGCTTGATAACAGCAAGTCCTCCCTTCTCATTAAGCTAATGTATCTTATATGGTCTGGGGTAAGAATGGGTTGGTAACTTTAGAGCCTTCACCACTCCTTATACTATCATATTGGTACATCTCCCTCCATTGATGATCAAAGCACATAGCTTGCCATTTATTCGATAGTTCATGTGAAACAGATTTTCCCTCTATTTATTCTCATTAATAGTAAAGGTACTGAGAGATTTTTAGATAACCATGCAGCATTCTCCTAATTCAGGTCAGATCAAGGCATCAGAATCCTCTTAGAACTCATCTAATAGATGCCTAACATCTTTCTCCTCTTCTTCTTCACTTGCACTTTTAACCTCAATATGTAAGGTCTCACTTACGATAGTCATCACATGTCTGTTTAGACATTGACTGGCAACATGTTCAATCTTAAGGGATTTGAAGCACTTTATTTCTTAGGTCTTTTATCCTAAGCTCTGACCTTTATCATTCTTGACCTTAGGCTCCTTGACCTTCTTAGCCTTACCTTGACCCTCATTAGGTTTGCTCGAAGCTTGACCTTGACGGTCCACCTCAAAACTATATGGGGCTTAGTCATACCTTATTTGGTAGTATGCTAGATCTGCTCAGCACACTAAGTTGGCTACTCGGTGCTCAGCTAAGTTGACTTCACCTTTACCCTTTAACTATCTAAGCGATTTGAGTGGCCTCATCTAAAGTCCCATGTCTCTACACCTTTACAATGTTTCAAATCTTAGGCTTCAACCTAGAAATGAACCTTGCTACTTTATGTGCCTACGAGCTTGGTAATCACTAGGTCTTATTGTAAGGAATGGGAACCAAATGGGACCTTTGTAATGATGAAGAAAATGAAGTGCAAGAAGCTAAAAAACACAATAGCTTATGAGAAGTTGCTTAGAGGATGTGACTCACCAATGAACATAACACCACTCAACACTTCACTTGATATGATGCACAAGCTAATGTCAAGGTCTACTTACCACTAATCTTGAACTAGTCAGTGAGATTTGATAAGAGTGTAAAGAGATTGTACTCGAAGAGGAATATCTCATAAGGATAAGTATATTCAATATATGAGAGGAATGTGTTCTTTTCCAACTACAGTGAAAAGGGACTATTTATAATAAGTCTTCAAGGTAACATTATAAAGAAGGAAAATTACAAAAAAAGATCAAGAAGAAAGGGATTCTTAGTATGTCCATAAGGGGTAAATAGGAGAAATGACAAAAATGAAAAAATAGTACAATGTCAGAAAAAGTGATGAATAGATGGCAACTTATCAATGGGTTTGTACTAGTGAATCTTGAGGATGTGGCAATTGCAAATAGGTAATATTTAGAATTGCTAGGATGAATAAGTGATGTTGTAAACCTTACCAATTGCCTTAATAAGGGGTTAGAAGTTAATAAGATTTCCCAAAAGATATCTTTAGTATTGGCAAGATAACTAACCTTGAACCTAAAAGACTACTCTAAAAAATCTAAACTCAAACTCCTAAAACCCTAAATGGCAACTCAAGCCCTAATTTGACCCCTACACTCAAAAGCCCTAAAATCCTATAAACAAATAGCAATAACTAATGTTAACTCCCAAGGCCAACCTAATCTAATGGAACTAACCCCAAATCCTAATGGGAAAGAGATTGATATTTGAAGCCCATGAGAGCTCTTTGAAACCGATAAAGGGTAAGTTAAACAAAAAATGAATATTGGTATAGATAACCATAATAATGAATTCAAAACCTTAAAATGAATACTGTAGCCCTTAAACAAACATTCGAACATTAAAATCCTAATTGAAACCCTAATATGTGCAAGCCTTTAAATTGTAAAACCCTAATCTACGGTCAAAAACACTAATCCAACAAGTGTACTCTAATTAAATAGTAAAGCCATTCATTAATCGAAGACTAATTGCTTAGTTGCCCTAAAACCCTAATCTACCCTTTAAAACATACTCAAATAGCAATAAATTGTCCCAATTCCTTAAAATAATTAGACAAGATGACTCAATGGGCTTAACTAACTTAATTTGGCACATTAAGCCCTAAACTATACCTAATTAATGTCAAGTGGATGGGTAATTAAGATTAAGAAAATTAATTACACCTTAATCCACTAATCGAGTTTTACATCATAATTAACTATAAGTCAAGAGTGATTAATGATATGAAACCAAAGTAATTATATGAAAATATCTCTTTAAGAATGCCAACGTTATACTTGATAAGACAATATGAACCTAATAAACTCTTGGATTCGAACTTGGAGTTAGATATAAGAGTTAATAGGTAATCTCTAGAACTATTTAATATATGATAATAAAATCCATTAATAAAATGATTTAACCTTAAATAATAAGTCACAAACCCTAAGGAATAAGTTGAAAAATCCTAAAGAGAGTAAAATGTTAAAACCTTAATCATATGTATAAAACCTTAAAAAAGAAAAGAAAAACCTTAAAACGATTGGAAAATATCAATAGATTGAGAAAAACCTTAATTAGAAGTTGAAAATGCTAATTCAACTAATAAACCCTAAGTATACCCCTAAATTATTCGTTCATTGCAAATAATTTCTCTAATCATTAGGAAACCTTAAATTGCTAGCCTCGTATGTAGTCCAAAAACCTTAATCGATCCTAAATAATAAAGGACTCTAATAAACAAAGTAAAATAGGTTAATGAACTTAATTAAAGTGATAAAATATGGCATGACCTTAGTTTAATCCATCTACTAACTCTCATTACATCTTAATTAGTAGCAAGTCAAACCCAATTAAAAACAAAAGACAAAGGATAAATTACTAATTAAAGGACACTTGTCCTTAAGGAGACAAAATCCCTCCTCATTTAGCAAAAAGCAAATGAGTTACAACAGTACTAAGAGGGGACCATTTACCGTTATCCCAAGATAGCCACCTCTTATCCCCTTAATCTACCTTCAATATCAGCCATTTCACCCCTCTAAAACTCTCATTAGGCACCATTCTTCATGCATTGAAAACAATAGGAAACATTCTTAAGAAACCCAAGCAAAATCCAACGGAAAAAGGGAAGAAAACAAAAGAAGCTGTTAGACCCCACACCCCCCCCCCCCCCCCCCCCGCCCCCTCTTATATACATCAATGCCTTGGTCCTATCGCCACTATAAGCCACCAAATGACAAGCCACTACCATCAAAAGATCACACATACACCTTAGTTTCCTACCAACAAACATTTCCCTTCAAAGGAGTAAGTTTCAACTTCGATTTTGAATGGAAAAGTTAGAAGTCGTGTGGGCTAACTTAAGGTAAAACTCACTTAACTTGACGTTCTTGTTCATATAAGTAATACGTATGATATCTTAAGAGTTTAGGATTAGAAATACTAGATCAACATGTTATAGTCTTATACATGTCATTTTAGAGTCATATAATCACACCTTCATTCATGTACTTAGCTAGTTTGCTATTTATACTCTAGAAGTATAGAAGATAGTTTTATGTAGATAATTTGAAAGATTTTGATTAAACTCCATTAAACCTTAAGTATCCTTGATATGTATCCTTTTTTTTTTCACCATGTTAGGTGATGTTATTAGCTTAAAACAAGTAGAAGTGTGATTAAAACAAAGAAACACACTAGAATCAATGTTGGATGGAAGACGTTGAAGGAAAGCCTAGAAGAACTTTACTTGGCCACCACTTTCATGAAAGTTTCAAATCTATAAATTTTGATTTATTATCTTAATAACATGATTATTTAGTGTTAAGTATGATTTAGGATGTAATTAACCAAACTAAGTAGGATAATGATGAGTTGATGGCCTAAACTAGTTAAATTGGTGATTAAGGCCTTAGGAATACTGTTAGAAACCCTACTAATGAAATGAACCAAATTCGATACACTTAGTAAAATGGGTTATTTAGTGGACCCATTAGGATATTTAGCCTATTGAAATAAGTTGGAATCAAGTTTGGAGTCTTAGAATGCAAATTAGGCCTAAACTAGCTTAGTTAGTTATTAAAGCCTTAGAAACATGATTAGAAGCCCAACCAATGAAAAGAACCAGGTTTGAATCCTAATATAAATGGACTTATCTTAAGGCCTTTAGTGGACTTAAGCCCAAAATAATAAGTGGAGTTAGGCTTAAGGCCTTTAAATGCAAGATAAGCCCAAAAGCCCCTAAAAGAATCAAGAATAGAGTCCAATAACTTGGTGACCAAGTCTAAACCCTAAATTAAAAAGCTCATAAAATAAAATATAAAAGTCTATTAAGTCTAAAACCCCATCAAAGCCATCCCTTATTGGCCCCTTAGTAATCGAAGGCCTTAAACTAGTAAAAATGGCCCATTTAAGCCCACAAGAGTAACACTAAGGCCCAAATTAAAAGTCATGGAATTTGATTAGAAACTTAAACTTAAAATACCTAAATAAATCCCAAGAGGTTAGGTGTTGGGCCTAACACTCAAAATTAGACCCAAAGCCCAAAACTAGGCCTAAACCTAAAGTAGTCAAATCAATACCATTGACCAACAAACTTCTTTAGCCTAAACCAAATTTTTACAAGTGCAAACACCTCAAAAGGACTTCACCAAACAAGAGAACACTAAAAAAAGATGAAATCCAACTATAAGAATGCAAAATTTTGACTTAAAACGAGAAAGTTATAATTAAATTACGAAATAGGTGGAAATAGAGTTTATAATGAGGCTAGGGAATATATTAAGTTTAAGATGGGTTTTATTTGCTTTAATTACCTTACTTAAGTGATTTGGGATACCAAGTTTGAGGCTACAGAGGATTATTGAGAATATTATACTTTAAGGTTGAGTGAGTATATTTACTTTGTTTTGTACTTGTAGTTAGTGCATTGTCTAATTATATATGATAATTGAACTCGATGTATGTTGGGGTCTATGGGAACTTGTGTGTGTCTATCTTAGTTGACCTATGCTAGGAAAATATCTTAAGATATTTCAAACACCCTTGTTTGCTGCATTAGAATGTTTAGAATATACTTACTTGACCACCCCATGAATCTGGAATTAATAAATATCTAGCCTCTAATTAAACTAGACATGCATTACATCTTGTAGCATGAGTTAAAGGGCATCGGCACTACGCAATAGAGTAGGAGATCATGCTTAGATGGATCTATAGTGATATTATGTATTGTGATTGTTTATTGTATGACATATTTCATGTAACATGTTTTTACCTCGACCTTTGGGAACTACTTGACTCTAAGGAGTACCACCTTTGCTTAAGGTCGAGCCGTGTCTACTGCTAAGCGTAGTTATATTGTTGAGAGATTTTGTATTAGATGCGGATACCTAGGTCTTAACATACCTAAATACTTCCTAACTAAAGCAATGGTGGGTGTCAAAACCGTATTATATATAATTACCGGCTGACTGTGTATACTGTTTGTATTGCATATGCTTGTACATACATTCATATGTTTGATGAATAACTTGCTTGTTATTGTTTGATAGTAAGATAGGAAGGTTACTCATTAAGTTAGATATAGCTTACCCCCAATAGTTTCTTTTGTAGGTCTTATAAAGTTGAGGTTGGGCTAAGATTCAAGTATAGAATGCTCTATTAGGTTAAGAAAGTAGAATATACGTTTAGGAAAGCGAGTGGTATAGTTGAATTAAACTTTTAAGGCATTTAGTGGCATTATGATTGTCGAGATATAAATACCCTCTCTTATTGTTTGGTAAGTGATTTCGACTCTTTGCTGTTCTAGTGACTGTAGACTGTTGAATCACATGTAGATATATATATATATATAGTTAAGCAGATGTATGTAAATTGAATAAGTACCCATAGAAACTTACTAATTAGAGCCTTGCAACCTTTGACTTGCAAGGCGGTCTTTATATTAAAGGTGTATACGTGATTTGAAGATTTTAGGCAAAACTATTAGGCCCCCTCTTTAGGGTGTTACAAATGCTGCTGTTTAGTGGCTGAAAGAGAAAGACTCGACATGTAGGGGCTTTAGCTACTTGGCAGGTTAGCCTCGGTACATGAAATTCCTATAAGTTGGAGTAAGGTTTAATGTATATTGATCCTGGCCTCAGTAATAAGCTGGTTAATAGTGGCACAAAGATTAGAATAAAGCAAGGAGTATTCAGGTTCGGTTTTTAAGGAGTTCGCCCATTATTGTTCTATTTATTGTGTTTCACTCTTAGCAAGCTGACAAGAGAGAATTCTTCTAGCAAGAGATTGAAGGGCTCAAAGGCACATACAAGAGGGCCAAAGGTCGGTAATCTATCGGTTCCCTAAGGTTGTTAATGATTTACCCTCAAAAAGTAGTCTTCTTCTTTGCCTGGTACATAGGGCATTAGGTCGAAAACATTGAAAGTTTGAGACATGCCTTATCCTTGGGACAGCTCAAGCTCGTAAGTATTGTCATTAACATGCCATAGGATCTTAAAAGGTCTATTTAACCTGGGGGATAGATTGTTTATCCTTTTTCCTAAGAAACACTCTTTGCTGAGGTGGATCTTGGCAAGGTTCCTGAGGCTATAAACGACTTGCCTCCTACCTTTGCTTCCTTGTTCCTTCTACTAAGCCACAGTCTTAGCTAATTGTTCAGCAACCTTTTGATGCAATTTCTTAAACTTCTCAATGTACTGTAAGCAGGATTGACTTTCTCCTCGAGAGTTTGGGCTGATAACCATATATAAGGGTAAGTTTGGATTAAGTCCATAGATGACCTCAAATGGTAACCTTCTTATTGAGTTATGAGTTGAGCAGTTGTAAGTGAACTTAATAGCAGATAAGCACAGATTCTTCCCAACAGTAGCTCGAAGGAGGTTGCCGACCATCCTATTTACAACTTCTGTTTGGCCGTCTATTTGGGGGTGGTAAGAAGTACTAAACATAAACTTAATTTTGAGCTTGTTTTTTTATAAGGTTCTTTAGAAGAAGCTCGTAAACTTTGAGTCAGATTAGACATAATACTCCTTGGTACTCTATGTAGCTACACATTCTCCTATAAAAAGAGTTTAGCAACAAATAAAGCATCATTGGTTTTGTGGCAGGAGATGAGGTGGCTCATCTTGCTGAATTGATTGACTACCGCCATAATAGGGTCATACCGAGCATGAAATCTATGCTTAAATCGATCTATGGCCGTTCGGGTATAGGTAAGTGTACATACTCTCCACACGGCTCCTTTTTTCCCATTGTGTGTTTACATACCTCACACCTCTCAAGAATTTAGCATACATCCTTCATCACCTTGGGCCAATAGAATTAATCTTTTAGCATCTCAGTTGTTCTCTTCTCACCAAAGTAGCTGGCTAAGTCTCTAGCATAAGCTTCTCGAACAAGTGACTCTCGAGTAGATTTACTAGGTACACAAACTTACTTACCTTTCGTTAGAAACCCTTGGCTTTAATAGAACCCATCCACAACTCCTTTAATGTTGCACTTAGCTATTAGGTGCCCAAAATGCATATCATGCTCATGCTAATCAGGCTTGCTGCCAAATTCAAGTATCTTAGCTTGCAATGTCATAATGAGTTCATGTCAAGGAAAGAATGTGTTAGTTACAGTATTGGTACTTCCCTTCTTATATCAGATGACATAACAAAGGCTTCTAAGAATTCAATCCATTTAGTATGATGCTGAGAAAGTTTTTGTTGCCCTCAAAGATGTTTGAGAGATTCATGGCTTATATAGATGATGAATTCTCTCAACAATAAGTAGTGTTGCCAGTTCTAAAGTGGTGCTCAAACAAGGGCATAAAACTCCTTGCCATATGTCGAGTAATTTAGGGTAACTCCTTTGATTTTCTCACTAAAATAGGTAACTGGTCAACATTCTTTCATAAGAACAACACCAATGCTGATTTTAGATCCATCATATTCTAGTTTGAAAACTTTCTTGAAATTAGGTAGGGCAAGTACTATAGTTGAGGTCAACTTAGACTTGATCTCATCAAAGCTTCTTTGAGCTTTCTCAAAACACTAATTGGTGTTGACAACTCAAGGTTAGCTTGAATGTTCTCATCATCAACTCTGATCCACACCGTACCTCCTCCCCCCCTCTCTCAAAAACAACATATCTATGGAATACAACCTTACTTTAATAGAACACTCATTTCTTTAAAGTGCTAAATAACTTCTCTACATGGAGGATATCAAACACGAATCTTAAGTGCTAATCATAAGAAATAAGGTCAGCACTATTGACTAAAATATCATCAAAGTAAACTACTACACATGTGATAATTAAAGTCCTCAAAGCATGGTTCATGAGTCACATAAAGGTACTCAATGCATTCGTCAGACCAAACAACATCACTATCTACTTAAATAAACCATCCTTTGTTTTGAAGGCAGTCTTCCATTAGTCACTCTTTTGATCAATATTTGAAAATATGTAGGCACCATGTAACTCATCAAGCATATCATCCAATAATGGGATCAGATATTGGCATTTAATAGTGATTTTATTGATTACTTAGCTATTAATGCACATCCTTTAGGAGCCATATTTCTTTAGCACTAGGACAACTGTCATGACATAGGGGCTTATGCTTTCTAGAACATATCCACAATCAATCAACTCATCTGCTTGTTTCTTTATCTCGGTTGCCTGTTCGAGTTGAGCCTGTAGGTAGGTCGATTCGAAAGAATAACTCCAGGTTAAAGATCAATGCCTCTTACGGATGGTAAACCTCTTAACATCTTAGTAGGAGAAAGATCAGCATACTTTTGATATAATATTTGCACCTGAGTAGGTAAGCCTCTGGCTTTTGGCAATTCTAAAAGCTTCCTTACTAATAGGAGCATACACTCTTTTATCTTGACATCTTTAGAAAACTATGTTTAGGAAATCACCAAGGACTTCTGTTGTAGTGATCGGGTAATCTTCTCTTTCGACTCTTGCACCTCTTTGGGGCTCATTAGGGTCATTATAACCTTTAGAACATAAAGGTGTTTTTATACCTACCATGCAACACTCTTAAATCAAATAGTCAAGGTCATCCTAGTAATATGTATGAAGCACATATGGGCAGGACATCGCATAACACCTCATCCTTGTATCTGTCACTGACAGGAATGGGCACTCTAACTTGCTCGATAATGGGTAAACCTCCCTTCTCATTTAACTAATCATGTATGGCTTAAGGTATAGGTAAGTCGGTAACTTTAAGGCCTTGACTACTCCTTATACTGTGATATTGGTACAACTTCCTCCGTCTAGGATCAATGCACAGAGCTTGCCATAGTACTTGACCCCTAATTTAGGTAAGGTCATGGCTTCGGGATCTTCTAGAAATCCTTCTAGCACCCGATTGACTCCCTCATCATCCTTTCCTTCATTAGCACTCCCCACTTCATGACATGTCAATTTGGACATTAACTAGCCATTTAACCATAACCGAGACATTTGAAACACTTGGTCTCTTACGTTTTCCTCCCTAAGCTCTGACCTTAGTCCCTTTGGACTTTAGGCTCCTCAGCCTTGCCCTTGTCTTGGCCATCATTAGGTTAGCTCAACATCTATCCATGATAGGCTACCTTAGAACTATTTTAGGCTTGGTCCTTTCTAGATTGGCTTGGCCGTTTCTAGATTAGCTCAATAATCCTCGTCGGCTGCTCGGTATTTGGCTAATCTAGCTCCACCTCTACCTTTTGACCTTTTGTGCCACTCGGATGGCCTCATCTAAAGTCCTAAGCCATTGTAACTCTACTATATTACCAGTTTCAATTCTAAGCCTAGAAATGAACCATGCTATAGTTCGAGTCTTAGGTTCATTAACATCATATCAGGTCATCAGCAATTGAAATTCTTGGACGTACTTGTCCACTAATCTATTGCCTTACCTTAAGTATTAGAGTTGGTGAATAGTGTCTTGTTCATAGTATTTTGGAACAAATCTACTTCTTATAGCTCTCTTTATCTCATTCTATGTTTAGATTTCACGTTGGGCTCTCTAGCATACGTTTTGTAAGTTTTTCCACCACAATGCAGCATACTTAGAAAATTCCAATGTAGCCACTTGAATATGAACAACATCTTTGTAATCATAAAAGTCAAATATCTTCTTGATCTTCTCTTCCTAGCTTAGGTAGTCATCAGTATTACTAGACCCATTTAAGCTTAAAATCTGTCCCTTGAGGTGTTCGACTCCTTTAGGAGCTTTAAGTCCTCAATTGCGCCATATGGCTCTTCCTCATCACACTCCTTATTTCCGTCTAATGCTAGTTTTCTTCTAACAACTCTATCAGTATGTTGGGGTAGAGCTTGGTTTATATTCATTGGTTCTAGCATTCATTGCTCATCTAACTGCCTTCTTGGTCTTTCTCTCACTTCTCGACCTTATTTAACAATAACTCTTTCTTGAGACCTAGCCTTTATAACCCTTTGTATAGAAATAGCTAGATTGGCTACATTTGTAGCAAGGTCTTATATCTGCTCATTAATAGTTCCTAAGGTTTATTAGGCAACATGACTACGACCACGAGCATCACTCTTGATATTATTAATTTCTCCATGTACACTAGGATTCAACATCTTCATTATAAAGCTTTAGTAACTACTTTACTCATATAGGAAATCTTCACAAACTTAGCAAATATGACTCAAACAATGAAATGAGTGGAAAACAAAGTATAATAGAACAAACATACTGGTAATAACTATCCTAACACAACTTTCAACCACAATCTTAAGCTTTGATACTAAGATTATATGATATGCTTAGGAGCTCAATAATAACTAGGTCTTACCACAAGGAATGGGAAATAAATGGGTCCTTTGTAATAATGAAGAAAATGAAGTGCAAGAAGCTAAAAAACATAGTAGCTTACGTGAAGCTACTTGGACGATATGATTCACCAATGAATATAACACGACTCAACACTTTGCTTGATATAACACACAAGCTAATGTCAAGGTTTATGGGCTACTAATCTCGAGCTACTCAGTAAGATTAGATAAGAGTGTAAAGAGATCTTACTCAAAGAGGAAAATCTCATAAAAACAAGTATATTTAATATATAAGAGGAATGTATGTTCTTTTGACAACAATGAAAATGCATTATTTATAGTAAGTCTTTAGGACAATATTATGAATAAGGAATATTATAAAAAGGATAAAAAAGAAAGGGATTCCTATTATGTACGTAAGGGGTAAATACGACAAATGACAAAAAGGAAAAATATTACCATATAAAAAAAATGATGGACATGTGGCAACTTATCAATAGGTTCGTACTAGTGAATCTTCAGGCATGGCAGCTGTGTTAGGTTTAGGATGTGGTGGCTATAGATGGGTAATATTTGGAATTGCTAGGATGAATAAGTGATGCTACTATTTAGTAGGTCAAACGAGAAGGACCTAGCATATAGGGGTCTTTACCTTAGTACTCGACAAGTCAGCCTTAGCACATGAAATTCCTATAGGTTGGAGCAAGGCTTGGAGTATATTGACCTTGGCCTGGTGTCGAATTTGGTT
The DNA here is from genome assembly GCA_024138005.1 of Lumnitzera racemosa. Classification (NCBI taxonomy): domain Eukaryota; kingdom Viridiplantae; phylum Streptophyta; class Magnoliopsida; order Myrtales; family Combretaceae; genus Lumnitzera; species Lumnitzera racemosa. Next base: position 67,104,331 of record JAMXBC010000002.1, on the reverse strand, counting down.
TTTCATTCTCTTTTTTTTTTTTTTTTATAAATTAATCTTCTTTAAACTGACTAGTATTAAATCTTACCCATTTAATACTAATCCTTAACTAGAGTTTAAAGAAAATCGATTTTTATTATATTTTAAAATGCTTTGAGTTGCCACCCAACTGGAGTCAAGAAAAAAATTAAGTTATAATTCACTGGGTGGATTGGTTATAATTTAGCTACTGGTCTTAACGAGAAAACAAATTTTACAAAACGGTTTTCTAAAATGAGGGATTTGGATCTAAGGGCTATCTTATTAAACTCTAAACGGGTACTACTTTTTAACTTTCTAAATTTAACTTGGCTTTTCAAATATGCCCTTTTATAATTTCTAAACAATTAATCATATCACATGCAACTAAATTTAATTAATTTACATAACTATCTACAAAAATAGAAAATATAAAACTTTCCATATTTTAAATCTCTTCATACGTACGGGTACTAACGTATTTGCTATTTAGAATCAAAGTTCTGTAGTTCAATTACTAAAAAATTAGCAAGTTAGATTGATTTTATTTCTGACGAAAGGTTGGGTTTATGTTCTTTACTTGCTTTATTTATTTAAGGAAATTTCCTAAAAAGGGTCTTAAATAAAAAATTTATTGTTGGAACGTTCTAAAAAAGTCCTTATTTAGGAGTAGTCCATTTATTTTTATTTATTTTTGGAAATTTGATTTTCTAAGTGATAAAATGAATTTTATTTGCTCATTTATTCTATTTTATTTACTATTATATTTTATTTTTAATTTTCCCATTTTTTTATATTTATTATTTTACTTAGCATAAATAAATAAATAAATAAAACTAAACTAAACCTTTTCTTTCTTTTTCTTTTTTTTTTCTTCTCTTTTTTTTTATTTCTCTTTTTCGTAGATTTTTTTTATTTACAATTACATATTACATTGATATATAATAAATAAATAAATAAATAAAACTAAACTAAACCTTTTCTTTCTTTTCTTCTCTTTTTTTTATTTCTCTTTTTCTTAGATTTTTTTATTTACAATTACATATTACATTGATATATAATAAATAAGTAATACAACTAAAAAATACAAACCAAAGTAGTGAAGGCTAGACTAAGCTGAGTGGATCGGGTCTGAGCATGGAGGTCAAGTCGGACTTAGTTTTGAATTGGGTCGAGTCGGTTCGAATCGGGCTAGATTAGGAGGAGAAGTTGTTGGCCATGGAAGGTGTTCTAAAGTGCATTTCAACAGTTTCTTTAAGTAGGAAGTGGCGTTTTTGTGTGTTTTGGGTTTGGACGTATAGGGGAAGTGTCATAGCTTAACTTGATCATCAGTGGTGGTTGGTAGATGTTGTTGAGGTTCGGTTTGGATGTAGTGGTCGTACGAGGAGCGGTCGTATGTGAAGGTGGTGGATCTAGATCATTTGGTTAGGTTGTCGAAGCGTGATGTTTAGGATTGTATCGTGCGTGGGTGGTTTAGCCGTGGATGGTACAGTGAGTCAAGGACGAATGAAGGATGTTAGTGATGGTTGGTTGTCCGAGATTGGGTATGGGTAACCTAACCATACTAGAGTTAGGTTTGGCTTTGGAACTGGTTATAAAGGTGGGTTATGACGCTAGTGGTTGGAGTGTGTGGTCGTGAGTGGATGTATGGTGTTTTGTAGGAGAGAAGGAGATGTCCGAGAGAGAGAGGTTGAGAGTTAGTCCAAAAAGAGAGAATCAAGCCAAGAGGAGTCTATGTATGTTGGTGTTATGCGTGGCTTGTGTTCGTAGATAATGGACAGTAGGGGTCGTGTCTTGCATGTGGTGTATAGGGACGTAGTCGAAAGAGTAAGAGAGGGTGAGCTATGTTCGTATGAGGAAGGAGATGAATGTTTGAGAGAGTAACAATAGAGGGAAAGAGAGTCCAAGAGAGAGATCAATATCTTTCAAATGCCTAAAATAGAAATCGTAGCCAAAACCTTAGCTAATCCTCAAACTCCATGCAACATAACAAGAATGAAACTTTAAATGAATTAAAAATTTTAGAACAACTTATTTATTGTTTGTTGACACAATAACACTCGAACTAATGATTCACCAACTGAAAGGAAAAATGAATTTCAATGGTGTTTGAGCAATGACTTATACGATTATGACTATCCTTTTGCAAAGTCTTGAATTTTGCTTCAATTTGCACCCCCTAACTCCTTAAATCCAAACCTAAGAGGATTTCTTAGGAATTTTCCTTTAAGTTTTTGGTTTGCCACAAAAAGAATCGTATTTTGGCTATTGAATAATGGGGGAGAAGGAAATAACATAGTGGAAAAATGGGGGTTTTTGAAACTTTCTCTTGGACCCTTTTACCGCTAGCACTTAATGTCTATTTACATATTATACTAAAGTCTGAAATTAATATATCCTTTTTATTTTTCTTTAATTACCTTTCATTTATTATTATTATACAAACGTATAACCATTACATACTATGAAAACAAATATAGAAGGAACATTTATCATATTAAGACATATTATCAATGCATGGTTATGACATAAACTTAATCTAACTACAACATATTACTACCTATAGTTATCTGATTTATTTATTTTTTATATAAAGACATTTATTTGAACGATCTATAAACAAGTGAAACATGTGTCAACCAATATTTTCTTTAAAAAAATTCACAATTATGAATTGTATTAACAAAAATTATAAAAATACCAACCCTATACTATCTCTTTAAAATGCGACACCTATAATAATATGAATCTTACATTTGAAAAATGCAATAATAGTAAATTACTACTAAGCCTATATCACATTTTAGAAATGCTACACTAGTATTAGCAAATTATCGTATTTCAAAAATGCGATATAGACCTAGTCTAACTTGAAAAAATAGGAGTGATATAAGCACTATATCACATTTACAAAATGCAACAAATTTGTTTTAGACCATTATTGTATTTGGTAAATGCAATATAGCTTTTATCTATGATAAGAAAATCATTTCCTTTACAAAATAAGAAGTGAGACCTATGCTTGTATAGCTACATTCGATCATCGATTTAGACTATTCGGGAAGGTAATATGGATAAGACAAAAACAAATGAGGGGTTTCGTGATATTAGTCAAGGAGTTTTCATAGATTTCAAAAATTAACAAACAATTAATGATAAATTATAAGAGTAATATAATTAATATTGTATGTAAAATAATATGTAAAAGATATATACATCGGGTATAATTATTACATAAATATATATTCTTAATTATCAAAAATACCTAAAATTGAGTAAAATTTACTAAATAAATTAATATAAAGTTGGAAAAATTATAAAAAAATCTTAGCCAACCAAGAAACATGTTCGTTATGTGTAACAAGGGATTTAAATGTATGATGGTGGAGAAAACAAATGGTAGACACTTAATCATGTGAGTAATATATGTTTTAAATGATGGAAAATGAAAAATATATATATATATCCTAAAGTGAGCTATAAAATTTAGCAACTTGCTTCATGAACAAGGGTTAGGTAATTATCAATTGGAGAAAAAATTCTAAAGTGGGGAAATAGAGAGGGAATGTGTAGAAGTAAAATCTTGGAAAAATAGTGCACGAAATAGGAGATATTAAAGTTCTTAGAGGAGACAACCACTTGGAAGCAAGGCCAAACCACTACCCAAAGGAGTGGCTAGCAATTGAAACGGTCAACAACCTTCCTCTCCCCTTTGGTCGTCAGAGCTTAGATTTCTAATGAGTAGCCAATTTCTTTGAAATTGTCAAAATTTTTGGAAAAATATAAAATGATTATAAAAAATTTTGAAAATTGGTTTTCCTAAGTATTTGTGCATGAAGAATTCAAATCTTTAAATAGATTTTCAAAATTTTGAGTGTAGAAATGAGGCCCTTAAGAAAAAGTCCTATGCATCAATTTTCAATCAAGTTTGTAAAAGACCAATTCATGTAGTTTTGACTTGAAATTTTGTCGATATACTCCTAAGATGTTAATTTTGATGTTATATGGTTAGATTGTAGAAATTGGTTCGTTGGATTTTAGGTAAGTTTTAGATTTTTCAATAATAGTGCATTGGACAAGTAGTTTTACAAAGGAGCTTAAGTAATTCTTTACAAAATCATATTATAACTTATAATTATCGACATACTGTAATGTCCCATAAGGGGGCTTGGTAGTGTTACTTAAAATCTTCATATCACATATGCACTAATGATATAAAGACTACTTTGCAAATCAAAGATTGCAAGGCTATAACTAGTAAGTTTATAAAGGTGCTTATTCAATTTACATACATTTGCTTAACTAAATAATAAGAAAGGGTATCTATATCTCGACAATCATAATATTACTAAATACCTTAAAAGATTAATTCGACTATACCACTTGCTTTCCCATACTTATATTCTACTTTCTCAACTTAATGGAGCACTCTATAGCCTAACCCTAGCTTTGTAAAACTGGCAAAAGAAACTATTTAAGGGTAAGCTACATCCAGCTAAGTGAGTAACCTTCCTACCTTACCATAAGACAATAACAAGTAATTTATTTATCAAACATGTGAATGTATGTATAAGCATATGTAATGTGAATAATATATACAGTTGGTCAGTAATTGTATATAGTGTAGTTTTAGCATCCACCATTGCACGGGTTGGAAAGTATTAAGATACATCTAGACCTAGGTATCCATGTCCAATATGAAATCTCTTAACAATATAACTACACTCAGCAGTAGACATGGCTCGACCTCAAGTAGAAGGCGGTACTCTTTGAAGTTAAGTAGTTCTTAGAGGTCGAGGCAACAACATGTTGCACGAAAATATGTACTAATATGTTGTATGATAAACAATTACAATACATAATATCAATATAGATCTATCTAAGCATGATCTCTTGCTTTAGTACATGGTGTTAATGCCTTTTAACTTATGTTATAAGATGTAATGCATGTCTAGTTTAATTATAGGCCAAATGATTATTAATTTCGGATTTATAGGGTGGTTAAGCAAGTATATTCTAGATTCTTTAATGCCCTATTTTCTAATGTAGCAAATAAGGGTGTTTGACATACCTGAAGATATTTTGCAAGCATAGGTCATCCAAAATAGGCACACACAAGTTCCCATATGCCCCAACATGCATCAAGCTCAATTATTATATATAATTAGATAGTACACTAAATATAAATACAAAACAAAGTAAAATAGAGGGTAGTATACCTACTCAACCTTGAAGTCAAATATTCCTAGTAGTCCTCCACAATCTTGAAATTGGTATTCCAAATCAACTAAGTAAGGTAACTAAAGTAAATAAGACTCTTCTTAAGCATAATCTATTCATTATCTTTGCAATAATTTTCTTATTTCGTATCTTGGTCATAACTTTCTAGTTTTAAGTCGGAATTTCACATTCTTATAGTTAATTTTCATCATTTTAGAGTATTCTTTCATTTGGTGAGGTTATTTTTGAGCTTTTAGGTCAACAAAGTTTTCGTTTGGGCCTTATAAGTTCGTGGGCCAAAGGGTGAGTTTGCTTACTCTAAGGTTTAGGTCTAGTTTTGGGCTTTAGGCTTAGCTTTTGATCTTGGACCTTTTACATAATATTTTAGGCTTCCTTTTAAGTACTTTAAGTAGGCTTTTCTACCCAACACTTTAAATTTTCATCTTAGGCCTTGGCGTTGCTCTTATGGGCCTAAATGGGCAATTTTTTTTTACTAGTTTAAGGCTCTTGCTTACTAAGGGTCCTATAGGGGATGGCTTTAATATGCTTTTAGACTTAATAGACCTTTTATAATTTATTTTATGAGCCTTTTAATTTAGGGATCAGATCTGGTCACTAAGTTATTTGGCTCTATTCCTTGTTCTTTTAAGGGCTTTTAAGCTTATCTTGCATTATTGGGCCTCAAGCCCAAATCCACATATTATTTTGGGTTGAAGCCGACTAAAAACCTTAAGATAGGTCCATTTTCTATTAGGATTCATATCTAGTTCTTTTCATTCATTGGGCTCCTAATCGTATTTCTAAGGCTTTAATAACTAACGAAGCTAGTTCAGGCTTAATTTGCATTCTAGAACCCTAAACTTGATTCTAACATATTCTAATGGGCCAAATATCTTAATAGGTCTGCTAAATAACCCATTTTACTAAGTATTCCATATTTGGTTCATTTCATTAACGGGGTTTCATGGGAATTGAGCTACTGGCCCTTTGATCCACAGCCGAGCCTAAGGACTGGAAGGCTTGACAAGGTAAATTCTTCTACTCTAAACAACTTCGGTGCAGGTTGAGTACTTCCTCATTGAGTCACTCCTTCAGCCATGCCGAATGACTACTAATATCTTGTAGATAAAATGTTGAGAAATGGATGGCTGAGACAACATCCAATCCTCCTTCATACCTGACTACTTATTTAGCATTACCCTTGCCACCATGCTAAGAGAGAGACCTTCGACTACATAAGTCGTCCCTATTCGAACAAGCCAGCTGGTAGTACTACTTTATCCACATCTTTTAATGACCTCACCAATACAGCATCCCTACGTAAACAAGACTACGTGCAGAATCTGCCCTACTAATTATTGCTTTTATGAATATTCATTTTTACTCTTTTGTATTGTTGTGCATTACTACATTAAGGTAACATCCATTTTTTTCTTTTCCCCCTTTAGGTAAGTTGTCTTAAATTCTTGGGTATAAATGCTCTTTATATTTGAAAACCATAGATAGATAGATTATCATTAATACACTTGAGTATTTTTCCTTCCTAGTGTAGATACTCTATTGTTTTATGCTTGGCATCACTCTTATTTTCTCCCTTAAGCAAGGTTAGGTGGTGAGTAACCTCATCGAACCAATTCGTGCATTATATCTAATTGTGTTGTGAGTCCTTAAAAGTTCCATTGATGCATCATATCCTCTAGAGCTATTCATGGTTTTTGCTTAGCATTCATTTGTCACTATTCTTTTGCACATTTTCCTCATTACTCCTTTTGAGATTTCTATAAGCTTGGACCCATCCAGTGACTGGCTTTGTTAGTTCTTGGTCACAATTTGCATTATCTTAGTATCAGAGTAGAGGTTTTGTTAAAGTTGATGTATGTTTTCGAAGTTTTGTTTTGCATGCGTGAAATAGAGCAAGTTACTATGTTCATTTGAGCATTATGTTGTTTTTTGTTAATTTCCTGAAGTGGTCATTTCATCTTTGAATTAGTAAGGAAAAATGATTGGCCTGAGTATGAATGTTGGTATTGGTGATGACAATGGAGTTGTCTACCATGAACGACAGTCTTAGGGAACTATCAAAACTACTAAGGAGAGACTTGATGAGATAGCTAACCTCTTGGTAGATTTAACCTAAGCTCATCATGCGTTGTCTTATCGACCTACTAAGGCCACACAAAAAATCCTACAAGTTACTTAGCTTATTAGAATTCAAAACCCAACTCGACCTGTTTATGGTGGAGGAGTAGGTGGACAAGTAAGAAGAAGGATTGATTTGGAAGACATGGGAGATGAGGAAGAAGAGTATTTTAAAGAAGAGCATGTACGGATCTCCAGAGCATCTGACCATGTAAAGCTTTGAATTTCGAGTTTCATTAGATTTGAGAATGCTGATGAATATCTAGAATGAGAAGAGAAGGTAGAGCGTGTATTTGATTACTATCAGTATAGGGATTACAGGAAAGTGAGAACTGCTACTATTGAGTTTTCTAGATATACCGCCATATGGTGGAAGAGCTTCCAATCAATGAGAAGACAAGAGGGCTATTAACGAATCGTAGGAGCTAAGATAAGGAGGCCGAACTATTGGCGAATATGTTCAAGAGTTTCAAATGCTCAAGATCTGTTGTGAGATAGAGGAACCACTAACTCGAACTATGTCAACATTTATTACTGGAATGGGAGGTGATATTCAGGACATTAGGGAGGTTTAATGATTCACCACAATGGATGAAGCTGTTAAGATCGCCTAATGAGTGGCAAAGTAGAGAAAAGGTCGAGTGTCAACCATAATGCTAACTAGTCAACTTAGATAGGGAAATCACCAAACTTTACCTAATACTGAATCGAGCATAAAGGTTGATGTCTTGTAAACCCTACTTTTTAGTGGGCTCGTGAATCAATTAAGAGTATTCCTCGAATGTTCCCAAGGATCAACTAAACTAAGAATTTAAGTTTACATTTAAAAATGAATTTAATTTTCCAATTTGAAAGTTTAGTATCGATAAAACTTGAGTATGATAATTGCAGACTCTAAGTCACCTAAAACCCTAAACCCTAAAACAATTCAGAACTTATAACCCTAAGTGACTAAATGATAATATAATTTTCATAATTTTATTCAACCTTATAAATTTTCATCATTTTATAAGAATTGAATCATAATTTACAAAACATTTTAAGAAGCAAACTTTAAAAGAATTTTCTATAAGACAATTTCCTTATCCTCATGCTTAAGCCTATTACATGTGAATAAGTGAACCAACCAATCACCCTAAATGACTTATCAATTGAGATTTGGAATCAATTATCAATTGCTAACTCATCAAAAACTAGTGATAAGACACTTTTTTTATCACCCTACAATTTATACTACATATGGAAAAAATATCACAACATTTAATGTGTACAACTTTAATAAAGAAGATTGACAATTCCATGCCATAAAGGAAGCCTAATGGCTGGTTCTTACAAGGCTAGAAAGGGAGACTATGCCTTGTCTTTCACCAATCAATCACTTTGTCTTATACACTACTATTTACCCTTTAATGCTTACATCATCCAGTCTTGTCAAATGTTAGCTTTTGTGTAAGCTACAAGACAACATATCAAGCTTCTTAAACACACGTCTTCCCCCTTACACAACTGGCCACTCTCTCTCTCATATCCTTCACATTCACTTTCATTTTTACTCCCATTTCTCTTACTTTAAAATTAAACTAAAAGAGGAAACACAAAAACCCCACAAAATCAACATTGCCAACACTTTCAAAGCTCCTAAACTCATGGCATCAAACTCCACTTTGTGTATTCCATTTTTCAACTTCCAAAATCACTTTTAGAATCTTTACAACACTCTCTAAACTCTATTTCAAAGGACCAAAACTCAAGTTTCCAAGAAGTTGCAAGAAGGAGAAAGTAACACAAGAAGCTTAAGTGGAACATTTGTACACAACTACCGTACTTTTGCTTTATGGACAAGTAAGTGTTTCTTTGTGTTAGTAGCTTAGTATTCCATGTTAGGAGACTATGTTTTCTATAGGATATTAGTATGATCATAAGTTGATGGGATATCAAAGACCACCCTAAGAAGCAAACTCATAAAACCCTTAAATGAAAGCTAAAAAATGAGCATGTAAAGTTAATGTTATATAGAGATAGTTGTTTAACACTTAGAATGAAAGATTTTAAGTTGAGAAAATTATGAAATGAGAGCTTGAATGAAGAGATAGCATGATGGATGTAAGGAGTTGTAGGTCATTTGGATGTTATTTTCACTCTTATTAAGTTAAACATAGTCAAATCTAAACTTAGGTAAAGGAAAAATCCATTACATAAAGCTTTTATGAGGAAACTAATTTTGTAAGACATGAAATATGATATGGAAGTTGTAATAAATATGATATCTACATCTCTCATTAAAGTGTGAGCTAAGTAATTATTTCATGGAAGAGAAGTTAAGTTAAGATTAGAATATAAGAACCTAGGTTTATGATTTAACCCTTAAACTTAAGGAAATGATGAAATAAGTTGAAAAAACAAGCGAGAACCCTTGGGATTCATCACGACCAGATCTAGAGTAGGGTTGAAAGACACTTAAAAATATGATAAAAGTAAGTAAACAAAGTAAAAAGTTTAACTAAGGCAAGTACAATAAGTAAAGCCTAAAACTCAAAACCGAGCTTAAAACTTCCAAAATGGGCCTCAAACTCCAAGTTGAACACTCATAAATTTTTTGACCAGCATCTTACCCCAATAATAAAAGTTGTTTTAAGACTCTCAAGAAACCCATAAGATACTCCTTAAGTTAAAGAAAGTAACTATCCTTGATTTGGATAAAAATTAAGCCCATTTGACAACTTAAGTCCATTTTAAAGACCAAGAAGTTGTTGTTAGCCTTAGGAGTGTAAATCAAAGTTAGAAATCTGACCTTAAGGAGTATTGTAAGCCTAGGATGAGATCCCAAGCTTAAGCCCAAAGGACTTCCCAAGTTATCAAAATGCATAATAACCAAATAAAGCCCAAAAGTAGTCCAAATCATAACGATCACTACTATTCTAACCTATAGGTAGATTTTTGTGCCTCATCTCGAAAATATAACCTCACCACGTTAAAGTGCACTTGAAAATGATGAATATTGACTATAAGATCATAAAAATCAGATTTAAAATGCGAAAGTTATATGTGATTGAACTTTTAAGTAAAATTTGGAAAAATACAAAACCAAGTCAAAGTTATAACTTAAAGGGTTTTAGCTTAGTTTTGCAAATTCTATTTCAAGTCCTTATAGTATTATATTTGCAATGTCTTGGGGACCCAGCTCTTAGAGATGACCTACCCTCGGATTATTTTGATTAATCTGTATGGTTAAGTGAATGAATTTCTAATGACTCTTTACTTGATTTTGATTGTAAAGTAGACGCACTTAAATTCATATATAGAATTTGGATACTTGTAGGATATGGGAAATGCATGTGTGTAAATTTACGATTGAATACTATGACTTGTTAATTAGATGATAATGGGAATTGTTTGTAGTGACATATATGTGTAATTGTATGGCATGAAATTGTTTGATCACCATGAAAACTGGATTTAACACTTATACAACTAAGAAAATCAATGAATCATGCATTTGTCATAATTGCATCGTATAACACCGACTACCACTTCATGTAGAAGATAGGAAGGGACTCATAGGAAGAGAGCCTCCTGTAGGATTGGGTACTAGCTATGCTATCATTTTATTGAGTCTATGTGCTAAGCTGACAAGCTTACTAAGTGTCCAGATACGCCAACCCTTGGTAAGGGGTTATATCTTGTGGCTTTTGCTTAAGGCATATGTTTGTGGATTGTGGAGGCCACCACACTACTAGACTTATGTTTTTGAAAATATAATTTTTACTTAGAATGAAAGTATATTATATACGTTTAATATATATATATATATATATATATACAATTTTGTTTTGACTTAGCACAATAATGCAATCAATATAAAACCAAAGTGCTAAGACTTGGATTTTGGTTTCTGTCGATTAATTATCTCTAACCCCGATTATAGGAGGCGTAATTTTGAGTTGCATACAGTTTCTAGACTACTACATGTATTGTTTGGCATACTGATTGATCATGCATTCATATGTTTATGCATTAAATAAATTTTTGTCATGTAGTATTGATGAGGGGATTTATCTTACTAAGCGTAAGCTTACATTCCAATAGATTTTTGTTGATGCAGGACCATCTCTTTATACATCTAGGTCAAGGAAAGCCTGAGGTGAGTCTTGTTTGGAGATGGGATGGAGCGTTCAAGGAGCAGAGAGGAGATTTTTGTAATAAACGTTTGTAGATAATCATTTATCTTTATTTTTCAATTCATTTTATAGAAAGAAGTTTCTAATGCAGATTCTTATATGAACTACACTCATTTGTAATATTCTTTTGGTGTGGAATTAAACAAATCCACATGTTTATTTAAGTAATTTACATCAAAGAAGTAAATTTTAGTTAAATTGCTCGATATTACTTATCTATGGGCTTAATGGCAGTATAAAGTGGAAAGGGCCTTCTGTGTTGTATGAAAGGCCTATAATCAACCAAAGGTTAATTACAGATCTTTATGTGGTATACGATGATCCCATAACAATAATACTGTTAGGTTGTGATATGTCTGAGCCAAGTAGAAAGGTCGATCTGATAAGGAAGTGTTAACTCAAACTTATGAGAAGGGGCAAGGGTCTAGGAGGAAGAAGAGCTAGATCAAATTTTTTAAGTGCCAAGGGCTCGAACATATGGTTGCTTAGTGCCCAAACCGAAGAACGATGGTCATCAAGGGAGAAGTCCTGAAGCTAGAAGTAGAAAGTACAAATGAGAAGCCTAAGGAGGAGGAGGTTCCTACCGAAAAAGAAAATGTTGAGAAAGAGCTCATTGAGGAGGATGTACTTGCCATGGACTTAGATCAATTACTCTTGGTTATCTAACGTACTATGAGCATAGAACCCTCAGGAAAGGAGCAGACAGAGAATTTGTTTCATACCACCTGTAAGGTGAATGATCAAGTATATGCTCTCATTGTGGATAATAGAAGCTGTACCAATGTAGCATCAATCAATCTTACTTCAAAACTAAAGTTGCCAACTATTGTTTGTCCGAAGCAGTACAAGTTGCACTAGTTGAGTGAGAAAGGAGCATTACATGTCACTCAGTAAATACTACTACCGATTACTATTAGGAATTACTCTAACTAGATTCTCTATGATGTACTACCTATGTATGCTTCCCATGTGGTGTTAGGTAGACCATAATTGTTTGATAGGAGAGTCATCGATGATGGCTATAGGAAGACATACATGTTCGAGAAGGATGACTAGAAGATCATACTGAACCCGATGCCACCAAGAGAAGTTCATAAGTTGTAGATGAAACTTGCTTGAGGATCAAAGAAAGCTATAATGATGAGTAAAGCCAAGCTTTGAGAGGTCATCAAAGCAAACAAGCTGACCCTTATGTTGGTTAGGTGACTTTAGAAATGAAGGAGTGGAGTGAGCTCCCCTAGGAAATCAAAGAGTTGCTGGATGAGTATGCCGACCTATTCCTAGAATAGTTACTTGAAGGATTACCCCTAACTCGAGGCATAGAGCATTGTATTGACATAGTAATCGGCGTTGCATTGCTGAATAAGCCTACCTATTAGATGAATCCTAAATAGGCTTCTAAGCTCCAACACCAAGTCTCAGCTCTTATGCTGTATTGGCACTTCTGGTGCTGAAGAAGGATGGAACTTGGCAAATGTGTATAAACAGCTAAGTCATAAACAAGATCACGATTAAATACAAGTATCCAATCCCGAGGCTAGAAGACATGTTAGATGAACTTAGTGGAGCCAAGATTTTTAGCAAGATTGATCTTAAATCTACCTACCATCAAATCTACATGAGGCTACAAGACGAGTGGAAGATTGCATTCAAGATTCGACATGAACTTTATGAATGGATGATCATGCCCTTCAGCTTATTGAATTTCTTGAGCACTTTCATGAGACTAATGAACCATGTACTAAGACATCTCATAAGGAAGTATGTTATGGTATACTTTTATGACATCTCTCTTTATAGTGTTGGCATGCCAAGTCACTGTAAACATTTTAGAGCAGTCCTGGATATCCTCCATGCCAAGAGACTATTCAACAATCTAAAGAAATGTTGCTTTTGCTAGGAGGAAGTGGTATTCTTAGGCTATGTAGTTAGTAAAGGAGGCTTGCAAGTCGATGATGAGAAGATCCAAGCAATTGTTGAGTAGCCAACTCCTACTACTTGTGCCAACAGGAGAAGTTTCTATGGACTAGTCTCATTCTATAAGCTATTCATCAGGAATTTCAGTACCCTTACTGCACCACTTATCGAGTTAACAAAGAAGAACACCAACTTTCGATGGGGAGAAAGGGAGGAGAGGAGTTTTATCGAGATAAAAGAAAAATTGACCTTCGCCCCGGTGTTAGTGCTACCTAACTTTGACAAAATTTTTGAGCTAGAATGCAATGCATTAAGTATTGGAATAAGCGTTGTCCTAATGTAGGAATACCAACCAATTGCCTTCCATAGTGAGAAGCTTTAAAGACCTTAGTTAAATTACTTCTTATATGATAAAGAACTTTTAGCATTGATTCGAGCGCTACAAATATGGTAGCACTATTTACTACTAAGAGAATTTATCATATATATTGACTATGAATCACTGAAGTACATCCGAAGTTAGACCAAGTTATTGAAGTGGCAGACAATATGGGTTGAATTCCTTGAAGGATTCAATTTTATAATAAAATATAAGTAGGGAAAGAGCAACATAGTTGCAAATGCTCTTTCGAGAAGGCATACACTTTTATTTGAATTGTAGACCCAGTTGTTTAGTTTTGCAAGTATCAAAAAGTAGTACTTTGAGGATCCACACTTTTGACCCATACTTGTATGATGTATTGATGGAAGAATAGTGGATGAGTACCATGTAGAGAAGGGCTACTCATTCCGAAGTGGGAAATTGTGCGTGCGAACTTGTTCCCTAAGGGAGTTATTGATTAGGATAGCTTATAGTAGAGGACTTTCTAGTCATTTTCGAGAAAGGAGAACTTATGAACTATTGAACGGCCAATTCTTTTGGCCAAGAATGAGGAGTGATGTGTACTAAGTTATCGAAAGCTATGTCATGTGCATGAAGGCCAAGTACTGAGCCAAGCAAAGGAGAGCAATGGCCTTACCTATTCCAACGAGGCCATGGACTAAATTGAGTATGGACTTTATTCTCAAACTGTCGCGAACTACCTGAGGTAAAGATTCTATAATTTTCATTTAAGATAGGTTCAGTAAGATGGCATACTTCGTGTCTTGTAACAAGACTAACGACGCTTCAATTATCGCTTCTCTTTTCTTGCAAGAGATTGTATGGATACATGGCATGCCAAGAGGTGTAGTCTTCGATAGAAACTCGAAGTTCTTGAGTCTTTTTTGGAGAACTTTGTTGCGTTGGCTAGGGACCAAATTACTCTTTAGTACCACATGTCACCCCCAAACTGACGACCAAACAGAGATGGTTAATTGCCCTTTGGGATCACTACTCTAAGCTATAATGGGAAAGAACTTGGCTAATTAGGATGTTTACTTACCAATGGTCAAGTTTGCCTACAACCAAACAGTACATGACACCACTAAGTAGACTCCCTTTAAGATGGTCTATAGATTCAATCTCGAGTTACCCCTCTATTATACCCCTGTACCAATACCCATACAAGAGGACCCTGATGCCTCAACTAAAGTACAATCCCTTTAGCACATATACGATAAGGTCACTTGACACATCGACCAAGCTGCTAAAAGAATGCGAGGGAAGATTAAGGGTAGGACGACTAAGCAATTTTGTCTAGGAGACTTAGTATGGTTACACCTTAGTAAGGAACAGTTCTTAGGGATGAGAAAGAACAAATTATCTGCACAAGCTGAGGGACCCTTCAAAATCCTCTAGAAGATCAATGACAACGCTTACAGGTTGGAGCTACCAGAGGACTATAAGGTTTCCAACACCTTCAATATTGTCAACCTTAGTCCTTATCACCCCAATAGAGAACTGACCAAAGACCATTCAGATTTGATCTTAACTCCAAATCAACCTAGAGGGAATGATAGGAATCGAGTTATTAGCCTTTGACTTGCAATTGAGCCCGAGGATTGGAAGGCTTAACGAGGCAAATTCTTCTACTCCAACTGACTCTTGCTAAGGCTAAGTACTTCCTCATTGAGTCACTCCTTAAGCCGTGCTAAATGATTGCCAATCCCTAACAGATAGAATGCTAAGAAATGGATAGCCAAGACCACATCCAATCCTCCTTCATGCCTGACCACTTACTTGGCATTACCCTTAACACTATGCCGAGGAGAGACCCCAGACTGCAGAAGCTGTCCTTATTCAGAGAAGCCTCATACTACTTTATCTGCATCTTTTAACGACCTCATCAATAGACATCCCTATGTATATAAGACTACGTATAGAATCCGCCCTACTAATTATTGCTTCTGTGAATATTCATTTTTACCCTTTTGTTATTATTGTACATTACTACTTTAGGGTAACACCCATTTTTTTCTTTTTTCCCTTTAGGCAAGTTGCCTTAAATTCTTTGGTATAAATACCCTTTGTATTTGTAAGTCGTAGATAGAAAGATCATCATTAATATACTTAAGTATTTTTCCTTCTCGGTGTAGACACTATGTTGTTTTACACTTGACATTACTTTTATCCTTTACCTTAAGCAAGGTTAGGTAACAAGTAATCTCATCGAACCAATCTGTGCATCATATTGAATTATGTTGTGAGTCCTCAAAAGTTCTATTGGTGCATCATATTCTATGAAGCTATTTGTGGTTTTTGCTTAACTTTCATTCGTCACTATTTTTTTACGCATTTTCCTTATTACTCATTTCAAGCTGCTTGCAAGATTAGACTCATCTAGCGACTGGCCTTGTCGATTCTTGGTCACAGTTCGTACTAAGGTTTCAAACACTATTCCTAAGTCCTTAAATACTAACTAACTAGTTTAGGCCATTAACTCATCATTACCTTACTTAACTTAGTTCATTACATCTTAAAATCATACTTAACACTAAATAATCATGTTATTAAGGTAATAAATCAAAATTTACATATTTTAAACTTTCATGAAAGTGGTGGCCAAGTAGGGTTCTATTAGGCCTTTCTTCAACTTCTTCCATCCAATGCATATTCTAGTGTGTTTCCTTGTTTTAATCACGTTTCTACTTGTTTTAAGCTAATAACACCACCTAACATGGTGAAAATAAGATGGACACATATCAAGGAGGGGGTAGAATGGATGGTACTTAAGGTTTCATTGAGTTTAATCAACATCTTTTCAAGTTGTCTACCTAAAAATATCTCCTACACCTTTAGAATATAATTATCAAATTAGCTAAGTATATGAATGAATGTGTAATTATAAGGTTCTAAAATAATGTGTACATGATTATAACATATTTATATAGTATTTCTAATCTTAAACTCTTAAGATATCATAGGTATAACTTATGTGAACAAGAAAGTCAAGTCGGGTAAGTTTTACCTTAGGTTGGCCTGTACGAGTTTCAAATTTTCCACTTAAAAACAAAGTCAAAACTTACTACTACTTTGAGGGCAAATGTTTGTTGGCAAGAAGCTAGGGTGTACGTATCATATTTTGGTGGTAATAGCTTGTCATTTGGTGGTGTGTGGTGGCGGTAGAACCAAAAGGTGCTAATGTGTGCAGAAGGAGTCTGATAGCTCCTTTTGTTTTCTTCCCTTTTTCCTTTAGTTTTGTTTGGGTTTCTTGAGAATGTTTCCTAGGGTTTTCTATATATGAATAATGGTGTCAAATGAAGGGGTGAAATGGTAGATATTGAAGGTAGATTAAGGGGGACAAGAGGTGGCTACTTTGGGATAAGGGTATATGGTCCCCTCTTGGTACTATTATACTTTGTTTTTTTTTTTTGCTAAATGAGGAGGAATTTTGTCTCCTTAAGACAAGTGTCCTTTAATTATCAATTAGTCCTTTGTCTTTTGCTTTTAATTGAGTTTGACTTGCTTCTAATTAAGATATAATGAGAGTTGGTAGATGGATTAAAGGGTAATTAAGCTAATTAATCATGATTACACTTAACTAAGTAATTTAGGCCTAATTAGTGTCTTGCCATATTTTATCACTTTAATTAAGTTTATTAGCCTATATTACTTTTGTTTTTAGTCCCTTATTATTGGAGATTGATTAGGGTTTTCAGACTGCGTACAAGGTTAGCGATTTAGGGTTTCCAAGCTATTGTAGAAATTATTTGCAATTTGCGAATAGTTTAGGGATATACTTAACGTTTATCAATTGAATTAGGGTTTGGACTTCTAATTAAGGTTTTACTAACTCTAGTGATATTTTCCAATCATTTTGAGGTTTCTCGCGTATTATTATTTTTTTTTTAGGGTTTTGCAAGTACAAATAAGGTTTTAGTGCTTTACTCTCTTTAAGGTTTTTCGACTTATTACTTAAGGTTTGTAACTTATTATTTAGGTTGAATCATTTTATTTATGGATTTTATTATTATATGATTTATTGGATCTAAAAGTTTACTGGATTTATATTGTCTCCCTATGTCTAATGTTGGCATTCTTACGAAGATATTTTTCATATAATCACTTTGGTTTCATATGATTAATCATTCTTGATTTGTAGTTAATTATGAAATAAAACCCAATTTGTAGATTAAGGTATAATTGAGTTTCTTAATCTTAATATTCATTTTTGGTTTAGCTTATCCTTTATTGGTTTCAAGGAGCTCTCATAGGCTACGACTATTGGTCTCTTTTCTATTGGGGTTAGTTTTGTTAAATTAGGTTGACCTTAGGAGTTAACTTTAGTTGTTGTCATTTGTTTATAGGATTTTAGAGCTTTTGAGTAGAGGGATCAAACTAAGGCTTAGATTGCCATTCAGGGTTTTATAAGTATGAGTTCGAGTTTTTTTTAGAGTAGTCTTTTAGTTTTAAGGTTAGTTATCTTACCATTACTAAGGGTATCTTTTGAGAAATCTTATTAACTTCCAACCCCTTGTCTAGGAAATTTGTGGGGTTTACGCATATAGTAGCTAAAAATAGTTATTTAGAAGTTTAGGAATAACAATTTTTAAGGGTAAGGGGGTATTTAGTGGTTTACAGATTAATTCTCCTAAAGTTTTAATGCATATGCAAATTAAATGATAATATAATGAATAAGAATATAGATGATTGAAGTACTAATTGACACTTACTATATATGTAGGATTTAGACTTTTGAAAATGCAAGTTAAGTAGAGTATATGTGTAGTAGTTAGATGTACTAGTAGCAGTAGGTTAGAAACTGTATTAGAAAATAAGTCATAATGTAATTTGATGCGAATATGTGGAATATACTAGGAAAATTGAATTTATATGAAAAAGTAGCTTATATTTGGACTATACCCTATTTTTAGAGACAAATTGTGAATCAGAAACTTCTTAAATAAGAATCTAATTTTGAACTAAAGGTTAAAAACTATATCAGAAACTAGGTCAAAATGTAAACTGGTATGGTAAATCCTTAATCACATTAGGAGTCCGACAATAGGTCAACAGTTGATTGGTATATGAATTTTACACCTTTATCAGAATCCAAACATGAGTCAAAAGCCACTTAGACAATACCTTATACCATAAGGCTAGGTTAGAACCAAAGTTAGAAACTCAATTAGGAAGTAGTTCGATGGAAGATGCAAAATGTAAGAGCAACTTAAAGCTTGAAGATGGTTGGTATTAAATATTGGATCATTGGGAGTCGAAGAGTAGATTAGAAAGTCTCTTTTATGCCTTCTAAGAATTTATTAAAGTCAAAACTTGAGTTAGAAAATGCCATTTTCTTGAGGATTTGATGTATGGAGCTTAATGAAACCCTTAGTATTAGGTTCTATTATTTATTTAGATCACATTTCATTGTAAAGGATAATTTAAACCCCTAAATTTTTCAATCTAGCATCTAAAGTAGATTTAAGTATGTTAGATATACTAGGAGTTGACAAAGCTAGTAAAAGTGATAATCCTAAAATAACTAATCAATCATGTATAAAATTTTTATACCCTAAATGTATGTAAACACTAAAAATTTCATCCGAAAGTGATAAAATCCCTAAAACTGTAACTTTAAAGATAGAAAAGCACTAAATCACCATAATTTACCCTAATTGATAATATAACCTTAATATTATACCAAATCATTGGTAAACGATTAAAGATAACTTTTAATCATTCATAAATACATATAATACTAAAGCAATCCTTTAAAAACTAAGATATTGCATCATAGATCATATTCATCTTCTAAGTATATACTAGGTTAGTATTACATAGAGTTAAGAGTTTAGAGTTTAGAGTTTAGTTGATACTTAGGTTGCATGTAGTAAACATTAATATCCTAAATAACATTTTTCATAATAATTATACTAAGTAGCTTACCAAACGGTATATATAGGATATAAATACCTAATGGAAGATCTCATTATCTGCTTTTACTAATCAATTCACTAAACTTCTTATTTCCTTTTATTTCCTTAATTTTTCTCCTAATTTTCCTTAATTACTACATTATGTACACTAAAGGGCATGTATTTTTGGAAAGTAGACCAAGTCAACATATGTTGACTAAAGTCAAAAGGTTGACTAAGGTTAACATATGGAAAAGTCAACAAAATGTCACTTTCATTCTAAAGTTATCTCTTCCTTCTAATGATTTCTTTTCTTTTCTTTTCTTTTCTTTTAGCTTTTTCTTCCCTTTTCTTTCCATTTGTGTTGTCCACTCTTGTCCCATCCTAGACCCCACTTCTTCTTCTTTTCAAACATAAAACAAAATAAAACTAAGTCCTTTTCCCTACCTTCATAACTGTGACCTCCCTTTCCCTTTCACTCTTTCTTAATTTTCAAACTTTACAACCATATTTCAAGAAGAAAACAAAGGTATGTCATTATGTATTTTTCCATATTATTTAATAGTTAGATGAATAGGTAGGTTAGTTTAAGAAGTTTATGTGTTGTGTACATATGTGTTGTTGAAGGCTTAAAGATTTAATTTTTATGTTTAGAATTGTACAATAGCCTTAGTAAATGGATGAAGAGCATGTGTACATGTATCTAAGTATATGTATATAAGATTATACTAAATAAATACATGTGTAAAGACCTTTGTACATAAGAATCCATTATGTACATAACCCAAAATAAGGCATATACCAACTATACATACATATACCATGCTAAATACACCCTTAAAATACAAAATATGTATTTCACCTTGTGTGTATACAGATATATGTACAAGTATAAATACAGTATATTTATAAGCATATGTTTGAGTATACTAGTATACATACAAGTATAGTAAATGTATAAGTATACACTTAACATATGTAAAGTGTACATAAGACGCTTAAGCATAACTTAAGCATGAGGTAAGAGCTTATGTAATCAAATAATGAAGTAAGTAATGATGCAATTAAAAGATGACATAAGAAATTGTAACACAAGCGATGACATAAGCATAAGCTTATAAAATAATAACTTATAAGATTACATAAGAGTATAACATAAGTATTTACATATACTTAAGATCTGAAAATCTTTTAAACTCTAATATACTTCCTAAGTTGAATTAAACTTAATTAAGTACATGAGTTAGTAATACCAATATAAAATTCCCTAAGTATAAGAACCTAATAGTTAATTAAATCATTAAGTCTTAAAATAGGATATAAATATAAGTAATAAGAATAATTAAGCTACCATAGTTAAAATTTCAATACATTTAGCTCATATCATAAAATACAGGTTTTAACATTCAAAACAGATATCATCGTATGAATTTACATTAAAAAACGATTATAAATTCATAAATATCGAAAATAGAACGAAAAAGTTACATACAATTAGTGATAAAGTCTAACTGAATAAAAATTGATAGTAATCTAAGTAAAATTAAGTAAATAGATATCTAGAATTACTAGTTAATTCAATTACTTACTATCGTTATTATATCATAATGATCAGGAGATCCCGAAGAGAGCAAAGATCTCTCAATTGATTACTACGACTAGTGTGAGTCGTCATGGCTAAGTGAGTACTTACCCTATGATTTCATACTTGTATGTGATTGTAGATAGTGGACTTAAATGATATTGTTAATTGATTATTGTGTAGGGTCGAGAAATGGTTGTATATGTTATTATGTACTGAGTTATCAATTTACCTTAAGTACGAATGATACTTCGTTTGCTGCATGGTAGTATAGAAAATGATTGTATGTACTATTGGATGGTCACATCATAATTGGACTTAACTTAATCGGCTCATAAGAAGAAATTGGTACATGCATTGGATAGACATAATTTCGACCGTCACATCACACAGAGGTAAAGAGAGGCCATTTGGGGGTTGTTATTATAAATTTATTGGTTCTGTACGACACACTCATACAAAATGACCTTACCTTGGCCCACGAGAATACTAGGCATTAGAGGCACCAACTGCCTAGCTAAGGGTCAAGTCTAGAGGCCTCCGTTTAGGGGTGAGTGTAGACTGTGGGGGCTTACTCACGATTATAGTAGAACTTGGTCTTTATGAAAATAAAAGACTTATTTAATTTAAGTAGAAAACGTAGAGTTTAGTAGTAAAGTAAGTTCTAGTATAATACCCGGATTTGATTGGTGTTGTGTATACTCCAACCCTGACTTTGAAGGGTGTTAAATCTAAGTTACATATATGGACTAGTTAACTATACGTATTGTTTGGCATTCTATTTGACCATTCATTCATATGAGTGAATATAATGTATTTATAACTTACCTGTGATGTGGTTGAGGGTTTTGCTCACTGAGCTTAGGCTTATACCCCCTTAGACTTTTACTGCAGGATAGCTTGTTCGTTGAGGCTGGCTAGGGGATGCCATGACTAAGCTTGGGGACTTAGGAAAGAGCAAGCCATCTAGTGTGTTGAGAGAACGGATTATGTAGATTTTTACTTATGTACTTTTGTTTTATCAGTAATATAGTCTTAGATATACAAAATTACTGCTTACTATAAACTTTGTAGTTTAAATTTTATATAAATATGTTGGTGTAATGATATCATATGGATCTGTATATACTTAGAAAACTAGTGGTTGTAGAGCCTTATATATTGTGTAAAGAGTTCATGATTGAAAGGGTAACCAATCAGGGGTTCTTCGTACAGTATACAATGTCTGCCACGGTTAAACCATCCTCAATTCATGATAGATAATCTAGAGTGTTATAGTTTGAGTGGAAGATGAGATATGGGCAAGTTAGTGAACTTAGGTTTAAGGCATTAATAGCTAAGTATGTAAATTTGAAGAATTTAATACTATGGTATTGCTTTGTATGATTAACCTCAAAGATGAACATGATTGAACATGTTTATAATCTAGAATATGATGTTGGACGAGTTATTTCAAGTAAGCTTAAATGACCCTCAGACAGTTCTTTAGAAGGTTGGTCAATTAAAAAAATGAGTTAATTCTAGGTTTAGAGACTTAACCAAAAAGCTACCAGGTTTGAAATACTCAGCTAATATAACATCTATAATTTAATGAGAGAAAATTTAGTTAATAAGGCTATTTTTGGATACTTCTTTAAAGAGTTCCTAGTTAACAAAACTGTTTTCAAATGCTTATTCAAAAGATTCGAGAACCATATTCAAAAGCTACGATACTTAAGTATTTCTATGTAAATTGAATCTAGACGACTGAACTATATATAATATTAAGTGATTTAACTATAGATATAAGTTAATCGATATTTAACTAAGAAATTTTAAGTAGGATGAATTGGAGAGTAACCTAAAAGCTGTTTTAGAAATTGTTTCATAATTTAACTTGGAATCAACCTTAGTGACTGAATTAAAACCAACTCTCAATGAACTAACTACCAATAAGCAAGTATTTAATTAGTATATTTATATATACACTCATGACCTGTAATTGACTATAGAAGTACTTCCTCTTGCTAGGTAAAGTCATGGAGGAGGAAGTTCCTACTAATGAGTAAATTGGGATCATACTTGATGTGAACTATAACCAAGAACAAATAAAGCTTATTGTTGGATGGGTCCAAACTTACTGAAAGCTTAAAGGAGTTAATAAGGAATGGCACGAGAGAGCAAATGACAAATGAAAAAGTAAGCAAAACCCATGAATAGCTCTAATGGATATGACGTATAAATGGAACTTTTGAGGACTCATGGTACAGCTCGATATGACGTACGAGTTGGTTCGGTGAGGTCACTTAGTACCTAACCTTGCTTAAGGGATAAGATAAGAGTGAAGTGAGAGTAAACAAGCATAGTGTTTACACAAAGGAAGAATATCCAATATGTTAAGGGTAATTTGTTGTTTATAGATATAAGAACAAGGGGTATTTATACCCATAAGTTAGGATAACTTGCCCAAAAGGGAAAAGAGAAAAAGGACATTTCCTAAGGAAGTAGTATGCAAGATACAAATGGTAAAAAATGAATATTCAAGAAAAATAATCATTGGTTTGATGGATTCTACATATGATTTTGTACATGTGGTGATGCTCTATTGGTGATGTCATTGGAAGATTTGAACAAAAAAGTACGGCTAGCTTGCTTGTCCAAGTAGGGATGACTTAGTCAGTCCGGACTCTCTCTCTCGATAAATCAGCATAATGGATAATGAGTAAGTGATTATCTAAGTATAAGTGAGAATGAGGGTTGGCTGTCTTCTTGATTAGCTATTTTTCGGCATACTATCTGTGAGAAATAAGCAATCATTTGGCTCGGTATGTAGAATGGGTCGACCAAAAGATATTCGGCCTTAGTAGAAGTTGGTTGGAGTAAAAGAATCCATCTTGCTAGGCCTTTTAGTCTTTGGGCTCGACTATGCGTCAAAGACCTAGTAGCCTAATTCTTATCATTCCATCTAGGTTAATGTAGATTTGGGACCAAATCTAAATGGTCAGCAACTAGCTCTTTGTTGGGGTGACATGGATTGAGGTCGGTAATGTTTAAGGTATTAGAAACCCTAGTCTTCTAACAATTCTAATTTATAGGCATTGCTGTTGATTGTCTAGAGGATTTTGAAAGGTCTGTTGGCTCTTGCAGATATTTTGTTCCATCTCTTACTTAGGAACTATTCCTTGCTAAGATGCAGCCATACCAAGTCTCCTTACTAGAATCGTTTAGCCATCTCACCCTTAGTCTTCTCTCTCATTCTTTTAATGGCCTGACTGATGTGCTGAGTGACTTTATTGTAGATGTGTTGAAGGGATTGTACTCTACCACTTGCATCAGGGTTCTCTTATGTAGGTACAAGTACAAGGATGTGATCAAGGGGCAACTCAGGATTAAAACCATAGACAACTTCAAAAGTGTTTTGCATGGTAGTGTCATGTATTGTTTGATTGTAAGGGAATTCGACCACTAGTAAGCAAACATCCCAATCAACCAAGTTCTTGCCCACTGCAACTCGAAGTAGTGATCCTAAAGTGTGATTAACTACCTTTGTTTAATCATCAGTCTAGGGGTGATAAGAAGTACTAAATAGTAGTTTGGTCCTTATTCGATGCCACAAGGTCTTCTAGAAATGGCTCAAGAGCTTTAGGTTTCTATTGGAGACTATACTTCTCAGTACGCCATGTAACCATACAATCTCCTATAAGAAAAGAGAGGCAATAGCCAAAGCATCATTAGTTTTGGCATAAGGCACAAAGTGCACCATCTTGCTAAACTGAACCACCACAACAATTACAGAACATTTGCCTTGGGCAATTCGTAGTAATTTGAGGACAAAGTTCATGCTCAACTCAACCCATGGTCTCGTCGGAACAGGCAACGACTTTACTTTCCCCTTTTTGGTTCGACACTTAGCCCTTTTACATATGGCACAACTTGCAATAATTTAGTGCACATCTCGCCTCTTCCTAAGCTAGAAGAATTGACCACTCAACAACTCATATGTCCTTTTCTCCCAAAAATGTCTTAAAAGTCCTCTATTGTGGGCTTGCCTGATCAATAACTCCTTCAAGGAACAAGTCGGCACACATAATTTTCCACCTTAGAACAAGTAGCCATCCTTCACATGATATACATACATCGTTCTTCCATTGACACATTGAGTAACTATTGTCCCAAAGTGTAAATTCTCAAAATATTATTCTTTGGTACTCGCAAACCTAAATAATCAAGTTTGTAGTTCATTTAGAATTGCATGTCCTCTTGAAAAAGCATAAGCAACTACATTTCTCTTTCCTTATTTGTATTTTATTACAAAATTGAATCCTTCCAAGAATTCTACCCATCTCGGCTACCACTTGGACAACTTCATTTGGCTTTAGAGATACCTCAAAGACTTATGGTTAATGTAGATGACAAACTTTTTTAGCAATAGATAATGCTGCTACACTTACAATGCTCAAATTGGTGCTAAGAGTTCCTTGTCATACATAGAGTAATTTAACTATGGTCCTCTAAGCTTCTTGCTTTGGAAGGCAATTGGTCATCCTTCTTGCATTAGAACAATGCCTATTCTAATGCCTAATACGTCACATTCTAACTCAAATATTTTCTTAAAGTTAGGTAGAACTAACATCAGGGTAGAGTTCAATCTTTCATTTACCTCAGAAAAGCTCCTCTCTTCTCTTTCTCCTTATCAGAAGTCGGTGTTTTTCTTCTTTAGTTTAGTAGGTGGTGCAGTGAGGGTGCTGAAAATTTTGATGAATCGTCTATGAAAAGAAGCTAGTCTATGGAAACTTCTTACGTCAACATAAGTAATAGGAGTTGGCCACTTGACAATTGCTTAGATCTTCTCATCGTCTACTCATAAGCCTCCTCCACCAACTGCATAGCCTAAGAATACCACTTCCTCTTAGCAAAAGAAACAGTTCTTGAGATTACTGAATAATCTCTTGGCATGGAGGATATCTAGTACAACTCAGAGATATTTATAGTGACTAAGCATATTGGCAATATAGACTAGGATATCATCAAAGTACACTATGACATACTTCCTGATCGGATGTCTTAATACATGATTCATTAGTCTCATGAAAGTGCTTAGGGCATTTGATAAGCTGAAGGTATGACTATCCATTCATATAATCTATGTCGAGTTTTGAATGGCATTTTCCATTCATCTCATGGCCTCATGCGGATTTGATGGTAGTTAGACTTAAGATCAATCTTGCTAAAAATCTAAGCTTTGCTCAACTCATCCAGCATGTCCTCTAATCTCAAGCTAGGATAGCCATACTTGATTGTGATCGTATTTATGACTTGGCTTTCAACACATATTTGCTAAGTTTCATCCTTTTTCGACACTAGAAGTGCTAGCACAGCGTAAGGGTTGAGACTTTCTTTGATATATCCTCTCTCTAGTAACTCATTGACTTGACATTAGAGCTCATAAGCCTACGCTAAATTCATCCGATAAACTGGTTTATTTAGCAATGAAGCACCGAGTACTAAGTCAATGCAGAGCTCTATGCTTCAAGTAGAGGACAACCCCTCAAGTAATTATTCTAAGAACAGATCGACATACTCGTCTAGCAACTTATTGATTTCTTGGGATAGTTCACCCCACTCCTTCATTTCTAATAGTCGCTTGACCAACACGAGGGTCAACTCGTCAACATTGATGACCTCTCGGAGCTTAACTCTTGTAATACCTTAGATTTCGAGCCAATACGATTACCTAAGAATCTGAACCCCTAAATTTAGGGTACTAGGCTTAGATATCAATTTAATTTTCAACTTCATAGTAAGATTAGAAAAGTTAGATGAAATCAAGTAAAGTCAATTTTTCAAAATAAGCTATATAAAAATATTAATTTAAAAAAATAACAATTTATCACTAAAGTCAACAAATATCGTAAACATGAAATTCAAGCATTTAGATATAATGAGATATTAGAGATAAGTTACTTATCTTGTAAAAATAATAAATGAAATTGAATTATACAAGTTTTAGCATAGAACATACATTATTTGTATTAAATACATATATATAATAAAAAATTATTATTTAAACAAGGTAAATTAATATAATAAATTGGAAAATTAATAGAATATGCAAGGATGAGTCATCATACCTATGTAGCAGCTTAGGATTAATTTGGATGGTGAGTCAAAAGTAAAGAAATGAGGAAATGACACCTCATCCATTGAAAATAAAATAAATAAATAACATGTGTAAGCCACATGTCCAATTTTTATAAATTCTTATCCATTTGGAAAATATAAATAGGGCTTGTAAACTTCAAAAAAAAACAAAATTTTGAACGTCTAAAAATATAATAAAAACACTTGAGAAATTTTTGAAAAAAATTATTAAAATAAAAGAAAATTAGAGTAAAAATAGGGCATTGAATTTGATCAGACCAGTTCAATAGGCTATTAGTATCCAATTGTGGTGACCATTTAGGGTCGAGGAAGGCACCACCAGAGGAGGTATTTCAATAAGGTTGGGTGCCTAGAGGTAGCCAATTTAGGTAAACTAAATTTCTGACTCAAACTTTGTAACTTTTTTAAAAATAGCAAATGATATTATTTAATTATGAAACTTGGTTCTTTAGAGTTATTTTATATGTAGAATAATTTAATAATTTTATTTTAGTGAAATAATTATTTAAAATATAAGGTCTTTAAGAAATGGCTTTGTTTGGATGAAAATTGAATATAATTTTAGAAATAGTAAATAATGTCCTTTTAAGTTGAAAATTTGGTATGTGACATACTCAATATATTTATTTAATTACAATAACAATAATTTTTTAAAATAATTATGTTTACTATTTATTGTAATTATTTTGGATAAAATAAGCAATTTTGTTTTTTTAGTGAATTAATTAATTTTTAACAAAATCAAAGCATGAGCCCAATGTATTATGATTTTTGGATGTTCATAATGATGTTTGGTACACTTGAATTTTATTTTGTGATTAAATTCACCTGTTTGCTTAATTTTTGCTAATTTTGAGTTAAAATTGCTATTTTCATAAAAATATATAATAGTTATTTTAGTATAATTCATGATCAATAATTAAACTATGTATTTTTGTGAGTCTATAGGATTTTTCGTGGAATGAATTGGGCTCGTATACTATTTATTGTGTATTTTCATAATATTAACATATATATTAGCTTAATATATGATATAGTAAATAGTATTAATGTGATATTTGTTAAATATGCAAAGGATTAGTATTTTGGAGTACATAATGAATGCTGACCAGCTCGAGGAATGAGGAATTTTATGACTTTTAATTTAGTTTAGGATTTAATGGAGTTAATTATGAGATTATAATAGCATATGGTCGAATCAATAACACGAAAAGGGGTATTTTTGGATATTTGGAAATATTGGTTAGCTATAATTCTTAAGATATCTTAATAGTACTCAGAATAACAATTGTGATGATATAAAGTTTACTAAAATCGGATAAGAAATGAATAAGATACAATCGGATTAAGCTTAAAAACGTAATAGCGAAATCGCATAAAAACTTAGTATTGACCCGGTAGTTGACTTAGGGTCTGTATGTATTTTTCTAAGTGTGATAGGTGAGGAATGACCACATCGTGAAGCTTAGGATTTTATACTATTATCAAGCTCAGGTAAGTGGATATTTCTATTTTTGTGCAAGTAGACTTATGTCTACTTGACTTAAGAGTCAGTTGTATTATGAATTGTAATGACATACTGGATTGATTGGATACTTGATTCTATTGAATGTGTGTTGAAAAAGTGAAATGTTTCGTTGTGTATAACTGATTCATCAATATCTCTTTCTGTTTAGAAAACTTGGAAACTTAACAGTTTTTTAGGGTGTTCTCCCAAGGGAGCCCTATGTGAAGAAATGTAATATAAAGCTGAGAAATAAAGCTGAAGTTAAGATAGTTGAATCAGTCATAACGTGGAACTTGAGATTCGTGCCTAATATTGGACTATTTTACTATTCATGACATTTGTGACATGGTATGAAAAGACCTATAGGTCGAGTTTCTGAAAGCTTAGAAACTGCTGTGTTGGCTTTTAAGCATATAGATTGCATTACTCAACTTATTCTGGTTACATTGTCTAACCGACTATGTATTGCATTTTTAAACCATAGTGGGTGGTTTTCGTTGGGGGTCCTACTCCCAAGTAGCTCCTTATTGCTCTAGGTTCTTAGATGTTGTATCCAGATGTCCGGCTATGTCGACCAATCGGATGAGGAATTAGATATCGATACCGATGCATATTACGTGTGTGAGCATAGCATGGATTTTCTACATAAACAGTTTGTATTGATAACTCAAGTTATGAGATTGAATGTCCTGTAATATTGATCATTGTAAATGTATGTTTTGTATGTCCTATGTTTTGTTTTATCCACTCCTACTTAGCTCACAAAGAGTTGAAGGGATACTCATATATCCATAGTTTATGAAGAGAACTAACGGGGCAGCATCAACTGGGGGAAAATGTCTTGTGAGAGTACGTAAGTCAGAGTTAGCCACTTTTAAAGAAGTTTTGTTGTATTTTGTTCTTAGATCTATAAAGGATCTGTACATATAAAAAAAAAGTACTATATTTTTTGTTTGGTTAAGTTTATTAGATGTAATCTTTTATATAAATAGGTATTAAGCTGAACTTCATTATAGTACTCTTTTGTTATAAATAGAACTTGTGCTAAGTATAAACAAATATTCCTATGTAATGGTACATCTTGTGCTATGCCGGGATATAATGACTTTACTCATCACCAGAGCCTTCTTCGATCCACAAGCAAGTTTTGTCTATAATTTATTAACGTCTCTCGGTGGCATTAGGTTCAGTATGATCTTTAAGTGATCCTGCTCAAATGTGTATATTTTCTTGTAGCCGTCATGGATGACCTTCCTATCAAACAACCACGGCCTACCTAGTAACACATAGGAAGCATACATTGAAGTGACCCTAGGAGGGGCCTAGTAATATTGCCTAAAATTTCCATATCATATGTATACCCATGATAAGAAAATCGCCTTGCAAGTCAGAGATTGCAAGACTCTAAATAGTTATTTGCTAGAGTCTTTAATTTTAATTCATTGACTCATTATATAATATAAATAATTATGGATATCCATTTTTCCATAATTCTCCAGAACCGTAGAGAATCGGTATCCCCTACCAAAATAGTGAAATAAGATAGAAAATTCTAGAAAATTCTAAACTTACTAAAGATACTAAACTTAATTGAGACATTAGTCGTTTTTCGGAGCATTTCGAATTAACTACACAAGCTTTTCATCATACTGATTCAATGGTAGCACTCTACACTTGATTCCTATCCCATTCCCAACTATCAATCAACCTACAAGGAAAAGAACTGTTGGGGTGTAAGCTTATGCCTAGTGAGATAATTACCCTTATCAATACTGCATGATAGAAATTTATTAAATGCATAATCATATGAATGCATGAACAATTAGTATGCTAAACAACGCATGCAGTGGTCTAGGAACTGCATACGACTCATAATTACGCCCCCTGTAGTCAGGGTTTAGAGATAATTAACTGACCCAAACCAAAATCCGGGTTCTAGACCTTGGGTTTTAATTCATTAGCACTATTGTGCTTAGCTAAAACAAAACTATATATATATATATGTGTGTGTGTGTGTGTGTGTGTATGTATGTATGTATGTATGTGTATACTTTCTTTATCGAATAACAAATCATATTTTTAAAATCCCAAGTCTAACGGTGTAGTAGCCTCCGTAATCTACAAACACACGCCCTAAACAGAAGCCACAAGACTCGGCCCCTCGCCGACGGTTGGTGTCTCCCAGCACCTAGTAAGCCCATCAGCGTAAGATAGAGACTCAATATATATGATGACATAGCTAGTGCCTAATCCTGTAGGAGACTCGTACTCCTGTAAGTCCCTTCCCATCTTCTGCATGAAGCGACGGTTATGCAATATGGGGGATGCATGATTTATTTTGATTTCTTAATCGTATAAGTGATTAACTCGATTTTTAAGGTGATCAGACAATTTCATTCCATACAATTCACAGTATTAATTATTACAAACAATTCCCATTATTATATATATAATTAACGAGTCATCATATTCCTTCATAAATCCATACACATGCATCTCCCATATCCCACAAGCATCCAAATTTATATATATAAGTTTAGGTGCATCTATTCTACAAGAAAAATCAAATAAAGAGTCATCAAGAATTTACTCACTCAGCCATACGGATCAATCAAACTAATCCAGGATAAGTCATCTCCCTAAAGCCGGGTCCCCTGGACATTGCAAATACGATACTATAAGGATTTGAAATAAAACCTAGAAAACTAAGCTAAAACCCTTTAAGTTATACTTTTGACTTGGTTTCATAATTTTTCTTGGTTTTACTTAAAAGTTCAATCGCTTATAACTTTCTCGTTTTAAATCTGATTTTTATGATCTTATAGTCAATATTCATCATTTTTTAGTGTACTTTAATGTGGTGAGGTTATATTTTCGTAATAAGGTATGCAAAACTGTCCATGGGTTAGAACAGTAGCAATCCTCATGTTTTAGAGTGCTTTTGGGCCTTGTATAGTGAATGAGCTTTCTGACAACTTGAAAAATCCTTTGGGCTTAGTCTTAAGATTTTATCCTAAGCTCAAAATACTCCTTGAGATAAGATTTACAACTTTGATTTATACTCCTAAGGATAACAACCACTTCATGGGCTTAAGTTGTCAAATGGGCATGTTTTTTTGTTCAAACTCAAGTTAGTGACTTTGGTGGGCTTATGGAGCCTTAGGTGGATTTCTTATGGGCTTCAAAACAACCTCTCTTAATGTTTTAAAGTGCTGGTCAAAATTTTAATGAAGGCCCAACTTAGAGTTCTAAGCTTGTTTCGAGAGTCTTAGGCTTGGTTTTAAGTTCTAGGCTTTGTATATTATTATACTTGCTTTAATTGATCTTTTCACTTTGTTCATTTAATTTTATCATATTTTCAAGTGTCTCTTACCCCTGTTCCAGATCTGTTTGTGATGATTCCAAGGGGTTCTCACTTGGTCTTTCAACTTGTTTCATCATTTCTTTGAGTTTAGGTGTTAGATTATGCACTTAAACTACTTATATCTAAATCTTAACTTAAATTTTCTTCCATAAGATGATTCTTTAACTCATGCTCCACACAAAGAAATAGAAGATCTTATACTTAATATAACTTCCATATCATAGCTCATGCAATACAAAGTTGGTTTTTTCATAAAACTTCATGTGATGAATTTTTCCTTAACTTAAGTCTAGATTTGAGCATGTTTAACTTAACGAAAATAAAATCAACATTCAAAGGACTTTTGAATCCTTACGTCCATCATGTTCATCTTCCATTTGAGTTCTTGTTTCAAGATTTTCTCAACTTAAAATCTTCAATTCAAATTGTTATGCAAATATTTTTACAAAACGCCAACTTTACATGCTTATGTTTCAACTTCATGTAAGGGTTTCATGAGTTTGTTTCTTAAAACGGTTTTTGGTGTTATAACAACTTAAACCTTACTTATATCTTCAATAAATCAAAGTCTCCTAACATAAATACTAACCTACTAATCATAAGAAACACTTACTCATCCTTAAAGCAAAATATGGTGGTTGTGCACTATGGTTCTACTTATGCTCTTAACTTTGCTTCCTCATTTTTGCCACCTTTCGGAAACCCGAGTTGTTTGATCTTTTGGAATAGGGTTTATGGAAGATTCTAATGGTTCTAAAAGATCTTAGATGGTGAAAGAAAATGACATGAGAACAAGAGAAGGAATTGCCATGAGTGAAGCTTGAAAAATGGGAGAAAAGTTGATTTTGTGGGGTAAGGTTGTTTCTCCTTTTTATGTTTGCTTCAAATGAGAGAAAGAAGATGTGAAAGTGAAATTGAAAGTGAGAGAAGTAATGTAGAGAGTGGCCGGTTGGAATTGAGAGAGAATGAGTGGTTAAAATGTCTTGAATGTGTTGTCTTGTAGCTTATACAAAAGTTAACAATTGCAACTATTGATGATGTAAGTATTAAGGGATGAATAGTGATGTGTAAGAGAAGAATAGTGATGTGTAAGAGAAAGTGCTTGATGGTTAAAAGACAAAAGCATGGCCCCTCTTTCTTCCTTGTTTAAATCTTCCATTTAAAGTCCTTTTGGGCCATGGAATGGTCTTGTCTCATTTAATGAAGTTAAGCATGTGAAATCTTGTGAAAAATTGTCCATATGTATTATAAGTGAAGGGGTGATAAGGAAAATGTCTTATCACTAGATTTTAATAAGTTATCAATTGATAAATGATTCCAACTCTCAATTGATAAGTTATCTAAAGTGATTGGTTGGTCTACTTATTGATGTGTAAAGCTTAGACATGAAGATAAGGGCATAGTCTTATAAGAAATTGTTTTAGGGTTTTCATCTTGCATTGTCTTGTAATTTATGATTCGATTCCAATAAAATTATGAAATTTTCTAAAGTTGAATGAAATTATTCAAATTAAATTATTGATTAATTACTTAGGGTTAAAATTTCCTTAATTATTTTAGGGTTAGGGTTTTAAGTGACTTTAGAGATCGTAGTTCTTCAAGCTCAGGTTTTATCGATAATTGGTTTATGAATTTGAAAAATTTGATTTGTTTCTAAATATAAACTTAAGTTCTTAATTTTGTTGATCCTTGGGAACGTTTAGACAATACTTTTAATTGAATCATGGGCCCACTAAAAGTAGCGTTTACAATTTATCCATATATAACATGGCTTATAAGTGAAAATAAGGTAATTGTTTTATATGAAATTCTTTTAGGGTTTGGTTCTTAAATTAATTTGTAGGTTGTGATTTGCCTCTTAAGAAATTTTAGATTTTTCTAGAGTAAAAATAAAATTTATTCAAATTATATTTTTAATTATTCATTTAGAATCGTAAGTCCTTGATCATCCTAAGTTTTAGGGTTCGAGAGAGTTTATGTATGTTCTAGAGTTTTTCACTAGCTCGGGAATAATTGACTTACACTTAGGAGCTCAAGGTTTAATTAGCTTAATTATTTAGGAACATTGCTTTATTATGCAACATATATATCATACGATAAATTGGGAAAAGGGAAGGAAATTGATTATTAATATATTTATATGTATATACATATTATAGGGCTACTTATGTACACAAGTAAAATAATTTTTATAAATTTACTAATTTATTCCTTTAACTAGCTTAGTTTTGTTGTTTATTATTACTTGAAATAATCCCTAATTTGTTCATTATCAGTTTTATATGATTTCACAAAATTATTGATTTATGGCTTTTCAAGCATTAAGATAATTTTATTGAGTTTTAAAAAACTTTTATGATTTGATATTTACGGTTCCTATTAAGTTTAGGTTTACATTTTTAAAAATACGCATATGTAGGGATTAAGGTTTTCTTGCATGATTAAGGTTTCCAAATCATATAATTAGGTCTTTCAAGTTCGTTTTAAATTTCGAGTTTAAAACTTTAGTTGGTTTTCATTTTATGTGGTCTTATTGACTTAGGGAAATATTTACGATACTCGAGTCCGACACCATGTTTAAAAGGTTAAATTTACAGAGTCTACACACATGGGTAGGATGTTGTACAAAATCTGGTCAAAATAGTTCTAAATAGTGATTGGCCATAGTATTTGCCAAGTGATATATAATGCTCCCTTCTCACTTATCCAGTAGAACTTATACGACTTCAAGTGTGCAACAATTGAAAATTTTAGTTTTGAAATAAGATTAGTTGATGCCATGTTGGTACAACTTCCACTATCTACGATGAGGGCACATACCTGATCATTCACCTTATAGGTTATATGAAACAAATTCTCTCTCTACTCCTCCTCTCGTGAGGGTTTCATACTCATAGTGCATCGAACAACCATGAGTAACTGGTCTAAGTCCTCAGTAAACATTCCCTCCTTAATTAGGTCTTTCTTTATTAGGACCCTAAAGGGGGCCTAATAAGATTACCTAAAATTTCTATAATATGTGTGCACCCATATTATGAAAACCACCTTGCAAGTCAGAGATAGCAAGACTCTAAATGATTAATCACTAAGATTACTGATTTTTAAGTAATTAATTTACTATAGAATACAAATATAAATAACTATGGGTATCCAATATCCCATAGTTCCTCAAAACTGCAAAGAATCGGTATCCCCTACCAAATAATAAGACAGGATATACTAGCATTATATATAGCAAAATAGATACAAGAAAAATTATATTATAGTAAGTTTTAATAAATAAATATTTTCTACAAAGGATGTTTATGTACTATCTAAAAAGTACGCAACTACTTCTAATACTAATGTACATATCTTCATCTCGCACTCAACACTCAAGACATATCCTAATCCCATCGTATGTAAAACTGTAAAGGAAACTAAGGAGGAATGAGCATAGAATAGCTCAATGAGTTCATTCCTCACTACTACCGATCAAGCAAGTTTTCACACATTATTATCACACATGCAAGCAAGCTATCTACATACATAATGAATGCAGGTGTGATGAATGCAAGCAACACATCCATAGGAGTCCGGAACTATAGAAAGTATAGAATTACATCGTCTACACTTTGATTATCCCCTGTACTTACCCGCACAGGATACTTCAGCTTACCCGCATGAGGTTACTTAGGGGCACTAACCCACTAGGAAAAACTCGACTGTTAACCTAGCCGAGAAAAGAGTTTCAATCCAAATAGGGGGAGTCTAAACTAGGACTACCCACCCTCCAAGGCCCCTCGAGCATAAACATACGAGTCCTCTCGTAACCAAAATTAACCAAGGCTTTACAGGCACAATAAAGCGAGTCCTCTCGTTATCAAGTAGAGAACCCATGCTAGCTTTGCCTTAACGTCAAAAATATTATTTATGGCTCCACTAGCCCTTATAGAGATCATGCAAAAATTTGTTTAAGGATAGAAAGCTTTTTCCAAAAATACTTTTCTTAAGATTTTTGACTAGGCTAGCACTCTCTATTCATACCTTTACCAAGTCATAGACATGTGATAAATAAAGCCAGTTATGTGGGTCAAATATTTATATTTATCAATTTAAAAAGGTGATCACATAGATGATGGCATATAAACAGAACAGTCATTCAAACATACAAGAAATATCAAACAGCAAAACATCATACAAGTAACACGCACAAGCAAATAGCAGGTCATCAGAACTCCCTTACCTAGATTATTGCTCATTCTCCAAGCCTTTAGGGTTTCCAGGACTCGATATCGAACGCCTAAATCAAAATGGTAAAACTTATAAGTGTTCTAAGAATTCAAACTCCTTAGTCAACTAAAATTCTATTGTCGTTTATCTAGTTTGCCCCAATATAACCCGAGTATAGTATGTATAGGGTTACCATACTCCATGAGATTAATAGTAACCATTTGCTTATATTAGTAAGGTATGAGACTTCCTCTATGTATTTTGTAACTTTTTCATTCTGATTCCGATATTTGCGAACTTATAGTCGTTTTTCATCATTTTCGGATGCACGTTTACACTGTGATGTTCGTTTTGGACGTTAAGACCCGTGTTTTACGATATGGGCTAAATTTATTGACATTTTAGCTTATTAAAGTTTAATTATTCCTATTGGCTAGTTTTATGTTCCATTTTAGTAGGTAATGATTTAATTAGCCATTTATTCTTATACTTAGAGACTTTTACATTGTTATTACTAATTTATGTCCTTGATTAAGTTTGATTCAATTTAGGAAAGGTCTTAAGGTTTAAAGTTTTGGCTCCTAAGTACATGTACATACTTATATTCTTCTTTTATAAGCTTATGCTTATATCATTGCTTATGTCATCAATCGCTTGTGTCATTGCTTATGTCATCATTTGCTTATGTCATCATTTGCTTATGTCATCCTTTGATGATGTCATGGCTTATGTAATTCTTTGATGACATCATTGCTTACATCATACTTTGCTTACCTAAGCCTTTTCTCGTGATTATGTGTTTTATGTACACTTATGTACACTTATACATAATGTACATATACTTATACCTTTCCTTTACTTATATATATACTAGCATACTTATACATATACTTATACTCATACCATATTTATACTTGTACATATACCTATATACACATATGTTGGCATACGTATTTTCGCATGCCTTATGTACCCTCTTAAGAAATCTTCACAATTTCATTCTTTTTGTATTTTAAGGGTATATTAAACATGGTATATGTATGTATAGTTAGTAGATGTCCTAATTTAGGTTATGTACATAATGCATGCTTATGTACAAAGGTATTTATACATGTATATCTCTAGCATACCCTTATGTACACCTACTCAAAGGCATGTACACATGCATCTTCTTCCATTGCCTGAAGGATTCTATACTTCCATATGTAAAGATTGAAACTTTAAGCCTAAATCAACATATATATAAATGCAACACATAACCTAACCTAACCTTTTCTCCTTCTAACTAGTAAAGATGATGAAGTAAGACATAAGAACATAATAGCATACCTTAAGTTGCCCTTGACTATGGATGAAATGGTTGAAAAGTTGAAAAGGAAAGAAGAGTGAAAGAGGAAGGGGAAGATACGGTTGGGAAGGAGAAGAACAAAGGGATTTTGTTTTGTGTTATTTTATTTTTGAAAAGGAAAAGAAGTGGGGTCTAGGAGGAGGAAGTAGTGGATGGCATAAAAAGAAAAAGAAGGGAAAAACCAAAAGAAAAGAAAAGAAATCATGAGAAGGAAGAAATTTTTTTTTTTTTCCAAATGAAAGAGACACTTTTGTTGACTTTTCTAAATGTTGACTTGGTCAACATGTGTTGACTTGGTCAACTTTCAAAAAAATAAAGACCCTTTTGTGTACATAATGAACTAATTAGGAAAAATTTGGAGAAAGATTAAGGAAATGAAAGGAAATAAGAAATTTAGTGAATTGATTAGTAAAAATAGATAATGAGATCTTCCATTAGGTATTTATATCCTATATACACCATTTAGTAAACTACTTAGTATAATTAAGATGAAAACTATCATTTAGGGTATTAAGGTTTACTACATTTAACCTAAGCCTCAACTAAACCTTTAACTCTATGTAATACTAACCTAGTTATATACTTAGAAGATGAATGTGATCTAGAATGCAATATCTTAGTTTCTAGGGGATCACTTAGGTATTCTGAATGTTTATGCATGATTAAGGGTTATCTTTAGTCGTTTATCGATGAAATGGAAAAATATGGAGGAGATATTATCACTTAGGGTTTTAAGGTAAATTATGGTGAATTAGTGCTTTTATATCCTTAAAGTTATAGTTTTTGGGTTTTTATTACTTTAGGGAACAATCTCTAATGTTTTTCCACATTTAAGATTTCATATATTCTTACGCAATTAAATCTTCGATTGTTATCTTAGGGTTTTGATGAGGTTTGAGGTTTTAGGATATTCGTATGTGGTTAGGGGTTCAATTGATGATTTAAGGTTTTTTGTATCCACTTTAGGTTTTGGATTGAGATTTTAATCAGTTTTAAATCTCATTAGCTCTTTTGAGTTCAGGAAATCATCTACGATTTGGACTTTATTTCTATACTTAGAAAGCTAAATTCGCGGGGTTTACATTCTTAATAGGAACCTCCTCCTCCTTAGGTTCCTCATCCGTACTCTCTACTTCAAGCTTTAGGATGTCTCCCTAGATAAACATCGTCTATCGGTTCAGGCACTAACCGGCCATGTGTCCAAACCTTTGGTACTTAAAGAACTTGATCTGGCTAGTTTTCCTACCAAACCCTTGCCTCTTCTCATAAGTTTGAGTCGGCACTTCACCATTAGGTCAGTTTTTTTACTCGGTTTTTACATCAACCTTTCTGCTTGGCTCTTTACTCGACTAAGCTTGGTGACTTACCTTCTTGGTCAGTTAATCGACATCCTTACTAGTACTCAGTTTCTTCTTTGCCTCTCTACTCGTCGGGTAATCTTAATAGCCTCATCCATGGTGTCAAATTACTGGAGCTCCACAACGTCTCGAATGTCTCCTCTTAACCCAATAATGAAACTTAAGACTATTTGAGCTTGTGGTTCCTCCACTTCACAGTGAATCATAAGCATTTGAAATTCTTGAACATATTCATCAACAATTCGGCCTCCTTGTCATAGCTCCTAAAGCTGTATGAAAGTATCTTGGAGGTACGTTTCCAACATGAATTTATTTATGAGCACTCTCTTTATCATGGGCCAATTGTTAATCTTTCAATACTCCTCTCATCTTCTCATAGCCTGAAAATTCTTCCACCATATGGCGGCATATCCGAAGAACTCAATAGTAGCAGTTTTCACTTTCTCATAATCTTCATATGGATAGTAATCAAACATATGCTCCACCTTTTCTTCCCAATCTAGATACTCATCAACATTCCTAGATCCATTGAAACTTAAAACTCAAAGCTCCACATGGTTAAATGCTTTGGGGATTCGTACATGCACATGCTCCTCTTTAAAATGCTCCTTTTCCTCTTCATCAAGCTATCTCAAGTCTATCCTTCGCCTTACTCATTTGCGAACTCCTCTACCTCGAATAGGTCGAGCTAGGTTCTAACCTCTAATAGGTTGAGTAGGTTGTAGAGTGTTTTGCATGGCCTTAGTAGGTTGGCAAGACAGTACATGAACAACTTGGGTCAGATCTCTTAAGAGGTTGGCTACCTCATCAAGCCTCTCGTTAGTTCTCTTAGGAGTTCCCTAAGATTGTTGTCTATGATGGACAACTCCACTATCATCACTAGTACCGACATTCATTTTTAGGTCTATCATTTTTCCTCACATATTCAATGCTCAAACAATACTTTAGGAAATTAATAGTTAACAACACAGCAGTCAATTGAACACAGTAACGTTCTTTGTTTCACACACGTAAAACAAAGTATAACAAAACTTCAATAAGAACTACTACAGTTCATATAAAACCTCCACTCTAATACCAAGATGTTGCGAACTGTGACCAAGACAGATAAGGTCGGTCATTGGATGGGTCAAATCTTATAGAAAGCCCAAAAAGGATTAATGGGAAAAAGTGTGAAAGGGTAAAAATGAAGAATGAAACACTAAGCAAAACCTACGAATAGCTTTAGAGGATATGACGCACAAATCGGTTCGATGAGATTACTTACCACATAACCTTGCTTAAGGGAATGGATAAGAGTAATGTTGAGAGTAAACAAACAGTGTTTACATAAGGAAGAAAAAGTACTCAAGGAGTATATTAAGAGTGATCTGATTTTGTTACAATTATAAGTATAAAGGTATTTATACCCATAAGTTAGGGTAACTTGCTTAAAAGGAAAAGACAAAAAGGGTATTTCCTAAGGAAGTAATGTATAAGATACAAAAGGGTAAAAATGAAAATACAAGAAAAATAATCATTGGTGCAACGAATTCTGCACATGATACTATTCACGGGGTGATGCTACATTAGCAAGGTCGTTAGAAGATGGGGACAAAAAGTATGGATAGATGGGCTTGTCCGAGCAGGAATGGCTTAGTTAATCCAGACTCCCCCTCTCTCTCTCTCAACTTCTCGATAAGGAAGATACTGAGTAATTGGTCAGCTCGATGTTAGAGAATAATCACCAACTCGGCATACTGTAGAAAAATGGGCGATCATACGATATGGCATGAAGGGTGACTCAACAAGGAAGTACTCATCCTTGGCAAGGGTTGGTTAGAACAGAAGGATTCGTCGTACCAGCCCCTCTAGTCCTTAGGCTTAGCTATGGGTCAAAGATCTGGTAGCTTAATTCCCACCACATAAGTTAGGGCAATTTGCCTAAAAGAGAAAAGAAAAAAAGGGTATTTTTTAAGGAAGTAGTGTACA
Organism: Lumnitzera racemosa; assembly: GCA_024138005.1. Taxonomy (NCBI): domain Eukaryota; kingdom Viridiplantae; phylum Streptophyta; class Magnoliopsida; order Myrtales; family Combretaceae; genus Lumnitzera; species Lumnitzera racemosa. Next base: position 67,063,118 of record JAMXBC010000002.1, on the reverse strand, counting down.
AGATACAAAGGATAAAAAATGAATAGGTTGGTAAAGAGATATTCGACCTTAGTAGGAGTCGGTTGGAGTAAAAGAATCTACCTTGCCAGGCCTTCCAATCCACGGGCTCGGCTATGGAGGATGAATATCCTTTCTCTTGATTGTAATGGTTATCTAAATGATGCTTGAAATTGTTATGTAAAGCACTTGACTTATGTTTGAATTGTAGCAAGTAAATGTTCTTGTCCATGATTAGGGTAATTGTTTGAATGATACTTGGACTCATTGTATAAGCCTTAGAGATGCTATGCTTTGTGAGTATAATGTTGGAAATGACATATGTGATGTATGTTAGAATTGGTTATGAGTAAAGTTTTTGAAAACTTATACTATAATGAGTCAGAAGCTATTCCATAAGCAAACTTAGAGACAAAAAGAATATGATAAGCCTTGCTGATATGCTTGATGTTGATTAAGAATTGGTTAATGCATTCATGGCATAGTACAAAAAGGACTTACGGGTTAGTTTTCTTAAAACTTATGGTTTTTCTAGGAAAAGTTTGCAAAATTGGGTTTTTTGCATAAAGTTTTGCATTGACCAAAACTTCAACCACGCTCTGTGGATTTTTGTGAGGCTAAGATGTTTTGCTAGATTCCTACATATATTCTCTAGATGCCTAAATTTGTAGTTGACTAAACTGGATGAGTTGTTAGGCTAGCTAGGATATCGGTACCGATGCATGTCACGTGCATTAGCATGGCATATAAATTGCATTATCTTATTTGTCGCATAGATATTAACTAAATGTGAGACTCAAGTACCTGTGTTATGTGTTTTGATGTATTGTTGCTTGTTTTCCACTCTCACTTAGCTCAACAATAGCTAAGGGGATAAGTTTCCTCTTATCCTCAAGATAGCATGCAACTATTTAGAGTATCACCAACAACAGGGATGGACTTCTCGAGAGTGCTAAATAGTGTCAACTATTTTGGAAGTGAAAGTACTAATGAACAAGTAAAATGAAGACCTAAAAGCTTAACTATAGTTTGGTATTCAAGTTTTTGAAACTTTTAAATGATGTAAATATTTGTAACCAAAGGCCTATAGCTGAACTCCTTAAAGCGTCGAATATATAATGAAGTTCTGTTTTATTCGAATTAAGCTTATTTATAACAAGTTTACCTATCTAATGGGAAATCTTATGCTATGCTAGGATGTAACATTTACAATTTAAGCTTATGTAAAGGTACATAATATAAATGTTCTGTAAACCCCGCCAATTTCACATTTTGGACTTAGAGTCAAATTTGAAGAACCAATAAATTTCCTTAGGGTCAATTACATTGAAGAAATTAAAACTACTAAGATTTTAAATAAGAACCTTAAAACCAACTTGAAAACCCTATAGATAAAATTTGAAAAATCCTAATTATGTATAAAAATCCTAAACGTAAGTACTCATGACCACAAATTAAAAATCTAAATTGAATAAAAACCCTAAACCCCGAACACTAGAGTAATGAAACCTTAAATTAAATTTTAAATGCAAGGAATACCCTCGAATTAGCAAGTTCAACAAGCATTTCATAAAATCTTGTAAACTCGACAACTACCAATCAAAGATATCTTAAAATGACAATAGTCAATCAAACAAAGTCAATTAAAATAATAAATTAATAAAATTCCTAATATTTGTGAAATTGTAAGATAACCCTAACACCTTAAAGAATCATCTAAACCCTAATCTAATTGATGAAAATCTTAAATAAAATGGATGAACCATAAGTAATAGACCACAAACCCTAAATAATAAGTCGAAAAAAGCCTAAAGAGAGTAAAGCCCTAATACTCAAGTCATATGCAGAAAACCCTAAAGCAATTGGAAAATATCAATAAACTAACTAAAACCCTAATTAGAAGTCCAAAACCCAGATTCAACCGATAAACCCTAATTGTATCCCTAAACAATTTTCTAATCGCAAATGATTTCTCTAATCACTCAAAAACCTTAAATCGCTAATCTTGTATGCGGTCCAAAAACCTTAATCAGTCTCAAATACTAAAAGACTATTATAAATGAAGTAATAGAGGTCAATGGACTTAATTAAAGTGACAAAAATGGTAAAACACCAATTATACCCTAATTAGGCCTAAATTGCTTAATTGAGTATAATTGCAATTAATTAGCTTAATTTCCTTGCAATCCATCTACCAATCCTAATCTTCTTAATTATAGAATGGATAAGATCAATTAAGGAGACAAGAGAAAAAAGCTAATTAGAGAATAAGGATATTTTGAGACAAACTCTTACTAAATCAATTAAAGAGTCAAGGAGCAAGTGGTCCGTCTTGGTCTTTTTACCCTTTTAATTGATTAAAGCAATATCTTATCCCCCTTATCCTACCTTTATTATCTACCATTTCACCCCTTTAAAACCCTTATTTCATTTTATTCTTTACTCTTAGAAAACTCTCGAAAACCCTCTCTACAAGTTTGAAACAAAAATCAAAGGAAGAAGGAAGAAAATTCAAGAAGCACTCCCGGATCCCTCTATGCACCTCAGCGCCTTTTGCTATAGTCACCACCATTTGAACCACCACATCCCCTAGTTTCTTCTTAACAAACACATGCTTTTAAACGATCACATTTTGACTTCATTTTTCAAACTAAGGTAAAACTCACCCAACTTAAATTTCTTATTTACACTAGCTATACCTATAATATCTTGAGAGTTTAAGATTAGAAATACTAGGCGAACATGTTATAATCCCATATATGTCATTTTAAAGCCATATAATCACACATTCATTCATGTACTTAGCTAATTGGATACTTGCATAGATAACTTAAAAAGAAGTTGAGAAAACATCATGAAACCCTAAGTATCATGCATGCTGCCCCTTACCTTAGTTTATTTCCCATCTTATTTTGAAGTTTCATGATAATCTCTAATCAAATGTAATGTAATATGTGAGTTAACTAAGACATAGGTGCAGTAAGGTATTCTTTTCATGAAAATAAGATAAACCACCCTAATAAACTCCTTGACTACCACTTCTAGGAGCTATAGCTTCTCATTTACTATCTTAATAACATAATTAATTAGTGGTAAGTAAGATTTATAACTTAATTAACAAAGTTTAGTAAGCTAAGAATGACTTAGAAGCAGAAATAGGCTTAAAATATGATTTAGGCTTTAGGAACTTAATTATATTACCAATTGTTAATATATACCAAATTTGAAACCCTATTAAAAATGGAGTATTTTATAGGCTTTTGGCGAATTGAGGCCTAAAAGAACAAGTCAAGTTAGGAAGTGTTAAGCTAAGTGTAAATGACTAAAAACCTTAGTATAATTTAGACCAATCGTTAAGAAATATTTAGAGATATACTAGATATAGACTAAAAATCACTAGAATAGATTTAAGAGATATGATCGAGATTTCCTAGTACACCTATAAATAGTGATAGGAGCCACCTTTATTCCTTAGAATTGACTAGTCAATAGTAGAAACATTTGGTTAACCAAAGTCAACAACTAATTTGAAAAGGATTAAAAAAAAAAACTAACAAGATAAGTATATTGATCTTTATATCAAATAAATGAAAGAAAAATAAGTAAGACCCCTAACTACCTACATATAACACCAATTACATGTGCATTATCATGTGTAAAAGACTAAGAAGACTTGGTCTTTCAAGATAAGAATTGAAGAAGGAAAGTTAGATAAGCAATTGACCAATGATGAATTACTTCCATGACATCAAGAAAGAAGAAACATGTGAGGAATTGATTTCAATCCTACAATTATGCACTACTTAAATAAAAAAACCATAAGATTCTAATATATTACAAACATTCCTATGACTTTGAGAAAAAAATTATGTGATCAAGATTATTATAACTATGAATATCCTAGCCAAATTCTTTAGGAAAATAACATGGATATTTTTCAAGGAAATTTGAAACAAGAAGTAAATTAAAGAAAGCATACTAACCATAGCTTTGATAAAACCACTTACTAATACTTCATGCATACATAAGCTTCAAGAAGCCTTAAAGAATACAAAATCTACAAGTAATATGACTACAAGAAAGATGATGTCATGGATGATGCTTTTCAATTCATGAAATAAACATATGAAGAAAAATGTGGTGCCTTCACACTATTAGTAGTTACAATAATGGATGCTGAATGCATCTAATTTTCAAACACTCAAATTAAAAAATGTCCTAGATTTTTCTATTCAAATCATCATGTCTTCAAAAGAAAATACATAAGAAGAAGCAACCCCTAAGTGTGTTTAACCTTTACAAGAAATTACAAAGTTTATGAAATAAGCTAAATTAACCTTATCTATAAATAAGATCCACCAACCTTTAGGACCACATCTATGTTTCCATTTCACCCACAAACATTCTTTTCTTATTGCAACATAAGCCCCGCCAACAAGACTCTCTAACCATTTCTTCCATTTTCTAAGCACCAACATCTTTAAGGTAAGCATCAACATCGTTATTAACTATTTTGACTTTACTTCATAAGGAAAGACCATTTTTCAACTTCTTTTCTTCAATAACTAAGAAACACCTTAAAGGAAACATGGTAAGTTTCCTACTTTCAAAACAAAAGGAACTTAAAGTTGAATTAAAAACTCTTATGTTTTAAAAAAAAAAGATAAGATTCTTTACCAAATTCATATTAAAGCTTCGTTTCGATTCAATTCCTAAACCTTCTCAAACAAAAGATTTTTTTTTCAAAAACCTTTTCTTCTCATAAGTATTTACATTAAGTGATACTTTTGTTTTATGACTAATTTCTAACTTGATTTCCAAAGTTTCCTCAAGAAAAGGAAGTTCTTCTAAACATTATTCATTTAAAAGAATTTCAAGATAAGATGTTAAACTAAAAGAATTTCCATAAACAAAAGATTAAAAGGGTAAAAAAGAAGACTAGTGGATAAGTTCATGCCTTAAAACAACTTACATATCATGTCTAACTAAATTTACCAAGACTTAGACCTTATGGACATATGGACATTTTATCTTAATACTATGACATTTTGGACCTTATACGAGGACTAATAAACTATGGAACAAAGACCAATTATATTCATTGATTTATGAATTACTTGAACTATGAACGATAACCATTCGAACATGATATGAAGAAAGAATCTTTATACATGACAAATATAAGAAATAAGACTTATAAGAAAAGTTCGAAACAAAACTTAAACTAAAAGTTTAGTAATCAAATATGTGTCTCAAATACTTCTAATCTTTTAGATTCTTTCAACTTGGTTCTCCTAGAAGATTTCTACAACAAAAAGAAGTGGCTAGGTGAGTATATACAATGATTATTACTTGTATGTGCTTGTAGTGTAGTTATACCTTTAATTTCTATAAAATTAACAGATTCTGTTGGGGGCATTGGGAAGCATATGTGTTTGATTTATTTGTTAAGACATTTAATAATTATTCTTAAAAATATAGTTGATGATTGTAATGTGATGTGATTCTTGTAATTGTGTAATTTTTGTGTGATCATTAAAATAAATGAAGGTTAAGTATATCGGAATTTACATACTAAAGGGGTCATGCATAGCATGTTACATAACCTCAATGATTACTACTATTATCACATAAGGAATCGAAAGGATGAAACCTTCCTTGTTTATTGCAGATTAAGTGGCTTCGAGAATGGTCATTCATTAGAGAAGGTTGTATCCATGCTTATGTTTTAAGCATACATACATCTAGAGGCTAATCAAGGATTTGATCACTCCTTGATCATTTGGGTGGTTAGGGAAGACATTGTTTCTAAATTTCATTAGGGCTTTCTTAGGACCGATTAAGAAATCTTTCTCTTGTGACTTATTTGAATGGCCTTTGTGAATATTTCTTTTGGTTCCTTTAGCTAATCGGAAGATCTATCTTCATGAGGATTATGTTAATTTTAAGTTGAACATTTGTTGGCTTTCCCAGATAACCTAAAGATTGGTTCTCTTGTGAAGTCAGGGAGAATGTTACCACTTTCATTCTCCTAGGACCAATCAAGGGGCATCATCTCTTGATCACCATGATAGCATGGGTATTGGTTCAATCAAGAATTAAGATTCTACAGCAATTTTCTGAAGGCCCAAGATTATATGTATTATTGCATATGTTTGATTAATTGCATAACATTTACTCGATTAATTAACTTGCTGGAAAGGTGGTATGAGTAGGTAGCATACCAAGTTAGCTATAGCTTACACCTTAATAAGCTTGATTTCTTGTAAGAACCATAATGGATCTACCTTGAAAGATCCCTACCTTTGATGAGAATTAAAGGTTTTGGTGCTTGATTAAAGAAGAGGAAGCAAGGGAATTAAATTATATAATTAGAAAAGAAATATGTTAAGCAAGTTATAATATGTTTTATTTAAAAGACTTATGACTTATCTTTATTAAGTTTGTAATTTTATATATAATTAATAATATTTGAACTTTGTTTTATACCATTAAGTTTATGATACTTTATGAATATTCTAGTGTTGATGCTTTATGTGCTTATTGGAAGTAACTAACAAGTAATTTACGTGCATAAATAGTTACTTCTAAGCAGTATATGGTGGTCTATCACTATTAAACCATCTTTAGGGTTGTGACAAATTTTGTTGGCATTAGAGCAATGGTTTCAAATATTAAAAATCAACTAAAATAATGAAATATGATAAATAAATGAGAGTAGGTAGATTAAGGGTAGAATAAACTTAAGTTTTAATACTAAAATGTGTTAGATGGATTATGCTACCACTCTCAGCTGTTGGGACAATTTCACCCTTGTCAAATGAGTCTCTAATGGACTATCACCATAGGTTATGTGTATTATGTGAAGACCTCATCCTTTACGGTGTGGAGAAATCCATTAATGAGATTTTGAAAAAATGCAGAAGTAGACTCGGCCCTGCATAGGATCGAATAATAGATGACTCAAATAAAAGTTTAATCCTGTAAATCACCCCTCTAGAATACATCTATAGGCTCGTGACCTATGCTGTTTAAAAAGGTCAACGAGGAACAATTGAAGTTGTCATTTTTCTAGTTTGTAGTAGTAAGTGACCTAACCTTCCGTATTTTGAGGTATGGACACCAATTATCTCAATTGTAGTTTATGCAAAGGACATTCAGGTAAACCACATTAACTTGATCATAGACAATTTGATTAGGAGGAAATTTGTGAGCGAAGAATATGGCTAACTAGACTTCCCTTGCTGATGCCCAAACCTCAAATCCCAAAATCCCTATCTCACTAGTATACAAATTGGATATACTGAACATTGAGAGAGATAGGTGTTACTACTCACAAGAGCCTTATATAATAAAGACTTTCCAATTAGAAACCAATCCAAATGCTCCAGGAACAAGATGATAAACTGGGATACTGGATTTAGATAGGAAGGATATAATTCAAAAAGTTGATATAATGATCCGCCTAGTATGGTAGATATTGTTCTACCTCCTAGACATGACCAATTTGATTATTTGAATAATATCTCTAAGCTGAGTACAACTTTTATTCCACTAAGCTTTGAAGGCCATACCCCCAACAACCTAATTCCATATATACCTGAGTGCTTATATCTTCCATGAGGAGTCATTAGATCTAAACCTTCTACCCGCAAAACTTGAATTTGTTGACCAATGGCTAAATTTTTGTGACCTTGATGCCTTTACCTTAGGGTCAGATGATGATGGACTGGTAATATAGGTAAGTGAAGTAGCCACCTTGAAATACATGGGAAGAATTCAAGGTGAATGGATCTAAAAGTGATCATGCAACCAAAACCCCTGCAAAAGAAGAAGCAATGTGATTTTACTATTATTGTATTGAATAAACAATGTTGTAATGTTATCAGTTTATTAAGTGTGATGTTATTAATGATGTATAATGATGACAAATAGGTAATGTATTCTCTTAATTGACTTACGTAATACAAAACCCTATTATGAGTATTGTTTTATTATAATGTTTATGAATTCTACAATAATTAGATAAACTTTGTTTATTATATTTAATAATAGACGTCAAAGTTGTCAACTCCAAAACAAAGCTCCTAAAACTCTAGGGATAAGAAATCTTATACCACTATAGGATAGGTTTAATGATATATTAGAAGCAATAGGTCAACAAACTGAACTCCTGAGAAATCTTGCTGAGGAAAGACAACAACCCCTAGTGTTGGCACCTGAATGACCTCTACTAGTACTGAAGGATGTCCTATTACCCAATGGAGACGGGATACCAATACATAGTCAATAATGAAGTGTGTTACTAGAATTTATAAGACCCAACCAATACTTTTATGGAACATTCGGGAAAAATAGTGAAGTAAAGGACTGGATTTCCCAAATTGAAAGATTGTTTAATGCATTTGAAGTTCCACTTCACTTATTAGTCAATTGTATCACATATCTTTTGAAACTATGAGCTTAAACATAGTAGGAATCCATGAGAAGATCCTTACTGTAACCAATGACCTAGGTACTTTTAAAAGAGAGTTTTTGAAAAACTACTTCCCTAGTAGCCTACGAGCGAAATATTGCGTTGAATTCCTTCATATTATGTAAGGAGGAAGGAACATTGATCAATATGAGAGTGAATTTAGTAAGCTATTACAATTTATTCTTGAATCATACTAAATTAGTAATGAGCTAAAAATGTAAGTATTCATCGATGGATTAGAGTTAGAGATGCAATGAAGATCAGGGGAGATTGAAGTAGGTAATTTTAATGATCTAATAGAAAAAGATCGAGTTTTCGAGGGTACGAAGAAAAGGGAACAATAAAGGTTAAAGAAGAGGGACATAATATTGGGAAAAAGAAGCATGGAGGAGGAACGTATAAATCTTAAAGGGAAGAGGCCATTTACTTATCTCGTACTAACTAATCATTGTGGAAAAGTAGTTGGAAACATTAATGTTATGTTGGAAGTGTAAGGGAAGGGATTATCCAAAGGATTGTGCACAATTGAGGATTAAGTGTTACTTTTGTAAGGCTAAAGATCACAAAATAATGGATTGCCTAAGGAAAGTGAATAATCCATGTTTTATCTACAAAAAGGTTAGAAATTTTTCAATAAGTTGCCTAGAACTCCAAAAACCTAGTGCAACCTAACATGAATAACAGTCACCAAGTCAAACCAAACCATGAGTTCAAAGGCAACAGATTAGGTCTATAACATGGAAGGAACGTGTGAAGACAAGAATGAATATGAGGTGAAACTTACTAGATTAGATGTCTATGGTACAGAAGATAATAAACTAGTTGCAAGGTAATAACTTAGTTATTAAATTTTATCAGCATATAATCATTAATCGATATATGATGATAAACACAAAATAAATACTTCATGGAATAATAATAAATGCTAAAACACGTATAGATCTTTTCTCAAGAAATGCTTTGATATGCGATACTCCTATGTATACCTTTGTTCAACATTGGAGCTGTACATTCATTCTTACAACAAGAATTGTAAAACAACTAAAGAAGATAAACTATATTAGCCAACAATTTTTGGGTTAAAACACCAATAGGAGATATGATAGTTATAAATGAAGTGCTAGAATACTATCCTATTAGGATATTCAATCATGAATCAAAGGTAAATCTAATAATTCTTCCTATAAAGAAGTATGAAGTAATACTAGGAATGAATTAGATGTTGCTTATACAAGCAATGGTGGATTATCATAGAAAAGAGGTGACATTTAATGTTCTAGATGGAACGAAAGTGACTTTTGTAGGAGAAATTGTACAAAGGAGATAGAAAGGATTGGGATTGATAGATATAGTTGTACATAGTGAGTACTTAGCATAGAAATGGCGCCTAACATATGCTATAGAAAAAAATAAAAATAAACTTGACACTAATGAAATTAGGGTTGTAAGAGAATTCACGGATGTATTTCTAAAGGAATAACCAAAGTTGCCTCCTAAACAAGAAATAGAATTCCCAATTGATTTAATACCAAGAATAGAACCTATCTCTAAAGCTCCCTATAGGATGGCCCCTATTGAACTCAAGGAACTTAAGAAGCAGTTATAGGAATTATTGTATTAGGGATTTATATGACTTAGTGTATCTCCCTAGGGAGCTCCTATGTTGTTTGTGAAAAAGAAGGATGGTTCCCTACGACCCTGTATCAATTATAGAGATCTAAATTCGATAACCATAAAAAATAAATACCTAGTACCTAATATCGATGATTTATTGGATCAATTATAAGGAGCAAGTGTATTCTCTCAAATCAATCTATGGTCAAGATATCATTAATCACATATGAAGGTAGAAGATGTGCCTAAGACTGCTTTTTGTACTTGATATGGTCATTATGAGTTCTTAGTAATGCCTTTTGGATTAACAAATGCTCCTATAGCATTCATGGATTTAATGAATCGAGTATTTTATTCTTTATTAGAAAAATCTGTGATTCTCTTTATTGATGATATTTTGGAATATTTGTCCACTCTAAAACAATACAAAGAACATTTAAGAGTAGTGTTAGAAAATTTTACAAGACAATCAATTGTATGCTAAATTGTTGAAGTGTAAGTTTTGGATAAATGAGATGTTTTTTCTAGGACATAAGTCATTTGGTGAAGGAATATCAATTGATCTCGAAAAGATCAAAGAAATTGTGAAATGGAAACGGCTAGAAGATATTACTGAAGTAAGCAGTTTTCTTGAGTTAGCAGGCTATTATAGAAAATCTATCAAGGACTTTTTCAAAAATTGCGAAACCCCTAACCCAATTAACATAGAAGAATGAGAAGTTCATTTGAAATGATGAATAGGAACAAATTTTTCAAGAACTAAAGTAACGCTTAGTCACTGCACCAATATTAACGTTGCTTAATAGTAATGAACGTTTTGCAATGTATAGTGATGCTTCACAAAATGGTCTAGGGTGTGTATTAATGTAAAATAATAAAGCAATTGCTTATACATCTAGACAATTAAGACCTCATGAGTTAAAATACCCTACGTATGATTCAAAACTTGCAATAGTAGTATTTACTCTAAAAATTTGGAGATATTATTTATACGGTAAAAAATATGAAATATATACTAGCCATAAAAGTCTCAAATATTTGTTTACTCATAAGGAATTAAATATGAGGCAAATAAAATGGTTAGAACTTATTAAGGATTATGATCTACCCATTAATTATTGCCTAGTAAGATAAATGCAATAGTAGAAGTACTAAATTAAGAAAAATATGCAAAATTAATATCTTTGCTCACCAAGCAAAGTGAACCTCTTAAAGATTTTGAAAGATTGAATCTAGAATTTTGTTAGCATGACCCTAATGCAGAACTAGCAAACTTAACGATTGAGCCTATACTAGTAAGTAGAATAAAAGAGGCTTAATAATATGACCTTACCATAAAATCAATTGTGTCGGACAAACAACAAGGAAAATACCTTGATTTCGATATTAAAGAAGATGGGTATATAGAAAGATAAAAGGTAATGTGTACTTGGAAATGAAGGGTTACGAAAGGAGATCTTAAAAGAAGCAGAACTAAAATGTACCAAGATTTGAAGTAGAACTATTGGTGGGAAGGAATGAAAAGAGACATTGCAAAATACGTAACGAAGTGTAGAACATGTTAAAGGATTAAGGTAAAACATCAAAGGCTAAGAAGATTGTTACAACTCTTGCCGATTCTCAAATGGAAATGGGATCAAATAACCATGGATCTTGTAAGTTCTCTCCCTAAGACTCTAGCTAGACGTGATGTGATTTGGGTAGTTGTAGATAGACATACCAAATCAGCTCACTTTCTCCCAAAAAATATGACTTATCCTTTGGAAGCATTGGTACGAATATATATAAAGGAAATAGTTCGATTACATGGTGTACCTACTAGAACTGTTTCCAATAAGGATCCTAGATTTGTTTCAAAATTTGGGATAAGCTTGCAGAAGGAGTTAGGTACTAAATTTCATTTTAGTACTACATATTATCTACAAATAGATAGATAATCCCAAAGAACTATATAGACACTGGAGGATATGTTATGTGCTTGCATCATGGAATTTAAGGGAAGTTGGGATAAACATCTTTCTTTAGTGGAATTTTCCTATGATAATAGTAACTATTTAACCATACAAATGCCCCCATATGAAGCTCTCTATGGTAGGAAGTGTATATCACCATTATTTTGGGATGAAGTAGAAACAATAACTTTGGGGCGAGATTTAGTATAAGAAGTAGTAAATAAGGTAGCTATCATTGAACAAAGGATAAAGGAAGCTCAAGATAGGAAAAAGAGCTGGACTAACCTTAAATGGTAAAACGTGGAATTCAAAATCGGTAACCATGTGTGCCTAAAAATAAGCCTAATCAAGAGTATTTAGAAAGTCAAAACTCGAGGAAAATTAAGCCCATGATATATTGGACCTTTCAAAATTTTAGAAAAAGTATGTAAGCAAACATATCTTCTCACCTTACCCCTAAGCTTATCTAGTATCCATAACATATTTCATGTTTCTATTCAATGGAAATACATACCAAATCCACATCGAGTCATTAAGTTGGAACTTGTTAAGTTAAAGCCTATCCTAACATATGAAGAGCACCCCATCAAAATTTTGGATCAAAAGACTCAAAAGTTACATAACAAAAAAGCACATTTTGTAAAGATATTATGACATAATCACAGAGATGAAGAAGCTACTTGGGAAGTGAAGGATGAAGTCTAACGACAATATCCTCAACTATTTGAAGAATTAGGTACAATTCAAAGTTTTGAGGGTAAAACTTGTTTAAGGTGAGAAGAATGTAAACTCTTAAAAATCTTCGTATAAGTTAGACAAATCGCTAGGAAATATTTAGAGATATACTAGAAATAAGCTAAAAATCGCTAAGAGATATTTGAGAGCTATGATCAAGATTTGCTAATATACCTATAAATAGTGATAGGAACCACCTTTATTCTTTAGAATTGACTAGTCAATGGTAGAAAAAATTGGTCAACGAAAGTCAACAAGTAATTTAAAAAGGCTTAAGAAAAAATTAAGAAGACAAGTAAATTGATCTTTAAATCAAACAAATGAAAGAAAAATAAACAAGATACCAAACTACCTACATATAGCACCAATTGCATGTGCATTATCACATATGTAAAAGACTAAGAAGACTTGGTCTTCCAAGATAAGAATTGAAGAAGGAAAGTTGAATAAGCAATTGACCAATGATGTGTTACTCCCATTACATTAAGAAAGAAAAAACATGTGAGAAATTAATTTCAACCCTACAAGCACCACTTGAATAGAAAACCACAGGATTCTAATATCTTACAAGCATTCTAAGACTTTTAAACAAAACAAATTAGAGAAAAATGATATGAACAAGATTATTATGACTATGAATAACCTAACCAAATTCTTAAAGAAAATAACATGGATTTTTTTTAAGGAAGTTGGAAACAAGTAAATTAAAGAAAGAACACTAACCATGGTTTTGATAATACCACTTGCTAATACCTCATGCATACATAAGCTTCTAAAAGCCCTAAAAAGTACAAAGCCTACAAGTAATATGACTATAAGAAAGATGATGTCATGGATGATGCTTTTTAATTCATGGAATAAACATATGAATAAAAATGTAGTGCCTTCACACTACTAGTAGCGGCAACAATGGATGCTACATGCATCCAATTTTCAAACACTCAAACTCAAAGATGTCCTAAAATTTTCTACTCAAATCATCATTTTTTCAAAAGAAAAGACATAAGAAGAAGCAACCCCAAACCTTCACAAGGAATTACAAAGTTTATGAAATAAGCTAAATTAACCTTATCTATTAATAAGATTCACCAACCTTTAGGACCACATCTATGTTTCCATTTCACCCAACAAACATCCTTTTCCTTCATTTTCTCATTGCAACTTAAGCCCCACCAACAAGACTCTCTAACCATTTCTTCCATTCCGTAAGCATCAACATCTTTAAGGTAAGCTTCAACATCATTATCAACTATTTTGATTCTACTTCATAAGGAAAGACCATTTTCAATTTTTTTTCTTCAACAACTAAGAAACTCTTTAAGGAAACAAGGTAAGTTTCCTACTTTCAAAACAAAAAGAACTTGAAGTTGAATTAAAAACTCTTATATTTTACAAAAAGACAAAATTCTTTACCAAATTTATGTTAAAGCTTCATTTTGATTCAAATTCTAAACTTTCTCAAACAAAAGAGTCATTTTCAAAACTTTTTCCTCTCATAAGTCTTTAAATTAAGTGATACTTTTGTTTTATGACTAGTTTCTAAATTGATTTCCAATGTTTACTTAAGAAAAGGAAGTTCTTCTAAACATTTTATTCATTTTAAAGAAGTTCAAGATAAGATATGAAACTAAATGAGTTTCCATAAGAAAAAGATTAAAAGGGAAAAAACTAAGACAAGTGGACAAATTCATGTCTTTACAACAACTTACATATTATGTTCAATTAAATTTACCATGACTTAGACCTTCTGGACATATTTCTTTTATGACATATGGACATTCTTATCTTGATACCATAATGATTTGGGCCCTATATGAGGAATCATAAACTATAGAACATAGACCAAAGACATTTATGGACATATGAACAATTTGAACTACAAATGAGAACCATTCAGGCATGATATGAAGAAATAATCTTTAAACATGACAAATCTAAGAAATAAAAGACTTAGAAGAGAAAGCTAGGAATCGAACTTAAACCAAAAGTTTAGTAATCAAATATGTTTCTCAAATACTTTTAATCTTTTAGGTACTTTCAACTTGAACCTGTTGAAGGATTACTATAGCGAATAGAAAATGGCTAGGTGAGCATCTACAATGATTATCACTTGTATATGCTTGTCGTGTAGTTGCACCTTTAATTTATATATAATTAACTAATTCTGCTTGGGGTATTCGAGAAGTGTATGTGTTTGATTTGTTTATTAAGACATTTAAGAATTATTCTCAATAGTTGATGTAAACCCTACTTTTAGTGGGCTTAAGATTTGAGTATGAGTACTTTCCGAACATTTCTAAAGATCAACTAGACCAAAAACTTAAGTTTATGTTTAGAAATGAATTAATCTTTCCAATCCAAAAACTAATTATCGATAAAACCCAAGCTTAAAGAACTGCAAGCTCTAAAGCTACTTAAAACCCTAAACCCTAAGATAATTAAGGATTTTAACCATAAGTAATTAATTATTAATTTAATTTGAATAATTTCATTCAACTTTAGAAAATTTCACAATTTTATAGGAATCAAATCACAAATTACGAAACAATGCAAAATGAAAACCCTAAAACAATTTCCTATAAGGCCACGCCCTTATCTTCATGTATAAGCTTTACACATAAATAAGTAAACTAACCAATCACCTTAGATAACTTATCAATTGAGAGTTGGAATCATTTATCAATTGATAACTTATCAAAATCTAGTGATAAGACAATTTCCTTATCACCCCTTCACTTATACTACATATGGACAATTTTTCACAAGATTTCATAAGCTTAACTTTAATAAGTGAGACAAGACCACTCCATGGCCTAAAAAGACTTTAAATGGCAGATTTGGACAAGGGAGAAATGGGGGCCATGCTCTTGTCTTTCAACCATCAATCACTTTCTCTTACACATCACTATTCACCCCTTAATGCTTACATCATCAATAGTTGCAATTGTTAAATTTTGTGTAAGCTACAAGATAATCAATTAAAACTTCTTGCACACACTTCTTTCCTCATTCAAAATCTGCCACTCTCTCCCTCTTTCACTCCCATTTTCTCTTTCTTTTCTCTCACTTTAAACATAACTCAAAAGAAGAAATCAAACTCCACAAATTCCTAACATTGCCGCCACCATTTTTGCTTCCATACTCACGGCAATTTCTCTTCTTATTCTTGTGTCATTTTCTTTCACCATCTAAGATTTTTTAGAACCATTAGAACCTTCCATAAACCCCATTCCAAAAGACCAAAAGATTCGGGTTCCAAAATGTTGCAAAAGAGGAAGCAAAGTTAAGAGCTTAAGTGGAACCTTTGTGCACAACCACCACAATTTGCTTTAAGGACGAGTAAGTATTTCTTGTGATTAGTGGGTTAGTATTTATGTTAAGAGATTTTGATTTATTGAAGATATAAGTATGATTTAAGTTGTGATAACGACAAAAACTGTTTTAAGAAACAAACTCATGAAACCCTTACATGAGGTTGAAACATGAGCATGTAAAGTTGGTGTTTTGTAAAGATACTTGTGTAGTACTTTGAATGGAAGATTTTAAGTTGAGAAAATCATAAAACAAGAACTTGAATGGAGGATGAACATGCTGGACGTGAGGGTTCAAAGGTCATTTGAATGTTGATTTTATTTCCATTAAGTTAAACATGCTCAAATATAGATTTAAGTTAAAGAAAAATCCATCACATGATGTTTTATGAAGAAACCAACTTTGTATGAAATGAGCTATGATATAGAGGTTGTATTAAGTATAAGATCTTCTATTTCTTTGTGTGGAGTATGAGTTAAAAAATCATCTTATGGAAGAAAAGTTAAGTTAAGATTTGGATACAAGTAGTTTAAGTGCATAATCTAACACCTAAACTTAAGGAAATGATGAAACAAGTTGAAAAACCAAGCGAGAACCCCTTAGAATCATCATGACCAGATCTGGAACGTGGGAAAAAGAAGCTTAAAAATATGAACAAAGTGAAAAGATCAAACAAAGCAAGTATGGTAATATACAAAGCCTAAAACTCTCAAAACAAGCCTAGAACTCTAAGTTGGGCCTTCAATGAAATTCTAACCAGCACCTTAAAGTATCAAGAGAGGTTGTTTTGAATCCCATAGGAAATCCACCTAAAGCCCCATAAGCCCACCAAAGTCACTAACTTTAGTTTAAGCCAAAAACAAGCCCATTTGACAACTTAAGCCCACTAAAGGGCCCATGAAGTGGTTGTTAGCCTTAGGAATATAAATCAAAGTTGTAAATCTGATCTCAAGGAGTATTTTAATCTTAGGATAAAATCTTAAGACCAAGCCCAAAGGATTTCTCAAGTTATCAAAAAGCCCATTTACCATACAAGGCCCAAAAGCACTCCAACACATGAGGAACACTACTGTTCTGACCATGGACAGAATTGTATGCCTCATTTCTAAAATATAACCTCACCACGTTAAAGTACACTCGAAAACGATGAATATTGACTATAAGATCATAAAAATCGGATTTAAAATGAAAAAGTTATATGCGATTGAACTTTCAAGTAAAACCGAAAAAATTTATAAAACCAAGTCCAAAGTATAACTTAAAGGGTTTTAGCTTAGTTTTCTAGGTTTTAGCTTAGTTTTCTAGGTTTTATTTCAAATCCTTATAGTATCGTATTTGCGATGTTCAAGGGACCTGGGTTTAGGGAGACGACCTATCCCGGATTATTTTGATTGATCCGCATGGCTGAGTGAGTAAATTCCCGATGACTCTTTACTTGATTGTGCTTGTAGAATAGATGCACATAAACTTATATATATATATTTGGATGCTTGTGGGATATGGGAGATGCATGTGTATGGATTTATGGATAATGTGATGACTTGTTAATTATATATATAATAAAGGCAATTGTAAGTATTAATATATATATATGTGAATTGTACGGAATGAAATTATTTGATCATCCTAAAAATCGAGTTAATCACTTATACGATTAAGAAATCCAAAATGAATCATACATTCCCCATATTACATACGGACAACACCGACTGCCGCTTCACGTAGAAGATAGGAAGGGACTTACAGGAATACGAGTTTCCTGCAGGATTGGGCACTAGCTATGCCATCATATATATTGAGTCTCTGTCCTATGCTGATGGGCTTACTAGGCACTGGGAGACGCCAACCGTAGGTGAGGGGCCGAGTCTTGTGGCTTCTGCTTAAGGCGTGTGTTTGTGGATTGTGGAGGCCACCACACCACTAAACTTGGGATTTTAAAAGATATGATTTGATTTTGGAAAAGGAAGTATACGTATATATATATAGAGAGAAAGAGAGAGAGAGAGTTTTATTTTGACATGAGCACGATAGTGCAAATGAAATAAAACCCAAGGTCTAGAACCCGGATTTTGGTTTGGGTCAGTTAATTTTCTCCAAACCCCGACTTCAGGGGGCGTAATTCTGAATCGTACGTAATTCTGAATCGTATGCAATTCTTAAGTCACTGCATGTGTTATTTGGCATACTAATTGTTCATGCATTCATATGATTGTGCATTTAATAAATTTATGTTATGCGGTATTGATGAGGGTAATTATCTCACTAAGCGTAAGCTTACACCCCAACAGTTCTTTTCTTTGTAGGTTGATCGATAGTTAGGAATGGGATAGGAATCGAGTGCAAAGTGCTACCATTGAATCAGTATGATGAAAAGCTTGTGTAGTTAATTCAGAAGACTCCGAAAAACGACTAATGTCTCAATTAAGTTTAGTATCTTTAGTAAGTTTAGAATTTTCTAGAATTGTGTATCTTATTTCACTATTTTAGTAGGGGATACCGATTCTATACGGTTCTAAGGAACTGTAGAAAAATGGATATCCATAATTATTTATATTATATAATGAGCCAATGAACTAAGATTGAAGACTCTAGCAAATAACTATTTAGAGTCTTGCAATCTCTAACTTGCAAGGCGATTTTCTTATCATGGGTGTACACGTGATATGAAAATTTTAGGCAATATTACTAAGCCCCTCCTAGGGTCGCTACAGTTGATGATTGTGATGTAATGTGATTCTTGTGATTGTGCGATTTTTGTGTGATCACTAAAATAAATGAAAGTTAAGCATATTAGAAAATTTACATCCTAAAGTGGTCATGCATAGCATGTTGCATAATCTCAATGATTGCCACCACTATCACATAGGGAATGAAAAGGTTAAAACCTTCTTCATTTATTGCAAACTAAGTGACTTTGAGGATGGTTGTGATGAGGCCATGTCCATTCTTATGTTTTGGGCATGCATACATTTAGACTTTGATCAAGGATTTGATCACTCCTTGATCATTTGGGTGGTTAGGAATGTGGTGTTTCTAAATTTCATTTAGGCCTTCCTAGGACCAATCAAAAGATCTTTCTCTTGTGAATTATTTGAATAGCCTTTTGTGAACATTTCTTTTGGTTGCTTTGGATAACCAAAAGATCCATCTTCTTGGGGATTATGTTGATTTTAGGTTAAACCACTCTTTTGGTTCTCTTGTACAACCGAAAGAGTGGTTCTCTCATGTGGTTAGGAAGAATGTTACCCATTTGGTTCTCTTAGGACCAATCAAAAAGTATCATCTCTTGATCTCTATGATAGCATGGGTATTAGTTCAACTAAGAATTAAGATTCAATGGCTATTTATGATGGCCAAGGATGTTATGGTAAGTGACCTTTACACTAAATTGGGTACCTAAACATTGGTAGAACTATAAATCCTCAACCTAAGCTCAAGGGAGGGAATAGGCCTTAAAGTACACGCTAGATGCCACATGGACATGTGTAAAATTACATATGTTTGATTGATTGCATAGCATTTGCTTGATTAATTGACTTTCTTTAAAGGTGATATGAGTAGGTAACTCACTAAGCTGGATGTAGCTTATACCACCAATAGCTTTGATTTCCTACAGGAACCGTATTGGGCTTACCTTAGAAGATCTAAACCTTTGGTGATTAGAATTAAATTAGGTAATTAGAAAAGAAATATGTTAAGCTAGTTGTAATATGTTCTATTTAAAAGATTTATAACTTATCGTTATTGAGTTTGTAATTTTATATTTAATTAATCATATTTAAACTTTGTTTTATACAATTAAATATGTGATACTCTAGAAATATTTTAGTGTTGATGCTTCATGCATTTATTAAAAGTAACTAGCAAGTAATTTGAGTAAATAAGTAGTTACTTCTAATCGATACATGGCGGTTTGTCACTACTAGACCATCTTCAAGGTTATGACACTAAGGGTGTAAATTGGCTTAGTGATTAAGGCCTTAGAAATAAGATTTGAAGCCCAATAGATTAACAAGTCCAGATTTGAACCCTAAGACAAAAGGACTTATCTTAAAGAATTTAGTAGGCTTAGGCCTAAAATAAGAAGTAAGATTGGCTTTAGCCCTAGTTTAAGGCCTTAAAGAGTGAATTAAGCCTAAACCCCCTAAAAAGACTAAGAAGAAAGCCTAATAACTATAGGATCAAATCTGACCACTATGTTAATGGGCTTATAAAATAATATATTAAATGCTCATTAAGCCTAAAAGTCCATTACAACCATTGCCTATAAGCCCCATAGTGAAATTAGGCTTAAAACTAAAAAAAAAAAAAAAGGACTCATTTAATCCCATAAGAGTAAAATTAAAGCCCAATTAAAAACTTTAGGAAATAAGTAGGATTTATCTTAAAACAATCAAATAAAAGCCTAAAGGTCTAATACTCAAAATTAAGCCTAAGGCGCAAAATTAAACCTAAACCCTAAAGTAGTTAAACTAAGACCATTAACCAACAAAATTATTTGACCTTAAAAGGACCTCACTAAATGAAATAGCACTAAAAAACGATAAAAATAGGCCATAAGAATGTTAAAAACAAACATAAAATGAAGAAGTTAGGGTGAAAACAAATTTTAATTGTACTTAGGGATTTAGGGTGGGCTTTAGTAATTAGGTAAACTTTTAGGTTTTTAAAGAAACCCTCTTCCAATTATTTACAAATGCATTATTATTATGTTTTAAGTAACTTAATTTATAATTCAGGAATCTCAAAAGTTAAGACAAGTAGGCAAGTAGGGAGTTTCAATAAACTGCTACTTGCTTGTATTTGATAATTGCTTGATGTTCTGTTGCTTTCCATTAATTGTCTATTTGATAGACTAGTTGTTTTGTATGCCAACATCTATATGATCACCTTATTAAATTGGAAAGTTTAAATATTTGGCCAAATCAACCGTATATATGTATTGCATTTTTGTAATCTAGTAGTTGTCGACTAGGATATCTATAGCTTTTCCAAGTTTTATGAAAAATTTGCAAAATGCATTTTCAAAATGTTTTATGATTATAGAAAGATTTATTAACTTGGTGAGTGCTCATAGTAGTTGCTTACAATATTTTACTTAATGATGCAATGCTGGTAGACCATCTTCAGTTCATTGATACTAAGTAACCTAAGTTAGGACTCAATGGTTTAAACCATAGGGCATTATATCGATTTGCTAATAGTGAGCTCATGGGGCATTCTTGATAGTAGATAGCCCTAGATGGGAACCATCTGATTGATTAATATGGTAGCTCAATAGGGATCATAGTCGAGTTCTGTTTATTAAGACAATGCCTATAAATAGCCTGATGTGGGTAAGGTGAAGTGCCCCATACAGTTAAGTGTAGGGGATAATTAATGTGTAGATGACATAAATCTACACGTTCCATGGTTCTTGAGCCCCATGGATATGTTGCTTGCATTCATCATGTGTCCATTCATTTTGTTTGTGGCTAAACTACATGTTTGTTAATAATACTTGATAATTTGCTTAAACGATAGTAACGAATGAAGAACTTACTAAGCTATGGTATGCTTACTACCCCTAATAGTTCCTTTATGTAAGTAACCAAAACTAGGCAATAGGCTAAGATCAAAGTGTAGTGTGTTCCTTTAAGCTACTGGATTAAACGGATAATATAATGCTCTGCCTTCTATATGTTTGCTTAAAATTTTTCCTTAACTTTTAATACCTAAAGATGGTTTGTTACTGCCATCCTTGAGTTAAGGATAAGGCAAAATTCATACTTCACATGTCATTCAACAACATCATAAACACTTGGCTCCAAATATCTTCTTTTACAATATAACGCATCACAATAGAATTCTTTACATCAGTGAGCTAAACTTAGAGTATCACAGCTGAATATTCCATACATATTATGTTAAAACTTCTTAAAAGGTCCCTTCTAATACTTAAGATAAATCCTACAACTACTTAATCCTTCTCAAGTAAAACTATTTCACAATGTATAGCCTACTTGCTCTAAAGATGTTCTGCTTAAACTTCTTCCTTGACTTGAGGATAAGATAACTTATCCCTGCAACTTATTGTAAGCTCAGTAAGAGTAGGAAAACAAAAAACAATATAAGTACTATCACAACATAATCGTTAAGCAAGTTACCATTTTCATCACTAAACTTAACAATCCAACTAAGTAATGCAAATGTAACAAACGTGTGCCATGCTAATGTACATGACAAACATCAATACTAATATCCTAGCTCAACCCTAGCCTCATTCAATTGGTCAACTTCAACCAAACATTTGGACATAAACCGAAGCCTAGGAAGCTAGCAATGTAACTTAAAGTTGCCTAACCCAACAACCTAAGGAAAACCACATGAAGTGGTTTAGAAATGCAATTCTATTTGCTTGAAAATATATCTTTTATAAATCAAGTCACTTACTTGATGAACATAACTTTTAGAAGTCAAATTGTTTGCTTTTTTTTAAAAACTTAACTTTCATAAAAACCTATTATGCAAATCCACGAACATGCAATGGGCATGAACCACGAATGGGTATTCAAAATTTAAGTGGGACATGGAATAGGAAGTGGAAGGGGGGTTTGACTACGGATGTATATGGATATTACGTACTAAGGCACAAACACAATCAAGGACTGAGCTTGAAATAAGGTTCAATACAACTTACGAACAATAAATGTCACTTCGGTTTCAAATGAGAGGTTAGATGTGACTCACTAACTCACTCAAATGAAGAGTTCACCACAATCTTAAGGGTAAGATTGATAAGAAGACAAGAGAGATTAAAGTGTAAATTACACTCAATAATCTGAAAGAGGTAAGCTCTAAGAGCTCAAGAATATCCTTACTCAAAGGAATGTTCAAGTGTAATCATTGTCTATGTATTCTTCTTCTATCCCCCCATTGTTAATCACAAAAGTTGCTATTTATAGTAAATTCTAAAACCTTAATGGCAAAAGCATAAATAATATACATTGCTCTTAAACCCTAAAGAATGGCCCATAATTGAAATAAGGAAAATATTTAAAATGTCTACAAAACTACGCATTTAACAAAGTAGTCGACATGTAGTTATCCGACTTGTCTGTAGGATCAAACCCGAGTAGGGGCTAGTTGGCAATCGGGTGTTCGAGATGAGGTGGGATGTTTGGAAGTCTTATTGTACTTAGTCGAGCTCCAAATGAGGTTGGCCTACAATTGCTGCACTCATGGATTACTTAGCACTAGCTTTCCTGTGCTATGTCAAGCTATTCTTTGGCCTTAAGGCCTCGGCCGTTTAGTCTCTTACCGCCTCGACAAACGACAAACCTGATGCCAAATGACTCCTTTTCCTCCTTTTGTCCTTTGGTTATCAATCTGACCTCAGCAAGAGCAGGTCAGTCTCAGTTAGGACAGGTAGGCTTCAGCTTCTAGTAGGTCTACATTGGCCTCCAACAAGTTGGCCTTAGCTTGAAGATGGCCATGGACTGATTCTTATCAACTTAGCCTAACGAAATCTTAGCTTTAGAAAGCTTAAACCAAAGGTCCTTTTCATGCCATAACAGAAATGCATCTATCACATACTTAGCAAATACTAAGCAAGTTTACTCATTTATTTATTAACCAAGCTCTTACTTTGCTTCATTTACATTTTCATCTCTAAAGCCTTGGTATCAAATTCACATAAGTAAACACCTTAAGAGGCAAGGTAGTACCTAATCTATTTGTCAAGTTAATATAGAACCAAGCATAACAAGATCAATAAAAAACAAAGCAACAACATAAAATACATTCATGAAACATGAATCAACTAGCAATATACATACCCAGCAAATCAAGAATCATCTAGCAACTCATCAAACAACATGTCACATTCACACACAAGACCAATCAATTACATATAGTTAGATAAGTTACGAGTAGATAAAATCTACTTTAACACTCAAATATCCACTTACCTAGGTGACTTATGGAGTTGACACACCATTTTGGAAGCTATATGGGAATCTGCCAAGTTAATGAGAGTTCAGTACCCTAAATTGTTGGCACAAGATTAGTAATGCTATCATTGATTATTCTTTTCCTAGAATAAAGTTAGAAACTTATATTATTCGACTCGTAGTTAAGTTTCCAAGATGAAACTTTTTATAAGGGGGTAGGTAAGATGTAATACATTAGGATTTTGAGCTCATACGACAATTCTAGGATTCAAGTCCTTAAATTTAGGGCACTGAGCCATGCTATTTACTTTAGTTCAAACTTTACAGTCAGGTTAGAATAGGTAAACAAAGGAATTCAAGTAAAGTCAATTTCTTGAAACAATCTATATAAAAAGATTAACTTAAGAAAAATATCAATTTATCGATAAAGTCGATAAATATCAAAAATGTGAAATTTAAGCTTTTAAGTATAGTGAGATATCAGAGACAAGATATTTAATTTATAAAAATAATAAATGAAGTTGAATTATATCTAATATACATATATTTACAGGTGATATACATTATAAGTATTAAATACATACATATATTAGTAATAAATTATGAAAATAAGGGAAATTAATAAAAACTAATATGAAATTAATAAAAAAATGAATAGATGAGTCATCAAACCTAGGTGGCAGCATGAGACAGGTTAGAAAACATGAATCATCACTAAATTAATAAGAAACTAACACCTCAAGCTTGGAAAAACCAAAAAAAAAAAATGACATATGTAAGCCACATGTCTAATTTTTAATAAATCAAATCCATTTGCAAATTATGGATAGGGCATGAACACATTATAAAAAAAAAATTGGAAATCTAAGAACACAAGAAAATTGCTTCAGAAAATTTAGAAAAAAAAAAAGTAATATAAAATAAAAATAGAGCATGGATCTAGTCCAGGCTGGTTCAAAGGGTTGTAGGAGTTATGTGGTGGTGGCCACTTGAGGTCAAAGAAAGAACCATTAGTAGAGGTTTCTAACAAGGTGTAGCAGTTTAGTGATGGCTAGAGGTGACTTGTTTAGGTGAATTAAATTTTGGACTGAAGGTTTCTTAATCTTCTAAAAATAGCAAACGATGTTAGTTAATTTTGAAACTTGGTTTTCTAGAGTTATTTTATATACAGATTAATGAAGTAATTTTATTTTAGTTAAATAATTATTGGAAATATAGGACCTTAAGAAGATGCTTTATTTGGATGAAAATTAAATTAAATTTTACAAATATTAAATAATGTCCTTTCAAGCTAAAATTTTGTACATAATATACTTAATATATGTATTTAATTGCAGTAAGAAGAATTTTTGAAAATAAGCAAGTCTACTACTTATTATAATTATATTGGATAAAACTAGCAATTTTGTTGTTTTGCTAAATTGATTACTTTTTGACAAAATCAAACTATGAACCCTATCGATTATGGAAGTTCATAATGATGTTTGGAACACTTTATTTTTATCTTGTGATTAAATTCACTTATTTTCTCAATTTTTACTAACTTTGAGCTAAAACTACTATTTTCATAAAAAATAGATAATAGTTGGTTTAATGTAATTCATGATCAATGATTAAGCTACATATTTTTGTGAGTCTGTAGGATTTTTTGTGGAATTAATTGGGCTTGTATACTATTTATTATGTATTTTTATATTATAAACCTATACATTGACCTAATATATGATATAATAATTAGTACTAACAGGAAATTTGTTAAATATGTAAAGGATTAGCATTTTTAGGTATATAATGAATGCCGACCAACATTAGAAATGAGGAATTTTAGGATTTTTATTATAGAATAAGGGTTTATTTGGGTTAATCACGAAGCTACAATAACGTATGATTGAATCGATAATACGAAAGGATACTTTTGGACTTTTGACAAGATTGATTAGTCTTGACTGTTAAGATATGTTAATAGTACTAAAAATAATGATTGTGTTGATATAAAATTTATTAAAATTAGATAAGAAATGAATAAGATACGATCAGAATAAGTTTTGAAATGTAATAGTGAAAGCGTATAAGAGTTTAGTATTGACCTATAGTTAACTTAGGATTTCTGTGTATTTTCTTAGGTATAATAGGTAAGGAAAGACCACATTGTAAAGCTTAGGATTTTATGCAACTGTCAACCCTATGTGGATATTTCTGTTTTTGTCCAAGTAGACCTATGTCTACTTGACTTAGAGTCATTTGTGTCATAAATTGTAATGACATGTTGGATTGACTATGTCATGACCTTAAAGGGGGGTAGGGGGTAGGGCGTAGGAGCTAGTAGAATTGCTTAAAATTTTCATATCACATATATACCCGTGATATGAAAACCACCTTGTAAGTTAAAGATTGCAAGACTCTAAAAATTACACTACGAGGGCCACCTCACCACTAGACTCAAGAATCTATGATTTTTTTTTTTTGGAAATGGAAATATATTTTATGAAATACGGAATTTTAATATATGTTTAAAAACCTTAGTGTTAAAATCCATATTAGTGGTGCTAATGAATCTCCAACCCTCACCTTAAAGGGCATTAAATCCGAAGTTCATACATTCATACGTTTGTTAATTAATTGTTTAATAACCTACTTGATGATATAGTAGGAAGGATATCTTACTAGGGTCATATAGCTTACTCCCTAACTGTTTATTTTGCATGTTCATTTAAGCTAGGACTAGCAAAAGTTTTGAGTGCAAAGTGCAAATTTAAGATATGTAAGAGAACATTAGTGAATATTAGGAAATGTATAGTTGGTGTAATTTAGTATTTCTTGTCATCTATCAAGTTGAGTTACCCTGTTTTATTATTTGATAGATGATACTAATTCTCTATGATTTTGAGGGACTATAGAATATTGGATATTTATAGTTATTTATATTTTAAAATAAGTTAATAAAATAAAAAGTTGGAAACCCTAGTGACTAATTAATTAGTCTTGCAATCTCTTACTTAAAAGACGGTTTTTGTATCATAGATATATACATGATATAAAAATTTTAGGTAATCCTACTAGGCCTCTCCTTAGGGTTCTAACACTTAGGGTCTAAGTTTTGGTGTTTCTCTTTAATAATACATCTTTAGTTTGGATACTTTTTGACTCAATTTTTTACTTACCCCTGTATACAAGTGTCCTTCCAATGTACTTTTTGACATAGTTTCTAATCTCTTCAACATTATATAGTTATTCTTATATCTTGTTCCCTTATAACATTATTCTAATTCTAAGATAAAAGATTTTAGCAAAGCGCTTGTTAAACGTCCAATTTGCTATAGTACTTTCAATATATCATTTAAGTTAATTATATAATTAAACATATGTAAGAAACATAGAGAATTTCTATGAACATATATACATATTAGAAAATTAACCAACTCCTACATCAATTTCTAACGTACATTCTGCAAATTAAACTATTTCACATTCCTTTTTGCTATATATTGTGAGTTACACTCTGACTCACATTCTCCCTTACACAAAACACGCTTTAAATCATCAAATCACTCAACTCTAGCATCCATATCCCTACTTACACACTTCATCACTTAGAGCCAATACTTTAAGTCTCAAATACAATCATATACCAGTACTTGGTAACCAAATTACTCAATTAAACACTCCTTTTAGAAATTTTAGCCACATGCATGCTAAATGAAAATACCTAAAAATTCAACTTCTAAAGTTTTCAAAACTCTTTTCATGGAATCAAAATAGATACTTAGTAGTGTTTATATAAAAATTTTGAAATCGAAACATCATTTAGGCTTTTGAAAACTATAGCAAAAATTCTTTTTTTTTTCCTAATTTCTTAAGGAACACATATTTTAACTTTGAATTTGAAAAATCTAGTTTATTTTTGGATTCTATATGAAAAATTACCTAAGAAAACCAAAAATCATAATTTTTAGAACATGTTTTCTAGTTTTAGAAAATTAGAAGAGAAATTGAGTAAAACCGAAACTCACCATCACCCAAAGCTTCGATCACTGTCTGGGTGGTAGGGGTATGTTGGCCCACTTTGGCACCACCTCTTCTATCTCTAAATAGTTTGGTTTCACTTCTAGGTGGTGGCTAGCCTAAGGAATCTAAATTCCTCTTAATTTTTCCTTATATCTTGTTGATATTTGTAAAAATCCTTTTTGATACCTAGTAAGCTTACTACTGTCTCTATGTAAGAGTGCTATACTAAAGCTCTCTCAACTCTTTGCTTAAACATACATAAACCCAAAAGCTTCCTACTAACCATAGATATGCCTTGGCTAGGTACAACAAAAAGATCTTCCTATAAAAGAAGTCTATATGGGTGTAAGCTAGAAAGCTTAGTAAGTTATCCCTCAATCATATAACAAGCAAGTTATTCAATAATTAATTTCAAGCATATGAATGCATGAACATGTAGAATGCCACACAAATACATATAATTGACTAGGTATTGCATGCAACTCAAATTTAATGCCCTCCAAAATCAGGGTTAGAGTATCATGGCATTAATCAGATCCGAGTGACATACCTAAACTTACACAACTACGAAACTTTGCATTTCGTATTCAAAAACAAGGTAATTTATTCATTTCTAGTTTTAAAAACTAAGTGCTAAGTATGATTGTGAGTGGGCTTACACAATCTATACTCACTCCTAAATGGAGGCCTCTAGACTCGATCGTTAACTAAGCGAGTTGTGCCTCCAAAGCTTAGTAATCCTACAAGTTAGGGTAAGGTCATGTTATATAAGTGCACTATACTATAACACTTTATTCATAATCAATAATCAAACTCTGCATCGCCTCTCGCTATCTCTATGTGATGCGATAGTCAGAATTATCTCAATGTGATGCATGATTATGCGTAACCCAGTTTAGTTTCACCAAGTCAAATATATTAAGTCCATTTATCGTGTGATCAGCTAATATCACAAACAATCAATCCTCTATAGATATCTATAATACAATAACCACTTCATTTTCATGAATTTAGAGTATTTTCACTCAACATACATATATCAATCATATGCATATCCTAAACCCGACACATCAAGTCATTCATCAATAGAAATTAGAATGCACTAATTGTAAAGACAAATAAGTATGGAATCTTTAAGAGTACTCACTCAACCATAATATCAGTCGAGGATCGTAATAGTCTACTAGAAGGTTGATATTCATATCAGGATTACTTGATAATTAGAAAGTCTAAAAGATAGTAAGTATTTAAGTGAGATACTTAATCTACATAAGTATTTAGCAAAACCTATCCAGATTTGTTATTTATTTATATATAGTTCCCAATTCGAGCTTTTTCTACAATCGTGTATAACTTTTTCCTTATAACTTCGATTTTTATGAACTTATAGTCAATCTTTATCGCTTTTTTAATATACTTTCATGTAGCGGGGTCCTTTTTAGACATTGTAACACGCATTTTTCATTAAGGCCTTAAAATGCTACAAATTTTATTATTTTGACCTGAAGAATTTTTATTTATTATTTTAAGCTTTTCTTTGCGAAGTTATGATTTAATTAATTTCTAAATTTTATATTTTTGAAATTTTCTTATTTTCGGGTCAATTTTATAATAATTTAATTATTTCACTCTTTTAAGATTAAATTCTTATTAAATTCACCTTTTTGTTAAATTTATAATTTTCTATTTAATTAATTACTATTATTTTGCTTGTCTTCTTATTATTTCTATAATTTGTGAATTTAATCAAATAAACAGGAGTGTTGATGTGGTAACTTTCTATTGGTACGTGTGCATATTTTCTAAATTCTCTTAATTTTTACATTTTTCAAATATTGCAATATTAATTAATATATATAAATATACTTATATATTATTATAATTTATTAATTATTGAAGATTAGTTCTTACTTTTTCCTTTTAAGTCATAGTATACTTATGTATATGTTTATATATATTATCTTATTTTAGGAAATTAGCAATTTACTATACTTATACATGTAATATTTAGATATGTGTATATGCTTATACTTATACTATACATATACTCTTATACTTATATTTTCTTACTTTATTCATATATATTTATTTATACAATCTTACAATATAACTTACACATATGTATGATAACATAAATATACTAAGTGCCGTATGTATGCACATATACTATATATACATATATTAATGTGTCATTCATGTACATAGATAAACATAACATATGTGTACATATGGTTATATATATAAATAGACATATACATATATAAGTACTTAACCATGAAGATGGTCAACTTTATATATAATTCCACATTTGTACATGGATTTTGATTACAAAGGTAGAAAAATACACATAATCTCTATTACATACTCCTTAAATACATAAACACTTCAAAATACATACACAACAAGAAATACATATAAATTGATATTATGGGATAAATTAAATACAATATAAATACTAAAGAACCACTCTTTTGTATCTTGAAAAGTTAATTGATCAATAGCCTTTTTTTCTCTTAAAATTGATGAGATGTTGATAATAACCTCTATGGTAGAACAAGGATGAGAAGTTGATGAAATATAAAAAGGAAATGAAGAAAAAGAAAGGCTAAAAGGAGAAGGAGGATGTCGGTTTGACGGAGAGAAAGTGTATGTGCTTTCTTATGTTTTGGTTCTTAGATAAGACAAAAAAGAAAAATAATAGTACCTGTACTTACATGCATCCAGCTGAAGGAAGCAAAAGGGAAAGTAAAAAAGAAAAAGAAAATAGGATAAGAAGATAAGACATGATTTGACTTGTCCCTTATTGTGTTATCTTGTTTTTATCTTCTTAATTACATATGTATGAGAATTGAAAGAAGCAAGTAGCAACCAAAAGGTTGAATTTAGTAAAAGTGGGAAGAGGAAAAAGTAAAAATGAAGAAAAGAAAGAGAGGAAAAGAAAGGAAAAAAAGAAAAATTATAAAATACTTAGGTTGACTTTTCTTAGAGTATTCTTAGCTTTTAGATAATGTTTGGGATTAAATAATCATGATAGAAAACATAAACTAAAAAATTAATGTACATTATGTAATACGTAAACGTAAAATATGTAGTAAAACTAAATTAAAATAATTAAATCAATGTAAAACTACCACACATGTATACTTATATGAGGTCAAAAATAATCATAAAATAATAGTCATAATATTGCAATTTTGTTAATTAATTTGATATTCTTTACATTAACAATTATTTAAGAGTTATATTAACTCGTTCATTTGCAATTTTACACATTTACACATGTCAATTAGGGTTTTATTATTATTAAGGCAAATTTATATATTTTATAAGCTTAAGGTTTTAGTTTTAGAGTTGTTACTAAGTTCGAGTTCAATCTCTTATATTTATACGTACATAGGATTTAGGGTTTTTGTACATAATTAGGCCTTCAATTAGTATATTAGGGTTTTCCTCATTCATATTATATTCAAGTTTATAATTTAGCAAAGTTTTAACTTATTTAGCCTTATCAACTCATAAAGTCATCTAGGGCACTTGAGTCCAATTTAGGTTCAAACCAAAACTTTACAAGGTTTACATCCTTTCCCCCTTCAAATAAGTTTTTCCCTCAAAACTTGTAAAACATACTTGATTCTTCAAACAAATGTGGCTATCAACACTTCACTTCATCTTTTGCTTCCCAAGTCACTAATTCTCACTCATAATTTTTCCATAATACTTTGACATACTGGATCTCTTTATTTCTTAGCTTTTGTACCTTATTATATGTAATCTCTACTAGGTGTTCCTCGTACATTAAATCCTCTTGTAATCTTACTGGCTCCAACTCAATAATATGGTTGGGATCAGGAACATGTTTTCTCAAAATTGATACATGAAAGATATTATGGATTCCCAATAGATTAGGTGACAAGGCTAATTGATAAGCGAAATTCCCGACTCGCTCTAAGATTTCAAAAGGGCCAATATATCTTGAACTCAACTTACCTTAAGCTGTTACATGATGTAGACACTTGATCAGCCTCACTTTAAGATATACATGATCTCCTACTTGAAATTCCAGCTCCTTTCTTTTTAAATCAGCCTAACCCTTTTGTTTATGCTGTGCTTCTTTCATTTTTCGCTTGATGAACACAATTTTATCAATTGCTTCCTATACCAAATCTAGTCCTATTGCTACTTTCTCCACATCATCCTAAAATAACAAAGATCAGCATTTCCTTCCATATAAAGCTTCATATGGTAGCATCTAAATAGTAAAGTGGTAGCTGTTGTAGTAAGCAAACTCAATCAAAAGCAAATGAGCATCCTAAATCCATTTAAACTCAATGGTGCATGTCCTTAACATATCTTCTAAAGTCTGTATAGTTCTCTTAGTTTGTCCATCAGTCCAAGGATGATATGTTGTACTGAACAGCAATTTTGTTCCCTTAACTTTTTGAAAACTTCCCTAAAACTTCAACACAAACCGAGGATCTTTATGTGATACGATTCCTACTGGTACACTACACAACCTTAAGATTTCCTTTATGTAAATTCGGGCTAACTTTTCCAAAGAAAAGGTCATGTTAATTGGTAGGAAGTGAGCCGAGTTAGTGAATCAAACAACAATCACCTAGATTGCATCAAAACTAGCAATTGTCCTCGATAATCTACCTGCCAAGTCCATGGATATTTGATCTCATTTCGATTCAAGATGTGGTAGTAGCTATAACAGTTTACTTGGTCATTAATGTTTAGCTTTTACTCTTTGGTAGGTTTCATACTTTAATACAAAATCAGCATCTTGTTTCATTCCATTCCACCAAAAGTTCTTTTTTAAATCTTCATACATCTTTGTTCCTCCTAGGTGTACAGTATAACTTGAATAATGAGCTTCACTTAAAATTTCTTTTCGAAGCTCTAAGTTATCAGGTACACATAACCTATCATTCATACGTAGTGCTCCATGTTCATCTATTTTGAAATCAATATACTTCTCACTTGCTATTTCTTCTTTAACTTTGATCAAAATAAGATCGTTCTATTGTGCTTACCGGATTTCCTCTATCAATGTCAACTCAACTACTAAATTTGAAAATTTTGCATCTACTTCATGCCATGAAAATTCCAAATTCAACCTTTCAACTTTCTTCATTCTTTTTAATTAGTGAGAAGGAAAGCACTTTCAGCATGATTCTTTCTGCTAAAAGCGTCTACAATTTCATTCATTATACCAGGACAATAGTTATTTCTTAGATCATAATCCTTGATCAACTTAAGCCATCTACTCTATCTTATATTTAATTCTTTCTAAGTGAACAAATATTTAAGACTTTTGTGATTAGTGAAAATCTCACACCTTTGCCCATATAAGTAGTATTGCTATAATTTTAATGTGAACACCACAATTGTAAGTTCCAAACCATGTACTAGGTAGAATCTCCCCTGACAAAATCAATTTCTCTTTTTGGTGGCAATCCGGCTAACTCATTAGGAAACACATTAGAAAACTCGTTTACTACCCAAATTTCTTCTACATTCAACTTCTTTGAGTTGGTTTCCAAAGCATTTAACCAATGACATCCATCATTAACTCTAAAGTACTTAACTCTGGTACTCTTATTGTAGTAGAATCTCCCTTGAATTCAGCTTTCATCACTTCAGATGCTTCAAATATCACCTTCTTTTCTTTCTAGTTAGCAATAGCTTTAACATTTGTCATCTAATTCATTCCAAATATTGCATCATACTTGTCCATTTCAAGAAGGATCATGTCCACTTTGCTATCATAGTGTTGAATTTTCAAGGGACATCCTTTCACCATCTTCTTTATAACTACCATACTTTTTGTAGGAGTTCTTACTCTAAGACTTGACTTGGTGTCAATTGTAGTTAAACCTATTTGCTTTACCACTTCAAGGGCTAAGAAGGAATGTGTAGCTGCCATATCAAACAAAGTGTATACAGAGTGCCTAACTATATCGATATTCCCTGAGTCACAATGTTTTTAAGTCTTACTCTCTTATTTAAACCACATAAACTTTGATTCATAACTTCTAATTACTTACTATTGCTTAAGATAACTTACACTACTCAGTATATCTTTAGTAACTTAACAAAAAGAATTAGGGTGCATACCTACTATGAGCTTGAGACCCACAAAATCATCAGCTTCTTCATACACTTACAAGTCTTCACCTAAATAGTCTTCATAACTCCAATCGCCCA
The DNA here is from genome assembly GCA_024138005.1 of Lumnitzera racemosa. Classification (NCBI taxonomy): domain Eukaryota; kingdom Viridiplantae; phylum Streptophyta; class Magnoliopsida; order Myrtales; family Combretaceae; genus Lumnitzera; species Lumnitzera racemosa. The sequence continues at coordinate 67,028,886 of JAMXBC010000002.1, read as the reverse complement.
TTAAATTGTATATTCTAGAAGTATTTACTACACCTAAGCATGTATTTCCCATACTTGGTCCTCTAATAGTTTTTCCAATGGCAAGGCATCCAACAACTGGTGGTGGCTTAGTAACTTAAGTAATGGTAGCTATGTACTATGGGCAAGTAATAGAGAAGTGCCTAACCTTATTGCAAATAAAGCAGGTAATAGTACTTCTCTTAGGATAATCTATCACTCAGTATAAGCCTTCACCACAAAAAAAAAAAAGAAAACACTTGCCTTGCAATTAGGGACAATCTTTAGGATAATGATTCCCAACACTTAGCTATACTACGAGTCTTTTTCTAAAATATTCTTTATAGTCTCACAAATCTCCTTATTCTACCACTACTACTGCCACTTAGCCCTACAAAAGGTCTTTTAACAAACACATTAACTTTACGCTTGCTAAGTTCCTCACTTTGTCTTTTTGCATTATCTAACATCCTTGCTTTCTCTACCATGTTAGCAAAGTTTCTTGACTCAAATTCCAAAAGTCTTCTTTTCATATCCACATCAAATCCCTTAGAAAATATCTACATCTTTAGCCAATCACTAGTCTAATACTTTGGACAAGCAAACTATAGCAATCTATTGAATTATCCTTCATACTGCTCTATAGTACACATCCCTTTCACAATATCAAGTAAATCCTTGCTGTATTTGATCCTCAAACTTCTTAGAAAGTAATATGCTAGGAATTCATGTTTGAAAATATCCCAAATGATTGGTCCTCTTAAATTCTATTGTTTTGATTCCCACTAAATCTGCGTCGGCATCTTAAACAAATACATACCATAGGTAAGCCTAAGATATGGTGGTACTTCAAAAGCCTCAAATGACCTCTCAATTTGATTTAACCAATCCTCAGCCTCATTAGGTCGGTTGGTAACACCCTTGAAATACTTATTACAGTAAATAAATTATAGCAAACGACTACATTGCTACTTAAGATCGAAGGGTACTGGAGGCATAACTTCGATCAAATCAATTGGTGGTGGAGGAGGTAGAGGTAGTAGGGGTGGTAGGGGTGGCTGTAGCAAAGGAATCTCGTGAACTACTATTGAGGGTGGTACCTGAGTAGGTGGCATATGCTTTTAGTCAAATATGCTCTTAACAACTCATTTCATGCATTAACAACAACTAGAATTTTATCAATACACTCTTATGGCATACCTAGTTCTCTTTCTTGAGCAGGTAAGCCTTGATTAGCTAGGAGTCTTCCTTTACACCTGCTTTAACTAAGAAATTCATTTTAACTTTAGTTAGAAATAACAAGCTATAATTAAATATTCTTGGAAACCACAGGTACAAAATGAAAACAGAATATATGAACATATAACAACAGTAATAGCAAAGGTTGCAGTCTTTCATTTCTTGTTAACAAAAGTAAGGTTACATCTATTTAGTAGTCACTTCTAGTGAGTGAACTCCACTTTATATACATCATGTCATCTTTATAACTATACACATCTAAGTCAAAATAAAGAGTTTCAAAATATAATAGAGCTTCCCAAAATACATGTGTTCTTACCATAAAAGGAACTCTCATACATTAAAACACTCAAAAGACAATACAACCTCCCTACGAGAAAACTCTCAGAGTACAAAAACGATTAAGCATAACCCTAACATATTGATAGGAATCAATCCATGATGATCTCTCAATCGAGGCCAACCTGTCCCAAGCTAACACCGACCTTGTCACGAACTGAGGACGGCCTAGTCGTGGTAGACGCTGTATACTGTACAAAGAACCCCTGATTGGTTACCCTTCCAATCAAGAACTCTTCACACAATATACAAAGCTCTACAACCACTAGTTTCCCAAGAACATACAGATTCACATGATATCTTCACATAAACATAGTTATATAAAATTTGAACTACAAAGCTTATAGTATACAATAATTAAGTACATCTAAGTCTATAATACTAGTAAAACAAAAGTACATGAGTAAGAGTCTACATAAACTGTTCTCTCTCAATACATAGGACAGCCCACTCTTGCCCAAGTCCCCAAGCTAACTTATGGAATCCCTCGACCAGCCTCTACGAACAAGGTATATTGCAGCAAAAGTCTAAAAGGGTATAAGCCTAAGCTTAGTGAGTAAAACCCTCAGCCACACCACAAGCAAGTTATAAATACATTATATTCATGCATATGAATGAATGATCAAACAGAATGCCAAACAATACATATAATTAACTAGTTCATATACGTAACTTAGATTCAACGCCCTCCTAAGTCAAGGTTGGAGTATATTTGGCACCAATCAGATCTGGGTATTATATTAGAACTTACTTTACTACGGAACTCCACATTCCGTACTTAAATCAAATAATTCTTTTATTTTCATAAAAACCAAGTTCTAGTATAATCGTGAGTAGGCTACCGTAGTCCACACTCAAACTCGACCCTTAGCTAGGCGGTTGGCGCCTCCAATGCCTAGTGTTCTCACGGGCCAGGGTAAGATCATTTTGTACTATTGCACTATATAAAACCAATAAATTAATAATAACAACCCTCGAATGGCCTCTCTTGACCTCCATGTGATGTGACGGTCGGAATTGTATCTATGTGATGCATGTTCCGGTTTCTATTTATAAGCCGAGCATAGTTAAGTTCAAATTTTGTTGTGACCATCTAATAATACACACAAAGCATTATATGTACTTAAGATAATTTCACAATTCAATACACAATATCATACAAAAGCGTTTCCTAAACCCCACACAGTAGTCAATTAACAATAATATTTAAGTCTACTATCTAAAATCACAAACAAGCATGGAATCATAGGGTAAATACTCAATCAGCCATGACGACTCGCCCTAATCATAGTAATTGATCGGGAGATCCTCGCTCACCTCGGGATCACCTGATCATTATGATATGATAACGCTAGTAAGTAATTGAATTAACTAATAATTCTAAATATCTAGTTACCTACTTAAATTACTATCAATTTTTTATCTAGTTAGACCTTATTATTAATCATATGTAACTTTTTCGTTCTATTTCTGATATTTATGAATTCATAGTCGTTTTTCATCGTTTTCGAACATACGTTCACATAGTGATGTCCGTTTTGGACGTTATGACCCGTGTTTTATGATATGAACTAAATTTATAGAAATTTTAACTATGGAAATTTAATTACTCTTATTACTTATATTTATATCTTTTGTTTATACTTAATGACTTAGTTAACCCTTAAATTCTTATACTTAGAGGATTTTACTTTGCTATTACTAATTCATGTACTTAATTAAGTATAATCCAATTTAGGAAGTGTATTAGGGTTTACTAATTTAGGTACCTAATTATTATACACTCTTCTTATTTCTTGTTTTATAAACCTATGCTTATGTCATCGCTTACATCATCATACACTTATGTTATGGCTTATGTCATCACTTGCTTATGTCATGGCTTATGTCATCACTTGCTTATGTCATGGCTTATGTCATCTTTTGATTACCTCATTGCTTTCTTCATCATTTGATTACATATGCCTCATCTCATGCTTATGTAATGTCTAAATGTCTTATGTATACTTCACTTAACCTCTTATGTACATATACCTTTACTATACTTATATGTATACTAGTATACTTATACATATACTTATACTTATACCGTATTTATACTTGTATACATACTCATATACCCATACGATCATATATGTACTTTTATACAATTTCGTATGCCTAATTTTCCTCTTAAGAAAACCTTCCTAATTTCATTCTTTTGTGTTTTTAAGTGTGTATTTTGTATAGTATAGGTATGTATAGTTAGCTTTTGTCGTAGTTTAGGTTATGTACATTGTAAATACTCTTGTACAAAGATCCCCATACTTGTGATCTTTTAATATATCCTTATGTACACTTACTTATGGGCATATACACATGTATTCCTTTCCTCTTCTTCATGATTCCTATTTTCCTATACTTAAAGATGGGAACTTTATGTCCTATTCTTCAAGATCACATATCACATATATCTACTTATCTAATCTACCTAATTACCTAACTAATGAGTAATATAAAGAAACATAACTACATACCTTAATTTGTGTTGGAATTATGGAGACAAAGAGGAAAGTGTTGAAAGTGAAAGGGAAGAAGAAGGGTCATGGCAATGGAGAAGGCTTTGTTTCTTTTTGTTTTGTTTTGATTATGGAAGAAAGGAAATGGTGGGGTCTAGAAGGGGAAATGGATGGATGGAAATTAAAGAGAAGGGAGGAAAAGAAAAACCAAAAGAAAATAAATCATTAGATGCTAAGTTATTTTTCTTATGCATTAGTGTCTTTCATTAACTTTTCTAATTATTGACTTTAGTCAACATGTGTTGACTTGGTCAACTTTCCTCAAACATATGCCATTTTGTACACATAATATAGTAATTAAGGAAAATTAAGGGAAATTAAGGGAAAAATGAAGGAAATGAAAGGGAATGAGGTATTTAGTGAATTGATTAGTAAAATAGTTGATAAGGTCTTACTTTAGGTATTTATAGCCTATATACATCATTTGATAAACTATGTGTGACTTGTATGAAAAGTACTAATTAGGATATTAAGGTTCACTACATTTAACCTAATCTTTAACTATACCCCTAACTCTATGTAATACTATCTTAATCATATACTTAAGAGATAAATGTAATCTATGATTCATTATCTTAGTTTCTAAAGGACTACTTAAGGATTCAAAACATATATGCATGATTGAAAGTCTTCTCTAACCCTTTACTAATGATTTGGCAAAATATGAGGGTTATATTGTCAATTAGGGTTTTAGGGTATATTATGTTGAATTAGTGCACATATGTCTTTAAGGTGGTCATTCTAGGGTTTCTATCACTTTTGAATGAAATCGTTAGTGTTTAGATACATTTAGGGGAGGAAAGTTTCTTATGCGATTGATTAATTCTTTTAGGATTTTCACTTTCATTAGCCTTGTCAACTCCTAAATTGTCTAACATAGTTGAGTCTATTTCAAAAGCTAGATCGAAAATTTTAGGGGTTTACAGACTTGCCAGAAGCTAAAGCCAACCTATCTTAACTCAAGCCTAATTGTTCAAAGCTGAGGTCGAACAATTTTTACCGAGGCCGAGCTAATACCAGAAGACTGAAGGGAAGGAAAGGAGCTACTCAGCCTCAAGACTACCATCTGTTGAGGAGCCTAGAAACTATACAGTTGAGCACTTAAATCCAAAGAATAGCTCAACATAGCACAGGAATGTTCACGCCAAGTAATCTATGAGTGTAGCAACTATAGGCTGACCTTACAAAGAGCTTAGCCAAGCTTAATAAGACCCCTAAACATTCCACCCGGGCTTGGACACCGACTGCCAACCGATCCCTACTTAGGCCTATAAACAGCTCGAATGACTGTATGCTAACCAATCCATTAAGTGCATAGTTTTTTATATTTGTAAATATTTTCCTTATTTCGATTGTGGGCTATTCTTTAGGGTTAAAGCCCTGGTATATTATTTACAGTTTTGTCACTATGGCTTTTGGACTGACTATAAATAACAACATTTGTAATTAATAGAAAAGAATCAAGACAGTGAAGAATATTCATACAGTGAATTTACACTTAAACGTTCCTTCTCAAAGTAAGGACATTCTTGAGCCCTTTAAGCTAGCATTCTAGATTATTGAGTGTGCTTTACTCCTTAATCTCTTGTATTCTTATCAATCTTGCCTTTAAGATTATGGTGAACCCTTCATTTAGGAAAGTTAGTGAGTTATATCTAACCTCTCCTTTGACACCCGAGTGACATTTAGTGTTCGTGAGTTATATCAAACCCTATCTCAAGCTTAACCCTTGATTATATTTATCTCTTAGTGTAAGATATTCATACACATTCACTATCAAAACAGCCTCTTCATTCCTTGTTTTCCCATTTTCATTCAAGCTCAAATTGCCCTCATTCTAGGTTTCTAGGTCCACTACCGTATACGCATCAGATATACAATAAAAAGAGCATGTATGACCACTCTAGTGCCAAACAATAACTCTAAAATGAAGCCTATCAAGATATGCATCAACATCACCTACCAAGGGCGTAAAGATGGTTTTGTACTTGTGTCGCCCTCAGATCTGAATCTTAGAATAGAAAACATAGACCTAATACTAGAATATACACTTGACTCCTTACTAGGTGCTTATTGAGCCCACCTCTAGGTAAGTAGAAATCTAAAAGATTTAGACAATTAGTAAATACATCAAATGGATCACCTCTAACTAATATTGTAGGAGGGAGTCCAAGGTCTACCTGGTAACACTCAAAATCTTTAGTAAAGGGTATCTCTAAAATAGGCTTGACCAGTACAATACGGGCATCTAACTATAAATCCATCTCCTCAAACACCATGCCCTATCTAAGTCAATTAACCTTAATCCCTTAATGAAGATCAAACCAGTGTTCTATGCTCACGTAGAAATCTGACATCAAGCATTATCCTAAGCTATAATCCAACCATGATCAGTACTGTGATCAATAGTCAAGGTCATGCCATGACCAATAGCTTAATTGTATGCAAATGAAGGTAGCTTTGTTAAAGGCTCAATATGAACTAAAAATACTAGCTCATGTGTGTGACCAGCATTTTCCTCAACTTTTAAGTAGTAAACCATCTCTTCATCAGTGAACATGTCTCTTAATACATAAATAGTCAAGTAAATCCTTTGATCGTGTTACTAAGTGCCAGGACCTACTTCCTAAGTAGCAAAGACCTCACATAGAGTACATAGTCGACCCAATGGAGCTAAATCCTCATACAATAGTCGTAGGTGCCATCGATACTCAAACAAATTCTTACCCTCTTGGAGATGGAATAGAGCCCAATCAATCCGTTTCTTAAGGCTCAACCTCTGAATTGATAAGGCATATGATTACTTTCATTATTACATTACTATAACATTCAATAAATTGGTTTTAAAGCTTAAATACCTAACTTAATTCTACCTTTCTCAATCTTATTAACCAAGTTGTTCTAATGTATAGGATCAAGTTTTATTTATCATATTTAAGCTCTTGCTCTGATACTACCTTTTCCATCATAAGCTAAAGTATGGCTTAGTCATGACAGGCGTCGTATATCTTGCAAAAACCATAGATTGGTTACCCTTCTAAACGATAACCTTTCATACGACATATAAGGCTACTACTACAACTAGTTACCTAAGAGTCATGTAGGCACAAATAAAACCACAAAATATTCAAATTAATATAAGATTTCATAAAGTAACTATACATACTAACAAAATACACAAAGTCTTTAAAGTACTGTTAGATAGGCTAAAATATTTAAAGTATTACAACATATCCATACCGAATAACATATAATATAAGATAAAAGGACTATTTGAGCGTCTACTACAGTAAAGCTCTCTTAACTCTCTGCTTAAACACACATAAACCTAAAAGCTACTAACAAAATATGTGAAGTTTTTAAAATACTATTAGATAGGCTAAAGTATTAAAAGTATTACTACATATCCCTACTAAATAACATATAATATAAGATAAAAGGACTATATCTAAGAGTCTACTAAAGTAAAGCTCTCTTAACTCTCCACTCAAACATACAAAACCCAAAAGCTTCCCACTAACCTCGACATGCCTTAGTTAGGTATGATGAAATGATCCTCTTGCAAAAAAAGTCTATAAAGGTATAAGCTGGAAAACTTAGTGGGTTATCCCTCAACCATATAACAAATAAGTTATTCAACGATTAATTTCAAGCATATGAATGCATGAATAAGTAGAATGCCACACAAATACATACAATTGATCAAGTACTACATGCAACTTAGATTTAATGGTCTCTAAGGTTTAGATTCGAGTATACAAGGCACTAATTAGATCTGGGCACCATACTTGAACTCACACAACTATGAAACTTCGCGTTTCGTATTCAAAAATAAAATAATTTGTTCATTTCCAATTTTAAAAACTAAGTTCTAGGTATGATTGTGAGTAGGCCCCCTTAATCTACAGTTACCCTTAAACAGAGGCCTTTGGACTCGACCTTTGGCTAGGCAATTGGCACCTTCAATGTCTAGTAATCTCATAAACCAAGGTAAAGTCATGGGTACAAGTGCACCGTACTATAACACTTTATCTATAATAAATAATCAACCTCCGCATGGCCTTTTGCTACTGCCATGTGATGTGATGGCCAAGATTATCTCAATGGGATCCATGATTATGCATGACCCACTTTAGTTTGACTAAGTCAAATAATTTAAGTCCATTTATCGTATGATCACCTAATATCACAAACAATCAATCCTCTTCAAATATTAATGATGCAAAAACCACTTCATCTTCATAAATTTAGAGTATTTTCACTAAACATACATATATCAATCACACATATATCCTAAATCCCACACATCAAGTCATTCATCAATGGAATTAGAATACACTAACTACTAATACAAATAAGTATAGAATCATCAAAAGTACTCACTTAGCCATAATATTAGTTAGGGATCGTAATAGTTTACTAGAAGGTCGGTATCCATATCGAGATCACTTTATAATTAGAAAGTGTGAAAAGTAGTAAGTATCTAGGTAAGATACTTAATCTACATAAGTATTTAGCTAAATCTATGTAGATTTGTTATTTATTTATATATAGTTCCTAGTTTGAGCTTTTTCTACAATTATATATAATTTTTTCATTTTAACTCTGATTTTTATGAGCTTACAGTAAATCTTTATTATTCTTTAATGTACTTTCACATAATGGGGTATTTTTTGGACATTGTAACCTGTATTTTTCATCATGGCCTTGAAATGTTATGAAGTTTATTATTTTGGCCTAAATAATTTTTATTTGTTATTTTAAGCCTTTCTTTGTGAAGTTATGATTTAATTAATTTTTAAATTTTATATTTTTGAAATTTTCTTATTTTTGAGTCTATGCTATAATAATTTAATTTTTTCACTCTTTTAAGATTAAATTCTTATCAAATTTACCTTATTGTTATATTTATAATTTTCTATTTAATTAATTACTATTATTTTCTCATCTTCTTATTATTTTTATAATTTGTGAATTTAATCAACAAATAGGAGTGCTAACATGGTAACTTCCTATTAATACACGTGTATATTTTCTAAATTCTCTTAATTTTTACATTTTTCAAATTTTGAGATATTAATTAATATATACAAATGTAATTATATATTATTATAATTTATTAATAATTTAAAATTAGTTCTTACTTTTTCCTTTTAAGTCATGGTTTACTTATGTATATGTTTATATATATAATCTTATTTTAGGAAATTAGCAATTTACTATACTGATACATGTAATATTTTGATATGTGCATATGCTTATAATTATACTAAACTAATATTATACATATTTTGTAATTATATGTATACTATTATACTTATATTTTCTTACTTTATTCATATATATAAGTATTTATACTATCTTATAATATAACTTACACATATGTATAATAACATGAATATACTAAGTACCATATGTATGCACATATACTATATATATATATATATATCTTAATATGTACCAAACATGTACATAGATAAACATAACATATGGTTATATATATAAATAGACATATACATATATAAGTACTTAATTGAGAAGATCGTCAACTTTATATATAATTCCACATTTGTACATGGATTTTGATTACAAAGGTAGAAAAATACACATAATCTCTATTACATACTCCTCAAATACATAAACACTTCAAAATACATATACAACAAGAAGTACATATAAATTGATATTATGAGATAAATTAAATACAATATAAATACTAATGAACTACTCTTTTGTATCTTGAAAAGTTGATGGATCAAGAGCCCTTCTTCCTCTTAAAATTGATGGGATGTTGATAATAACCTCTATGGTAAAACAAGGATAAGAAGTTGATGAAATATGAAAAGGAAATGAAGAAAAAGAAAGCCTAAAAGGAGAAGAAGGATGTCGGTTTGAGAGAAGAGAAATTGTGTGTGCTTTTTTCTTGTTTTGGTTCTTAGATAAGATGAAAAAGATATAATAGTACATGCACTTACATGCATCCAGCTGAAGGAAGCAAATGGGAAAGTAAAAAAGTTAAAAAAAAAAGAAAGAGAAAAAGAAAATAGGATAAGAAGATAAGATAGGATTTGACTTGTCCCTTATTGTATTATCTTGTTTTTATCTTCTTAATTACATATGTATGAGAATTGAAAGAAGCAAGTAGCAACCAAACGGTTGAATTTAGTAACAGTGGGAAGAGGAAAAAGTAAAAAGGAAGAAAAGAAAGAGAGGAAAAGAAAGGAAAAATGAAAAATTATAAAATACTTAGGTTGACTTTTCTTGAAGCATTCTTAGCTTTTAGATAATGTTTAAGATGAAATAATCATGATAGAAAATATAAAATAAAAAATTAATGTACACTATGTAATACATAAACGTAAAATATGTAGTAAAACTAAATTAAAATAATTAAATCAATGTAAAACTATCACACATGTATACTTATATGAGGTCACAAATAATCGTAAAATAATATTCATAATCTTGCAAATTTTTTTAATTAACTTGCTAGTCTTTACATTAATAATTATTTAAGAGTTATATCTATTCATTCGTTTGTGATTTTATATGATTATGTATGTCAGTTGATAACCGTGTCCAATTAGGGTTTTATTATTAATAAGGTACATTTATATATTTTATAAGCTTAGGGTTTTAGTTTCAAAGTTGTTATCAAGTTTGTGTTCAATCTCTTATATTTACGTGTATATGGGGTTTAGGATTTTTCTACACTATTAAAGTTTCCATTAGTATATTCGAATTTCCCTCATTCATATTATATTCGAGTTTATAATTTAGTGAAGTTTTAACTTATTTAGCCTTATCAACTCATGAAGTCATTTAGGTCACTCAGGTCTAATTTTTTATTCAAACCAAAACTTTATAGGGTTTACAACACCTGCTTTATTTCATCACTTTACAAGTCATATTTTCCAAGTTCCATATTCATTTGGAATGTGTCACCATTTTGAGTCCTTGGTAGTTAGTCAAAGACCGAGGCCTCATAGATAAGATTACTTTAGGAAACTGTATTAGTTAAACTAGATCTTTATAATATTTAGTAACTTGTGATGTCATTAAAGTTTAATTATCTTATCTTATTGTTTAGTAGGTAACTCCAACTCTTTGCAATTCTAATGAATTGCTATATCACCTTTAATTATATATATATATGTATGTATGTATGTATGTATGTATGTAAAAAAATTAAGTATGATTGGAAATTTACAAGCAAGAGTGTTACAACCTCTGACTTATAAAGCAGTCTTTATATCATGAGTGTACACTTGATATGAAAATTTTAGGAAAAACTACTAGGTCCCCTTTTGGGGGGGTTACAAGTATATAATGTTAATAGTAAAGGTATGCTTTGTTGATCTCTTGATTATAATATATTATCACTAAATAAGATTTTATAAAATTAAAATATTCCAACAACATTTACACACATTTCATGTACAACATAACCTCATTAAAATTTTATCAAAATGTGACCTATGACAATAATATAGCATGTTTATTTTAATAATTTACAATAAAATGAAGATGTAACTCTAGAATTAACATACAACTCATAGGGTAATATGGCGTGCCAAAATCTAATTAATATAGAGTATTATAATAAATATATGTATAGCATTAGCAAAATAGAACACTATATCCACAATATACTATTACATAGATGTATTATTATTTTTACAACACTTATAATTTGTCAAATATGAGAATGAATAATATAAAATAATTGAGTATTGTAATGATACATATGACACAATCATGTATTAATAGAATATACTCAACATGACCAACATAGTACACAATGAACATATATATATAATTTAATGATAGAATATGCAATAACATATAGTCCACTAACATTATAATAATACAACAACATATCATACCTTTACTGCAGAAACATGCAATATATATATAGTTTAGTATAGCATAACTTGAGTATATTACAATATTCATATAACATATCATCTAATCCATATTGGATATAATACAGACTAACAAGATATTTACAAAATAAGAGAAAACTTTCATTTTTAACTTATATTTTATTTATCTTATTTTTGTTTATTCGTTTTTTTACTTTTTTATTTTCATTTTATAAAAAAACACTATATAATAAAGGTAAAAGTAAACAATATAATAAATAGTTGAATAATACAATTTACAAAAACCATATAAACTAAGGAGCACCAAATTGGAAGAACCATATCAACTATGGGTTAGAGCAGGTCAAATGTCGGTGGACTCAATTTGTGAATATGAAGAGGGTATGGGTAAGGATTTGAAATAAATTAATGGGTCATTTCATGAAAATTGGGTTAGGGAATGAAAGAAGAAGGAAAGAAAGTGTATAGTATCTAGTTGGGTTGGTTCACTAATAGTTGGATATGATGATGGTATCATTCTTAGCAATTGGGGTGTGATGAATCATATAGTGGTGGTAGAGTGCATCCAAAATGCAGTGGTGGTAATATTTTCTGTAATGGTCGACAGCAGTAGTTATAGGGTGGTTTGTAAGAAAGTGAGTGAAAGTTGACCAAAACTAACCCTCTAATTGAGTTTATAAGGTCCAATTTATAAAGATTACAACATTCATGGGGGAAGAGGAAAAATCAAAAGCCAAAATCTTAAAACTTTAATTAATCTCACTTAAATTTGTACATTAATCCATGTTTTAATTTGATTCTAGCTTCTAGAGTTCATCCTTAACCCTTTAAATACCCAAATTCACAAAGAAAATTGGAGAAAAATATGCTTGAATCAAGCTTCTTTTTTGCCTTTCCTTGGCACCCTTGCGAAATGAGGAAGAAGATTACGTCATTTGCATGGCACGTGACATCAACTTAAACTTTTTTTTGTTTAAATTTCAGAAAATTTAAACTAAAAAGAAAGGAAAAAATTGCTTAAATGGGGATTTGAAGCCATAATTTCTATTCTAAAATCCAACATCTTCACCACTAAATTACATGGTTGTCTCATAACTTTAAAAATGAAAGATTATTTAAACTAAACCAATACCCATTAGGCCAAATTAAATCAAAACAAAACTTAGACCATTAATCAACCTTAGCTTCCAAAATTGCACCTAATACATATGCTTTTAAAATTTTAAAACTAACTTGACAAAAACTAGAGTTTTAGTTAATTGATAGACCAATCAATCTAAATGTTCATTTTATTTTACTTTTTTTCAAATTTCTTATTTTCCTTTTTTTTATTTTTAGAGTTTATATGGTTTTTCTTAATTTTTTTCCTTTTTATTGTCTTTTCCTTTACTTTTCTATTTTTTGTTCAATATCTTTTTTATACTTTTTCAGAAAGAAATTATGCTTTTCTAATTTTTAAATTGTTTTAGTATTTTTCTTATTATTCAAATTATTGTATTTTTCCAAAAATGAGGCAAAAACAAGGTGCTAACCGTAGCTACACCGAATTAGCTTGGGTAGCCCTAATGCTTTACATTTTTTCTTTTGCAAATCATAAATACTAACCTAAATTCTTACAACAACAACTAGCTTGGTTTGCTTTATCTAATTGATAGAGCTAAGCAGCAAATGAAGCAACTTGTTCTTTGAGCCAACTTAACTCATCATCTTCATGTACACTTATCACTCTTCTTAGTTGTGCTCTCTCATAATGGCAACCATAAGCATGAGCTGACATCTATTCAAACATTACATAAGCTTCTTTAGCTCCTTTTTTCATTATAGTACACCCGGTAGTACCATCAATCATCCTTCTCAATTTATATCCTAAACCATTGTAAAAAGTACTCACTATGCTCTACATAAGCGGACCATTCGTCAATAGCTTCTTAAATCTCTTCCAACTTTCAAATAAAGATTCCACATCATTTTCTCTAAGCATAGTAATATCATTTCTCATTTTTATAGTCTTACCTAATACGTAAAAGTATGACACTAAATTTTGCACATAGGAATAACCTTATGTAGATAGCATCATCAGACACCCCATTGTTTTCATAGCAGCACATAATTGCAAAATGTTTTGAATGTGTTCGTGGGGCTCTTCATACAATAATCTACCAAATTGATTAGGTCACACCATCTAGGTCAAAGATGGCTTTAGTTCAAATTTGTTTACTTAAATAGTTGGCTAGGTGAATGGTAGTGTAACTTCGTTCAAATTTAAGACTTAATTTTCCCATAGAGCATGATTATCACCATTCCCCTTTCCATGAGCTCCATTTCCATTAACTTTGTCTCCATTTCCACCATTAAAAGGTCCTTACCGATTATCCATATCTCTTAATTGTTCTCTTCTCCTTTCTCTTATCCTACGATAAATTGCTATCTCAAGATTAAATTCCTCTAGTACTTCTTTCACTCCCCTTTGTATACAAACCAATAAACCCTAAATCTACTCTTTCCAATTCTAACCAAACCACCAAAACTACAACTTGCAAGCAATAATATATAATTCCAACACTATCTTAACTAGCTACTAAATTGATTAGGGATAAGTTCAACACTCACACGGCAAATTCAGCAATAAGTTTCAAAATTTATACTCAAAGTAGCTCAAGTTAATAAGAAAATAGCAAAATCAACACAATTGAACAAGAAAGTAAGCAAAAGTTCAAAACTTTAACAACTAAATACTTATGATCAACAAAAACTACATTAATCTATCAACTACAACTACTAACTATAGCTATACTAATGCCTACGCTCATAATCCTTGATTTATTTGTTATTAGCTTAACTGCCTTCTCCTTAACATGGTGCTAAAAAATAATAGGCAATACTAAGCACTAGTAAAAACAATATATTTGAAAATACAAGAATTTAAAAACAATGTTGACAATATAACTTCATTCAAATTTAGGACACAACTTTCCCATAGAACTCAATTATCACCATTCCCCTTTCCATGAGCTCCATTCTTATTAACTCCATTTCCATTTTGACCATTAAAAGGTCCTTAGTGATTATCCATATCTCTCAACTATTCTCTTCTCCTTTCTCTTGTCCTATGATGAATTGCAATCTCAAGATGAAATTCCTCAAGTACTTCACTCCCCTTTGCATATAAACCAACAAACCATAAATCTACTCCCTCTAATTCTAACAAAACTACAAAAACTGTAACCCATAAGGAATAATCTATAATTCTATCACTATCTTGGCTCGATATCAAACTGAATAAGGATAAGTTCAGCACTCACACAACAAGTTCAACAATAAAGTTTCAAAATTTATACTCAAAGTAGTTTAAGTTAATAACAAAATAGCAAATTTAGCTAATTGAACTAGAAAGCAAGTAAAGGTCAAAACTCTAACAACTAAATACTCAGGATTAATCGAAACTCCATTAAGCTATTGGCTATAATAATTAACTATAGCTATACTAATGCTTAGGCTTAGAGTCCTTAGTTTATTTGTTATTAGCTAAACTGCCTTCTCCCCAATAATGGTACCGAAAACTGACAGGTAAGACTTGACATTGGTAAAAATAATAGATTTTAAAATATGAGATTTTAAAAACAGTGTCAACCCTTCACCAACTAGTGGTCAAATCGTCTACAATAATAATATTGGTGAGTATTCACTAAGTCATTTCCTCAAGGAGAAGGGCTCTTCTAAGTATCAAATCCTCATCTGCTACTTTAATCTAGACTAATTAAATGAAGCTTGCTAGGAATTTAGAAAAAAATTAAAGGTGAGAGCAAAAAAATATAACAACTAATACAAATTAATGAAAGTGTAAGCTTCTGAAGTGTTTCTGATGTAGTAGTGCTATTACGCTGTAAGGATATCAGGTATGGTCTTTAGGTACTTTTTCATGGAATTCACTTAAGCTCGATCCTCGGTAAGGCATCTAATATGAATCATGGACCAATCATATGATCCTAAGCCTACAACCTTTTCATCATGGTTAGCTAAGTTCTCTAATACCAACTCACCAAAGAAGAAGCCAAGATCCTCTATGCCAACCTATTAGAGTACTTAAGGCCTTAGGTAATTAGCTCTCTTGGGTTAAGGAACCTATTACTGTTACCGAGCTAATCGGGAACCAGGACCCTAGAGTGACAAACCTATTTAGGACACTAGAAGGAGGATAGCAAACACTTGACCAATTAGACCAACATCTCGACCAATCCAGCATTGAGTTCTCTAACAAAATGCTAACTCAATCAACCCCATTAAGCAACAAACACCAAGACTTCGATATCCAACTATAATTATTAGTAGCCAACCTATCACTCACTCCGTAAGTAGAAGCTCATCCTACAACATGTGAGACCACGGAATGAGTCATCAACACTTATCCTTTAACTTTTTTTACATTATTGTGTTTTGCAAAATATTCCTTTGTTTCTTTCCCACATGTACCCCTTGTATATTCTTTGTATTCCATTTTTAGCATAGTATTCATTTTAGTGAGTTAGTGCAACTTAATTATTAGCCTAAATGGGTAATAGAAATTCCCACTGAATGTGATAACCATAGCTAGATCATCCATAATAAAATTTCTCATTTTCCTTGCTTATGCTTTTGTTTCCTCTAGTGAATCGAGTTCAAGTCTCTTATCTATCTTCTTCTTAAGCGAAGGCTATAGGCAAGAATCCCTAGGAGTAGCTTGTGCATCATATCAGGTGAATCCTAAGTTCATGTAAGGTATCCAGAACGTAATATTTGAGGGTTTATGCATGAGACTAACTCAAACATCGATTACCATTCAGTTTTCTAACTATTTTGAGGTTGGAACCCACTTATTAGTTTCACATGATAGGCTTGCATATGTTCAACCATGTCTGAGAGCCATATTACCTTGGTATCAAAGCCTAAGCAACATTCATTATAAGAGCTACTGCTATTGATTCATTATTCGATTTGTAAAGTGTTGAAGCCTATACTCGGCATTGTTTGTGCTATTCATTAGGAGGGTTATAGTCGTTTGAGGTGTTGCTAGAGTTTTGAGTTTAGTGGATTATAGGTTTGTTATATTCGTTGCATACTATGTTCACTACTTGCCCCTCCCTCGATTTTATAAACATGAGGAAATAGAGTCAGTAAAGATACTATCATCAAGAGTCAAGTTGATTGAGGTATTGTTTGTTTATTCATGGTGTGTCAATATGGTAGTGAGAATCTAAGGGTTGTACAAGGTAGTTTTTGAGGTGGAGTAGTAGCTATTCGATAAATAATAGAAATAATGTCAAATTCAAGTACTAGAGAAGTTGTTAAGGATAATGAGAGTGGAGTACCTACTCAAGGAAGCCAGGAGAGCTAAACTCCACAAATGGTCAATAAAAAGCTTGATAAGTTAACTAGTTTGATGGAAAGTATGTTGACTACTATGCAAAACAATGGCTACCCCATTAGAGTTGACTAAGAGGAAAACCAAGCCAAAGGGTACGAGGGCAAGGAGATGGCCACATAGGCCGACCCAACTACCCCACAGGGAATGTCTAAGTAAGAGGAGTAGATAAGCCTACAAGGTGACATTTGATGCTAGATGAAGTAAAGAGGATTAACAAAGAAGGTGAGGAGGAATATTATGAGTTAGAAGATCAAAATCCTAAGCTTTTAGAGTATAAGACCTAAAGATGTAGATCCCAAGTTTCTCAAGTTGTGGAAATGTCAAGGACTACCTATATTAGGTTGATCAAATTAGGAAATAGTTTGAATGTCATAAGGCCCCCAAGAATTCCAATGTTAGACGAGCCGTACTCAAGTTCATTAGCTACATTGCTCTATAGTGGAAGAACTTACAATCTACCAAGCAATAAGAAGGGGAGCATAAATTTAGGGATTAAGAACAGATGAAGAGAGTAATGAGAAGAAGCTTTGTATTGAGCTACTACTTATAGGATACATTTAAGAAGTTAAAAGAGTTGAGGCAAGGTGAATCAAGTGTAGATGCCTATGTAAAAGAGTTCCAATAGTTGAGGATTTGCTGTAAGGTAGTGGAACCTAAAGATTGAATTGTATCCAAGTCTATCAATGGTTTAAGTTATGATATTGGAGATTTACTAGAGACCAAGGAGATTACCTCTCTTAATGAAGCTATTTGAGCTGTCTAACAAATAGAGAGAAGGAGATTGATACGGAGATGAGTTATATTGTCTTGACCTCCACTTACCTGACTTATTTATAGCAAACCTATGCAACCGAAATCAAGCAAGACTAGAGAAGCTTAGCCTCACCTAAGATCCTGATCTATTAAGAAAGAACTTCTAAGAAAGTCTAAGAAGGGGGTAAAGTTCAATAAGAAAGACAAGTAAGATCAAATGTTTCAAATGCCAAGGGTATGGCCATATGGCTACCCAATACCTAAATAGGAGGACTATGGTTATAAAAGGGGAAATACCAACCCTTAAAGTTGATAGTATTGCTGAATAGGAAGAAAAAGAGGAAAGAAAGACCAAACAAGATGATTTGTTTGAGGAGGAAGTCATCTTCATCGAGGAAGGGAATTTTAGCTAGCAACTATGGTGTTATGAAGACCAATGAGTGTTAGTTCTACTTCTAATGACAAGTAGAATGAAAACTTGTTTTACATAAGGTTTAAGGTATAGGGTACTTTGTGTGCACTCATAGTTAACAATGGTCACTACACTAATTTTTCCTCTGCATTTATGGTCCAATGATTAAAGGTGCCAACCACGCCCTACCCTAAGCCATACAATTGCATTAGGTAAGTGATATAGGAGCCTTACAAGTTACATGTCAAGTCCTAGTGTCGATATCTATTGGAAAATTACTAGGTAGAGGTATTATATGATGTCTTATGGATGAGTGCTTCCTATATTTTACTAGGGAGACCATGGTCATTTGATTTATGGGTGGTCTACGATCTATTTAGGAATACATGCCCGTTTGAGCATAAAGGAAGGAATGTGAAATTGAACCTAACGACCCGCGATCAAGTAAAGAGCATACAAGTTAAACTCAACCAAGTAAACTTTGGTAATGACTAAAGTCAAGCTATTACAAGAATTGAAGTTAGAGACCCTGACCTTTCTATTGATTTGAAGGTTACTTGAAATGAAGGAACAAGGAACCAAGTTGCCCACTAAGGTGAAGAATTTACTTAATAAATTTACCTACCTATTTCCTACTGAGCCACCTATAGGATTACCACTTGTTAGAGGCATTGAGCATGCAATTGACTTGCAGCTAAGTACTACCTCACTAAATAAGCTCGCATATCGAATGAACTTAGAGTAAGCTACTAAGCTTCATAGACAAGTTGACAAATTGATTTAGAAGGGTTATGTTCAAGAATCGCTAAGTCCCTATCTAGTGCCAACCTTGTTAATGCTAAAGAAGGACATTACATGGAATGTTGACTGTCGAGTTTCATTCACTTAGCCATTTATCTATCAATAGGCCAAGTAGTCTACATTCTCAGCTAATGTCGAGAAACACAAATCCGTATCTAATTTGAATTCAAAGGAAGTAGCAAGAACAGTTATCACTTGGCATAGTTATTTTACATAACTTCCCATTCTCCCTATATTTCAAGAATGTGTCTAATCAAGAGGCCTCCACATGTCTCCATTAACCCTTCCAATGATTGTTGCTTCAAACACAACACATGCCTATAAATACAAGAAAGAAACACTGGAAGGGACATCTGATAACTTTCACTACTCTTAACTTTCTTTATTCACGTTTACTAACTTAGGCATCGAAGTCACCACACTAAACTGGCCTCGGGATCAAGAGTTTTTCCTTTCTTTGTCGAATAATTCCAATTACCAAAATCCACCAACAACATTTGGCACGATCTGTTTTTTTCTCAAACATACCCACATGGTTAAAACTAGAATAACTAAGAGTACAGGTGCTGGTACTTCTTCTCAACACCTTGAAGGGGGGAGTAAGCATACTGACAAGCAACGTTTGGCTAGGCTTGAGCAACTTTATCTCGATTTAGCTAAAGAAAATCAGGAACTAAACAAAAAGTATAAACAAATCCTTAATCTCCTTCATAATAGTGTTCACCCATATCAAAACAAAGAGCACTGTAATCACAATGCCTAGAACAATAATGACTCAATTTATTTATCTGAATTGCCAAAAAAGCAAACTGAGGTTATGATAGGACCTTCAAATCCTGCACTCAAAAAAATTGATAAAGGTAAGCCACATAGCAGGTGCACTATGCTAGACCTTCGCATGTTAGCACCCTTACTACAATGAGTAAGCGGTTCCAAATTAAGAAGAGCCCTTTTATTCTTGAGGCCTTGGAGGAGATCATACTATGGCACATCAAGTTGTTGTAATTTGAAACCTATAATGGAACGAAAGATCTTGAAGATCATTTGGAGTACTACTGCACCTTGGCCAAGTTGCACAGCTAGTGCAATGCCGTAGCTTACCAATCTTTTCCCTCAACATTAAGGAATGCGGTAAGTACATTGTTCAAGCACCTAAAGCCGAATACAATTTCATGTTTCAAAGAACTAACAGAAGTGTTCCTTCAACACTTCGCTACTAGTAAACTTCTTATTAAGGACTCCTCAGTCCTTAACACAATTAAACAAAGATTAGATGAATCTATTCGAGACTATCTAGCCAAGTTTATGGTTGAGATGGTCCAAATTCCAGAGTTGGACATAAGTGTAGCCCTCAACACTGTCATTGATGGAGTCAAGCCCTATAGAGATTTTTTCAAGTCTTTTGCTAAGAATAAAACGAGAACTTTTAGTAGGTTCAAAGCTAAAGCCACGTCCTACATTAGATAGGAGGACAACATAAAGGCTCGACGAGAGGTTGATCAAAATAGTGGAGACGGAAAAAACAATAAGAGGAAGAGTGCAAAAGATCAACTCGGCATGAATTATGATCAAAGTCCTAATGCCAAGAAAAAGAAGCCATGAATTCTGACATATTCATCTTACACTCCAATCAATCTTCCAATTTCGGACATACTGATGGAGGTATGTAGGTAGAGAAGAGTGCTACAGTGGCCAGTGAGGATGAAAGGGAACCCCTCTAAGTGAAATTCCAACAAATACTATGATTTTCATCGCGAAAAAGGACACAATACAGACAAATGCATCCAGCATAAGAATACGATTAAAGACGCCATACAACAAAGGCATTTGTATAAGTTTTTGGCCCATGATGCCAAAAATATTGAAAGACCATCTCAAAGGAGATGTGAAGACCAGGAAAATGTTACTCAATTAGACAATATCGGAAGAGATGTAAGAGAAAACTAGTTTTTCTAACTTTGAAAATGCTATGGAGTCACCAAGCTATCAAGCCTAGTTTTTCACCTCTTGAGTTTTATAAATAAAGCTTCTTTAAATAGATTAGTATTAAACCCTACTGTTTAATACTAACCCTCAACTAAGGCTTAAAGAAAACAAGTTTTTCTAACTTTGAAAATACTTTGGAGTTGCTACCCAACTAAAGTCAGGAAAAAGAGATAAATTATAACCAATTGGGAGGATTAGTTATAACTTAGCCACTAATCTATTGATTAAACTATTTTATAAAAAACGGTTTTTGATACTAGAGATCTGAATCCAGGGGCTAAGAATTTGAAACCCTTACAAGTACCATTAACTTTCCAAATTTAATTTTAACCTTTAAAAATCACCTTTTAACAAAACTCAATTATTGGTTACTTTAATTAGATAACTAAAGTAATCTAAACTAAAAAAAAAAATAAGGTTTTTATTTTTTTACTGTCACCTTGTAACTACCTACGTACCTGCTATTTAGGATCAGACGTATTTAGTTCTTTTTTATAAAATTTTAGTAGGTTGGATTTGTTTTAATTTTCAAAAAATGGCGAATTTATGTTTTTAATCCAATTTGGTTTACTTCATAAAATTTCTATATAAAAAGGTATTAATTGGAAAATTCTAAAGGGCCTTACTTTTTTTTTTTTAAAAAAAAGTCAATTACTTTTATTTTGGAAAACCTGATTTTTTTTAAGTGTTAAAAATAAACTTTATTCCTTAACTTATTTTCTTTTTATTTTTATTTTTATTTTTATTTTTATTTTTTTATTATCTGATTTGTTATTTTTTATTCTATTTTGTCTATTAGACTAAGAAATAAATAAACTACTTTTTTTTCTTTTCTCTTTTTTTATTTCTTTTTTTTTCTTTTTGTTTTAATTTACATTTACAATACAATTTACATTTACATTTACATAAATAAATAAATAAATAATAATAATTCAAGAAGAATCAAACCAGGGATAAGATGCAGGTCAAGTTAGCTATAGCGAATCTCTAGTAGGGCAATCGGTGTACAGATCTAGGTTGGTCTTCGGATTTAGGTTAGATTCGAGTCATCTTCAAGCTTAGCCACAGCAGCAAAGCACGATTCGAACTGATTTAAGCACCAAAACAAATGGGAGAGGAGTATTTTATGTGTTTTAGATTGGGTATAATAGGGGTAGGCACAATGCCGAAGCCAACGGAGGTAGATTAGGTAGTTTTTTAGAGTGGCGATCGGCGATGGTGTTTAAGTGGTATTGCCGGGATCTACTAGGTGCAAGAGAGGTGTTAGGTCGAAGGTTTAGGGTGGTGAGGAGTTTAGCTGTAGGGTTAATTTGGGCTTAAGATAGTCGGTGATGGTAGCTTGAGAGGGGGATAATACAGTGGTTAAGGTTTTGGGGTTAGTGATTCATAGTGCGATTAAGGGGCACGATAGTAGACGAAGGTAGTTGGGTTCAAAAGCTCACGAGGTGGGGCAGCCAGCTAAGGTAGTGGTGTTCTCCGAGGATGGCTAGAGAAAGGAAGTAAAAGAGAGAGAAAGAGAGGGTTCTGTAGAGAGAGAGTGAATGAGAAGAGTTGTGTGATTGTGAGTGCTCAAAAGATTCCAATTTACAATGAGTTAAGTTAATACAAGCTTAGAAAATCTTTTAATAGCGCATTGGGTATGAATGCAAATTTCTGAAACTTAAGCTTTTTTCCGATCTTAGGAGTTTGATTTGCATGCTTATTTGACTGAATCTAGACACGTTATTTAGTTCAATTTGGAATAAGCCAAGTGGTAAACAAGATTAGAGCAAGAAATCATGCATTTGTATGGGGAATTTGCGCCGAAATTTGATCCAAAGTGAAGGGGGTAAGTTGTTTTGGCTGGGGAAAGTAGAGGAAAATCAAGGAAAATGAAAGGAAAAGGGGAGAAAGAGAAGGAAAATGCTGACATGGCACCGACATGGCATTACGTCAACCAACTTGACCAACCACTGTATGCCATGTGTCTTCACGTAACATGTGGCAGCTAACGTG
Source organism: Lumnitzera racemosa (assembly GCA_024138005.1). Taxonomy (NCBI): domain Eukaryota; kingdom Viridiplantae; phylum Streptophyta; class Magnoliopsida; order Myrtales; family Combretaceae; genus Lumnitzera; species Lumnitzera racemosa. The sequence continues at coordinate 67,005,519 of JAMXBC010000002.1, read as the reverse complement.
GCTTGCTACGTAACGCTACGTCAACACGCGTCCAACCCGATGTTGCCACATGTCAGGATACATGATGTAATGAGATCTTGATACGTAGCAATTCCTGATCAACTAAAAAAATAAAAAGGCTTTAAATGCCTTCACTAAGATTCAAACCCCTGACCTCCAAGTTTAACCTAATGCGAAGTCCAAGTGTATTTCCGTTAGACCGTTGGCCTATACCTTATCCATATGTATAATATGGACCAAGTTAGCTTGAGTTCGATTCAAATCTAAGGCTAGGCCTAATAGTCCCCTTCCTTAATTTATTAAAATTAAAATTTATTCTATTAAATTATTATTTTATAAAGTCTATAAATCTTTTATTTTCAATTTTTTTTCTATTTTTTATGAATTTTCAATTTTCCAAATTTTTTAATTGTGTATTTTTCTAAATTTCTTTTTTTTTTAGGTTTTCTTTAATTTTCTATTTTTTTCTTTATTTTTCTTAGTTTAAGACCCCTTGAGAAAATAAAATAAAGGGAACAAAAATTAGGTGTCTACATTAGTGAACCTACTATAGGTCGATCAAGCTCCTTAAGTTTGACTAACGCCATCAATTATGTTTGTAATATCTAAGGTAAAAAGGTCAAGATTGACAATATGAATTCATTCACAAAGGAAGATTTTGAAGGCATGCAAAGACCACATGATGACATACTGGTGATCAATACAAGAATTGCTAACTTCGAGGTTAAGAAAATTGTCGTCGATACTGGAAGTTCAGTAGACATTATTTTCCAACATGCTTTCAATCAAATGAGACCAAAGATCAAAGAGTAGGTAACATCTTACAATTATAATTCATATGCCTTCAACAATCAATCTATTTAGGTAACCAAAGTGATCTCTTTGTCAATCCAGATTGGAGATGATGAGAATGTTGCGGAAGATGAAGTGGACTTCCTCATCATCAAATGTTGGTCCCCATATAACATGATCATAGGAGGGCCGTGTCAACATTTATTTGGCATTAGCCTATCTATTACACATCTCAAAGCTAAATTCCCTACTCCTATGGAAATCGACGTATGATAAAGGGATCAACGGTTGGTAAGGTCTTTATACATGGGAGCCTTAAGACAAGAAGAGGTTTTTCAAGTAGAAACTTATCTGGAAGGAAAGTCAGTTGGCATAAAAATTACCGAGATTGAGATGGGAGCACTCTCTTTGGGAGATAACCTTGGGAAAATAATAAAGATAGGGAAACCCTTGTCAATAGACATTCATTAAAGTTTGATCAACTTCTTGCAAGTCAATGCTGATGTATTTGCATAGTTCACTTTAAACATGCCAGATATCCCTAGAGAAGTTATGGTACATAGGCTATAAATTGATCCAAGAGCGAAAGTGATCCAAATTAAGATGGACAATGAGGATGAAGTTCACACATCATTTGTTACTAATTTTGGAATGTATTGTTATATGGTCATGTCCTTTAGGTTGAAAAACGCCGATGCAACTTACTAGACTTGTTACTAAGATGTTCAAACCCCAAATCCACCAAAACGTTGAAGTATATGTTGATGACATGATTGTGAAGAGTGTGATAGAGGATTGGCATCTTATTGATCTTGAGGAGACGTTTGCTACTATTAGGAGATACAACATGAAGCTTAATCCTCAGAAGTGTATCTTTAGTGCAACATCAAGAAAGTTTTTAGGATACATGGCCACTCGGCATGTCATTGAAGCTAACTTGAGAAAGATTAAGGCAATAATAAACATGAAATCTCCTTATACAGTCAAGGAAGTACAAGAACTTACCAAGCTTGGATAGGTGCAAATAATTCTTTAAAATCTTAAAGTATCCAAAAGAATTCAAATGGTCTTACAATTGCAAACAAGCTTTCAATGATCTCAATGAAATTCTTACATCACCCCCAATACTCTCAACACCCATCTCTATATAGAATTTATATTTGTACTTATCAGTCAACTACTAAGCTCTTTCTACTATATTGGTCCGAATTGATGGCAAGGAGCATTGACTTGTTTATTACATGAGTCATGTCTTGTAAGGGGTAAAGCATTGGTATATAAAAATTGAGAAGTTTGTTTTAGTAGTGGTTCTCTCGATAAGGAAATTAAAATCATATTTTGAGACTCACCAGATCATAGTCTTCACTAATCAGCCATTGTGGCAGGTATTGCAATAGCTAGACTCCTCCAAGAGGATGATGAAATATGCTATAAAGCTAAGTGACTATGGTGTATAGTACAAACCTAGAATATCATTAAAAGCTTAAGTGCTGGCAAATTTTTTGGATGAGTTCACTAGTGAGGAAGATTATATGGAGATTGCCAAGAAACTCGTATGGTACCTTTATGTGGATGGTTCTTCCACCAAAGAAGGAAGTAATGTAGGCCTTATTCTTCGAGGCCCCCACAACGTCAAGTTTAATTATGCTTTAAAATTCGGATTCCTAGCTAACAACAACGAAGCAGAATATGAAGCTTTGATTACTAAACTTAAACTAGCAAAAGAGATCGATGCCAAGAAACTCGAAGTGTTCTCTGATTTACAACTAGTGGCGAATCAAGTCATAAGAAGTTATGCGGTAAGAGAAGAGGAAATGAGCAAGTACTTATTGGTGGTGGTCTAAATGCTCGTAGAAGAATTTCAATCTTTTTCAATCCATAAGGTTCTAAGAAGTAAGAATATCACCACCAATAAGTTGCCCAAGTTGGCCAATATGGCATTCCTAAACCTACGCAACAAATTTTTTGTCAAATTTCTCCCATAAAAAAGTTTACCCACTATCTCATAGAGCTGTGAATTGGCTCCTTACCTAAAAGAGGAGTCTTAAATAGATCCCCTCATAGATTATTTGAGAGATGGAACTCTCCTTGATGATAAGAAAGAAGCATGAAGATCGGTTTATCAAGCCGCGAATTACATGCTAATAAATTATCAGCTATACAAATGCAACATATTACAACCCTATCTTTAATTCCTTTTACTAAGAGATGCCCAACGCATGTCTCAACAGTAGCAGTTTGGACTTTTGAGGAGTTATACGCATCCTCAACTTTCTACAACAAGTCGATATAGAATAATGAATATTCTAGATGACCTAACAAAATACATGAAGATTATTATTGTTATTACATTCTTCATCTCTTTGTTGACCTTATCCAAAGCTATAACATAGTTGCTTAACTAAAAACAAACAAAAGTATTAGCAACCAAATGAATCTAATAGTTAAAAGGAAGCAAGAGGTACTTACATCATACGACTTAGCTACAATATGAGCCTTATTACAATTGTAGACCCTGTCGACGTCTTTCTTTGCAATCTCTTTGTCCTTAGGAAGAATAATGCCTTCCATTAAGGCCAAAGATTTTGTCCTATCGCCTAAGGCTGAGTCGGTATGTAAGACGTTATGGCTCCAATATGGGACAATATTCGCCAACATCTATATTGGGGATGAATTCAGCACTGTTGATGCCAAGAGCTTTGTTGCACATGGCCTCCTTTGTCCCCTCATCTAACTCTTTATACCTCTTGGTAGGAGGTTAGCTAACAAGTTCCTTCCCACTTCTCTTATTAGTACTTGGCATAGCCTCCATCATGATTGACGACCCCTCGATGACAGTAGTGGTTTAAACCTCATTATGTAGTTGAGTTATTTGGCCACCCTTTCTTAGCTCTATAGCAAATGGAACATTCTCAACTGGAGTTGCTTCAGTTTGTATAGCCTTGGCTAACCTAGACTCCTTGCTCCCTTTCCACTTCTCAACCAGTTAGGAGGTCTTCTTAAAGGTTTCCGCCTGCTTCATTGTACCCTCTTTTGCTGTTTTCTTGATAACAACTAGCTTAGTAGTAGAAAGAATAGTGGCCACGCACTTGTCATCCTTTGACTTCTTAGCCTTGACTTGGGCCAATAACATAGTAAGATTCACCTCACCAGTACCCATATCTGTAATATGAAGTAGACATAGTGATATTAATGCGAGGAATAAGAAAGAACTCACATTCTCTATGTCAAGTAAGGCTCAAAGGCAACAATTCCTTCCCCAAGTCATGAGAACGACTTTCCTCTTGTAGCTATACTTGGTATGGCAATTACTCATTAGTGCACCTTCCTTCTTGGAAAAGATTGACTATCCGTACTCATAACGCCTTATTATTCTCTTGATGTCCTAAAAGAACATTTTGTTGTTCCTCCTTTCTTAGATCTTCTTTACCGCAACAACATCATTTGGCATCAACTCTATGTCCTTAGTATGGATCAGCTCGGTCCATTATGTCTAAAAATCCAAATCCTCATTTGAAATGATAGACACGAATTTGTCATGCCACTTATGGATCTTAGACTCCAATCCATCCATGAACTTCCACCTATGCCTCGTAGTAGCAAAGTACCAACCATCAAGTTACCTCCTAATTGTAAAGAAGTACCAGAATAGTTGAGGTGTCACCCTGACTTCAACCCTTTCACAGATTATCCTAAAAGCCGTTAGAAGTTAATATGTATTTGGTGAGAACATACTCAATGCTACTTAGAAATAAGTGAAGAACTGCTTGACAAATGTCTAGAAAGAGAAGTGTAGCCCAAAATAGAGATATTTTAAGTAGATATGGAACTCGCGCCCCTTTGAAAAGCATACCCTTTCCTCTTCTCTTAGCCTCCTAAGATTCCATACTTTACGAAGGTCATGCTAGTGCTTGTTATATTTTGAAACGAGGACCCTATCAACATCACTAGCGGCTCCATCTAATGAATCACAAAAGTAAACTATAATATTGTATAGATACCTAGCCACAAATCTTCCTTCTTTATCATCTGGATAATTTTTTGCTGTAAGAAAATTGATCTAAGCAAGTTTATCCCTCTACTCCACAACACTGTTGGTCGAGTTACCTAAGGAACATGCCATCTTACTCCTCTTCTAGGGGGCAGAAGTAGCCTCAGACCTAGTTGCTTCACAATCTAAAAGGATAAGTCAATGAATTACTTTGTGAACTATACCTGATTGATTATAGAGAATGACACAGAATTTGAAAGATTTCAAAATGAAATAAGATGTTAAGCAAATAAGGATAGCTTATGGATATGACAAATGAAATTTGTTCTCAATCTTAAGAGGTTCCTTAAATATGGATGACTTGCCCTCATAACTATAATAGACCTCTGACAAAAATGATACGCTAATTAGATAATGGTGCAGATTGTTGCCATGTGTTTTTAGATAGAAATCCAATGGTTGTGAAGTTTTTTACAGTTATTAGGCCTGCGGCATAATGATGATCAAGATGACAATTTTGTACTTTCCACTATGGTCCTTTCAATAGGTAGGAAAATTAAAAATTGTGACCTTTCAAATAAGATGCGACCTGCCTTCCTACCCTACTTGGCGTTTAAGGAACAGTTCTCCAGTCAGCCTCTAGAGCATTAAATATTTACTCCCTTAATCAAATCCTTGAACATGAGAGTTGGGGGGGCGGTGTTGATAGTTAAGTTTCGTTTACTTCCATTTGTCTGCCAATAGGCCAAGTAGTCTATATTCTCAACTAATGCCGAGAAACACAAATCCGTGTCTAATTTAAATTCAAGAGAAGTGGCACAAACAGTTATCACTTGGTACAGTTATATTACATAACTTCCCACTCTCCCTATATTTTAGGAATGTATCTAATCAAGAGGCTTCTATGTATCTCCATTAACCATTTTGATAACTACTTCTTTAAATACAACAACCCATAAATATGGGAAAGAAACACTAGAAGGGACATTTGATAACTTTTCACTATTCTCAACTTTCCTTATTCACATTTACTAACTTAGGTATCAGAGTGACTGCATTGGACTAATCCTGGTACTAAGTGTTTTTCCTTTCTTCACAAGATAATTTTAATTACCAAAATCCACCAACAACATGGAGAATGTGTCCAAATAGCCAAGTTATAAATTAGATTATCATCAAGTACAGGTTCTTATCCCAAGGCTTGATGACATGTTAGATGAGTTTAGTAGCAAGAGGATATTCTCTAAGATCAATTTGAAGTCTAGATAACATTTAATTAGAATGCAAGCAGGGGAACAAGTGTTAGACTATATTCAAGGCAAGTATAGGTTCTTATCTTGAAGCTTGATGACATGTTAGATGAGTTGACTAGCATGAGGATATTCTCTAAGATCAATTTAAAGTCTTGATACCATTTAATTAGAATGCAAGCAAGGGGGCAAGTATTAGACTGCATTTAATGTGAGACTCGTATCAGTGCGACCAGGTTCACTAGCTGATTTAGGGCGTTCAAGAAAGTAATCAAATTAAGCTAAAAGCTTACAAGAGGCTTTGTGAGATGAGTCGAGGAGTTGTCATAGGCTTGAAATTTAAAAATATAATAAAATATTAAAAATATAGCTAAAATCATATAGGGATAATATAATTAATATTATTATTATTAGTAACGTGCAAATTGGATCCCAAAAAATAACGAATCCATAGAGATATATTATAAGGGTAATATAATTAATATTATACATAAAATAATACATAAAAGACATATATATACATCAGATGTAATTATTATAAAGATATGTATACCCGTAATTATTGAAAATACTTGAAATGGGGTAAAATCTACTAAATAATTAACAAAAAAATTGGAAAAATTGTTTAAAAAATTGGAAAAATTAGGGAAACCCTCCTTTTTTCCATAACAAACCTTGATGATAGTTGGAGAATTAAAAAAATTTGAATCCTCCTACATGGACACTTAAAACCAAACATCTCCACATTTTAAATGGGGATGGAAAAATCAAATAACGCAAAAGTGAGTTATAAAAATATACTACCAGATTCCTGAATGAATTTTATGTAGTTTTGAATTTTAGAGTAAGAAAATAGAGAGAGAAAAGAAGGAAACAAAATTGAAGAAAAATAGTACACGAATGAGAGGATTTGCAAGATCCTAAATAAGATGACCAACTAGAAGTGAAACAATATGGTGGCTTAAAGGAGTAGCCAACAACTAGATTAGCTGATAAACCTCCTTAACCCATTGGTGATCAGAGCTTTGCATTCTTAGTGAGTCCTTAATTTCTTTGATTTTAACAAAAATTTGGAAAAAAATAGCAAATGAACTCCAAAAATTTTGAAATTTGGTTTCCCTACATATTTTTTCATGAGCATTTCAAATCTTCAATAAGATTTTGAAAATTTTGAGTGTAGATATCAGGTCCCTAAGAAAAATGTCCCATGTAACAATTTTTTATCGACTTTTTGAAGGACCAATCCATGTAGTTTCAACTTGAAATTTTATTGAGATTTTATATTTTGATGATGAGTGGTCAGATTTCTAAAATTAAGTCATCAAATTTTCGAGAAAATTCCATTTTTATGTAAACAGTGTGTTGGAAAGGGTATTTGTTAAAAGCGATTGATGAAATTTTCTAAAATTATGGTATACCCTAAATTTCCTCACAAGTAGTAGCTAAAAGTGGTTTAATATGAATTTAGGAAGGATAATTTATAAGGAAAAGTGGGTACTTGATGATTTAAGGTTAGATTTTTATTTTAAGTGTTTAATATACTTGTAAACTAATTGATAGTATGATGAAGAAAGGCAATGGATGATTAAAGTTTGAGGTGATACTTAGTGGTTATGTAGGGTGTACACTTCTAGAAATAAAGAGCAAGTGGAATATATGTGAAGTAGTTATATGTACCAATAGCAGTAGGGTCAGAAACTATGTTCAAAAGTAAGCCAAAATGTAAGTTAGTGTGAATAATGGAATTTGTACCCAAGAGTAGTTTATATTTGGACTCTACCCTATTTCTTGAGATATGCTGTAAGTTAAGAACTTCCTAAATAAGAATTTAACTTTAGATTGAAGGTTAGAAACTTTGTCAGAAACTGAGTCAGAATGTTGTTTGGTGTTGGACATCCTTGACCACATTCGAAGTTTAATAGTAGATCAGCTAGTAATTTATATATGAATTCTATACCTTTATTAGAGTCAAAAGCCACTTAGATAATAGCCCATACCACAAGACTAGGTTAGAACTTAAGTCAAAACCTCAATCAAAAAGTAGTTCAACAGATGACGCAAAATATAAGAATAACTAAAAGTTTGAAAATGGTTGGTACTAAATATTGGATCATTGGGAGTTGAAGAATAAATCAAAAAGTCACTTGATTATACTTTCTAAGAATCTATTGAAGTTAGAATCTAGATCAGAAACTATTAGGATGCAATTTGTATCAAATTAGAACCTTTGTCAAAAGGTATCTTATTTTAACTAATATTTAATAAATACCTTAGAAAAACTTACCTAACACAATTGGAAATATACTTAAATGTCCACAATGAACATATATGCTATATATTGGATACAAACTACAAATGTCATGTTAAGTTTTAGGAATAATGAAGAAAGATGAGTCAAGAACAACACACGAGAAAAATGAGCATTAATATCTAAGTAAGTAGGATCGGTGTTTCATCACACTTTGAAGTATTGTTAAAAATACTTGAAGACCTTAGTATATGTCTTGTTTGTGTTTGTAAGTTAGTTGCTTGCATGCATACATAATGTATGCTTGAATACTATTGTGTTATTTGAGTGCTAAATTGATGTGTTGGTTGCTTCATGATATTACATCCTTTAGACTGTTTAAATTTACTTGATTATCCTAAAAGTAATCTAATACAAACTCAAATTAACCACTAATCGGACTTGCATCACAACCAAATAGGGGTAACAATTAGTAAGTGTAGGCTAAACACGGACACCTTCGTTGAGGATAGCAAAAATAGTCCTCTTCCCACCCTGAGTTGAACTAACTAACAAGAAAGGAGGTTGTGGCCAAGTTTGGATCAATGGTTTGAAGGTAGTTTCAGGAGGAGTGTGTTCTCCAAATAGGGGTAACAATGAGGAAGTGTAGGCTAAACATGGACGCCTTCGTTGAGGAAAGCAAAAATGGTCCTCTTCCCACCCTAAGTTGAACTAACTAACAGGAAAGGAGGTTGTAGCCAAGTTCGGATCAATGGTTTGAAGGTAATTTCAGGAGGAGTATGTTCTCCATTGCACAAGCTCCGGTTTGGTGACCAAATTCGCGAGTGTATAGAGTTAAACTCCTCAAAACCTGGATTAGAGTGAGCTCAATTTCTCTAATCTCATGACAATCGGTCAACATTGTGTGATGGCATTTGCTCTAACTAAACTTACTTGATAACCCTCATTGCTTCATGTCAGATATGCATTATTGTTACTATCTCTGTCTCGCTTACTAAGCAAGTTGTCGCTCATTCCCCTATAATTGTTTTATAGGTTTCCCTTGCAGACTTACCAGAAGCCCAAAAAATGGGATCGGGGAGTGAGATTTGAGATTTACCTAACTGGATTTCTATTCAACATATCGACTGTATTGACTTGTAAGAAAACTAATAAGGGATCTCCTCAGGTGACTCCTAGTTTTCAGTCTATGAAATTTATTACGCGCTCTACAAGCCTATAGATTTTAGTGAAATTTTCATTATAAAATATATATATATATATATATTTTAGAATCTATTTTTAAAGGTAACTCTATAGGTTGATTCCTACTAGATACTGAATGGGAACTTCCAAGCAGTAGAGTGGTGAATGCCTTATATAGGCTATACTTATGTTAGCAGCTAAGGTAGCTAGCTTCTAGCATAGGTTAGTTTGCACAATGGGGCTACATTCAAGGTAAGGCATTGGTTATACGAATGGCTTATGATGCCATTTAGTCTATCCAATGCTCTAAGTACATTTATGCAACTAATAAACCATGTGTTATGTAATTAATTGGTAAATTTGTTGTGGTATATTTTGATGACGTACTTATTTATAGCTCTAACTAGAGAATGTTGTGAACATATTCGAGTTGTGCTTTCTACATTCCGAGATGAGAAAATCTATGGAAACTTGAAGAAGTGTGACTACTGCTAAACTAAAGTGATGCTCTTTAGTTTCATAATAAGTGTAAGGGAAAATAGAGTTGATGTGGATAATATTTAAGCAATTACTGAGTGGCTAGTCTTAACTTATTTTAGCAATGTTTGAAGCTTTCATGGACTGGCTTCATTCTACCAATTGTTCACCAATAACTTTAGCACCATAGTAGCTATTTTGACCAAATTGTTGAAGAATGACACTGAGCTCAAGTAAGGAGTAAAAGAGCATAAGAGCTTTGATGTGATGAAGAAGAAGTTAACTACTACCCTTATCCTTGCTCTCATGACTTCGATAAGGTGTTCAAATTAGAATGTAATGCATCTAAAGTTAGAATAGGTGTCATACTAATGCAAGGAGGCCAACTATTGCCTATTTCAATGAAAAACTCCAAGGAGCTACTCTCAACAACTTAGTGTATGACAAGGAGTTCTTCTCCTTAGTTCAAGCTTTAACAGTTTGGTAACATTACTTGTTGCCAAAAGAATTCATAATATACACCAACCATAAGTTGTTGAGGTACTTGAAGAGCCAACCAAAATTGTCTAAACATTAAGCCAAGTGGATCGAACACATGGAGGCATTTTCATATGCTATGAAATACATGAATGGTAGGCTAATGTGGTGGCTTATGCCTTATCTAAATGACATACCCTCCTGGCCAACCTATAAATAGGGTTACTAGGATTCTTAGTTGTCAAAGGGTTGTATGTCGAGGACCCCCACTTCAAGTGGATCCATGAAAGGTGTAATGACAATCGAAGTATTAATGACTACTACCGGGAGGACAAATACTTGTTTTGAAAGGTTAAGCTATGTATCTCGACCTATTCCATGCAAGAACTACTTGTGTATGAAGCTCATGGAAGGGGGGATTGTTAGACCATTTTGGTTAAAAGTGGACACTTGAGTTGCTCAAGTTAATGGTTTTCTAGCCAAGGATGTTGAAGGATGTTCACTTGGTCTTGGAAAGATTTGTTACCTACAAGAAAGGCAAGAGTTGAGCTAAGTAAGTATCTTATTTACAACTGCTTATCCCAACCAAACCATGGTTTGAGCTAAGCATAGAGTTTCTATTTAGCCTACTGAGGACATCTAAAGGGAAGGACTTTACCATGGTGATCATAGACAGGTTCAAGAAGATGTCACATATCATGTCATGCAATTGAACTAACGATGCTTTAGTTATCTCTCTTCTCTTTGCAAAGAAGTGGTTAAGCTACATAGAGTGCTAAGGACCATAATGTCCTTTTAGGATTTAAATTTCATAAGCCATTTTTGAAGACCTTATGGAGATGCCTTAAGACCAAGCTCTTGTTTAGTACCTCATGCTACATATATCGAGGTCATTAACTAGACCCTAGGCACTTTGCTCTAAGTTGTAGTTGGAAGGGATCAAATGGATTGAGACTTTTGCTTACCTGTAGTGGAGTTTTCCTACAATAAGAGGACATACAATATGATGGGCAAGTCATCCTTCAAGATCGTCTATGGATTCAACCCTAACTTTCTACTTGACCAAGCACTCCAATTAAGCTTCCAAGAAGACCTAACAATAGAAGATGGTAAACTACTTAACCTAAGTTGCTTCTAAACTTGAGTGGAATGGCTAATGATTAAAGATCAAAGAGTTCTATCCCATCAACCTAGTATGGAATCATCTAAGTAAAGATTAGTTCTTAAAACCAAGGAGGAGCAAGTTATCTCCCAAGGCAAACAGACCATTCAAGATTGCCGAGAACATTAAGTAGAACAGCTATAAGATAGACTTGCCAAGTGAAAATGGAGTCTCGGATTCATTCAACATTGTCAACCTCAGCCCATACATCCCTGAGCATAAGTAACCAAAAACCAAGGTAAATTTGATCCCAAATCTTAAGCAGCTCAAAGGGGATGATAAGAATCATGAACCAATGATATGACCTTAATCCTAAAGACTTGATACCATGGTTCACCAAGTTCTCCAACACCTACTCACCGTGGAAGAAGCCAAGATCCTTTATGCTGATCTATTGGAGTACCCGAAGTCTTAGGTGTAGTTGACTATCTCTTGAGTCAATGAACCTAATACTGTTGCCAAGCTAACTATGAACCATGACCTTAGAGTGCTGACTTGTTTGGAACCCTAAAGGGAACATAGCAAATGGCCTAACCAATGGGACCACCATCTTAACTAGCCCAACACTAAGCTCTCCAATAAAATACTAACTCGATGGGCCTTACTCAACGATGAACACTAAGACCTCGATCCCTAACTAAGATTGTCAATTGCCTATTTGCCATTCACTTCTTTACTAAAGGCTTACTCCGTAACATTTAGGACCATAGAATTAACTATCAATATGTGTCCTTTAACTTTTTTAACATTATACTATTTTGCAAAAATGTTACTTTATTTCTTTCCTAAATTTACCCCTTATATATTCCTTGTAATCCATTTTTAGCATGGTATCCATTTTAGTAAATTGGTGTAACCTAGTAGTTGCCCTAAATAGGTAATATAAATACCCATTAAATGTAATAGCTCCAAACAGTTCTTGGGTAATAGAATTTTATAATTTTCCTTCCTTATGCTTGTGATTCCTCTAATGAACTGAGTTCAACTCCTTTATCTAACTTCTTCTTAAGTGAGGGCTAGAGGTAAGAAACCTTTGGAGTAGCTTATACATCATATTAAGTGAATCATGAGTACATGTAAGGCATCCGGTGCATAATATTTGGATGTTTATGTACAAAACCAGCTTAAACATTGACTACCATTTAGTTTTCTAGTTGTCTTGAGGCACCCATTGGTTTTCTGTGATAGGTTCAGTGTATTCTCCTACATTTGGGAGCCATATCAGCATCTCACTTAACTGTGTAGCAAGAAATCTCTTCTTGGTCTAATTTTCCTACATGGTCAACTAAACACTCACTTCCTATCATGAACTAAGTATTCTAATTCTAGAAATGAGGGTCAATCTCTTCTCTATCTCATAACCTATCCTAATTCGCTAACCGCATAAAGCAATGTGAATTCAATGGAATCTTTACTCTGAATCTTCTCTTGGTCACATGGTTATAAAAACCCATTGTTAATACTCTACAAACTAATTGACAATGGTATGAATTTCCATAACAAATCTCCCCTTGGTCTTATAATTACAAATATCCATTTAACTCTTAAAGGATTCCTATGACTAATCTCCTCTTAGTCTCATAATCCTAAAACCCCATCAACATGTAAAGTACCTCAACAAGTTCAAATAGAGTAACAAACATCAAAATCCTAATTAAACACATATACTCATATCAAAACTACATCATTTACATAGTCACAAACTTACAAAAACTAACTTAGCAGACCATATTTCTAGGAATAACACTAAAAGCAAATAGAGAAACAGCAACATATTTTATAAATAAACAAGATAATGAAATACCCAAATGAGAATAAGAGTGAAGTGAAGATTAGAGAGATAAACAAGCTATAATCTACTACAAATACTAAGAAATATGCATATAAATCTCAAGAGCAAGTGCTAAATATCAAATAAATAGCAATAAAAACAACAAAGACTCATAAAAATTAAACTAAACCCTACAAAGTCTAAAATTTGGCTCATGTTTCTACAACAATCACCACCATATATAAATTAAGGCTACCAATCAATCGATAAGAGGGTATACCGATTGATTGGCAAATACGTATCGCCTAAATGTTGCTTGCATTTTTTATGAAATGCAATGTTTAAGTATTAGGGTTGCTAAGATAAACCTTACCACTAAACTCTTAGATCGATAAATTGGTAAGGAAGGTGTTGATTGATCGGTATGGTCAAATTCATCTCGATAGCTTCTATTTGCACACCACCCTACTTCTTTGATTAATAACCTAGATCATCTTGCTTCTTTTGGCTCACTCTTGATACTTCAAGGCATACCAATAGACAAGTAGTATAATCGGCAAGCTTAGTTCCAAAAGTCTTCTCGTCATGGCTCCCTTGATTAAACAACCCCTACACCTATAAGTATAAGATAAAATTGATAAAATTTAATTAAAAATTGATCTTTTTCATGTAATTTGATTAATTTTGTTCAAGTTAGTCTATTTTGTGCATAAACTCCAAATCTTATATAAGATTTAATAATTTATCCTAAATTTATGTACAAATCTAAGTTTTAAAGTTGGGAAAAATTATGTATTTTGAACCAAGATCAATGGCACATTTATATTATTTTCATAAACATAGCAAAGACAACAGTGTCTTACGTACTTGATACAATATGCTTCCATTGTTAGCCAAAAATAACCCATTCTTAAGATTTTGTGTGTTAACATATCCATTCATATGAGGAACATAACCCTTCGTGAACTTCTTTCATAAGTATGTTCACTTCTTCCTCATCCATAAGCCCTAACAATGTGGTATCAAAGGACCTCCTGTATAAAGTGTCATCGTTTAACCCGAAATAGGCAGCTAACCTCCTTAAAGAATTTTGTTCTTTCTTATCTCTTCATCTAAGTATTCACCAATTTAGAGGAATACCTTGATATCAAGACAACATGATTTCTTTGTCTTGGATGTCTTTAGTGGCCAAGCAAAAATCAAGCTTTCAACTTCAATTTTTAAAAGCTAAATTTCAATCCCATCAAAACCCATATCATGGTCACTAAAATAGCCAATGCATCAGCGAACTGATTTTAGGTATGGGTACATATGTAAAAGTAGTATCTTTGAAACTTTCTAACGATTCACTCAAGAGGTGGTGATATACTATTAGTTTACTATCTTTAGTCTTTAGAGAGTAATTAGGAAAGAATCTCCATATACCTAAAAACTGCTTATTCCCATATCTAATGCCATCTTAAGGCCCATGAAATATGCCTCATATTCTGTAATGTTGTTAGTGCATGAAATGTCATCCTTCCTACTACAAAAAGTTATTACCTTGAGGAGATACCAATACTAACCAATCTCACATTCAAATACGTTAGCAACTCCATCAAAATACATCTTACATTTCAAGTAGCTTGCTTCTTAGTCCATCTTTTGGTTACTATTATGTTTATCTTGAAAATGAGCTTCTAAGCTTTGCATATTATTCATAATAAGATGCTCTGCCATTTGATTTGCTATAGTCTGCCCCTTTATTGAATTTTGGCTCACATAAACCATATCAAATTTTGATAGCAGCGTCTACCACTTAAAGAGTGTTCCAATTAAATTTGGTTTCTTAAAGAGGTATCTTAGCTGATTATGCCTAGTGATTAGCTCTACCATATAATATAATATATATTATCAAAGTCTGTGCATTACCCAAACCAAAGCACAATAAGTCCTCTCAACTTTTGAATATCTCTTTTCCCCTTCAATGAACTTTTTACTTAAGTAATAAATCTCATGCTCTTTTCCGTCCTCATCTCGTTGCTGAAGCTCACATCCCATAAGCTTAGGATATATGGTTTAATATAGGAATAAGGGGTATTCAAGAGCAGGAGCTACCAAGATTGGAAAGTTCATGAGATGTTCCTTAATTTTTAGTGAAGGCCTTATTATAGCCCTCATCCCATTCAATTATTAAGCTTAAACATAGGACAACATTTATTAATGAGTTGGGATATAAATTAAGCAATGTAATTATGTCATTCTAGCAAACCCCTAACTTCTTTGAAAGTGCTTAAGGGTAGCATATCTAGATTCGCTTTCACCTTTTTAGGATCCACCTCAATTTGTTTCTTGCTAACTATAAAAACTAAGAGTTTATTGGATGTTACCCCAAATGTGCTTTTTTCAAGGTTCAATTAAAGTTAAAATCTCCTTAACTTCTCAAACAGCATCTCAAGGACTTCTACATGGCCCTCACCTTCTTTTGACTTAGCGATCATGTCATCTATGTATACCTCAACCTCTTTATGCATCATATCATGAAATAAAGTCACCATGGCCCATTGGTAGATTGTCATTGCATTCTTTAATCCAAAGGGCATAACTTTGTAACAAAACATTCCAAAGTTGTGATAAAAGTTGTTGTAGTTTTATCCTCTTCTTATAATTGTATCTTAAGAACCCATCCATAAAGGATAAAAGATGGTTTCCAATTGTATTATCTACTTAGATGTTGATAAGAGGCAAGTGAAAGTTATCTTTAAGAATGGCTTGATTCAAGTTGAAGAAATCTATACAAACACTGACCTTTGTATTTTTCTTTAGGAATAGTACCATGTTAGCTGCCTACTCAAGATAGCCAGATACTTCAATAGACCCTGTTTTTAAATGCTTCTTTACTTCTTCCTTGACTTTCAACAAAATATGTTACCTAAACTTCCTTTTTGTTTCTTAGGTTTAATGTCTGCTTTGGTAGGTAATTTATGTTCAACTATGGAAGTGTCTAAGCCCATATCTTCATATGAGCATGCAAAAATGTCTAAGTATTTGGACAATAGTAAAGACAATTCTTCAATCTGATAATCTATTAAACTGCCCCCAACTCTTAAGTTTTTAGGGTTTTCTTCTATCCTAAAGTTTAGTACCATTGTTAGGTCATTAATAACAACCGTATCCTATTCAAATCATCACCAACTTTCTTGTATTTCTTTAGTGAGGATAAGGGCTAGTGCTGTCTTTTTTATACCCAACAACATCATAAATGCTTTTTCTTCTAGCTATACTTTAAGGTTTGGGGTTGCTATCCTTACTTCAAGAGGTGCAGCACTAAGTAATTGAGAATATCTTCTAAAGCAGGTGTCAACATATGTGGGCCAAACCAAAAGGTTGAAAGCTTAGATCCCAAAAGTGAATTAAAGCTTGGATTGGAGGCCAATGGAGTTAAACCTTCATAAGTGAGAGGGTTAAGCCTATTTTCTTGCACAGATACTCTTTTGCTTGATAGGTAGGAGCCTACTTAGCCACTTCTCTAAGATGATCTTAGGAAACGAATACTTGTCGAGATGGACCTCATTGATGAACTCGAATTAGACATTATCTTGACTTTCCATATCTATGTACAAATACATTGAATGAAATGTTTACATAATTGTTTACAAACTACAACAACATTACATAGAAATATTAAAAATTTTGTAACTTCAATTCTATTTTTTTTTTGTCTTACATAACCTTTTTCTTGAAAAAGAAATATTGTATTAATACATGTTACAAAGTAATATGTAATTTACACATAACATGTACCTAGAAAACACGGTAAAGTGTAAAACATTACATAATAATTAAAATATGAAAAGAAAAACAAAATAATGATACATACTCATGCTATGCAATATTGATAGGGACAATGAAAAATTATTATGGACCTAAAGTCGATATTCACATACACTGACATATACGTATGTATATAAGTGTATGTGTTATTCTTCCTTCTTTCCTTTTTCTTCTTTTTGAAAATAAGAATCATTTGACCATGACTCATAATGCTCTTCTAAGTCTCCAAAAATTAAGAATTACAAGTCTCCTATCTTATGATGATGTGATAAGGTGAGGTTATGGGCGCAAGCTATGTGGCCTCATACATTTTTGTAAATGAGTCCTAGGCTACATGAAAGCAAGAGTAGGCTCACTTATCATCATTAGGTGGAGATAAGTATCCAAATGACCTAAGGGTTAGGGTCCTTAGATAGCCCAAGTCCAGCGATATTTATGCACACACTTGAGATTATTAAAAAAAAAAAAAGGGAAAGAAAGAAAAAAGCCCTAGAAGACTTAACCCATTCAATCTATTTCCTTTTTATTTGACTTATACCACTAAAAGTCCATTAGGACAATTATTTGCATGTAAATAAGTATAAAAAAGATAAAGGCCCATTAATCAATTTTTGAAATTTCTACATGGCTAAACCATTTAAGAAATTTAGGGTCCTCATTGGAATTAGCAATTCTATTGAGGTCGAAATTTGCACTTTTTCCTTTAATTGTTAATCTACACTAAACCCAGCTCTATTTAATGAAAATTACTCGATAAAAGAGTCAAAGAACTCATTTTTCTTTAAAAAAGATTAAAAATTATTTTAGAAAAATAACTCGAAGTTGCCAACCAGTAAAAAATATGATTAAGGTTTGTTGATACATTATTTTGGGCTGGCTCGAGACCTAACCTAAGTAGAGACCCTTTGAAGCTTATTGATAGTCAAAAGACCAAAAACATCGCTTTATCCAAGCATTCCATTGTGCTCAAGCACTAAGCCCACTTATAAGCACCTTGAAGGTCTGCTTACCTAGCACTAGATCCTCGAGGACCCGAGCATAAGCTTAGGCTATGAGCACCCATTAGACCTCTAGGCCTACAACTACTACTCAAGGAAACCCACCCAACCCCCCTCTTCCCCCCCCCCCCCCCCCCCGGGCCCCTATCCTCCCCTACCCCTACCCTGCCCGAGCTGTCCACTGAAGTCTAACCCACAGCTCATGGGTTGTTAGAACTCTCTTACTCTTATGCTTCAAAGACATTTGTCTTTAGTGCTTGCACCTCTCCTTACCTCATTACTTATAGCTTAACATTCAACATACCCAACATCCTTTGAGTACACTAAAGCCCCAAATCACAAATGTGGCTACTAGCTTAGTCATAGTCAAACAACACCCAAACTAACCCAATCAACCCCTCAGTGGGTATCCTCTATGCCCAGTGAGTATGGATGAATCCTAAGTTAACAATACCCTAAGTAGTTATATTCCTTGCATTGAGCCAATGGGTAAGGGGATTTGAACTTTTAGAATCTTAAATCTCTCTCTTTTAAACCAAGAACTTAATATCGCTTCATCCGAGTACCTTTCTCCATAGGTTGAAAGTTCTTAGACTCTTCTTTACTTCCCCTCTTCGTTGACTTAAATGTTGGAGGGCCCTTATAGATAAACCTACCGAGGGCATTTTGCAGGCACCTCAGAGTAAGGAGCCCAATCGATTCCAAGGCCCATCAACACATCTACTTAATGAATTAGAGCCTAATTTACTTGGACCCACCTAGTTAATTACCTACATTCAACATATTGGCACCTACTGTTTTAGGCAAATCACTCCAAGTGGTGAAAAGTAAGAACAACAATCCTCAAGCTTCACAACTAGGTGATGGTGATAGGTTACCTCCACCACACCACTCACTAATATGCCCTACTCCAAGTACTTAAGCCTATAAAATCCAACAACTGAAGATACTTATCTAACAAATACTTGAAGACAACCAAAGGATTCAAGAGTCAATGTTGCCCTCTATTAGGATGTGGCTCAACTTAAAAATGCAATTAAAAAATAAATAAATAAATAAGTAATAGTCAGCTCATCTGTGCCATTGAGCAAAAAGAACGATCCGTATACCTTACACCCAATGCATTTACATGAATAGGTTTAACACAACTAGCAAGCCCTCAAAGACCTACGCAATCGACTAAACTGTAATCATGACAAAATGCACATACAAGGTGAGCATTCTATGATAAGCATTCCCATTAAAGACCTGTCTCTAAGGCAATCCCTAAAAACGCTTAAGGACATGAACATCCAAGAGCTAGATAAACACATCTGCTATACGTCTAATGTATGAGATTAGAAGAAGGTTAAATCATCAACCTAGGCATTGCACTCAATAATAACAAAAAGCCCATTCGTACCATTTATTCTCTAAGAGACACTACCCCAAGGAGGTGGCTCCCTCATCTCAGTACTTACAATGGAATGGGAGACCCAAACAACTACCTGGTCTACTTCTATACCATATGAGCCTTTACAACTTCATAGATGCCATCATGTGCAAAGCTTTCCTCAATACAATAGTGAAAGCAGCCCTACTATGGTTTAATACCCTATCCAATGCTTCCATTACCCCTTTTGATGACCTAGCAAGCAAGTTTCAACAACATTTCCTAAGCTCCAAATACCTATGTAAAGACTCCTTGATGCTTACAACGTCAGACCGTATCCTAACCAATCTTTACACACATACTTAAAGTGCTTCAACCGTACGAAGCTCCAAGTCTCTAAACTCAACATAACAATAGCCTTACATGCATTAATCATAGGAACAGACCCCATTAGCAAGCTTTTGATGTAGTCTACCTCATTAAGCCAAACTTGTTGGATGAATTTATGCGAGTGGTTGAAAAATATGTTACCCAAAATGATGCCATCAAGAAACAATTCGAGGCCAACAACAATATTGAGGGTTAATTGAACATCAACTAAGGCTAATAGATACTAAGCCATTCTCTTCGAAACAAAGGAGAGATAGGAAAAAACAGGGAATTGCAAACTACCCCTAATATACACCTCTCATTTGCCCCTTTGGAGAGGTCATGTACGAGGTCAAAGGACAACTTCCCTAACCATCCAATGATATAGAGACGCCTGACATGGCTAACTCCGGCAAATATTGAAACTACCATCAGGCCTATGGCCATAACACCAATGAGTGTCGTCACCTCAAGAATGCAATCAAAGGTCTTATCTACATGGGCACAGTGACCATCTAATTATCGATGAAAGAAACCAACTCCATCAACTAACCCAGCTTCGTTAAGTTAAGCAGTAATAACAAACTTAACAATAACACCAAAACCAATAAAGAGACGACACCGTTAATGATCAAAATCATTGCGGTAGATGAGGATAAGTGAATACCATCTTTGAAGGCTTTGGCCTAGCAGGAGTCATTACCTCCACACCCACCAAACATGAGGTATACTTTGTTAGAGTTAAGAAACCCAAGACAAATACCACTATTAGTTTCACCTTAAAGGGTGAGCATGACATCAATTATCCTCATAGTGATGCCTTAGTCATTAATGCTGAAACTAGGTATTTTGATGTCCCAAAAATGTTCATTGACAGTAGCAACTTAGCCGATATCTTATTCTACAATGCCTATGAACAAATGAAAGACCAACTTGATGAGCCCCTTCAACTATACAAACACGGCCTTACAGGCTTTGGAGGTAGCAAACCTATACTAGCTAAGGGACTCATCACCTTGCCAATGCAACTAGGTGATGGTGCACATGTCACCATACAATCCATCAACTTTGTTGTAGTCAACCACTAGTCACCATACAACGTCATACTAGGACAATTGAGCATAAAGAAATTTAATATGCTTATTAGTCATAGATGCTTAAAAGTCAAGTTCATGATACTAACAGGAGTTGGCAAAGCCCGAAAAGACCAACAATTGTCTAAGTCTCTTTATCTAAAAGCCCAAACAAGTGATTACATCATGAAAATTAAATCCACTATAAATGAAAAACTACTGCTCTAAGGAGAACTGGCAAAAAAGACCGAGCTCATCAACCTCCTTTGACAGAACATTGATGTCTTCACATCTACATCCAAAGACATGCCTGGTATAATCAACAACCCTGAAGCAACTCATCACCTCAATGTCGACCCCTACATATGATCGATAAAACAAAAGAAATGGTATTTTGCACCAAAGTGCCTGGTTACAATTGAGCAAGAAGTCCATAAGTTGCTTCAAGCTAGATTCATTAGGTAAGAGAAGTACCCTAAATGGCTTACAAACACAGTCTTTGTAAAAAGGGCAAATAAGAAATGGCAAATGTGCATCTACTATACCAATCTCAAATGGCATATCCAAGGAATAAAAACTTTGCTTTTTAATGGCTTGTGACATAGTATGCAAAGGCCACTCATTAATAGCTTTAACTTTTTCCTCATCAACTCGGACTCTACTCCCTGAAATGACATATTCAAGGAATACAACCTTGCTTTGACAAAACGCGCATTTCTTCAGGTTACTAAATAATTTCTCAGCGTGGAGTATGTTAAACACCAATCTCAAATGTTCAATATATACTAGGAGGTCAGTACTGAAGAACAAAAAATTATCAAAATAGACTACAACGCATTTGCTGATCAACGATCTTAGTACATAAGTCAATAGCCACATAAATGTACTCGACATATTAGTTAGCTTGAACGGCATCACTAACCATTCAAACAAACCATCCCTTGTCTTAAAGGTCATCTTCCATTCATCCCCAAGTCTCATCCATATCTAATGGTAGCTGCTCTTCAAGTCAATCTTAGAAAAGATGCAGGCGCTATGTAACTCGTCAAGCATATCATCAAGCCACAGGATTGGGTATTGATATTTGATAGTGATCTTATTGATAGCTCAACTATCAGTGCACATTCACCATGTTCCATCCTTTTTTTAGCATGAATACAGTGTGTACAGCACAAGGACTCATGCTCTTATAGACATATCCGTAATCTACCAACTTATCCACCTACTTCTTTAGTTCAGTTGCCTTCTCGGGATTGAGCTTGTAAGTAGGTCAGTTTGATAAGGTAGCCCTTGGTTAGAGGTCAATGCAATGCTCAATTTCTCTCAAGGGAGGTAAACCTTTCGGCATCTCATCAAGGAAGAGGTCAGCAAATTCCTGAAGTAGCTGTTGCGCTTCGGTAGGTAAGTTCGCGGCCTCTCTAACCTCTAAGAATCTCCTAACTAAAAGAGCACATAGTCTTCAGCTTTGACTTATCGTCTAAACTAAGCTAAGAAAATCACTAAGGACTTCTACTACAAAGATCTAACAACCTTTTATTAGGCTTTTAGCACTTCCATAGGACTCATAAGTTTCGATACAATTTTTGTCTCGTCCTTTGACACATGTAGGTGTTTCTATACCCATTGTGTAATATTCTCAAGTCAAATAGCTATGGTTGGCCAAGTAATATGTGAGATGCACACATAGGAAGGACATCACACAACACCTCCTCTCCATTCCTATCACCAATAGTAATCAA
Source organism: Lumnitzera racemosa (assembly GCA_024138005.1). Lineage (NCBI taxonomy): Eukaryota > Viridiplantae > Streptophyta > Magnoliopsida > Myrtales > Combretaceae > Lumnitzera > Lumnitzera racemosa. The sequence continues at coordinate 66,982,802 of JAMXBC010000002.1, read as the reverse complement.
CACTTTGACTTGCTTAGAAACTTATAGTCCTTCTTTCTCATTCAGCCAGTAAATCTTATATGGCTTGGGGTATGGACAGGTTGGCAATTTCATAACCTTAACTACCCCTTGCATGATGACGTTGGAACAGCTCCCTCTATCAATGATCATGACACATGGCTTGCCATTCACCTGGCAATTCGTATGAAAAAGGTTCTCTCTTTGCTCATTCTCGTTAGCCATAAAAGTACTAAGAGATCGTCGAACTATAAAGCAATACTCAACTTCACCCTCAGGAGGTATCTTGACATCGGAATCTTCCTCAAATTCTTCTAGCATCTGATCGGCTAATAATTCTTCTTCTCCTTTACTCACACTTTCTACTTCAAATTGGGGCTTGTCTCCCTTTATGGTCATGACTCGGACATTAACTAGCCACGTATCTATAGCTAAGGCATTTAAAACATTTGATTTCTCAAGTCTTCCTCCCTAAACTCTGACCCTAGTCTCTTCAAATCTCAAGCCCCTCGATCTTATTCTTACCTCGGCCCTAGTTTAGTTAGCTCGACATGTGACTTCGGCATTCTACCTCAAAACTATTTGAAACTCAGCTATTAATTGGTTGGCTTTGTAAGGCACTCCTATTCAGTGTCAGTGTTCGACTACTCGACATTCAGTTAACCTAGTTCCAACATTGCCTTTCAACTCTCTAGGCTACATGAATGGTTTCATCTAAAGTTGTAAGGCTCTGCAACTCCATGGTATTACCAATCTCAGCTCGTAGTCCAAAGATGAACTATACTATAGTTTGGGTCTCAGGTTCGTCGATATAGCACCGTATCATGAGCAATTAAAACTCTCGGACATAGTCATCTATGGATTTGTTACCTTGCCTCAAGTCTTGGATTAGTTGGAAAGTGTTTTGCTTATAGTGTTCGAGAATGAACCTACTTCTCAAAACTCTATTCCTCTCGTTCCATGTTCGAACCTTGTGTCGAGTCCTCAAGCGAACATTATGTAGCCTCTTCTATCACATTGCCACATATCTAGAAAATTCTAACGTGGCCACTCTAATGCGGATAACATCCTCATAATCATAGAAGTTGAATATCTTTTCGATCTTCTCTTCTCAATGTAGGTAGTCATCAGCACTACTAAACCCATTGAAGCTTGGAATCTGTACCTTAAGATGTTCGACACCTTTTGGTGCTCTGATCTCAAGCTCATCAATCCTAACATACTGGTCTTCTTCTTCTTCATACTCTTCTACTTCATCCAACTCTAACCTTCTCCTTATGACTTTGTTGACACATCGTAGTAATGCTTAGTTCACTTGAAAGGCTTGCAGAGCTCACTCCTTCATCTGCCACCCTAACCTATCTCTCTTTTCTTAGCTCTACTTAGCCACTCTCTCATGCGGTCTAGTCTCTAAGACCCTGTTTATTGAGACAATTAAGTTAGCCACAATAGCAACAAGATCTTGTATCCACTAATCAGTAGTATGTGGTGCTTATTGGGTAACTCGACTACAACCATGAGCATCACTCTCGACATCATTAATCTGTCCCTATGCACTAAGGTTCAACATTCTCAACACAAAGCTTTAGTAAAGACACTTCACTCAGATGCTTTCATGACACACATAAATATATCGAATAGTAGACTAACTATCACTACACAACTCTCGGTCTTAACCTCAAGCTTTGATACCAAGAAAATTATATGGTTTACCTAGGAGCTTAGTTATCACTAGGACTTACCATGACAAATCTGACTAAAATGGGTCCTTTGAAATATCAAAGAAAATTAAAGAGAAAGTATCCACAAACAAACAAGAGTAGCTAACATGAAGCTGCTCAGAAAAATGTGACTCACCAACAAGCACAATATAACTTGACACCTTACTTGATTTGACACACAAGTTGACGTCAAGGTCCACCCGCCACTAATCCTAAGCTACTCAGTAAGATTAGATAAGAGTGTATGAAAGATGGACTTAGAAAGGGTATTTCACAAGAACAAAATATTCAATACTAAAATGTAAGTTTTTTTTAAGCTTACAAGAGTAATAGACTATTTATAGTAAACCCTAAGGCAATATTGCAAATAAAGAAACTACAAGAAAGTATATAAAAAAGGGGATTTCTAGTACATATGAAAAAGGGTAAAAAGGACAAAAGACAAAAATGGAAAAGTAGTACAAAGTGGTAGTACAACATTGGTCTCGTACGAATATTCTCTAAGTACAGCAAGCAAGAGGAATCAAGATGTTACGGCAATAAAGGGGCCAGGACGAGAGAGATAGTAGCATGTTGAGAGAAAATTACTCGGCCGATGAGTGAGTCTTTCGTCAATCAACAAGAACTTCTTGATAGCAACTAGTCGGATTACTCGACACAGAGTCCTTATCCAGAGAATGGTCGGTGTAATCACTACCGAGAGCATAGATCATAGTATGACAATGCAAGGAGCTTAAGGAGTTTAGCTACCATCCTTTGGTGTAAATTTTCTCATCATCAGCAGGTTGCTAAGAGAGAAGTCTTCAAGTAAAGGATTATAGTCCTCAAAGCCATGTGCGAGTAATGGGACCACTGGTTGGTAGTTCATCACATGCTACTATCCTCATTATAAAGTTCTTAACTTATTTTCATCACATTTGATAGAAATAACTTACACTAAGTAAAAACATTTTTTAAATTAAAGAAAATGAAAGATATATGGAAAATGTGATGAAGGCCCTAAAAACACCACCATGGCCATCACTTGAAGGATGTGTTAAGGTCTACAAATTTTGATTTATTAGCTTAATAACATGATTAATTAATGTTAAGCATGATTTAAGGTCTGATTAATCAAACTAAGTATAGTAATGATGAGTTAATAACCTAAACTAGCTTAATGATTAATTAGAGCCTTAAAAGTAGTGTTAAAAGCCTTACTAACAATAAGGATCAAATCTAGAATATTTACTAAATTGGACCAAACATAAAATATACAATGGACTTAGGCCCAAAATGGTAAAAAGAATTGGGCTTAAGGTCCTAAAGTGTAAAATGAGCCCAAAAAGCCCATAAAAGAATTAAATATAGGCCATATAAAGTAGTGATCAAATCCAAAACCAAAATAAAAGGCTCATTAATTAAAATACAAAAGGACTAGTAATTCTTAGGGCCCATCCAAGACATCATCTACAAACCTCTTAATAAGATAAGGCCTTTAAACCAGCATGCCTACTAGAATAATAATAATAATAATAAGGTTTAAGTAAAAGCTATTGAATTTGGGCAAAAAACTTAAATTTAAAATACTTAAATAAAACTCCAAAAAGTCTAGTGTAAGGCCTCAGTACCAAAAACTAAGCTGAAAGCCTAAAACTAAGCCCAAATCATAAGATGGTCAAATAAGCTCATTGACCCATGAACTTAATTAACATAAATTGCGTCCCTATAAGACACCTAAAAAAGACTTCACCAAATGAAAGAACACTCAAAAATGATGAAAAACAACTATAAGAACATTAAAAACGGGATTAAAACAAAGAAGTTATGGCCAAAATATGAAAACAATAAAGTAGAAGGTTAAGGACAAGAATAGATAACTAAGTAATCTAAGAAACAATACTTATGTACTTAATTATAATCTTCAAGTGACATAGACCCAGGGATTGACTCGACCATGGATTATTAGGATTGTTAGACATTATGGCTAAGTGAGTATATAGACTACTATCTTAGATTGCTTGTGCTTATAGTATAGAACACTGATCAAGTTTGCGTGTATGTATATATGTATGTATGTGTATGTGTGTGTGTATGTGTATACGCATGCATGCGCGTACGCGTGTATGTGTGAAATGGTTGTGCTTAGTGATCAGGGTATTTTTTGTCCTTGGATTGGTTGTGATTGCTTGCTAAAGTACAATAATATATCAAAATCAAGAATTGGTTGCTGCATTGATAAATAGGGGCCTAAGAGTGTGTCATATATTTAGTTGGTCAACTATGAATCTAAATAATAATTATTTGACTTTAATATGAACTAGTCATGCATTGCACTTTTCTACATTAATATGAAAGGGGCGTCAATACTGCACAGTAGAATGGGAGGTCATCTATGTTGGATCGTATTTATGTTATATTGTTATTATATCGTACAACGTACTTATATGATATGTTCTCACCTTGACCTTTAGGATCTACTTAACATTTAGGAGTATTACCCTCTGCTTGAGGCTAAGTCGCGTCCGCTACCTTACATCTACCATGAGAAAATGATATTCAATCAAATGATAGATGTAAAACTCAAGTCCTAACATGCTCAAATACTTTCCAACCTAGGCAATGATTGGTGTAAAACTTTACTTTACACAATCACCGATAAGCTATGTACAATGTGTGCATTTCATATGATTGCATATGCATGTTTAATTAACTTTTTTGTAAATTGGTTATTTATAAGATAAGAAGGTTACTCACTAAGCAGTTCTTATTTACTCCATCATAGTTTATTGTTGCAACATAACTTATGGCTAAAACTAGGCCACGAAATGCCTAAGGTCAATACCAAAAGCTTAAGGATGGTTAAAGGGAAGATAAGATCATGAGTTGACGTTGATTTCATATTTAGACTCTCGCATACATTTCATTATAACTTCTAAGGGTTTGTAGCAGCATGGACTACTAGTGTTTAATTATGATTTGTATGACTTAATTAGGGGAATACTATTCGCCCTTATGCTTTATGTTATCTAGTATTATGTGTTCAAACTTTTAATTATTTTCCTTGATATTTCTTTATACTATTCTCCCCAATGGATGCTAAGGTTGTATAAATGCCTTATGTAGTACGACAAAGGTTTTGATTAGTAGTTGTACAAGTCTTGATCTTCTCGTAGTATATGAAGGTACTACTACAACTTAGCTATCCCTTAGGTTGTGATAGTATTGTCAGAGCATTAGATTAAAAAGGAATAAAAATTGACCCTACACATAATAGAAAGCTAAGATAGTGAAGTTGAAAGGGATGGAGCTAATTAGGAGATGTAAAATGAAACTTATGAATAAAATAATAATGAAACCCTAAAATTAAGAAATTTGTGTAATCTAGGGTGATTTTGAGAATCTCATGGAGCAATGGCTCAAGTTCCATATGGAGGAAGGAAAGACTCTTTTGGAGTATCGCTGCCACCTCTAACTACTTTACGAGGATTTTGCTTCAATCGTGGAGCCTCATAACATAAGTATGGTACTGTTTTGGTAGATGGGTAGATTGATGGATCGTTAGAGGTTTAGATGTGAGGAGCTACTCATGGATCTCTAACACCCATTCGACACCAACACCAACCTCATTCATGTACTTGAGCATGAGTCTTAGCTCACGAGACATTTTAGATAGCCACCAAACTTAGCCTTCTTGGTCAGCACCGATTGCCAACCACTGGTAACAGCATTTGGCAAGTAAAGACTAGCTAGACATGGGATTACTTTTGCTAGGGATCACTAAGACAACCATCCAGCACTACTAGAGATTAATATTGATTGGGATGTAGATGCTTTCTGGGAAGACATGGAGTTAGATTATGGACTTCCACCTTCGTTTGATTTGGTAAGCCTACTCCCTACCCATAGGCATCTCAGCTCGTTACCCGAGCACATTCCTCACTACCCAATTCATTAGCGTCAACTTTGCATCATCCTCTATGAAAGTGACACGAGCACAAGCATTCTCATTCAAGTTGGTTATCCACAAAGGGACTGCAGCTTTATCCTCCTCACCATCTAAGGCATGCACATCTCGAGGCATCAAAGATGGAAATCCCTTCCTTTCTTCCTAAGTTAGCAAAGCTTCATCCTCATCGTCATCGACAGCTACTGACACCGTCAGCTGCAAATGTTATCGTTCAAAGGGAAGGGGTGGTAGAATAGGGTTACCACCCCCTTCAAGGATCAACTCTTGGTAATTTTCATCTATTTCCCTTAAGATAAAAGTAGTTGGTTGCTTACCTAAGGAACTAAAAGTCCTCTAATTGCCCATATCCAATTTACAATAAGAGTGAAAGCAGAAAGAAAGTGGAATAAAGAACCTTGAATTAGACAATGAGCTCGTAAGATGAAATTTTGGCAAAGTTCCTCCTTGGTTTGAAAGTATATGTAGGAAATGAGGGCTCTAGACACCCCTTTATATAAATAAGCTAACCGAAGGGGGAATGAACGGTTTTGTCCATTTTCAAAGCACGTACTAACTACTAAGACGTTCACCGTATCTCAGCCGTTTATGTATCCTTATCTATGAACCAATGGCTTAGATCCCTTAACAAACATAGATTATTGACGTAACTATGCACATCAACTATCCACGTGTACATTCTTTTCTAAGGAACAACTAATGCAAGCAACTCTTCCTAAAGAACCATCATTACATCTCGAGCAACTGAACAGTCATGTCAATCACATTAATGATCACTACACATCACCATAGGCCTTATCAAATGTGTTAGACATTACTTTAGCCAATGACATACCTGGGTGCCCTGCTCAGAATAGGACCTTTAACACCTTGGGCCTATACTCCAAGAAAACCCATTTTCCCCATGTCCTCAATGTCAAGGACAATAAGGGCGAGATAGGTGCTTATATATTATTTTTATGTTGGCTTGAGGCATAACCTAAGCAGAGACCCTTTGAAGCCTATTAATAGCTACATAACCAAAAACATCGCTTTATACGAGCACTCTACTGTGCTTGAGTGGTAAGCCTACTTACAAGCACCTTAAAGGCATACTAGATCCCCAAGGACCTAGGTGCTCACTCAAGTTAAGTCAAGTTACAAGCACCCATTCGACCTCTGAGCCTATGACCACTCTCAAGGACCCCCGCTTCTGTAAGCTCTCCCTTAAAGTCCAACCTATAGCTCGTAATTTGTTAAAACTTTCTCTCTCTCTCTCTCTCTCATGTCCTTGGAGACATTTGTACGATCTAACATTCCTAGTATGGCTAGCACACCTGAGTTCCTTTAAGGACACTAGAGCCCCAGATTATAGAAGTGGTTGTCAACATGGCCATGGTCGACCAATGCCTAAAACCACCCTGTCAACTCTTCAATGCATGTCCTTTGCCAATAGCGAATATAAATGAATCCTAAGTTAACACATGCCCTAGGTAGTTGTGTTCCTTGTACTATTATAGTGCAAGAAGCCAATAGGTAAGGGGATTCGAACTTCTAGAATCTTAAGTCTCTCTCTTTTGAACCAAGAAGTTAATATTGCTTCATCCAAGCACCTTTCTCCATTGGTTGAAAGTGCTTAAACTCTTCTTTACTTCCCTTCCAAGTTGACTTAAGTGTTAGAGGGCCCTTATGGACAAACCCAATAGGAACTTTTTGCAGGTACCTTAGAGCAAGGAGCTTAGTTGATTCCAAAATCCATCAATACATCCACTCAAAGAATTAAAGCCTAATTTACCTAAACCAACCTAGTTTATTACCCATAATCAATAGTGTAAATAGGTGAAAAAACCTTAATCAAGCCACTAATCTACAAATTTCCTAAAAGATAACTTTTAGAAAAAAATTAATTAGAGAAAAACCAAGTTTAAGGCTAACTTATTAAGATTAAGGTCACCATATAGAAATTAAAATAACTAATAAGAGGCCTTTATTTTTATTTTTTCTAAAGAAATAGAAACAACAAAAAACATAAAAATTCAAGAGAAATAGTTTTTATTTTTATTACTTTTTTTATTATGCATTTTCTAAAAAGAAAAACTTTTTTTCATTTTATATAGTTACCTTAAAGGTGTCTATTCATCTACTAGTCTATATCAAACCAATGAGGTTTTTCTTTTCTTTATTTTTTGTAAAATTTTAACAGGAAAATGCAAATAACTCTCCTCAACTTTAACTTAGATGTAAATTAACCCCATGAACTTTTGAAGTGTGCTTTAAGACTTCCTAAACTTTGATAAATTGGCAAATAACCTCCACAGGTAATAACCCTTTTAGACTTTAATTTTTATTCATAAACACCCCTTAAACTTTATCAAAATGTGCTTCAAGAACCCCCTAAAACTATGACAATAGTATAACTTTTTCCAACTAAAAAAGAAAATGCCATTTATGTTACCAATTTATTAAAGTTTATAAAGCCTTAAAACACATTTTAAAAATTTAAGGGGTCAATCTTTTGTAAATCAATGTTTATGTTTATTTGTAAAATGTGTGAGTTTATTTAGTTTTAGAAAAATCAATCAGGTTTATTTACTTCTCCAATTTATTTATTTTTTTAATAAAAAAATCCTTGAAAGGAAACTAATTTTGGTCTTAACTTTTAAAAACCTAAAATGTCCTAATTTTGAAAAAAAAAAAAGATCTAAGTTAAGATTTTTATTTTTTTAAAAAAATCTTTTTCTACTTTTTTTTTTTGGATGAGGAAATCTTTTTCTACTTGACAAAACACTTTTTGCTAAAAAACCTAAGATGCTTAATTATTTTTTTTTTAAATGCAATTTTCATGGAAAAGTATGCAATTTTGCAAAATATGCAATTTCGTGGAAAACATGCTATATGCAATGGGATGAAACGTACTAGCTTTCCAAAGATGTACTTTTTTATTTCTTAAAATAGATATTTTAAAACATACCATAATGCACAGAAATATTGAGTATTTGCATAAAACCTACAAACAAGATTAGTACTAAAAAATATTTAAAGTGACACCGATGAATCAACAATTAACATGAATAACTACTTATGCAAGTACATGTAAATATGTCAACATAATTATGCACATAAAGCATTGAAATCTAATCAAGCTAACATTCTATAAAAATAATTAATTAATCTAAATATGAACGCTCATATTAACAATGCCATAGCAATCAACTACGCTAATTATGCTAATAATAGTAGGTAAGATTTTATACATGCACTTAAATCTATCAATGCAAAATATGACAATTTTTATTTAATATATTATCATGTGGAAGGATGACATATTTAATATAGCAAGTGGTTAACATAGTACTAAAATAAATAAAAAGAAACACGGAAACAACTTTATTCAATTTTTCAAGTGTTATTGGGACATAGTTGTGTGAGTAAGTCACGGGCAATAGTTTAAGGGCATCATTCACTATGCAATAATTAATGGAGCCGCTTGATAATTTTCATGTGCTATTGGGACGTTGAAGACAAATTTTCTAGGCTCAGAGGTTGTACTCTCCTTTTCCTTCTAATACTGAAAAACAACTAGCTTTGGTTAAAATTGATCATACACACTGATCCATTTACTTTCTTGCTACTGCCTTGAAAGCTATACTCTGAAAATTCTCGTCCCTGGTTGGTAGGTGGTGCTTCAGTGTATACTCTCGGTTGGATCTAAAGATCCACTACGTGCTTGAGGAAGCGAGTGACTCTCGGTCTTCTTTAAAGAGAGTGAAGTGAGCCATTAGCTCTGGGAAAGAAGCAAGAGAAAGGGAAGGAAGAACTATAAGGTTCGGAATCGAATCCGCTCTTTCAGCTAGTCTTCTTTTATCCAAAGAATCCGATGCAGTTAGCGAGAGTCGTGGATCCGTCGGATTTAAACCTCCATTAGATTCTTCAACTAAGGACGAGATTACCATTGCATCGGCTTTGATGTCCCGAATGTTCTCTTTAATAGCAAACACTTTAAGCGCCTCTGGCCACGGGTAAGACATTTCTTAAATTAAGATTAAGCTCCTGCAGTGATTGCCCATCAAACCAACCACCGCATCACCTACTAATCACCTCTCGTAGAGCTCCTTATAGATGTAATTTTTCGTAGTTTTGGAATCATCATTTCCATTATCTTCTATTCCTTAACCTTCCATTTTTTAACCAACTAATAGATTTCCAGCCAGGTTTGAGTCCTATTGCTCAAATTGATGTGCTGTAAGTGCCCCTTTTTCCTAAAGTTCAATACGACTTACTCAGTTGGTATGGGGAGTTTGTCTAGGTCTATCTCTAGTTTGGGCTCTTCTACTATGATCATATTGATGGTATGTGGTTCAACAATGGATTATTATTAACATTTAGAGCTAGTGACCCAATAAAATCCAGCTGAATCATCTTAGCTTCTATCAAATCTTGTATCTTGTTCCTAAGTCCCCAACAATTGCCAATGGAGTGGCCTACCTGTTTAAGATGGTAACACAGCAAATCTCAAGAATAAAATCCTTCTGACTTGTAATCACATCAAGGCTGCTCAAAATTAATCAAAGTCCTCACTTCTAAGGTAGGTGAGGACTTGGCTTAGAGAGATAAGGATATTAGTGAATCGCATTCTATGACCCAATTATTGTTGGGTTACTCTTGAGTTTTATTTGAAAAAAAAAAAAAAGAAAAAATATTTGTCTCAACATTAAAACTCTTTTTTACTAAAAAAACCTATGATGCCTAACTTTTTTTTTTAAAATACAATTTTCATGGAAAAATATGCAATTTTGCAAAATATGCAATTTCATGGAAAACATGCTACATGCAATTTGATGAAACATACTAGCTTTGCAAAGATGCACTTTTGTTTTTATTTCTTAAAATAGATATTGTATAACATACCAGAATGCATGGAAATATTGACTAATTGCATAAAACCTGCAAACAAGATTATTGCTAATCAGTAATTAACATGAATAACTAATTATGCAAATGCATGCAACATAATTTTGTCCACAAAGTATTGAAATCTAATCAAGCTAACATGCTATAAAAATAATTAATTAATCCAAACATGAACACTCATATTAACAATGCCATGCCAATCAACTACGCTAACTATGCTAATAATAGTAGGCAAGATTTTACGCTTGCACTTTAATTTATCGATACAAAAATAAAAAATATGACAATTTTTATTTAACATATATTCATGTGGAAGGACGTCATATTTAATATAGCAAGTGGTTAACATAATGCTAAAAATAAATAAAAAGAGACAAAGAAACAGACCAATCAAACATGCAAGACCTGCAAAATAAAAACCACCAAAGTTAGTAAATCTACCTAAGGAGTTCCTAAATGCACATATTTAGTGATTTTTGATGATTTTCCTTGATATTTGAGTTTTTTTTAAATAATAATAGTTAATTAAGTAAAATTTTTATTTTCTTGGTTTTGAAAAGATTTACACGAGAAAACAAGAAGATAGAAACAAATTTCACTCAAATCGAAGCTAAAATGAGTAAGTTACGAAGGATTGAAGATCGACATAGCCGAACAACACGACTATGTCATTTTAGGCGAATTTAGAGCTATTATTTTCATCTGTCACAGCCTAGGACATGACCAAAAGACATGATCATGTCATCAGTCGTGTTGTTTCCAATTTAAAAAGGTGGAAATGTGAAGCACAGTAAGGGATATAACCAAAAGACACAGTTGTGTCCCTAGTCGTGTCTCTCCAACCGACCTAATTTTTTAAGCTCTTCATATATAAAGTCTTGTTAAGGTTTATTTTAGAAAGAAATTATGTGCACAACCTTGGGAGAGTTTTTGAAAGCTAATAACAACTAAGAAAGCGAGAAGAAGCGAAGATTTCAAGACTCAATTTTGTTTGGATTCTATGATGATTTTTTCCATTATTTTCTATAGTTTGATTTTAGATTATTATTTTAGGATATGTAGTGAGTAGAATCTTGGTATCTAAATTTTGTAGAACCTAGATCTATTCATGTGATATTTGAATTGTTTGATTAATTTCGTTTTTTATTCTTTTCTTGATTCAATTATGTTTGCTTCGTGATTTAAGTTGTTATTTCCGCAGATAATGATCTAGAGTTGATATATTATAAGGGAATCGAAAGATTTCTTATAAGATTAGATTTAAGCATAATTGATGAGAATTGTTCCAAGATTAGAGATAATTTGCAAGATTCTTCTGGATTTCAATTTAAGCGTAGAGAATTCATTATTCAATAATGCAATCTTAAGTCATGCTATTAAAAGGAGATTCTAATAAGTTATTCTAGGGTTAGGGTTGATTAGCTTGAGAAAGTGATTAATATTAGTAGAGAATTCTCTCGGTCAAGAAAAATGAAAAAATAAATTAGATTATCTTTAGGAAAATCACATGTTAGATCTAGGGAAAACAAGATCTAGTATAGTGTTGCATTTTGAATTAATTAAATTGCTTTCTTGATAATTTTTTAATTTCATGTTAATTAATATTTAATTTAGGTTTAGCAATAATCTAGATTTACTTCTTTAAGTTTCATGAAATTTAATTTTCCAGTTAGATAATAAAGATCTAGTGAATATTAGTAATCGTACTAGTCCTTAAGGGATCGACACTTAGATTTAATCCACTATATTATAAACTGATAGGTGCACTTACTTATACATTAAGGTTTTTTGGCGTCGTTGCTAGAGATTGTTGATATTAAGATTGAGAGGACGGCTTTACATAATTTGAGGCAATTATCTATTGAAGAAATAGTGGAGGTAATAAACCAAGGATCTCCAATTAGATTGAAAGATGAAGTGAAGTTGTTAGAAGGCGAAGTCAAGAGTCAAGCGGTAGAATAAGAATCTAATCATGAGAGCTTACCCAACAACATCATGGCCAATAACAGGGAACATAATCGGACCATGTCAAACTACTCCCGACCATCATTAACCGGTTCCCAGTCCTGCATCAATCAGCCAATTGTTGCAACTAAAAGCTTCAAGATTAAGTTAAACATTATTCAAATGGTGCAACAGTTTGTTCAATTTGACAACCTCCAAGATGAAGATCCCAATGCACATAGTTCTAGTTTTTTGGAAATCCGTAATACTTTCAAGATTAATGGGGCAACTGATGATGTTATCCAACTGTACCTCTTTCCATTTTCTTTGCGCAACCAAGCTAAGTAATGGTTGAATTCCTTGGCAAGGAATTCAATTACAACCTCGAATGAATTGGTGGAAAAATTCTTGGAGAAATATTTTCCACCTGCAAAAACCGCAAATCTCAAAGCCGACATCTCATATTTTGCCCAAATAAAGGGTAAGACTTTATACTACACATGGGAGCGCTTTAAGGACTTGTTCAGACGGTGTCCACATCATGATCTCCCTCTTTGGATGGAAATGCAAACCTTCTACAATAGTCTCAACCCCTCTACTAGATAAATGATAGATACAGCAATTGAAGAAACACTCAATACCAAGACACCCGAAGAAGTCCAAGCTCTAATAGAAGGAATGGCCATGAATAACTACCAATGGGAGAACCCAAGGGGAAAGCAAAAAAGTTGCAGGTGTATTTGAGCTCAACATTGTACAGTCTCTAGCTACTCAGTTGGAGATGTTGAGTAAGAAAATTGAATCCCTTTTGACTGGTTCACAACAACCATAGTGTAGCTCCAACAACTTCATCTAAAAAGGGATTGTAGGCTGCGAGCAGATAGAATGTGTTGGTTTTCTAGGGAAACCTACAAGACCCTAGTATAATCCTTATACCAATACCTACAATCCAGGGTAGAGAGACTACCCTAACTTTTCATGGGGAGGTCAAAATCAAGGTTAAGGCCAATAATGGCAGTTAAGGAATCAACACCAATAAAGACCAAATTTTCCTCCACCAAGGTTTCAACAATCGGCAACACCCCCACTTACTCTAAGGAAGAAGTTAGAAAGCCTCTTGGAAAAATATATTCAATCTAATGAGGCTAAAATGCAACAAACAGAAGCTTCTTTAAGGAACCAGGAAGCTTCTATCCACAACTTGGAAAATCAAATCGAACAACTTATAAGGATGCTAAATGAACGACAACAAGGATCACTACCTAGGACCACTGAAACGAACCTAAGGGACATGTTAATGCAATAACCCTGAAAAGTGGTAAAGAGCTGCAAGTTGAGAAGAAGGAGGATAAGGAAGCAATTGAGAAAGAAGTGGAGGTCAAGGGTAAAGAAAGTTCAAAACCACCGAAATCAAAAGAAAATGTAAAGCCACCAAAAGTAAATGAGTACAAGCCACCTAAGCAAGACTACCCTGATCCAACTAAGCAATTAGACAAATTCTTCAATCTTTTTAAACAATTACAAGTAAATTTACCGCTTGTTGATGTTTTATTGTAGATCCCAAAATACACAAAGTTCCTAAAGGGTGTGTTGTCAAACAAGAGGAAGTTGGAAGATCTTTCAACCTGTCATACTAAACAAGGAATGCTTAGTGTTACTTTAGAAAAAGTTGCCAAAGAAGTTACAAGATCCAGGGAGTTTTACTCTACCTTGTATCCTTGGAAAGTTGTTGGTAAATAATGCTTTGGTAGATGTAGGAGCTAGTATTAACTTGATTCCATTTAATTTATTTAAAAAACTAGACCTAAACCAACATGTATGTGCATTCAATTAGCTGATAGGTCCACTACATGCCCTTAAGGCTTCATAGAGGATGTTCTAGTATGAGTTGATAAATTCACTTTCCTTATAGATTTTGTTATCCTCGACATAGATGAGGATCTCAAGGTACTATTGATTCTAGGTAAACCCTTCCTAGCTACTACTAAGGCCATGTTTGATATTAGTAAGCATAAGCTCATCTTAAGGGTCGAAGATGAGGAAATTTTTTTCCAAAATCTAAATTTAATGTATAAGTCTCTTGACTTAGAGTGTATAATCTATGTTGGTCATACTTCTAATGCAGTTGTTACTAAATGCACACAAGAAACACTTGTCAAAGAACTTATGAACAATTGCTTAGAACCGAGATATGGAGAAATGGTGAAAACCCTTAATCAATAAAAAGCTACAACTCAGTTGAGTACTAATGAACCCAATGTAGTGAAGATAAATATTGAGCCATTTTGCAGATCAAACGAAGGAAAGTCAGAGCTTCCCAAAGAAAAATCACCAGTCTCAAAGCGAAAACACTCAGAAGATTGGTTAGAACATGCTTTTGTAGTGAAGAGCTCAAAGCTACCAACAACCACTCCATCTAAGAGAAAAGTAGATAAAAAGAAATGACTCAAGCAAGACAAGTTTGATGAGTGGTGTGATAAGAAGAAACTTAGTAGAAGTTATGTAATTCAACAAGAGAATTTGTTATACTAATGGAAAAAAGGTAACTCAAGCCTTGTTTGGAGGGTTCGAAAGTAAGGTAAGGATGGAGATCCATCTCTACTCGGATGAAGGTAAGTAAACCATGCATTCTGTCGAGCTATCGACGTTAAACATAGTGCTTTTAGGAGGCAACCCAAGTTATTTTTACTTTTTAGCTAGTAAGTTATTTTAGTAGTTTTTTGTTGTTTGTCTTAGCACTTTAACACTTTTATTTTCATTTTAGAATCAAGTTTGCTTTTATGTTACACTATGCATACGGCAGTCCTGCTAACCAATTAACGAGCAAGGATCAAAGGGACAACATCCCCTATGGGGTTTCCAAAGGCAATGCCCTGGAAGCTAAACAAAATTTCAAAATCGGTAAGTGAAACATAATAAGTTTTCCTTTTAGTTTAATCTTGTGCATTAGATTTCTTTAGTTTATTTTTTTCTTCAATTTAGTACTTTTGTTTCTTCAAAAGTATTTTATTTTATTTTTAAATCCATGAATTTGGGCTAATCATACATTAATTAGAATAAAAATATTAAAAGTTAAAAGCAAAAAAAAAAAAAAGGATTGTTCCAAGGTCATAAGATACAGTCGTATCCTAAATCGTATGATTTCTAAGACTGCTTTTGCATGCACCCATAGAATGTTACACGGTCACGAGATACGATCATATATCAAATTATGTCATTACCAGATATACAAAGAGACTGCAAGTACATAATGTTACATGACCACGAGACACGATCGTGTCTTACCCAATATAAAAAAAAAAAAAAAAACACATTAGCCTTGCTCATGGTCATTTCTCCTTGCAAATTTTTTTTCCCTCTCACACCCAACACATTCTTCCCCCCTTATGTCCCTCACATTTTCTTTCACACACAATACATAAACCCACATCAACTTAAGGATCTCTACTACTCTCACTACTTTAAGTATCCAAGTTAAGTTCTTGCTTTCTTTCTTCTTTTTTTTTTTTCCTCTAGTTTCTCTGAAAAAATTACTTAGATTGGATTTTGGTGTTTGTTGGAGTAAGTATAAGTTGAAGCGTTTGCATGTGGTAATCTTTAGAGTGTATTCATGATTTTTGTTTTAAGAAGATGGGTAGTGAACATGAAGAACACAGTCATATTTCTGAATTTGATACTACAATTAGATTTTGAAAGACACAGAGTTATGACATGATCATATTATTTGCAATACATTAGTATAGGCATAGGATTCTTGAATGTTTGAGGTGAAGTGCTAAACTTCAATGCTTTATATGCCTTGTTCTTCATTCTAGCACTCAAGGCTTTAGTGTTTAATCAACATACGAGTGCTATTGATTCATGTTATTGAGTAATTAGGAGTCTAAGCATGCTTGGAATCTCTTTTATAACAATAGTTGTAAGGATTGCATGAAGGATTTCTCAAGAACACAACTACATTTTACATGCATGCCAAGTATTTGGCAAAATTCCTTAATAAGTTATAGTATTTATTTTCCACACTTAGTCATGATTTTTAGTCTATTTCCTTATTCTAATTATAAGGAAGCTCGGTATATTAGAAATTTGACTTAAATCTTGTTTCCTTTTGCAGAGAAACATGGTACCAATAACTAAATTACAAGTTTAGATGAAGGAGTTTACAAGGAGAGTTCAATTGAAGATGTCAATGATAAGGAAGAGGATGAGGATGAGGATGAAATTATGGATGATACCTTTAATTAGAAGGATTGTAGAGTCGATGCCTTATAAATTTAAAGCTCATGTGAAAAAATGCGTTTGATTTAGACTACTTTAAGCTTCATAACTTATAGCTTTTATGTATTCGTGTACTCAAATTTTCAGGAGAGTATCAGTTTTTCTTTCCCATTTTTACATCGTCTTACCCATGACTGTTTTGATTGATAAATTTCCATTATGTGACTTAATTTGTACATTAGGGACAATGTATGGTTTTAACTATAGGGAAGGGGATATAGAAATTTCTAGAAACATTTGGTACTTTGGAGACCATTTTTTCTTTTTTTTTTTTTTTGCATTTGACCCAATTTTATTATTTTATTGACTTGCAATTATTTGGAAATTGATAACTTCCAATGAGCTTAATGTAATTTGAATACTTGATCTTTGATGTTTGATTTATACGATGCCAGAGTTGATAAGTAAAATCTATGTGGAGTGAAGTTAAGGGTTATTTTGCCTAGGATTTTAGAATTTAGGATTAGAGCAATATCACTGGTTAGGAGTTAGTCGTGATTATTTTCAAAGCTTGCATTTGTGTATATTTTTCTAGTAGATGACTTTAGAGCCCTATAATCCTTAGTAAACAAATAAATGAAATTTGTCTTTTAAGAAACCCCAGAAAAGTTAAAATTGTTAGAGGCAGAAAGTGATAAAAAAGGGGGAGTGGCGGCAAAATTGGTAAGAATTCGCCTTGGTCCCTCAGAAGAGCAAGGTTGAATTCCACTACCAATGCTAAAAAAAAAATTAAAAATAAATTGGAATGGATCGATATTGATCCCTTAGAAGAGCAAGGTTCTTTCCCGCTATCAATATAAGGGCTAAGTTGGTATGAATTGCTCTTGATCCCTCAAAAGAGTAAGATCCTTTCCTACTACCAACACAATTGTCCTTGAATAATGTGCTTAATTAAAACATAAATCCAATAAATTTGAAGCCTTCCAACCAAAGCATGAACTAAGGGAATGATTAGAGGATGAGTGGATGCAATATGTGTTTACTCTAAATTATAGCACTTAACGAGATTGAAGAGAGGGTTGTATACATTTTAGTTAAAGTAGGTTAAAATCTTTATGACTCTTTCCTGAATGGCAAGATGTTAAATCTAATCTTGAATACAAGAATCCTTGATTAAATGATCCAATTAAACTTTAATTTACATGGATTAGCTTATGAACTCTAGTACTTTATATCCCTTAAATAATGGAAAAAAGATTAACTATAAGAGTTAAAGAAGTTATTTAACAAAAACTGATTAGATTTGCAAGTTCAATCTTTTCGGGTTAAGTGTAATTTTTGGTCGATTTCCTAGGCAGTAATGGTTTTTAATTTAAGAATTCTTGTCCTAATTTTTCTTTTTTTTATTTGCTTAAGGACAAGAAAATCCTTAAGTGTGGAGAAGTTTGATGAGTTCCTAAATGTACATATTTTATTTAGTGATTTTTGATGATTTTCCTTGATATATGAGTTTATTTTTAGATAATAATACTTAATTGAGTAAAATTTTTGTTTTCTAGGTTTTGAAACAATCTACATAAGAAAATGAAATGATAGAAATAAATTTCACTCAAATCGGAGCTAAAATGAGCAGGTTATGAAAAATTGAAGATTGACATAGTCGAACAACATGACTATGTCATTTCCAAGCGAAATTAGAGCTATCATTTTCATTTATCACAGCCTAGGACACGACCAAAAGACATGATCATGTCATCGGTAGTGTCATTTCCAATTTAAAAAGGGGGAAATGTAAAGCACAATAAGGGATACAACCAAAAGACACGGTAGGCCCTTGGTTATGTCTTTTCCAATCAACCTAATTTTTTAAGCTTTTCATATATAAAGTCTTATTAGGATTTATTTTAAAAAGAACTTGTGTGCATGGCTTTGGGAGAGTTTTTGAAAGCTAATAACAACTAAGAAAGAGAGGAGAAGCGAAGATTTCAAGACTCAATTTTGTTTGGATTTCATGATGATTCTTTCCATTATTTTTCATAGTTTGATTTTAGATTATTATTTTAGGATGGATGGTAAGTAGAATTTTGCTATCGAGGTTTTGTGGAACCTAGATCTATTCATGTGATAGTTTAATTATTTGATTAATTTAGTTCTTTATTCTTTTCTTGATTCAATTATGTTTGCTTTGTGATTTAGATTATTATATCTACAGGTAATAATCTAGAGTTTGATATCTTATAAGAGAATTGAAAGATTTCTTATAAGATTAGATCTAAGCATAGTTAATGAGAATTGTTGAAAGATTAGAGATAATTTGCAAGATTCTTTTGGATTTCAATTTAAAGTATAGAGAATTCATTATTCAATAATGTAATCTTAGGTCATGCTATTTGTTGTTGGTGAATTTTAGGATCAAGGAAAATCCTACAAAAGAGAATGAAATGCTTTGTACCGGGTTCAGTTCAATGTTGCCAGTTCGCTACCTAAGTTATTTGGGTGACTATGTATAAAAGGTATGTGAGTGAAGTGTTATAGAGATCTTACGGAGTTTTCTTTCCCATATTTATAGTTGGCTATCATGTCTAAGGCAGTTGTCGGAATAACTGTTAAGACTTGTGAAAGCTTCTTGATTTGACATCTTTCCTGATATATAGGGAAAGCAAGCGGTTACATAATATAACCATACTTATGATAACTATTCGCACCATAGGCTTGAATTCAAACCAGGAACAGATTTAAGACACTCGGGATAAATGCCATATTGCATCTTTCCAGAGGTATACTGAGAGATTCAGAATATTTGACTTATCGGCGGCTAAATGAACAAGTATACTAGATGAGCGAAAACTGACTATAAACATTTGCTCCTTAACTCCCGTATTCGAGTAGTCAACAAAGGAAGTGGAATATATATATTGCACTTGAAGCTGAGTAGAGGACTAATTCTTTAGATTGATGCCAAGCAAGATAGGAAGTGGGACAGATCACATCCCAGTCAAAAGGTCGTAATTTCTAAACTTCTACCTGTTTGAGAAACCAAAAAACTGGAGGCATGACACCTATCGCTTAAGTCATCATTTTGCTGTAACTTAATAACTGTCAGAAAGTTGTTAGCTATCATATTTCTATCGCTAAACACATGTTAGCAATCCCTGCCATTACCAAATTAACGGATCATTACTATCAAAAGCAAACTTGCAGTTATGAGGATAGATCATCCATATATAAGGTTCCGTTCGTAATTAGATTTCAATTCTCTAGTTGCATCTTAAACTTTCATTCGCTTTCTCGTCTTCAAATTCACATTCTTCGACTTGTGTTACAACTACTCAAGTATGGTTCACAAAGTTGCTCATCAACTTATTCCATCAAATTCCGAGGCAACGAAAACTGAGGCCACTTCCCCCTCCCCCCAAATAAGGAGCGAGGCGGCATGTTCTTCGGGAGGTTTGACAAATAATATGGAGGCAAGGGGGGATAAACTTGCTCGGATTAACAAGCTTCCTATAAATAATTATCCCAAAGATAAGGAAGAGAGGTCTTTAGTAAGATGTCTATACAACACAATAGCATACTCTTGAGACTCTCCTAATAGTACCTCCAGTTTCGTTGACAAAGTTCTTATCATAAAGTACAACTAGTACTAGCGAGATCTTCCTCGAACATGAAACTTGAAGAAGCCAAGAGATGGGGAGAGAGTATGCTACCTAAGGGAGTGCAAGTTTCACATATACCTGAAATATCTAGATTTTGGGCTGCACTTCCCTTTCTAAGCTTTTGTTTGGGGCTTCTTCAACTACTTTAGAGTCGTATCGAGTATGTTCTCACCAAACACATATCGACTTCTGGCAGCTTTTGAGATAATTTGTGAAGAAGTTAAGGTTAGGGATACGCTTCAACTATTTAGGTTTTTCTTCACTATCTAGAGGCAGCCCGATGAATGGTACTTCACCGCTGCAAGGCATGGACGCAAGTTCATAGAGAGGCTAAAATCCAAGATCCACAAGTAACATAACAAATTTGTGTCAATAATGTCTGATGAGAACTTGGATGTAGACTTCTAGACCCAATGGACTAAGCTGATCCGTATAAAAAATATAGATTTGATGTCGAATGATGTAACAACAGCAGCAAGGAAAATTCAAGAGAGGAGGAAGAACAAAATGTTCTTCTAGGATACCGAGAGGATTATATGGCGATATGAAAATGGAGACCCAATCTTTTCTCAAAAAGAAGGTACATTAATGAGTTATTACCATGTCGAGTATAGGCATGAAGAAAGCCGTTCTCAAGACTTGGGGGGAGAATTATAGCCTTTAAGCCATGCTTGACATGAAATATGTAAGTTCATCTTTCTCCCATGTTTATATTAATTTATTTATTCGTATCGCAAATATGGGTGTCAGTGAGGTGAATCATGCCAAGCTACTGGCTCAGGCCAAAGCCAAGAAATCCAATGCTAACAAAAGGGCTACTATCTCAACAACTACCACTTGGCCTGCTATCGCAAAGGAGACTACAAAGGAGGCCATAGCGAAGAAGATAGTAGTGCAAAAGACCTCTCGTCTTGCTAAGAGAGAGTGAGAAGACACTGCCGATCGAGGTTTGTTCAGAGGAGCGTCCATTCAAGACTATTCAAGCTTCTGTTGAGCTGAAGGATGATGAACATCGAAAGACACATCACAGAGAGGAGGATCAAATAGTCTTGCCGCAGAAAGGCTATCGCTAGCAATTGAGGTGGCACCGAATGCTGATAAAAGACCATGGAAAGAATTAGCTGGCCAATTACCTATTAATAAATTTAAGGGTTTCAATGAAAGGGCGAAGGAGGCAATGCGATCGAAATCTCTCAGCATCAGTAGTGCTAAATTCATCCCTAGTAATGAGGTTAGGGAATACTTCATCTGTTGTTAGAGCCACCAAATTTTGGATACAGACTCGGCCTTGGGACATAGGATGAAATCTTTAGCTCTAGTAGAAGTGATTATTCTTCTGAAAGATAAAGATATCGCCAAGAAGGATGTCAACAGGGTCAAAATTTGCAATAAGGCTCATATCGCAGCCAAATTATATGATGTACGTATCCATAAACATCTCTTTTAATATCAAATTCATTGGAGCTATTAACACATTTTCTTTTCTAGATGAGCAATCACATTCTAACGGCTTTAGACGAGGCCAACAAAGAGGAAAAGAAGGTAATATCTTAAGTTTTATCCATGTGTTATGCCCAATCATTCCTAATTATGTTAAATGAATTTACTATAGAGAGTTTAGGATGCATACAATGCATCAAAAGCCCAAACTGCTACTACCGAGAATGCAAGGATAAGGGTGGAGATGGAGGCGAGAAAGCTCTAAGAACTTGCTGTTGAGAAATTGGCACATGACCTCACCGCCGGTGAAATATCTAACCTAAAGGCTAAAATGGAAGAACAGTACAAAAAGTTTGAAAGCCTAAAAGAGGAGATACGGAAGAAGAAAGAAGAGTGTTAAGGCTTAGGCCGAACTATTTGCACAATGAACAATAATGATGATAAGCTCCGGATGCAAATAAAGGAGTTAAAGACCAACTACTCAAACTTATAGAGCCATGCGGTCGAGTTGGAGGAGACACTGAGGAGAGGACTATCGATTGAAGAGGCTCTCGATATAGTCACTCCCATTCGGCAATACAAGAGGCTTCTACAAAAGAAGTTGTTAGAGGGGGTTCAAGCGACAAGTGAAGAGGTCTTAAAGCTTCATCCCCATTATGATCTCTCCTATCTTGACTTTGCTAACATCGATGACAAAGTTAGTAGTATTGATGAAGATGAAGGCAATGAGATAGGTGCCAAGAGTATGAATCAAGGTGACAACGAAGCTCATACCAAGGAAGTTACCCGCTCTAAGAACCATTTGCCAAAGAAGCCCCAACCATTGATTTAAAAATCACTTCTGCTAAATCTAAGGATAGATCATAGGACTTTTATTGTATTGGCACATTGCATTCTTGTACAATTATCAATTGAAATATATTTAAGGCAATGCCAAGTCCTTATGACACTTGTTGAGCAAAAATAGTTAACAAATTTCCAATATGTTTAATTTCACGTACTGCACTTTCACGACGTGTATGGTATACGTATGTTGCTTCATGCTCTTATTCATCAGCATGTTTTATTTCACACACTAGTTGTTACTTAGCATGTTTTATTTCACACGCTATTTGTTTCTTGGCATGTTTTATTTCATACGCCTAACTATCACCTAGCATGTTTTATTTCATACGCCTATCATTTTAAACTATTCGTTAACCATTTGAGGCATGGATTAACCATATTACTCGACTATAAGATTAATTTGTATAGTTCGTTAACCACGTTAGGCTAGAACCTAGGTCAGTTCATTTTCCATACAGCCTAAAACTCACTAATTTGGCAATCATGACAAAAACAAACATAATGAGACTTTAAATATAATTCTCATAAATAAGTATTGCAATTTTACAAACATGTTAGCTGTCACCAAATGAGTGAAGACAGAAATCATCCAACAAATTAATTGAAATAAAATTTCAGATTCTCAGCGTTCCATGCTTGAGGGATGATTGATCCATTTAACCTTTCTAGTCGATAGGTCCCCTCACTAACAACTTCTCGAATCCTGATAGGATCCTCCCAATTCCAAGCTTTCCTTGACTCGCTTACATACCAGTGGCTACTATCTTACAGCAAACAAGATCTCTTGGTTAGAAAACCTTGTACTTCACTTTCTGATTGTAGTACTTTGCTGCTTTATGCTGGTATGCCGTAACCCTGGCTCTTGCAATGTCTCAAATTTCCTCAATAATGTCTAGATTCGCTGTTAGTCCAACTTAATTAAGCATAACATCAAAATTATGCATCCATAGATTTGGTAAGTCTAACTCAATCAGCAACACAGCTTCCATACCGCATGCTAACTTAAATGTGTCTCTCCCATTGCAGTTTTGTGAGTGGTTTTGTATCCCCATAGGGCGTTTGGTAGTTCATCTACTCATCTAGCCCTAACTTGATCTACCTTCCTTCTTAAGCCATATAATATGATCTTATTGACAGCTTTAACTTGTCCATTCATCTAAAGGTGTGTTACTAACGTATAATTGAGGCAAATGCCTTATTTCTCACAAAATGCCTAGAACTTATTGTTGTCAAACTACAGGTTGTTATTTGTGATTATCGTATGAGGAACTCCAAATCTTGATATGATGGAACTGGAGACAAATGCTTCCACCTTATGCTTGGTGATTTTTGCCACTACTACTGCCTCTGCCTCAGCTTCGGCCCATTTGGTAAAATAATCCACGATGATAATGACGAATTATCGCTAAGCGGTAGATTTCAGAAGGGGTCGCAAGATGTCTAACCTCTACTAAGCGAAAGGCCATGGGCTGGTCAAGCTACATAACTCGGTGGCTAGTGCGTTACTCAGCGAATCATGCTTCTGACATTATAGACAGTACTGGACAATGTCCTTCACATCTTCTCTCATAGTTAGCCAATAATAGCCAAGTGGCAAAGCTCAAATGTACAGTGTTTGCACCTTTACGTGGTTACTGCATATGGCACCATGTAGTTCAGATAACTCTAAGCATCTCTTAAGGAAAGGCATTGAAGGTAGGGTTGAGATATGCTACGCTTATATAGCTAACCATCAATCAGCGTATAGTTGGTAGCCTGGTAAGCTAATCTTCAGGCCTCTTTTTTGTCATCAGGAAGAGTACCATCTTTTAGATAATTCACTAGAGAATTCATCCATGATTCTTCTTTCAGGCAAGGAGCTAACTCATAGCTCTGTAAAAGATTGGATAAGCTTTTCTAGAGAAGAAACTTGATAAAAAGTTTCTTACTCAGCTCAAGGAATGCCATACTGGCCAACTTTGACAACTTGTCAGCAGCAGTATTTTTTGCTTCTCGGAATTTTGTGAATGGAGAAAGAAGGGAATTCTTCTACGAGCGTTTGTACCACCAATAGGTACTTTCTCATCTTCTCTTCTCTTACCGCGTAACTTCTGGTGACCTAATTTACCACCAATTGGGAATCAGAAAATACTTCGAGTTTCTCAGCACCAATTTCTTTTGCCAGTCTTAATCCGACAATTAAAGCTTCGTACTCTTCTTCATTGTTACTGGCTAGGAATCCAAATTTCAAAGTGTAATGAACTTTGACATTATAGGGGCTTTGAAGAACTAGGCCTACACCACTTCCTTCTAGTGTTGAAGAACCATCAACATAAAGAAACCAGATAGGTTTCTCAACTATCTCCATACAATCTTCCTCTCTAGTGAATTTAGCTATAAAATCCACTAGTACTTAGGCCTTTACTGTCGTTATAGGTTTATATTATACTCCATGAGTACTAATCTCTAAGGCATATTTTATCATCCTCCCCAAGGAACCAGGCTGCTACAATGGTTGATCGGTGAGGATAATAATATGGTGAGCTTCAAAATGTAGCTTCAACTTTCTAGCTAAGAGAACCACTAGTAATATAAATTTTTCAATCTTTATGTACCAAAGCTCTGGCCCCTACAAACATGACTTACATAATAAACAGTTCAATGATCTTTGTCGTCAATTCAGACCAATATAGAGGAAAATGCTTAGTAGCTGACTGATAGATACAAGTATAAATTGTCTCTAAGAATGGGTATCGAGAGTATCAGGGGTGATGTAAGAAATTCCTTGAGCTCATTGAAAGCTCTTTTGCAATCGTTGGTTCAATTGAATTATTCTAGATTTTTTTAAATTTTAAAGAATTCTTCAAACCAATCTGCACTTCTAGACACGAATCTATTGAGGATGATAATTTGCCTAATGAGTTCCTGTACCTCTTGGACTATACCAGGCGATTTCATATTCCTTATGCTTTTAATCTTTCTTAGATTGGCCTCAATGCCATGTTATGTAACCATATATCGGAGGAATTTCCCTAATGTTGTGCCAAAGATACACTTATATGGGTTGAGTTTCACGCTATATCTTCTCAATGTGGCAAACGTCTCCTCCAAATTAGTGAGATGCTAATCTTCCTTCATGCTCTTTACAATCGTGTCATCTACATATACTTCAATATTCTTATGGATCTAAGATTTGAACATTTTTGTTACTAATCTCTAATATGTGGTACCAACGTTCTTCAGCCCAAAAGGGCATTACCATATAACAGTATGTTCTAAAATTGGTAATAAAAGATGTGTAGACTTCATCTACCTTATCCAACTTAATTTGATCGTAACTAAAGAAAGTGTTCATAAAAGAAAGCAACGCATGTCCTGCAATTACATGTACCATTTGATCGATTTTTAGCAATGGGAAACAATCCTTAAGACAGGCCTTGTTAAGATTCATGAAGTCTATACACATTTACCACTTACCATTAAACTTCTTGACTAGCATACAATTTGCTAGCTTAATCGAATAAGGCCCTTCCAGGATGAATCCTGCCTTCAATAAAGTCTGAACCTCTTCTTCTATTGCTGCTTGTCCCTCTAGTGCAAAATGTCTCTTTTTCTATTGGACTACCTTCATATTCGGGTCAATTTGGAGCTTATATACCATAACTTCTCTTGGAATACCCAGCGTGTCCAAAGGTGACTATGCAAACACGTCAGCATTGGCTTATAAGAAGTCAATCAGACTTTGTCGGGCATTTACTGACAAGGGTTTTCCTATCATTATTGTCTTCCTAGGATCATTTCCAAAAGGAATTTCCTCAGTATCATTCTCGGGATTCTCTATGCTAATTGACTTGCCTTCTGGACAAGTTCCAACTTGAATTACTTCCTCTCATCTCAAAGCCCTTACATATAAGGATGATGCCAATTATTGATCCCCTCTGCATACACCGACCCCTGTGGGGGTAAGGAATATGGCCTTACGATGTGTAGTTGAAGGGACAATGCCCAATAGATGTTGGCATGGCCATCCCATTATCATGTTTGACGATAAGAAAGTCCACTTTGTCCTCTACAACATGTTCGTCATCGCCAATCTGTATCAATGAAGAGATAACTCTGGCTACTTAGACGAGCTGATTATTGAAGGCATAGAGATTATACTTGTAAAATTGTAATCGCGCTTTGATCTTGAACCTCATTTAATCAAAGGTATGCTGAAAAAGGATATCGACTAAACTTCCTGCATCAACAAGAATCTTCTTAACTTCAAAGTTGGCAACTCTAGCATTGATGACGAGCGCATCATCATGCGACCTCTAGATACCCACAAAATCTTCATCTTCAAAAGATATTATATTGTTGATCCTAACCTTTTTTCCATGAATATTGCAAACATAATTCTTAGCGTTCATTGAGTTCAAAGAACTCAATTGGCCTACACTAGGTCCATCGATAAAGGTATTAATTACTCCGTTGGGTGCTCTGCTAGGATTAACATCTCTTGCATCTCTTACAACCATTGCTGGCTGAGTGTCATCGTCATGTTACTTTCGTCTCCTCTAAGACGGTCTTTTGATTCTTTCAACATCATTTACTATAATCTTTTGTAGTTACCCGCATTATATTGCATCTTCAATTGCATTCTTGAACTGAATGCACTCATCTGTATTGTGAACTTTGTCACGGTGGAAATCACAGTACTTGTTTGAATTTCTTCTTGAGGGATTCCCTTGCATTCTTTCCGACTACTGGAGGATACCTCTCTCCCTACGACTTTTGGTGTGAGTCTCATGAGTCTACACGTCTAGTTAATTTATACCATAGAAGTAATTTTAGTTAAATTGCTCTATATTACTTATCTATGGGCCTAGTGGTAACGTATAGTGGAAGGAGGCTTGTGTATCGTATGAAAAGCCTACAATCAGCAAGAGGGTTGATAATAGACCTTTATAAAGTACACGGCAACCTACCATGACAACAATACTGTTCAGTCGTGATAGCACTGACTTAGGAACTGCATATGACTCAGAATTATGCCTCATGTAGTAAGGGTTTTGAGATAATTAACCAACCCAAACCAAAATTCGGGTTCTAGACCTTAGGTTTTATTTCATTTACGCTACTGTGCTTAAGCCAAAACAAAATTGTAAATATATATATTTATATTCATATATACTTTTTTTACTGAATAACAAATCATACTTTTAAAATCCCAAGTCTAGCGATGTGGTAGCCTCCACAATCTACAAACACACACCCTAAGCAAAAGCTATAAGACGTGGCCCCTCGCTGATGATTAGCATCTCCCAGAACCTAGTAAGCCCATCAACTAGGATAAAGACTCAATATAAATGATGACATAACTAGTGCCCAATGCTACAGGAGGCTCGTCCTCCTATGAGCCCCTCCCCATCTTCTGCGTGAAGTAGCATTCGATGTTATCCGTATGCATATGGGGAATGCATGATTCATCTTATTTCTTAATCATATAATTCGTTAATCTAATTTTTCAAGGTGATCATACAATTTCATTCTATACACTTGCAAGTACAATTTATCACAATAATTCCCATTATTATATAATTAACAAGCCATGGCATTCATCTACAAATTCAAACACATACATTTCCCATATCCCACAAACATCCAAATTTATATATATATAAGCTTAGGTGCATCTATTCTACAAGCAAAATCAAGTAAAGAGTCATCGGAAATTTACTCACTCCGCCATGCAGTTAGTCAAAGTAATCCAGGGCCAAATCATCTCCATACACGATGTCCCTTGATCATTGAAATCATAATACTATAAGGAATTGATATAAACTTAGGATACTAAGCTAAAATCCCTTAAGTTGTACTCTTGACTAGTTTTCGTATCTTTTCTCGATTTTTACTTAAAAGTTCAATCGCATGTAACTTTTTCATTTTAAATTCAATTTTTATGATCTTATAGTCAATCTTCATCATTTCCAAGTGTACTTTAGCATGGTGAGGTTAGATTTTCGAAATGAAGCATGCAAATCAATTAATGGGCCAGAACAGTAGCAATCCTCATGTTTTGTAGTGCTTTTGGGCCTTGTTTGGTAACTAGGCTTTTTGGTAACTTGAGAAAACCTTTGGGCTTAGTTTTAAGATTTTATCCTAAGCTCAAAATACTCCTTGAAATTAAATTTACAACTTTGAATTATACTCCTAAGGCTAACAACCACTTCATGGGCTCTTTAGTGGGCTTAAGTTGTCAAATAGGCTTATTTTTTATTCAAACTAAAGTTAGTGACATTGTTGGGCTTATGGAGTCTTAGGTGGACTTCTTGTGGGCTTCAAAAAAACCTTTATTAATATTTTAAAGTGCTGGTCAGAATTTTAATGAAGGCCCAACTTAAAGTTCTAGGCTCGTTTTGAGAGTTCTAGGCTTGGTTTTGAGTTATAGGCTTTGTATACTTGCTACACTTGCTTTGGTTGATCTTTCCACTTTATTCACTTACTTTTATCATATTTTTAAGTGTCTTTTAAGGATGTTCCAGATCTGGTCGGTTTATATATAAGGGTTTCCAACCTGGTTTTTCAACTTGTTTCATCATTTCCTTAAGTTTAGGTGTTAGATCATAAATTAAAACTATTTGTATTCAAATCTTAACTTGACTTTGCTTCCGTGGGATGATTCTTTAGCTCATGCTTTACACAAATATAGAAGATCTCACACCTATTATGACTTCCATATCATAGCTCATGTCATATAAAGTTGGTTTCTTCATAAAACTTCATGTGATGAATTTTTCCTTAACTTAAGTCTAGATTTGAGTATGTTTAGCTTAATGGAAATAAAATCAACATCCAAATGATCCTTGAATCCTCACGTCCAGCATGCTCTTCTTCCATTCAAGTTCTTGTTTCAAGATATTTTCAACTTAAAATCTTCCATTCAAAATGTTAAATAAGTATTTTTACAAAACACCAACTTTACATGCTCATATCTCAACTTCATGCATAGGTTTCATGAGTTTGTTTCTTAGGATGGTCTTTAGTGTTATAACAACTTACAATCATACTCATATTTTCAAGAAATCAAAGTCTCCTAACATAAACACTAACCCACTAATCACAAGAAACACTTACTCATCCTTAAAGAAACATATGGTGGTTGTGCACAAAAGTTCCACTTACGCTTTCAACTTTGCTTCCTCCTTTTATACCCTTTTGGAAACCCAAGTTATTTGATCCTTTGAAGTGGGGTTTATGGAAGTTTCTAATGGATCTAAAGGAGCTTATATGTTGGAAGAAAATGACACAAGAAAAGAAAATGGAAGTATCGTGAGTGAAGCTTGGACGTGGCGACCAAATGAGGGATTTTGTGGGGTATGGTTGTTTCCTCTTTTATGTTTGTTTCAAGTGAGAGAAAGAGGAAGTGAAAATGAAATTGAAAGTGAGAGAAATGAGGGAAAGAGTATCTGGTTGGGAATGGGGGGAAATGTGTATTTAAGATGTCTCAAAATTGTTGTCTTGTAGCTTACATAAAGGTCAACAATTGCAACTATTGATGATGCAAGCATTAAGGAGTGAATAGTAGTATGTAAGAGAAAGTGATTAACGAGTGAAAGACAAGAGCATGGCCCCCTGCTTCTTCTTGTTCAAACTTGCTATGGAGTGTCCTTTGGGGTCATGGAATTGTCTTGTCTCATTTAATGAAGTTAAGTATGTGAAATCTTGTGAAAAATTATCCATATGTAATATAAGTAAAGGGGTGATAAGGAAAATGTCTTATCACTAGATTTTGATAAGTTATCAATTGATAAATGATTCCAACTTTCAATTGATAAGTCATCTAAGGTGATTGGTTGGTCTACTAATTTATATGTAAGGCTTAGACATGAAGATAAGGACATGGTCTGATAGGAAATTATTTTAAGATTTTCATCTTACATTGTTTTGTACTTTATGATTCGATTCTTATAAAATTGTGAAATTTTCTAAAGTTGAATGAAATTATTCAAATTAAATTATCGATTAGTCACTTAGGGTCAAAAGTCCCTAATTGTTTTAGGGTTTAGGGTCTTAGGTGAGTTTAGAGCTCGTAGTTCTTTAAGCTCAAGTTTTATCGATAATTGGTTTTTGAATTGGAAAATTTTGATTTTTTTTTTAAATGTAAACTTAAGTCCTTAGTTTCATTGATCCTTAGGAACATTTGGACAGTACTCTTAATCAAATCATAGGCCTACTAAAAGTAGGGTTTACAACTGCATGCGTTGTTTGGTATACTGATTGTTCATGCATTCGTATGATTATGCATCTAATAAATTTCTGCCATGTGGTACTCATGAGACTCTTCATCTGACTAAGCTTAAGCTTACACCTCAATAGATTTCTTTTTATGCAGGAAAATCTCTCTACTAATCCAGGCTGAGGTATGCCCATGGTAAGTCTCGTGTAAGGACAGGTTGAAGCGATCAAAAAGCAAAGAGGACATTTTGTAATAGATTTATAGATAACTTTTGTATTTTAGTTTATAACATAGATTAAAATTTCTAATGCAATTCCCTTATGAACTGCATTTATTTGTAACATTCTTTTGGTGTGGGTCTCATTAGTCTACACGTCTAGTTAATTTATACCATAGAAGTAATTTTAGTTAATTGCTCTATATTACTTATCTATAGGCCTAGTGATAACGTATAGTAGAAGAAGCCTTATGTGTCTTATGAAAGGCCTGTGATCAACAAGGGGGTTGATAGTAAACCTCTATACAGTATATGGCAACCTACCACGACGACGATACTGTTGGGTCGTGATAGGTCTAAGTGGTATCAGAGCGTTAAGTTTAAGCTAATAATAAAGTAAGTAAAACTAGACCCTAAATGCTAGGAATCCCCTACCAAGTGAGTAAGAGTGGGGTGGAATCGGGTTAGGATCGTTAAGATATCAAATAAGTAATAAAACTTTCCTAAAAGAACGCATAATCTTTAACAAATTTTTATGGTTGATCAGGAGAACGCCAGCAAGGTTCGTCGGAACCTTGTGCTTTTGATAATGCATGAAGGGGAAACTCTTGTCGAGTATTGACAAAGACTCTAGATCTTATGTGAGGATATGGTCCTAGTAGGAACGCCATGTAGGCTAAGGGATTTATAGACATCCTAAAAGGTAGGATTGAGCCTCTATTGGAGAGTGCGCTATAGAGATATACTAATCTAGACACATGAACCTGTTTTATCCAACATGGAGTTGACCTACATTATGGAAAGGGAAGAAGGGGCCGATATTGAAGCTGAAATAATATTCTTGGTATAAGATGGCTGCCTTTAGCTTCTAGCACTGCCTTCAACTAGGCTAAGGTTATGCCTTAGTGTGTGACCTAAGGGCTGACCACCCTCGAGTGGTTTAGATAGATGAACAAAATGGAATACCTCCACTAGTAACCCCTACCAATATTTACTTTCCTTATGTAAAGCAAGATATCATTAGCATCTACCCTGATGCCCTTGAATTTGAAGAGAACATAGACATTTTACCTCTTTTTCCAAGAGAATACCGAGTGAAAGTGCTGCCCAAGCCGGAACCATGTGAATTTCTATTGCCCTAAGAGTTGTACCAGGTAGTTTACCGCCCAAGGTCACCACCTAGTCCAGATGAAGGAACCTCATCTCTATTCCTAAGAAGGAGGCTTTGACAAGCAAGCTAGTTAAATGATGATGAAGCCGGACCTCCTACGAAGCATGATTAGTCAAGGGCAACTTGAACTTCCAAAGTGTTTCCAGCGTTATTATTATGATGTTAATGTTATTGTGTAGTCAAGTTCATCTATATCATGTTGTGTGTACTTTCTGATTTATGGTTGTATTGAATTTTGATTCCAATAATTGTAGGAAACATGTATAACTTCAAAAGGATGTGTATTCGAACTCTACCTATGTTTGGAGAATTAATAAAAAGGACTTCTTATGCGTGTTTTATTCTACTTAATCTTGTTCTAATGATACAAATAAGGGGAAGTGTCTTATAATGGATAAATTGAATCAAGATGATATGGTCCCAAGTCTTAAAATTGAATTGTTGAACAAAGTTGTAAATTGAGTTAAATTGAACATAACCCTAAAAACCTTATTTTTAGCCAACATAGGCGTGGGAGACAACCTCCTAGAGAGAAAGTGCCACCGAAGCAACATCAGGAATAAGATATATCGGTTGATAGGACTGGAGAGATCTTAATGGCTATACAAGCAAACAACGCTTTGCTAAGGACTTTTCTAAAGAGAAACCAAGCACCTCTACCACCATCACCACAGGAGCAAGTCCCTTAGATGTCTGTGCCACCACCTATGGCTATGGAGGGCCAATTAGCAACCGCACCACCACTGCCTCCACCACCGCCGATAGGGTTAGCAATAGACCCTTACCCAATTCATCATGAGCCTCAACCGCCGAGGTACCTATTGCCAAAATTTCTGAACTACAATAGATATTTCGATGGGAATGCAAGCTGGCCTGATGAGGCCAAAGATTGACTAATGAAGGTTGAGACATCTTTTGAGGTTTTTGAAGTGCCACACCACTTGAGAATGACCTACGACACTTATCTGCTCCATCTGAGAGCGAAGACTTGTTGGGAAACTACGAGAGGGAATCTACAATAACCCATCACATGGGGGGATTTTCGAGAGGAATTTTTGAGGCACTACTTCCCCCAGAGTTTGCAAGTAAAGTACAATGATGAGTTGTTCGGAATTAGAAGAGGAAACCGCACTCTTGAGCAATATGAAGTAGACTTTACTTGATTACTCCAGTTTGTTCCACCTGAGTACCATGACAATGATTGGATGAAGAAGCAAATTTTTGTGAGGAGACTGGACCTCGAGTTAAAAAGGAAGGTTTTAGAGTTTCAACCAAGGACCTTCAATGAAGCAGTTGAGAAGGCTAAAGTATTGGAAACAGCAAAAAAACAGGGAGAAGAAATGTTAAAGCAAAAAGTTACTGTTTTTGGAAAAAGACCATTGGAAGGACCAAGAAGCTCAAGTTCCAAGGTGAGGAAAATTTTAAGACCTCATATGGTGATCTAAAAGAAGAACGAAAATGGAAAAGTTATATGTTGGAAGTATAAAGGGAATCACTATCTACAAGAATGTGCTCAACTCTAAAACAAGTGTTATTTTTGTGGAGATGGAAACCATGTAGTAGCAGATTGTCTAAAGAAGACTGCCACAACTTCTTTCATCTCAAACAACTAAGATACTTTACTAACAACTATCCTCGGCACTAAAATGCCATAGTACAGACTGTAGGATGCCCCGGGATGGGGAGAATTGTTGGAGGAAATGGGCAGAGACCCGAAGCTGTAAATGCCACAAGAGTTTACAATCTGGAAGGAAGATGGGATTATGAGGAATACCCTGAGGAGGAAGTCATCTACTATGAGGAGGTAGAAGATGTTGTAGATATAGAGTTGGTTATAGGTATGTTACTAGAACTTTTTAGTTGAGTCATATTATGAGAAGTACGTTTTGGTATGAAAAGACTAAAAGTATTTAACTTAGTAACAAAAATTTTAAAGCTCAATAATTATACCTTGTGAAAACTTCACCTTAAATCCAATTCAGGGGATGTTGATATAAAGGAACATTCAGTGTACACTTTGTTTGACACCAGAGTGACTCATTCATTCGTTGCTCCCAAAGTATTAAAAAGAGTTAAATTGCTTGTGACCGTCATCGAATCAAGTTTCAGTGTACAAACTCCTATAGGAAGTGTGGTTACTATAAAGGAAATAGTGAAGAAATGCTCATTCAGCATATAAGGCCATGAGAGTATGACGGATCTTATCATTCTCAATCTAGGCAAGTACGAGATGATTATGGGTATAACTGGATGACATCATGTGGAGCTACAGTTGACTACAAGAAGAAGAAAGTGTACTTTAAGGACTTAAAAGGATCCAAGGTGGAATTTCAAGGAGAATTGACGGTAGTGGGAAAACATGAGCTAAGCTCCTTTGAGTTAATGTCAGGAACAAGTTGGATGAACACGATTGAGGTTGAATCAGAAAAGTGAAGGATAAAAGATATCCAAGTAGTGAACGAATTCCCTAATGTGTTTCTAAAAGAGCTACCAGGATTACCACCTAAGAGGGAGATTAATTTCGCCATTGATTTAATGGCTGGAACCGAACCAATTTCTAAGGCTCCTTATAGGATGGCTCTAATAGAGTTAAAAGAACTAAAGAAGCAACTCTGGGAGTTATTGGACCAAGGTTTTATTAGACCAAGTGTCTCACCTTGGGGAGCACCTGTCTTGTTTGTCAAAAAGAAAGATGGTTCTCTTAGACTCTGTATTGACTACAGGGAGTTGAACCGAGTTACTATAAAGAACAAGTATCCCTTACCCCGCATCGACCATTTGTTCGATCAATTATAGGGCAAAAGTGTGTTTACTTGTATTGATCTAAGATCGGGTTATCACCAATTGAGGATCAAACCAGAGGATGTGCCTAAGACAGCATATAGAATGAGATATGGACACTACAAATTTTTAGTGATGCCATTTGGATTGACTACTGTGCCGGCAATATTCATGGATTTCATGAACAGAGTGTTTAGATCATATTTGGACAAATGCGTAATTATGTTCATTGACGACATCTTGGTATACTCGTCAACCCTAGAACAACATCAAGAACACTTGAGGTTAGTGTTGCAAACCTTAAGGGAATACAAACTATACACCAAGTTATCTAAGTGTGATTTTTGGTTGAGAGAGATATCCTTTTTAAGACATGTTATTTCAAGAGAAAGCATAAAAGTGGACTCAAAAAAGATAAGACTATCACCGATTGGAAAAGACTTGAAAATGTCACAGAAGTGCGAAGTTTTCTTGGTTTAGCTGGATATTTTCGGAAATTTGTGAAGGACTTTTCAAAGATTGCTAAACCACTTACTCAACTAACTCAAAAGAATGAAAAATTTATATGTAGTGAGAAAAGAGAAGAAAGTTTCTAAGAGTTGAAGAACCGTTTAATTTTAACACCGGTTTTAGTCTTACCCAACAATAAGGAACCTATTTCGATGTATAGTAATGCTTCTAAGAATGGTTTAGGGTGCGAGCTAATGCAAAATGGAAAAGTGATTGCTTGTGCTTCACAACAATTGCGACTGCACGAGCAAAATTACCCTACTCACAACCTGGAGTTAGCAGCTATAGTCTTTGCACTAAAGCTATGGAGACATTACTTGTATGGTGTCAAGTGTGAAATTTTCACTGACCATAAGAGCTTAAAATATCTATTCACTCAAAAGGAGTTGAACATAGACAACAACGGTGGTTAGAGTTGATAAAGGACTATGATCTCAACATCAACTACTACCTTAGAAAAGTAAATGTCGTAGTTGATGCTTTATGCCGAAAGAATCATGCTGAAGTTGCATCTCTGCTTACTTAACAAAGAGAATTGATTAAAGAGTTTGAGAGAATGAACTTAGAATTCGCATGGCATGAAGCAAATGCCAAGTTGTCAAACTTAGTCCTTGAACCAACATTGCAAGAAAGAATCCGAGAAGCACAACAAGAGGATCCTACTTTGCAACACGTAAGGGAGCAAATGGTACTGGGAAGGTATACAAACTTTAGTCAAGATGAGGACGGAATGATTTGAATGAAGGGACATCTATGCGTACCTGATAATCTTGAGCTAAGAAAAGAGATCTTAAGGGAAGCCTACTATTCTAGATATACTGTATACCCTGGAGGAACTAAGATGTACCAGGATCTCAAAAAGAATTTTTGGTGGAGTGGGATGAAACAGGATGTACCAAATTTTGTGCTCAAATGTGATACCTGCAAAAGAGTTAAGGCTAAGCATCAAAGACCAGGAGGATTGTTACAACCGTTGTCCATTCCTGAATGGACATGGGACCAAATCACTATGGACTTCATGTATGGGTTACCCAAAACGGCAACAAGCCATGATGCTATATGAGTGGTAATGGATTAACTCATAAAGTCAGCACACTTTCTACCCATCAACATGACTTATCCCCTAGAAAAGTTAGGCTCGAATATATCTAAGGGAGATAGTACATTTGCATAAAGTGCTTGCTAGAATAGTTTTCGACAGAGATCCAAGGTTTTTATCTAATTTTTGGGGAATTTTACAAAAAGTGTTGGGAACAAACTTAAAGTTCAGTACAGCTTATCACCCCCAAACAAATGGATAATCTAAGAGAACAATTCAGACCTTAGAAGACATGCTTCGAGCTTGTATTATGGAGTTTAAAGGAAATTGGGACGCTCACTTACCATTGGTTGAGTTTGCATATAATAACAGTTTCCATTCATCTATTTAGATGCTACCGTATGAAGCTTTGTATGGGAGGAGATGCCGATCCCCACTATTCTGGGATGATGTGGAAAAGGCAGCTTTAGGACCAGATTTGGTGCAAGAGGCAGTTCAAAAGGTAGCTATCATTAAAAACCGAATGAAAGAAGCCCAAGATAAACAAAAGAGTTGGGCAAGCTTAAAAAGAAGGGAATTGGAGTTCGATGTAGGAGATCATGTATTCTTGAAGGTAAGTCCGATAAAGAGCATACATTAAGTGAGAACTCAAGGGAAATTAAGCCCCAAGTACATTAGACCCTTTGAGATCCTTGAGCAAGTAGGAAACCTCACGTACTACTTAGCGTTGCCACCAAACTTGGCTGGAATATATAATATGTTTCACGTATCGGTGCTAAGGAGACATGTACCTGACCCTAATAACGTAACTGAACTAGAGCTGATACAACTTAAAGGAAATCTAACATATGAAGAACACCCGATTTAGATCACTGATAGTAAAGTTCAAAAATTTAGGAACAAGGAAATAAGATATGTCAAACTACTTTGGAGAAGCCATGAAAAGGAAGAGGCCACTTAAGAAGCCAAGGAAGAAGTAAAGCAAAAGTACCCCCAATTGTTTGAAGTTCCAGATACATCTTTAAGTTTTGAGGACAAAACTTATTTTAAGGGGGGAAGGATGTAAACCCTACTTTTAATGGGCGTATGATTTGATTAAGAGTATTATCCAAATGTTCCTAAGGTTCAACGAAACTAAGGACTTAAGTTTACATTTAAAAACAAATCAAATTTTTCCAATTCAAGAACTAATTATCGATAAAACCTAAGCTTGAAGAACTACGAGCTCTAAACTCACCTAAGACCCTAAACCTTAAAACAATTAGGGACTTTTGACCTTAAGTGACTAATCGATAATTTAATTTGAATAATTTCATTCAACTTTAGAAAATTTCACAATTTTATAAGAATTGAATCATAAAGTACAAAATAATGCAAGATGAAAATCCTAAAACAATTTCCTATAAGACCATGTTCTTATCTTCATGTCTAAGCCTTACATATAAATAAGTAGACCAACCAATCACCTTAAATGACTTATCAATTAAAAGTTGGAATCATTTACCAATTGATAACTTATCAAAATCTAGTAATAAGACATTTTCCTTATCACCCCCTCACTTATACTACATATGAACAATTTTTCACAAGATTTCATATGCTTAACTTGTAAACACCTAAAATTTTCGATTTAGCTTTTGAAATGAACTCAACTATGTTAGACAATTTAGGAGTTGACAAAACTAATGAAAGTGAAAGCCCTAAAAGAACTAATCAATCGCATAAGAAACTTTTCTACCTTAAATGTATCTAAACACTAAAGATTTCATTCAAAAGTGATGAAAACCCTAAAATGATCACCTTAGAGACATATGTGCA
Source organism: Lumnitzera racemosa (assembly GCA_024138005.1). Lineage (NCBI taxonomy): Eukaryota > Viridiplantae > Streptophyta > Magnoliopsida > Myrtales > Combretaceae > Lumnitzera > Lumnitzera racemosa. The sequence goes on along the minus strand of JAMXBC010000002.1, from coordinate 66,944,408 downwards.
CTAATTCATCATAATATACCCTAAAACCCTAATTGATAATATAAACCTCATATTTTTCCAAATCATTAGTAAAAGGTTAGAGATGACTTTCAATCACGCATATATGTTTTGAATTCTCGAGTAGTCCTTTAGAAACTAAGATAATAAATCATATATTACATTTATCTCTTAAGTATATGATTAAGATAGTATTACTTAGAGTTAGGAATATAGTTGAAGATTAGGCTAAATGTAGTGAACGTTAAGACCCTAATTAGTACTTTTCATACTAGTTATACTAAGTAGTTTACCAAATGATGAATATAGGCTATAAATACCTAAAGTAAGACCTCATCATCTATTTTTACTAATCAGTTCACCAAATATCTCATTTCCTTAATTTATCCCTTAATTTTCCTTAATTACTACATTATGTGTACAAAATGGCATATGCTTAAGGAAAGTTGACCAAGTCAACACATGTTGACCAAGGTCAAAAGGTTGACTAAGTCAACACATGTTGACTAAAGTCAACAAAAGACACTAATGCATAAGAAAAATATCTAACCATCTAATGATTTCTTTCCTTTTCTTTTCTTTTGGTTTTTCTTTTCCTCCCTCCTCCTTAATTTCCGTCCATCCATTTCCCTTCTAGACCCCACCATTCTCTTCCTTCCATAATCAAAACAAAACAAAAAGAAACAAGGTAAAATCCCCTCTATTGCCATAAACTTCTCCTCCTCTTTCACTTTCAAAACTTTCCTCTTTGTCTCCATAATTCCAACACAAATTAAGGTATGTGATCATATTACCTTATGTTGCTTTATATTACTCATTAGTTAGGTAATTAGGTAGATTAGATAAGTAGATATATGTTATGTGTGATCTTGAAGAATAGGACATAAAGTTTCCATCTTTAAGTATAGAAAAATAGGAATCATGAAGTAGAGGAAAGGAATACATGTATATATGCCCTTAAGTATGTATACATAAGAATATACTAAAAGAATACAAGTATGGAGATCTTTGTACATGAGTATTTACTATGTACATAACCTAAACTAAGACTAATCCTAACTATACATACCTATACTATACTAAATATACACTTAGAAACACAAAAGAATGAAATTAGGAAGGTTTTCTTAAGAGGAAAATTAGGCATACGAAATTGTACAAAAATACGTATTTGACCGTATAGGTATAAGAGTATGTATACAAGTATAAATACGGTATAAGTATAAGTATATGTATAAGTATACTAGTATACATATAAGTATAGTAAAGGTATATGTACATAAGCTTTTTAGATATTACATAATCTTTTTAGATATTACATAATCATGAGATAAGGCATATGTAATCAAATGATGAAGTAAGCAATAAAGTAATTAAAAGATGACATAAGCCATGATATAAGCAAATAATGATATAAGCGATGACATAAGCATAGTTTTACAAAATAAGAAATAAGAAGAGTGTATAATAATTAGATATATAAATTAGTAAACCCTAATACACTTCCTAAGTTAGATTACACTTAATTAAGTACATGAATTAGCAATAGCAAAGTAAAATTCTCTAAGTATAAGAATTTAAGCGTTAACTAAAACATTAAGTATAAACAAAGGATATAAATATAAGCAATAAGAATAATTAAGTTTTCATAATTAAAATTTCTATAAATTTAGTCCATATCATAAACACGGGTCTTAACATCCAAAACGAACATCACCGTGTGAACGTACGTCTAAAAACAATGAAAAACAACTATAAATTCATAAATATTAGAAATGGAATGAAAAAGTTATGTACAATTAATAATAAAGTCTAACCGGATAAAAGTTGATAGTAATTTAAGTAGAATTAGGTAAATAGATATTTAGAATTATTAGTTAATTCAATTACTTACTAGCGTTATCATATCGTAATGATTAGGTGATCCCGAGGTAAGTGAGGATCTCCCGATCGATTACTACGATTAAGGCAAATTGCCATGGCCGAGTGAGTATTTACCCTATGATTCCATACTTATTTGTGGTTATAGATAGTGGACTTAAATATTATTGTTAATTGATTACTGTGTGGGGTTTGGGAAACACTTTTGTATGATATTGTGTATTGAATTGTGAAATTACCTTAAGTACAGATAATGCTTTGTTTGTTGTATGGTAGTATAAAAAATGATTGTGTGTACTATTGGATGGTCACAGCATAATTTGAACTTAATTATACTCGACTTATAAAAAGAAACTAGAACATGCACTGACATGCATCGCATAAACACAATTCTGACCGTCACATCACACAAAGGTAAAGCGAGGCCATTCTAAGGTTGTTATTATTAATTTATTGGTTCTGTATGGTGTACTCATACATAATGACCTTACCCTGGCCTGCGGGAACATTAGGCATTGGAGGCACCAACCGCCTGACTAAGGGTTAAGTCTAAAGGCCTCCGTTTAGGGTTAAGTATAGATTACGGGGACCCACTTACGATTATACTAGAACTTGGTTTTTATAAAAATAAAAAAATTATTTGATTTGAGTACGGAACATAGAGTTCCGTAGTAAAGTAAGTTCTAGTATAATACCCAGATTTGATTGGTGCCGTATATACTCCAGCCCTGACTTCAGAAGCCGTTAAATCTGAGTTACATATATGAACTCGTTAATTATACGTATTGTTTGGCATTCTTCTTGATCATTCATTCATATGCGTGAATATAATGTATTTATAACTTACTTGTGGTGTAGCTGAGGGTTTTGCTCACTAAGCTTAGGCTTACACCCCCTTAGACTTTTGCTACAGGATAGTTTGTTCGTAGAGGCTGGTCGAAGGATGCTACAGGTTAGCTTAGGGACTTGGGCAAGAGGGAACTGTCCTATATATTAAGAGAGAACAGTTTATATAGACTCTTACTCATGTTTTTTTTGTTTTTATTAGTATTATAGACTTAGATATACTAAAGTGCTGTGTATTGAAGCTTTGTAGTACAAATTTTATGTAAATATGTTTGTGTAAAGATATCATGTGAATCTATATGTTCTTGGGAAACTAGTGGTTATAGAACCTTATATATTGTGTGAAGAGTTCTTAATTGGAAGGGTAACCAATCAGGGGTTCAACGTATAGTATACGGCGTCTACCACGACTAGGTCGTCCTTAATTCGTGACATAACTTCATTAAATAAGACAAGACAATTCCATGACCCCAAAGGACACTCTATGGCTGATTTAAACAAGAAGAAGAGGGCTATCATGCTCTTATCTTTCACCCATCAATCACTTTCTCTTACACACCACTATTCACTCCTTAATGCTTACATCATCAACAGTTGCAATTGTTAACTTTTGTGTAAGCTACAAGATAACAATTTCAAGACATCTTAAACACACATTCTTCCCTCCCCCCCCCCCCCCCCCCCCCCGCCCTGGCGTTCCCAACTGGCCACTCTTTCCCTCATTTCTCTCACTTTCAATTTCATTTTCACTTCCTCTTTCTCTCACTTGAAACAAACATAAAAGAGGAAACAACCTTTCCTCAAAAAATCCCTCATTTGGCCGCCACTTCCAAGCTCCCTTTATGATACTTCCATTTTCTTTTCTTGTATCATTTTCTTCTAGCATCTAAGCTCCTTTAGAACCTTCCAAAAACCCTACTCCAAAAGATCAAACAACTCAGGTTTCCACAAGGGTGCAAAAGAAGGAAGCAAAGTTAAAAGCTTAAGTAGAACCTTTGTACACAACCACTATATTTTGCTTTAAAGACGAGTAAGTGTTTCTTGTGATTAGTGGGTTAGTGTTCATGTTAGGAGACTTTGATTTCTTGATGATATGAGTATAATCGTAAGTTGTTATAACACCAAAGACCATCTTAAGAAACAAACTCATGAAACCCACGCATGAAGTTGAGATATGAGCATGTAAAGTTGATGTTTTGTAAAGATACTTGTTTAACACTCTGAATGGAAGATTTTAAGTTGAGAAAATCTTGAAACAAGAACTTGAATGAAAGATGAACATGCTGGACATGAGGATTCAAGGATCATTTGAATGTTGATTTTATTTCCATTAAGTTAAACATACTCAAATCTAGACTTAAGTTAATGAAAAATTCATCATATAAAGTTTTATAAAAAAACCAACTTTGTATGACATAAGCTATGATATGGAAGTTGTAATAAGTGTGAGATCTTCTATTTTTTGTGTAAAGCATGAGCTAAAGAATTGTCCCACGGAAGCAAAGTAAATTTAAGATTTTAATACAAATAGTTTAAGTTCATAATCTAACACCTAAACTTAAGAAAATGATAAAACAAGTTAAAAAACCAGGTTGGAGGCCCTTATATATAAACAGACCAGATCTAAAGCATCCTTAAAAGATACTTAAAAATATGATAAAATTAAGTGAACAAGCCTAGAACTCTCAAAGCCTAAAACTCAAAACCGAGCTTAAAACTGTCAAAACCAAGCCTAAAACTCTCAAAATAAGCCTAGAACTCTTAGTTGAGCCTTCATTGAAATTCTGACCAGCACTTTAAAATATTAATAAAGGTTTTTTTGAAGCCTACAAGAAGTCCACCTAAGACTTCATAAGCCCAACAAAGTCACTAATTTTAGTTTGAACCAAAAACAAGCCCATTTGACAACTTAAGCCTGCTAAATAGCCCATGAAGTGGTTGTTAGCCTTAGGAGTATAAATCCAAGTTGTAAATCTGATCTCAAGGAGTATTTTGAGCTTAAGATAAAATATTAAGACCAAGCCTAAAGGATTTCTCAAGTTACTAAAAAGCCTATTTACCAAACAAGGCCTAAAAGCACTATAAAACATGAAGATGGCTATTGTTTTAGCCCATAGATAGATTTGTATGCCTTATTTCGAAAATCTAACCTCACCACATTAAAGTACACTTGGAAACAATGAAAATTGACTATAAGATCATAAAAATCGAATTTAAAATGAAAAAGTTATACGCGATTGAACTTTTTAGTAAAAACTAAGAAAAGATACGAAAACTAGTCAAGAGTATAACTTAAGGAATTTTAGCTTAGCATCCTAAGTTTATATCAATTCCTTATAGTATTATGATTTCAATGATCAAGGGACACCGCGTACGTAGATGCTTTGCCCTCGTATTACTTTGACTGACCGCATGGTGGAATGAGTAAATTCTTCATGACACTTTACTTGATTTTGCTTGTAGAATAAATACACCTAAACTTATATATATAAATTTATATGCTTGTGGGATTTGGGAAATGCATGTGTATGAATTTGTGGATGAATGCCATGGCTTGTTAATTATATAATAATGGGAATTATTGTGATAAATTGTACCTGCAAGTGTATGGAATGAAATTGTCTTATCACCTTGAAAAATTAGATTAACGAACTATATGATTGAGAAATAAGATGAATCATGGATTCCCCATATTGCATATGAATAATACCGACTACCGCTTCACGCAGAAGATAGGAAGGGACTCACAGGAGGGACTCACAGGAAGATGAGCCTCCTGCAAGATTGGGCACTAGCTATGTCATCATTTATATTGAGTCTCTATCCTAAGCTGATGGGCTTACTAGGTGTTGGGAGACGCCAAGCATCGGCGAGGGGCCACGTCTTGTAGCTTCTGCTTAGGATATGTGTTTGTAGATTGCGGAGGCCACCATACCGCTAGACTTGGGATTTTAAAAGTATAATTTGTTATTCAGTAAAAAAAGTATATACGAATATAAATATATATATTTATAGTTTCGTTTTGGCTTAAGCACAGTAATGCAAATAAAATAAACCCAAGGTTTAGAACCTAGATTTTAGTTTGGGTCGGTCAATTATCTCCAAACCTCGACTATAGGGGGGCATATATCTGAGTCGTATCCAGTTCCTAAGTCACTGCATATGTTGTTTGGCATACTAATTGTTCATGCATTCATATAATTGTGCATCTAATAAATTTCTGCCATATGGTACTGATAAGGGTATTTATCTCACTAAGATTAAGCCTACACCCTGATAGATTTCTTTTGATGTAGAATATCTTCGCTAATCCGAGCCGAGGTATGCCCGTGGTAAGTCTCGTGTAAGAATGAGTTGGAGCGATCAGAGAGCGAAGAGGACATTTTGTAATATATTTGTAGATAACTAGTTACTTTTGTATTTTAGTTTATAACATAGATTAAAATTTCTAATGCAGTTCCCTTATGAACTGCATTTGTTTGTAATATTCTTTCGGTGTAAGTCTCACGAATCCACACGTCTAGTTAATTTATACCATAGAAGTAATTTTAGTTAAATTGCTCTATATTAATTATCTTTGGGTCTAGTGGTAATGTATATTAGAAGGAGCCTTGTGTATCATATGAAAGGCCTACGATCAACAAGAGTGTTGATAGTAGACATTTATACGATACATGGTGACCTACTACGACAACGATATTGTTGGGTCATGATATCTTCCTCTCAGCATCTGAACTGTGGTCGTTGTTCGTGCCAAGTCTATCCTTTGTAAGCCCCTAAATTTTTCGATGTAGCTTTTGAAATAGACTCGAGTATATTAGATAATTTAAAAGTTGACAAGGCTAATGAAAATGAAAACCCTAAAAGAGCTAATCAATCGTGTATGAAACTTTTCTACCCTAAATGTATGTAGACACTAAAGATTTCATGCAAAAGTAATAAAAACCCTAAAATGATAACCTTAAAGACATACGAGCATTAATTCATCATAATATACCCTAAAACCTTAATTGATAATATAACTTTCATACCTTGCCAAATCATTAGTGAAAGATTAGAGATGACTTTCAATCATGCATATATATTTAGAATCCTTAAGTAATCCTTTGAAAACTAAGATAATGTATCATAGATCACATTTGTCTTCTAAGTATATGTTTAAGATAGTATTACATAGAGTTAAAGGTGTAGTTGAAGTTTAGGCTAAATGTAGTGAACCTTAACACCCTAATTGATACTTTTCATACTAGTTAAACTAAATAGCTTACCAAATGATGTATATAGGATATAAATACCTAAAGTGAGATCTCATCATCTATTTTTACTAATCAATTCACCAAATGCCTCATTTCCTTAATTTTTCCCTTAATTTTCCTTAATTACTACATTATGTATACAAAGTGGCATGTGCTTATGGAAAGTTGATCAAGTCAACACATGTTGACTAAAGTTAATATTTTGAAAAGTCAACAAAAGACACTAATGCAATAAAAAATATTTAATCCATCTCATGATTTCTTTTCTTTTCTTTTCTTTTAGCTTTTCTTTTCTCTTTTCCTCCTTAATTGCCATTGACTTCTTTTCCTTCTAGACTCCACAATCTTCTTTATTTCAAAAGCAACACAAGACAAAAAGAAACAAAGCAAAACCCCACCTCCATTGCCGTAACACCCCCTTCCCCTTTCACTTTCGAAATTTTTCAACTTTGTCTCCATAATTCAAATACAAATTAAGGTATGTGATTATGTTATTATGTATTGCTTTATATTACTTATTAGTTAAGTGATGAGGTAGATTAGATAAGTAGATATGTGTCATGTGTGATCATGTTGACAAAGGCATAAAGTTTCTACCTTTAAGTATAAAAGGATAGAAATCATGGTGAAGAGGAAAGAGATACAGGTGTATATGCCCTTAAGTATATGTATATAAGGATATACTAGAAGAATACAAGTATAGAGATCTTTGTACATAAGTATTTACTTTATACATAAGTATTTACTATGTACATAACCTAAACTAAGACAAATCCTAACTATACATACCTATAGCATACTAAATACACACTTAAAAACACAAAAGAATGAAATTAAGGAAGTTTTCTTAAGAGGAAAATTTGACATACGAAATTTGTATAGAAATACGTATATGACTGTATAGGTATATGAGTATATGTATAAGTATAAATATGGTATAAGTATAAATATGGTATAAGTATAAGTATATATATAAGTATACTAGTATACATATAAGTATAGTAAGGGTATAAGTATAGTAAGGGTATAAGTATATAGTAATTTATGTAAAGTGTATATAAGACATTTAGGTATAACATAAGCATAAGGTAAGGCATATATAATTAAATGATGAGGTAAGCAATGATGTAATTAAAAGATGACATAAGTCATGACATAAGCAATAACACAAGCGATTGATGACGTAAGCGATAACATAAGCATAGGCTTATAAAATAAGAAATAAGAAGAGTATATAATAATTAGGTATATAAATTAGTAAACCCTAATACACTTCCTAAATTGGATTACACTTAATTAAGTACATGAATTAGTAACAGCAAGATAAAATTCTCTAAGTATAAGAATTTAAGGGTTAACTAAATCATTAAGTATAAACAAAGGATATAAATATAAGCAATAAGAATAATTAAGTTTCTATAGTTAAAATTTATATAAATTTAATCCATATCATAAAACACGAGCCTTAACATTCAAAATGAACGTCACCGTGTGAACGTACATCCAAAAACGATGAAAAACGACTTTAAATTCATAAATATTAGAAATGGAATTAAAAAGTTACTACGATTAAAAATAAAGTCTAACTGGATAAAAGTTGATAGTAATTTAAGTAGAATTAGGTAAATAAATATTTAGAATTATTAGTTAATTCAATTACTTATAACATTATTATATCGTAATGATCATGTGATCTCGAGGTGGGTGAGGATCTCCCCATTGATTACTATGACTAGAGCAAGTCGTCATGGCCGAGTGAGTATTTACCTTATAATTCCATGCTTGTTTGTGATTATAGATAGTAGACTTAAATATTATTGTTAATTGACTATTGTGTAGGGCTCGGGAAATTCTTGTATATGTTATTGTGTGTTGAGTTGTGAACTTACCTTAAGTACAAATAATGCTTTGTTTGTTGCATAGTAGTATAAGAAATGATTGTGCATACTATTGGGTCACAGCATAATTTGAACTTAATTATATCAGCTTATAAAAAGAAATTGGAACATGCATTGCATAGACACAATTCCGGTTATTACATCACACGAAGGTAAAGAAAGGCCACTCGGGGGTTGTTATTAATAATTTATTGGTTCTATATGGTGCACTCATACAAAATGACCTTATCCTAGCCCGCGAGAACACTAAACATTAGAAGCGCCAACCGCTTGGCTAAGGGTTGAGTCTAGAGGCCTCCATTTAGGGGTGAATGTGGATTGTGGGGGCTCACTCACGATTATACTAGAACTTGGTTTTTATAAAAATAAAAGACTTATTTGATTTAAGTATGGAACGTAGAGTTCCGTAGTAAATTAAGTTCTAGTATAATACCCGGATCTAATTGGTGCTATATATACTCCAACCCTAGCTTTGAAGGATGTTAAATCTAAGTTACATATATGAACTAGTTAACTATATGTATTATTTGGCATTCTATTTGATCATTCATTCATATGTGTGAATATAATGTATTTATAATTTGCCTATAGTGTGGCTGAGGGTTTTGCTCACTAAACTTAGGCTTATACCCCCTTAGATTCTTACTGCAGGACAACTTGTTTGTAAAGGCTAGCCGAAGATGCCATAGTTAGCTTGGGGACTTGGGTAAGAGTGAGTCATCCTGTATATTGAGAGACAACAGTTTATGTAGACTTATACTTATGTACTTTTGTTTTACTAGTATTATAGACTTAGATATACTAAATTACTATGTATTGTATGCTTATAGTTCAAATTTCATATAAATATGTTTGTGTGATGATATCATGTGAGTCTATATGTTCTTTGCAAACTAGTGGTTGTAGAGTCTTGTATATTGTGTGAAAAGTTCATGATTGGAAGGATAACCAATCAGGGGTTCTTCATACAGTATACGAATTTACCACGACTAGACCGTCCTCAGTTCGTGACATCCTTTGCACTTTTTTGCTTGTCATTCTTTCCATCTCCTCTGCTCTGATTAGCCTCTCGTCATGCCTTTATGTTATTTTCCTATTGGATGTATGAGGTGGCTTTAGCCTTAAACTCAATGAGAGTTTTTGGCTTGTTCTTTGTAAGAGACTTGAAAAAGTCTCCATGAGGCTTAACTCTGTCGATTATAGCATTGAAGGCCATACTCATATCCGATTCTGAGATTTGGACCATCTCGCTCATAAATATGGCCAAATAGTCCCTGATTGACTCATCGGACTTTTGTTTAATGGTGTTAATGATTAAGGAGTCCTTAACAGGAAGTTTACTTACAAGGAAGTCTTGAAGGAACACTTTTGCTAGTTCATCAAAACAAGAAATGGTTTTTGGTTTCAAATGTTTAAACCATGTGCTAGCTGCATTCTTCAATATTGAAGGAAAAGCTTGACAAGCCACTACATCACTCAAGCCATGCAACTTTACCAATGTACGCAATACTCCAAGTAGTCTTTAGGGTCCTTTATTCTATCATAAGTCTCAAATTGTGGCAACTTTATGTGCCGAGGTATTACTTCCTCTAAAATTTCTGGAATAAAAGTACTCTTTTTAATTTAGAACTATTTGCTTGGGGCAACAGGGTACTGACATGCAAAGAACCCATATGGTATACCTGCTACAATTGTTTGCCCTTGTCATTCCTTTTGAAAGTAGGAGCCGAAGGTCCTATCATATTCTTGGCTTGCTTTTCTTGTAACTCGAGTGAAAAAATGGAATCATCGCTTTTTTCAATGTCATGATCGCCTTGGTTTTTGTTTTTGGTTGGATTTGGGCGAATATTACTATGGGGAGGTTAAGGACTTACTCATGTTTTTTGTTTAATTCTTGGTTTTCTTTGGCTAAGTTAAGGCAGAGTTGCTCGAGCCTAACCAATCACTATTCATCAGTATGCTTACTCCCCCCTTCAAGGTGTTAGGAGATAATGTCGGCACCTGCACTCTTAGATACTCTTATTTTAGCCATTTGGGTGTGTTTAAGAAAAAACAGACGGCGTCAAATGTTGTTGGTGAATTTTGGGATTAAGGAAAATCCTGCAAAAGAGAATGAAATGCTTAATACTAGGGCCAGTTTGGGATGGCAACTTCGATTCTTAAGTTAATTGGGTGATTTTGTATAAAAAGTATGTAAGTGAACTATTAGAGAGATCTTATGAAGTTTTCTTGCCCATATTTATAGCTGGTTGTAATGTCTAAGATAATTGTCAAAATAATTGTTAAGACACGTGAAAGTTTCTTAATTTGACATTTTTCCTAATATGTAGGGAGAGTAAGTGATTATGTAATATAACTGTGCTTATGATAACTAATCGTGCCATGAGCTTCAATTCAAACAAAGAACGGATTTAAGATACTTGGCATAAATGTTGTATGTCATCTTTCCAAAGGTATGCCGAGAAATTCAGAATATTCGACTTATTGCTAACTGAATGAAAGAGAAAATTACACTATTGAGAAAAGATTTTTAATAAGTGATTTTAAAGTTAGGGTTAATTAGCTTGAGAAGGATAGCAATGATAGCAGAAGCTTCACATGTGCAGTTCTAAGAGCGGTTGACGACATATCCGAGGTTGCTTGTAGCCCCCCAAGAAGCAAACATCAGTCCAACGATGGTGGTCAACTTGAGGACCTCGAAAAGTCCGAACTTCTAACCTTCGATCTAACAAATCCTTGACAAATCTAGACCAAAATTTATGTTTTCCCTACCTTATTCTGTCTCTAAATACTACTAAAGGTGTTAGTGTACCTTATTTGTGCAAAATCAAAGAAAATCTAGTGAGATGTTAAGGGGTTTTCAGTTTCCTAAGCTAGAGAGAGAAAGCACCTATTAGTTTGATTTTAAGAGATTTCTGCTGAATCTGATTGTATCTCTTTGCTTATCATGGCCCACTACTTGTATAAAGCACTGTCGGATATGGATTTTATGCTTTAGATAACCTTGAATTGAAACTAGTAGTTTCTAAGTGATAAGCTTTCATTTTTTTTTTAACTTTTATTTTATCCGATTTTTATATATTAATGTAAATATTTTTAAGATAATGTGTATCTATTTGAACCACTCAAAAATATACACTAATCTTTAGTAAAAAAATTGTTGAAAATCAAGCATAAATTACCCAATAAAATCTAGGCATTTTTTCTTCTTATATCCCTTAGTTTCGAGCATGCTCGGAGCGCCCGGGGAAGGAGATGATGCATGCGTGTACCACATGCGCCAGGCATTCCCATGCGCCAGCATGTAGACGCGCACACCTAGTGGAAAAATTCCATCCGAAGCCTTTTCTCTATTTTTCTTTAATAATCTTATTTATTGCTATGCACACCTATCTAACTTACAAACCTAATAAATAAACCAGCTAGTATTTCTAACAAACTAACTAAATAGATTATTTTATTTTTTGTATTCATATTTATATTTTTATTAACCACTAAACCTAATAAACTAACCAATAAATAAAACTAATCAACTAAATAAGTTTATAAACTTTATTATGAACCAAACGAAATTGAAACCTAAAAATACCAAAAATAAGGTGTCTACTATATTCTTTCTCACACGACAACAAATACCATATGTTGATAAGTAAACTCCAGCAATAAATCGGTTATGCTTGCAAATAACTAAAATAACTGAAAGTTTGAAACTTTGATCTGCTTAATCAACTAATGATTGAGAGTAAAGTTTACCTTTCTTACCCTATTTGATCTCTAGATGTTACTGAAGGTGTTGATTTTCTTCCATTTTATGTGAAATCAAAGAAAATCTAGAGAGAAGTTATAGTTTCATAAGATTGAGAGAGAAAATAATAGCCAATTCAATTTTTTATGTTTCCGATTGAATCTCCTTATGCTCTCTCTACATTTAACATTAGGTTACTTATGAAAATGGGATTGTATAAGATTTAATCGCTTCAAATTAATGGAATCAAATATTTTCTTATCTTAAGAAAAAACCCCATTTTTTCTCCTTAACCAATTTTAATTAGATTTTTATTGTTTTGATATAAATGTTTTTAGTATATTGAATCTTTGAAGAATTAGAGATAGATTTATATTAAAAACCTTATAAAAATCAATCAGATTTAGTTTGATTCAATCAAGATATCACTTTCTTTCTAGCATTCGTGGATGACACATAACAAAACCATGCCATATGCTAATAAGGGATGATCATGTGGAGATATGCACAAACATATATAAAAAAGCCATTAGCAAATGCTATACTCATGATGCGTGTGCAAATTTAAAATATTAAATTTACTAAATAAGTTATTACATATAATTTTTCTTACTAATAATGAATTTCTCAATGTTTTTTTCTTTTTTCAATTTCAAGCTTTTTAAGTCAACACTATAATTCATAAAATGGGTTTTCATATTAACTTATTGGCATTTGAACTTTGAAGAATATATTGTAAAGTTGTAAGCTTTTGATTAAAAAAAATAATATGCAAAATGGGTTTCAACAAAATATAAATATTATTTGGATTTGTCGAACGTGATAAGATAGAATAATATATCGAGAAGAAGTAAATGTATGCACATATATATATATATATATATATATATATATACCCACAACGTGTGTACAGGTAAAAATACTATTAAATCTAGCATATTTAAAAAAAATAAGAAAATCTTACCATATAAAGTAGGGATTGAATTTGAAAAATATATTGAATAGTTTTGATTATCCTTATAAAATGTAATTTTGTAATTTATGTTGGTGAATGTGGAATGGTTGAGATGATAATTTTAATAATTTTTAAAGAGGTGTAGGGCTCAATGTATAACGTATTTATTTAAACTCCGTTTGATTCTATCTTTTTTTTTTCTATCTTATTGGCATCTACTTGAATCTTATACTTGACAAGAGTAAAACATCAAAAAAATGAAAATATAATTCTATACATGTCATTCTTCTAAAATTAAATATCTAACAAATCCTAATAAAGTTGAATTTATCTATCCTTTACTTTATTTATATTTACAAAAAAAAATTAAAATAATCATTTCCAATACATAAATTTTCTTTTTTTCAAATATACTTTCTTAAAAGTATTTGAATTTCCATTTCCAAATTTTAATACTCTAATCACGTTCTTCATCATAATTATGCAATAAAAATAAATAAAATACAAATAAAAATAAATTAGATACAAATAAAATAGTTCTCCAAATAACGGATTTCTAATAGATACAGATCAAGTATAAATCAGATATATATAAGATACAAATGAAAAAATGACAATCCAATTAGGACCTTAATAATATAAATAGATTAAATGTGTATATAATAATATATACAATGCAATTACTGGTTCAAACTATATACACATGTTGCTTGCATTAAAAATAATAAATGAATACTTTATAAGACCTATTGATCAAGTGGAGACCAATATATATATATATATATATATATATATGTGCCTATTATATGATTTACCTGAAAATGTGGCTGTTAAGGGTTCACTTATACTAGTTGCCAACAAGCAGTACGCTTTGCAATGGGTGACAAAGCTTCATTATAAGTAACATGATGTCGCCAACCAAGCTATTAAATCTACAGCTTAGTGATCCAATAGAGGTACAAGTACTTGGTGTGCCAACCGTACTATTGATGTTAAACGCTCATTAATGAGTTGCGGTGAGTTGTAATCGCTAAAAACAAAAGTTGGGTTGAGATGCTCATTTAGGATCAGCCGATGTTCAATGGAAGGAATTAAGTCTTGGGCTTACCCTAGACGATCGATAAGTGTCAACTCATCAATCGAGTACCGATTTACTCAAACATTAGTTATTTAACTCGCTAGGCATGTTACAATACGGGAGATTGGCTCACTCTTGGTTGGCATTCTTCATTGGTGTGAGCTCACAAACTCATGAGAGAATTGCGAAGCCACTCATGGGACCACTATTCACTCAAGTACTCATTAGATGCATCTTGTGATGGCTTCACTCGTTAAGTCTTAATTTGAATGAGAATCAAGTATCAATAAGATTCAAATTCAATATTTCGAAATTTGCTAATCTTATTTTAATGAGATTATTCATATATTGCAACTTTTCACATCTTAAAATTACAAGAAAAAAAAATCGTTACACTTAGATTTATATTTTTAATATGCCAAAATATGGTGAAGATAAAAAAAAAATAATATATAGATGTGAAGTCAAATGAAAAGTTATTAGCTTAATATTAGATGGATATATGGATAAGAGACGTGCATGAATTTTTATAAACTTTAAAACTAAGCAAACTTAAATATTGAATGATATCATGTGCTGTGGAACCTGGAGGAAATAAATATTCTTGCAATCGGAAACCGGGTGCAATCGACCAAAAAGCCAAACATTTCACAGCCAAGTTGTTGAGCAGAGGCAATCTTGTCATTCCACTCTACATATGACCTCGCAAGTCGCGATATTTGGATCGCGAAGAAAGTAGAGGCCCTAGGTGATAATGTAAAAACAATTCTAAAGTGTAAAACTCCAACTTAAATGGTAAGAAATATTAAAGTTATTATAAGTTAAAGGTATAACTATTAATATCGTATCAGATAGAATAGAATTCGAATCCACTCTTTTTGATAATTAAAAGAAAATGTAAAAAATAAATATTTAAATAATCGATGTCAGCCTCTACCATGTACACCGTTTTTCACTTAAGATAAATTTTCCAATGGTAAAACACAGATTCATACACCTCACCCATCAATTTTGCCACGCACCAAATGAACTTCCAGTCTATCCCGTTGTTAACATCTCTAATTAATTAAAAGAAGGGAAGAATTAAAGCAACAGTAACAACACATTGCGTGGTACATGTCCAAAAAATTTTGGCTTTTCACTTTTCTACAACCCCTCTCCTCTTACATTCCATGGCGGTTCGCAGCGAAGCTAATTACAGCTTTGCATGATAGTGTATGTAAATGTACGAAACGACACTAAGGAAGATGAACAATGGGTTTCAATGCAATTCGCTAATTAAGGTCAACTATAAGTAACTCACCCATGTAACATTATATTAGAACACAAAAGTAACATGATTTCGAAATAATTTAATCATACTGAATAAAAGCTTTCTAGAATTGGAATCAATGATGGCAACCTAATGAAGCCGTGTATGATAGTTTTGTGGAGATGCAGAGATGTTTTAATCCAATGAAACCTGGCTTCATGGTTTCGTGGAGATATGGAGTTGTTTCAAATGGTGGCTTCCGTTACGAGTGGAGAAACGCCAAGGAGGAAATGCCATCTCCTTGTCTGCGGCAAATTAGACAATGCACAACTCGTGATGGCTGTCTAGGATAAAGCACGTTATGGTGAATAATTTAAAGGTAATAAATATCCATGGTAGATCAACAATACACCATCGTTACCAGTGACTGGCGAATTATCCGGAGATGATGAGTACTCACGACACCTCCTCGAACCATCTTTTGTCTTCCTATACTATTCGCGATACCCTTCAATGGATTTAAACTCGATAACTCTTTGGTGGAGATTGCTTTCTGTAAGTTGATAATTTGAATTCGGGAATAGTGAAAATTTTTTTTCTTTCTTTAAGATGAGTGTGATGTCAAGTCAGTTTATTAGGAAATGCCACGTAACGTAGGCTACTAAGATGGGTTGGTAAGCTAATATTTGGAAAGTGAAGTTTCCCTCAGAGGTCAGTTATTCAATAATTGTTCGTGTAGAACGGAATTTTTACGGTAACGTTAGTAAAATTATATTATTATAACATTAGCTATTTATTTACTAAAACTTAATTTACATTATTTATTTATTAAAATAACTTAATATATTACCTAAACAATAAGTTAATAAGTTTTACAAATAAAAAATTACAAAAAAAAAAAGAAAAAATACTAATTAATAGATAATATTAAATAATAAAAAAATAACCTTTTATAATAGGTTATATTTGCTAGCGTTACGATAACGTTATACTATCAATGTTACCGCAGAAAAATCTATACAAAAATAATGAAAGCAATTGACCTCTAAGATGTTTAGATAATAATTAAAAAAAAAATTAAAAGGCTAAAGATACAAAAGTTTCCCTTCCCTTATAATAATATAAATATTATATTATTTTATAAATGATCCAGTGTATTATTCACATAATTATTTTATCAGCTTTTAGACATCATGATATGTAGAGGTACACAAATAAATTAAACGAACCAACTTAACTCAACCCACTTTAGACCTTAAGTTAAATGGGCTGATTTGAGGGCCCATATATAAATATGTTAAATAAACTAACCCAAATCCATCTACTTTAGACCGCGAGTTAAACAAGCCAAAAAATACATCAAACCAAATTTATTTAAAAAGTAAGTTAAGCAAACCGAAAATTAAAATCTATTTGTACACGTCTAGTAATATATATACGTTATCCATTAGTTGAAACAAAACAATGCCATGTACATTGTGATAATAAGGAATACTTAAAGAAGTTTGATCTTCCTCATAATTAAATTGAAAAACTACTTTCCAACTCATATTTGTTTAATTTTGGTTGACTACAATAATGTTTGAGTTTACTACACATAGCTTTTAAATTTAACCTTAAATTAATACCCCATGTGAATAAAATCCCATATGGATTTCCGTAGATGTTGAGTAATGATAATGCTTCAGTAGAGAATATCAAGAAAACACTAGGTAGAAACTTCTAAACAAAGTGGTTGAGAAAAGCCTATTAGCATTTGTTCGCATACTATTGACAATTTATTATCAGGTATTGTAAATGATATCAGGGTTAACCTCATAATATTAAGTAAACAATTCAGGAACAAACCAAGATGGAAGCCAGTCAATCTATTTTGACTCAATTTTGTGAAACGTTCGAAAAAGCCGAAAAGTGTTATAAGAGCTATGACTCCTACCATATTTTCAAAATGATCAATAGATTAACTAACAATAGTAGAAATGAATCCCATACCACACGGATTGTGTCCCTGTGATGGTGAGTAGTGATATATAGAGTTAAGGTAGAAAATATTAAAGAAATATTAATTAGAAATTTTTAGATTAAGCGATTTAAAAAAAAATAAAACATTTTAATATTTGTTGCCTTAACCATTGACCATCTTTTACCTTAAGGCATAAGTTTTTTTTTTTTTTAATCTTCAATCTTGTTTGATTTCAATTTTCTCATCCAATACCTAAAATTCAATTCCAAGAATCAAATTACTTAAAATTTAATTAACTATCCATCATTTGGTGACATAAAGAAAATAGATATAGAACGTTATTATTAGTTTTTATTAATTTGAAATGGACGATGCAATTGCTAAAAAGAGAGAGAAATAGATATATGCAAGGAGGAGAGAACAGGATAAGAGAGGGGAGAGAGGAAAGGGAATGGATTACTTATGCGAAGGAGAAGGGTGAGGAAAGACGAAAGAGAATTAGAATCTGGAAAGAGTGAAATAATAATTCCATCAAGAAAGTTCAGGTATTTGATAATATGGTTATGGATCAGATCCTTATCTTATTCTCATTAGGAAAGTCGAGATCAAACAATACCTAAAACCTAAGGCAATATATTCATTATGAGTGGCTAATCCCATGGTTACGAACAGAACACTTCTTGCAAATGGTGAACGAGGCAAGAAAATTTCATCCACCATTTAGTGCATGCAACTTCTAAACAGCAATTTGTGAACAGTCCTCGGATCAGATTGTGTGGATTTTTTATCACTCAAGTAGGCAAAACACAGAACGGAGAAAAGTGAGGCTTGCAAATTGCTAACATACACTCTGTAGGCTACGGTGTCATTTACTTTCTTTTGGATACGGAAAGCAGATGTTCTGGAACAACAATGTAACTATAGGGAAAATGTAACCACGGACCTGCTTTAATACCGTTGATTCTAAGAACATGAATGAAAATAAGTCCAGATTAAAAATAGAAAATAACACAGGCTGCTATACTAAATAAAGCTAACATTAAGTCAAGATTTAAAGGGGGAAAAGAGAATAAACCATATAAATCAACTTCAGGTGGGGTACGTGTCCACAGCATAGCCGTCAAGTTGACAAATATGGAGAGACATCAACTCTAATGCTGAGTTCCTTGGATGGATTACGCATATCATACCTCCACAAAGCTATGATTAAGCATGAAAAGATAAGCAGACACTTATTTTGCTAGTTCAAAATTTCAGGGGAATTACAAATGAGAACAGTCCCTCTAACTCTACATCCTCTACCTTCATTTAGACTTTGGAATGTCAAGATTTTCAAATATTGGGCTGTCGACTCCAACTCCCATTGCACTGAGACCATTATCGACATAAACAACAGCACCAGTTATTGCAGAAGCCAAAGATGATGCAAGGAAAGCAGCAGTGTTTCCCACCTCCTCTGTGATGTTGTCAAGTGATTATGAACATAGTGGCAAATAATCATTTTAAAAGGTGAATGTTTACTCATGCAAATTTATGGTATTGCAGCATACAAGGAAATCATTCCAGTCAACAATAAATTATTTTGATTACATGGGATCAACTTATAATGTATCTACTATCCACCTAAAAAGACTATTAGAAAGATTATAAGAAGTCACCTTATTTGAAAAGGATAATTGCCAGTCTAGTCAGAATTGCATTCTTTTAAATTGTTAGCAACCTGGAAATGATAATATCCTTTGTGACTCACCTGCAGAGAGTTCTTTCTGCAAAGGAGCGTTTTCCAAAGAGTAGTCAATCATCATATCAATAAACCCAATTGCCTTTGCAGCACGACTTCTTAATGGACCTAGTTCATCCAATGTGGAAATTATCAGCCTATGATACTTCCAATAAATAAAAAGTTACTCTATGAAATGACTCTTATATACCTGCAGAAATGGTGTTGACTCTAATCTTGTGCTTCCTTCCAGCTTCAAATGCCAACACCTGCAAAAACAGGCAATCAAATCATAACTTCTGAAAAGTAAGCAGAATCAGTCAGAGTAACCACAAAAATACTTGTTGAAGAGACTTGTAGTCAATAGAATCAGGCTGATAAAATATACAAGGAAAACAAGAAACGTAGCTTACACGGGTATCACTTTCTAAAGCAGCTTTTGCAGAGCTCATGCCTCCCCCATATCTATAAGGCCAGAGACATGTTAGGATATCTACAAAATTGGCAAAAAAAGCAAGAAGCATACATACCCAGGAATGATTCGCTCAGAAGCAATGTACGTTAAAGAAATAGAAGCACCACCTGTAAATAGATCCTTGAATATTAATTCCAATTAAGTTATAATACAAAGAATTTAAAATTAAAAGAAGATAACATATAAGGACTAGAAATATATGCCTGGGTTCATGATAGGAACAAAGTGCTTAAGTAAAGACACAAAGGAGTAACTTGATGCAGAAATGGCAGCAAGGTATCCATTTCTAGAAGTCTCCAACAGAGGCTTGCTGACCTGTGGAATAAACTCATAAGCAAAACAATCCACGATGATCATTTTCATCCATGTCCAAAAAGAGTGAGAAATGCTCTACCTCTGGTCCATTGGCAAGTGAGTGTACTAAAATGTCAATGCCTCCAAAATCCTGCTTTACACTCTCTGCAACTTCCTGGAAGCCACAGTTATCATTCAATAATCTTTAGCTGGTTGTTTATCATTCGCTTCATGTTACTAAATTGAAATGTGTTTGAACAACTAAAAGTAGCTAGTGATTCAATAATTCTTACAAAACTGTAAACGAAATGAAATGAATCACCAATGAAGGAACATGATGGTGAATATAGAATATGCAAAGCCGTAGTATCCTGTTGTTCCCAAAATTAAGTTAAAATAACCTTTTCATTACAACAGTCACTCGTAGCCCAGTTAGAACTAGGTAATGATAATATTTTTGGTTCAATGTGAAGAAGTATTCAACATCCAAATTCAACAACAATTCCACGATTTCACTTAAAGACCCATGAAACATAGTTGCATAACAGGAATAATTTATTTACTGCTCCAGTCATTGTGAAGAAATTCAAGAAAATAAATCGAAAGGACAAACGATGCTACGATAGAAAACGAGGCTTTAACAACACAGTTATCGGTTTGTGATCACCATGTCTTAACCAGAAAAAAAAGGAGGCAGCCAAATTGTCTTGATTCAATCTGGTAGTGACTGGATTAATGAGTGCCAGACAAGCTATATTTTCACAACATTACTTGCTATTCACTACTAGAAAACTAGGCCTCAAAAAAATTATAAGAATATCAGAACTTTCAAGCTCAGAGTTATTTCTTACATACAATGACCACACAACAGGGTGAAAAGTCAGAAATACACTTAGTTTAGAAATACTTCTTAACATCATGTATTAGAAGCAATCTTATTTACCTGCACAGTCCACTTTGTGGAACCAGAATAACGTTTATTTGTCTTAACCTGCAGAAAACCACATAGATGAAAATGTCAAATAGAGAAAGATCTACAAATTTAGCACTTATTTAGTAAATTGGAAGAATGGGGTGTCTCACATCTTCAGGTACATCATCTGGATTGTCATAAACTGCATCCAGTGGATAAACTTTGGTGATTTCCATCAAAGATCCATCAGGCAACCTGAGAACTTATGTGTTGGTGAATAAAGGCAATCCAGATAGAACAAAAAAGTGAAGGAAGCATTAATCCGTTGCCTACACGCGTGATTCATCAAATTTCCCACGTCTTAGGCTGGTCTCAAATATATTCAGAGCCTGCAAAAATAACGGACAATTCAGTTGCACAACAATTCCGCATGCACTACAATCAGTAAAGCTTGGGAGTTGGTTAATAATATCCAAAGTAGTAAACACGCATGAATTACATACAGGCACCCATGTCCCCACAAGAATTTCAGCACCTGCAGCCGCTAGGGATTTTGCTATTGCCCATCCATACCCATTGTCATCAGCAACACCAGCTATGAATGCCCGCTTACCTGTCAACCATTAAAGAACCATCATTTCAGACTATAATTTAAGATTATGAACATGGCAGAAGTAATCATGGATGAGTAGAGAGCACATAACAATGCAATAGAAAAATATCAGCTTTTCTTTTTCACCCCCAACATAAGCGGAGTCTGTAATGCTTTCAATATATGAAATCTGTAATGCTCTCAATATATGCCTATGTTGAATTCAAAGGCTCTTATTGTACTCAATACTTTGTGTGAAGACAGTATTAAGGAATTTATAAATTCCTCAAACCAATTATAATATGTTGCACGGATCTGTATTTGAGCCAGATAAGATAGAAATTTCATTCTAAACAAATAAAAGATTAAATAAATATATCTCACCTCTTAGATCAATAGGGAGTCCAGGCAAAGTATTACTACTCTCATTGCTGACAGACATTGCTCTTGTCACAACATTCTTTGCCCTCAATGAGTGTGAGCCCATGCTCCTATACACTGGATTGACTGATGCTATGTGAGATGAGCTAGTAAGTCTTTTCCAACAACCTTCCTTTTGCTCAACCCCAAGAATCGCCACACCTCCCATTAATGATTTGCGCGAAATTATGCATGGCTTAGCGGCAGCTATGTGGGCCCCGGCAGTAGCAGCGGCCGACATTTTCAATAACTTAACAAAGAAAACAAATCCTAAGGGTTAATTGGCATCATTTAGATGTCTCAGGGAATGTCACAAACATACAGCAAAAAATGTAATGAGGGTTTTGTTTTGAAATATCACTAGATCAAGTTCTTCATTCATATAGAATTCAAACTTGAACAAGAAAATAGTCAATTATGTGAAGCATGCAACCTTATCTTACTTTCCATTTTTCCAACTTGAAATGACAAGATTATGGCAAGTACTTCCCACATGAGAAGGAAAGTTAGAATGAACCTAAGATCAAAGATTTAAACTTTAACCACATTTGGCGTAGACATTTTATGATAATGGCACGATGAAACAAAATGCTAGGGGAAAAAGAAAAATAGATATTCATCGGATAATCTGGGACTTACACTAGAGCAGAGAAGAGACTTGAAAGGTCGGAGAGAGAAGAGATGGGCTTATTGTCCTCTGAAGATGTGCCTACTAGTCTGTGTTTAAGTTTTAATAAAGAGGTTGTGTTTGAAGATTACTGCGTGGTTCGCTTCGATGTTAACGAAGTTAGGTTTTTCTTGTTGTTTGGTAGGTCGTTGTTTGTAAGTAAGGAGAAAACTTTGTAAATGCCGCCGGTAAATGGGTGCGAACAGATGGGCGGAGAGTAATGGGAATTTTAGTTAGGTTGGATGCTTATTTGGTTCAGACATTGGGTGCTGGGCCGCTGGCTACGGCGATGCACAATGAAATGACAATTCCGCCCCTTCTCGGCTATCAGGAAGTTTTAAGTTGACGAGGAGAAAAGGGACAAACGATACTTCGTCCGCTATGTTTGGATGGAAATGAAGGAAACCATTTATTCTTTAAGACGGTTTAGCCGTTTACGATGAGGGAATTAAATGGAGAGAATGGAAATTACGATTTCTTTTATTTAAAAAGAAAATTTCCCTTGTTTCAGAAAAAGAAAATGGAAGCAATGGGAGAAAAAATTTCTTCACACCCCTCCATTCCAATTGTGCTCTCCTTCGAATTAGAGAAATAGGAAGGAAGACTAATAATTTATTAAATTTACAACACAAGTCATAACCCCTATTTTACAAAACCCCTCAACAAGCCATTACCTACCCTAATTTCCAGTCAGGGATGCAGTTGAGCGATTGTTAAGAGATATTGAATGCATCAAACCCAATTAAAATCTATAGAGTTTAAGATCGAGTTTTAGAACGTGATTGAAAACCTTATAAGGGTTAGGATCTAGTTTTGAGATTTAAATTTAAAAAGAAATGATGGAAGATTTGACCTAGTTAAAAAATATATATATTAATAAAAATATTTACTCTTAATTTATACACCATACATATCTTATACAAGTTTTCCATTGTAAAATACATTTAATTTTTAATTTTCATTATTGCATAAGTTAGTATATATAATCCTAATTCGACTTAACTTCTTTCCTCTCCTTCTCTCTTTAATCTCAATTTTATTGATTAAAGGAAATATATATTAATAAAAATATTTACTTTTAACTTATGCATCATGTATCTTATACAAGTTTACATTATAAATACATTTGACTTTCAATTTTCATTATTGTGTAAGTTAATAAATTTAATCATAATCCTACTTAACTTCTTTTCTCTCCTTCTCTTCTTAATCCCATCTAAGCCTTATAAAAATCTCGCCTTATAAACAACCTTTCTTTATAGGTTCAAGAACCCTATAAAATCGGGGTTTTGAGTATAATGGATAAGACCATATTAGGTTTATATAAGCTTTTAGGAAATGACAAACTTTATAAAGGTGGGTTCAGGTTTCATAAAACCTATCCCAAACACACTCTGATTATATCTCTATTTCCTATCTTTGGCATTAATTAAAATTCCTTTCATTTTCTTTCCCTTCAATAATCCAAACACATTAAAAGAAATAATATACTCTCATAATTTTTTCTTCACATATTCTTTCCTTGCATACACTTTCCTTCTTAGTTCTTTCCCTCATACTAAATAAATGTAAAGTTCACTTTCTACGATAATTGGATTAATGCATTTTCTTCGCTTAATATTATCACAAAGTGTAATAAAATGAAGAAAAAAGAATTCAAATATGGAAAATAGCTTAATTCAAATTGGTACTAATGATGACAGCGGAGTTGTCTACCATAGATAACAACCTCAAGGAACTCCTAGAAGCACTGATGAGAGGTTTGATGAGATAGATAACCTCTTAGTAGATTTGACTCGAACAGTTCATGCGCTATTTTATCGACCTACTGAAGCCGTACAAAACACTCCACAAGTTGTTCAACATGATAAAGGTCAGAACCTAGTTCAATTCGTTTGAGGTAGAGGAGTTGGTGGATAAGTAAGGCAAAAGATAAACCTGAGAGAACTTGATGAAAAAGAAGAGGAGCATTTTAAAGAGGAGCATGTATGAATCCCCAGAGTATCCGACCATGTAAAGCTTCGAATTTTGAGTTTCAATGGAATTGGGAATGCTAATGAATATCTGAAGTAGGAAAAGAAGGTAGAGTGTGTATTTGATTATTATCAATACGAAGATTATAAGAAGCTGAGAACTACTATTGTTGAGTTCTCCAAATATGTCGCTATGTGGTGGAAGAATTTTCAGGCTATGAGAAAATGAGAAGGGTACCGAAAAATTAATACTTAGCCAGCAATGAAGAGAATACTTAGAAATAGATTCGTACCGGAAACTTATCTTCAAGACACTTTCACTCGGCTTCATGAGTAGAGATAAGGAGGTTGAATAGTTGATGAGTATGTTTAAGACTTTCAAATGCTTATGATACGTTGTGAAATAGAGGAGCCACTAGCTCGAACAATCTCAAAGTTCATTACTAGGTTAAGAGGAGACACTTGAGACATTATAGAGCTTCAACAATTCGACACAGTGAATAAAGCTATTAAGATTGCCCAGTGCATAGAGAGGTAAAGAAGGAGCTGAGTACCGGCGAGGATGCCGACCAAACGGTGAGGATGCTGACCAGCCAACCAAGACAGGCAAGTCACTAAGCTTAATTAAGCATAGAGCCGAGCAGAAAGGCTGACCAAATGATGTAGTATAGACCCGAATATATAAGAAGGGGCAAGGGTCGGCAGGAAGACAAACCAGATCAAGTACTTCAAGTGTTAATGGTTCAAACACATGACTGCTCAGTGCCCAAATCGACAAACAATGGTCATCAAGGAAAACATCCCGAAGCTAGAAGTGAAGAGTACGAATGAGGAACCCGAGAAGAAAGAGATTCCTACCAAGAAAGAAAGTGCCGAGAAACAGCTAATTGGGGAGAACGTATTTCCTAAGGACTTAGATCAATTACTCATGGTTATCCGATGTACTATGAACATGGAACCCTTACGAGAGGAGAAACAAAGAGAATTTGTTCCATATCACCTGTAAGGTCAATGATCACATATATGCCCTCATTACAGATAGTAGAAGCTGTACCAATATGGTATCAGCCGATCTTGTTTCAAAATTGAAGTTGCCGATTATTTCATATCAAAGGCTGTACAAGTTGCACTAGTTGAGTGAAAAAGGAGCATTACATGTTACTCGGCAAATACTACTACCGATCACAATAAAGAATTACTTTGACCAGATTCTCTATGATGTACTACCTATGTGCACTTCCCACGTGTTGTTGGGTAGGTCATGGTTGTTTAATAAGAGAGTTATGCATGACATACTGCCATCAATGCTAATAAGCCAACCCTCTTGTTAGTCAGGCGACTGTTAGAAATAAGAGAACAGGGTGAGTTACCCTAAGAGATCAAGGAATTGTTAAATGAATATACTGACATGTTCCCAGAATAATTACCTGAGGGTTTGCCCTAAACTCATGGCATAGAAAACAGCATTAACTTAGTACTTAGTACTTAGCACTGCACTTCCAAATAAGCCAACTTATCGGATGAATCTTGAGTAAGCTTCTAAACTTTAACATTAAGTTAATAAATTACTAGAGAGAAGCTATATAAGAGAGAGTCTCAACCATTGTGCTGTGTCTGTACTTTTAATACCAAAGAAGAATGGAACCTAGTGGATGTATGTAGACAGTCGAGCCATAAACAAAATCACAATCAAATACAAGTATCCGATCTTAAGGCTAGAAGACATGTTGGATGAACTGAGTGGAGCTAAGATTTTCAACAAGATTAATCTTAAATCTAGCTACCATACATAAGACCAAGTGACAAATGGAAGACTGCATTCAAGACTCGACATAGACTTTACAAGTAGATGGCCATGCCCTTCGACTTGTTGAATGTCCCGAACACTTTCATAAGATTAATGAACCATGTGCTGAGATATCTCATCAGTAAGTGTGTTATAGTATACTTTAACAACATCTTGATCTATAGTATAGACATGCTAAGTCACTATGAACACATTAAAGCAGTGGATATCCTCCATGCCAAGAGACTATTCAGAAATCTAAAGAAATGTTGCTTTTTCCAGGAAAAAGTGGTATTCTTGGGCTATGTAATCAATATAGGAGGTTTGCGAGTTGATGATGAGAAGATTCAAGCAATTATCGAGTGGTCGACTTTTACTACTTGTGCCGACGTGAGAAGTTTCTATGGACCTACTTCATTTTACAAAAGGTTTATCAGGAATTTCAACACTATCACCGTGCCACTTACCAAGCTAACAAAGAAGAACACCGACTTTTGATGGGGAGAAAAAGAGGTGAGAAGTTTTGCTAAGATAAAAGAAAGGTTGACCTCCGCCCCAATATTAGTATTGTCTAACTTAGATAAAATTTTTGAGTTGGAGTGCAACGCATTAAGCATTGGAATAGACACTGTCCTGATGTAGGAAGGTTGACCAATTGCCTTTCATAGTGGAAAGCTCCGAGGAGTGCAACTGAACTATTTCATGTATGACAAGAAACTGTTGGCACTGACCCAAGCAATACAAGTATGGCAACATTATTTGCGGTCAAGAGAATTTATCATATATACCGACTATGAATCATTGAGGTACCTCCAAAGTCAGACCAAGTTGTTGAAGTAGCAGGCGAGATGAGTTGAATTCCTTGAAAGATTCAATTTTGTAATTAAGTACAAGCAAGGAAAGAGCAATATAGTTGCTGATGCTCTTTTAAGGAGACATGCACTTTTATTAAAACTATAGACTAGGCTATTTGGGTTTACAAATATCAAAAAATAGTATTTCGAGGATCTGCACTTTGGACCCATAATTTTGCGATGCGTCGACAGGGGGATAATGAATGAGTTTCATGTGGAGGATGGCTACTTGTTTTGAGGTGAAAAATTATGTGTATCGACTTGTTCATTGAGGGAGTTACTAGCCAAGGAAGCCTATAGTAGAGGTTTCTCTAAACATTTTGGGAAAAGGAAGACTTATGAACTGATAAATGGTTGGTTCTTTTGGCTGAAAATGAGAAAAATGTACACCGAGTTGTCAAAAGCTATACTATGTGCAAAAAGACCAAGTGTCAAGCCAAGTAAGAGAAAGCAATGCCTCTACTTGTTCTGATAAGGCCATAGACTGAATTGAGCATGGATTTTGTTTTCAAACTACTGCGAACTGTTCAAGGCAAAGATTCTATAATGGTCTTCATGGATCGGTTTAATAAGATGGTACACTTCGTGCCCTGCACCAATAGTAACGACATTTCAGTTATTGTTTCTCTTTTCTTATAGGAGATAATGTAGATATACGGCATACCGAGAAATATAGTCTTTAACAGAGATTGAAAGTTCTTAAGCCATTTCTAAAGAACCTTGTAGTGTCGATTGGGAACCAAATTACTCTTCAATACCTCACGTTACCCCCAAACTAACGGCTAAACAGAAGTGGTTAATCGTATCTTAGGGTCACTACTTTAAGCTGTAGTAGGTAAGAACTTGGCTGATTGGAACATCTACTTGCTAGTGGTCAAGTTCACCTATAATTGAATAGTACATGACACCACTAACCAAACTCTCTTCGAGGTGGTCTAGATTCAATCCTGAGTTACCCCTTAACTATGCCCTTACATAAATACTCGCTCAAGAGGACCTTAACGCATCGTCTAGAGTACAATCCCTTCAATACATCTATTATGAGGTCACTCGGTATATCAACCAAGCTACTAAAAGAATACGAGAAAGGACCAAGGGTAAAATAGCTAAATGATTTTAGCCGAGAGACTTAATGTAGTTGCACCTAAACAAGGAGCAGTTCCTAAACAAGAGGAAGAACAAATAATCTACAAGAACAAAAGGAACCTTTCAGAATTCTCTAAAAAATCAATAACAATGCCTACTGGTTAGAATTGCCCGAAGACTATGGGGTTTCTGATGCCTTCAACATTACCAACCTCAGTCCATATCAACTTGACAAAGAACTGAGCAAACATCATTTGGATTTCATCACAAATCTGAAACAACTTAGAGGGAATGATGGAAATCAAGTTATTAGACCTCTAACTCGCAGTCGAGCCTGAGGACTAGAGAGGTTGGCACGACGAATCCTTCTAATCTAACCAACCCCTGTTGAGGCTGAATACTTCTTTGCTGAATTACCCTTTATGCCATACCGTATGACCGCCCGTTTTTCTATAGTATGCCGAGTTGATGATTACTCTTGGATGCCAAGCTAACCAATCACTTGGCAACCTCCTTGCTAAAAAGCCAAGAGAGAGAGAGTCTAAACTGAGTAAGCTATCGCTGCTCAAAAAAACCCATCTATCTGTACTTTTATCCACATCTTCTAACGATATTGCCAATGTAGCATTACCACATGTACAATATCATGTGCAGAATTCGTTTCACCAATGATTTTTTTTCTTATATATTCATTTTTACCCTTTTATATCTTATACATTACTTCCTTAGGAAATACCCTTTTATCTTTTCCTTTTTAGGTAAGTTGCCCTAACTCATGGGTATAAATACCCTTGTACTTGTAACCGTAAGAACATCACATTGATTCTTAATACACTCTTTAAGTACTTTTTTCTTCCTTGCATAAACACTGATTGTTTACTATTGACATCACTCTTATCATTTCCCTTAAGCAAGGTTAAGTAGTGAGTAACCTGACCAGACCAATTCGTATGTCATATCAAATTGTGTTGTGAATCCTCGGAAGTCCCATTGGTGCGTCATATCTTTTAGAGCTATTCGTGGGTTTTGCTTACCATTTCATTCTTTATTTTTGCCATTTCGTAGCTTTCCCCATTAATCCTTTTTTAAGCTTTCTACAAGCTTGGACCTATCCAACGATCGGTCTTATCCGTTCTTGGTCACAGTTCGCAACAATTGGTAGGGTAGGAAAAAAAAAGGGGTAAACTACAAGTTGAACAATGAATTGAATTGAAATATAGATTTTTTTTTAAATAGGTTTGATTCAGTATGCTTTAATTAATTTGTTGTTCAATTTGAGAAAGCTAAACCAATCCAGTTGATTTTAGCTGAATTGAAATGGTTATTTGAAGGGCAAAAAAAAAAAAAAAATAGAAAACAACGAAGAAAGACTAACCAAGAAAACCTTAGCACTCACTCATCTCAACCTTCCACTTTCATGACTCTCTCTTATTTCTATACCTTGACTACTTTGTTCCATCTTTCTCAACTCAGTGCTCGTCTCTCACTCTTAAACTCACTTGACCACTGCTCTCTCTTCCTCAACTCAAAGACATCACCTCACTCCTCTTTGGCTCTCTTTGTCTTAATGAAGTGAAGTATTATTATTTTATTTTATTTTATTTTTTGAGATTTTAAGCTATATCTTAAATTAGGACTTTTGAAGTTGTTAAAATTATTTACAAAATCCATTACAATTACTACCTTTAATGAACATTGAGGCTTGTAGAATTTTTAGTTTAATAATGCATTTAATGAATGTTGATGTTTTTAAATTAGGGCTTTTACGATAATCGACTTACCATAGATTGAATGAAGAACTTGCTAATAGCCAATTGACTTGTGATGATTTCCTTCCAAAGAGCTTAATATGAAGCATTTTCTTTGGCTTTTTGCTAGGAGAACCATTAATGATTGAATACCATAACTAATTGAAGCTTAAAGATAATCCAACTAAGCTCGAAGAGAAAAGAAAATATAAAGAAGTAAGAACCATCAGCTAAGCATTAAATATTGAAGTTACTTGATCTTCACGTTTCCCTATTGTCTTCTTGGTATATTGCATTAAAACAATGTAACTAGGTTTGGAACTCTTTTTATTAACTTAATAATGCTTAAACAAACATTACCATTTAAATATCATAATATTCTATGCATATGCTTTGATTTCTTTGTTGCTGCATTTTGTAGTTTAGTAAAAGCCATATTGTTTTTGCATATATCTCTCATCAAACTGTACTTTAGCAACTTCTACTTCATATAATAGCCTTGAAGAATTATTTTAAGTATGGAAAAGTTAAACGTGAAACATGATGTAAATGGAAAAGTGTAGAAAATGCATTTGTGATAATCATAATTCTATATTGTAAATTTATATATACATAAGCAAAGTAATAATTAATTTGCAATAATGGTTCAAACTGTATGCCAAACTAGATCAAAACATGTTTTTAGGTTCTAAAAATTTATAAACTAACCTTTAAAAAAATGGGGAACCATATGGAAGGTGCAAATCATACCAAACTGAATCATACTCACCCCCCAACCATTGAGAGAGTAACTGTATTATCATTGAACTAGTTACCTATATACTAAGGATCAAAAGGGTCGAATAGCTTTGCTACCATTTGGGTGATTTTTAGGTAACAAAGTACCATACAGACACCACAAAGTAGGGTTAGTTGGATGCTAATTCACTAAAAAGAGGATAGAAGCATTATAAAGATAGGTTGGATGATAACTCATTAAATTGTTTAACCAACAACTCTCAACCTAATGCAGTGTTTAAACCTTAATTGAGGAGCACTTAACACCTATCTGTCATTTAGATCGTAACCTAACGAACTATGCAGCTAGCACGCATTAAAAGATACCATTTGTAGTAGTAGGGTATGACATTGTTAACTCGTTTTTTTTTTTTTTTTTAGCTTTTCCTCTCTAAAAATTATGGTTTAAGTAGGGTTGACATAGTTTAAGTAGATATTAATAATCTCTTAATATTTGGAGACTCAAGAACGCTTTATAAGCATCAAGAATACGAATTTGATAGGTTTTTGGTATAATCATATTAGGTGCAATCTAAACCATCCTTTGTTACTTTTTAATGCTTAATATGTATTTCTTAATGTATTGACTTTATGCTCTTGTTAAGCTTAAAATAAGCTAAATAGATTATAGTAGATTTACAATATTTTGATAGATTTTGTTCGTATGATTAATGGTTTTATGTTCACACTTCCACAATGTTACGCATAATTCATAAAGGTTGTCCCTTCTTCAAAATAGTAGAAATGGCCACTACAAGAAATTTAATCTTTAATGATGTTTATTAAATGTCACTAAAACTAAGATAAACATTACAAAAAAATTTTCTAGAACGTTTATTAAATGTTACCAATAGACTTTATAAAAAGTATGTCACAAATGGTAATATGTAACATTTGAAATTTAAATGTCACAAAAGACATAAACGTTACAAATATAGTAGCTTTTACTAACGTTTAAACACCAATAGTGAGGAATTATTATTAACGTTTAAAAGTTAAGAAAATACAACTACGTATATGATATTATCATTGAAACGTTACAAAAAGATTATAGATTGTTACTTTTAAATGTCATAAAAAGATTACATATAGTGACGCTTAAACGTCACTTTAAAGAAACCATTAGTTACATTTATACGTCATTAGACTATAATTATATATTTAATATATTTGCAAAAAAAACATCACAATTCATACTTAGTGACGTTTAAACACTCCTTGTTTCCCTTTTAGAAAACTATTTGTGACATGTATACTTTATAAATCTAAAACCATATAGCATATCTAATATCATAAAACAATACTGATAAATACTTTTTGTTTACATTTATTAGATATCTCTCATATATTTTGATGATAACAAAAAGGGTTAAATGTTAATGAATCTTTAAAAGTGCAAGCTTATAGAAGTTTTTCAAAAAGTTTAATTTCGTAAAACTAAGTTGTATTTAGAAGCTTTGAATTGATTAAACATAAACCAATCTGAAAATCTTCAAAGAATATTTCAGAAGCTTTTATAAGAAGAATTGATATAGTACTTTTAAAGCTTATTCAGAAACTTAAAAAACAAAAGGCTCATATTTTTCAGAAGCTTATTTAGAAAGTAAGTCTGGAAGTATGACATTGAAAATAGCTTTAAATTAGATTCGAATTAATCAAGCTTTAAGTTTACTAGATTGGGTATATTAGGAAAATACACTTCATCCCATTTCATTCAAGATGGAGTTAAGATCCATAGGGATTATCTTTAAGTGAATTAATTTTTTGAAAAATCAAGATAGGTACAACTATGGATAAGGATAAGTTTGAATCGGATTATATGGAAATTTAAATATGAGTTTTATACTGATAAGCCATATCTCTTTGTCAAGTTTAAAATATAAGCTTATTTGGTGGTTACGAATTTAAGTTTATTTGATCTAAACAAAATAAGGAGAGATGATTTTAAAATTCAATTGATTAAGATCTTCCCTAAAAATATTCAAGGAGTTATCTTAAATAACTAATGGTTGTATATTTACGAAAGAGAAAATAACTTCAGTTTTTAGCTGTTGGAAGATTTCTATATAAAAGAAAAAGGATTCAAAACATTCAAAAAGTAATTCTAGAAAAATCTCTCACAAAACAAAGGAAATTGAGATCAAATTACACCTTTTGAAAAGTTATAGAAAGTCCTTTAGATAGTTGCATCGAAGCAAATTATTCAACATTCATCATTTCTCTCTCGAGCAAAATTATTTGAGATTTATATTTTATTCTCATTTATAATATGTAATTCTTATTTATTGTTTGAGTGTTAAGACAAGTACATTTTGTTCTTTGTAGATTGGTATTAGCATAATTTATAGAGAGGCTAGATAAATAGAGCAGAGTATTATAAAGTTTATGAGTGACAAATACTTGTAACTTTTGTGATTTAATTTAGTAGATTAAGTGAAATGATACCGGTGAAGTAGATCGAGTCCCTAATAGTTGAGCAAGAAGAAAGCAGTAGGCAGAAGGCCGAATCTCGATAAAATCCCTGCCTGTATTCTCTTTCCTTACTCTTTTACCTTACTTTATTGTTGTATATTAAATTGTTAAATATCATTGTTCACCATTATAAGTTGTTAAGAGAAGGAAAAAATTATTTTGCTTATATAGAAAAAGTTAAAAAAATTTAAATATATCAATTCACACTATAACATCAGTTTTAAAAAATGGGGTTTACACCTATAAAGTAATATATAAAACAAGAAACATTAGACTATTAAGAGTGCCTTTTCTAATTAAGACTTCATTGTATGAATATGTAAAAACAAATTAAATCATACCTTAAAACTTATATAATAATCGATCTATAAATAATGTGTCACATGAAAAATCTCTTAAATTCTACAAAATACCATAAAACATTTTCTTTAAACTTAATAATTTATTCTCTAGCCCCCTAAAAAAAAAAAGTTCAATAATTTGTCTAAACTACACCATAATTACTATTAAAAACTATTTATCATGGTCTAATATTGTCTTCATTTTCATTACTTACATTTTCACTTCCATTATCATCTTCATGATCATATGACATTAAAGGAACAACGAATCCCCTATTACTTGGACCTTCTATCACACAAAATATATAAACTGTTGAAATAACGGATTTTCATAAACATATAATGAACATAATAGGATTGTTTAATAAATTACCTAAATTAGATGATTAGTTAAGACAAAATCTGTATAATACTTGAAAGAGTCAATTCAGCTTCAAGACCATTAAAATCAATTATTATGATAAAAATACACGAATAATAGGAGATATGTGACTCATCATAAAAAAATAGAAAAACTCCACCAATTGTAAATAATATTGCTTTTTAGAAAATTCAAATTTAAAAATCACATTAATATAACTAAATTCTAATTCATCTATTACTAAGAAAAACACTAAGTTGCAAATCAACAAATAGAATTATGAGAATAAAAGAACACTTCAAGAGTCAAAGACAAGTACACGAGGGGTTACAGTTGTACCCTATTATCCTAAGCTCTCTATAACTGATATAACTCTTCTACCTTAACATCTCACTTTTTACATAGTTATGTCTCATTTTCAAGTTTTTACTATAATCTCTTAATTCCCTCATTCTTGTTGATCTGATTCTAATTGAATTTTCTAATAGCTAAGGGTCTGTAACCTCTCCCAAAATGGTGATTAGTCCTAGACTTTGCATTCACAAATTCATCAACAATCTCCATTGAAGACTTTAGCATGTTAGAAGATAGCGATTCACGAAATATAACTAGACCATCTTTGCCTATATCATTAATAATAAAGAGAAAAGATATGATCACTATTTCCCATAATTTATTAAAAATTGAGGATAAATAAATATAAGTCATACTAACATAATTATCAGTAGTTTGTCAATAGGCCCAACCATTAGTACCATCCGATTTAGGCTCATAAAATCATATTTGCTTGAAGAACTCAATAGCATCAAGCAGTTGATAGTATTGTTCGATCTTTCTACTTTTAAAGGATTTAGTTTCGACCTTACGTAACTATTTAACATACTTACACACATCTCTTCCAATCATTAACTTGGTTTTCGTTATTTGAAATAAAAATAACCTTTTAAGTTATTTTCTAAATCTTAAAAAATACTGTTTAATAACTACTTACCTTCCCCAATGGTTCTTCAGCTTCTAGAATTTCCATTTCTTCTTTACATTCTTGGTACTACATATTAGTAACTTACTTATAGTCCTCATCATTGCAAACCTTAGGTTGAGCTTTATCACCCCCAGTTTTTCATTTCTTATGAATATTGCATCGATTTTTTCTATAAATGTAAAACCTTAAGATTCGAGTCTCTAAATTTAAGACATCAGGCTATGTTATTCGTTTTAATTCAAACTTCACAATAAGTTTAGAAAAGTTAAATGATGGAATTTAAGTGAAGTTAATTTCTTGAAACAAGCTATATAAAATGATTAATTTAAGAAAAACATTAATTTATTGATAAAGTTGATAAATATCAAAAATATGAAATTCGAACTCTTAGGTTATTTGACTTATAAAAATAATAAATGAAGTGAATTATATATAATATACATGTATTTACATGTGATATGTATGATATGTATTAAATACATGTATATAATAATAATAATTATAAAAAAATAAGGAAAATTAGTATAAGATAATGGAAAATTAATAAAAAAATGAATGGATGAGTCACCAAATGATGTGACAGCATGGGAATAATTAGAAAACATGAGTCATCATTAAAATAATGAGGGATGACAGATGGTGTCTAGGAAAATGAGAAAATGACATATGTCAATTCACTTTTTGACATGCAAAAATCCTAAAGCCTATAAGCCTATAAATAGGATTCCAAACCTCATTTAAAATATTTTAGAAATCTGAAAACACAAGAACATAATTTTGGAAAATTGAAAAAAAATATGAAAAAATAAAATAAAAATAGAATAAGAAATAAGGTTAGAATTGGTCTAGGCCAGTTCAATAGGTTATCCACAACCTAACTTGGAGTCTCTTGGGGGTCCAATAGAGGGTGGATAGAGGAGTTCTTTTGACAAGGTGTGGTGGTTTGGTGGTAGTCAGAGGCGGCCGGTTTAGGTTAACTAATTTTTTGCCCAGAAATTGTCTAATTTTTTAAAAATATCAAATTATGTTAATTAATTATGAAAATTGGTTTTGAAATTAAGCATATTTACTATTTATTGTAATTATTTTAGATAAAACTGGCAATTTTGTTGTTCTATTGAATTAATTAGTTTTTAATAAAATCCATCACAACTCAAATAATATCATTATTGTGGTAGATCGCTGTGTATCATACAAAGGTCTATAATCAACCCTTTCGTTAATTATGGGCCTTCTATATGATACACAATACTCCTACCGCTCTATATTACCTTCAAGCATGTAGGTAAGTAATATCAAGGACTTAAACTAAATTTACTAATTAATTATATAAGCTACTGAAATTAAAGAGCGGAACATTGTGTTTCCCAAAGAAAAATATTAAAGTACATACTAAATCTATATAAGTTCATTTAACTATAGAATTATACCAAATAAAAGAAATTAACAATTCTTAGCCAAGATTATTGATTCACTCTTTTTCTCTCTAAAGCACACAATCCAGTCCTAATACGAGACTCACTCGTACATCAAAAGAATTCTATTGGGATATAAGCTTACGCTTAGTGAACTAATTCTTTCGTTAAGCCATATAAACAATTTATTTAAATGGACAATCACATGTGTAACTTGGAATTACGCCTCCTATAATCAGGATTGGAGATAATTAATTGACACAAACCATCAATCGGGTTTTAGCATCTAGGTTTTTATTCCTCTTGTACAAACGTGCTTAAATAAACTCATACATAAATATATAACATGTACAAACTTTACTTTTCATAAAGAAAATACACTTTTTCTTTTCAAATCAAAATCCTAAGTCTAGTAGTATGGTGGCCTCCGCAATTCACATCACATACTCTAAGTGGAAATCACAAGATACAGCTCTTCGCTAACGATTAGCATTCCCCGGTACCTAGTAAGCCCAAAAGCTAGGATGAAAACTCAATAACAATATATAAGTGGCATAACCTTTTCCTAATCCCTTCAGGAGCCCCTACTCTTATGAGTTCCTTCTTACTTTTCGTGTAAGGTAGCAGTTGGTATAATTATGATGTAAACATAAGAAATGTATGACTTATTAAATTCCTTAATCGAATAATTACTTAATCCGATTTATATTATGATTAGACAATTACATTCCTTAATAACAATACATTTCTAACATCATAAATAACTCCATTTATTATTTGATTTGCAAACCATGGAGTTCATTTACAATATCACACACATGCATTTCTCAAATCCCACATGCTTTTAAGTTTGATATAACAAATTTAAGTGCATTTACATTACAAACAAAACTAAGCATGAAGTTGTTGGGATTCACTCACTCAATCATGGCTGATCAGTTGTAGTAGTCCGGAGGTAGGTCATATCCAACGGTAGAGTCCCCTAAACATCGTACACATGATATTATAAGAATTTGAAATGAAATAAAATGATAACCTAAAATCCTTTAAGTTACACTTTTAACTTAGTCTTATATTTCTCCCAGTTGTACTAAATCTTTAATCATGTATAACTTTCTCATTTTAAATCCAACTTTTATGATCTTATAGTCCATTTCTATCGTTTTTGAGTGTAATTTTACGTAGTATAGTTAGATTTTAGATATGGGGCCCATAATTTTTCCTGTTGATCATAACAATAATGTCCCCTAGGTTTTAGTCTTCTTTTAGGCTTAAAATTGTTGTTAGGCTTTTTGTTACTTTGTGTAGTAATTTGGGCTTGGGCTTAGGCTTAGGCTTGGACCTTTGTTTTAGAATTAATACTTCCATTAAGGTTAGATTTCCATCCCTCATTCAAGACCTTGGTACTATTTTAATTTTCTTGCATTCCTAAGTAGGCTTATGTGGTCAAATTGGGCTTGTTGTTCAACTTAATGTTTATGACTTTATTGGGCTTAGGGAACTTTGTGTAGACTTCCTATAGGCCGTATAACACCTTTTCTTTGGGAGTTAAAGTGATGGTAAGAAATTTCATGAAGGCTTAACCCAAAGTTTTGAGTGTTTTAAGCCTTTGACCTTATCTTACTAACCTTGTTTGATCTTTTTATTATGTCTTTTAAGTGTATTTCTCCTTGGTTCTAGATTTGGACAGTTTGGTTTAGGTGGATTCCAACTTGTTTTTCCACTTAATTCGTTATTTTCTTAAGTCTAAGTGGCAAATCAATAGTTTACACTACTTGTACTCTAATTCTAACTTAACTTCTTCTTAGTGTAAGGATTATTTTGTCATAGTACTATGTGAAGTTTATAGATTAAGCATATAATGTATGCACCACACTTGATTTAGGTCCTTAAGAGTTAATATCTACACTAAAGCTTCATGTAATGGTTTTTCCTTCACATAAAGCAAATTTTAAGCATGTGAAACTAAATAGAAGTAAAAATAACACTTGGATATACTCAAATCTTGCCACGTCTAGCATGCTTCCAAGTTATTGATGCACTTGTTTCATGATTTTATCTAGTCATAAGCTTTTTTTCTAAGTGATAGGCAAGTAGTTGACAAGGAAACTAAATCTAGCCTACTCATATTTCAACATTCAAGTGAAAGATTCTTAAAGCTTAGCACTTAGTATAAACTAACTAGGATATCACCTTATATACATAATAACATCCTTATGAACATGTATAATCTTCTAGGCATGGTATTTGTAGACACCCAATTTTTAACTCATCTATTTTATTTTTATTTTTATTTTATTTCCTCAATAGGTCCTAAATTAGGAAAAACACAAAAAAAGAAAATTAAAGAAAACCCAAAAAATAAAGAAATTTAGAAAAAAATAAGAATTGAAAATTTTGAAAAATTGAAAAGGCACAAAAAATAGAAAAAAATAGAAGATTTTAAAAGACAACAATTTAATAGGGTAGATTTTTAAATAAGTTTAGATGTTGGGTCATTGGGCCTAGGCTTAGATTTGAATGTAGCTCAGGTTGACCTGTTGTACATATGGATAAGGCACAGGCCAACGACTTAATAGGTAAACACTTGGACATATGCATTGGGATTGGTTAGAGGTCTTGGGTTTGAATCTTGGTGAAGGCATGTACAAGGTTTTTTTTTTTTTTATTATTACATTAGGGAATATCACATGCCAGGATTCGATTGAGCCATATATCCTGATACGTAGCATTGGTGGATTGGATAACGTACTGACGTAGTACCACATGTCAAGCCATGTGGCATGCTATGTCAACTACTACGTGTCACGTGATGAGATGTAACATGTTGTGAGTGGTCTGGTTGGCTGATATGATACTACATCAACATTTTCTCTCCTTTTCCATCCTCTTTCTTCCTCTTTCCCATGATTTCCACCCCTTTTTCGGCTTAAGAAAATCTACTCCCTCCACTTTAGCTCTAATTTTTGCACAAATCTCACATACAAAGGCATGATTTCTTTCTCCAATCCTATTCTAGACATGGCTCGCTATGGATTGAGATAAAAAGGCCTCCAAGCTTGATAAAAAAACGCATTCGAATTAAACTCCAAAAAATGGAAAAAAAAAACTTAAAATTTTTTTTTTATTTACTTCAATTTGAGCTTTCCCTACTTATTGGGTTAATTTGGTGTATAAAATGGGGGTTGGGGGAGCTCATTGAACATCCACAACCATCAATAAGAAATAGAATCATCACAAAACCTTCTCTCTTTCTCTAACCATAACTCTCTCTCTCTTTAGCTCGGAGTTTGACTTTAGTGGCTTTCGAATGAAATCAACACCATAGCCATAACCATTACACTCTTAGCTTTTCCTAAGCGCCACCATAGCTCTTAGCCATAAAACCTAACTCTACCATCGAAAACCCTAACCCATGCAACCATCACTTCACACCACCATCGAACACCATCTTAAATGCAAACTAACCCATCACGATACTCTTTGACCTCAAAAACCCCTAACCTATCCAACCACTCACCTTAACAACCACTCATGGCTATCATTCAACATCCACCGTGGCCACCACGTCACACCACCCTCCAAAACACCCTTAAATGCCTAAGCATCAAACCTACCCCCTTAAACCTAATCCAATAATCACAAAATTCCCTTTTCCAAATTGATTCAAGGCTTGGATCAATCAAAACCACCCTTACTGATGCCATTACCTTTCCCTCCTTCAACTATGACCCAAACCCAGTGAGCCCAACCCAGATCCTAGCCTAACTCGTGATCCGACTCCCTTGAATTCCTTGGTTTGAAACCTTCCTTATCTGAGTCTTGTTTTTTTGTTTATTTTGGTTTTATAATTTTTTTAATTTATTTATTTATTTATTATTTTATTTCTAAATGTAAATGTAATAATACAAAAAAAAAAGAAAACAAAAGAGAAAAAGAAAAAGAAAAAGTAGTTTATTTAGTTATTTATTTTTTAGTTTAATAAAAATAAAAATGGAAATAATAAAAAATAAAAATAAACAAGTAAATGAGTTAGGGAATAAAGATTGCTTTTTTAACACTTAGAAAAAATATTTTCCAAAATAAAAAATATATATTCCTTTTAAAGTTAGGACTTTTTTTTAGACTTTTCTAAAAAACAAAAAAAAATCCAATTTAGTACATTTTCTTAGGAATTTTCTTAAATAAGTTAAATTGACTAAAATGTAAACTTGATCATTTTCAAATTAAAAAAAAAAATCACTTGCTAAAGTTTTTGTAAAAGAGCTATGTACATTTGATCCCAAATAACGAGTACGTAAGCACCTACAAGGCGACGATAAAAATAAAAAACCTTAATTTTCCCTTTTTAGTTTACTTTGTTTATCTAATTAGAGTAACTAATAGCTAAGTTTTGTCTTTTAAAATTAAAAGGTTATTTTTAACTTTAATTTTAAATTTAGAAAGTTAATGGTACCCATAAGTATTTAAAAATTATACCCCTAGATCTGGATCTCTTGTTTTGAAAACTATTTTACAAAATCGATTTTTATCGAAAAACCAGTAGCTAAGTTATAATTAATCCACCTAATTAGTTATAACATAACTCTTTTTCCTGACTTCGGTTGGGTGGCAACTCCAAAAAGTTTTTAATTTACAAATCAGTTTTCTTTAAACCCTAATCGAAGGTCGGTATTAAACGGGTAAGGTTTAGTACTGATCGATTTAGAGAAAACTTAATTTAAAAAAAAAATTGGAAGGGTGAAAAATCAAGCTCGACAGTATTCTAAGGGTACTTAAATTAAGAGCTTACTTTTATTTTTTAAGTGAAAAGGAGTATGGATTTGTGCTTAAGTTACCCTCTTTAGCTCCTTGTTTCCCTACCTTTTGTATGCTCCTTGGGTTCCTAAAGCCCAGGTTCTTGAGGGTGGTTTTAGGTGTTCCAAAGTTTCCTTAGATGAAGTGTATAAGGTTGTCTAAAGTGATCCTTTGAGTAGACTAAAGTAGAGGCAACAAGAGTGGAGTTTTTGTGTTATGTGTGTGTAATTGAGTGGGACGTGGGGCTTCATTTTTCTTTTTGTTTGTAAGATAAAAGTGTTTGAAAAGTGAGATAAAATGAGAGGATTTTGGGATGGAAGTAGCCAGTTGCATATGTATGCACAATGCATCTAAGATAATGCCTTTTTGTTGCTTCTAAGTTAGTAATGATTAGGTGATGTAAGCATGTTAGGACAAATAGTGATGAGCTACTGACTATTGGTCCTATTACTTGTGCCCAACTCCAAGGCTTCCAATTCCTCACTCGAAGAATCCTCTCTTGGCAACTTGCTAATGACAAGAGACTATATGAAATAAGGATGGCTGAATTCCTTGACAAATTTGAGAGGTTACACCCTGCTCTATTCTCTCTCTTATGACGATACCGACAATTCACTTACTTGAAGGCCCTATGCCAAATGATCGAACTTTTAGTTGTCCAGAAACTCCTGCTAAGTGATGAGATACTCTTCTTCGAGTTGAGTACTTTCTTTCGACTTCCTACCAACTCGACAGTCCCTGATGCCGCAACATCTTGATTCCCTTCACCTATTGTGATAAGAGAATCTATGTATGGAACCAATGTTGAATTGCCACTTGTCTATTTTACTTGACAATGTACTATTTTTTTCCCTTTTATTGTTTATCCTTTTTACCCCTTTTCTTATGTACTAAGAATTCTCCTTTTGTATACCTTTTTGTAATTTCTTTTTTTGTATTGTTACCCTAGAGACTTATAATAAATAGTCCCTTTTCCTTATAAGCTAGAATTATCTTACCTTATAGATATACCTTGAATATACTGTTCTTGCAAGATAACCCTCTCCAAGTCCATTTTTATACACTCTTATTTAATCTGTTGAGTAACTTAAGATTAGTAATGAGTGGACCTTGACATCAACTTGTGTGTCATATCAAGTGAAGTGTCAAGTCATGTTGTGTTTATTGGTGCATCATATCCTTGGAGCAGCTTTACGTTAGTTACTCTTGTCAGTTCATAGACTAACTCACTATGTTTTTCTTCAATATTCCGAAGGACCCATTGGTTTAGTTTTACTATGGTAAGCCCTAGTGATAACTGAGCTCCTATACACATCATATAAAATAGTGGTTGTGAAAAATAAGTGAATGGATGTTTGATTAACAAGGAATGGCTTGCCATTCCTTCCTCCTCCAAACTAGCATAGAGTTGTCCTTTAAGGGCATGGGCTTGTCGATTCAATCTCACTTTGATAGATTATTTTATGTGATTAGTTGAACCACTTATCAATAGGTAGTATGGCTTATATGAAGAGAAGGGGATTGTCTTATCTTGAACCTATGGAAAGTTATCATGTGATAAGTTACTCTAACTCTTACTATTATATTTAGTTCCAATTAATTTTCAAATTAAAATTAAATAAGATCGATTAGTTAGAAGCATTACATGTATGGTCCTTTTAGGGTTTAGTTCTTGTAATTCATAAATTATGATTTTCTTCATAAAGGGAATTATAGTTTTCTAAAGTCAAGTAAAATTTGGTTATGTTCAAGTTTCCAATTATTCTTTTAGGGTCTTAATACTCTTAATTGTCTATAGCTTACCCTAGGGTTTTAGATGATTTAAAGTTCACTATTTTCATATTAAGGTTTTCATATACTTTGAAACTTTTGAATTGAAAAGCCAGGTTCAATTTCTAAATGCAAACTTTAAGTTATTAGTTTAGTTAATCCTTATGAATGATCAAGAAGCACTCTTAGTTACTTGAATATCACCTAAAGTAGCAGGTTTTACATCCTTCCCTCCTTAAAATATGTTTTGTTCTCAAAACTTAAAAACGTACCTGAATCCTCAAATAATTAGAGGTATTTGGGTCTTACTTCCTCCTCAACTTTCTAAGTAGCATCTTTTCTCTTGTGATTCCTCTAGAGCAGTTTTATATACCCAATCTCCTTGCTTCTCAATTTTTGAACTTTGCTGTCTGTGATCCGGATTAGGTTTTCTTCATAGGTTAGGTTTTCCTTCAATTGTACTAGTTTTATCTTGATGACATTGTCTAGGTTAGGGATACGTTTCCTTAATACTGATACATGAAACACATTGTGTATTCTAGTCATATTTTGAGGTAGTGCTAAGCAATACACAAGATTTCTTACTCTTTTAAGGATTTTAAATAGTCTAATGTATTTGGGGCTTAGCTTCCCTTGGGTTTATACTAGATGTATGCTCTTAATCGAGCTTATATACTCTTTATTATGTATTTTCATGGTATAAACCTATACATTAGCCTAATATATGATATGGTAATTATGTCACATCTCAACTTAGCATGGAATACACCATTACATAGGAATACCTATTAAAAACTTAGCTCAAATAGCTCATTCATTAAAAGACAACTTTGTTTATATGATAAAGTGGTTGCTATATTGGAGTTTAGCCGAATATTTTGTTACAACTTATATGTATAGTATAATATTTACATCAAAACATGAACTGACTTTTTTCTTTTGTCATCTTCATAATAATAGGGCTCTTAACTTAGTTCAAGTTTGATACAAAAGTTGCTAACTTAAACTCAAATTCTCAGTATGTATCTCTCCTTATTGTTAGGCCCTTCACGATGCTATTAACCTGAGAATAAAAAATTTTATTCCCTTAGCTGCTAAAGCTGAGTGAAAGTAGATAACAAATAATATAATATGGACAATATTGCTTATCACAATTGAAACATTTCAACCATAACCTGTAGGTTTAACTTCACATATACATTTACTTAACCAAGTATTTGTTACTAGCAATGTAGTATGCTATGCTCATGCTCATGCACATGGCCTGCATCAATACCGATATCTTATGCCCTCCAATTTTCATCCGGTTAGTTGACATAGCCAGGCATCTAGATATAATGTCTAGGAACCTATGGGTAACAAGGAGCTATCTAGGAGTACGACCCCCACGAAATTGGACTATCTACTATAGCCTACCAATATCAAAAAGGGCAATAAGGAGTTATTAAGCAAGACCCCTAACTTTACTTTACAAAATTAGACAACATACGGTTGTTTACCAA
The DNA here is from genome assembly GCA_024138005.1 of Lumnitzera racemosa. NCBI lineage: Eukaryota > Viridiplantae > Streptophyta > Magnoliopsida > Myrtales > Combretaceae > Lumnitzera > Lumnitzera racemosa. The sequence goes on along the minus strand of JAMXBC010000002.1, from coordinate 66,899,592 downwards.
ATCAAAGAGGTAATAATGCCAAATCGGACCACACACTGTGTCTACCAAATCTGATTATCAAAATAGTCACAATGTTCGGGCGATGCAATCTATATACTTTTAAAAATTGAGTTCATAAAGCTACGCTTTTTCCATAATCACTTGAAAGCCTCATTCTAAAAGTTCTAACTCTTAGGTCCTTTTTATACCATACAATGCCATGATATGCAATAACAACTCAAGTATATCACTTAGCACAACTAATCTTTCGATTTTATTCAACCTAGTGATCTGATTTTAGTTTTCGAACTCTTCCTAATGGAATTTTAGTATCATCCTTAGGGTTTACTCAAGTGAATACCTAAATGATTGAGTTAGTAATCACTCAACCTCCTTGGTTAGCACGATCATTCATAAGAAAAATCAACACCTAACATAGCAGTATAATAATATAACCAAGATAGTTACCATTATTTATAATCACCACATCACCATCATTCATTATATTAGTAATCTACCCTAACCCCCCCCCCCCCCCCCCCCCAAATACAACCACATCCAATCAACATAGCATCAAATAGTATGCAGTATTATGAATAGCAATATTCTACTCCAAGCATGGGTTAAATCTACTTACTTAGGCTTAGTAATAGTGTAAAATCCTAAAATTCACCATGCGGTCCTTCCTTACTTATCATGCTTATGAAAATATAAACACAACTTTTAAGTTAAGTACTAGTTGAATCCAAATTCTCATAAACTTTCCCTATCATGCCTTTAAACTTTATTTGACCTTATCTTACTCATTTCCTATATAATTTTAGTAAACTCTATATCATTACGATCGTTATTTCGAATACTATTGATATATCTTAAGAATAAAAACTAATCAATATTGTAAAAAACCCAAAATTATCCTTTCACATTACCGATTCGATCATACGTTATTGTAACTTTATAATTAACCTGAATAAACTTTAGTTTTAAACTAAAAACCCTAAAAATTATACTTTCCAAACATGTCCAGCAACCCTTAATATATCCCAAAGTGTTCATTTGACATAAATTTGATAAATATTTTAATAGTATTGATTACTATATTAAGCTAATATATAGGTATTTATTAGGAAAATACATAATAAATAGTATACGATCTCGATTAATTTCATAAAAAATCCTATAGACTCACAAAAATATGTAGCTTAATTATTGACCATGAATTATACTAAACTAGCTATTATATATTTTTATGAAAATTGCAGTTTTAGTTTGAAATTATGAAAAATTAAGCAAAATAAATAAATGTACATGTGAGATAAAAATTAAGTATTCTACATATCATTATAAAATTATAGAAATCAAAATACATAGGGCTTATATATTGATTTTATCAAAAACTAATTAATCTACTAAAACAGTAAAATTGCAATTTATCCAAAATAATTATAATAAATAGTAAACATGGAGATTTTAAAAAATTCTTATTACTTGTATTTAATACATCATATAAGTGTGTTATACAAAAATTTTTAGGCCAAAGTAACATTATTTAATATTTTGAAAAATTTATTTAAAATTCATCTAAATAGAGTATGTTCGTAAGTAAGTACACTAAATCAATGTTATTTTAAGGAAATAAAATTATCATATGAAATTAAATGTAAAACAACCTAAGAAAATCAAATTTCATAATCTTCTAAGCTTATTTGATATTTTTAGTAAATTAATGAAAAATAGGCACTAAAATTATACTCAACGAGGCACTACTCTAGCCATCCTCCGGTAACCACCCTATGTCAGCCTACTTTCTCTCTCTACTGCAAGTTTAAGTCCCAAGTAGCTCTTTGTCAAGTTGCTTGTAGCCTAATTCATCGTATTTTCCCACTATTTTCTTCTTCTTTTATTCTAATTTTTTAAAATTATGTTCTTATGTTTCCAAATTCCTAAAATACTTCAAATGGGGTTTAAAGTCCTATCTATAGGGTTTATGATTTTTTCATGTCAAAAAGTTAAATGCCACATGTTATTTTACCATTTTCCTAGGTGCTATGTGTTATTTTTTAGTTAATTAAGTGTTGACTCATAATTTCTAATTATTCCCATGTTATCACATTATTTGATGACTCATCCATTCAATTTTTTTGATTAATTTTCCACTATTTTATATTATTTTACCATATTTTGATAAATTATAATTAATATGTGTATATATTTAATACATATAATGCATATCATATATAAAAAATGTATCTTATATATAATTCAACTTCATTTATCATTTTCTATAAATTAAATAACTTATATCTAATATTACACTATTTCTAAAAGTGCAAATTTCATGTTTTCAATAATTATTAGCTTTATCGATTAATTGATGTTTTTTCTTAAATAAATCCTTTTATATAGCTTATTTCAATAAATCAAATTTACTTGAATTACTTCATCTAACTTTTCTAGCCTTATTGTGAAGTTTGAATTAAAATGGATAACATAACTTGGTGCTCTAAATTTAGGAACTTGGATCTTAAGGTTATTATATAGATTCAAAATCTTGGGGGTATTACAGATTAATACTAATGGGATATTTGTTAAATATGTAAGGGATTAGTATTTTTAGGTACATAATGAATGCTGACTAGCTTGGCAAACGAGAAATTTTTGGATTTTTAACTTAGATTTATAATTTATTTGAGTAAATTACAAAGTTACAACAATGTACAATCGAATTGATAATACGAAAAAGTATTTTTAGACTTTTGACAATATCAATTAGTCTTGATTTTTAAGATATCCTAATAGTACTCAAAATAATAATCATAACAATATAAAGTCTATTAAAATCGAATAAGAAATGAACAAGACAAGATTGGAATAAGTTTAAAAATGCAACAATAAAAGCTTATAAGAGTTTAGTATTGACCCATAGTTTAATTAGGATCTATATGTATTTTCCTAGGAGTGATAGGTGAGGATGGACTACATTATGAAGCTTAGGATTTTACACTACTGTTAAACCCTAGTAGGTAGATATTTTTGTTTTTGTGCAATTAAATCTATGTTTACTTAACTTGGAGTCAATTGTGTTGTAAATTGTGATGATGTGTTGAATTGATTGGATACATAATTCTACTAAATGTGTGTTAACTGAGTGAAATGTCTCCTCATATATGATTGATTCATTAATGCGTATTTCTATTTGGAAAATTTGGAAACTATCCTTCGGGGTATTCGCCTAAGTGAACCCTATGTGAAAGAGTATATTATAAAGTTGAGAAACAAAGCTGAAGTTGAGATAATCGAATTGTTATGAAGTGGAACTTGAGATTCCTACCTAATACTAGGTTACTGTATTGTTTACTGCATTTATAGCATGGTATGAAAAGACTTACGGGTTAAGTTTGTGAAAGCTTGAATACTATTAAGTTCGGTTTTAAGTATATAGAGTTATATTACTTAACTTATTTTGGCTACAATGTATGGTTTTAGCTAAACTAGCTATATGTTGATTTTCAAACCGTAGTGAGTAGTTTTTGTTGGGGGTCTTACTCCCAAGCAGCCCCTTATTGCCCTAGGTTCCTAGACGTAGCATCTAAATATCTAGGTATGTCGACTAACAAGATGAGGAATTGGAAAAGTATAGGATATCAGTATCAATGCATGTTACGTGCATAAAAATGATACAAATAAACATTTTGTATTGACTACTAGGGTTATGAAATCGAATGTTCTATAATACTGATCTTTGTGAATGTGTGTTATGCTTGTTTTGTACTTTGTTTTATTTACTTTCTCTTATCTTACAAAGAGTTGAGTAGATACTTATGTATCTTCAAGTTATGAAGAGAATTGATTAGGCATTAACATCAGTTGAGGAAAAGTCTTTTAAGAGTGCGTAGGATGGAGTCAGTCACTTTTGACGAAGTCTTATTGTATTTTGATCTTAATTCAATGAAGGATTTGCACATGTGAAATAAAAAAAAATACTGTATTTTAGGTTTGGTTAAGTTTGATGGATGTAAACTTTTGTATAAACAGGTGTAAAGCTAAACTCCATATTAGTATTTTTTTTGTTATAAATAAAATTTTTGTTAAATATAAATAGGTATTCTTATATGATAATACATCCTATGCTATGCTAGGATGTGACAATAAAAGCATCCCATCCATTGATTAGCTATATGATATTTTCCAGATCATATAAAATGTCATCAATATTGAGTCGATTCTGTAAAAAAGCCAAATCTAACTAATGATTATTAAAAAGGGAGAATAGTAGATAAATGTTAAGTGATATTATCTAAATTAAAGTAAAATATAGTTTAAATTTTCAAACCTTACTAATATTGCATTCAATAAATGACAAATACATATTTAAGTATTATTAATATGTAATTAATGCATTAACAAATGCATAAAAGCAATATGCTAAATATTACTTAATTTACTTCAAACATAGGAAAGTAATAAATCTATCAATGACATTGCATTTAGTTAATTGAGTATTCATAACAAATCTACATTTATTTGGAGGCATTACAAAGTTAACATAAGTAAAATGTTTATTTTAGCATTTATTTTCCTAAAAAGATTGATATTTAATAAGCAAACATAAGGTTCTAATACTCTTCGAGATAATAAAAAAGATATATTGCATTTACACTTATGTCTACATAATTAGCATGTCAATTATCATTATCCATAACCTAAATATTAAGATGTCATTTATGCACCTAAAATGAAAGATCTAATAATATTTATGATTTAAATTACATCCTAAAAAAATTTAATTTTATAATAGTTATTTATTGTTTAAACTACCCACCTAACTAATCCAATCTTCTATGGTTTGAAAAAAAATCTCATACAACAATTTATTTTAAATTAACACAAAAAGTAAAACATAGATTTATATGTTACTACCAAAAGTTCATTGGTAATGAATTAAAATTTTGAAAAGCACTATACAAAATGTATTCAAGTACTAAAAAAAAAAGAAAAAAAAAGAAGAGAAAACTTGAAGTGCAACAAAGTACTATATGATGTCACATGCTTGAACATAATGAATTTTAAGATAATCATAGTAGTTAATTGTTATTTCTTATATGCCCATTAACCACTTTTTATTTTAATTAAAATATATATTGATAATTTTGTACATAAGAATATGTTTCAAAAATAATTCTAATAACATCAATCACATTTCTTCACTATTTACACTTGGAAAATCTATACAAAGTAGACTTGCACCAAAAAGTAGCTAAGAACAAATCTCAAACATATATTGATAATTCTGTATACAAGATTAAGTGAATGATTATGATTAACCAAACTACAAAACAGTAGAGCAGGTATAACTATCCTTAACTACATCAATATTCTATCAACTACTACTCACATATGCAATCTCTACATATATGCAATTTTTATCACCATATAGCTTGAAAAGCATATAAATAAATGAATATATGATATCAAATTACGACATTTAATGGGATATACTTTGACTCTTGCCCAAGCATACCTCTTCTTTGAATTAAAAAATGTTCTCCAATCACCCTTTACATGAAGTGGCAATAGGTCTTTAATAGTCATACAAATCTTAGAAACAAGAGATGATGATTAATTAGCTATAAATACATAACTTGTAGAAGGGCCAAACTCTATTATCATCTTACCATTCCTTTTATTATTCTCCTTCTCTAGCATTTATCTACGATATGTACATTTCTTATTGTGAGAGGATGATTTGCTAACATTAGCTATAATATAAGGATAAATTATTTAGTAACATGTTCAAATTTTTATTTAGTAGATAATATAAATAATTGGACTTAGATTAATTACCTAGGTATGGAATAGAAGCAAGTTGAGAGCTATTCGGTGGATTCACATTCACAACATTGTTGGTTACAACATGAGAAGGCATGGAAGGGGCATATGTTACAATTGAATTACGTGCCAAAGAGTTTATTATATCTTATAGAGGTTGCATGAGGAAGCTATTGATTATTTGGCAACTTGTGGAGATGCATACTACCCTTACTCAACATGTTGATAATCTAATTGACTATCAACTATAAGTTGGGTATTCCTGTTAGTCCTTCCCCTTCTCACCCTTTTCCTCTTCAGCCATTATAATCTCACAATTACACATAAAAAAGATTAAGTAACACAATATAAATACAAGCATAACATAAATATAACATTAGTATTAAATATATAATTAATCCATCATATCCAACTGCATATTATTTTATCTTATTCTTCTTGAATTCATACTTGTTATACGAATATCAATGAACTAGTAGCTAGACTACATTAACATAACTAATTAATCTTACTCTATAAACATAATTAAATAATCTTACAATCCTCATCACTATTATTATAATAAATAAGTATATTGTCTACTTCATTATCTTCATCTTCATCATAGTTGACCTTAGCATTGCATTGTGAGTTATTAAATCCTTGAACTATTCTCTCTACAACATCTCCAATAATAGTCTTAAGGTATATATCTTAACAACACATCTATATTTGACATCAATCATTGAAGATGTCACACTTTCTTTTTTCCTCATGTTACATAAGTATGTCCTCCATATTCTCATTAGCCAATTGAGTTTCCACATTAGTAAATAAAATCATTTCACAAGTGAGAGAGCTTATATAATAGATATATGATTCTCAAAGCATTGCACCAAGTGTTAATCACTATCTAATTTCATGTCCTCTAAGTAATATATCTATTTAACATGCGATGCTAGCAATATGGGTGACTTTCATACCAAGTTTGTATGACCTTGATATTCTTGAATCCATTATCAACTCTCATGTTACGATGGTGCTCAATGGTGTCCTATCACTTACACTTAAATAAGAAAACTCATTTATCTTGAGCATAACAAAACTATACATGTTAATTAAAATCCCATAAAACTTTGTTGATGAATGCATAGCTACTTAGATTCCTTCTACAAGTACACCACTATTTTGAGTTTTTCTTAGATTATCAATGTTGAATGTATGAAATTGAATGCCATCATATATCAATTTATTTAATCTCTTGAAGCATGAGTTTAGTCCATTTGATAATGCATACAAGATACTAATAGTTAGATCAAAACTTTTGTATAACGTGCTCATCTACAACAATGTTAAGCAAAATATATCATCAACTTCCACTTAGGGAGAGTAATATATCTATTTGAAAGTAGACTTACCTTCTCTACAAACCATAGATCGAATTTTTGTTTGTGGCGTCATGTCGCCATATATTATGTTCGTAAGATACTTTTATGTTCCTTATAACATCCTTCAAAATCTAAGTATAGACATATTTACATTATCTCATAGAATTTCAAATACATTAATCAATGCTTACTCTATTTAAGGTTGAATCTTAGAACAATTATTAATGATATATCACTTAGCTACTTTTACCTCCCTATCTAATAATACCGCATATGTGGAAGAAGAAAAATAGCCAACCTTATTTTTAAAAACATCTATACTGCCTTCTTCCATGGTATTATATTTCCTATTAGGACAATTGAACTGCGTCTCTATGCCTTATAAATAGAGGAAGCATGATGTCGAGCATTCATGTACAATGTAAGCTTCTTTAATTGAGCTTTTTTGGATAAACCCTATTTCTAACAAACTCCTTAAGAGAGCCTAAATATCTGCATTTAACAAATAAATAAATGATGAAAGATTGAATAATTCATAGAAATATTACCTTTTATATATACATTTATAACTTTCTATAGGATACATCCATCGATATGCAATAGGTCCAGCAAGTAGTACTTCTCCAAGCAAGTGTACAACTAAATGTACTATAACATCAACAAAGGTAGGAGGAAAGATTAATTCTAACTTGTATGATATGGTGATAATGTTACTTTGTATTTGCTGCACCTCATTGATATTAAGAATGTGTTTGCATAATTTCTCAAAAAATTATCCAAGTTCAGTGATAATTAAGGCAACATCTTTGGGCAACATGCTGCGAATATCTATAGGAAATAACTTTTAAAGTATTACATGACAATCATGACTCTTTATATTAGAAAGCTTTGTGTTCAAGCCATTTACACACCTATCTATATGCGATGCATAACTATCAGGTAACCTAATACCCTTTAAGAACTAATAAAATCTCCTCCTCTCTATAGGACTTAATGTATAACTAGCAAATGAAATTGAATACTTGCCATTAGCTTGCTTCACTAAATGTAATTTCTTTTTGATACCAAGATCCCTCAAATCATGTCTAGCCTTGTAAGTATCCTTTGTTTTTCCTTCAATTTCAAGTATAGTACCAACAAAATTATCATGAAAATTCTTCTTAATATGCATGACATCTAAATTATGTCTAAACATCAACTTTGACCAATATAGAAGCCAAAAGAATATAGAATTTTTTGTCTAGTAAAGCTCTTCAAGATGGCAAGCCCTTTTAACTTTTCCTAGATGCTTACCCATGCATACATTGTCTAGGAATTGCAATTAATAAATAATTTTCTTATCTAAATACTCTTCAGGAGCTTCACAAGTATCTCAACTTCTATCAAATTTCAAACTACATATACATTTATGGTCCTTTGAAAGTCACATCTGATGACCAATGTAGCTAATCTTATTATTAAGCCTTATTGATGGTGTTTGATCTTCACATACTGAACAAGTATTATAACCCTTTGTACTCTAACTCGACAAATTTCCGTATACTGGAAAGTCATTTATAATCTAAATCAAAGTTACTCACATGTAAATTCATTAATCAATGGTTGCATATAGATGTCTATTTCCTTCCCAAGTGCCTTAAGTCTCGAAATTAACAACAACAACATCAAGTGCTCCTTCTTCATGCACATATAAGGAGGGATGTTATATACTAAAAGTACCATTGGTTACATACAATATGATTGACTCATAATCCCAAATGGATTAAAACCATCACTAGCTAAACCTAACTTGACATTACAAACATCCATTGTGAACTTGAGAAACTTGATATCAAATTCACCTAAGCTAACCTATCTATAGGATGACTAATCAAATTTTCTTGTCTCTTATACTCTTCTTTATGCCAACACACCTTTTAGGCAGTTATAGAATCCATGAAAGAGTGTTGTAATCTTAGCTTTATGGGAAACTAATGCAAAAATTTATGAGGAATAGCTTTTCCAACACCACTAGATACCTTATACCTTAAGGTAACATAAATAAGACATTCCTTTATATACTTCTTATCAACCTAAAATAAGCAACAATTATATTAACATGCATGGTTGTAATGACATCTTATGCCCAAACCTCTTAAATACTTATTTGCAAAGTAATAGGACTTAAGAAAGGACTTACCATGAGGTATTACATCTTATAAAAGTTCGAGAAGTATATCAAAAGATTTATTACTCTACTTATTATACACCTTCAAGTGGAGAAGTTTCATTACAAATTCAAATTTAGAAAACTTACAACTTAGGTAAAGTTGTTGTCATAAGTCATTTCTTAACTTATTGAGAAAATCTCGTGCAACATTAATCTTGCCACTAGGGTCTAAATCTTCATCTTGATTATCAATAAATGCTTCATTGTCTTCAAGTACCTCATTAAGTCCACTATTGTTTTCATCTCATACCCTAATGTGCTCCTCCTCCATATTTGGTCTTGTTTCCCATTCTTTATGTCATCTCCTACCTTGATCTATTGGAGGCAATTCAATACTTAGATCTCTTCCATGATAAATCCAACATTGGTAAGTCACATCTATCTTATCTACAAGCAAGTGAGCTCTTATGACATGTAGATGATGCAATTTATCACTTAAACATTTCCTACATGGGCAATTTTTATTCTTGTGTTCACACTGTACTTCAAGAGCAAGCATGCAAAGAAGTACTCCACACTTGGAATACTTCAAATTTGATGTCACAGGTTATCCCATTCTTATTTATGTACACTAATATAATTACAAACCACATAAAACAAAAACAACAAAAAGTTTGAAAATAAAATAGAGAAAGAGCATGGATAAGTTTTCATAGGTGATACCTACTCACTAATCTTATTATACATATTCAATATACTAAATTTTTAGTTTTTCTTTATTCATCTCATTCACATATGAGATGTCAAACATATGTTTTGAACTTTTGAAAGTGTGTATATCAAGAATATCATTGATGATAATATTATTATATTTTAACTATATGTCAACTTATGAAATCACATAATAAGTATCATATTATCATCGATTATAATATTATTTGAATAATTCTATTAGAATTATTGATTTAGAAATTATGTCAGTGATCCTTAATTTCCAATTATAGAGATTGCAAATTTTCAAAAGTATAAGATTAATTATGATACCTTTATACAAGTAATAAGAAAAATGAATGACATTAAAGTCAAATAGTTGTAGTTGGTAAAACACTAACCTTTATCAAAGATATACTATAACCATCACATTTTCAATTTTGTTAAGGTTGATTTGATGTGGTATTTATCTTTTATGTGGGACTAAGCAAAAATCATATGTTTTATTTAGCAATATTTTGAAATGGCAAATCATTGTGCTATTGATATTCAATAACATCAAGCCAGCACTCTTTCATTCAATACCAAAGATATTAGAATTGATAATCTTTAAATTATCAAGAAGTGTAAATTGTAGATTGTAGATTTTATTTAGTAATACTTTTAATGGTAAATTAGTATGTAATTGATATTCAATAATATTAACCCTATACCCTTTCGTTAAATACCAAAGATATCAAAATTGGTAATATTTTATTAAGTTAATACTCTTATATAATTGATTTATCAAATAATTCTCACCTTATTCCATAAAACATGAAAGGTTCTGGCTACCTTTGTAAAAGTTTATTATAACATTTCTAAAAATTAAATTTATATATAGAAATGCTCTTGCAAAAATAAAAAAAAAAAACGTGTTTTTGATATAAAAGGATAGAGTTATAAGTCATAAACTAAAAATTCTGAAAAAAAAATAAAGACAACAAAACCACTTAATTCCTTTTAATAATATAGATATCTAATTTTATATGGTTATAAGAGTAACTTATTAATCATACAAGTGCATTCGACCATGACCTTGCTATGCTAGAAAAGAAACATCTAATTTTTCATTATAATATTTTCATGTTGCTAAAAAAAAATATTATATTGATGGGAAAAAAATAAAATAAAGTTGTACTAAATAATCATAACAAAGAAAAAAAAAAGTGTAATGCCATATATGAAGTTTATTGATAGGTAATAACAAACAATGATTTGTTTTGTATACCATAATGTTAAGAATAACTATGAATATTTATAAATGCTCTTTGAGTATGCTTTGTTCACTATCAACCTATTGCATTAGAAAAAAAGGACTCACACTACAAAATAAAAGCCCCTAAACAAAGCTAGTTTATGACTTAATTTATATTACCGATTCTTTCGTCGAGATATAGTATGGTATTAAAATCCATAGGTAACACAAATAATTTTTTTGGTAGCTATGTAGTGCAACTTTAAAAACAATATAGTAAGATTATCTTTAATGATTTTATTACATGACAAATTGCATTCATTGTTCAGAATTCATGCTATTAGAGATTTCAGGCCTTTTTACTGCTATAACCATTTGTTTACTAATATGGTAAAGACTAAAATGCAATTCTTGCTAAATATATGATACATCAATTTTTTATAAATGTTCAATGTGAAACAAGTAAAAAGTGTAAATTAGTTTTAGAGCTTTAAAGACCATCATCTTCCTTAGATAATATAAAAGCAGGAAATTATAAGATGTATTAAATTCTACCTACAAAACATGTAAGATTACCATCCAAAAGAAATTTATTCAATACAAATTTGTGTCCAATCCTTAAACCAGGAAAGACATCTCTAGCATAAATACCTGAAGTTCTGGTCAACATTCTAAGTATTAAAAGTCTAAAAAAAATATTAAATTTTACATTTAATTCTGGTGTCAAACAGAATAGATCTCTCATAACAAATAAACTAATACGTTGGAGAACGACTCATCTTAAAACTTCAACCAACGAAAGTTACCATATGATATGCGTGAATATATATTCTATAGAATGACGTGGAAGAATGTCTTAGTCAGCTTACCAAAATGCCATATAACTTCTAAATAATATATATATATATATATTTTTTTTGCCAAAGAATATATATATATATATTTAAGTTTCTCATTGCAAAAGCAAAACATATAAGCACTTGGACTAAGCACACACATCTTTGCTCCAATCCTAATCTTCCCCAATTTCAAACAAGTAAATGTCATGGCATGGCAGGGTTGTTCGTTTCCATATTTATAAATACAACTAAAAAGGACAAAAGTAATTGGCATAACGCTAAATCAAATTTCTATACAAGGGCACATCAAGGTTTCATAGCTCAAAAATCTATAACATCGTTTATGTAGAACAACATGCTCATCTAACTACAACATTAGCATGTCCTAACGTATCAAATATGACCATATCAAATTATGAACTCATATGGGAAAATATTTTAAGATACATGTTAAATTATGAACTCATTTAATCAAATATCTAGCAAAGTATGCAAAAGATTTCAACATTTGGAAACTCTTAGAAAAGAATCACAAATAGCATATTGATAGAATTGATTTTGAATAGAATTAAGGTAGATGTTAACCTAAATATTGCCAATCTCCCTCATATTTTGTGAAAGTTCACCAATGCGTATATAGCAGTAAGTTAGCATTATATGATATGTTCTTGTTAGAAATTCTTAAACAGTCATGATAATTACCAGTAAGAATTGTGCCAACTTGTTTTTAATATTAAGCCATGTAGCCTTTAATGTATAATTCCCTAAAGTTAATAGCACAGTTTCTTTAAAAAGCGTTTTCCTTGTAATAAGTCTTAACTAAAAAAATGCTAAATGTCCTTGAGCATAGTGTGAATGAATAATTAATGAGCAGCAGATACAAGATTATATTAACAATAATTGCAAAAAAGACCTTCTAATTTCTTACTGAGAAATTATTGTTTTTAAGCCCCCAACATCATTTGAATAAATTTTAACCGTTCCCAACCAATAACAATTCCATCAATATATTCAAAGCGAATAGAGAATTGGCTACTTTTATATAGTATATAAAATAAAGAGTGAAAGACAGAGAGAGGTACGAATAAGAATAAGGGGGATGTACTTGTAGATTGGCGATCTTCAATTGCAACTTACCTCTCCGAGGGCAAGAATTGTTATCCTTCTTAAATAAGGACTTTAGGGTGTAAATTATTTGTTTAGGGCTTAGATTTATAATTTAGCTTTATAAGAATTTCTTTTAGGGTCTTATCTATTTATTATTATTTTCTTGGCAATAATTTGTCTTCACCTCAAAGATCCCAAATTTCATGGGTTTGAAAAGTATGTCTGATTTTCTATCAACCAATTGAATTATTAATTATAATAATTTCAAGTATTAGTGTATTACCATTTTTAATTACTGATATTTATTGAAATGTGTTGTAACTTATGCCACTGGGGAACACATAATCTTCGGAAAGAGCCAATCGCCCTTTGGTTTTTAATTGGCAAAAATCAACAGATATTTGCTGACCAGATTTGTTGTATTGACACTACCCACAAATTAACAACCTAAGCAGAATATATGAAACAATATGTCTCATTGAAATTGTGGAGACAACATTGAGATGATAAGAGGGACAATAGATAATTACCAAAAAAAAAAAGAAAAAAGAAAAAGGATGGTATATACAAATTCCCATAACCTTAATTTGGCAGTTAATCTTAGGCCCATGAACAGAAAAACATTTCACATTAAAAGACTTGGATTCTGTTCATATCCACAATTTCAATTACTTAAAACCAAGCAAACAAAATTTTCCACCAAAATCGATACATCCCAAACATTTAATTGAACCAAATTTCATAGACAATTAATTTTTGTTAATCTGTTTATGGTTGTCAACAACTAATCAAGCAACCAATCATAGATTTTATAGAGTTAGGTTAGAAATAAATTTGTTCACTCGATTAAACAATAACACTAACATCACATGTATATTGAATCCATTGATTTTCGTTCTAGGGAAAACTCAACATGTGTTGGGAGTGAAACATCTTACGAGTTAATCAGACTTTCACTAGTTGCACTACCTCAGGGACATGAGACAACTTATTTACTCTCCAACTAATTTACTCCTTATGAATTTTTGTTGAATAACATACTTAATTCTTTTACTTCAAAAATTCTATCAGCAAATCACAGGTTTCACGTCTCTCTCTTTCCCTGTGACTGCATGTGCATAGTTGTATAAAAAGGAAATCTGATGGATTTATGGCTGAGATACAATGTACCTTCTTTTTCCCCCTTTATAGCAGTGCACTTCTAGCTTGCTTATATGGTGTATTCAGTCTGTAATGTTTCCTTAATACTATCTTTTACAGAAATGAAGCATGATAATAGACTTTTAGTCTAATTTGTGATATACTTTCCTCTTGTGTCTACGTATATAGAACGCTTTATGAAGTTTGACTCATTCAAAGGTTGATGTGCTTTTTACCTCTTCCTTAATGGTAAGCTTCCATACATGGGGGGAAAGCTAATCCTAAATTATATTCATTGATAAAATAAATTACATCCAAGATTGGAGATAATCAAAGGGGCAGCAAATAATTACTTAAAAAAAAAAAGACAATAGATATAAATTCCCACAACCTTAATTCAACTAACTATCTTAGGCCATATGAGTAGAATAACATTTCACATTAGAAGACATAGATTCTTTGAATTTATAGGAGACAAGTTGCTCAAATCCACAATTTCAATTACTTAAAACCAAGTAAACGAGAACAAAATTTCCACCAAAATCTGTTGTAATTTGTAGACAATGTGTTAAGATACTTTTGATATATTTATGAATATTATTTATAAAAGGTAAATTTTTATTATATTTATATACTTTTCTATTAGTATATATTTTATAATAAAGTTCCATAGATAATCAGAGTATATATGGAATTATAATATAGGTGTATTATCAATGAGATTTCATGACATCGTATTATTTAAAAGTTATTCTTAGTTGAATAAATATCTAGAGGGGACATAAATATTTAGACTAATACATTGCATAACTAATGTCATTCTCATTAGACCTAGGGAAAGATATCCAAGTTATACAAGTGATTCTCAAATTAAATAAGTACACTAGATACGGTCTACCAATAGAAGACACCACATGTTTAATTTCATCGGTCCCTCCTCTATATAAATGAGCATAAATAATCTCTAGACTTGAGATCTTCATATATCCTATATATGGAATGTTATGCTTTGTTGCCATTAAACGTAGCCTTTATTTGGATTGTCTATAATATGATTATTGGGCGTGACATGAAATGTAGAGAGGATAGTGATGACTCAAGATAGAATTTGTTTTTCTCTTGGATTAGAAAGTCAATATCTAGGGCCGTTTGATTAAGATGTTTGTAACTTGTAAGCCTATGGTCACGATAAGTATTATTGACTCTATTTTATTTTAAAAACTAAGTAAAACGATTAAACATTAATGACATGATATGCAATAGTTTAATTGGAATATTATTTGATAAAGAGATTTAATTATGCAGTAATTAGTTTATAGTGGTTTCTTGTTTATACCTTTTCTATTATGTTCAATGACTAATAATTGTTGGTAGGTGATTACCTTGGTTTGTGTTTAAATAGATAGCACCTTCATGAATATAAACTCAGAGAGTCGTATACCATAGCACGATTAATGAGAACAAAGATTTTGATAAGAAATTTATCAATATTTGTTTTGGAACTAGAATAAATTGATTTGAAATAATAAATTGGAAGCAATTTTTTTTTCACTACATAGAATATATTTGTAGTTAAGTATCTTTCAAATGTTATGTATTTTATTATTGTTTTTTTATGTAAAAGTAGATGGAATTTATTAATTCCATGTTTAATTGCTATTGAAAAGTTGTCTACCATTAATTCCATGTTTAATTGTTATGTAATTGAAAGGTTTATGGGTTGAAAAGCTCTTTAATTAATTTAGTTAATGTAATGCAATGTTTAAAAAGAGACAAGGGCAAAAAAAGAGTTCTTATGATTTCTATTTAGAGAAACACCTAAGGAAAAGGTAAAAGAGAGGATATAACATTTTGCTTCTTAGTTTTTCTAATTCTAATCCAAGTTATCTAGTAATATAAAGGATTACAATTTATTTTTATTAATATGTGTATGGATACTACTAGAGGGACTATGTTTGGAGTCCATGTGGTGAATACATTTTGAAAATAATAAATTAGATTTAGATCGTAATTGAACTCCTTCCCTAGGAGGAGATGATACTTCTCACAAGGAAAATGGTAATTTTATAATCTTTTATTGATACATAATTTTTATTGCATGTTAGATATGAATCCTAAGATAGATTTTATAGTAATATTTTATTTCCATTGTATTCGTTTTGATCTATAAAACCTAATAGTGGTATCAAAGCAACATGTGTAACATGTAAAATATATGTTGGTATTGGCCTAGATTTGATTTATATAATAATTGTTATGATCTTAATGGGATTAATATATTCATGTTTACATTATGGATTTGATGTGAAATATGGGATCTTTGGCTTTCAGATCGAAAAGCTGTATATCTTTTATAAGCCATTGTTTGACAACGATAGTGTTTTTTGATCTATGGATCGAGAAATTCCATAAATAAAGTTTTTTTTTTTTGTTTATGAGAATTTGATCATAGTAATCTCAATTGTATATATCTGGATTATAATAATTATTTTGAATCGATTGGTTGATATGGTTTATGTTATTTATGGAGTTATTATTGCTTATGAATGATCATTGGCCTAGGCACGAATGGATTTTGTATGAATATTTTTGGATTTATTAAATACGGCCTGTGTGTCCTTCAAATGGGTTGAGTTTGAAAAATAGATGTAATTTAAATTGAGTATATGAGGATTTGCAAACTTAAATTTAAATTCCATTTGTACTTTGTTTTCTAATTAGATATTTTAGACAATTAGTTTTAATACTAGAAATGGAAGATTGGAGATCCATATTTACTTAGGACACAGAGAAGTCTAGAAGGCCAAAGAGAAGTTGCATTCGAGTTAATGGATTTTAGTCCCATGACCCTCATGTGTGAGCTTAGCAGGCCTACACCTTTTAGCTAGCCCATAATCATTACATTATTGCTTTATTATAGTTGATTCATTTATTTTATATATGCTAGTATTGTTGATGATTGACAATAGTATACATAAGTGGTGAGACAATATGAAATCCCTTAAATATATTAAGATTTGATAATGTTTCCCTTTAATTATAAATTATAACATAGTCAGAATTTCAAGTGAGTTGGTACAACTTAGTTGTGGGCTTACATTAAATAACTATAATTTTTATAATTTATTAATGGGTTGACTTAAATTGAATTTTTAACTTAGCTAAGGTTGACAATTTAATAGGCAAGTGTTTGGTTTAAAAGTTATACTTTAAAAGAGTAGTCCAATAGGAAATCCAAAAGTCATACAATTTACGATTGACGACTTAATTAAGGCCTACCTAAAATAATGTAATATATAGCTTCAGCTTAGTTGTGTACACATTAATTTTATTTGAGATTTTGGATCCATTAGAAAACCTTCCAATAGGGTTTTTCAAATCTAATATATGAGGCTATTAGATTTGAGTGAAATCGTAGGCGATAATTTGAAAGTCCTTTTATAAAATAAATTCATAAACACTAAACTTTGCATTTATTTTGTAGATCTAAAATGGAAAATAGCAACAATAACATTTTGTTGTGATCTATTCTTGACAAAGACAATATATTCGTTGGACTAAATTTCCTTGATTGGCTTAGGAAATTGAAAATTGTCCTTAGCATGAAAGGAAATTATATGTCCTAGAAGAAGAAGAAATTAAAGAATCGAGCAAGGATGCCACCATAGAATAATATAAGCAATATCATAATTACTTGGAGGACTTTATTAACGTCCAATGCCTTATGCTATTAGCAATGTCATCTGTATTATAGAAGAAGCATAAGAAAATGTCCATAAGAGAGATATATGCTTACTTACAGGAGCTATTCTAGGAAAGTGCTAAGGTTGAATGGTATAATATGTCTCAGGCCCTATTCAATTGTAAAATGGTTGAGGGGAGCTAAGTTAGGCTTTAAGTTAGATGATAACTTGGCCATTGATTTGATATTGACTTTTTTACTAGATTCCTTCTCCCAGTTTGTCATAAACTATAACATGAACAGAATGGAGAGGTCTTTGACATATTTGCTTGCTATGTTGAGGACAATCGAAAAGGACTTGAAGTCCAAGTTAAAGATGCCTTAAGAGGTTCTCTTTATTAGTAAGTCTAAAAAGAGAGGTTAATGGAAATAACAATTCTAAGTACGAGCAAGTAAAGAAAGGTGAGTAATCTATGCTCAAAAAGGGGTAACAAAAGCCTAATTTTGATGAGAAGGAAGAAATATGTTTCCATTGTGTCAAGAATGGCCATTAGAAGAGGAATTGTATTCAATTCAAGAAGATGATGTCTAGTGAGGATGATACCTCAGGTATCTTTATGATTGAATGCAATCTTTCTATTTCTTATGCATAGGTCATAGATATAGGATGTGGTTCTCACATTTATGTTGACTTGTAGGGTTTAAGTAAGAGTAGGAAGTTATCCAAGGGAGAAATGGACCTACGAGTAGCTAATAGAGTGAGAGTTGTTGCTTTGGCTATAGGATGTTATGCCATTTATTTGCTTAGTGGACTTGTATTAGAATTAGAGAATTGTTATTATATTTCTAGTTTTACCAAAAACATAATTTCGGTATCATGTTTAGATACCAAAGGATTTGTTTTTGAGTTTAAAAACATATTGTTCATTCTATATGAATGAAATGTTCTATGGTCATAGAACATTAATTAATGGTTTTTACATTCTTAATACTAGTGAATCCATTCATTGCATTGAGACTAAGAAATAGAAAACACATGATTCAAATTTAACTTACCTATGGCATTGTAGACTTGGTTATGTAAATGAGAAATGCTTAGCTAAACTTCATTTTGAAGGTGTAGATACCTAATTTTTGCCCTTCCATAGTCTTAGTTTTTATTTTTACAAAAAAGGGTCCTAATTCAAAAAAATAATAAACAAAAAATTAATAAAAGATAAAAATTAACAAATAATGAAAATACAAAAAAAAATAAGAAAAGGAAAAATTATAAAGATTCCTTAGATTTTTAGGAAGTAATTTATATTAGGAATAATTAGTTTAATGTTAGTGTTAATTTTAGTTTAGGAATTCAGATAGTTTAAATATAATTTAATTGTAATGAATGTTAAGAAACAGGTCAACGACCTAACGGATAAGTAGCGGAGTGCTTGGGTGGATTTAGTTGGAGGTCACGGGTTTGAGTCTCTACAGGCATTAATGTCTTTATTTTTCTATTTTTGCAAAAGAATCATATCTAATTAAATCATATGGGTTTAGCTAAATTGGGTTTGAATGAGAGTTGAATCTAGTTTAATCAAGTACATTAAGATTGATTTGGGCTTTATAAAAAGAGAACCACAACGAAAAGGAGGGGAGATCAGCTTCATAAAAAATTAGAAAATCTGCTTCATCGAAAAGAGAAGCAGTAACAGTACAGATCCTCGACGACCCATGGCCAACAGCAACAGCAACAGTAGCAGATCCACGCCTACTGCACGTCTGAGTTCCAATCCACACAGCAGTAGATCGTCGACGCCCCACGGCCAACAGTAACAGTAGCAGATTGGTCCACGTGTCATGGGCGGATTCCGTCGCTCTACCCCGTGCGGCACTTAGCGCTCCTGACCTCACTAAGGAAGGCTAAGTCAGCCTGTAATACACTCACAATGTTAGAGAGGGAAAGTAAAGAGAGAAGCTCTGCTAGTATACTGTATTCACTCAAATAACTTGTGTGTTACATCTGAGGGGAATAGCCCTATATATACAGAAAGCCTTTACAATCTAATGGTTAAGATCAATTCGATCTAATGGTTATAGTTGATTCCCAACTACTACCGTCACCTACCTCCACCTACTACTATACAAGATTCTGGACTTCTTTGGAACCTTTTAGAGCTTTTCATCATCTAGAAGCTTTTAGTGGGCTTGGGCTTTCGTCTTTGGGCTTTAGGAACCTCCTAAGAATGGCCCATTTCGGGAGGTCCGTAACATTCTCCCTCGCTCAATCCGGCGACGCCCTCGTCGCTCCTTCATCGTAGAATTGTTGATTCTTGTTTTTAAATTGCCACAGTGCTTCGGTTGGTACCCACTGGCCTCACTCTTTGGTCTTCCCTTCCATCTTACCATATACTCATGTTTGAGAGTTTGTCCACGTCTCTTCACATGTCTATCAGCTATGATCCCTTCCACTTCCTTATCAAATGAATCCCGTACTCCTATTGGGGCCCTTTGTGATATAGCTCTTATAGGGTCTTCCTCATCTTTGTGGAATGGTTTTAGCATGCTCATGTGGAAAACCGGGTGGAATTTCAGTTTGGATGGAAGTTGCAACTTGTAAGATACTCGCCCCACTCGTTTCACAATTGAGAATGGACCCTTAGCGACTCATTAGACCTTTATGTAATTGTCCCTTCGTACGTTGTATCAAATGTAACTTAACAAGAACTTTGTCACCTACCTGATATTCCATTGGCCTCCCCTTTTTGTTTGCCATCTTCTTCATTCTCTTGATAGCTTGGCCTAAGTATGTCCGAGCTAAGTTGTGATTTTCCCACCATTCCCTTGCAAATTTATATGCGGGAGGGCTGGACCCCGTATATCCTATTGCCACTGTATGAGGAGTTAAGGGTTGCCTTCCCAGGACGATCTCGAAAGGACTCTGTCCGATGAACTCATTCTTCTGTAGATTGAAAGAGAGCTGTATGACATCCACTAACTTAGACCGGCCCCAATGACTTGTACTTATAAGGTGCCTCCAAACTTGAAGGCAATGTACTACAGTTGTCTTTTCCTTCTCATCTCTTGGGTATCGCCTCTCTGTATCGTTCAACGTTCGGTTCTCAAAAGCTATTGGATGGTTTTCCTGCATCAAAACCTCACCAATGGCATAATCACCATCATCCATGCATACTTCAGATACTTCACCAAAATTAGAGGGCGTAAGAACTTCTTCTTCAATGATTGCTTCCTTCAGGGTATCAAATGCCTTTTGTCGATCTTCCTTCCATACCCATAAGACATCTTTCTTGAGTAAATCCGTTAAGGAGGTAGCCATTTGAGAGTATCCACATATGAAATTTTTGTAATAACTTACTAAGGCAAGAAATGACTTCAATTCGGTGGGCTTAGTAGGTTCTTTCCATTCTCGAATGGCCTGTATCTTCTCTTCGTCCATTTTGATCTTCCCCTTTCCTACTACATACCTATAAAGGGTCACTTCTTTCTTTGCAAAGGCACATTTCTCCAACTTTACATATGACTCGTTTTCCCTTAAGGCTAAGTAATTTGTATGAAGATGCCCTCGGTGCTTTTCCATGGGCTTGCTATAATTCATGATGTCATCCAAGTAAACCACAACAAAATGATCTAAGAATGGTGCTAATACCCTATTCATCAGATTACAAAAAGTAGCTGGGGCGTTTATGAGCCCCAACGGCATACTATGAACCTTAGATGTACCATACCTTATAACGTAAGTGTTTTTGGACTCATCTCCATATCTCAGTCGTAGCTCCAATTTTGAAAAGTATCTTGCCTCTCCCCTTCAATTGAATAAGTCTGATACCAAAGGAATAGAGTACTTATTCTTCTCAGTGACCTTATCCAAGGCCCTATAGTCAATACACACCTGGAGGGACCTATCGTGTTTCTTCCGAAAAAGAACTGAAACTCCAAAAGGTGCCTTTGACGGTTGGATGAATCCAGCTTCCAACATCTCGTTCAATTGTCGCCTCAATTCTTCTAATTCTTTTGGGGGCATGCGATAAGGAACAGTAGCAGGGGGCTTTATACTTGGTTTTAGCTCAATCGCATGATCCACTTCCCTTCTTTATGATAGCTTCTTTGGCAACTCTTTAGGCATGATGTCTTTGAATTCTTCTAGCAACTCCCCCACTTTATGTGGAATTACCTCTTGATCCCCTGTCTCTTCTTCCCCTTTTAAGCCCTTCGCTAGTCGCATAGCGGAAAGGAATTTTGTGGCTTGACTAGCTTTCCTTGTAACTGGCACCACACATTAAGAGTTGGTCTCGAGAATACATATACAGTCTGCACGAGGAACAATAAGTGCATCTATACGATCTAAGAATTCCATCCCAATCACAAATTCGAAGTCATCCATAGGTACTACTTCGATGGTTTCTTTCCCTTTCCACCCTCCCATATGGAGCTCTATCTCTTGGCGACTCCAGTAGTAAGGACTTCCTTTGAGTTTACCGTCTTGAGCCATTTCTTGGTTTGCTCCACCTCTATTCCAATCTTACTTGCTGCTACATCGGAGATGAACAGATGAGATGCCCCTGTATCAATAAGGGCATTTAACTTCTTGCCAGCAACTATTAGCTCAGTGCACATCAACCCCTTTCGCTTCTCCTGCATTTTCATAGCACTAAGTAGTCGTACCGAACCCAGTTTAGCCTCATCCTCTTCACTGGAGCTTTCATCTGCCATAATTGCTGCCAATCGATCTTTCTTTGGGAATTCCCTAGCATAATGGGGCCATTGCAAAAATAGCACTTCAATTCTCGAGGCTTCCATCGTTCCCCATCTTTTCCTTCACGAGTCCTTCCCCCATCATTATTCCTCTCTTCCATCTTAGGCTTCCCTCTTAAGGAACTCCCATTCCTTTCCTTCTCAACTCCCTCCTTCCACCTTCTTATTGGGATCTTATGTTCTGTCTTCTTGAACTCCATTAGGCCTTCAGCAACTGCTATAGCCTTAGAGATGTCTTCTATTCCCCTTCGATCTAGCTCTAAATTTGCCCAAGATTCCAGACCATCTAAAAACATCACTAGAGTGTCATCCTGGTTAAGGTCTGGGATCTCCAACATTAGTTCTGAGAATTACTTCACATATTGCTTGATGTCACCTTTATGAGTTAAGTGACGCAACTTCACCTTCGCTTCTTTAGTAGCATTTTGGGGAGAGAACTGCCCTTTGATCTCATGTACAAAGCTAGCCCAAGTATTGATTTCGTTTGCCCTCCTACGCCACCATACCATAGCAGAATCTTTCAAATACATAGCAGCAGTACGTACCTTTTCGAGGTCATCCAAGATTCTTACAGCATTGAAATATTGTTCTATTCCCCAAAGGAAATTGTCTACCTCCCGGGTGGATCGTATCCCATTGAAAGGTTCAGGCTTGGGGACATCGATCCTATGAGCAGACTGGATGGTCACTCCACTTACCATTACCGCCCAACATGCTGCTAGTTGGTTCTTAAGTTCTTCAATCTCCTGGCGCATGGCCGCTATTATAGCATCCATCTTGGCTTCATAATCTTCCCCCTTAGTTTCCAAAGCAATGACTCAAGCTTGGAGTACTTCATTCTTTCCCTCAATCGTCTCATCACGCTGCTTCAGCTCATCAATGGCTTGATTCAATGCTCCTTGCAACTTGCCTTGAAGTTCTTCCTCCATCTCTTCAAGGTTGCCTTGTGATTCATCGAATTGTTCCTTCGCTTCAACAATGCTCAACTCCGCTCTGTCCATCCTATTAAGGAAGGAGTTCAGCAAGTCTCGAGACCTAGTCCTTTGCCTGGTAACATGGCGATCATCATAGTCAGCCAACTCATCGACCATTGAAGTGTTATTGTCTCCTCCGGATGACATTTTCTCCTCAAGTAGCTTCTTTTTCAGGCTTTGATACCACGTGTCATGGGCGGATTCCGTCGCTCTACCCCGTGCGGCACTTAGCGCTCCTGACCTCACTAAGGAAGGCTAAGTCAGCCTGTAATACACTCACAATGTTAGAGAGGGAAAGTAAAGAGAGAAGCTCTGCTAGTATACTGTATTCACTCAAATAACTTGTGTGTTACATCTGAGGGGAATAGCCCTATATATACAGAAAGCCTTTACAATCTAATGGTTAAGATCAATTCGATCTAATGGTTATAGTTGATTCCCAACTACTACCGTCACCTACCTCCACCTACTACTATACAAGATTCTGGACTTCTCTGGAACCTTTTAAAGCTTTTCATAATCTAGAAGCTTTTAGTAGGCTTGGGCTTTCGTCTTTGGGCTTTGGATTTCGTCTTTAGGCTTTAGGAACCTCCTAAGAATGGCTCATTTCGGGAGGTCCGTAACACACGCAACAGGCCGTTCTGAGCAGCACCGATGACAACCTCCATTGCAGCACCACGACTCTCTCCCAAGCCACGTCCGATCCTGTTGAGGATAACCAACACACGCACATCCAATTCCCCAGTGCATATCTCCTGTGTGAATTGCAAACACAACACTCCGATCAGCAGTAGCGTACATTTGCTTATCCAACAAATAGCATTGCAACGGACGATAACCTCAGGTTCGGTTATGTTTAGTTCTTTCAATTTTTTATTTATTTATATTATATCATATTATACTATATTATCTTATATCATAGTATATTGTTATTAGAACCTTAAATGATTCAGCATATTCTATGAAAATAATAATAATTTAGGTTGTTTCTTGGCATTAGTTTTCTTTATAACATAGATTAGGTATATTATATTGATTTAAGTGAATGTTTATTTAATAAGTAATAATATAGATATAAAGACATATATATATTAGATAAGGGATTGTTAAGATTAGTTTTTATTACATATATACATTATTATATTAATTATATTTTATTAGTTAACATAATATATAATATATGTATATGTTAGTTTAGGAGTTTTAGTATTAGTTCTTATACAAGTGTATTATATGGAGTTAATTTATTTTGATAGATAACTGTATACATTAGTTTAGGGATTATTAAGATTGGTCATATTTTTTTTAGTTTTATTTAAGGATTTATCACATAGAAATTTTTTTTATTTAAATAAAAATTAGTAAAAGACCCTTTTTAAAAATAGGATTGTTAGAGTATTTTTTTTTTATAAAACAAAAACACTCAAGAGTTAGGGCCCTTTTGAATTTTATCTGAATAAACCAAATTGATAACAACATAAATTCGGTTAGTTTTAAAAAATTAATCAACACATTAAAATTTTTTTGAAAAGAACTATGATCGTCTGATTCTAGCTAGCGGGTACGTAGGCACCTTCGGGGCGAGGATAAAATATGTAATTTTTCTAAATTAAAAAATCATTTTGATGTTGATAAAATAAAAAAAATCTTTAATTGACTTCTTTTCTATGGTTAGACATCTTTTCCATAGTTTAGATGTCTTTTCCATAGTTTAGATGTCTTTTTCATAGTTTAGATGTTTTTTCTATAGTTTAGGCTTGTTTTCTATAGTTTAGATATTTTTTTTTTCATAGTCTAGATGTCTTTTCCATAGTTTAGATGTCTTTTTCATAGTTTAGGTTTTTTTTTTTTTTTTTATGATTCAAACATCTTTTCTATGATTTAGATATCTTTTCTATGATTAAGGCACCTTTTCTATGATTAGAAAAATTTTTTCTTTTTTTTTTATGTTTTAAGCATCTTTTCTATATAAAAGCTTCATCATGTAGAATATTGCATATTTCATAAAATCTTTAGGGTTTTTCTTGAAAATAAAAAAAATTATCACTTAGTTATTTTTGAATAAAAATTTTAATTTGGCACTTTTCAAAAATTATTATTTTTTTTTATAATTAGGAATAAAAATTAGGCTTTTAGGGATTTTTCTTAATAAAAATAAAATGGTTAATAAAAAGGCAAATTCAACTAATCATTTTTTATAAAAAGAACCAACCCACTAAATTTTTTTTTTTGGAAAGAACTATGATCATCTGATCCCGGCTAGCAGCTACGTAGGCACCTTCGGGGTGACGATAAAATATGTAGAAACTTAGGTTTTTTTTTTATTTTATTCATTTATTTATTTCTTTAAATATTAGAAGAATAATCATAATTTCGGTAAATAGATAGTGGTACCAATTAAGGGTTTAATACGTTAGCCCCCGAATTCGGAGCTCTCTGGTTCTTTATGAAAATTGAAATCAAAGACTGGTAGCTAAATCGTAACCAATCTACCCAATTGGTTACGGTTTCTTTTCTTTTCCCGACTCCAGTCGGGTGACGACTCAAAGATAATTTTCAATAAAAAACCAGAATTTCTCAATTTCTTTAGTCGAGGATTAATATTAAATGGGTTAGGGTTTAGTATTAATCAATAAATAAGAAATCAATTTTAAACAAAAACCGAAAAATCAGACTCGAGAGTTTGGCGACTCCACTGGGGACCGCTAGAGGGCTAGCTACTAGAAGTTACCAAAAATAGGATTATTTTTCAAAAAAATGAAATAATATATAAAAAAAAGAATTTAGGTATGTTGTTTGATGTATTTGTTTATTTTATTTATTTATTTTTTTTACTAACATTTTTTTGTCATGGCAGTTCATTTAAGGGGAAATTTTGGGGGGTTTTACTTTTATCTTTTATTTAGTTATTTTTATTTTATTTTATTTTCCTTTCTGCATCATAAATGCGTGTTAGACACGGTCAGAACCAGGCCGTCATAGGACCTTAGGAGGAGGGCCATTTTGTAAGCTTCGGATGTTATGGGGTAACCATCTTCTAGGGTCGATCAGGCTACCCCACTTAAGTTCAGATGCAACCACAGAATTGTTGCTTTGAAAAAAACGTAGTGGTTGCAGAACTTGAGGACCTTTAGAACCCACCTGTTGCATCACGTGAAAGCATTTAGAAAAAAATCACAAGTATTTATGATGTGGCAAACCTAAATTAATAAAGATAGTTGTGAAGTTGTGATGGTAATTGTAATCTTCTATTGTAAATAATTTGTAATAATTTTATGTAAAGTTTAGATTACATTGTAATTGTAATTTTAATTTTGATTTTTAGCAGTCATGGCTAGATTGAGTCAAAGGGCTTCCAAACAAATCCACATCTACCTACTTCATTGGCCTTAAAAGATACTCTAGATATGGATATAATTTTGTAGCCCAAATAAGTAAAGATTCATTAGGAACAAGATTGGGCTCATCTTGCCCCTATAGAAGAGCCCTATAAATATTACTATAGTAAGGGCTTTAGTACATCTATTAGGGCTCGAATCTATCACTTTAGGCCTACATCAGCTAAGCCCAACCCTCACGGAGTAAATAAAAAACAAAACATAAAAATAAAAAAAGAAGCCAAACGAAAAGAATCCAACTTGTAAAATAATAGTCCCTAGTATTTTACCCACCAGAAATATCCATTCTTTTAGGTAAATTCAATATTTTGCAAATAGCCTTCTTCATTTGGAATAAATAAGATTTAGATATTTTATTTGTTTAGTTTTTTATTCTTCAGAAATCCTCTCTTGTAAATAGATTCTCAGTAATGTTGTTCTCGACTTGTATATATTTCCATAAAAGCAATCTTCTGTAATCATCCATTTACAATTCCATCACTCGGTCTTTATAACACAAAAGCCCTAACTTTTCCTCTCTCTCTTTCAAAAAAAAAAGAGAAAAACAAAGAAAGAAAGAGAAAAGAAAGAAAAAAGAAGGAAAGGAAAGAAAAGAAAAATAAAGAAAGTTGCTAACGGTTACAAATCCTTATAGGGTTCGGGACAAACACAATCACTTGGCCCATTAAGGCAGATAACCTAAACAGACCTACTTGGCCCGAGAAAATAACCAACCAAACCTAAACCTTAGCCCATCGAGATGATTCAACCAACTCAAAGCCCCTAAGTTGTCGAGTCCAAACCATGAATTGAGTCAAAACACAAAGCCATGAAACACTATCCTAAGCTTGATCCCCGATACAAACAAAAAGGGCAAATCATTAGTCCCTTCTACTTCAAAAGTTGTCAGTTTCAACCCATTTAAACTGTAAAGAACCTAACCCAAAATCAGATATGGAAGCTTAAGGGCGTTAAGACCTATAAGTCTAGGGCATGGGGCATTTAGTCTTTGAAATTTCACAACCGGGGCATGTTCCAAGGAATTGGGGAGTAAGGTCCGTCATCACCTTAAGGTCAATTCATCCTTATGTAAGGAATTGGTAACTCACTTTTAAAAAGTTTTGAATGAAAAGAGGCGAGCTATATTCTATACATTAACCCTTAAAGACTTTGAGAGTTAAGAGACATCATAGTGAGGATATTTTGGATTCATTCCTTAAAGGAGGTCCATTTTGAATTTGATACGCAGATCAAAATGAAGCTAGGCATTCATTTTCAAATCCCAAACACAATTATCCTCTGATAACCCCGTTGAATTGTTTTAGAGTCATTTCAAATGTAAACCCTGTCAAGAACCACCCCACAGTAGGGCAATTTGGAGCTTAGGGTCATTGATTAAGAGAGAAGGATAAAACTGATTTGTGTTTACCCCAGTAATAACAATTCAAGCATAATTTTTTTTTTTTGATAAATTGTTCCCATTGAAGAAGAGCTAACATTTTTCCAGATACCCCAAAGGCTACACGTACCTTACCTAAGCCAATGCACTCTGAACCTATGGATTTAGGGCCTTGATTCATCTAGAGACAAAAACTTGACAAAAGAGATAGTTATTTTTGGGGAGAGAAAAAAAGAAATGAAATAAAAAAGAAAAAAAGAAAAAAGAACAAAGAAAAAGAAAAAGAAAAGGAAAAAAAAAAAACTATTGTAAAGGAAAATGAGGAAATACCCAAATATCAAGCTTGAGAAAATCCCCAACCAAAGAAGGCTTAAGTTGCTCAAAAAACACAAGGCCTTGAATCGCATTCCTAACCAAGAACACAAAACCTCATATTCATTCAGAATCACGTTCTCTACCACAAACCAAAAACTCCATATTTAGTTCAAAATCATACTCCAAAATGAACATAAACCCTTTCTATCCACTAAATTCTCAAACACAAGACCTTCCCACCCACAATACTTCCCTACTCAAAGCTCTTCCAATTTTGAACGATAATTTATCTAAGATAAAAATTATTTTTGAAACTGGAGCAAGCGCACATCTAGTTCATTCCTAAGGTTCTTGACTTGTACCCCTAGGTTTGATGAAAGCACCTTTTTTTTTTTTTTTAAATAAGCCCTCTCAATTAACTTCTTTTGAAACCATTTGACCAAAAGCCAAATTTACAATACTAAACCCAAAAAGACCTGCAGATCGATCAAAGCGTATCACTTGCGAATTGGACTGTAATTTTCGGAATAGTAGTCAAAAGTGATGTCTAAACTAAGAGTGCATAAGGAAGTCCTCTTTGACTAAATTAATTGTGAGTTACCTTTTTCTTATGAAATGAATGTCTAAGGCCTATCCAAGAAGCTCATTGTCCAAGTTACAAATTAGGGTAGATATGAGATACCCTACAGGATTATAGAGTTTACCTTTTAAATAGGAATTTGTATCCGTTAGCAAACTTTTAAGAAAAAAGAAGGAAGAAAAAAAGAAAATGAAAAGACATGAAAAGGAGAGAGAGAAAGCGGAGGCTTATTACAAGTTTTTCCATTCATTTTCCAGTTTATAGTGGCCAAATTTTTAATTCATGTTATAAACAGTTTTCACCAAATCCTTCATTTGTAAATTACTTAAATCAAGAGTTTTCTTTCAAGTTGGTTATGTTCCTCAGTTTGCTTTCAACTCTCAGTAGAGCTTAAGCGAATCCGAAGGGGGCTTACCCTTTATCTATTTTCTCAAGGATATAGCCAGCTCTTGGGGCGCTTTGACCGCCTTGGAGAGTCAGCTCATTAAGGGCACGATCCAAGTTTTTCTTCAAATTTTTAGGTCTTAGCCAGCTCGTGGGGCGCTTTGACTGTCTTGGTGAGCCAGCTCATTAAGGGCACGATCCAAGTTTTCTTTCAAATTTTTAGGTCTTAGGCAGCTTATGGGGGCCTTTGACCGTCTTGGTGAGTCAGCTCATTAAGGGCACGATCCAAGTTTTCCTTCATTATCTTTAGGTATTAGCCAACTCATGGGGCGCTTTGACCGTCTTGGTGAGTCAGCTCATTAAGGGCACGATCCAAGTTTTCCTTCGTATTTTTTAGGTCTTAGCCAGCTCATAGGGCGCTTTGACTGTCTTGGTGAGTCAGCTCATTAAGGGCACGATCCAAGTTTTTTTTTCAAATTTTTAGGTCTTAGCCAACTCATGGGGCGCTTTGACCATCTTGGTAAGTCAGCTCATTAAGGGTACGATTTAAGTTTTTCCTTCGTATTTTTTAGGTCTTAGCCAGCTCATGGGGCGCTTTGACCGTTTTGGTGAGTTAGCTCATTAAGGGCATGATCTAAGTTTTCCTTCAAATTTTTTAGGTTTTAGCCAGCTCATGGGGCACTTTGACCTCCTTGGAGAGTCAGCTTATTAAGGGCACGATCCAAGTTTTCCTTCGTATTTTTAGGTCTTAGCTAGCTCATGGGGTGCTTTGACCGCCTTGGAGAGTCAGCTCATTAAGGGCATGATCCAAGTTTTCCTTCAAATTTTTTAGGTCTTAGCCAGCTCATAGGGCGCTTTGACTGCCTTGGAGAGTCAGCTCATTAAGGGCACTATCCAAGTTTTCCTTCATATTTTTAGGTCTTAGCTAGCTCATGGGGCGCTTTGACCACCTTGGAGAGTTAGCTCATTAAGGGCACGATCCAAGTTTTCTTTCATATTTTTAGGTCTTAGCTAGCTCATGAGGCGCTTTGACCGCCTTGGAGAGTCAGCTCATTAAGGGCACAATCCAAGTTTTCCTTTAAATTTTTAGGTCTTAGCTAGCTCATGGGGCGCTTTGACCACCTTGGAGAGTTAGCTCATTAAGGTCACGATCCAAGTTTTCCTTCAAATTTTTTTAGGTCTTAGCCAGCTCATGGGGCGCTTTGACTGCCTTGGAGAGTCAGCTCATTAAGGGCACTATCCAAGTTTTCCTTCATATTTTTAGGTCTTAGCTAGCTCATGGGGCGCTTTGACCACCTTGGAGAGTTAGCTCATTAAGGGCAGGATCTAAGTTTTCTTTCATATTTTTAGGTCTTAGCCAACTCATGAGGGCGCTTTGACCACCTTGGAGAGTCAGCTCATTAAGGGCACGATCCAAGTTTTCCTTCAAATTTTTAGGTCCTTAGCCAACTCATGGGGCACTTTGACCATCTTGGTGAGTTAACTCATTAAGGGAACGATCCAAGTTTTCCTTCAAATTTTTAGGTCTTAGCCAGCTCATGGGGCGCTTTGACCACCTTGGAGAGTCAGCTCATTAAGGGCACGATCCAAGTTTTTCTTCATTATCTTTAGGTCTTAACCAGCTTAAGGGGTGCTTTGACCACCTTCGTTAGTCAGCTTATTAAGGGCACGACCAAGATTCTCGTTATTCTTTCACACAGGCATTTCCCATTGTCGTTCTGACCCTCGTCAAGTCTCTTAACGTTCCTTAGGATAGAGTCATCCCGAGGCAAAAACGGTGTCTCTTTTATCTTTGTGGAAAATTTTACTCAAACTTCACCACAAATAGGGGAGCTGTAGACACCTAATTTTTGCCCTTTCATAGTCTTAGTTTTTATTTTTACAAAAAAGGGTCCTAATTCAAAAAAATAATAAACAAAAAATTAATAAAAGATAAAAATTAACAAATAACGAAAATACAAAAAAAAAGAAAAGGAAAAATTATAAAGATTTCGTAGATTTTTAGGAAGTAATTTATATTAGGAATAATTAGTTTAATGTTAGTGTTAATTTTAGTTTAGTTAAAAAATTTTAGTTTAGGAATTCAAATAGTTTAAATATAATTTAATTGTAATAAATGTTAAGAAACATGTTAACGGCCTAACAGATAAGTAGCGGAGCGCTTGGGTGGATTTAGTTGGAGGTCACGGGTTCGAGTCTCTACAGGCCAACAGCAACAGATTGGGCAACAGATCCTTGACGCCCCACGGCCAACAGCAACAGCAGCAGATTGGTCCACGCAGCAGGCTGTTTCGCGCTGCACCGACGACAACCTCCATTGTAGCACCATGACTCTCTCCCAAGCCACGTCCGATCCTATTGAGGACAACCAACACACGCGCATCCAATTCCCCACTGCATATCTCCTATACGAATTGCAAACACAACACTCCGATCAGCAGCAGCGTACATCCACTTATCCAACAAATAGAACAAATAGCATTGCAATGGACGATAAGTTCAGGTTCGATTGTGTTTGGTTCTTTCAATTTTTTATTTATTTATATTATATCATATTATACTATATTATCTTATATCGTATTATATTGTTATTAGAACCTTAAATGATTCAACATATTCTATGAAAATAATAATAATTTAGGTTGTTTCTTGGCATTAGTTTTCTTTGTAACATAGATTAGGTATATTATATTGATTTAAGTGAATGTTTATTTAATAAGTAGTAATATAGATATAAAGACATATATATATTAGATAAGGGATTGTTAAGATTAGTTTTTATTACATATATACATTATTATATTAATTATATTTTATTAGTTAACATAATATATAATATATGTATATGTTAGTTTAGGAGTTTTAGTATTAGTTCTTATACAAGTGTATTATATGGAGTTAATTTATTTTGATAGATAACTGTATACATTAGTTTAGGGATTGTTAAGATTGGTCATATTTTATTTGGTTTTATTTAAGGATTTATCACATAGAAATTTTTTTTATTTAAATAAAAATTAGTAAAAGACCCTTTTTAAAAATAGGATTGTTAGAGTATTTTTTTTTTATAAAACAAAAACACTCAAGAGTTAGGGCCCTTTTAAATTTTATCTGAATAAACCAAATTGATAATAACGTAAATTCGGTTAGTTTTTTTGAAAAGAACTACGATCATCTGATTCCAGTTAGCGGGTACGTAGGCACCTTCGGGGCGAGGATAAAATATGTAATTTTTCTAAATTAAAAAATCATTTTGATGTTGATAAAATAAAAAAATCTTTAATTGACTTCTTTTCTATGGTTAGAGATCTTTTTCATAGTTTAGATGTCTTTTTCATAGTTTAGATGTCTTTTTCATAGTTTAGATGTCTTTTCTATAATTTAGATTTTTTTTTCATAGTTTAGACGTTTTTTCCGTAGTTTAGGCTTGTTTTCTATAGTTTAGATGTTTTTTTTTTCATAGTCTAGATGTCTTTTTCATAGTTTAAGTTTTTTTTTTTTTTTTTATGATTTAGATATCTTTTCTATAATTAAGGCACCTTTTCTATGATTAGAAAATTCTTTTTTTTTTTCATGTTTTAAGCATCTTTTCTATATAAAAGCTTCATCATGTAGAATATTGCATATTTCATAATATCTTTAGGGTTTTTCTTGAAAATAAAAAAAAATTATCACTTAGTTATTTTTAAATAAAAATTTTAATTTGGCACTTTTCAAAAATTAGGTTTTTTTTTTTATAATTAGGAATAAAAATTAGGCTTTTAGGGGTTTTTCTTAATAAAAATAAAATGGTTAATAAAAACGCAAATTCAACCAATCATTTTTTATAAAAAGAACCAACCTAGTAATTTTTTTTTTGAAAGAACTACGATCGTCTGATCCCGGCTAGTGGGTACGTAGACACCTTCGGGGCAACAATAAAATATGTAGAAACTTAGTTTTTTTTTTATTTTATTCATTTATTTATTTCTTTAAATATTAGAAGAATAATCTTAATTTTGGTAAATAGATAGTGGTATCCGTTAAGGGTTTAATAGGTTAGCCCCCGAATTCGGAACTCTCCAGTTTTTTATTAAAATTGAAATCAAAGACCGGTAGCTAAATCGTAACCCATCTACCCAATTGGTTACGGTTTCTTTTCTTTTCCCGACTCCAGTCGAGTGGCGACTCCAAAGATAATTTTCAATAAAAAATCGGAATTTCTCAATTTCTTTAGTCGAGGATTAATATTAAATGGGTTAGGGTTTAGTATTAATCAAGAAATGAGAAATCAATTTTAAACAAAAACCGAAAAATCATACTCGACAGAAGGGTATTTGGATCTATTTGATTTTGAATCGATAGATACTTACAAAGCATGTTTACAAGGTAAAATAGCTAAGAAACCTTTTACTAAGAAAGGTGAAAGGACATAAAAGTTATTAGAAGTCATATATAGTAATGTGTGTGGGCTATTACCAACTTAAGCCAGAGGTGGATTTTCTTACTTCGTGAATTTTACTAATGATTTGAGTAGATATGGATATATCTACTTGATGAGGCATAAGTTAGAGACTTTTGAGAAATTCAGAGAATTTAAAAGTGAAGTAGAAAATCAACTTGGTAAGAAGATAAAAAACCACTTTTTAGTGATAAAGGTAGAGAATATCTTAGTCAAGAGTTTATTGATTATGTAAATGTTAATTGTATTAACTGTTGTAGCTATTACAATACATAAGTATTTATAGGGCTTGTTGCGAACTATGATTAAGAATAGATAAGGCTAGTCACTAGATGGGTTTGAACTTGTAAAAAGCTCAAAAAAGGATTAATGGGGAAAGTACGAAAGGGAAAAATGAAGAATGAAATAGTAAACAAAAGCTACGAATAGCTCTAGAGGATATGTTGCATCAATGGAACTTTCGAGGAATTATGACACAATTCGATATGACGTACGAATTAGTCAGGTGAGGTTACTTGTCACCTAACCTTACTTAAGGGAAAGGATAAGAGTGATGTCGAGGGTAAATAAACAGTGTTACGTAAGAAAGAAAAGTACTCAAAAGTGGATTAGGAATGATTTGATGTCCTCACAGTTATAAGTATAAGGGTATTTATACCTATAAGTTAAGGCAACCTGCCTAAGAAAAGGAAAGACAAAAGTGCATTTCCTAAGGAAGTAAAGATCAAGATACAAAAGGGTAAAAATGAATATACATGAAAAACAATCATTGGTATAATGGATTTTACTCGTGATATTGTACACTTAGCTATGCTATATTGGAGAAGTTGTTAGAAGATGTGGACAAAAAAGTACGGACAGTTGGCTTGCCCAAGCAGGAATCGCTTTGTCAGTTTAGAGTGTCTCTTTTTCGACTTTTCGGCAAGGAAGATGTCGAGTAATTCATTGACTCGAGCGTAAGAGAGTAATCTCCTATTCAGCACATTTCTGAAAGATGGGTGATCATACAGCTTGGCATGAAGGGCGACTCAGTAAGAAAGTACTCAGTCTTAGAAGGGGTTAGCTGGAATAGAAAAATTCATCAAGCTAATCCTTCTAATCCTTGGGCTTGGCTGTAGGTCAGGGGTCCAACAGCTTGATTTCCATCATTCCCTCCGGGTTATTTAGGATTTGGGATCAAATTCGAATGGTCTTTGCTTAGTTCTTTGTCAGGGTGATATGGATGAGGTCGATGATGTTAAAGGCATCAGAAACCCCATAGCCCTCGGGCAATTCCAATCTATAGGCATTATTGTTGAACTTTTAGATGGTTTTGAAAGGTCATTTCGCTCTTCTAGATGATTTGTTCCTCCTTTTGTTTGGGAATTGTTCCTTACAAAGTTATAGCTACACTAAATCTCCTGGCTGAAATTGTATGGTCATCTTACCATTAGTTTTTTCTCACATTCTTCTAGCAACTTGATCAATGTGTTGAGTGACTTTATCATAGATGTGCTAAAGGGATTATGCTTTGGCCGATGCATTAGGGTCGTCTTGCAGGGGTATTGGAATAGGGGTGTGGTCGAGGGGTAACTTAGGATTGAACTCATAAACTACCTTGAAGGGAGTTTGCTTAGTGGTGTTATGTACTGTTCGGTTGTAGGTGAACTAGACCACTGGTATCACGACCCAATAGTATCGTTGTCGTGGTAAGGCACCGTGTACCGTATAAAGGTCTATTATTAACCCCCTTGCCGAACATAGGCCTTTCATACGGCACATAAGTCTCCTTCCACTCTACGTTACCACTAGGCCCATAGATAAGTAATGTAGAGCAATTTAACTAAAATTTATTCTATGTTATAATTTAGCTAATTGTGTGGGCTCGTGGGACCTATACAAAAAAAAAAATATTACAAACAAATGCAGTTCATAATAGAACTGCATTAAATCTGTGTTATGAGCAAAAAGACAAAAGTATTTAAACGTCTATAATTCTATTACAAAAAGTCCTCTTCGCTCTCTGATCGCTTCAACCCATCTCTATACGAAACTTACCATGGGCATGCCTCGGCCCGGATTGATGAAGAGGTTCTCCAGCACCAATAAAAATCTATAGGGGAGTAAGCTTACGCTTAGTGAGATAAATGCCCTCATCAATACCATATGACAGAAATTTATTAGATGCACAATCATATGAATGCATGAACAAACAGTATGCCAAACAACACATGTAGTGACCTAGGAACTGCATACGACTCATAATTTCACCCCCTGAAGTCGGGGTTTAGAGATAATTAACCGACCCAAACCAAAATTCGGGTTCTAGACCTTGGGTTTTATTTCATTTGCACTATCGCACTCATTGCTAAAACAAAACTCTCTCTCTCTCTCTCTCTCTCTTTCTCTCTCTCTCTCTCTATATATATATGTATACTTCCTTTACCAAAATCATATTATATCTTTTAAAATCCCAAGTCTAGCGGTGTGGTGGTCCCCGCAGTCTACAAACACACGCTCTAAGTAGAAGCCATAAGACTTGGCCCCTCGCCGACGGTTGGTGTCTCCCAGTGCCTAGTAAGCCCATCAGCTTAAGATAGAGACTCAATATATATGATGCCATAGCTAGTACCCAATCCTGCAGGAAACTCGTATTCTTGTGAGTCCCTTCCCATCTTTTGTGTGAAGCGGTAGTCGGTGTTATCCATATGTAATATGGGGAATGCATGATTCATTTTGATTTCTTAATCGTATAAGCGATTAACTCGATTTTTAGGGTGATCAAACTATTTCATTCCATACAATTTATATGTATATATTAATACAAACAATTCCCATTATTATATATATAATTAACAAGTCATCACATTCATCCATAAATCCATACACATGCATCTCCCATATCTCACAAGTATCCAAATTTATATATATAAGTTTAGGTGCATCTATTCTATAAGCACAATCAAGTAAAGAGTCATCGGGAATTTACTCACTCTGCCATGTGGGTTAGTCAAAGTAATCCGGAGGTAGGTCGTCTTCGTACACAGTGTCCCCTGGTCATTGAAATAATATTTATAAGGGACTGAAATAAACTTAGGAAACAAAGTAAATTTTTCCTTAAGTTATACTTTTGTCTAGTTTTCGAAATTTTTCCCGGTTTTTGCCTAAAGTTCAATCGCGTATAACTTTTTCATTTTAAATCCAATTTTTATGATCTTATAGTCAATCTTCATCGTTTCTGAGTGTACTTTAACTTGGTGAGGTTAGATTTTCAAAATGAAGTATACAATTCTATCCATGGGTTAGAACAGTAGCATTCTTCATGTGTTGGAATGCTTTTGGGCCTTGTATGGTAAATAGGCTTTTTGATAACATAAGAAATCTTTTAGGCTTGGTCTTAAGATTTTATCCTAAGCTTAAAATACTCCTTGAGATTAGATTTACAACTTTAATTTATATTCCTAAGGCTAACAACCACTTCATGGGCCCTTTAGTGGGCTTAAGTTGTTAAATAGGCTTATTTTTTGTTCAAACTAAAGTTAGTGACTTTGGTGTGCTTGTGGGGCCTTAGGTGGATTTCTTATAGGCTTCAAAACAACCTCTCTTGATACTTTAAGGTGCTGGTCAGAATTTCCTTGAAGGCCCAACTTAGAGTTCTAGGCTTGTTTTGAGAGTTTTAGGCTAGATTTTGAGTTTTAGGCTTTGTATGCTTACCATACTTGCTTTGGTTGATCTTTTCACTTTGTTCATTCACTTTTACCATATTTTTAAGCTCCTTTTTCTCACGTTCCAGATCTGTTCATGATGATTCCAAGGGGTTCTTGCTTGGTTTTTTAACTTGTTTCATTATTTCCTTAAGTTTAGGTGGTAGATTATGCACTTAAACTACTTGTATCTAAATCTTAACTTAAGTTTTCTTCCATAAGATGATCCTTTAACTTATGCTCCACACAAAGAAATAAAAGATCTTATACTTAACACAACCTCCATATCATAGCTCATGTCATACAAAGTTGGTTTCTTCATAAAACTTCATATAATGGATTTTTCCTTAACTTAAGTCTAGATTTGAGCATATTTAACTTAACGGAAATAAAATCAACATTCAAATGACCTTTGAACCCTCACGTCCAGCATGTTCATCTTCCATTCAAGTTATTGTTTCAAGAATTTCTCAACTTAAAATCTTCCATTTAAAGTGTTGAACAAGTGTCTTTACAAAATACCAACTTTACATGCTCATGCTTCAACTTTATGTAAAGGTTTCATGGTTTGTTTCTTAAAACGATTTTTTTTGTTGGTGTTATAACAACTTAAACCTTACTTATTTCTTCAAGAAATCAAAGTCTCCTAATCATAATCACTAACCCACAATCACAAGAAATACTTACTCATCCTTAAAGCAAAATATGGTGGTTGTGCACAAAGGTTCCACTTAAGTTCTCAACTTTGCTTCCTCTTTTGCAACCTTTTGGAACCTGAATCTTTTGGTCTTTTGGTCTTTTGGAATGAGGTTTATGGAAAGTTCTAATGGCTCTAAAAGATCTTAGCTGGTGAATGAAATTAACACAAGAACAAGAAGAGAAGTTGCTGTAAGTGAAGTTGGAAAATGGAAGAAAAGTTGATTTTGTGGGGTAAGATGGTTTCTCCCTTTTATGTTGTTTCAAATGAGAGAAAAATGAAGTGAAGTGAAATTGAAAGTGAGAGAAAAAGTGGAGAAAGTGGCTGATTTGAATGGAGAGAGAATGAGGGTTTAAATGTCTTGAAAGTGTTGTCTTGTAGTTTACACAAAAGTCAACAATTGCAACTATTGATGATGTAAGCATTAAGGGGTGAATAGTGATGTGTAAGAGAAAGTGATTGATGGTTGAAAGACAAGAGCATGGCCCCCCTTTCGCCCTTGTCCAAATTTTCCATTTAAAGTATTTTTGGGCCATGGAGTGGTCTTGTCTCATTTATTAAAGTTAAGCTTATGAAATCTTGTAAAAAATTGTCCATATGTAGTATAAGTGAAGGGGTGATAAGGAAATTGTCTTATCATTAGATTTTGATAAGTTATCAATTGATAAATGATTCCAACTCTCAATTAATAAGTTATCTAAGGTGATTGGTTGGTCTACTTATTTATGTGTATAGCTTATACATGAAGATAAGGGCATGGACTTATAGGAAATTATTTTAGGGTTTTCATTTTGCATTGTTTCGTAATTTATGATTCGATTCCTATAAAATTGTGAAATTCTATAAAGTTGAATGAAATTATTCAAATTAAATTATTGATTAATTACTTAAGGTTAAAATTCCTTAATTATTTTAGGGTTTAGGGTTTTAAGTGACTTTAGAGCTTACAGTTCTTCAAGCTCAGGTTTTATTGATAATTGGTTTTTGGATTGGAAAAATAATTCGTTTCTAAATATGAACTTAAGTTTTTAGTCTAGTTAATCTTTGGGAATGTTTGGAAAGTACTCGTACTCAAATCTTAAGCCCACTAAAAGTAGGGTTTACAATTGACAGACGTCCCAATCAGCTAAGTTCTTGCCTACTGTAGCCCGGAGCAGTGAGTTGAAAGCATAATTAACCAACTCTATTTGGCTATCAGTTTGGAGGTAATATGAGGTACTGAAGAGTAATTTAGTTCCCAACTGACATTACAGGGTTCTCTAGAAATGGATTAAGAACTTCGGGTCTCTATTGAAGACTATACTTCTTGGCACGCCATGTATCCATATAATCTCTTTTAAGAAAAGAGAAGCAATAGCCGAAGCGTCATTAGTTTTTGAGTAGGGCATGAAGTGTGCCATCTTATTGAACCTATCCATAACGATGATTAGAGAATCTTTACCTCGAGTAGTTTGTGGTAGTTCAAGAACAGAGTCCATGCACAATTCGATCCATGATTTCATTTGGATAGGTAAGGGCATTGCTCTCCCTTGTTCAGCTTAGCACTTGGCCATCTTGCATACGATATAGCTTTTGACCACTCAATGTATATCTCTTATCATTCTCGGCCAAAAGAATTGGCCATTCAATAGTTCATAAGTCTTTCTTTCTCTAAAGTGTTCGGAGAGATCTCTAATGTAGGCTTCCCTGATTAGTAGCTCCCTTAGTGAGCAATTCGGCATACATAATGTTCCTCCTTGAAACAAGTAGCCATCTTCCACATGATACTCGTCCACTGTCTTCCCATCGACACACTACGAAATTATGGGTCCAAAGTGTAGATCCTCAGAGTATTATTCTTTGATACTTGCAAACTAAACAGTCTGGTCTATAGTTTTGATAAAAGCGTATACCTTCTCGAAAGAGCATCTGCAACTACCTTTCTCTTTCCCCGCTTGTACTTTATTACAAAATTGAATCCTTCAAGGAATTTTACCTATCTTGCCTACTACTTTGACAACTTGGCTTGACTTTGGAGCTACCTCAGCGATTTATGACAAATTCTCTTAGTAGTAAATAATGTTGCCTACTTGCATTGCTTAGATCAATTCCAAAAGTTCCTTGTCATACTCGGAGTAGTTCAGCTGCTGTCTTTGGAGCTTCTCATTATGGAAGGCAATTGGTTGGCTTTCTTACATTAGGATAACACTTATTCCAATGTCTAATGCGTCGCATTCTAGCTCGAAAATTTTATTGAAGTCAAGTAGTATTAATACCAGGGTAGAGGTCAACCTTTCTTTTATTCAGCAAAACTTCTCTCCTCCTTTTCTCCCCATCGGACGTTGGTGTTCTTCTTTGTTAACTCGGTAAGTAGTGCGGTGAGGGTGTTGAAATTCCCGATAAACCTTCTGTAAAATGGCACTAGTCTTTGGAAACTTCTCACATTGACACAAGTAGCAGGAGTCGGCTACTTGATAATTGCTCGAATTTTTTCATCATCGACTTGCAAGCTTCCTCCACTGACTACATAGCCTAAGAGTACCACTTTCTCCTAGCAAAAGCAACATTTCTTTAGATTGTCGGATAGTGTCATGAATTGAGGATGGCTTAGTTGTGGCAGATGCCGTATACTGTATGAAAACCCCTGATTATCCTTCCAATCAAGAACTCTTCACATAATATACAAGGCTCTACAACTACTAGTTTCCTAAGAACACATAGATTTACATGATATCATCATACCAACATATTTATATAAAATTTGAACTACAAAGCTTACAATATACAGTAATTGAGTACATCTAAGTCTAATATACTAGTAAAACAAAAGTACATGAGTAAGAGTTTACATAAACTGTTCTCTCTCAATATACAGGATAACTCGCTCTTACCCAAGTCCCTAAGTTAACTTGTGGCATCCCTCGGTCGGCCTCTATAAATAGGTTATCTTGCAGCAGAAGTCTAAAGGGGTGTAAGCCTAAGCTTAGTGAGCAAAACCCTTAGTTACACCACAAGCAAGTTATAAGTACATCATATTTATGCATATGAATGAATGATCAAACAAAATGCTAAACAATACGTATAATTAAGTAGTTCATATACGTAACTTGGATTTAACGCCCTCCGAAGTCAGGGTTGGAGTATACACGGCACCAATAAGATCCGGGTATTATACTAGAACTTACTTTACTATGGAACTCCACGCTCCGTACTCAAATAAAATAATTCTTTTATTTTCATAAAAACTAAGTTCTAATATAATTGTAAGTGGGCCCCTACAGTCTACATTCACCCCTAAACGGAGGCCTCTAGATTCGACCTTTAGCTAGGTGGTTGGCGCCTCCAATGCCTAGTGTTCCCGCGGGCTAAGGTAAGGTCATTTTGTACGAGTGCACCATACAAAACTAATAAATTAATAATAACAACCCCCGAATGGCCTCTCTTTACCTTCGCGTGATGTGATGGCCGAAATTGTATCTATGCGATGCATGTTAATTCATGTTCCAGTTTCTATTTATAAGCCAAGTATAATTAAGTTTAAATTATGCTGTGACCATCCAATAGTACACACAATCATTTTCTATACTACCATGTAACAAACAAAGCATTATCTGTACTTAAGAGAGTTTCACAACTCAACATACAATATCATACACAAGCGTTTCCCAAACCCCACATAGTAGTCAATTAACAATAATATTTAAGTCCACTATCTACAATCATAATCAAGCATGGAATCATAGGGTAAATACTCACTCAGCCATGGCGACTCGCCCTGATCGTAGTAATCGATCGGGAGATCCTCGCTCACCTCGAGATTACCTGATCATTATGATATGATAACCCTAGTAAGTAACTGAATTAACTAATAATTCTACATATCTAGTTACCTAATTCTACTTAAATTACTATCAACTTTTATCCGGTTAGGCCTTATTCTTAATCGTATGTAACTTTTTTATTCTATTTCTGATATTTATGAATTTATAGTCGTTTTTTATCGTTTTTAGATGTACGTTCATACGGTGATGTCCGTTTTAGACGTTAAGACTCGTGTTTTATGATATGGATTAAATTTATAGAAATTTTAACAATGGAAACTTAATTACTCTTATTAGTTATATTTATATCTTTTGTTTATAATTAATGATTTAGTTAACCTACAAATTCTTATACTTAGAGAATTTTACTTTGCTATCACTAATTCATGTACTTAATTAAGTATAATCTAATTTAGAAAGTGTATTAGGGTTTACTAATTTAGGTACTTAATTATTCTACACTCTTCTTATTTTCTTATTTTATAATCTATGCTTATATCATTGATATCAGGCAAGTGTACCCATCAGTTTTAATATAGCGGATGTGAGTTCGAGTCGATCCCTCAGAGACTTTGAGTACTAATATTAACCTTAGCTCTATTATCTAATCGGAAAATTGTGATGGGTTGAATGAATTAAAAATACTAAAATTAACAAA
This sequence comes from Lumnitzera racemosa, assembly GCA_024138005.1. Taxonomy (NCBI): domain Eukaryota; kingdom Viridiplantae; phylum Streptophyta; class Magnoliopsida; order Myrtales; family Combretaceae; genus Lumnitzera; species Lumnitzera racemosa. Next base: position 66,856,492 of record JAMXBC010000002.1, on the reverse strand, counting down.
CTAACCTAATTATGAGACTTGATTAAGCAATTTAGAAAGCGATAAAACTAAGAACGACTTCAAGAAGGTAATAACGTATTTAGGAATTATTTCCTCTAGTACTTAACATGTGACCGCTTAAAATATATCCAATTCAATTTTTATTATTCTTGATTGGAGGGATTCACAATTAATGTTAATACCTTTCTCAAGTATATTAACCCTAATCCTAAATTATTTACCGAAATCTCTTCACTTAGTAATATAATTTAGAATTGCATTAATGTATAATGAATTCCCACACAAAGAACAACTTTTCGGAAGAAACATGTATCTTATCTCTAAGTTCACATGTAATTCTCTTTAATTATGTCAAGATCTCATTATTCATGTGATTTCTCAATCATCATGCATAATATCATAGATTGATATTCTAGAAATATCAATTAACAATTAAATAACATAATTGAATCAAGAAAAGATAGAAACTTTATTGAAAATTATCAATCAATCCAATAGTCACATGAAATCCTAGGTTCCATAATCTTAAATACAAGAATCTTAAGCTATCATAATGAAACTAAAAACGAATTGCAACAAAATTAATAAATAAAACATGAAAAACCCCTTTTGTTGATGATAAATCTCTTCAATCTTGAAGTTGAATGTTGCTTTCGCCTTTTTCTTCTCCTTCTCTTCAAGTTTCTTCTCTTTTTCAATGTCCAATCCCATATGTGAAACCCTAGTATGTCCTTTTATAATGTATTGTAAGGTTTCTATTTTCGTCACCAAATACGGCTTGGGACACCAGGTCATATAACTTTCTAACCTTCGCATATTTTCTTGGATGGACACAGCCTGGGGATACAGTTGTGTCCCAGACTGTGTAATTTCAAAACTTCATAACTCATTCATTTGAACGCCAAATTGAGTGAAACTTGATTCCTTTTCTTCATTTTCAATCCAAGAACACGTTTAAACCTTGAAATCAAATTTTACTCAATTAAGTATTAATTTCTTTAAAGAAAACCAAAGATGTAAGGGAAATATTATAAAATCACCATGTGAAATGTATTTAAAATAAGAGTTATCAAACTTCCTCACACTTGAGCATTTGCTTGTCCTCAAGAAAATAAATCAAAACAAAAATTTCGGGACAGGAAACGTTAAACAAAATTTATCACTACTTAAGAAACCGGTAAACAAAAACACTTGACCCGAAGAAAGGTAAGAAAATCACTTTCAATTAACTTGCAATAATAAAGTCAAGCAATTTCACCCTTAACAATGTTATAATTTCACTTGACCATATTCGAATGCTCCAACAATACTTAATATTAGAGTTCACTAGTTAATTTATGAAAGTCAAAGTTTACCTGATTCATTTGACTGAGGATTCTTAAACTAAAAATTGGATTTAACATCTCACCAATCGGGAAAGAGTCATAAAAATTTTGTCCGTTTGACTAAAGTGTATACAATTCTCTCTTCCATCTCACCAAGTGCCATAATCTAAAACAAACATATTTTACATCCACTCATCCTCTGATCATCCCCCTAGTTCATGCTTTTGTTGGGAGGTCTTTTAAATTTACTTTATTTGAGTACAATTGTGTTGGTAGAGGGAAAGAATCTCGCTCTTCTGACAGACCAAGACCGATCCATACCAACTTATTTCTTATATTGATAGCGGGAAAGAACCTTACTCTTCTGACATACCAAGGTCGATCCATATCAAATTTTTTTTTCATTAGTATTGGCATTGGGACTCAATCTCGCTCTTCTGACGAACCAAGACGAATCCTTACCAATTTTTTCTTTTCTTTTCACACACTTTTTATTACTTTTGACCTCCAATCATTGTGATTTTTCAGGGGTTTCTCAAAAGAAGAATTTCATTTATTTGTTTGCTAAAAATTATAGGGTTCTAAAAATTTCTAAGAGAAAGGTATATACATAACAGTAAATTTAAAAATAACCATGACTAACTCTCAACTAATAATGTTGTTCCAATCTCAAGTTTTAAAGTCCTAAGCTAAATAATTCGTAACTTTGCCCTCCACAAATTTGACTAATCAATTCTAGTAAAGTATATAAAGATGAATAATGATCAAGATGATACAGTTGATTTGGCCCAACACTTGTTAATTACCTATTGTAAGTTAACTTAAAAATTAATTGGGTCAATGTGAATAATTAGTCTCTTAAATAGTAACAAATTCATATATACCCTTTCCCCATACTTAATAATGTACATTGTCCTTAATGTATGACTAAGAAAGCACAATAGCAAGATATCAAACAAAAAAAAAAAAAAAAGGGAAAAAGGAAATACATATATTGAAAAAGAAACTAATACTTCCCCACTAGCTGAAAATAAGGTGAAGAAGTTCATAACGAGGAAGCCATCGTCATTACATGTCTGATTTCACATGCCTTGGCCAATTAAAAACAACGAAAAAAATTGAACTAAGAGGAGGGATCGGAATCCGTCTCTCCATCATCCTCATCAGATGGTGCCTCTGCCATGGTTTCATCATCATCTTCTTCACTGCCCTCAACATCCTCTTCACTACCCCCAGTTGCCTCTTCCTCACTACCTTCATCATCCTCTTCCTCACTTTCACTATCCTCATCATTTGCATCCGACTCTTTCATCTTGAGAAAATTTTCCAATTTGTCTTGGTGGATATGAAGTTTATCCACACTTTCTCGGATACAACGAACCTCAGTCATCAACATATCAAGTTTGTCTTCAAAGCTTGCTGAAGACATCTGGCCTTGAGATGTGTTGCATGAGTGTCGACCTTGACATCTCATTGGTAAAAGGTTCATGAGTTGGAATGAATTAAGTCGCATAGGAGTGACTAAGGTAAGTGAGGGCCAAACGACAACCTTAGTCTACATGGCCTGCACTAGTAAGGTGATGTAGGGGCTATAATAAATATGCCCTTTCTTTCGTGTAGTGGTGGCTTGGTGGCTAAAAAGTTCAGCTAGCTCAATGGCTAGATTGATTGGGTGTTTATGAATAGCACTATACAAATAGAGGCAATCCTTGTTGGAAACCATACTAGTGTTGAGGCCTCGGCCAGTCAATATATGTGCAAAGAGCCAATGAAGAATATGATATTCAAGTTTTACTAATTGAGAAGCCTTACTCTTTGCTGGGTTATAAGCATCACCAACAGTAATTTCGTTCCAAAATGTCTTTGGTGTTACTTTACGTGGAAAACGACATGTTAAACATTGGAACTCTTTTGTCCGTATGTATCCATCCTCATAAAGACCAAGATATTTGCCTAATTGAGCTATTGTCATGTGGAAAGGGTGGCCACTCAAAGTGAAGTGGAGTTTGTGTTTGGGGTCCATGCTACTAGCACTCTCTTTATCTAGTTTATATGTGCATAAAAACTCTAATGTCAGCTCCTTATAAACTGGAGCTTCAAGAGATAAAAACCACTCCTAAATGGTTCCTTCCAATAGTTCCTTCATTTCCGTTGTGAGCTCCAATTGAGCGAGAACATCCCAATCCAAATAAAGGGTGTCACTGAAGGGCTTGTTCTTAAGTAAATTATAGTGTTACGACTGGTATTCTTCTTTGAATTGAAGCATTGGATGCTCTATTAGAGGGAGAGTGGCTAATGGTTCAACAATGGCACCTTCTTGCGTTGAAGATGATGCTGCATATTTGGATTTTCTTCAAACGGTAAGCTTTGTGTGATTTGCCATTGACTACCTGAGAAGAAATACCAAACCAAATAAAAAACGCACATCCTTGCCACACTTAGTTCAAACGAAGACAGAGTTATAAAGGATTATCAGTGAAGAATATTGGAAGAATTCTCATTGGGACATTTAAACAAACATGTAGAGTGCATCCAAAAAACTAGTTGGTGTAAAAGAAATGGGTAGCAAATTCATCCAACTAAGTATACATTAGACGCATTACATTACACTCAGCTTAAAAAGAAAGTGTCCCAACACATCAAAGACGTTAAATGACCCAAAATCACCCTCACAATGCTAACCCTAACTGGCGTTGTAAACCCTACTTTTAGTGGGCCTAAGACTCGATTAAGAGTACTTTCTGAACGTTCCTAAAGATCAACTAAACTAAAAACTTAAGTTTATATTTAGAAACGAATTAATTTTTACAATTCGAAAGCCAATTATCGAGAAAACCCGAGCTTGAAGAACTATGAGCTCTAAAGCTACTTAAAACCGTAAACCTTAAAACCGTTAAGGAATTTTAACCCTAAATAATTAATCGATAATTTAATTTGAATAATTTCATTCAACTTTAGAAAATTTCACAATACTACAAAAATCATATCATAAAACATAAAACAATGTAAGATAAAAATCCTAAAACAATTTTCTATAAGGCTATGCTCTTATCTTCATGTATAAGCCTTACACATAAATAAGTAGACCAACCAATCACCTTAGATAACTTATCAATTGAGAGTTGGAATCAATTATCAAATGATAACTTATCAAAATCTAGTGATAAGACAATTTCCTTATCACTTCTTCACTTATACAAAATATGGACAATTTTTCACAAGAATTAATAAGCTTAACTTTAATAAAGGAGACAAGACCACTCCACGGCATGAAAAGACTTTAAATGGAAGATCTAAAAAGGGGAGAAAGGGGGGCCATGCATTGGTCATTCACCCATCAATCACTTTTTCTTACACATCACTATTCACCCCTTAATGCTTACATCATCAATAGTTGAAATTGTTGACTTTATGTAAGCTACAAGGCAACACTTCCAAGGAATTTAATCACTTCTTCTCTCTCCATTTCCAACCAGCCATACTCTTCCCCATTTCTCTCACTTTCAATTTCACTTTCACTTCATCTTTCTCTCTTTTGAAACAAACATAAAAAGGGGAAACAACCTTACCCCACAAAATCAATTTTCTTCCATTTTGAAGCTTCAACTCACGGCATTTTTTTTCCTTTGCTCTTGTGCCATTTTCTTTCATCATTTAAGATCATTTAAGACTCTTAGAATCTTCCATAAACCCCTTTCCAAAAGACCAAAAGATTCGGGTTTCAAAGGGTAAGCAAAAAGGAGGAAGCAAATTTAAAGGCTTAAAAGGAACCTTAGTGCACAACCACCAAACTTTGCGTTAAGGACGAGTAAGCGTTTCTTGTGATGTGTGGATTAATATTTATGTTAGGAGACTTGGATTTCTTGAAGATGTGAGTAAGGTTTAAGTTGTTAGAACATCAAAAATCGTTTTAAGAAACAAACCATAAAACCCTTGCATGAAGTTGAAATATGAGCATGTAAAGTTGGCGTTTTGTGAAGACATTGGTTTAATGCTTTGAATGGAAGATTTTAAGCTAAGGAAATCTTGAAATGAGAACTTTAATGGAGGATATGCATGCTGGACGTGAGGGTTCCATGGTCATTTGAGTGTTGATTTTGTTTCCATTAAGTTAAACACGCTCAAATCTAGATTTAAGTTAAGGAAAAATCCATCACATGAAGTTTTAGGAAGAAACCAACTTTGTATAACATGAGCCATGATATGGGAGTTGTATTAAGTATAAGATCTTTTATTTCTTTATGTGGAACATGAGTTAAAGGATCATTTGATGGAAGGAAACTTAAGTTAAGATTTGTACACAAGTAGTTAAGTGCATAATCTACCCCCTAAACTTAAGGAAATGATGAAACAAGTTGAAAAACCAAGTAAGGACCCCTTAGGACCAACATGAACAGATCTGGAACATGGGAAAATGAGGCCTAAAAATATGATAAAAGTAAAAGAACAAAGTGAAAAGATTAACTAAAGCAAGTATAGTGAGCATATAAAGCCTAATACTCAAAACCGAGCTTAAAACTCCCAAAACAAGCCTAAAACTCTAGGATGGGCCTTCAATAAAAATCTGATCAGCACCTTAAAGTACCAAGAAAGGTTGTTTTCAAGCTCATAAGAAATCCACCTAAGGCCCCATAAGCCCACCAAAGTCATAAACCTTAGTTTGAACTAAAAACAAGCCCATTTGACAACTTAAGCTCACTAAAGGGCCCAAGAAGTGGTTGTTAGCCTTAGGAATATAAATCAAGTTGTAAATCTGATCTCAAGGAGTATTTTAAGCTTAGGATAAAATTTAAAGGCCAAGCTTAAAGGATTCCTCAAGTTGTCAAAAGCCCATTTACCAAACAAGGCCCTAAAACACTCCAACACATGAGGAACGCTACTGTTCTGACCTATGGACAGAATTGTATACCTCATTTCGAAAATCTAACCTTACCACGTTAAATTACACTCGAAAATGATGAAGATTGACTATAAGATCACAAAAATTGGATTTAAAACGAAAAAGTTATACGCGATTGAACTTTAGGTAAAAACGGGAAAAATTACGAAAACTAGCTAAGAATATAACTTAAGGAAAATTTACATAGTTTCTTAAGTTTACTTCAATTCCTTATAAAAATTATTTCAATGACCAGGGGACACTGTTTACGGAGACGACTTGCCTCCAGACTACTTTGATTGAACCACATGGCAGAGTGAGTAAATTCCCGATGACTCTTTACTTGATTGTGCTTATAAAGTAGATGCACCTAATCTTATATTTATAAATTTAGATGCTTATGGGATATGGGAGATGCATGTGTATGAATTTATGGATGAGTATGGTGACTTGTTAATTATATATAATAATGGGAATTGTTTGCATGAATATATACTTGTGAATTGTATGGAATGAAATTAGTTGATCACCCTGAAAATCAAGTTAATCACTTATACGATTAAGAACTCAAAATGAATCATGCATTCCCCATATTACATACGGGTAACACCGACTGCCGCTTCACGTAGAAGATGGGAAGGGACTTACAGGAATACGAGTTTCTTGCAGGATTGGGCACTAGCTATGCCATCATATATATTGAGTCTCTGTCTTAAGCTGATGGGCTTACTAGGCACTGGGAGACGCCAACCGTGGGTGAGGGGCCGAGTCTTGTGGCTTCTGCTTATGGCGTGTGTTTGTGGACTGCGGGGGCCACCACACCGCTAGACTTGGGATTTTTAAAGGATATGATTTGATTTTGGTAAAGGAAGTATGTATATATATATATATGTGTGTGTGTGTGTGTATGTGTGTGTGTGTGTGTGTGTGTAGAGTTTTGTTTTAGCAATGAGTGCGATAGTGCAAATGAAATAAAACCCAAGGTCTAGAACCCGAATTTTGGTTTGGGTCGGTTAATTATCTCCAAACCCCGACTTCAGGGGGTGAAATTATGAGTCGTATGCAGTTCCTAGGTCACTACATGTGTTGTTTGGCATACTGTTTGTTCATGCATTCATATGATTGTGCATCTAATAAATTTCTGTCATATGGTATTGATGAGGGCATTTATCTTACTAAGCGTAAGCTTACTCCCCTATAGATTTTTATTGGTGCTGGAGAACCTCTTCATCAATCCGGGCCGAGGCATGCCCGTGGTAAGTCTTAGGTGGAGACGGGTTGGAGCGATCAGAGAGCGAAGAGGACATTTTGTAATAGATTATTGATATTTAGATACTTTTATGTATTTACACATAACTTAGATTTTATGCAGTTCCATTATGAACTGCATTTGTTTGTAATTTTGTTTTGGTATGGGTCTTACGAGCCCACACAATTAGTTAATTTATAATATAAAAGTAATTTTAGTTAAATTGCTCTATATTATTTGTCTATGGGCCTAGTGGTAACGTAGAGTGGAAGGAGCCTTGTGTATTGTATGAAAGGCCTATGATCAGCAAGGGGGTTGATAATAGACCTTTATACGGTACACGGCGACTTATCATGACAACGATAATGTTGGGTCGTTATAGGTGTAATTGAATAATGATTATCAAATTGGCAAACAAAATTCGGATTTGAGAGATCATATAGGAATATCTAACTAGAAGAGGCATCGTAAAGGCATTAAAATCTAGCAACACAAGGCAATTGTGTATGTCTATTATGAAAGAATAAAAACGGAGTAAATTCTCAGACAAAATGCATGTACCAATTCCCAAAAGACCTAAGTGTCGAGTAGCTAAACATGCCTAAAAAATGAAGAAAATAAAGCATAAACAAGAGAGGACAGAAGAAAAAAAAAAAGAAGAAAAAATTAAGAGAACTTACTTGGATCAGGAATGTGAGGAGAAGATGAAATGTGAAATGAATATGTATTGATGTTTGTAAGTGTTTGAGAGGGTATGTGTGTGTTTTAATAAATTATGCAGGGCATATGCTGAATCGTGTGGGTGCTGGGCAGACACGGGCTGGGACACGATTGTGTCCCACGCCCGTGTAACTCTCTGTTTCCGGTGCCTTACTTGGGCGAACACGGGCTGGGACATAATCGTGTCCCATGCCCATGTAACTCTTTGTATTTGGGGGATGTATTAAAGTTGAGCACATACGGGCTGGGACACAACCGTGTCCATGCCCATGTAACTCTCTGTATTCATGTGTTAATACTGGGCGCACACGGGTTGGGACACAACCGTGTCCCACACCCGTGTAACTTTCTGTTTGGATGGCATATGGCTAGGTACACACAGGCTGGGACACAATCATGTCCCACGCTCGTGTAACTTTCTGTGGGTGTTGCATAAGGCTGGGTACACACGGGCTGGGACACAATCGTATCCTACGCCCGTGTAACTTTCTGTAGAGACAGGTCATTGAAGGGGCCTGGATGGACATGGGTTGGGACACGATTGTGTCCTATGCCCGTGTAACTTTCTATTTTGTTTTTTTTTTTAGCCTAAATTCATGAATTTGAAAATAAAAGAAACTTAAAGAAATAAAAGTACTTAAACTAGAAAAATAAGACAAAGAAAACTAAAGAGAAAAAAAAAATGAAACCAAAAAGAAAAGCTAATGACTATAATTGAAACAAATAAAAAAATTGAAACAAATAAAAGAAGTAAAGCAAAGCTAGATAAAAGAAAAAGAAAATGGAATAAACTAAAAGAACTAAAGTGTGAGCAAAGTTAGACATGGGTTGCTTTCTACTAAGCGCTATAGTTAACGTCGATAGCTCGACGGGATACGTCTTCTCATGATAGTTCTGTCCAGTGGAGATAAAACTCCTCTCGTCCAACATGCTCCAAGTTTCCACTCAAGTATAACTTCAATCGTTGCCCATTTACCTTAAATGTGCCTTTCTCTGGATGTGTAACTTCAACAGTCCCATATAAGAAAACTTGCGTAATTGTAAATGGTCTAGACTACCTAGATTTCAACTTACCTAGGAATAAATGAAGGCAAGAATTATACAAAAGGACATGATCGCCTTCTTTAAATTGTCGACTTTGTTTGATTCGCTGATCGTGGTACTTTTTAGCCCTTTCTTTGTATAATTTGGAGTTCTCATATGATTTCACTCGCCATTCCTTTAGCTCATTCAATTGAAGTTTCCTATGAGAACCTGTACGCTCAAAATCAACATTAGCACTCTTAATTGCTTAATAAGCCTTATGTTCAATCTATACCGGTAAATGACAAGCCTTCCCAAACACAAGTCGGTAGGGTGTGGTCCCTAGTGGGGTTTTCTAAGCGGTTCTGTATGCCCATAGAGCATCAACCAACTTTTCTGACCAATCTCTCCTATGATACTCTATGGTTTTTTCAAGAATTTGCTTAAGATCACGATTAGCAACTTCCACTTGGCTACTACTTTGGGGGTGGTACGGGGTGGCTATTTTATGTGGAACGCCATAACGTTTCAACACTTGGTTGAGTTGGGCATTACAAAAGTGTGTTCCCCTATCACTTATAATTGTCCTAGGGGTGCTAAATCGAGAAAATAGGCCTTTTAAGAATTTTTTTACTACCCTAGCATCATTAGTAGGTAGGGCTTTAGCTTCTACCCACTTAGAGACGTAGTCAATAGTTACTAAGATATATTTATTTCCATTAGAGTTCAGGAAAGGACCTATGAAATTGATCCCCCACACATCGAATACCTCGACCTCGATGATGGGGTTTTATGGCATTTCATCCCTATGAGATATATTCCCCACTCGTTGACAATGATCACAAATCTCAACGTATTTTTGGGCATCTTTGACTAAGGTATGCCAATAAAATCCAGCCTCTAGGACCTTATGAGCTGTCCTATTGGCATTAAGATGCCCACCCATAGGCCCCGAATGACAGTGGCCCAAAATTCTCCATCCTTCGAGGTGCAGTATACACCTACAAATAACATGATTTGTATATACTTTAAATAAGTAAGGATCATCCTAAAAATAATGTTTTACATCAGAAAAAAATTTCTACTTTTGCTGGTGTAGAAGTCCTTTCGGTATGATCCTGGCGGCTAAAAAATTGGCGATATCCGCAAACCAAGGAATTTCCATATCACTTACCTAGTCGATGGCATAGAGTCGCTCCTCAAGGAACTTATCTTTGATCTCATTCTCCTCGAGCATTTCCAAGTTTGGATTATCTAATCAAGATAGGTGATTTGCTACTAAATTCTCAGCGCCTTTTTTGTCTTTGATCTCTACATCAAACTCTTGTAGCAACAAAATCCACCTAATCAATCTAGGCTTTGCATCTGGTTTTGCGAACAAGTACCTAAGGGTAGAATGATCAGTGTAAACAATCACTTTAGATAGAAGCAAATAAGAGCAAAACTTATCAAAGGCAAAAACAATTGCTAGCAACTCTTTTTTCTGTAGTAGTGTAGTTCTCCTAAGCATTAGTAAGAGTTTTGCTAGCATAGTGAATTGGTTGAAATTGCGTGTCCCGTCTTTGCCCCAGTACTGCCCCGACTGCATGCTCACTTGCATCACATATAAGTTCAATTGGAAATGCCCAATCAGGTATTACCATGACTGGGGCATTGCCAAGTTTCTCTTTAAGGATATTGAAAGCTTTCAAACACTCTTGAGAGAAAACATAAGGTACATCCTTCTCTAATAATTTAGTCAAAGGGCGGGCAATTTTCGAGAAGTTCTTAATAAATCTCCTATAAAAACCTGCATGCCTTAAAAAGCTTCTTATGGCCTTAACTGAAGTTGGAGATGGGAGTCTTGTAATCGCGTCCACTTTGGCAGTATCAACCTCAATTCCTCAATATGAGATCTTATGGCCCAGCACAATACCCTCTTGTACCATAAAGTGGCACTTCTCCCAGTTGAGTACGAGATTGGTCTCTTCACACTTAGTAAGTACCCTGTCCAAATTATTCAAACAATTGTCAAATGAGTTGCCGAAAACTAAAAAATCATCCATAAATACCTCCATTATGTCCTCAATCAAATCATAAAAAATGGCTAACATGCATCGTTGGAATGTAGTAGGTGCATTGCAAAGACTAAAAGGCATTCTGCAGTAAGCAAATGTGCTATAAGGATAAGTGAAAGTGGTCTTCTCTTGATCTTCTGGTGCAATAGGTATCTAAAAATAACCATATAAGCCATCTAGAAAATAATAAAACATATGTCCAGCTAGTCGTTCTATCATTTGATCAACAAAAGGTAAAGGGAAATGGTCCTTATGTATGGCATCATTTAACTTTTGATAATCGATACATATATGCTAACCTGTTAACGTTTTCATTGAGATCAATTCATTCTTTTCATTAAGAACTACTATCATCCCACCTTTTTTTGGAACTACTTGCACTGGACTCACCCATGAACTATCAAAGATAGGATATATCATACCTACATCAAGGAGTTTGATAACTTCCTTTTTGACTACCTCTTTCATGTTCGGATTCAAGCGTCTCTGAAGTTATACAACCAGCTTATGGTCTTCTTCCATCAAAATCTTATGAGTACAAAAGGAGGGATTGATACCTCGAATATCGGATATTTTCCAAGCAATGGCCCTCTTATGCTCTTTTAGTACTTTCAGCAACTTTTCTCTCTGTTCTTCTTCTAGATTGGATGTTATAATTATCAGTAATTTAGATTCCTTCTCTAAGAAGGCATATTCCAAGTGGTCAGGTAATTGCTTTAACTCCAATATTGGTGGCTCCTTAATCGAAGGTTTTAACTATGCTTCCCTCATTTTTTCAATCTCTTCAAACCCTTTCTCGATAGAGGTAGGTTTGTTTGCCTCCAGTTGGGCTACCACCTCGGATTTCATAGGATCTTCCAAAGCTTCTTTCGTGCCTAATTGCAAGCAACTCTCCAGCGAATCCTTAAAAAGAACTTCCTGCATATAACTTGAAACAAAAGTGTCAGTAACATCCAAAAGGTAGCAAGTATCATCCTGATCAACAGACTTTTTCATAGCCTCCAAAATTTTAAACATGATCTCTTTATCTCCTACTTGAAGAATGAGCTTGCCATCACTAACATCAATGATAGCCCTAGCGATAGCTAAGAATGGTCTATCTAGGATAAGGGGCAACTCAAAATCTTCATTCATATCCAATATCACAAAGTTAACTGGAAAAATAAATTTACCCACTTAGACAATACATCCTTAATAATGCCTCTAGGATACGTTACAGATCTATCAGCTAATTGTAAGCTCATGCGTGTGGGTTTAGGTTCCCCTAATCCTAGTTTCTTGAAAAATTTATGAGGCATTAAATTGATGCTAGCACCCAAATCAACTAAAGCTTTGTCAACTAACAAGTTACTAATATGATAAGGAATTGTAAAACTTCCTGGGTCTTTTAGCTTCTTGGGCAACTTGTTTTGCACGATCACAGAACATTCTTCACCCAATATGACTGTAGAAAGCTCCTCAAGCTTCCTCTTGTTGGATAACAAATCTTTCAAGAACTTAGTGTACTTCGACATCTGTGACAAGGCATCAACGAGGGGCAAGTTAATATGCAGTTGTTTAAAGAGGTTAAGGAACTTACTAAATTGTTGGTCATTGCAATCTTGCTTGAGTCTTTGGGGATATGGGATAGGTGGTTGATATTCTTTCACCTTAGATGACTCTACATCTTCCGTTGCTTTCATCCCCTCCTTGCTCTTACTAGTCTCTACTAACCTTCCTCTCAGCATGCAACTCCTTCCCACTTCAAAGTGTCACTGCCTTGACATGTTCCTTTGGATTGGTTTCTGTATTTCCTGATAGTATTCCCTATAGTCTTTCAGAGATTAGCTTCGCAAGTTTACCAATTTGGTTCTCAAGGTTGCGATTGGAAGCCTCTTGATTCCTCAACGATGATTCAATGTTAGATAAGCGAGCCTCATTGCCTTGAATATATTTTGTAAGAAGTTCTTCTACACTGGACTTCTTTTCTTGAGGAAGAGGAGGTGGGAATGGTCTTTGAAATCCAGGTGGGTTAAAGTTGGTCTTCTGTTGGCCTTGGTTTTGATTTCCCCATGAGAAGTTGGGGTAATTCCTCTATCCGGGATTATAAGTGTTGTTGTAGGGGTTATTTTGTTGCTTGGGTGGATTTCCTAGATAATTTACCTGTTTTAATTGTTCTTATGCTCCATAACCTTGCATACTAAAGTCACTTACTTTCGATTGTACTTGTTGAGGGCCAATAGAGAGTGCATCTATCTTCTTACTCAATAGGTCCACCTTGGCTGCTGTGCAATGGTCAAGTTTACATCATAAATTCCCATAACCTTTTGCTTGGCTATAGTGCTTTCCTACTGATAATTGTTCATCGCTATTCCTTCAATTAGGTTTTGTGCTTGCTCAGGTGTCTTTGTATTTAAAGTACCTCTTGTAGATGCATCAATCATCTATCTCGTGGATAAATTGAGACCATTATAGAAGGTCTGAATCTGCATCCATAGTAGGAGGCCATGATGTGGGCACCTCCTGAGCAAGTCCTTCAATCCCTACCAAGTATCATATAGAGTCTCTGCTTCCAATTGGGAAAAACAAGAAATATCATTCCGAAGTTTAGCGGTCTTCGTAGATGGGAAATACTTCTCCAAAAATTTCTTTACCAATTCATTCCAAGTTGTGATTGAATTTCATGGTAGAGAGTTCAACCACTGCTTTGCTCTAATCCTCAAGAAAAAAGGAAATAGCCGCAGTCGGATGGCATCATCTATGGCTTCGTTGATTTTAAATGTATCACAAATCTCTAGAAAGCTAGAGATGTGGGCATTAGGAACTTCATCTTGGAGACCGTCAAACTGAACATATTGTTGCACCATTTGTATGATGTTAGGTGCAATTTAGAAGTTATTAGCTACGACAGTTGGCCTTGTGATACTAGAGTCAGCTCCAATAAGTGTATACCTTGAATAGTCGAACATGGTTCGATTTGCTTCATTACCGTTGTTAGCCATGTGAGGTGAATCTTCTTGATCGATGAATTAAGTGTTGGCCTCTTCACCCTCTTCCTTGATCTCAATGATTGACTTATCTTCTATGGTAGTCACAATTTGTCTAGGTCACAATCTCAAATTTTGAAGGACAGTTCTCTCAATTTTAGGATCAAGTTCTACCAAATCTTCCAGGTTACTTCGGGTCATGCACTACAAGGGTAAGAAATATAGAATCAATTGTAGCTCTAGGTAATAAAAATAAACAATGAAAACAAAAAAAAAATGGTCAAAGTAATAAAGCAACTAGTGTTCTTAATATTGAAAATCCCCGGCAACGGCGCCAAAAACTTGATATTAGGCAAGTGCACCTATCAGTTTTAATATAGCGGATGTGAGTCTAAGTCAATCCCTCAGAGACTTCGAGTACTAATATTAACCTTAGCTCTATTATCTAATCGGAAAATTGTGATGGGTTGAATGAATTAAAAATACTAAAATTAACAAACTAACCTAATTATGAGACTTGATTAAGCAATTTAGAAAGCGATAAAACTAAGAACGACTTCAAGAAGGTAATAACGTATTCAGGAATTATTTCCCCTAGTACTTAACATGTGACTGCTTAAAATATATTCAATTCAATTTCTATTATTCTTGACCAGAGGGATTCACAATTAAAGTTAACACCTTTCTCAAGCATATTAACCCTAATGCTAAATTATTAACCAGAATCTCTTCACTTAGTAATATAATTTAGAAACACATTAATATATAATGAATTCCATACAAAAGAACAACTTTTCGGAAGAAACATGTATCTTATCTCTAAGTACACATGTAATTCTCTCTAATTATGTCAAGATCTCATTATTCATGTGATTTCTCAATCATCATGCATAATATCATAGATTGATATTCTAGAAATATCAATTAACAATTAAATAACATAATTGAATCAAGAAAAGATAGAAACTTTATTGAAAATTATCAATCAATCCAATAGTCACATGAAATCCTAGGTTCCATAATCTTAAATACAAGAATCTTAAGCTATCATAATGAAACTAAAAACGAATTGCAACAAAATTAATAAATAAAACATGAAAAACCCCTTTTGTTGATGATAAATCTCTTCAATCTTGAAGTTGAATGTTGCTTTCGCCTTTTTTTTCTCCTTCTCCTCAAGTCTCTTCTCTTTTTCAATGTCTAATCCCGTATGCGAAACCCTAGTATGTCCTTTTATAATGTATTGTAAGGTTTCTATTTTCGTCACCAAATACGGCCTGGGACACCAGGTCATATAACTTTCTAACCTTCGCATATTTTCCTGGATGGACACAGCCTGGGGATACAGTTGTGTCCCAAACTGTGTAACTTCAAAACTTCATAACTCATTCATTTGAACTCCAAATTCAGTGAAACTTGATTCCTTTTCTTCGTTTTCAATCCAAGAACGTGTTCAAACCTTGAAATCAAAATTTTACTCAATTAAGTATCAATTTCTTTAAATAAAACCAAAGATGTAAGGGAAATACTATAAAATCACCATGTGAAATATATTTAAAATAAGAGTTATTAGTCATCGCTTACATCATCATTCGCTTATGTCATTGCTTATGTCAGTACTTGCTTATGTCATGGCTTTTGTCATCATGTGATTACATCATTACTTGCATCATCCTTTGCTTATTTAAGCCTTATCTCATGATTATGTGTTTTATGTACACTTATACATAGTGTACATATACTTATACCTTTCCTCTACTTTTATGTATACTAGCATACTTATACATATACTTATACTTATACCGTATTTATACTTGTATACATACTCATATACCTATATGGTTTTATACATATTTTTGTACAAATTTGTATGCCTAATTTTTCTCTTAAGAAAATCTTTCTAATTTCATTCTTTTGTGTTTTTAAGTATGTATTTAGTATAGTATAGGTGTGTATAGTTAGGTTTTGTCTTAATTTAGGTTATGTAAATGGTAAATACCCATGTATAAAGATTTCCATACTTGTATTCTTTTAGTATATCCTTATGTATACATACTTAAGAGCATATATACATGTATTCCTTTCCTCTTCTTCATGATTCCTAACTTCCTATACTTAAAGATGGGAACTTTATGTCCTCTTCTTTAAGATCATACTTAACACATGTCTACTTATCTAATCTATTTAATTACCTAACTAATAAATAATATAAAGCAACATAAAGTAACTTAATTACATACCTTAGTTTGTGTTGGAATTATGGAGACAAAGAGGAAAGTGTTGAAAGTGAAAGGGAAGAAGAAGGGTCACGGCGTGGAAGGGCTTTATTCTTTTTTTTGTTTTGTTTTGATTATGGAAGAAAGGAAATGGTGGTGTCTAGAAGGGGAAATGAATGGACGTCAATTAAGGAGAAGGGAAGAAAAGAAAAAAAAAAAGAAAAGAAAAGAAAATAAATCATTATATGCTAAGATATTTTTCCTTATGCATTAATGTCCTTTGTTGACTTTTCCAATTGTTGACTTTAGTCAACATGTGTTGACTTGATCAACTTTCATTAAGTATATGCCATTTTATACACATAATGTAATAAGTAAGGAAAATTAAGGGAAAAATTAAGGAAATGAAAAGAATGAGGTATTTAGTGAATTGATTAGTAAAAATAGTTGATGAGGTCTTACTTTAGGTATTTATAACCTATATACATCATTTGGTAAACTACTTAGTGTAATTAGTATGGAAAGTACTAATTAGAGTACTAAGGTTCACTACATTTAACCTAATCTTCAACTATACCCCTAACTCTATGTAATATTATCTTGATCATATATTTAAGAGATAAATGTAATCTATGATTCATTATCTTAGTTTCTAAAGGACTACTTGAGGATTCAAAACATATATGCATGATTGAAAGTTATCTTTAACCTTTTACTAATGATTTAGCAAAATACGAGGGTTATATTATCAATTAGGGTTTTAGGGTATATTATGATGAATTAGTGCACATATGTCTTTAAGGTGATCATTTTAAGGTTTCTATCACTTTTGAATGAAATCTTTAGCATTTAGATACATTTAGAGTAGAAAAGTTTCTTACACAATTGATTAATTCTTTTAGGGTTGTCACTTTCATTAGCCTTATCAACTTCTAAATTGTCTAACATAGTTGAGTCTATTTCAAAAGCTAGATTGAAAATTTTAGGATTTTACAGATAGTCTCTTGGTATGGAGGATATCTAGGATTGCTCTGATGTGTTCACAGTGACTCGGTATGTTGGCATTATAGATTAAGATGTTGTTAAAGTACACTACGATATACTTCCCAATAAGATGTCTCAGCATATGGTTCATTAATCTCATGAAAGTGCTCAGGGAATTCGACAAGTCGAAGGGCATGACCATCCACTAGTAAAGTCTATGTCGAGTCTTGAATGCGGTCTTCCATTCTTCATTTGGTCTCATGCGAATTTGATAGTAGCCAGATTTAAGATCAATCTTACTGAAAATCTCGGCTCCACTTAGTTCATCCAACATGTCTTCTAGCCTCGGGACTGGATACTTGTATTTGATCAAGATTTTGTTCATGGCTCAGTTGTCTACACACATTTGCTAGGTTCCATCCTTCTTCGGTATTAGAAGTACAGGTACAGCATAAGAGTTAAGACTCTCTTACATAGCTTCTCTCTATCAATTCATTGACTTGACGATGGAGTTTAGAAGCCTACTTAAGATTTATTTGATAAGCTGGCTTATTCGGCAGTGCTGTATTGGGTATTAGGTTAATGCAATGCTCTATGCCTTAAGTTGGGGGCAACCCCTCAAGTAACTATTCTGGGAACAGGTCGGCATATTTATCTGACAACTCCTTAACCTCTTAGGGTAACTCACCATGCTCCTTCATTTCCAGTAGTCGCCTAACTAACATGAGGGTTGGCTCATTAGCATTGATGGCCTCTCGTAGCTTGGCTTTACTCATCACTAGAGCCTTCTTCGATCCATGAGCAAGTTTTGTCTATAACTTGTGAACTTCTCTCTGCAGCATCAGGTTCAGTGTGATCTTCCGATCGTCCGTCTCGAACATACAAGTATTCTTGTAGCCATCATGCATAACTCTCTTATCAAACAGCCATGGTCTTCTTGACAACTACGGTCTTCCTAGCAATACATAGGAAGTGCACATGGGTAGTGCATCATAGAGAATCTGGTCAGAGTAATTCCCTATAGTGATTGGTAGTAATATTTGCCAAGTGACATGCAAGGCTTCTTTCTTACTCTACCAGTACAACTTTTACGGCTTCAAATGTGTAACAGTTGGTAACTTCAGTTTTGAAACAAGATCGACTGATGCTACATTGGTGCATCTTCTACTATCCACGATGAGGGCACGCATTTGATCATTCACTTTACAGGTGGTATGGAACAAATTCTCTCTCTATTCCTCCTCTTGTGAGGGTTCTACATTCATAGTGCATTGGACAACCGTGACTAACTAATCTAAGTCCTTAGAAAACATATCCTCCTCTATTAGTTCTTTCTTGGTACTTTCAACCTCTTCTTCCTTAGGTTCCTCATCTGTACTCTCCATTTCTAGCTTTAGGATGTCTCCCCTGATGACCATCGTTTGTCTATTCAAGCATTGAGCAGCCATGTATCTAAACCCTTAGCCCTTAAAGCAATTGATCTAGTTGGTTTTCCTACTAGACCCTTACCCCTTCTCATACGTTTGGGTCAGCACTTCATCATCAGGTTGGCCTTTTTTCTCAGTGCTAACATCAACCTTCCTTCTTAACTTGGTACTCGACAGAGTTTGACGACTTACATGTCCAGGTCGGTTAGTTGGCATCCTCGCCAGTACTTGTCTCCTTCTTTGCCTCTCTATTCGCTAGGTAATCCTAATAGCCTCATCCATGGTATCAAATCATTAGAGCTCCACGATGTCTTGAATGTCTCATCTTAACCTAGTAACGAACCTTAAGACTATTCGAGTTGGTGGTTCCTTCACTTCGTAACAGATCATGTGCATACGGAACTCTTAAATATATTCGTCAATAGTTTGTCTTCCTTATCTTAACTCCTAAAGCTGAGTGAAAGTATCTTGGAGTTAGGTTTCCGTCATGAACCTGTTTTTAAGTACTCTCTTCATCTCGGGCTAGGTGTTAATCTTTCGGTAGCCTTCTCAACGTCTTATAGCCTAAAAATTCTTCCACCATATGGCGACATACCTGGAGAATTCAATAGTAGCAATTCTCACTTTCTCATAATCCTCATATTGATAGTAATCAAACATACGCTTCACCTTCTCTTCCTAATCCAGATACTCATCAGCATTACTAGATCCATTGACACTCAGAATCCTAAGCTTCACATGGTTGGATGCTTTAGGGATTCTTATATGCTCCTCTTTAAAATACTCTTCTTTCTCTTCATTAAACTCTCTCAAGTCTATCCTTCACCTTACTCATCCACTAACTCCTCCACCTCGAACGGGTCAAGTTAAGTTCTAATCTCTAACAGGTTGAGCAACTTATGGAGAGTTTTGTGCGGCCTTAGTGGGTCTACAAGACAGCATATGAATAGCTCGGGTCAGATCTACTAAGAGGTTAGCTACCTCATCAAGCTTTTCATCAATGCTTCTAGGAGTTCCCTCGTCTATGGTGGACGACTTCATTGTCATCACCCATACCAACATTCATACTTCTATCTGTCATTTTTTCTTACATATTCAAAGCTCAAATAAACACTTTAGGAATTTAACAGTTAACAACACAACAGTCAATTGAATATAGTAACATACTTTGTTTCACACACGCGAAATAAAGTAACAGAACTTCAAGAAGAACTATTACAGTTCACATAAAACCTCCGTTCTGATACCAACATGTTATGAATCGTAACTAAGAATAGATAAGGCTGGTTGCTGGATGGGTCCAAGCTCGTAAAAAGCATAAAAAAGGATTAATGGGGAAAGTATGAAAGGGAAAAATGAAGAATGAAACAGTAAGTAAAAGCTACAAATAGCTCTAGAAGGTATGTCGCACTAATAGAACTTATGAGGACTTGCAGCATAATTCGATATGACATACGAATTAGTCTGGTGAGGATACTTGCCACTTAACCTTACTTAAGGGAAAGGATAAGAGTAATTCCGAAAGTAAACAAACAGTGTTTACGTAAGAAATAAAAGTACTCAAAAGTGGATTAAGAATGATTTGATGTCCTCACAGTTATAAATATAAGGGTATTTATACCCATAAGTTAGGGCAACCTGCTTGAAAAAGGAAAGACAAAAGTGCATTTCCTAAGGAAGTAAAAACTAAGATACAAAAGGGTAAAAATGAATATACAAGAAAAACAATCATTGGTGTAACGGATTTCATACACGATACTGTATATGCGGCGATGCTACATTGGCGACATTGTTAGAGGATGCAGATAAAAAAGTATGGACAATTTGCTTGCATGAGCAGGGATTGCTTTGTTAGTCTGGAGTTTGTCTTTCTTGGCTTCTTGGCAAGGAAGATGCCGGGTAATTGGTTGGCTTGAGTGTGAGAGAGTAATCTTCTATTTAGTACACTACTAAAAAGATGGGCGGTCATATGGCTTAGCACGAAGGGTGACTCGATATGGAAGCACTCGGCCTCAGCAAGGGTTAGCTCGAACAGAAGGATTCATTAAGCTAGTCCTTTTAGTCCTCGAGTTCGGTTATGGGTTAGGGGTCCGACAGCCTAATTCCTATCATAACCTCATTGGGGTAAGTCCTAGGTTAGTGTAAATTACAAAAAAAGATTTCTACTAGTAAAGGAAAAGGAATAATTTACAAGGGTAGTGTTGTACATAGGCATAAAGAATATCCGGCGACAGAAAAGGATGGTACGGATGTCAAGAAAATTAGGGTGCATGTTAGCTGTCCATTTTGTGGTCTCAATGACATTGTTAGCTAAGCTGAGATGTTCTAAATAAATTAAGTCGGGGTTGGCAGTTTAGCAGCTTGATAGCTCGAATGTTCGAGGTTGGGAAAAGGTTAGTTTAGAAGGTGGCTCATTATTGGGTTGGCTTCGGGTAGTCAGCTTCGGATAGGTGTCAGCTTAGCCTTGGCATGTATTAAGTCGGTAGTATACTGATTCCATATTTATCCTTAAATAGATGTGTTGTGGAGGGGTTAGCTCAGCATACAAGTTGGTTACCTTGACAACTTCTTGAATGATGTGGAGGGTAAAGTAACTCGGTAGGTTAGACTAGGGAATGCATTCTTCTTTTGAGTTTAACTCTCTTCGGATAGCTTGGTGAATCGTATTACTAAGTCTTTAAGCTTGGAAGCATGTGATTGGCCTGTGATCCCTATCATCCCTTCTAGATTGGTTAAGATTTGGGATCAAATCTGGTTTAGCTCCATGTTACTTATCTTCAAGAGTATGTGAGTGGAGGTCGGCAATGTTGAAGGAGTTTGAGACCCCATACTCTTTGGGTAGTTTGATCCTATAGGTATTAGGATTGATCTTTTCAAGCATTTTGAATAGTCTGTCAATCTTGGGAGATAACTTGCTCTTCATCGAGTATAGAAACCATTCCTTACTGAGGTAGATACAGACCAAATTGCCCGGCTGAAATTCCCTATCCTTCTATCTCCGACCTTGTCTCTCGAGCTTGGTAGTAGCTTAGCTTAATTGTTCTACAACCTTTCTAGTACATGACTCTAATGGCTTTAACTCTTTCTGTAGCTGGTTAGCCATCATCTAGGCTTAGAAGGGGTGTTTGGTCCATTGAGAGCTTAAGGTTGAACCTATAGGCGACCTCAAATGGCGACATGTTTATTATATTGTGGGTGGTCCTGTTGCAGATGAACTCTATGATCGGTTGGCATAGATCCCAATAGATATCTGACCAATGGCAACCTAGAGTAAAGTTCCCAGTATCTTATTGATAACTTCAATCTATCCTTCTGTTTATGGAAGATAAGACATGCTATATAATAGCTTGGTTCCCATTTGTCTCTATGAAGTTCTTTAGAAGTGGCTTATGAACTTTACGTCTTGGTCTGAAACAATGGTTCTTATTTCTCCATGAAGTTTAAGTATTTCCTATAAGAAAAGAAAAATGATAGTCGAAGCATTGTTAGTTTTAGAGTAGGGCACAAAGTGTGCCACCTTATTGAATCGATTAACGCAAAGTCCATACTCAGCTCAAACCATGGTGGTCGGGATAGGCAATGGTAAATAATGTCCTTACTTAGCTCAACTCTTCGCTTTTCTATAAGTAATATACCTTTCCAACATGGATTGGACATCCCTCATTATTTTTTGCCAAAATAATCTTAAGGATAGTGTCTCATGGGTTCGATACTAGCTAAAGTGTCCAAATAGTCCTCCTCCATGCACTTTATGCACTAATGGCTCTTTCATGGAACAAGTCGAGATATACAGTCTCCTTTTCCTAAACAAGTATCCATCCTCCCTATAAAAGTCATCAAATGTTCGGCCTTCCTTACACCTGGCATAGATAGGACCAAAATGTAGATCTTCAGCATATAGATCTTTTATTATTGAAAAATTTAGCAACCTAGTCTGTAGCTTAATTAAGAGGGAATTTCATCTTGATAGGGTATTGGCCACTATATTGTTCTTTCTATTCTTATACTTAATGACATATGAAAATTCTTTAATGAACTCAACTCATTTGGCTTGTCTTCGAGATAACTTGAGTTGGCTCTTTAGATATCTCAAAGATTAATGATTAGTATATATTGCAAACTCTTTGGGTAGTAGATAGTTCTACCATATAGTCAAGGCTCAGATTAAGGAGTAAAACTCCTTATCATAGATAGAATAATTGAGTGTATCTCCTTTAAGCTTCTCATTGAAGTAACCAATAAGTTGGCTTTCCTACATTAGCATAGTACCCATACTTAGTCTAGATGTATCATACTCCACTTTGAATACTTTAACAAAGCTCAATAGAGCTAAGACAAGTGCTGTAGTAAGCTTCTCCTTCACCTCTTCAAAACTCCTCTACTCCGTCTCTCCCCATTTGAACTTAACATTTGTCTTTGACACCTATGTGAGTGGGTCTATGATCTTACTGAAATTCCCTATGAATCTGTGATAGAATGATGTTAAGCTGTAGAAGCTCCTCACATTGGCCAAAGTCGTTGGCACAAGCCATTTGTTGATTACCCTTATAATTTCATCAATGACTCATATTCCACCACCACTTACAACAAACCCTAAGAAGATTACTTCAGGTCAGCAAAAGTTACACTTCTTTAGATAAGCATAGAGTCTTTCAGCTTGGGGTTATGTAAAGACTGCATGGAGATGCTCTTGGTGAGTCTCCAGATCAGGGCTATACATAAGGATGCCGTCGAAGTAAACCACCATAAATTTCCTTATTAGTTTTCGGAGCACATAATTCATTAGTAGTACAAAAGTACTTGACGTGTTCAATAATCTAAACAGCATCACAAATCATTCATACAATTCATGGCAGGTCTCAAATGTGGTCTTCCACTCATCGCCTTCTTGCATTCAGATCTGATGGTATCTAAATTTGAGATCAATCGTGGAGAATAATCAGACTCAATTCAATTGGTCCAACATATCATCAAGCCTTGGTATGGGATACATGTACTTGATGGTAATGCGATTGATTGCTTGGTTATCTACACACATCCTCTATGATCCATCTTTCTTTGGTATTAATAGGGTTGGAATGGTATAAGGGCTAAGGGATTATCGTACATACCCTTTCTTCATCAACTTATCTTCCTGTCTCTACAACTTGGTAGCCTATTTAGGGTTTAACCTATAAGCATGCTTATTTAGTAGTGCGGCTCTTGGTTGCAAGTCAATTGTATGTTCAAAGCCTCGATTTAAGGCAGATCTTTCAATAACTTACCTAGGAACAGGTTGGCAAATTCATCTAATAAGGTTTTTAACTCAATAGGTAGCATCCTTTCCTCGGATCTCCTTATCTCTAATAACCTTCTAACTTACTTAGCAGTCATAGGGCTCAACTTCACCATCATGCTACTCCAAGGAACATGTATTCCTCATTCCATTGAATATTAGGATTCGGTCAAACATCTATGGTCGTCTAAGGAGAATATGAGATGTACTCATAGGCAACACATTATAGAGCACTTCATCTTGATAGTTTCCAATACAAATTGGTACAGTCACTTGCTTGTTTAATTGTAGGGCTTCCTTGTCACTGAGCCAAGGTAGTTTGTCAGGTTTGGGATAGAGCTTAATGGGTAACTTTAATTGCTAGACCACGAAAGGAAAGGCTGCATTGGTGCAGCTCTCACTATTAATAATCAAAGCACACAATGAACCATTTACCTTACATCCAATATGGAAAAGATTCTCTCTTTGTTCGTCTTCGGGCATAGGACTTACATTGATTGTTCTCCTCAACACTAGGGAGGTATGCATAAAATTACCTTCCTCACTATAAATGACTTCCTCCTCCTTGGATAGTTTGGTTTGTCTAACCTCTTTCGAGTCTTCTACTTCCTCATTAGTATTGTTTATCTCAATGGTTGGCATTTCTCCTGGGATTACTGTGTGTAATGCCTTAGAACCTAGGACATCGCAGACTACTACGTGTCCCTAATTTCGTCAGGCATAACATTCAACTAAAAACTCCAAATAATATTATAAAAATTTCCAAATAATCTTATACAATTAAATCTCTAAATAATGTTAGAATAACTTATAATTAAGAAATATTAATGCCCAATCAATTAATACTACCATATAAGACTAAATAATCTTATCAATTAATTTCTTATGATATTCTTCAATACCATATGTCGTCTTCAGTCTTCCCATTCCTAAGATAATAACAATTAGCTCCATAAGTTATAGAAGTCAAGCAGTAAAACTATGAGTCCTGCAATTGAAAATATAATAAGGTAAGCTAAAGCCTAGTATGTAACATACAACCACACAAGCATGATTAAACAATATATACTCACATGAATAGAGATGCAAGCAAGTAATCTACATAATTCATTCATTTATCTTAACTTTTAAGTTGGTAATACAAACACATAATAGTGGTCTCATGACCTAATCACATCATCAATGTATTACAACTTAGCATTTGCGTGTACCTCTTTGAGCCCCTTTATAACCTAGTGTTGGGCATGCCTCTTCGAACTCCTCTACAATACCTAAATCTACCTTAGATCATTTTCAAGCAAGACTCTACTAAGGATAACTCGTCACAAATATCATTGGGGTTGCTTCTTAGGGATCTGCCACTTTAGGCCCCTAAGACTAGCTAAACATAAGCAACAAAAAGATACATAAGCCAGATATACAATTTAATCTTTTTAATATTTTCTATCCTAACACTTACATACAACAAGCAAGTGTTACATACCTAATATTTGGAATCCATTATCGAAGAATCAAGCCTACCTTTAAATCTTAAAACCAATAGATACTCATTAAACTCCTTTAAATAATTCATAAATGATTTCTCTTAGTAAAAACTTACTTTTAGACTATTTAAATCTTCTTAAATTCACTTGATGATACGATAAAGGAGTTTACTTTAGATGTAATAAAAGAATAAGACAAAAAAGAATAGGAAAAATTCAACTTGTTATAGTAAAGCCTACGATACGGTCAGGGACACGATCATGTCTTTTTGGTTGTGTAACTTACTAAGTTACACTTCACTATTGCAAGGGACACGACTAGGGACATGGTCGTGTCTTTTGATAGTGCAACTTTCTCGTTGAACTTATTTTTTTTTTCTCTTTTACCTAAAACCTTTCTAAACCTATTTTATCCTCTAATATCTCAACACATGGATCAAAACACTCTTAAATTATTAAAAACAACTCAACTCTTCAATAAAAATCTCATTAGCAATACATTACAAATTCCACATCACTAAACCCTTAATTCAAATTATATACTTACTCCATCAACATCAAACTTTTCCATTACTTTTATCACTTTAACCCCAAATCATAACCATAATCTTCTTAAATAAAAAGATTAGAAGAAAAATCCATGGTGTAAGGGATACTTTACCTTGATTTTTGACAATTCTTTCGAGTTTCTTCATTTTATAGCTAATCAACACATAACCCTAAAATATTAATGCGTATCACTTATATTTAATCAAAACCTAAATACCATAATTCACTCTTCACTTACCATTGGAAGCCTCTAAAGATTGTGTAAGCCTTGTGATTCCTTTCTTTAGATGAGTTAAAAAACTAAGAGGGATTTAAAGTTAATCTAACTTTTTCCTCTAAAAACCAATAAGTTTTAATAAAATACTTGATGTACCTTGAGGGTTTCTTAGGTTTGTAGTAGAAGAGTCCTATTCGTTAATGCTAAGAAGTTTGAAGGAGTTTCTAGGAAATAAAGTAATATATATTGCGTACTGGCTAAGTTAGCAAACTTACGTACTTCTAACATTATCCTTCGTTAAACCATTACTTTAGACCTTAATACCCCTTCCTGATAACTTAGTCATCCTTTATTCTATTTTTATAACTTTATTCGTTTATATTCTTTTTTTTTCCCTAGGGTATTACAATCTCCTTCTCTTTATAAAACTTTCGTCTTTGAAAGTTGCTTGAACATTAGGGCAACTTTAGAGACTTATTTCCATAAGTTTCTTTGACTTCGAGGTAAGTTGCTCCCTTGAACCTTACTTATTTAATTATTTCTCCTCCTTGAGATTGCGTTTATATATTCAATTGTTTGTCTTGTTACAAGATCCTTTCTAAAATTGTTATCTACTATCTCCTACTATAGTCATAAATCTTTAATTACTTAAGGTTTTTCTTAAGCTTGTCTTCCGTAGTGCTACTATTATTATAATTTAACCATGGAATTTTGATTATTTTTCCCTTTAACTTGTCTACGTTATTATGGCTCTACATAACTTGATCATTAGCCCACTTTGATTCAAAGAACTCAAGATTACTTGGATTACTTTTCTAATAACATTAGACTATGACTAGTTTCTCCCAAAAGGTAATATTTCTCTCTAAGTCAACTTCTAATAACTAAACTCCTTTTGTTTATTTAAGAGCTCCAACTAGACTAGCTTAGGAATATCAATTACCTCTTATTCATTATAGTTACTCCACTACACTTAATACCCAACTCTCTCTCTTTTCAACTTTGACATGGACTTTAATCCCAATCATTAGATTGGTTAGGTCCTTTCAATCTCATAATAACTTCCTTTAACTTATTTCATATTACCTTTCCACTACTCTTCTGCCTGTCGACTAACTTGCACTAAATTCACCCCATAACTTAGTAAATTTTGTAATACCTTATAACTTAACAAATTCAACCCAAATCTTGTATTTTCTTCTTTTATCTCTTTTATATTTAAATATTCTCTTCATCTTACCTTCTTGTATCATCCACTTCCTATTTATTAATCATTTAATTATGATACCATCATCACTAGATGAATAACCATAACATTGATAATAGGAGCTACACCCAAAACATTTCTTACAACCTCATTTCTCTCACCATTCTACAACTCCAACATATTAGAGACTTAATCAAACAACAATAGTCCGCATCTTTTAGATCTTATAATCTTTGAACAATTTTATGACTCTATGGAAGAAAGTTTATGCTTCTAGAGTTTGTTAAAATTCTTCTCTCCTCCAACCATCCTCAACCATTTATTTCCAAAGTTCTCATTGTTTGACATTTTTACTACTGTTACCATAATTTAATTTCGACTTACTCATTCTCTTGTAACTTACATCGAGCTCAAAGTTGTTGGATTGAAAGGGATACACTTATTGCTACGTCATGCTTTTGGTATACATATGTTTGATTGACTTTACCATATTACTATAATTATTATGATTATAAATTATAATGTAGTTGAAATATTTAATGCACTTGGAGCTGTTTAATTGAATTTCAAAGAATTTTGTTAAAGTTTTTACTGTATTTCATAGCTTCTTACTATTAGTATAATTACTATTGCTTATCATTACCATTATTAAATTTATAGGTGTTGTTGGTGAATTTTCGAGTTGGAAATATCTCGCAAAGGTAAGAAAAATGCTTGGTATTGAGGCTAGTTTAGTATGGTTACTTTGATGCCTAAGTTAGTAAGTAGGAATGAGAAGGGTAAAGTAAAGAGATCTCAGACGTCTCTTATAGAGTTTCGTTCCCATATTTATAGGAAATTGTCATGTCTAAAAGAGTAGTTATCGGAATAACTATTGAGATACATAGAAGCTTGTTGATTAGACACCTTTCCTAAAATGTAGGGAAAGTAGATAGTTACGTAATATAATCGTGCTTGTGATAACTTTTTGTGTCACAAACTTGAATTCAAATTAGCAATGGATCTGTGTTACTCAGCGTAGTGCCAAGAATGTCGATTACTCAGCGAGGTGGTGAGAATATAGATTACATGGTCTATCAGCATTCGAATGGATAAGCAAGATAGGTAGACAAAAACTGACTATCAACATTTGCCCCTTAACTCTCGTGTTCGAGAATTCGACAAAGGGAGTAATACATAATGCTTTAGAGGCCAAATGGGGTACAGTTCTTTAGATGATGAGCAAGATGGATGATAAGGTAATTTGTATCCTAATTGAAAAGTTGTAACTTTCAAATTCTCGCCTATTTAAGAAACCAAAAAGTATGTAGTATGACACCTGCCGCTTCGGTCATCATTACACTATAGGCTTAACAACTGCTAAGGAGTTATCAACCATTGGATTTTTATCTTGAAACATGTGTCAACAATTCGTGCCACTATCAAATCCGCGCACGATTACCATTAGAAATAAATTTGTAGTTACGAGGATAAGTTGTTTATATTTGAAGGACTTTTCAAAATCATAATTCATTTCTACTCAAAGTCACAAACAAAATTTCTTTCTTTCTCGTCTTTACTCTCAAACAAATTTTCTTGCTTTCTCATCTTTACTCTCAAGTTCTTCAACTTCTGTGACAACATTCTTCATAAACATTTAGGTATGGTTCGCAACATCATCTATCGACTAGTTCTCTTCGATTTCGAAGCAACGGAAACTAAGGCCACTTCTCCCCCCCCCCCCCCCCCCCCCAAATAAGGAGTGAGGCGGCATGTTCTTCTGGTAGCTTGGTTGATAGTATTGAGGACAGGTGGGATAAACTCACCTGGATAAATGCTCTTGATATGGATAATTATCCCGAGGACAAAGAAGGGAGATCCTTGGCGAGATATCTATATAACAACATAGCCTACTTCCATAATTCTCCAGATGGAATTGCTAGTTCTACCAATAGAGTTCTTGTCATGAAATACAACCAGTATTGTCAAGATCTTCCTAAAACATGGGATCTGAGGAGGTTGAGAGAAGAGGAGAGGGTATGTTTTTCAAGGGAGCATGAGTTTCATATATACTTGAAATATTTAGATTTTAGGTTACGCTTCTCTTTCTTAGCTTTTGTGAAGGGCTTCTTCAACTACTTTAGAGTCGTACTGAGTATGTTCTTACCTAATATATACCAGCTTTTGGCAGCTTTTGGGATAGTTTGTGAAGAAGTCAAAGTAAGGGCTACACCTTGACTATTTAGGTTTTTCTTTACGATTAGGAGGCAGCTTAATGGGTGGTACTTTACTGCTATAAGGCATAGGTGGAAGTTCATGGATGGGTTATAATCCAAGATCCACAAGTGGCATGACAAATTTATGTCAATAGTGTTTGATGAGGAGCTAGACTAGTGAACTCAATAGACTGAGCCAATCCACATTAAGGATATAGATTTGATGCCGAATGATGCAACAACGATGAATAAAATCCAAGAAAGTAAAATGTTCTTTTGGGATGTTGAGAGAATTATACTGTGTTATAAATGTGGAGACCCAATCTTTTTTGAAAAAGAAGGCACACTAATGAGTTACCATTGTACCATGTATAGCCATAAGAGGAAATTTGTTCTCGCAACTTGGGGGGAAATTGTCACCTTTGAGCCTTGCTTGGCATGGAGATTGTAAGTTTATTCTTTTCTCATATTAATATTAACTTGTTTTCTCATGTTGCAGATATGGGTATTGGTGAGGTAAATCCTACCAAGTTACTGGCCTAGGCAAAGGCCAAAAATGAAAAGTGGATAAGAGGGTAGCCATAGCAGCCAATACTACTTAGCTTACTGTCGTGAAGAAGACGAAAAAAAGAGGATACATCTAAGCAGGTGGTAGCATAAAAGAAGACCTTGTAGCCATCCGATAGGTGGAAGGAGGGCGAAATGTTGACTGAGGTCCATCATTTTGTAGAGCTTCTGGTCGAGAATATTTAACCTACTATTGAGCTGAGAAAGGTGTGTCGAGAGAGCCAACCCTGTAGTGAGGCCGAGCATGCCACTATTGTCTAGGGGTTGTCGTTGGTCCTAGAGGTAGCACTTAGTCATAATAAGAGACCGGGAAAGGAACTCGCTGGCCAACTACCTACTAAAAGGTGCAATGGTTTGGATGAGAAGATGAAGGAGGCAATGTGGTCCAAAGCTCTTAGCATCACCAGTGCTAAATTTGTCCCCAATAAGGAAGTTGACGATTACTTTGTCTCATATTAAAGCTAAAATGTTTTGTATACTAACTTGGCCTTAGGTGATAGGACAAAATCTTTAGCCTTAATGAAAGGAATTATTCTTCTAAATGATGGAGAGATTGCCAAGAAGGATGTTGACAGAGTCGGCGGTTGCAATAAGGCCCATATCATGGATAAGTTATATGACGTGAGTATTTGCATCCATCTTTATAACTATTGAATTTACTCAATTGTTGATATTTGGTTTCCTTTTCAAATGAGAAGCCACATTTTGATGGCTTTAGATGAAGTTGATAGAGAGACTAAAATGGTAAGATCCATAGTAGTCTTCATGTATTCTATTGAGTCATTTTGGGTACTCATCATATTAAATGAAATTGTTGCAGAAAATTGAGGATGCATATAATGCATCTAAAGCTTAGATTCCTGTTGCCGAAAATGCGAGGATAAGGGCTAAAATGGAGGCAAGAAAGCTCTAAGAAGACCTTGTTGCCAAGAAGTTGGCACATACCAGTACTGCCAATGAAGTCTTAAGCCTAAAGGTCAAAATGGAAGTGCAGTACAAGGAGTCTAAAGGCCTAAAAGAGGAGCTACAGAAGAAAAAAGAAAAGTGTTAGGGGTTGGGTCGAACTCTTTGCACAATGAGAGATGGGGAAGACAAGCTCAAAATGAAAATTAAAGAGTTAGAGACTAACAACTCGAACTTACAAAGCTGTATTACCAAATTGGAGGAGATCATGAGGAGAGGACCATCAATTGAAGAAGCTCTCAATATAATCACTCTTAGTTAGTAGTACGAAAAACTTCTATGGAAGAAGTTATTGGAGGGGGTCTAAGTGGCAAGAGAGGAGATCCTGAAGCTTTACCCTGATTATGATCTCTCCTACCTTGACTTCATCAACGTCAAGGACAAAGTCAGCAGTGTTGACGAAGATGATGATGATCAGGCAATTGCTATGATTGTTAATAAGGGTGATGACGAAGCTAATGTTGAGGATTTAGGGGAAGGTGAAGAACATCTATCAAAATTAGTCCCCTATGAGTAAAAAGAGAGATATGTTGACTCTAAGACCTTAGGTACCAAGAAAGAAGCTTACTTGGAGAAAGCCCTAGCCTCTAATCCAAAAATTACTTACGTTGATTCCGATATTAAGTTGTAAGATTTTCTTTGTATTCTTTGTACCTTGCGTTCTCTCATGTAACTGCTCAAACGAGAAATCTTTCATATAATAAGCCATACATTAGTAACTACATTTATTGAATAAAATATCTTTCATATAACTATTTTTAGTACGTTTTATTTCATGCATTGTAAGTTCCTTATGTTCTATTTCATATGTTCTTATTTGTCAACATGTTCCATTTCATATGCAAAGTATCTTTCGGCATGTTTTATTTCACATACCCAACTTATTCTTAGTACATTTTATTTTACGTACCCAATTATTTCTCAACATGTTTTATTTCACACGCCTAATTCATATGTGTTTATAGAAATTGTCCGTTAGCTGTTTGAGGTATGGACTGGTGCATTACTCGACTGTAAGATTAATTTATGTAGTTCGTTAATTGTGATAGGTTAGAACTTAGGTCAGTTCATTTGTCATACAGCTTGTAACTCATTAATGCGGAAATCATAAAAAGAATAAGAAACATAATGAGACTTCTAGCTTAATTCTCATAAAAAAGTACTGTAGTCTTACTAGTATGTAGGCTATTGCCTTACAAATAAGTGGAGATGAACATCATCCGAACAATAAATTGAAATATAATTTCAAATTCTTGGTGTTCCATGCTCAAGGGATAATAGATCCATCCAACCTTTTTAATCGATAGGCCCCCTTGCTAACGACTTCTTGGATTCTAATAGGATCCTCTCAATTTACGCTGAGCTTCCCTTGACTCACTTGTACGTTGGTAGATTTCATCTTTTGGCAAACTAGATCTTTAACTTAAAGAACCATGTGCTTCACTTTTTGATTGTAATACCTTGCTGCTTTATGTTGGTATGCCATGACCCTAGCTCTTGTTATATCCTAGATTTCATCAATGGTGTCCAAATTTGCTATTAATTCATCTTGATTAACCATAACATCAAAATTCTATACTTGCAGATTTGGAAAATTCAACTCAATCAACAACATAGCTTCCATGTCGTATGTTAACCTAAAGGGCATCTCCCCAGTTGTAATTCTATAGGTGGTTCACTACCTCCATAAAACATTCTGTAGTTCATTGGCCTATATCCTTCTAACTTGATCTACTTTCCATCTTAGGCCATACAAAATGATCTTGTTTACGGCTTTAACTTATCCATTTATCTAAGGGTGTACTACAGAAGTATAGTTAAGGCGAATGTCGTACTTCTCACAAAATGCTCGGAACTTATGATGGGACTGAAAACGAATGCTTCTACTTTCTCCTTGGTGATCTTTGTTATTGCTTTGGCCTCTACCCATTTGGTAAAGTAATCCATAGCAACAATAACAAATTGTTGTTAGGCGATAGACTTCGGAAAGGGTTCGAGAATATCTAACCCCCACTGGGTGAAGGGTTGGTTAGGCTATGTTACTTGGTTGTAAGCGCATGACTCAGCGACTTATGCTTTTAGCATTGAGGATAGTGTTGATAACTTCCTTTACATCTTCTCTCATGGTCGGTTAGTAATAGCCGAGTTACAGTAGTCAAACATACAGTGTCTGTGCTTTTACGTGGTTATTGCATACGTCACCATGTAGCTTAAACAACACCTTCTAGGAATCTCTCGGAGGAAGGCATTGAAGATAGGGTTGTGATATGTTACGTTTGTACAGTTTACCATCAATCAATGTATAGTTCATGGCTTGGTAAGCCAATCTTTGCACTCTTTTCTTATCATCTAGGAGAGTATCGTCTCTTAAATAATTCACTAGGAGATCTATCCAAGATTCTTCTCTTGGGCAAGGAGCTAACTTATAGCTCTACAAAAGGGTAGATAAACTTTTCTATATAAGAAATTTGATAAAAAGTTTGTCACTTAATTTGTGGAATGCCTTACTGACTATTTTGACAACTTATTGGCAGTAATATTCTTGTTTCTCAAAATTTTGTAGATGGTGAAAGATTGAAATTCCTCTACGAGCATTTGTACTACTAATAGGTACTTGCTCATCTCTTCTTCCTTTGTTGCATAACTTCCTTTGAGTTGATTCACCAACAATTGCGAATCAGGGACACTTCAAGTTTCTCGGCACCAATCTCTTTTGCCAGTTTTAGTCCGACAAGCACTCTGCTTCATTGTTGTTAGCCAGGAATCCAAATTTTAAAGCATAATGAACTTTAACATTATGGAGGCCTTAAAGAACAAGGGTTATACTACTTCCTTCTTTCATCAAAGAACCATTTACATAAAGGAACCAAATAAGTTTCTCGGCAAACTCTACACTATCTTCCTCACAAGTGAATTTAACTACAAAATTTACCAACACTTGAGCCTTTAATGCCATTCTAAGTTTGTATTGTATGCCATAGGCACTTAAATCTAGGGCATATTTCATCATCCTCCTAGAGGAGTTAGGTCATTGCAATGCTTGCTACAATGGCTTATCGGTAAGCATTATGATCTAGTGAGCTTCAAAATACCACTTTAACTTCCTTGTTAAGAGAACAACTACTAAAACAAATTTTTCAACTTTTGTGTATTGAAGCTCTAGCCCTTACAAAACATAACACACATAATAAACTGGTCGATGCTCTTTATTGTCAATTTGAACCAATATAGAAGAAAGAGCTTAGCAGCTAACCGATAGATATAAATATAAATTCTCTCCTAAAATAGGTATTGAGAGTATTAGTGGTGATGTAAGGAATTCTTTGAGATCGCTGAAAGCTCTCTCATGATCGTTGGATCATTTGCATTCTTTCGGATTCTTTAAGATTTTAAAGAATTTCGTACATTTATCAATACTTCTTGACACAAATCTATTGAGGGCAGCTATATGTTTGGTGAGTTCTTGTACTTCCTTCACTATGTGAGGGGATTTCATGTTTCTTATTACCTCAATCTTTCTTAGGTTGGCCTCAATGCCGTGCAGATGTAACCATATATCCTAAAAATTTTCATAATGTTGGGTTAAAGACACATATCTATAGGTTAAGTTTCATACTGTATCTCCTCAATGTAGCAAATATCTCCTTAAGGTCAGTAAGATGCCGATCCTCCTTTATACTCTTCACAATCATGTCATCGACATATACTGTGATGTTTCTATGAATCTGGGCTTTAAACATCTTAGTAACAAGTCTCTGGTAAGTTACACTGGTGTTTTTCAGCCCAAAAGGCATCATTATGTAATAATAAGTTCCAAAATTGGTAGCAAAAAACGTATGGACTTCATCATCCTTGTCCATCTTGATTTGGTTGTAACTAGAGAAAGCATCTATAAAATAAAGTAACGTGTGTTTAGTGGTTGCGTCTACCATCTAATCAATTTTCGATAGTGGGAATCTTTGAGATAGGCCTTGTTGAGATCCGTAAAGCCTATACACATTCGCCACTTGCCGTTAGACTTCTTGACTAGCGTACAATTGTTAGCCAAGTTGGATAAGGCTCTTCTTAGATAAATCCAACCTTCAATAACTTCTGGACTTTTTCCTCTATTGTTGCTTGTCTCTTTGGCGCAAAATACCTCTTCTTTTGTTTGACCACCTTTACATTTGGATCAATCAAGAGCTTGTATACCATAACTTCTCTTGAGATACTTGGCATGTTTGAAAGGGACTATGCAAACACGTTAGCATTGGCTTGCAAGAAGTTAATTAAACTTTGCCAAATATCTGTTGACAAGGGTTTTCCAATCCTTATAGTTATCCCAATGTCATCTCCTAAAGAAATTTCCTCAGTATCACTCTTAGCATTCTTTATGCCAATCGACTTACCTTTTGGATAGGTTTCCATGTGAAATACTTCTTCTCGTCTTAAGGCCCTCATATATAAGGACCTTGCCAATTGCTGGTCCCCTTTGCATACGCCGACTCCCGTAGAAGTAGGGAACTTAGCTTTAAGATGTATAGTTGAAGGGACAATGCTAAATAGATGTTAACATTATTGTCCCATTATCATGTTATATGGGGACTAACATTTGATGATGAGGAAATCTACTTTATCCTCTACAACATGTTTATCATCACCGATCTATATCGGCAAAGAAATTACTCTAGCTACTTGAATTGGTTGGTTATTGAAGGCATACAGATCATACTTGTAAGATCTTAGCTATACCTTGATCTTATGATAGGGATCATGGACCGATCACTCACTCCCGAACCTAAGGGCTTTCTTAGATGAGTCGACGAGCTGTCCGAGGTAAGCTAACCATTGAAGAGCAGTGTTTATCCTTATTCGAACTACTAAGCTACTTTACTCTCCATACACTTTAGGAAGATGCCAAGGTGATTACCTGACACCTGGAGCCGACCCCACCGTAGTACCTTAGTCCAAGCACTAAATCAAGAAAACAACCATCTCCTTAGTGTTGAGGCTGAGTTGACAATTGTGAAGAGTTAACTAGTCAAGGCCAACCCGAATGTGAATTACCCTTAAGCTAACTCTTATCTAGCCCTAGTCATCAGGGTATTAAGTTGCTAATGCTGAATAGACCTGATCAAAGGACCATCCTTGCTCAGCTCATAATATTGTCAGAATTGCAGCCTGAGTAAATGGCATGTGTGCTGTCCTTTCTAACATCCACACTGTCCTTTCTGATAGAGGACATTCTTTTTACACATGTTCATACTTTCTTTATAAATTATTCTCCTTTTACTTAGCAAATAAGGATCCATTTTTTTTGTAATTTTTGTAACTTAGGACTTACCCTAACATGGTACTACAAATACTCACAAGATATAATAGTCACATGATTAATACACAGAACAATACATTGAACCTTTTTTTACTCTCTCTTAAGCTAAGTGTCCTTTTTGTTTACTCCTAAGCTACTCATATCTAAGCCCATTCGAGCGTAGATTAGTAGCAAGTGACCTCCGACCATACTTGTGCATCATATCAAGTGTGACCTGACCTCATGTGAAGCGTTGGTGCATCATATCCATTGTTGGTGTATAGGAATCCCTGCTCATCCCTTGACTATCATTTACTTTTTAAGCTATCTCATAGCTTAGACCCACCCCTTTTGGTTATGAGTGATATTGGGTCCATGAGTTCATCCACGAATCTGTATCATCTTGGTATTAGAGCCTAGTTATGTTTGAAGCTGGATTCTATTATTGTGTTCTTTGAGTAGTCTGTTACTGCTCTTGTGAGATAGCAGTTCTATTGTTAGCTTTGAAGTTTAGTAGTTGATGAGTGTTTTGTACTGTGTTTTCCTCTGTTTTTGATATACAAAAAAGAGTGTAGTTGACTATTTGTTCGTTGTATAATTGTCATTGTGAAGTAACCAACAATGTCAAATTATAGTATTTAAGGAACTTTGAGAAACTAAGAAAGTGGTACTTGACATGGCTAAGGACAGGAAGGAAGTTTCACACCTCAATCAGTAGGTAATTGCTTGGATAGGCTTACCAATTTGGTAGTTAGCTTGGTGATTATTATCTAAGAAGACAAGTAGTGAGCTAGAAACAACCTCACTAGGGAACGCAAGCAGCAAAGGCAAGGCAATGATTAATTTGGCCGAGTTAATGCCTCACCTCAACCACCCCTAGCTGAAGGAATTGGTAAGGACACTAGATGAAGGCTAGTGCTTGAAGAGATTAAGGAGGAAGTAGAAGGAGATGATGAGGTAGAGAAGTACTATGGGCTTGAGGAAAGAAATGTACAAGCCCCTAGAGTTGAGGGATTGAGGATGCACATTCCGAGTTTCTTTAGAAGTGGTGATACCAAGGATTACCTAGATTGGATTAACATCCGACTAAAAACTCCAAATAATTTATAAAAGTCTCTAAATAATCTTATACAATTAAATCTCCAAATAATGCTAGAATAACTTCTAATTAAGAAATATTAATGCCTAATTAATCAATACTACCACATAAAACTAAATACTCTTATTAATTAATTTCTTAAGATATTCTTCAATACCATATGTCGTCTTCAGTCTTCCTATTCCCAAGATAGTAATAATTAGCTCATAAGTTATAGAAGTCAAGTACTAAAACTACGAGTTTTGTAATTGAAAATATAATAAAGTAAGATGAAGCCTAGTATGTAATATACAACCACATATGCATGATCAAACAATACATATTCACATACATAGAAATGTAAGTAAGTAATCCACACAATTCATTGATTTATCTTAACTTTTAAGCTAGTAACACAAACACACAATAGTAGTCCTTATGACCTAATCACATCATCAATGTATGACAACTTAGCATTTAGGCATACCTCTTCGGGCCCTTTTACAACCTAGCGTTGGGCATATTTCTTTAAGCCCCTTTACAACACTTAGATCTACCTTAGATAATTTCTGAGGAAGACTCCACTAAGAATAATGTGTTGTAAGGATCATTGGGGTTGCTCCTCAAGGATTTGCCACTTCGAGCTCCTAGGATGAGCCAAACATAAGCAATAAAAAGATACATAAGTTGGATCATTTAAATTATTTTATTTTTTGCTATCCTAATACTTACATACAACAAGTAAGTGTCACATACTTAGATATTTGGAATCTATTATCGATGAATCAAGTCTAGTTTTAAGTCTTAGAAACAATCGATACTCATCAAACTCCTTTAAATAATGCATAAACAATTTCTCCTAGTTAAAACTCACTTTTAGACCATTTAAGTCTCCTTAAATTCACTTAATAATACGTTAAAGGGGTTCACTTTAGATGTAATAAAAGAATAAAACAAAAAAGAAGAGGAAAAGCTTAACTTGATAGAGTAAAGTGTACGACATGATTAGGGACACGATTGTGTCTTTTTGGCCATGTAACTTACTAAGTTACACTTCACTACTGTAAGGGACACGATTAGGGATACAATCGTGTCTTTTGGTAATATAACTTTCTGGTTTACTAGCCTATATCTCTTGTTGCAAGGGATACGACTAGGAACATAATCGTGTAACTTTCTCGTTGAATTTTTTTTTTCCTCTTTCACCTAAAACCTTTCTAAACATATTTTATCCTCTAACATCTCAATACATTGATCAAAACACCCTTAAATTATTAAAAACAACTCGACTCTTCAACAAAAATCTCATTAGCAATGCATCACAAATTCCATATCTCTAAACCCTTAATTCAAATTCCACACTTACTACATCGACATTAGACTTTTTCATTACTTTTATCACTTTAACCACCAAATCATCACCATAATCTTCTTAAATAAAAAGATTAGAAGAAAAATATATGGTGTAAGGGATACTTTACCTTAATTTTTGACAATTCTTTCGAGTTTCTTCGTTTTCCTATAGCCCGTCAACGTATAACCCTAAAATATTAATGCATATCACTTAGATTTAATCAACCTAAATTCTATAATTGTCTTCATTTACCATTAGAAGTTTCCGAAGATTATGTAAGCCTTGCAATTCCTCTCTTCAAATGAGTTACACTACTAAGAGGGATTTAAAATCAATCTAACTTTTTCCTTTAAGAACCAATAAGTTTTAATAAAATACTTGACATACCTTGAGGGTTTCCTAGGTTTTTAGTGGAAGTGATAGGATGCGGGGTACTGACCCCACTAAATGCCGAAGCCTAGCTCACCCACTCCTCACTTGGACATATCATTTGATCATTTATTTTTGCTTATGTTATTTAGACTTCCTTTTTATTGTATTTTTCCTAAATTACCCTCATGTTTATTTTGTATTTACAGGAATGCCACTAGGGCATCCTTTTAGTCATTTTATTTACAAGTTTGCCATCATTTATAAATAGAACCTATGTATAGGGTTTTAGCTAGACTTTGATAATTAATGAAAAACCCTTGAGACTTAGAAAACTCTCCTCTACCAGCTCTTATCAATCCCTTTAGTAAGAATTGTAGCGAGCAACCCTATCACTTCAATCGATACATCACATCCAGCAAGTCTTAGGCTTTGTTAGATCTTGTTGGTGTGTCATATCTAGCTAGATAGCTCATGGATTTGCTAAAACCCCCATTTTATTTTCTTGTTTTGGTTCGTTGTGGTGCCTCTTCATGTGTCTAATCTCGGAGATGCATCAGCTTCGTTGATATCAGAGTACGGTTCCAATAAGGGAGTGTGTTAGGTTCTGTGAAGTTTTTGTTTGTGTACTGTAGGTAGTTGTTGTGTTCCTCCAATAGCTACCACAATAAGTATGTTAGAGTTATTGGTTTATATTTGAACGGTGCTAGTTTGTTGAAACTTATTGAGATATCAAGGGTTTGTTTACTAGAGTTTAATAGCTTTGGGTTTACAGTAATATGGGTTATTCGTGAAATTCCTTTGTCGTAGGATTGTTGAGGATGCTATTGTCATTTGTATAGTGTGTTGAGTTACAGGAATTTGCACATTGGTGTAGTGGGTATTAGCAATGTATGAATGTGGCGCTAATTTAAGAGCCTTATGAGGTTGAATTGATTACCTACTATTCTTATGTGTAGATTGAGAACACTATGTATAGTATTATGGAGGTGATATAAGTGCTTAGTAGAGATTCTGCTGTTGTGGGTACGAATCATAATTTGGTTTCATAGTTGCAACAGAGTAGAGGCGGTAGTGCGTAACAATTATTTGAGCAGTGGTGATGTGGTTGTGACTAAGTGTTGGAGTTGTGTAGGTTTGTGAATTTTCGTCTATTAGTCGTTGGAGTTGTACCATTAGTGGCAACATTCTTTCTTGAGCAAGGTTTGTTGTGATTGTGAAAACTAGAGTTGCAATTTTGTCTAAGGAGCTACAGTGTATGTGGATGAGATTTGGGTAGTGCATTGATGCTTTGTAGTAGTTGTGTTGTTGTATATAGAGAAGACTAAACTTGGTGGCTATCCTAATCGTTGTTTGTGCAACTGCATTGGAATGTTACAATGATGGCCATGAGTATTGTTGTAGCATGTTGCTCATGTTGTTTGTGTCGTGCTTACACTGTGTTATTGTATTGAAGTGTTCGAGCCCAAACCATTTCAATCCGAAGAGCCAAAGTGAACCGAAGTATTAAGCTATCCTAAAGTTGGTTGAGCTGATTTATTTTTGAGCTATGGAGTGCTACTTGAAGTTACTGACTTGGTTGTTGTGTTTAAGTAGAAGACTTGGAGTATGTAGACTAAGCTACTGTTGTGTTTGAGTAGAAGACTTGATATTGAAGGATTGCTGAACTATTTAATTTTAGTCACTAAGTTATTGAGAAATCCTTATTTACTAACTTAAATGAGTGGTTGGATCGCCTAGTTTGAACTGCCAAAGTGAACTTTACATCTGAGTTGAGTGCACCTTGTCAATTTAAACTAAAGTAGTAACTTGAGCTTTGAGCTGTTAAATCTCCAAGCTCTTGTACACTACCATACTGAGATGCAATTGTATCACAAAAATTCAAACTGTTTGCACCTATAAGGTGTTGATCTATGCCAAACTATCCAGTATGCCTATGCTGTTGTGTCATTAAATTGAGGAGGATCTAAGCTACAGTGAAGAAAGGCCTTACTTAGTTTCTATCTTCATACTTTGCTAAGCTGATTTAAGTATAGAGCCAAAATGTCATGTGTGACTTGAGAAGTTGCTGAGGTGAACTAATTAAATTGTCTAATGTTGCATTGCAGAGCTAATAAGAAGTGTGTTTGAGCTAAATTGAGTAGTGATCTAAGGCCAAGCCATGAAGGGTACTAGTGTTGAACTCAAAATGTGCGCATGCAGGTTTGGAATTGAGGTTAAGTGCCTTATATGCTAGAGAAACTCTTGTTGGGCTCATTTACTTCACAGAGTTGTTGTATTGTTAAATAGGCTAAAGTCCTGTCATGAAAATTGAAGTAGAAAATGAGATGAACTTAAAGTCTTTACAATTGTCTAGTTGATTAGAAATTGTTGTCATGCCGAGCTATTGATTACAGCGTATGTATAAGGTATTTGGTTGGTGTTGAGTTGGCAAATGTTTGTATGTTATGTCCACTAAATTGAAGTGTATTCGTGCTTTTATTTCAATGATTTTTGCCGAGCTTCCTTATTAAGCTATCCTTAAGTGCATATTATTCCGAGTATTGGACAGTAATGGTCATTGCCAAAATAGATTAAAGAAGTGATTGAGCTTTGATCCGTTGTAATTTAAGGTGAAGTCAAGGTGAAATTGTACCGTATTGTACAACTTGGAGATCTACCGAACTGACTTGATTGGGTGCTTTCCTAAACAGTGTAGTTGTTTTTTAAGCTAATACTTTAGTGCTATTGAGCTGCCATTGATTCTTATGAGCTGTCATTGATTTGCGATAAAGTGAAGTTTTGAGTTGTAAATGTGTTTAACTGCTAAAAATTGTCAATTGAGCTGATGTAAATGTACTGTACTTGCTTGGCATCGAGCTTATGTATACCTTCTTGCTAAGCTAAACTAAGCAATCGGTTCTTTAATTCTCAAAGCTATCGTGATTCTTAAGTTGACAAAGTTACTATTGAGAAAGGCGAATTGCTTAAGGAGCTTTTGAGTTGAACACATGTGTTCAACATTTGAGGTCAGCAAGAAATGTCTATATCTAAGCTGCTGTATTGTACGAAGTGCTATACTATCTAGAGTAAATTTAAATTGTGAATTCTTGAAGTGTTGAAGCCATATAAATTCACAAGCCATTACATATGTGTTAGAGTGGATTAGAATCATTGGTTTTTATCTTTTTCATGGTTTTATTTCAACATTATTGAATTGTAATCTATTAAATTTGACCACTAGAGCTCAACATAGACATCATAATGTATGAAGCTTGAGGACAAAATCTTCTTGCCAAGCCTTAAATCCTACTTCCCCATATTTACTAGAACAGTTTTAGATTTTACTTACTAGGCTTAAAAAGATCAAAGATGAATTAAGACACCTAAAAAACTCTTAACCAGAGAATATTAACGAGAAGAAATCTAACGGAAAGGAAGTAAGAGTTGAAGATGAGAAGGAGGTTGATAAGGAAGGATAAGATGAGTTGCAACTTAGCACCCATGTTCACAACATGATCCCATTACCATTGACACTCAGTGTTATTGATGATCACACGCACTATTATATTAGCCATCCACATGTTACATTCTTTTATTTTGATCCATTGATGGGGTTGTCTAGAGATGATATGTAATAATGTTGTGCCTGGGAGCTTTTATAGGCTATTCATTGGTGTTTTCTGAGGTCATGGTGGTGGATACTCCTATTTAGGTTATGTTATTCTTATCCTTAGTTCCCTTATATTAGAAGAATTTGAAGTATATAGATGGAAGAGAGAAGAATGGAGTTGTGAGGAAATGGATGAGGTGATAACTGTTGAAAATAAAGTTGAGGAGCTAACATTTGAAGAGTATAAAGCTCTACGAATAGTTGAGGAAGTAGAGCGGTTTGAGCTCTTACATATTTAGACTCCCTGAGCTCATATCCTGTTTGAGCCTGAAGTTGTGCTATTCCCTATGATTGATAGCTACTAAATCTACTTAGGGGTAATTAATAAGATACATGATGAGTGGAAGGAAGAGTGTTTGATCAAGAGCTTGGTTGATTGTGCTCATGATGAGTGGAAGGAGCGTTGGATTGTATTTGCCTTAATCATTGAACTAAGTTGTTGTAGTTTATTTCTATTTTGCTTTTACTGATTTTTCTTTGATCTAGGTGGAAGTTAGTGTAGTTATTCATTAAGTTTCGAGTTGAAACTTTTTCAAGAGGGGGATGATGATAGGATGCGGGGTACCGATCACACTAAATGCCAAAGCTTAGCTCACCCACTCCTCACCTGGACATATCATTTGATCATTTATTTTTGCTTATGTTATTTAGAATTCCTTTTTATTGTATTTTTCGTAAATTTCCCTCATGTTTATTTTGTATTTATAGGAATGCCACTAGGGCATCCTTTTAGTAATTTTATTTACAAATTCACCATCATGTATAAATAGAATCTATGCGAATGGTTTTAGTTAGAATTTGACAATTAATGAAAAAACCTAAAGACTTTTCTCTTGGAAAACTCTCCTTTATTTATTCTTATCAATTTATTTAGCAATGATTATGGTGAGTAACCTTATCACTCGGATCAGTGTATTGCATCCAGTGAATCTTTAGCCATGTTAGATCTTGTTGGTACGTTATATCCAACTAGATAGCTCATGGATTTATTAAAACCCCCATTTTATT
Source organism: Lumnitzera racemosa (assembly GCA_024138005.1). NCBI lineage: Eukaryota > Viridiplantae > Streptophyta > Magnoliopsida > Myrtales > Combretaceae > Lumnitzera > Lumnitzera racemosa. Next base: position 66,812,438 of record JAMXBC010000002.1, on the reverse strand, counting down.
TTCTTGTTTTAGTTCGTTGTAGTGCCTCTTTATGTGTATGACACTGAAGATGCATTAGGAAGAGTCCTATTCGTTAACTCCAAGAAGTCTGAAGGAGTTTCAAGGAAATAACATGATATATATTATGTATTGGCTAAGTCAGGAAAGTTACATATTTCTAACATTATCCCTCATTAAATCATTGCTTAAATCCTTAATTCCCCTTACTTATAACTTAGTTATCCTTTCTATTTTTATAACTTTATACTTTTATATTCTTTTTTTTAGGGGTATTACACTATGGTTCTTTTTTTTAGACACCGAGCGGCTATGTGTCCAAATCCTTGACATTTGAGGCACTTGATCTCACTTGTCTCTCTTCCTAAGCTCTAGCCCTTCTCAAAATTCCTTTGGATCTCCTTCTTCTCCGCTTAGATAGTTTGAGTGGGTTGGGTCTTAGCAACCTTACTTGATTCCGATCATATAGGTTTGCTTGGAATAGATTGGCTATTGCAGGGTTGTTTGATAGGGGGTCAGAATCTTCCTGATTGGTGCCTCTCAATCCTCTAGGCAGCTCGAATAGTATCATCAAGTGATTTAATATCATGGCATCTAGAATATCTCTAATCTCATACTTCAACACCTAATGAATCGAGACATAGTTTGGTCTTTGCGCTTAATGACTTCGTATAAGATCATTAGCATTTGAAATTCCTTTATGTAAGCATTAACATTCGACCCCCAAGTCTTAACTCCTGTAACTTCTTAAACGCATCTTGTAAATATTAGCTCAGAATAAATCTTCTCCTTATGAATCTTTTCATTTCATCCTAACTCTTAACTTTACATTCTCCTTCTCTTCTATTGGTAGCTTGCATGTTCTTCTACCATAAGGTGGTATAGCCAGTAGACTCTAGCACGACAAGTTTAACCTTCGCATTCTTAGGCACCTTATGGCATTCAACTTGCTTCTCAATTTTATCTACCCAATCCGGATAGTCCTTTACACCACCATTATTAGAGAAACTTGCGATATGTATCCTCAGCCCCTCTACTATCGGAGCTCGGACATTCTTCTCTTATGGATTATAGTACTCCACTTCATCTCCTGCTTCCTCAATTGCTTCTTCAATTGCATTAAGTGTTAGCCTATGCCTAGCACTTGTATCTACTCCTTTAGCTCGAGGTAGTTGAATTAGGGCATTAGCTCGACTAAACTAACCATTGCCTCTCTTAGGACATTCATTTATGACAGTCACCAGACTAGCTACTAGGTCGATGAGTCTATCTAGTCGATCACCCATTGATTGGGATATGAAGCTTCCTTGTTGACCTTAGCCATTATGAGCACCACTCTCTTGATTACTTAGAGTTCCTTGAACATTAAAATTAGACATTGTCGACTATCTCATGTTAAAACAGTACTCAAGGTTCTTTTCACAAATAACAACAACAGAATAATATCTAAAACTTCCACTACTACATCAACTACACATGATAGATACGTAGACACTTACACTTTGTTTTGCATACAAGAAGCAAGGGAAAGTAGAGCATGTAATTTCTTTAACACTATTCACCTACCTAACTCCTATGATAACAATAGAACTTCTAATACTACCGAAAGTAGTGGTAAATCACTTGAAGAACAAAGTAATAGAAACTAGCTTTAAACTTAGTTAGGCTTTAATGCTAAGATGATATGGTCTAACATAGATGAACATATGATGTTTGGTATTACACAAACTAAGGGGATGGTCCAAATCTCAAGACGATTCGAAGGATAAATGATAGTTGAAGGTTGAGTAAAGGTCCTTGTGCACCAACGATGGAAATGATGTACCAATGCCGCATATAAGCTCTAGTCACACTTGATATTATACACAAGTGTGACTGGAGGTTACTTACCATAAGTCCATGCTCAATGGGCTAGATAAGTGTAGTTAAGAGTAAGCAAGATATACTTAACTTATGCGAGAAGAAAAATGTTTGAATGTTAATTGTATTGATAGTTACGACTATTACAATACATAAATGTTTATAAGACCCAATTATGGTAAGTCTTATGTTAATGTAAATTACAAAAAGGATTCCTGCTAGTAAAGGAAAATAAATAATTTATAAGGGTAATGTTGTAAACAAACATAAAGAATATCTGATGATAGAAAAGGGCATTATAGATGTCAGGAAAATCAGTACATGTATCAGCTATCCATTCTATCTTCCTAATGATACTATTGGTTGAGCTGAGCAGGTTCTAAATAGATCAGGTTGAGGTTGGCAGTTTGACAACTTAACAACTTAGATGTTCAGGGTTGAGAAAGGGTTAGTTTAGAAGGTAGCTCATTGTCAAGCGGCTTTGGTTGGTTGGCTTTAGATAGGTGTCAGCTCGACCTCGGTATGTATCAAGTCGGTAATATACTGATTTGATACTTAGCCTTGGGCAAATGTGTTGTGAAAGGGTTGGTTCGGCATATAGGTCAGTCACCTCGACAGCTTCTTGAATGATGTAGAGGGAAAAGTAACTCAATAGGTCAGATTGGGGAGTGTACTACTCTTTTAAGTTCTACTCTCCTTGGACAGCTTAGCGAACCATCTAAGCAAGTCCTCGAGCTTAGGAGGGTATGATTAGTCTGTGATCCTTATCATAAGGTGTTTATTACTTTATATGCTACATTCTTAGAGAGAGAATTTATCTCCAAAGAAATTAATGGAAATAAAGTAAATCTTGAAGAAATTCAAGATTTCATAAATGAGTTGGAACATGAGCAATTGGGTGTGAAACAAACGTCACAAATACCTATGGTGCCACAAGTAAAGATTGCTCTTGAAACACAAGAACCATGTAGGTTAACAAGCATATGTCGAGAACCTGAAGGTTAAATCTACTCGTAATACATTAAGAAGATGTATTACTCGTCGAAAATGACAAATTTTTGACATATGAAGAGGCAATTTCTTCACTAGACTCTAAGAATTGGCTAGAAGCCATGAAATTTGAGATGGACTCCATGTATACCAATTAACTATGTGATTTGGTAGATGCATTAGTTGGGGTAAAACCTATCGGGTGCCAATAAGTCTTTAAAAAGAAGATTGACATGGATGGGAATTTAAGTACCTATTGTAGACACCTAATTTTTGCCCCTTCGTAATCTTAATTTTTTATTTTTTTATTTTCATTTTATTTTATTTATTTATTATTATTTTATTTATTTTTTACAAAAACGGTCCTAATTCAAAAATAAAAAAATAATAAAAAAACAATAAAAATGAAAGATAAAAATAAACATAAAAAAGATTTTGTAGATTTTTAGGAAGTAAATTATTTTAGAGTTATCCGTTTTAGTTTAGCTTAGTTCAATAAAATCATCATTGTAGAGAGTCATGTAGTTTAAGCACAATTTGATTATATTGAATGTTAAGGCACAAGCTAACAGCCTAACAGATAAGCATTGGAGTATTGGACTAGATTTAATTTGAGGTCATGGGTTTGAGCCTCATTAGGCATCTATGTCTTTTATTTTTCTATTTTTTTTATAAAAGTGAGAGAAATAAACAAGATTCATATCTAATTAAAATCATTTGCATCTAGTTTGATTTTATTAAATTAGATTTGGATTAATTTGGATCAAGTTTAATCATTATCAAATCAGATACAATAGATATAATTAGATATGATTTGATTTGGATCTTAAAAACACACATACATGTGCATAAAGAAAAAAAAAAAAAGAGGAGACACAGCAGAAAAAGACCACATTGACCAAGCAATAATTCAGCGACTAAACACAGTCCCACAAACAATCTATTGTTATAACACCATTTAAGACTACGTACGTCCAACGACTACTTCTATAGTATTCTTCAGCATGACCAGGCGGACAGCAGCAAAGCAGATAGCAGCAAACATGACAGCAGCAAGGCGGATAGCAATGAAGCAAACTCAGACAATAATCCGACACTAGTATCCATACGCAACAGCAACTCCGTTATACGCCGGCCATTGTCCTTCAACAAGTTCAGGTCCGTTTCTTTCCAATTTTGAAATTGCTTGTGTAATTGTTTATTTATTATTGTTATATTAGTATTATTATTTAGATCTTTAGTTATTGAATATAATATATAAGAATATGAACATATTAGTTTTAAGAGCTTTTACTCTTAGTCTTTTATATATAGATAATTGTTTAATAACAATAATATATGTATATGTATATATTAATTTATGTATTCTTCTTTTAACATTAGTTTTCTTGATTTGATAAATTAAGTATTGATTTAAGTGAATGTATATTTTATGTTCATTTAGGAGTTATTAAGATTGGTTATTTTTGTTATGATTTGATCTTATTTAAGGATTTGTCATATAGAAAGTTGTTTTTTTTTAAATAAAAGTTAATAAAAAATCCTTTTTAATTTTTAGGGCTTTTAGCGAAATTTTTTTATAAAATAATAACATTCAAGAATTAGGACCCTTTTTGTAAAAAATAAAAAATAAAAATTATATATTTGTTAAAAATACGCTTGAATTCACTCCTCAGACCAATTCTATAGTTGTGCACGTGATTGGACTGGGGATCCAATCTGTTCCCTTTCATCAGCTTTGCGTGCTTTGCCTTGCAGGTATATAATAGTGGTTTTTAATTATTATCTATAACTTATCTTATTTTTTTTATCTTTATCTCACTTAGTATATCCACAGTTATTTTTAAGAGTTATACTAATTTCTTTTTATTTTTATTTTTGTCATGTCTTTAATTGTTAGAAATTAGTTATAGCATTAGTGTCTAGTGAACATATGTTAAGTTAAGTTTTAATTTGTTTATTTTTTGTTATTTTTTTAGATTTCATATTTTCAAAATGATATTTTTATAAAATCTTATATTTTATAAAATGTTGTTCATTGCATATTGTATTAATTTAGAAAAATTACATTAGGCATGTTAAGGTTTTTTAGGTAAAAAAATCATTTCGATGTTCATAAAATGAAAAAAAAATCTTTAATTGACTTCCTTTTTACGGCAAAATATCTTTTCTATAGTTTAGATGTCTTTTTCATAGTTTAGATGTCTTTTCCATTATTTAAGTTTCTTTTCTATGATTCAGACATTTTTTCTACGATTCAGACATTTTTTCTATGGTTTGAACATATTTTCTATTGTTTGAACATCTTTTCTATGATTCAGACATCTTTTCTATGATTTAGATTTTTTTCTATGATTTAAACATCTTTTTCATAGTTTAAATTTCTTTTCTATGGGTTAAGCATCTTTTCTATATTTAGACATCTTGTCTATGGTTAGATATCTTTTCCATAATTTAGGCTTTTTTTTTCTATAGTTTATATATCTTTTCCATTATTCAGATGTCCTTTCTATAATTTAGATTTTTTTTATTCTATACTTTAAATATCTTTTTCATAGTTTATATATCATTTCTATGGTTTATACATCTTTTCTATGATTAGGAAATATTTCTCTCTCTCTCTTTTTTTTTTTATGTTTTAAGTATCTTTTCAATATAAAATATTCATCATGTACAACATTGCATATTTAATAAAAATTGCATATTTCATAAAATCTTTAGGGTTTTTCTTGAAAATAAAAAAAATTATCACTTAGTTGTTTTCAAATAAAAATCTTAATTTGGGATTTTTCAAAAATTAGGTTTTTAGGTTTTTTTTTTATAATTAAGAATAAAAATTAGGCTTCTAGGAATTTTTCTTAATAAAAATAAAATGGTTTTTAAAACACAAATTCAACCAATCATTTTTTTTTTATAAAAAGAACCAACACATTAAAGTTTTCAGAAAAAAACTACAATCGTCTAATCTCGACTAGCCGGTACATAGACACCTTCGGGACAAAGATAAAATATGTAGAAACTTAGGTGTCTTTTTTTCTCCCTTTTGATTTTATTATTTATTTATTTTTTAAATATTATAATTAGAAGAATAATCTTAATTTCGGTAAATAAATAGTGGTACCCGTTAGGGTTTAATAGGTTAGCCCTCGAACTTGGAACCCTCTAGTTCTTCATTTAAAATTAAAATCAAAGACCGGTAGCCAAAATCGTAATCAATCTACCCAATTGATTATAGTTTCTTTTCTTTTCCCAACTTCGGTCAAGTGGCGACTGCAAAAAATTATTTTCAATAAAAAAATGAAATTTCTCAATTTATTTAGTCGAGGATTAATATTAAATGGGTTAGGGTTTAGTATTAATCGAGAAATGAAGAAATTAATTTCAAATACAAAACCGAAAAATCAAACTCGACAGTTTGGCAACTCCACTAAGGACGCTAGAGGACTAGCTACTAGAAGTTACCGAAAATAAAATTATTTTTAAAAAAATAAATAAAATAAAAAGATGAAATAATAAAAATAAAAAAAGAACTTGGGTATGTTATTTTATGTATTTTTTTATTTTTTTTTGTTGCAGTTTATTTACTGGGGATAGATTTGGGGGTTTACTTTATTTTGATTCTATTTTTTTTAGATCATAATTGCATGGTAGGTACAGTTTAAACCAGGCCGTCTTATGACCTTAGGTAGGGGGCTATTGTGTAAGTTTCGGATGTTGTGGGGTAACCACCTTCCGAGTCCGATCAGGCTACCCTACTCAAGTTCAGATGCGACTACAAAACCGTTGCTTTGAAAAAATACGGTGGTTGCAGAACTTAATGACCTTTAAAACCCACCCATTGCATCACATGAAAACATTTAAAAAAAAAATCACAAGAACTTAAGATGTGGCGAACCTAAATAGATAAGGGCAGCTGTGAAGTTGCAGTTGTAATATTTCTCCGTAAATAATTTGTAATAATTCTATGTAAAGTTTGGAATAGGTGATGATTGTAATTTTGATTTTTTCTTTTTTACATAACTATAGCTAGATCGAGTCAAGAGGCTTCCAAATAGATCCACGTCTACCTACCTCATTAGTCTTAAAAGATACTCTAAATATGGTTCTAACATTTTAGCTCAAATAGGTAAGAATTTATTAGGAACAAAATTAGGCTCATCTTGCCCCTATAGAAGAGCCCTATAAATATTACCTTAGTGCGGTCCTTAGTATATCTATGGGAGCCTAAATCTATCACTTTTTATTTGGGCCCACATCAGCTGAGCCTAACCCTTGCAGAGTAAATAGAAGACAAAAAAAAAAAAAAAAGAAGAAGCCAAATGGAAAGAATCGAACTTGTAAAATAATAGGTAGTTATCATTGTGCCTAGCATTCTACTAACCAGAAATATTCATTCTTTTAGGTAAATTCAATATTTTGCAAATAGCCTTCTTCATTTAGAATAAATAAGATTTAGATATTTTCTTTGTTTAGTCTTTTATTCTTTAGAATTCCTCACTTGTAAATAAGCCTTCAGTAACGATAAGTTGTATAGGCTTGTATATAGAATTCTATGAAAGCAATCCTTTGTAATCATCCATTTACAATTCCATCACTTGGTTTTTGTAACACAAAAATCCTAACTTTTCCTCTCTCTCTTTCAAAAAAAAAAAAAAAACAAAAGAAAAGAAAGAAAAAAGAAGGAAAGGAAAGAAAAGAAAAGATAAGAAAAAGAAAGAAATTTGCTCACGATTACAAATCCTTATAGGGTTCGGACAAACACAATTACTTGGCTCGTTAAGGCAGCTAACCTATATAGATCTACTTGGCCCGAGAAAATAACCAACCAAACCTGAACCCTAGGCCATCAAGATGATTCAACCAACTCAATGCCCCTGAGCTGTTGAGTCTAAACACGAATCGAGTCAAAACACAAAGCCATGAAACATTATCTCGAGCTTGATCCTCGGTATAAACAAAAAGGGCAATTCATTAGTCCCTTCTACTTCAAAAGTTGTTAGTTCCAGCCCATTCGAACTCTAAAGAACCTAACCCAAAGTCACGTATGAAGCTTAAGGGTGTTAAGACCTATAAGTCTAGGGCATGAGGCATTTAGTCTTTGAAATTTCACAACTAGGGCATGTTCTAAGGAATTGGGAAGTAAGGTCAATACCCTAAGGTCAATCAATCCCTATGTAAGAAATTGGTAACTCACTTTTAAAAAGTTTTGAATGAAAAGAGGCGAACTATATCCTATACACTAACCCTTAAACACTTTGAGAGTTAAGAGACATCATGGTGAGGATATTTTGGACTTCTTCCTTAAAGGAGGTCCATTTTGAATTTGATACATAAATTGAAATGAAGTTAGGAGTTCATTTTCAAATCCTAAACACAATTATCCTTTGATAACCCCATTGAACTGTTTTGGAGTCATTTCAAATGTAAACCCTGTCAAGAACCACCTTATAGTGGGGCAATTCAGAGGATAGGGTCATTAATTAGGAGAGAAGGATAAAACTGATTTGTGTTTACCTTAGTAATAACAATTCAAGGATAATTTTTGTTTTTGATAAATTGTTCCCTTTGAAGAAGAGCTAACATTTTTCCAAATACCCTAAAGGCCATACATACCTTACTTAAGCCAATGCACTCTAAACATATGGATTTAAGGCCTGGATTCATTGAGAGAAAAAAACTTGATAAAAGAGATAGTTATTTTTGGGGGAGAGAAAAGAAAGAAATGAAATGAAATGAAAAAAGAAAAAAAAAAAGAAGAAAAAAATAGGAAAAAGGAAAATGAAGAAATACCCAAATATTGGGCTTGAGAAAATCCCCAATCAAAGAAGGCTTAAGTTGATAAAAAAACACAAGGCCTTAAATCACATTTCCAACCAATAACACAAAACCTCATATTCATTCAGAATCATGTTCTCAACCACAAACAAAAAACTCCATATTTAGTTCAAAATTACACTCCAAATCATGAACATAAACCCTTTTTATCCACTCAATTCCTAAACACAAGACCTCCCTACCCATAATACCTCCCTACTTAAAGCTCTTCCAATTTTGAAGAATAATTTATCTAAGATAAAAATTATTTCTGAAACTGGGGCAAGCATACATCTAGTTTTTCTTCAGGGTTCTTGACTTGCACCCCCCGAGTTGGACAAAAGTACTTCTTTTAAAATAGGCCCTCTCGTTAATCCCTTTTGAAACCATTTGACCAAAAGCCAAATTTACAATACTGAATCCAAAAGGACCTAATAGATTGATCAGAGCGTATCACTTGCAAATTGGACCATAATTTTTAGAATAGTAGTTAAGAGCGACGTCTAAACCAAGAGCGCGTAAGGAAGTCCTCTTCGACAAGAATAATCATGAGTTACCTTTTCCTTATAAAATGAATGTTTTAGGCCTATCCAAGAGGCTCATTGTCCAGGTTACAAACTAGGGTGAATATGTGATACCCTACATGATTATAGCGTTTTCCTTTTAAATAGGAATTTGTATCTGTTATCAAACATTCAAGGAAAAAGAAGGAAAAAGAAAATGAAAAGGATAGAGAGAAAGTGGAGGCTTGTTACAAGTTTTTTCATTCATTTTCCAGTCTATTTCATCTATAGTGGCCAAATTTTCAATTCATGTTATAAACAGTTTTCACCAAATCCTTCGTTTGTAAATTACTCAATTTAAGAGTTTTTTCCGAGTCAACTATGTTTCTTAGTCAATAGAGTTTAAGCGAGTCCGAAGGGTGCCTACTCTTTATCCATTTTATCAAGGATATAGCCAACTCATAGAGCACTGTTCCTGTCCATATCTTCTCTAACGCTTCAGCCAGTTCATGGAGTGCTATCAAAATTCATATTCTCATTTAGGGATCTAGCCAATTCATGGAGCGCAGTTCCAATCTAAAGTTTCTTAAGCTTCAGGCTAGCTCCCAAAACACAATCCTAATTCATAATCTCCTGGGGAGCTAGCCAGCTCGTAGAGCGTAGTCCCAATCCAGAGTTTCTTCAACTCCCAATTGTCTAACTCACAGAACGTTACTAGACTCAAAATTTCTTCAAGGGATTTAACAAGCTCAGGAAGCGCTATCCCAATTACAAGTTTTCCTTATTTTTAGGTCTTAGCCAGCTCAAAGGGCACTTTGACTGCCTTGGCTAGTTAGCTCATCAGGGTATTACCAAGTTTTCTTTGTCGTTAGGTCTTAGCTAGCCCAAAGGGTGCTTTGACCGCCTTGGTTAGTCAGCTCATTTGGGTACGACCAAGTTTTCCTTATTTTCGAGTCTTAGCCAACTCAAAGGGCGCTTTGACTGCCTTAGTTAGTCAGCTCATTAGGGCACAACCAAGTTTTCTTTGTTTTTAGGTCTTAGCCAGCTCAAAGGGCGCTTTGACTGCCTTAGTTAGTCAACTCATTAGGGTACGGCCAAGTTTCCTAATGCTTTTAGGTTTTAGCCAGCTCAAAGGGCGCTTTAACCGCTTTGGTTAGTCAGCTATTAGGGCACAACCAAGTTACCTAATTCTTCAAGTCTTAGCCAGCTCAAAGAGTACTTTGACCGCCTTGGTTAGTCATCTCATTAGGGAACAACTAAGTTTCCTTCATTCTTCAGGTCATAGCTAGCTCAAAGGCGTTTCGACTGCCTTAGTTAGTCAGCTCATCAAGGTACGACCAAGTTTCCTCATTTTCAAGTCTTAGCCAGCTCAAAGGGCGCTTTGACTGCCTTGGTTAATTAGCTCATCAAGGCACGACCAAGTTTCCTTTATTCTTTTAGGTCTTAGCTAGCACGAAGGGCGCTTTGACTGCCTTGGTTAGTCAGTTCATCAGGACACTACCAAGTTTTTCTTATCTTTAGGTCTTAGCCAGCTCAAAGGGTGCTTTGACCGCCTTGGTTAGTCAGCTAATTAGGGCACGACCAAGTTTTCTCATTTTTAGGTCTTAGCCAGCTCAAAGAGCGCTTTGATTGCCTTAGTTAGTCAGCTCATCAGGGTACGACCAAGTTTCCTTCATTCTTTTAGGTCTTAGCTAACTCAAAGGGCACTTTGACCGCCTTGGTTAGTCTGCTCATTAGGGTACGACCAAGTTTTGTTCATTCTTTAAGTCTTAGCCTAATCAAAGGGTGCTTTGACCACCTTGGTTAGTCAGCTCATTAGGGCACTACCAAGTTTTTCATATTTTTAGGTCTTAGATATCTCAAAGGGCGCTTTGACCACCTTGGTTAGTCAGTTCATTAGGGCATGACCAAGTTTCCTCATTCTTCAGGTCTTAGCCAGCTCAACGGGTGCATTGACCGCCTTGGTTAGTCAGCTCTTTAGGGCACGACAAAGTTTTCTTCATTCTTCAGGTCTTAACTAGCTCAAAGGACGCTTCGACCACCTTGGTTAGTCAACTCATCAAGGCACAACCAAGTTTCCTGATTTTCAAGCCTTAGCCAGCTTAGAGGGTGCTTTGACCGCCTTGGTTAGTCAGCTCATCAGGGTATGACCAAGTTTCCTTCATTCTTTTAGGTCTTAGCCAGCTCAAAGGGCACTTAGACTAGCTTGGTTAGTCAGCTCATTAGGGTACGACCAAGTTTTGTTCATTCTTTAGGTATTAGCCTGCTCAAAGGGCGTATTGACCACCTTGGTTAGTTAGCTCATTACGACATTACCAAGTTTTTCATATTTTTAGATCTTAGCTAGCTGAAAGGGTGCTTTGACCACAATGGTTAGTCAGCTCATTAGGGTACGACAAAGTTTCCTCATGTTTTTAGGTCTTAGCCAGCTCAAAGGGCGCTTTGACCGCCTTGGTTAGTCAGCTCATTAGGGAACGACCAAGTTTTCTCATTTTTAGGTCTTAGCTGGCTTAGAGGGTACTTTGACTGCCTTGGTTAGTCAACTCATTAGGGCACGACCAAGTTTCCTCATTCTTTAGGTCTTAGCCAGCTCAAAAGACGCTTTGATCGCCTTGGTTAGTTAGCTCATTAGGGTACAACCAAGTTTCCTTTATTCTTTAAGTCTTAGCCAGCTCAAGGGGCCCTTCGACTGCCTTAGTTAGTCAACTCATCAGGGCTTGACCAAGTTTCCTCATTTTCAAGTCTTAACTAGCTTGAAGGGCGCTTTGATAGCCTTGATTAATCATTTCATTAGGGCATGACCTAGATTCCTTCATTGATTAGGTCTTAGCAAGCTCAAAGGGCCCTTTGATCGCTTTGGTTAGTCAACTCATTAGGGCACTACCAAGTTTTCCTTATCTTTAGGTCTTAGCCAGCACAAATGGCGCTTTGATCGCCTTGGTTAGTCAACTGATCTGGGTAAGTTTCCTCATTTTCAAGTCTTAGCCAGCTCAAAGGGCGCTTTGACTGCCTTGGTTAATCAGCTTATCAGGGTACAACCAAGTTTCCTTCATTCTTTTAGGTCATAGCTAGCTTAAAGGGTGCTTTGATCGCCTTGGTTAGTCAGCTCATCAGGACACTACCAAGTTTTCCTTATCTTTAGGTCTTAGCCTGCTCAAACGGTGCTTTGACCGCCTTGGTTAGTCAGCTCATCAAGGCACGACTAAGTTTCCTCATTTTTAGGTCTTCGCCAACTTAAAGGGTGCTTTGACCACCTTGGTTAGTCAGCTCATCAGGGCACGACTAAGTTTCCTTCATTCTTTTAGGTCTTAGCTAGCTCAAAGGACGTTTTAACCGCTTTGGTTAGTTAGCTCATTAGGGCACGACCAAGTTTTGTTCATTCTTTAGGTCTTGGCCTACTCAAAAGGCGCTTTAACCGCCTTAGTTAGTCAGCTCATTAGGGCACTACCAAGTTTTTATACTTTTAGGTCTTAGCTAGCTCAAAGGGCGCTGTGACCACTTTAGTTAGTTAGTTTATTAGGGCACGACCAAGTTTCCTCATGTTTTTAGGTCTTAGCCAGCTCAAAGGGCGCTTTGACCGCCTTGGTTAGTCAGTTCATTAAGGCACGACCAAGTTTCCCCATTCTTCAAGTGTTAGCCAGCTCAACGGGCGCATTGACTGGCTTGGTTAGTCAGCTCTTTAGGGCACAACCAAGTTTCCTTCATTCTTTAGATCTTAACTAGCTCAAAGGGTGCTTCGACCGCCTTAGTTAGTCAGCTTATTAGGGCACGACCACATTTCCTCATTTTTAAGTCTTAGCCAACTCAAGGGCGCTTTGACCGCCTTAGTTAGTCAGCTCATTAGGGTGCGACCAAGTTTCCTTCATTCTTTTAAGACTTAGCCGGCTTAAAGGGCGCTTAGACCACCTCAGTTAGTCAGCTCATTAAGGCACGACCAAGTTTTGTTCATTCTTTAGGTCTTAGCCTACTCAAAGGTCGTATTGACTGCCTTGGTTAGTCAGCTCATTAGGGCACAACTAAGTTTTGTTCATGTTTTTAGGTCTTAGCCAGCTCAAAGGGCGCTTTAACCACCTTAGTTAGTCAGCACATTAGGGCACGATCAAGTTTTCTTTGTCTTTAGGTCTTAGCTAGCTCAAAGGGCACTTTGACCACCTTGGTTAGTCAGCTCTTTAGGGTACGACTAAGTTTCCTCATTATTTAGGTCTTAACCAGCTCAAAGGACACTTTGACCACCTTGGTTAGTTAGCTCTTTAGGGCACGACCAAGCTTCCTTATTCTTTAAGTCTTAGCCAGCTCAAAGGGCGCTTTGATTGCCTTAGTTAGTTAGCTCATTAGGGCACGACCAAGTTTCGTTTATTCTTCAGGTCTTAGCCATCTCAAAGGGCGTTTCGACAGCCTTGTTTAGTCAGCTCATCAGGGCTTGACCAAGTTTCCTCATTTTCAGGTCTTAGCCAGCTCAAAGGGTACTTTGACCGCCTTGATTAATCTGCCCATTGGACTACGACCAAGTTTTGTTCATTTTTCAAGTCTTCGCAAGCTCAAAGGGCGCTTTGACCGCCTTGGTTAGCTCATCAGGACACTACCAGGTTTTCCTTATCTTTAGGTCTTAGCCAGCTCAAAAGGCGCTTTTAGACTACCTTGGTTAGTCAGCTCATTAGGGCATGACCAAGTTTCCTCATTTTTAGGTCTTAACCAGCTCAAAGGGCGCTTTGATCGCCTTAGTTTGTCAGCTTATTAGGGCATGACCAAGTTTTCCTTATTTTTAGGTCTTAGTGAGCTCAAGGGGCGCTTTGACTACCTTGGTTAGTTAGCTCATTAGAGCACGACCAAGTTTTCTTTATGTTTAGGTCTTAGCCAGCTCAAAGGGCGCTTTGACCGCATTAGTTAGTCAGCTCATTAGGGTACGACCAAGTTTTCCTTGTTTTCAGGTCTTAGCCAACTCAAAGGGAACTTTGACCGCCTTAGTTAGTCATCTCATTAGGATACTACCAAGTTTTCCTTGTTTTTAGGTCTTAGCCTACTCAAAAGGCGATTTGACCGCCTTAGTTAGTCATCTCATTAGGGTACTACCAAGTTTTCCTTGTTTTTAGGTCTTAGCCTACTCAAAAGGCGATTTGACCGCCTTAGTTAGTCATCTTATTAGGGTACTACTAAGTTTTTCATATTTTTAGGTCTTAGCTAGCTTAAAGAGCACTTTGACCACCTTGGTTAGTCAGCTTATTAGGGCATGACTAAGTTTCTTCATTTTTCAAGTCTTAGCCAACTCAAAGGGCGCTTTGACCACCTTAGTTAGTCAGCTCATTAGGGCACGGCCAAGTTTCTTCACATTTTTAAGTCTTAGCCAGCTCAAAAGGCGCTTTGACCGCTTTGGTTAGTCAGCTTATCAGGGTACTACCAAGTTATCTTGTTTTCAGGCTTAGCTAGCTCAAAGGGCGCTTTGACCGCCCTGGTTAGTCAGCTCATTAGGGCACCACCAAGTTTTGCTTCATTCTTCTGGTCTTAGCTAGCTCAAAGGGCGCTTTGACTGCCTTGGTTAGTCAGCTTATTAGGGCACGACCAAGTTCTCATTATTCTTTTTAGGGATTTTTGCTAACCTATAAAGGCGCTGCCCCTCGCTATCCTTTGTTTCAAACTAATCCTCATTAGGTGTCTTAACGTTCCTTAAGATAGAATTTTCCCGAGGCAAAAATGGTATCTATTTTGTTTTTGTGGCAAAGTTTTGCTCAAAGGAGGGGCAGTTGTAGACACCTAATTTTTGCCCCTTCATAATCCTAATTATTTATTTATTTATTATTTTTTACAAAAAGGGTCCTAATTCAATAATAAAAAAATAATAAAAAACAATAAAAATGAAAGATAAAAATAAACATAAAAAAGATTTTGTATATTTTTAGGAAGTAAATTATTTTAGAGTCATTTGTTTTAGTTTAACTTAATTCAATAAAATAATCATTGTAGAGAGTTACATGGTTTAAGCACAATTTGATTGTACTGAATGTCAAGACACAGACCAATGGCCTAATGGATAAGCATTGGAGTATTGGATTGGATTTAATTTGAGGTCGTGGGTTTGAGCCTCACTAAGCATCTATGTCTTTTATTTTTCTATTTTTTTATAAAAGCGAGAGAAATAAATAAGATTTATATCTAATTAAAATCATTTGCATCTAGTTAGATTTTATTAAATCGGATTTGAATTAATTTGGATCTAGTTTAATCATTATCAAATCAGATACAATAGATATAATTAGATATGATTTGATTTGGATCTTAAAAACACACATACACGTGCATAAAGAAAAAAAAAAAAGAGGAGACACAGTAGAAAAAGACCACCTTGACAAAGCAATAATTCAGTGACTAAACACAGTCCCACAAACAGCCCATTGTTATAATACCCTTCAAGACTACATTCGTCTAACAACTACTGTTGCAAAATTCTCCAGCACAACCAGGCAGA
The DNA here is from genome assembly GCA_024138005.1 of Lumnitzera racemosa. Lineage (NCBI taxonomy): Eukaryota > Viridiplantae > Streptophyta > Magnoliopsida > Myrtales > Combretaceae > Lumnitzera > Lumnitzera racemosa. Next base: position 66,796,814 of record JAMXBC010000002.1, on the reverse strand, counting down.
CAACAGCAAACAGGACAGTAGCAAGGCGGATAGCGGCGAAGCAAACTCAGACAATAATCTGACGCCAATAGCCATATGCAACAGCAACTCCATTATACGCCAGCCATTGTCCTTCATCACGTAATTAAGAAGTTCAGGTCCGTTTCTTTCCAATTTCGAAATTGTTTGTTTAATTGTTTCTTTATTATTGTTATATTATTATTATTTAGATCTTTAGTTAACAAATATAATATATACGAATATGAACATATTAGTTTTAGGAGTTTTTACTCTTAGTCTTTTATGTATATATAATTGTTTAATAACAATAATATATGTATATGTATATATGAATTTATGTATTCTTCTTTTAACATTAGTTTTCTTGATTTGATAAATTAAGTATTGATTTAAGTGAATGTATATTTTATGTTAGTTTAGGAGTTATCAGGATTGGTTATTTTTGTTATGATTTGATCTTATTTAAGGATTTGTTATATAGAAAGTTGTTTTTCTTTTTAAATAAAAGTTAATAAAAAATCATTTTTAAATTTTAGGGCTTTTAGCAAAATTTTTTTTATAAAACATTAGGACCCTTTTTGTAAAAATAAATAAATAAATTAAAATTACACATTTGTTAAAAATACGCTCGAACCCACTCCTCATACCAATTTTATAGTTGCGCGCGTGATTGGACTGGGGATCCAATCTGTTCCCTTTTATCAGCTTTACGTACTTTGCTTTGCAGGTACATAATAGTGGTTTTTAATTATTATCTATAACTTGTCTTATTTATTTATTTTTATCTCACTTAGTATATGCGCAGCTATCTATAAGACTTATACTATTTTTTTTTTGGTCATGTTTTTAATTGCTAATAATTAGTTATAGCATTAGTGTCTAATGAACTTATGTTAAGTTAAGTTTTAGTTTGTTTATTTTTTATTTTTTTTTAGATTTCATATTTCAAAATGATATTTTTATAAAATCTCATATTTTACAAAATGTTGTTCTTTGCATATTGTATTAATTTAGAAAAATTGCATTAGGTATGTTAGGGTTTTCTAGGTAAAAAAATCATTTCGATGTTCATAAAATGGAAAAAAAAAATCTTTAATTAACTTCCTTTTTACAGCGAAATATCTTTTCCATAGTTTAGGCTTGTTTTCCATAGTTTAGATGTATTTTTCATAGTTTAGATGTCTTTTCCATGGTTTAGTTTTTTTTTCTATGATTCGGACATCTTTTCTATGGTTTGAACATCTTTTCTAGATATCTTTTCTGTAATTTAGATTTTTTTCTATAGTTTAAACATCTTTTTTATAGTTTAAATTTATTTTCTATGGTTTAGGCATTTTTTCTATGGTTAGACATCTTTTCTATGTTTAGTTATCTTTTCCATAATTTGAGTTTCTTTTCTATAATTTATGTATCTTTTCCATTGTTTAGGTTTCTTTTCCATGATTCAGACGTCTTTTCTATAATTAAAATTTTTTTATTCTATAATTTAAATATCTTTTTCATAGTTTAGATATCTTTTTTATGGTTTAGACATCTTTTCTATGGTTTAAGTATTTTTTCTATGATTAGGAAATATTTCTCTCCTTTTTTTATGTATTAAACATCTTTTCACTATAAAATATTCATCATGTACAACATTGAATATTTCATAAAAATTGCATATTTCATAAAATCTTTAGGGTTTTTCTTGAAAATAAAAAAAATTACCACTTAATTGTTTTTAAATAAAAATCTTAATTTAGAACTTTTCAAAAATTAGGTTTTTAGGTTTTTTTTTTTATAATTAGGAATAAAAATTAGGCTTCTAGGAATTTTTCTTAATAAAAATAAAATGGTTAATAAAAACGCAAATTCAACTAATCATTTTTTTATAAAAAGAACCAACACATTAAAGTTTTTGGAAAGAACTACGATCGTCTGATCTCGGCTAACGGGTACGTAGACACCTTTGGGGTGACGATAAAATATGTAGAAACTTAGATCCCTTTTTTTTTCTCTCTTTTGATTTTATTTATTTATTTATTTATTTATTTTTTAAATATTATAATGAAAAGAATAATCTTAATTTCGGTAAATAGATAATGGTATCTGTTAGCGTTTAATAGGTTAGCCCTCAAACTTGGAACCCTCTAGTTCTTCATTTAAAATTGAAATCAAAGACCGGTAGCCAAAATCGTAATCAATTCACTCAATTGATTATGGTTTCTTTTCTTTTCCTAACTTCGGTCGGGCGGCGATTGCAAAAAATTATTTTTAATAAAAAACCAGAATTTCTCAATTTCTTTAGTCGATGATTAATATTAAATGGGTTAGGGTTTAGTATTAATCGAGAAATGGGGAAATCAATTTCAAATAGAAAACCAACAAATCAGACTCGACACCTATAAAGCTAGGTTAGTAGCAAAAGGTTTCCCTTAATGTCGTAGAATTGATTATGATGAGGCTTTTTTGCTAGTAGCAATGCTTAAGTCCATTCAAATTTTGCTTACAATAGCATCTTACAAGGATTATAAGATTTACCAAATGGATATTAAAATAACTTTCCCAAATGGAAAGTTAAAGGAGGAAGTATACATGATACAACCTCTTGGTTTTATAACACCTGAGAATGCCAATAAAATCTATAAGTTGAAGATGTCCATTTATGGATTAAAGCATGCGTCTTAGAGCTAGAATTTGAGATTTGATGAGGTAGTTAGGAATTTGGCTATCTTAAGAATCTAAAAGAACCTTGCATTTGTATTTATAGTTTTATATGTTGATGATATCCTTTTGATTGTAAATGGTATACCTACTCTAGAGTCTACTAAGGCTTGCTTAAGTAAGTGCTTCTTCATGAAAGACTGAGGAAAAGCAGCTTATATCTTAAGAATTAAGATATACTAAGATAAGTATAGGAAGCTACTTGGACTAAGTCAAAGCACATACATTGATAAAGCATTAAATAGATTCAATATGCAAAATTCCAAGAGAGGATTTTTGCTTATGTTACATGGAATACATTTCTCTAAGGCAATGTGCCAAAAACATAGGCAAAGAAGGATAAAATGGAAAAAGTACCATATGCTTTGGCAATTAGGTCCATAATGTATGCCATGATATGTATATGGCTAGACATTGCTTTTGTTATGAGAATGACAAGTAAATATTAGGTCAACCAAGATAAGGGTCATTAGGCTATTATTAAGACCATTCTCTAGTATCTAAGAAGGGTAAAAGATTTGTTCGTAGTTTATGGAGGAGGCAAGGAACTAGTTGTAAGAGGATTTACTGATGCTAGTTTTCAAACAAATCAGGATGGCATGAAATTACACCAAAGTTATGTTTTTTGCTTAAATCATGGAGCAATTTGTTGGAAGAGTTTCAAATAAGAGATAGTATCATATTCTATAGTAGAATGTAAGTACATAACGACTTTTAAAGTAGCTAAAGAAGCTGTATGGATCAGAAACTTTATCTCTAAGTTAAGAGTGGTTCTAAGTACTGTAAATCCTACTATACTATGTTATGATAACATTGCAGCTATAGCATAGGCTAAGGAACCAAGGCCTCACCAAAGGTTTAAACTTGTACTCTTAAAGTTTCACATCCTTAAAGAGATAGTTTAGAGGAGTGATGTGTTGGTTTGTAAGGTAATAACAGATGAAAATGTTGTTGATCTACTCACAAAGGCCTTAGAGTTAGTGGAAACAAGAGACTCATGTGAGTAGCCTAGGGCTTAGAGTCAGTAGTGCTTGGTAATAGTGCAAGTAGGAGTGTTGTAATTTGTGCACAATGTGCCAAGACACTTTTGATGTATTTATGAATATTATTTGTAAAAGGTAAGTATTTATTGTATTTAATAGTTTTCTGCGAGTATATATTTTACAATAAAGTCTCATAGATAATTAAAATATGTATGGAATTGTAATAAATGCATATTATAAGTGAGATTCTATGTCATCGTATTATCTAAAAGTTGTCCTTGGTCAAATAAATATCTAGAGGAGACATAAATATTTGGACCAATACATTGTATAACTAAGGTTATACTTACTGGAATAAGGGAAATATTTGAGTTATACAAGTGGGAGCATAAAGTTAAGTGGGTATACTGGACATAACTTACTAATAGAGGATACCATATGCTTAATGTTATTAGTCCCTCCTCTATATGAACAAGTGTAAATAATCCCTAAACTTGAGACCTTTTTATGTCCCATATATGGAATGTGTGCTTTGATGCCATTAAACAAAGTTTTTATTTAAATGATAAATAATATAGTTATTGGTATGATATGAAATATAGAGAGAATAGTGATGAGTCAAGATAGAATTCATCACTCTCTTGGATTATGAAGTCTGCATCTAAGGCTACTTAGTTAAGATAATAGTGACTTGTAAGCCAATGACCACGGTAAGTGTTATTGAGTTTATTTTTATCTTGAAAACCAAGTGAAATGATTAAACATTGATGTCATGATATGAAATGGTTTAATAAGGATATTATTTGATTAAAAGATTTAATTACATAGTAATTAATTCATAGTAGTTTCTCATTTACACCCTTTCTATTTCGTTGGATGATTAATAATAATTATTAGACGATTATCTTGGTTTGCATTTAAATAGACATTACCTTCATGTACAGAAACTTAGAGGGTTGTACACTATAGCATGATTAACAGGAACAAAGTTTTTGACAAGACATATCAATATTTTTTTCGGAACTAGAATAAATTGATCCGAAATAATAAATTGGAAGCAATTTTTTTACTATATAGAATATATTTGCAATTAAATACTTTTCAAAGGTTATATGTTTTATTATTGCCTTTTTGTGTAAAAGTAAATAAATTTTGTTAATTCCATATTTAATTGCTATTGAAAAGTTCAAGGCAATTGAAAAGTTGTCTGCCTTTAATTCCATGTGTAATTGTCATGCAATTGAAAGGTTATGATAATTGAAAAGTTTATAGAATGAGAAGTCTCTTTAATTAATTTTAGTTAACGTAATACAATGTTCAAAAAGAGACAAAGGCAAAAAAAGATTTCCTATGATTTCTATATAGAGAAACAACTAACAAAAAGGCAGAAGAAAGGATATAATATTTTACTTCCTAGTTCTTATAATTCTAATGTAAATTATCTAGCAATATAAAGGATTATAATTTGTTCTTGTTAATATATGTGTAAATACTTCTAAAGGGATTACATTTGAAGTCTTATGGCAAGCACATTTTGAAATTGGACTCCGTCTCCAGGAGGGCATGGAACTTTTCATAAAAAAAAGGGTAAATTTATAATTTTTTATTGACTTACTTTTTATTGCATATTATACATGTATCCTAGGATAGGTTTTATAATAATATTTTATTTCTGCAGTGTTTTTTTTTTATCTATAAATCCTAATAAAATTGAGACATCTTAAACATTTACATTGAATCAAATCCCATAGACAATTAATTTTTCTTAATCCTTTTGTGGTTATCAACAACTAATCATAGATTTTATAAAATCAAGTTAGAAATAAATCCATTCAAAACCCAATGCAGTTTAAACAATAACCCTAACTTCACATGTAAAGAGTTTTCCAATTTGAGAACAAACCTTAGGTCATTAAGTTAGGATCATGGTCCTATTTACAAAGAAACCAGAGAGAGAGAGAGAGAGAGAGAGAGAGAGAGAGAGAGAGAGAGAACTCACGGGATGCAAATATCTTCGTAGCGGAAGTAGCGACTTGTAGCTTTGCCCAACAGTAAGTTTTCTTTTCTCCTTTTTAGGTTATTGGTTACATGCCTATTTAGTCATCTTGTTTATAAGTGTGCAGTGTAGGTAAAACTTTTGGGAGTGTGCGGCATTGAAAGAAATTTAGGATAATTTTTCTTTTTTGTTTCTTAAGTTTTTTACTTTTGACTTTAGCCTCCTTTATTCTTTTTTTTTTTAAATTCTTTTTAATCTTTTTCAACTTTATTGAACTCAATTAGCCTTTATATTATCCGTTGGGAAAAAAAAATTAAATAGTATAACTTTTATAAATATGGCCATAAAAGCTTAGGGATGTCTCTTCTTTAGTAGAATATTTGCAGTTTTCCCCTACCTAAAGAATTTACTATTAAATTGCAAGTGGAAAGCCTTCTTGGGGATTTCTTGATCTTAATTGAATTTTTCACCAATGATACCTATCTTAAAGAAAATATTTCATTCTTGAAAAACAAAGTTACAAAAGGTTAAATCCATGTTTTAATTACAAATAGGACTAGAGGTGGAGGCACGCATAATATGGGTGCAATAGAAAAAAGGAAAAAATTATATATAAAAAGCATCAGCACATTTGATTAAAAGATGCCAATCATAAAAAAAATACAAAAATCATAACATAGAAAAAATGGTGGAAAAAGAATCACAAAAACAATGACATTATATAATAAAATATTAGTAGCAAATAGTTATCTAGAATAATGTGTAGGTTATCTGAAATAGTGGGTTTTTTGAGCTTAGCAAACACCTTGCTAAAATATCCTCTTTTAATGCTATAGGTTTATACTGGACGTTTTCTTTCTAGTAAAATAAAATACCTAAGAAAAATAGAAAAGCTCAAAACATAAAAATGGACCATTTTATAGACCTAATGATACACCCATAGCTTTGATTGGATACAACTGTATGTTTCATTAGATGGAGAGACCTTAAAATGACAAAGAAAATAAGGTAATATTTTATAGAAAGTTGTTTTACCTTTATTAATGAAGTCCTTTTTAAGAGGGAGTGACTAAAACTATAGTTTTTTACTATAAGATAATTAAAAGACTTTTTCTTATCTTAGCGTTTACATTAAGAAAATGTTACAAACTTTATTGTAAGATACATTTTTAATTTGGATTATAAACGTCACTAATAGTATATCTTATTGAATGTTTAATAGACATTACTAAAACACATAGGAATTTGTAATGTTTGCAAAACTTACAAACGTTGCAAAACATATAAATTCTTGTAGTGGCCACACATTAAATTAATCTAGCTTGCAGTGGTTTGTAAATGATTCTACAATCCTCAAAAAATTGGTATGCGTAACAACCAATTTATAGCATAGAGAGAGCACTAAGATCATTTTTCTCCTTTTTTTTTTTCCCTTTTTTTAGGAAGGAAAATGATGATAGATAGAACTAAATACTATACTATATTCTAATCTAAGTGATGTAAAAACAAGTAATTAAGATATGTATCTAGATTGAAATGATGAAAAGAAGTTAATACAAATTAATGCAATTTTGGTGATTCACAAATATTAAGAGGGTGAAGTTCAAAATTTAGATATGAGGTTGTGCTTCATTTATTCCTTGAATTCATTATTGTCATGTTTTAAAGATATTAGTGTTGGAATCAAAATGGAGCTTAATCACAAACATAGAACACCTATGCTATTGCTTAATGAGTTCGCTAATGTCGCAAGAGTTTCGAGTTATCAATTTAAGCCCTATCACTACTTAAGTCACTACGGTAGAATTGATTTCTCATCCTTATCAATTTAAGCATGGAGTGAGTATAAGGATTGAAACTTAAAAAAATGCAGAGGAAAGGTTTGTATTTATACATTTTTTTTTTGTAAAAAAGGGCTTGCATTTTTTTTACTATACATTTAAGGGCTTGTATTTATCATTTATCCTCATTTAAGGGGCCTTTCTCCGTTTGCCATTAATTAGATCTAATGTGATATGGATAGACCCTTAAGTAAGGGTAATTTATAAATAAATGTCCTTAAATGCATAATAATTGAAAAATTGAGGCCTCTTTTTTTGCAAAATTGCAAAAATATGGGCCCTTTTTTTACATTTTTTCCTAATAAACCATAACTAAATAAATAGAATACTTTAATTACAATATTACCTTTGCATATTTTATTGAATTTATTTTATTCAATTTCCTTTTAAAAGAATTTTCTTAGATAGTTATTTATCTATATAGTTTTGGATAGAATGTTATAATATTTATCGATACATGTGGTAAGCAAATTAATTTTAATTAAAAACTCAATTAAAATTATAAAAATGAAAACATTATAATGATATTTTATTTTAATCCAATGACATCCCTATGAATATGAGAAATGATATTATATTTACGTTCTCCCTAATGTTGTTTATGCTTTATTTATTTCATTTTTTATGTTCATTGTCCTTAAAAAAAAATAAAAATCTCAAATGATCCACATTAAATTCAAAATAGTGATAATTTTAAATAATTACAACTCATATATCCAAAATATTCCTCAATCTAATTACTGTCCAAATAAATTATATTTTTATTATTTTAATGATATTAATTATCGAGTTTTTTTATTAAAAATTAATTTATGTACTATATTTATTAATAAATATTATTTTGTTTTATCTAAAACTATATACATGAATAGTTATTTAAAAAATTTTAGAAGGGAAGTTGAATTAAAAAAAATTTAATAAAATATCAAAAAAATAATACTATAAGCAAAATATTCTATTTATTCAGCTATGTTTATCTAAAAAATTGTAAAGGAGTAGCCTATATTTTTTTTATAGTTTCACAAAAATAAGCCTCAATTTTTTTAACTATGTATCTGTATTTACAAATCAACAAATCTTAGCCAACAAGGGGGTAAAGACCTATATAAGGCGTAAATACCCTCTTTTTCCTTCCTTCAGTTCCTTACAGCTTAAGAACCCCATTCTATGGAAAAGGTTAAACAATTTAAGAAAAATCTAGAAAAAAATTGAAAAATTTTAAAAATACAATAAAAGTTGAAAGAAAATAATACAAAAAATACAAGGAAAAAAAAAGAAACTTTACCAAATATAGAAAAATAAAATATGCAAAAAAAAAAATCTACAAAATACAGAAAAATTAAAAATACAAAAAGATAGAAAAATGTAGAAAAAAAAGACATGCACAAGAAATTGAAAATTTTGAAAAATAATATATATAGATATATATACATGCACATTATGCAAGGCGCTAAGCATGCCCCTTATTATTTACAATCCACATTGGGGGTACATGGCACGTATATCGCATGTGCTCCTAAATCTTTCTTTATTTGTGAACTCGAGCTTTCCCCTTACAAACAAAAGTTTAAAGCTTCTTTGCTATATTATAAATGGCAACTTTCCTTAATTTGTCTACATGACTTCATACATCTTTTATTCATGAAAAATTTAGGAAAAATATGGAAATGAAAGCTCAGGACATCTCTTATCTAGAAATATTCAAAATTTGAAGTTTTATTAAAGGAAATAGGAGAAATAAAAATAATAAATTTGGATGCTAAAAAAATACCCTTATCTTGTACCCTAATGTAATATGGCAAAATTGGTGTTTTTCTTTGCAATATTCTACATTAACTTGACATAAAAACAAGTAACCACAACTTCCATGAGCTGTAGAAACTTTGGATTTCCTCTAATTTCCATAAAAACACAATTGATTTTGGCTAAAATTTGAAGAATCTGATATACACACCCAAACATGCCCAATTCACTAAAGATACAATATTTCATGCATAAGGAAGTTTCTTGGATATCACTCATGACTTAGCACCATAAATGACATCCACTTCTACGCATTCAATCCATCCTCAAGCATTGAAATCCCTCCAATTGAATGCAATTGTCAATTTCTTACTTTAGCCTTCATTAGTGCAAAATGCATACTCTCTCTTCGATTTCTCTTAATATAGAGAAAATCAGTATGAGAAAAATTAGTAAAACATTCTACTCTCATCTTAGAGTAAAGCCCAACTTCAATTGCTCTTGATTTCGTGTGGAATTGGTTGAATTTGAAGAAGAAGTCGGAAAGGTATTTTATAGGTTTTATTCATCATCAAGTTGAAATTTTTAGGGAAATTGAAGAAGAAGGCTTGGGATTTCTAGAAATCAAGTTGGGCTTTTGTAATTCGACAACTTAGGAGTCTAAAGTCATTAGCTCCACCTTGAGAATTAATTGGACCACCATTGAACCATTCCTGTTTCCATTAGCATGTAAGGTAAGCTTTATCTCCCTTTGAGTGTGTTGAACGTTAAAAAAAGAAAAAGAAGAAGAAATTATAGAAAAATAAAAAAAAAGAAGAAGATGTTTTGACTTTGTGTTGCTTTGTTTCCATATGAGTAATGTGTTTTTGATATGCATGCTTAGTTGTCTTAATATTGTGTTGATAACATGTTAATAAAATAGACTTTAATTTGAATGTTAATTTGTTAATATTTTGATGATTAGTACGTCAATTTATTTGTGTAGTTTTAATTTGAAGATCAACATGTAAATTTGTTAGTATTAACTTCAATTTGAATAATTAGCATGTCAATTTTATCATGGCCTGGACAGTTCCTTTGTCATGATAGATCACCATACACCATAAAAAGGTCGATGATTAACCCTTTTGTCGATCATTACCCTTCCATACGATGTACTGGGCTACTTTAATTCCTAGTTACCATCGGTTACATAAACAAAAAGTATAACAGAAAAATAGCTATTTTTACTAATTAATCAAACAAGTTATGAAATTTAAAGTACAGAACATGATGTTCCTAAAAGAATAGTAGTAGTAATCAAGTAGTCCAAATGGCTATAGAAGTGTAACAATTATAGCTTAAAGAAATTCATAAGTCTTAACTAATACTAAACAATTCCTCCTTTACTCTAAATATCTCATAATCTTGTCCTAACACGAGACTAACTTCAGGCATCTTGCAGCCTGGTTCAGCGAAAAGGTAGCCTTGCAATAAAAGGAATCTAAGGGGGTGTAAGTTTACGTTTAGTGAGTTAATCCCTCTTAAACACCTTGTAAGCAATATATTAACAATCATATGAATGGATGTAACAAGCAGTATCTGAAACAATACATGCAATGGTCTAGGAACCGCATGTAACTTAGAATTTCACCATTTGTAGTTAAGGTTGGAAAGTATTAACTGATAAAAGCCAACAACCAGGTTCTAGCACTTGGGTTTTTATCTAAAATTGTACCTATGTGCTCAAATCTACTTATACATACATTCGTATATTTATGAATACACTTTGCTTTCATAAAAAAACATGATTGTTTCAAAATTCAAAAATTCCTAGGTTTAGAGGTGTAGTAACCTCCACAATCGACATCACATGCCCTAAGTAGATGTCATAATACATGGCCCTTAGCTAAATGGTTAGCATCTCTTGATGCCTAGTGAGCTCGTAGGCTAAGATGGGAACACAATAACATGGCATAAACATACCTAACTAATCCCTTCAAGAGCCTTTGCTCCTATGAGCCCCTTCCTACTATTTTCATGAGGTGGTAGTTGATATAGTTATAATGCAATGTCATGCCATGCATGACTTACTTTAATTCGTAGTCAAATAAATACTTATGTCTAGTTATCTGGGTGAACAAGCAATTTGAAACCACAATGATAATATATAAATCAATCACATAAGTACATTTGATTCATATAGCACCATTAAGTCATGTAAATAATCATGAGTCCACACACATACATTCTCCATACCCCTCATGCAACCAATTAATCATAATATTACTTTAGTGCAACTAAAACACAAGCAAAATTAAGCATGAAGTTATTAGGAGTCACTTACTTTGTCATAGTTGCTAATTGTAATAATCTAAAGTTAGGTCATCCTTAAGATCAATGCTCCCTGAACAAAATGAACATAGTAACATAAGGATTCACTGTATTATAATGTCACCCTAAGATTTTACTGAAGTTATACTTTATGATTTAGTTTCAAAATTTTCTTAGTTAAGCTAAATCTTCAATCATGTATAACTTTTTTGTTTTAAATCTAATTTTTGTGATCTTAAAGTCAGTTTTCATCATTTTCACACATACTTTCACATGCTATGGTCAGATTTGAGAGGTGGGGCTTGCAATTCTAGTTATAGGCTAGAACATTGGCAATCCTATAGATTGAGTCTTCTTTTAAGCTTGATTTTGTTATCAGGCATTTCCTACTTAGTAAAATTATTAAGGCTTAGGCTTAGAACTTTTATTTAGGCTTAAGTAATTTCTTATCATCATTTTTCATTTGATATTTTTGGCCTTATTACTATCTTGGGCTTGTTAAATTTTTTAGTGGCTTTTAAGGTTAAGGATGAGCTAGGTTTTTCTATTGGTGATGCTTAACACTTTTGTAGGCTTAGGGAAATTAATGTGGGCTTTCTATGAGCTTTATACTACCTTTATTTTAGCTTTAACCTTTTGGCCAAAAAGTTTTACATAGTCTGGTTATGAGTTTTGGGCTTGTTTTTGAGTTTTAAGCTTTGAGCTTAGTCTTAAGTTTTAGGTCCTTAACACTCATCCTATTAGCCTTGGTAGGTCCTTTTACTTTATTTACTACATTTTTAAGGGTGTTTAAGTGGATTAAACATTAATGACAGATTTGATTAGTTGGGTCCATTGGCTCTTAAATCCATTTTTCTAACTTAACTTCTTGTTAAGTTATATACTAACTTATACTTATTTAGCTCTTGGTAAGTGGATTATTCTAGCATAATATTGAGTGGAGAAACATGGAACATATATGGCTCTAGGCGTAAATGCTCAAGTTAGGCTTTTAAGTGATGATTTCTTCACCAAAGCTTCATATATTGATTTTTCCTATCACTTATGGTATTTTGATGCACAAGCAACTCAATATAAGTGAAGAAAACATTTTGGAAACCTTTATAGACTTTACGTCTAGCTCTTAAAAGAGTTTGTACTAACTTTTATTTGAAGTTTCTTCATGCTACAAAGCTCCACTTCAAAGTAAGATACATTTATGCTAAAAGGAAAACAAGTTTAAGCTATTTATTGTCTATCATTTGTAAGGTAGCTTCAAGAAAAACTATCCCTTAGCATAACCAAATGAGCTTCTAAAATACAAGATAAAGTTACAAAGAAATGAGAAGTGGAAACTCTACTTAAGGTGTTCTAAAGTTACTTGAAGACAAAGCATACTTTACTAGGTTTTTGTAGCAAAGGTTGGTACCCCACTCTAGCTCCCTTTGCTCCTAGCTTTTGTCCCTGACTCTTGGTGGTCCTTAAGCTCCTTAAACCTTAAGAACTTGGTGCCTTGTTGATGCTCTAGTGTCCCTCTCACAACTAGGTTCAGGATGGTTTTTAGGTGTGCTCTTTTTGTGGCTAAACAAGGGTATTAAAATGGGGTGGTTGGGTATGCAGCTAGTGTATGTTCATGCATGGTGAGGGTAGTGTTTAAGGGACTTTCTTCTAGGTTTTTTTAAGAATTGCAAGTCATGAATAATGAAGGGACATATGAGAGCTTGGAAGGGTGTAATGGTAGGTTGAATATGTAAGCTAAGGTTCCTTCCTTTAGCTTATCAAGTTAATGTGTAATGTGTAGCAAAAATCTAGGGGATGTAACTTGTTTTGCGAAGCTTTTTGGGTGGCTAATAAATGTTAGTTTATAAGTGATAAAAGAATGAAAAGATGGCTAGCATGCTTCTCTTCCAAACCGATGGTGTAAGGGGGCTTAGGGGTATGGTTTGTTGTCTCATCAACTCTACTTTTGGCTTAATCTAAAATAGTTAAGTTACTTTTTCTATAAATGATATAACTTATCTAGGGAATTGGGAATTTTCTTATTTAATCACATGGGAACTTGCTAAGATTACAAATCAACTAGGTTAACATCCTTTACTTTGGTTTGTTTGAACTGAAATTGGGAGGGAAAAATGGATAGGGATAGCTAGTTCACTCCTTACGTGTGGCTTCTAAAATTCCACTCTTGAAATGTCTTAACTTGATTATGTTAATCAAGTGGCTAGTTGAGGTTTAGTTCTTGAATTTTTCTATTCATCAAATTGGTTTTTAAGATATGTTATAAGTACCTTAAGATTGGTTTAAGCTTGGTTAGGTTTAGGATTTTGACATAGGGTTTTTAAGTGTTCAACTTGGTAGTCAATTTTTCGATCTTTTGTTTAGGGTTCGATAAGCTTAGAAGTTCTCACTACATTTTAGGATTTAGGGTTTTAGTAAGTTAGGGATCAATATTAAGTTTTAGGGTTTATAAACGTTTGAGTTAGTATTAGGGTTTTTGGTTCTTTCGTCTTAAGGTTTTAGATAAATTTTAGGATTGATATTAAGTTTCATAGTTCTCAAGTTTGATTATAATTGTGGAGTCAATTAGTATGAGTACAACTTTTATATTTAGCTCAATTTTTAGTTTGATTGATCCTCGGGAATATTTAGAGAGTGCTTCCAACTACTTGCATTATTATCTTAAATTTGTGGGGTTTACAAATTTAGCCTTAGTAATTGGCATGTTTAATTTGAATAGTTTACATGTTAAATAAACATGATTTGATAACTAACATGATTTAATTTGGATAAAAAGCATGGTAATTAGCATGTTAGTTTGCTCAGCTTCATTTTAATTAGCATGTTGATCATAATTTGAATGATTACATGTTGGTTAGTTTAATTTGGAATAATGAGTATGATAGTATGATTTGTTAAGTTTAGCTTTAATAATTTTTAATTTGGAAAATTAGCATGTTAAATTGGATTTAATAAATTAGCATGTTGCATTGTTGGCTTGATCTTAATAATTGTCATGTTGATTGGTGAATAAATGGTATTGTCATGTTGCTATGTTATAGATATGGCCTTTACCTTGAATAAAGTGATTTTCAAATAAAACGGTTTTTCTTTCTCCTAAATTAGTTTTCTCACACATAAAATGAATTGCATAAATAAAAAATTAAATTGGCTCTTATCCAAATTTAGGGTTTTTTTTAAGCTTTCTGAATTAGACCAAGAACTTAAAATGATAAGAGTATTTAATAAATAAAATTGGCCTCTACGCTAAAATTTTCATAAATTAATACTATGTGAGCTTGATGTTACCTCGTGGCTATATAGGTATTTTGGGTAGCTATGATAGGCTTGCGTGTCGCCATGTGGTCATATCTTTTCATGCCACGTAGTGCTCGGTTAGAAGAATATTTATATGTATATATGCATATGTAATTGTGAGGTGTTGAGTGTACGCCTTATCACTTAAAACACATGTATAGGGGTACATGGCACATGTGTCGCATGTGCTCCTTACACCTTTCTTTACTCATGAAGTTAAGCTTCCCTCCAGTAAATAGAAGCTTAAAGCTTCTATCTTATATTATAAATGGCAACTTTCCTTAATTTGTCTACACAAATTCCTACATCTTTTGTTTATAAAAAAATTAGGAATAATATGGAAATGAAAACTCGAGACGTCTCTTATCTAGAGATATTCAAATTTGGAATTTTTAGTAAAGGAAACATGAAAAATAAAATATTAAATTTGGATGCTCAAAAAATACCCATATCTTGTACCTTAGTTTAATATGGAAAAATTGGTGTTTTTCTTTGCAATATTCTATAGTAGCTTGACATAAAACAAGTAAGCACATCTTCTATGAGCTATAGAAGCTTTGGATTTCCTCTAATTTCCATGAAAACAAGATTGATTTTGGCAATAATTTGAAGAATCTGAGATATGTTCTAGGTGGATTTTGGTAAAGAATCCTAATCTTGCAAAAGTAAGGGAAAGAAGCTAAGGAGTGTCAGGGATAGTTCAGTTTGAACACTTCGATGCTTAAGTAAGTGTATGTAAGTGGAAAGTAAGAAAGTATAAGGAGTTGAAAGTGTGGAAGAGTATGTAAGAGAGTCCTTATGGTGTTAGCCTTTCCTTATATATAGAAATTTGTAAGAACACTACTGTAATGTACAGTCATTGCTCATGGATCATGTGGCGGCTCTTGAATTAAGTGTGTATCTAAAGATTTGGAGTAGTGGGTAGTTATGTAATGAGATTAGGCATAGCTTTAACTATCCATACTACTTTTCAAAATTCAAAGCAATCGTAAGTGGGCAAGTCGAGCCTTAATGCCTCTTGATGGGCTAGGCCTAAATTGATAATCAACCAAGAGAAGTTGAATAAACTAGTTTAAATGAAAGTTCAATAGCTCGGGAGCTGATATGAGGCAAGCGCACCTATCAGTTTTAATATAGCAGATGTGAGTTCGAGTCGATCCCTCAGAGATTTTGAGTACTAATATTAACTTTAGCTTTATTATCTAATCGAAAAATTGTGAAAGTTTGAATTAATTAAAAATACTAAAATTAACAACTAAACTACTTATGAGACTTAATTACACAAATTATGAAGCAATAAATTACGAACGACTTCAGGTATGCAATAATGTATTTAGGAATTATTTCCCTTAGTGTTTAACATGTAACCTTTTTAAAAAATATCCAATTCAATTTTTATTATTCTTGACCGGAGGGATTCACAATTAAAGCTAATATCTTTCTCAAGCATATTAACCCTAATCCTAAATTATTTACCGGAATCTCTTCACTTAGTAATATAATTTAGAATCACATTAATGTGTAATGAATTCTCATGCAAACAATCAACTTTCCGGAAGAAACATGTATCTTATCTCTAAGTATACATGTAATTCTCTTCAATTATGCCTAAATCTAATTACACATGCAATTTCTCAATTAACATTCATAATATCATATATTGACACTCTAGAATTATCAATCCATAATTAACGACATAATTGAATCAAGAAAAGGTAGAAACTTTATTGAAATTATAATTCAATCCAAGGGTTACATGAAACCCTAGGTTCCATAATCCTAAATACTCTAATTCTAAGCTATCATAACGAATCTAAAAACGAGTTTCATCAAAAACATAAAATAAAGCATAAAAACCCCTCTTGATTTGATGAACAATCTCTCTAATCTTGAAATCGATGTCGTTCTTGCTTCTTGATTAATGTTCTCCTCCAATCTCCTCTCTTCTCTTGTGTCTCTTGTTTCTGTAATGTCTCCTCCTTCTTTTGAAACCCTAATATGTCTTTTTATAGTGTATCAAAAAGATTTTGTTTTCGTCACCCGACATGGCCTGGGACATGACCGTGTCCCCAGGTCGTGTAATTTTCTGCACTTAGGCAAATTTTCTGCACAACTTCAAAAATTCATAACTTCTTCGTTTGAACTCGGAATTGAGTGAAACTTGATTTCTTTCCTTCGTTTTCAAGCCTAGAATGCGTTTAAACCCTGAAATCAACATTTTACTCAATTAAGTATCAATTTCTTTAAAGAAAACCAAAAATGTGCGGAAAATACTATAAAATCACCCTATGAAATATGTTCAAAATTAGAGTTATCAGGAGCCAAGATGCTAAGCAATATAAATGGTCGATATTTTTTTATTAATATTTACCCCCAACTCCGATGGTCAAGAGCTCGATTGTGGGAGTTAATAGTGAAAGCTATATTCAACTTGATTGATATGAGAGAAATTGAGAAATCATAATATGCTTTCCGAACTGATTTGTCATATTGTTATTAACATCCTTATGGTTGTCATTCAGAACGTATTGTGTTAAGTTTTGGATGAAAGGCTACAACCTTTTGGTTTTCTTGCTTGTTCCTTTTCTATGCAGGCGTATAAGATAGTTGTCATGTTTGTTATCATTGCATCCTAGGGTTTATTAACTATCGGTGGTATCATGTTTCTTGGATTTCTAACCCTAGATGTATGTCAACCATCCATGTTAGGCCATCTAATCAATACCCGAATCCTAACTAGGGTTGCTTTAGACTCTCAAGGGGAAGAATTATTAGTACGCACTTATGAAAGCCTTTTTCTTCTTCATTCTAATTCTTATTTTTTGGTCTTCATTCTTCACATTTCTCTCTCTCCAAATTTTCTTTTATGAATTCTTACTCAACCCTTAAGTAACTTCTTTATACTATTGATTTTCAACATTTCCACAAGAATGGTTTGAAGCATTATTCTTCTGTTTATATCTACAGACTCTAAGGAACTTTATCTAAGGCCACTTTTCCCTTCCAAAGAAGAATTGGTTTGGCTTCCTCATTTGGTAGGTCAACCAAAAACACAATGGAAAGATGGGAGAAAGTTGCTTGCATTGAAGCTCTAGCTGTGGACAATTATTCCGATGATAGGGAAGATAGATCAACTATTAGGTGTTTATATAACAATATTTTTTACAACATTGACTCTTTGGATGGAGTTGTAAGCGGTGCTATTAGATCACTAGTGTTGAAATATACAAATATTGGTAAGATCTTCTTATCGAGTGGCATTTGCATAGGCTAAGAGAGAAAGAGAGAGTTTGTTTTCCTATTGATCATAGGTTACATTTGTACTTGAAATATCTTGATTTTAGGTTGCATCTTTTGCTTTCTTCCTTTAAAAAACAATTCTTCAACTACTTTTGTGTTGCTCCAAATATGTTCTCTCCCAACACTTATAGGCTCTTCGTTGTGTTTGAAATAATGTGCGAGGAACTTGAGGTTAGGGATACACCTCAATTGTTTAGGTATTTTATCACAATAAGAAGGTAGCTAAATGATTGGTTTTATGCAGCAACTCAGCATGGCCATAAGTTCATGAATGAATTGGAGTCCAAAATATACAAGTGGCAAGATAAATATGTTTAGATTAAATCGAATGTGGAGTTGGATTTTTGGAGTAAATGGACCAGACCCATCCGAAATAAGGACATTGAGTTGTTGTCAAATGATTCCACTACTATAAACCCCTAAAATTTTCGATCTAGCTTTTGAAATAGACTCGAGTATGTTAGATAATTTGGGGGTTGATAAGGCTAATGAAAGTAAAAACCCTAAAAGAACCAATCAATCGTGTATGAAACTTTTCTATCCTAAATGTATGTAAACGCTAAAGATTTCATTCAGAAGTGATAAAAACCCTAAAATGATAACCTTAAAGACATATGAGCATTAATTCATCATAATATACCCTAAAACCCTAATTGATAATATAACCTTCATACTTTGTCAAATCATTGGTGAAAGATTAGAGATGACTTTCAATTATGCATATATATTTACAATCCTTAAGTAATCCTTTAGAAACTAAGATAATGTATCATAGATCACATTTATCTTCTAAGTATATGTTTAAGAGAGTATTACATAGAGTTAGAGGTGCAGTTGAAGCTTTGGCTAAATATAGTGAACCTTAACACCCTAATTGATACATTTCATACTAGTTAAATTAAATATCTTACCAAATGATGTATATAGGATATAAACACCTAAAGTGAGATCTCATCGTCTATTTTTACTAAGCAATTCACCAAATGCCTCGTTTCCTTTCATTTCCTTAATCTTTTTCCCTTAATTTTCCTTAATTACTACATTATGTATACAAAATGGCATATGCTTAGGGAAAGTTGATCAAGTCAACACATGTTGACTAAAGTTAACATTTAGAAAAGTCAACAAAAGACACTAATGCATTAGAAAATATCTAATCTATCTCATGAGTTCTTTTCTTTTAGCTTTTCTTTTCTCTTTTCCTCCTTAATTGTCGTCTACTTCTTTTCCTTCTTGACCCCACCATCTTCTTCATTTTAAAAGCAACACAAGACAAAAAGAAACAAAGCAAAATCCCACCTCCATTGCCGTGACACCTCTTTTCCGTTTCACCTTAAAAAATTTCCAACTTTGTCTCCATAATTCAAACACAAATTAAGGTATGTGATTATGTTATTATATATTGCTTTATATTACTTATTAGTTTGGTGATGAGGTAGATTAGATAAGTAGATATATGGTATATGTGATTATGTAGAATAAGGCATAAAGTTTCCACCTTTAAGTGTAGAAGGATTGGAATCATGATGAAGAGGAAAGAAATACATGTGTATATGCCCTTAAGTATATGTTCATAAGGATATACTAGAAGAATACAAGTATGGAGATCTTTGTACATAAGTATTTACTATGTACATAACCTAAACTAAGACAAATCCTAACTATACATACTTATATACATACTTAAAAACACAAAAGAATGAAATTAGGAAGGTTTTCTTAAGAGGAAAATTTGGTATACGAAATTTGTACAAAAATATGTATATGATCTTATAGGTATATGAGTATATGTACAAGTATAAATACGGTATAAGTAGAAGTATATGTATAAGCATATTAGTATACATATAAGCATAGTAAGGGTATAAGTATATAGTAGTTTAAGTAAAGTGTACATAAGACATTTAGGTATGATATAAGCATAAGGTAAGGCATATGTAATTAAATGATGAGGTAAGCAATGATGTAATTAAAAGATGAAATAAGCCATAACATAAGCAAATGATGACATAAGTGATTGATGATGTAAGCGATGACATAAGCATAGGTTTATAAAATAAGAAATAAGAAGAGTGCATCATAATTAGGTGCATAAATTAGTAAACCCTAATACACTTCCTAAATTGAATTACACTTAATTAAGTATATGAATTAGTAATATCAAAGTAAAATTCTCAAAGTATAAGAATTTAAGGGTTAACTAAATCATTAAGAATAAACAAAGGATATAAATATAAGCAATAAGAATAATTAAGTTTCCATAGTTAAAATTTCTATAAATTTAACCTTGTGATAAAATACGGGTCTTAACATCCAAAACGGACATCACCATGTGAACGTACGTCCAAAAACGATGAAAAAAGACTATAAATTCATAAATATTAGAAATAGAACAAAAAAGTTACATACAATTAATAATAAAGTCTAACTGGATAAAAGTTGATAGTAATCTAAGTAGAATTAAGTAAATAAATATTTAGAATTATTAATTAATTCAATTACTTACTAGCGTTATTATATCGTAATGATCAGGTGATCTCGAGGTGGGCAAGGATCTCCTAATTGATTACTACAACTAGAGTGAGTTGTCATGGTCGAGTGAGTATTTACCCTATGAATCCATGCTTGTTTGTGATTGTAGATAGTGAACTTAAATATTATTGTTAATTGACTTCTGTGTGGGGTTTAGGAAACACTTGCGTATGTTATTGTATGTTGAGTTGTGAATTTACCTTAAGTACAAATAATGCTTTGTTTGTTGGATGGTAGTATCGAAAATGATTGTGTGTACGATTAGATGGTTATAGCATAATTTGAACTTAATTATACTCGGCTTATAAAAAGAAACTAGAACATGCATTAACATGCATTGTATAGACACAATTCTGGCAATCACATCACATGGAGGTAAAGAGAGGCCATTCAGGGGTTGTTATTATTAATTTATTAGTTCTGTATGGTTCACTTATACAAAATGACCTTATCCTGACCCACGAGAATATTAGGCATTGGAGGCGCCAACCGCCTAGCTAAGGATCGAGTTTAGAGGCCTCCATTTAGGGGTGAGTGTAGACTACAGGGGCCCACTCATGATTATACTAAAACTTAGCTTTTATGAAAATAAAAGACTTATTTGATTTAAATACGGAGCATGGAGTTTTGTAGTAAAGTAAGTTCTAGTGTAATACCCGATCTAATTGGTGTCGTAGATACTCCAACCCTGACTTCGGAGGGCATTAAATCTAAGTTACATATATAAACTAGTTAATTATACGTCTTGTTTGGCATTCTATTTGATCATTCATTCATATGCGTGAATATATTGTATTTGTAACTTGTCTATGGTGTGGCTGAGGGTTTTGCTCACCAAGCTTAGGCTTACACCCCTTTAGACTTTTGCTATAAGATAACTTGTTTGTAGAGGCTGGCTGGAAGATGCCACACGTTAGCTTGGGGACTTGGGTAAGAGCAAACTATCCTGTGTATTGAGAGAGAACAGTTTATGTAAACTCTTACTCATGTACTTTTGTTTTACTAGTATTATAGACTTAGATATACTCAATTACTATGTATTGTAAGCTTTGTAGTTCAAATTTTATATAAATATGTTTGTATGATGATATCATGTGAATCTATATGTTCTTGGGAAATTAGTGGTTGTAGAGCCTTATATATCAGTGAAGAGTTCATGATTGGAAGGGTAACCAATCAGTGGTTCTTCATATAGTATATGGAGTTTGCCAGAACTAGGTCTTCCTCAGTTCGTAACAACTGCTATAAAGAAGATTAAAGACAAGTGAGGAAATAAAATGTTTTTCTAGGATTTTGAAAGGATCATCTTTAGATACGAAAAAGGGGAGCTTGTATTTTTTGACTAGGAAGGTAGGGTTTGTATTCCCTACCATGTTGAGATGAGCTATAAGAGGAAAGCCATCTTCATAAATCAAGAAGTCCTTGGCCCAAGCTAAGGCTAAGAAATGAAAATTAGACAAGCAAGCCACCGAGGTTGTTGCTACCCAACCACTAGTGCTAAAGAAAGTAACCAGGGAATAGGCATCAAGGAACTTACCTTTCAAAAGGAGATATAAAGAATATGTGGACTTACCTTCAGCTAAGAGAACAAAAGAGATGGTAGAGAGCATCAAGGAAGCCTTGAGGAATAAGGCTCTTAGCATTAGGTTTGCTAAGTTTAATTCCTAAATTGTGCAAGGTGAATACTTTGTGCTATGCGAGAACTACATGGTTTTGGACATCAATTGAGTGCTGGGTGATAGGTTTAAATCCTTATTCTTGTTGGAAAGTATCATCCTTCTACAAGACAAGAAGATAGTGAAAATGAGCGTGGACAAGGCTAAGGGCAACGATAAAGTTCACATCGCCGCTAAATTATATGATGTAAGTCTTCTTATAACTATCATTTTCTTTAGCTCATGATATTAGTTTCATTGTTAGACATTTACTACTTTGCAAATCATACGCCATATCTTGATTGCCATGGATGACGTCAAAGAGGAAAAGAGAAAGGTAGCTACAATCTTTCATTTAACATGCTCAAAAGCCGGTTATTCATGACATAACATTTTATTACAAAAAATAGAGGAGGCTTATAGCTCCTTTAAGACATAAACTACTAAGGCCGAGAATGTTAGCATTAAGGCCGAACATTTGAGAGGCAAACTTTCTATTGAAAGGTTGGCACATATGCTAGCAATCGACGAAGTCATGAGCTTGAAGGCTAAGAATGTTGAACTTTATAAGGAGGTTGAAGGAGTAGCTTTGTAAGAAGGAGGAGTACTGGGGGGTTGGAAATATGCTCTCCACTATGAGTGAGGAGGAGGAGAAATTGAGGGTCTAAATTGAGAATTTGGAGATTAAGAGCTTCAAGCAACAAGTACGTACTGCCAAGCTAGAGGAGACTGTGAAAAGGAAGCCTTTCATTGAGGAAGCTTTATCAATTGCGACTCCTAGCATACAATACGAAATATAGCTTCGAAAAAAATTCTTACAAGGGGTAGAGTTGGCTAAGATAGAGATTCTGAAAGTTTACCTTGATTATGAGTTGTCATGCTTTGAATTTGTTGACATGGATAATGATGATAAGTCAGTAGTGATGATAATGATGCCATCGACGAGGAAGAAGAGGTTAAACATCAGGAATAGGGTGAAAATGTACAAGCTAATAGTGAAGCTCTTATAGATGCTGATGAACTGTCTTTAAAGGAAACCCCCTACAAGCATAAAGCAACCTCCAATTCTCCTAACAAAACTCTTAGTGTCAATAAAGAAATCGGCTCCAACAATTTTATCCAGACTAAAAGAAAGGATACTTTGGACTCCTATGGAGTCAATTGATTGTATTTTGTCTATCGTAACAAATCTTTTATGAACTTGTATGGCAATCGAGATGCCAACCATTTGGTTGCAATTGAGCTCTTATTTTATGTTCATTCTAAATTCACAGTATGTTTTATTTTACATATATTTAGCTTCTATCTTTTGGTAGACATGATCAATGTCAGTTTGTTAGTCATATGAGACTTGAACTTTAATTTTGGGGTCTACTTTTTGAACTGTTTAGTTAGCAATTAGAGGCCATTTTAAGTTCGTTTGTCCTAATAGGTCGAAACTCTTTTTGAAGCATTTTGAATTATTCATTAATTAATATTAAGCTTATTAACCAACGTTGGTTAGAAATTTTTCAACATTAGTTTGTTTGTCACATAGCTTCAACCATATTAGTTTATTAGCCATGGCTATATCAGTAGTAAAAGTAATGGTAAGGAGAAATACTCATAAACTTGAAATAGATACTTCAAATTGAATACATTGTAGGCCATTGCCTTTCATTGTTTGTAAAGAAAAAGTTAATGAAAACATAAAAAGTTATGATAACCCCTAAGTTCCCAAAGCCCTTAAATTTAGGGCATTGATCAATGTTGATCGAACTAGATGAAAATTTATGACTAGACTCAGATCACTAAAATAATACATACATAAGAAATAATTAAATAAAGTTTCGGGTTAAGTGGGATCGGAAGTTATTTAAACAGTGAAGTTTATGACTAGCCTTAGAATAATATTTAAAGGTGAAATTTGCTTAGCAAATATAATTTATATATTAAATACATATAAAATAAGGAATAAATATGATGGGAAATAAAGCCTTGTAGAAGCTTGGAAGTCCCTTATAGAAGCTTGCGTTTATGAGGGAATAATATAAAATAAGACAATAATAGATGGGATTTAAATATTCATTGGTGGTTTTCAACAAACCCAGGGAAGTAAATGATTTAATTAAACAAAATGAAAGATGACATATGGTATTGTATAGAAAACAAGGGTAACCTATAATATGTAGAACATGGTTTTCTTGAAACCAATTGACACATGGCGAGTTATTCCCCACACTACCTACCATATTGCACTCTTTGGACAAATTGAGAGCTTAGGAGAACTTTAAAATGAAACATGGAGTTTTTGAAAATTTAAGAAAAATAATAAAATTTTTTGAAATTTAGTATAGAAATTTAGTTGAGTGGAGAACCACCATCATGTGACTACCTGACATCGTGCCACCACCATGCCTTAACAAAAGAGGCAGTGGTTTGGGTTACCAATAAGGTCTTGTTGTCGAATGGCCATTGGAGTAAGCTACATTAGTGAGTCTCTATTTGTATCCAATTTTTGATAAAATTTGAAAAATAGTAAATTAACTTGAAAATTGTATTGCCTAATTTCGAAATTTTGAAAAAATGGTTGATCTTCAAGTATTTTTTGCTAAATTTGATTTTGTTTCACATTTTTGGTGTTATAATGATGTTTCGTGAAGTTGCATGTGATTTTAAAGCCAAAAATGGTTGAGTGGGTGATTTATCACGATTTTTACAAGTTTAAGAACGTCATTTTTATCAAACTGGAATGACAATGTGTTAAAAATAAGCATGTGTAGGTTTTTACTAAATTTTCAAAATCTAGAATTTGTCATTTAGAATGCTATTCTTGCTAGTCTATGTCCAAAATTGCTATCTCTTTTAATGAGTTTATTTGGCCTTATAGAAGCTTCTATAGAAGGTCTTTGGTGAGATACCAATTGAGTAAACTAAAATGCGTCTAAGTAGAGGCTTGAGTTGAAGGTTTCTTGGTGAAACATAAAGTGAAAACTAAAGATGGATTTTAAGTAGAAGTTTCAACAGAAGCTTTCCTGACCATGAATCCTAAGACCAAACTTAAGTAGATGGTTGACTAGAAGGTATTGCTAATGAAGTGAATGAAGACTCCATCCTAATAGAAGGTTTTGTAGAAGGTAAGGAACTTAATATAAGGATCATGTAGAAGGTTGTGAAGCAAATCCTAGGCACTAATAAAGTGTTCTTATCTAAGCATTTATGGTGTACTTCCTTCACTTATAAAGATACTTCAAGATTAAATAAAGCACTTAGATGCTCAATCATAAACTAAAGTACGAAGCTTGATTATAGGCCATTAAGATAATTTGGAACCTGAAGAAAATACTCGATGCAAGGGGCTTTAGCTGTAGGTAAGTAGATATTATGTGTTTAGGAGTAGACTCTTATCTAGTTAATAGGTTGCAAATTTGTGTAATTCCATTGCAATGTGCTTAGTTGTTTGCATTTGATGTTGAATCTTGGAAATGTTGCCTGGTAACTATATGACGATAGTGTACTTGGTTGATTAAACTTTACTGTAAAGTTTAACTGCATGATTGCTGATTATGCAAGAAGTTACTAGGACATAATCTAACCTTAGAAGGTACTAGGAAAATTGTTCAACCTTTAAGGTTTTCACTTAAGCAA
Organism: Lumnitzera racemosa; assembly: GCA_024138005.1. Lineage (NCBI taxonomy): Eukaryota > Viridiplantae > Streptophyta > Magnoliopsida > Myrtales > Combretaceae > Lumnitzera > Lumnitzera racemosa. The sequence goes on along the minus strand of JAMXBC010000002.1, from coordinate 66,770,827 downwards.
ACTTGATATAAGGTTTTAGTTATAATTATAAAGTACTCCAAAAATGGCTAGGTTAATTGAATTACATATGCTACGAAACTAGGGTATGTTCTTTAGAAACTATGCTTGGAATTGTGTTAACGTATTTCCTGGTGCATTCATGGTAGGCATAGCACGAAAAGAGCTTATGGGTCAGATGTTTGAAAGGAAAGCATTTTTCTAAACAAATACTTAGCTTTGAAAAAAGCTCAGTTCTCTTGGTTTTGAAAAGCTTAGTTTTAGAGCATATAGAACTACAGTTACCTAAGCCCATTGATTACTCCTAGTGATCAATCGTAACTCAGAATTTAAGAGTCTTACTCTTAGGTAGCTCCTTATTGCCCGATTAAATCTTAAACATTGTATCTATAGGTATGCAAATAGGTTTTAGCCTATAGGCCAACTTGTTTAACTAGCTTTTTTAACGGGTTAAAGCTAAGGTTTTTTGTCCCATTTAAAAAGTAAGTTAAATGAGAATAGCCTATTTAACTCGCAAGCTAAAGTAGGTTAAGTCAAGTTAGCTCGTTTGATCTACTTACACACCTCTAATTGTATTTAGATGATCGGTTGAGTTCGAGTGAAAAGCCTATAAGCTTGGAAAACTTAAAATTTGGAAACTAAGATATCGATACTAATGTATTTGATCACATGCATAAGCATGGCATGCATTTTGCATTATCTAATTCGGCTTGGTACTATTTGATGTAAGACTAAAATATTCATGTGCCAATTGGTTTATTGCATCTTAGATACAATCTATGTTATATCATGTTTGTTATCTACTCTCATTCAGCTTATAGTGAACTGAGTGGATATATGTTGTATTCATAGGTTAAGGTAAAGCATAGGAGGGGCACCATCACCACCAGGGAAGAAGATTTTTTTAGAGCGCCTAGGTGGGAGTAAGCTATTTTAGAAAAATCTTTTATTGATTAAAGAAATGGAAAGCTCTATGTAAATATGTTGTAAATAGAATGGAGGACTTAGATGATGTAAATAATCTTGTTGAGGCTTAGACCTCTATTTTGGAAAAAAAAAAATTCAAGATGTTATGCTGAACTCCCAGTGAGATATTTTATGAATAACTTCTTTTGTGCAAATAGCCTTATTCTCTATTATCAAAGTCGGTTAGTTGCAGGTGTTACATTTAGGACTAAGCTGGGATGTGACAAAAGTACTAGTAATATAGTATTAACTACTCAAAATATAACTTGAGATTCTCGGCATTCCATGTATGGGGTATGACCTATCCATCAAACCTTTTTAGTTGATAATGTCATGCCTAAAAAAGGTAGAGTGGTAACAATCCCATCGTGTGAGCTATTCTAAGATAGGAACTATCCTTACCGCTGTTATCTTAGACTTAGTTCACAGTAAGCATACTTGACTCTACCCCCCTTTGAAGCATCTAATTCAATACCTCTTTGTTACAAAACTGTAGAGTAATCCTTTGAAATAAACTTATAATTTGACTTTACAAAGAGTAGTAGGAAATTCTACAGGTACTTGTCGTTTCATATATAGACTAGAATATTGAAAACTATTAAGTCCCTTAAGGAATCTTTTGTAGTTTTCCTTAAAAGTTAAGAAAGTCAATACTAAGAATAATAACCAACCATTTCTTATTTCACCTCACTCTCTGTCCTAGTTTGCTATTGCTCTAGTTTTTGGTAAGTACTTATAATCCATTCTGAACCTGTAAACAAATTATAGAGGAATGAGCGATAACTTGCTTAGTAAATGGGGTAAAGACAAAAGTATCCATTCATCACCTCACAAGTAGGGTTTTCAACCAAGTTGGTTAGATGCAATGTATATATAAGCAAATGCCATTGTAAGACGTTATTGGTCTATTGTGAGGTCAAAGAAATTACGTCTACTTTAATCCAAGTTGAGGAGATTGACGTTGCATACCTGTGAATTGAAACCAAACCTATGCTTGTGCAATAAAGAGCAACCACCTGTCGTGACTACCTTCAAATCATGACCCCTAACCTTATCGTGACCATGGTTGTCAAAATCGCGATTCTACTATTGATTTCAACGCATAAAATTAGTAGAATTGTATAAAATCGATAAAATCTCAAAATTATAAAATCTTATGTGAAAGTTCATAATTTTACTAAAAATTTTCAAGTAAATGATTTTACAATCCATTTTAATTAAGAAAAACATTACAAAATCATAAACTTGTAGAATCGTATTTTTGATTCACGATTTTAATAACCATGGCTATGATCTCCTCTCTTATCACTTAATTAAGCTAATAGTAGGGAAAAGACCATTTTAGTTATCCTTATCAAAAGAAGTCCATATTTAACTTGAGAGTCCTAATTGTTACCCCTAGTAGGTTATGATGTAGGTAAGGTTCGATGCTAAACCGAGTTTGAGTTAGGTCATTTTTTATGTTGATCTACCAAGCTTAAGCAATTCAAGTATAATAATATTCATAGAACAATCATAACATAGAGATCAACACCTTTTACAGCAAATGGAATTTTAGACATAAGCACCATACACATATGATATGAGGCAAGCGTACCTATCAGTTTTAATATAGCGGATGTGAGTCCGAGTCGATCCCTCAGAGATTTTGAGTACTAATATTAACTTTAGCTTTATTATCTAACCGAAAAATTGTGTCGAGTTGAATGAATTAAAAATACTGAAATTAATAAACTAAACTAATTATGAGACTTAACTAAGCAAATTAGAAAGCAATAAATTACGAACGACTTCAAGTATGCAATAATGTATTTAGGAATTATTTCCCCTAGTGTTTAACATGTAACCTTTTTAAAATATATCCAATTCAATTTCTATTATTCTTGACCGGAGGGATTCACAATTAAAGCTAATATCTTTCTCAAGCATATTAACCCTAATCCTAAATTATTTACCGGAATCTCTTCACTGAGTAATATAATTTAGAATTGCATTAGCGTGTAATGAATTCCCATGCAAACAATCAACTTTCCGGAAGAAACATGTATCTTATCTCTAAGTATACATGTAATTCTCTTCAATTATGCCTAAATCTAATTACACATGCAATTTCCCAATTAACATGCATAATATCATATATTGACACTCTAGAATTATCAATCCATAATTAACGACATAATTGAATCAAGAAAAGGTAGAAACTTTATTGAAATTATAATTCAATCCAAGGGTTACATGAAACCCTAGGTTCCATAATCCTAAATACTCTAATTCTAAGCTATCATAACGAATCTAAAAACGAGTTTCATCAAAAACGTAAAATAAAGCATAAAAACCCCTCTTGATTTGATGAACAATCTCTCTAATCTTGAAATCGATGTCGTTCTTGCTTCTTGATTAATGTTCTTCTCAAATCTCCTCTCGTCTCTTGTGTCTCTTGTTTCTGTAATGTCTCTTTTTTCTTTTGAAACCCTAATATGTCTTTTTATAGTGTATCAAAAAGATTTTGTTTTCGTCACCCGACATGGCCTGGGACACCACCGTGTCCCTAGGTCGTGTAACTTTCTGCACTTAGGCAAATTTTCTACACAACTTCAAAAATTCATAACTTCTTCGTTTGAACTCGAAATTGAGTGAAACTTGATTCCTTTTCTTCGTTTTCGAGCCTAGAACGCGTTTAAACCTTGAAATCAACATTTTACTCAATTAAGTATCAAGTTATTTAAAGAAAACCAAAAATGTGCGGAAAATACTATAAAATCACCCTATGAAATATGTTTAAAATTAGAGTTATCAACATACAAGCAGCTGATTGCAAGCATAAGCAAACACATACCAACTCTCTAGAAGTTTTAGAATAATATCCTAAAATGCTGTAAAGCATTAATTCAACTTACCTGTCTTAACATTCACAGTGGAAAATTCGTATTTTCAACACCTTATTCACTGAAAGACCCTATATATATATATATATATAAAGTGTGGATTTAGTTTTTGTAAGAGTTACGGAAATGTGAAGGTTTTATCTACTTGTATTTCACTAAATAGTTATATATAAATATATATATATCTAAAGTATATTATTATTTTCCTTATATAATGAAATGTAGTTTTATTATATAAGTTAAGTTATTAAGTATCAATAATACATGTAGTTATACTGTTACATACAATATATCGTTTCGATCGTATCGAAATGTACTTTGATTAGTTAAAGTATGTTTTAATTACAATAAAGTTATCATAGTTCATAAATTCTTCTAATAGTATAGAGATATAGGTTATATTACTTAGGATTATCTAATTTTAGTAAAAGTTGTATCATTGGGTTCGTACATACCTAACAATACATATTATGGGTTTCACTTCAAGAGATGACTTCTAAAAGGTATTTTGAGTTTCTAATATACCCATACGTACCTATAATAGGTATTATTATATTATACTCATTTTATGTAATTAAACTATATTTTTTACAATTTGTTAATATGACTTAATAATATAAGTATTATCTAATCGTAATATTCATATATCTTAACTTGGTCATAAAATGAACACTAATAGGTTAAAAATTCATATTTTACCAAACCTAACCAGCATGTACATGCATAAGTTTTATTTTAAAGTTTTTTACATTTTAGCCTATTATTGTTAAAAATGTGGCTTTGATCGTAATTTACGCTATTTTACTACAAAATTCATAATAAATGACTTAGGTGACCAAATAATTTCCCAAAACTTTCTATAGAATCCTAGAAATATGGGGAACTCATTCAGTTTATGGTTCCATACTATTAGGCTCATCGCCTAAATGCTTATAATTATAATTTAACCCTTAAATTGCATTTAATTAACTAAATACTATTATTTTTATAAAAAAAATATTTTTAATATATCATAACATCATTACAAATCACCAAAAGTTAGTGTGTATCATTTTCATCAATTAATTTCATAAAAACCTATTTATTTCATCATTTTACCCCATTTCTAGTTATTTTTAGGGCTAAAAATTACATTAAACATTAAAAATGGCTAAGTTAAAAATATAGCTACATAGAAATCAAATCTTTATCATGTGTATTCTACATAAAATTTTTGAGCTAGAAACTATATCATTTAGTATATTTATTTTGAAGGTCAAAATTTGGATGAATAGTAACTTTCTTAAGAAAATATATAAAATATTCTAAATTTTACAAAAACAAAAATATCACATGAAAGCATATCTAAAATAACCTAAATATAAAAATTTCCTTAATTTTCTAGATTAGTATAATATTTTTATGAAATTGGGCAAAAATAGGGTAGAAGTTTGACTCACCTATTCATCAGAGCTTCAATGGCTGTAGGGTAGTCGGTAGTTGTTGAAACATCTAGGCAGTAGTGGAAGGGTGCAATAGCATATCAAGGTTTGGCCTAGGAACTAACTTAGCTTGGTTCCTACTCCATTTTTCCTTTTATTTTTTGTCAAAATTTTTTAAATTTTTTCCCTATTTTCCTTAAGTGTTCTTAGTTGCCAAAATGTGAAATCTAAATCACAATGCCCAATTTATAGTGTTTTGGGTTGGCTAGAATTTTTTCTTAATTATTAAGCAATTTTTTTTTCTTTAATTACAAGTGTAAAAGTTATGTATAAGGTATCAAATTTTCATAAATTTACTTTTGATGCAGCTGCTTAGCCTTTTGAAATTACTCCAAATTTAATCCAGTCATATTCCAAGTTGTTTTTTATTTTATTTTATCTTTTATAATTTTTAGATGATATTTTGGGATTTTTATTGTAGTATTTAATGATTTTGTTAATATATGGGTATATATCCTATATATATCATACATGTGATGAGTAATTATATACAAGTAATCATGTTTCTACCATATATTTTGTTTTTACAATATATCACCTATTTAATTCTTGTGAATTTATCACTTATTACATATAATTATATAATTTCGATTTAATTTACGGATATATTTATTATATATACTAGATATATTCATAAAAATATGTATATACTCATATAGTATATTATGTTAAATAATTTCCTTCCATAGCCTAATTAACTTATCTCTAAATTCTCGTCATATTCAAAGCTCAATTTTTAGGGGTTTTGATTATTTTTACACTATATTAAACAATCATATTTCTAAGGTTAACATTGGGATTTAGGTTATTATTTTTTGTAATCTAACTTCATTAGATCACTTCAACTAACTTTTATATCATAGTTGTATAGTTTGGGCTCAATTAAATTAGTTTTTCTAGAAGGCCCTAAATTTGGGTACGGTAGTCGAAAATGCGATTTTAGGGGCTTGTATAAAGTATATCCTCACTATTTTGGTTGTATTCTTGATATCTTATTATATTTTTGACTTCTAAGCATATAGGAATTCCTTAATTAGGGTTATCATGTTTCTTATACGTTTCTAGCCTAATTGGTTTACTTTCTCAAATACCCTAAATCAACGGTCGACTCTAATCATATAAAGACTAAGCTTTGTCCTAATACTCAGATGTTAATGTCCTTATTATTATTTTTTAGGATATTACATTCTACCTCCTTTAAAAATAGTTTTGTCCTCGAAACTAACACATATCAAATATTTCCATGGAGAAATTTATATACAGATTTTTAAACTTATTATCAATCTTATATCTCTAGTTTGTAAGGTTTACTATTTTATCAATTAAGGGATCTGAAGGGATGACTTTTCTTTTATAAGCTTTATTTCTCTAAAAAGTTTTTGTTCCATATTTGTCTAACTAGCCTCTATTTAAGCTTTCAATTTATATCTTGTCCATTCTTCTATTTTGTATTCCATATTTAGTGCTATATAATCTTTCACTCTCGTTCTACTTTCCTAATCTTGTCATTTTTCATTACATTTATTTAAGTGTTCTTTTATTGATCAGTCTATGGTATCCTTTATATCACTAATCTTCAAGCTTTAAGTAAGATCAATAACAACATAGATCCATCATCTGTCATAAGTTTTATTCTCCTCTCTTCCATTTACATCTTCTATCTTATAATGACTAAGTCATATCCATTGTTATTAATCTGTTCTTTTATATAGCTTAATACAAATGTCAACAAGATTGAGCTTGGAAAATTTGGATGTTTCTCTAACTCAAAGTCAAATTAGATGGTTGATAATTTGAATCCTTATGACTTGACTCTACTTAACCAAAACTGACACAACTTTCAATCAATAGGCTTACATTGATACTGATATGAACTCATTACTTGACAAAACATGAGATGATGTGAGGTACTTTGATGATAACAAGAGACTCAACAAGGAAGAGACTCAATAATCATATATTTTCCATTCTCTTCTTGATTACCCATTACCATTGCATATATGAAGTGTATGCTTTCCTCATATTTTAGTTATATCTTGGTTTACATCTTCTAATCTTCCTCACCTAATAGGGATTGTTGACTAAAGCTTGAGGCTTCTCTTTGATTCTCCTCTTTTCAAATTGATTTCTTATGTTGGATGTGAAGTATGTGATATGACTAGTCTGAAGTACCCATCAGTTCTATTTATTGACTCATCAACATGTCTTTAGGGTGTCTAGCAAGCATTCTGATGCTGGGTATTTGTTGTAATATTAGACGGTTTATACCATACTAGGGGTTTAATCCATAATAATCTATAATCCTAGCAGAATACTTTTAAGATACATCAAAATTTTATTTTTCAATTAACACGATAGGGCAACTATTTTTAGGATTGCCTTCAACATCACTCTCTTGGTATGTCTTTCTTCATTACTAGAGCATTACGAGGTTAACCCTAATGTCTTATGAGGGAGCGATTTGCTTGGTTATAAACTACTACTAAGTTAAGAATTGAGTTTTCTTGCTTCATTAGTTCTATAGGCAATAAGAATAATGTCTCATATTCAAGTTTCAGGTTATTTCCTAATATTCATCAACCATTCTTACGAATTAATTCTAACTAACTTGTAAATAATGACAACCGTATGCATGTACCTTTATTAGCAATATCTACTTGCTTCAAAATGTAACACATGATTTTATTTATACATTTCCATGATATAAAATATAAAGATGCTATAAAACTCATAACATGAACTGGTCAACACTTATATATAATAAAGTTAATATACAAGGCATACTATACTCAAGAAATAGTAACTCACAATGGAAGTCACGATATTGGATTCATGTGAATGTTTTTCTATTACTTTACGTTCCAAATTCAATGATCAGGGAGATTATATCTATAATAATTTCCATAATTAATGAACATGCATTTTTAACTTTTATAATTATGCAATATACTTATGCAAATCTAGTTTATTAGCAAGAAATCCTTATTTGATTCATAGATATCTTATAGTCAAGTTCTAATTTTTATAAGATCACCTAATCCTATATACATCATACTTGCTTGGCATCTATCCATCATTATATAGTTTAACTTTACAATCCTAGATCAATAGTATTCATAGTGGACACAAAGATATAAATTCTAAACTTTTCATATGAAATACTAAATTAACATTCTTATGTTTCTCTCCTAATACCAAATATGATGGTTTCTATGATTTCCTAAACTTACTATTACATTTATAATAGGTGATCGTAGTTCATTTTATCAAACTTGGTATAATTCACTTAACTCCTCAATATTTTTACAAAACACTTGTATACATATAATAACACGATCATTTAATGGATACACACATTCAAATTAATTGATTTACTTTTTATTTAAGCATTTGGTATATCTATGTATGATATGGGATCACTTCAATACAATCGTATGTTCTTGGGGTATAGTATCTATTAATCACTTACTAAGCTACATTTCATAAATGAGGGAAATTGGTTTAAGTGAGATGGAGAGTGTAGGGTTACATTTTATAAGTCGGGTATCTAGATATAATGTCCAAGAACCTAAGGCAATAAGGAGTTACCTGGGAATAGAACACCTAACTTTGTTTTACAAAATTAGATTACATACCATAGTTTACCATATCAGACTATCGAAATAGTCAAGACGTTCGGGTAATGTCAATCTTTATAATTCCAAAACTAAGTTCATAAAGCCATGTTTTTTACATGATCACTTGGAAGCCTCATTTTCAAAATTCTAACTCGCAAGTCCCTTTTTATGCCATGCACAACTCAAGTATGTCATCCAATACCATCAGTCTTTAAATTTATTCAATCTAGTTATCTTATTCTAGTTTTCGAACTTTCCTTAGTAGAAATCTAACATCTCACTTAGGATTCACTTAGGTGAACACTCAGAAGATTGGGTTAGTAATCACTTAACTTCCCTAGTTAGTATAATCATTCGTAAGCAGTACATCAATACCTAACAAAGTAGCATAATAGTCTAACGAATATATAGTTATTGTCATTTAAAATTACCACATTAGCATCCATTATAATAGCATATAAGTTCACCTAAGATATAGCTATGTTAAATTAACATAACATCAAATAGCATACAATAGTATGAGCAACAATATATCTACTTTTAGCATGGGTTATATCCACTTACCTAAGCTTAGTAATAGTGCAAAAATCCTAGACTTTGTAATGTGATCCTTCCTTACTTATCACATTTAAGAAAATATAACACATTCTTTAAATCAACTGAGTCGAAGCTAAACTCTTATAATTTTTTATTACCATATTTTTAAACATCATTTAATCATATCTTATTCATTCCTTATCCAATTTCGGTAAACTTTATATCATCACCATATTTGTCAAAATCGTGATTCTATCCGTGTAATTCTATGATTTTACGATTTTATGAAGCTCTTCCGAGTTAACTTGTATATAAACTCTTTTTCATATTGAAACTTATATTTTTAATTGAGTTTATATAAAAACTTGGTAAAAACATTTTTGATTGACATTACTGATTCTATATATCAAAGTTAAATGGGATAAAAAATGAAAGAATACAACTTAGCTTTGACCAGCTATCAACTACTAAGGTATTATATTATCTTTCCTATTCTATTTTATTTTATTTTTTTATCTTTTTCTCTCTCTTAGTCCCCCATTTTATGTTTATAGCCTTCACTTAGGTTTTAGTTGTCACGACCCGAGGGGCTTAGTCATGGCAGTCGCTGTATATCGTATAAAGGATTGCAGATTGAATTCCCTTACAATCGACGACCTTTTTATACGATACATAAGGCTACAACTGTTACTAACTACCAAGAGTACGCAAACTTAAGCAATATCATTTCATGACAAATAATAAAATTATAAAAATATTGCACATTGTCGATTTGTATAAAAGTTTACAAGTATGAAGATTGAAACATGTCTTCAGTTCAACCACACAGCAATTAAGGCATACGATAGTTAGGTTCAACCAAATGAATGCATGGCAAACAGTATGCCAAACAAATACATGCAGGTGACTAGGTACTGTATGTAACTCAGATTTAACACCTTCCGAAATCAGGGTTGGAGATTCATCGGTATAGTTAGATCCGAGTATCATATTAGAACTTATTTCATAACGAAACTCCGTGTTTCGTATTTAAAATATAATGATACATCCATTACCAGCTTTATCAAAACGACTTCTACATATGATTGTGAGTAGGTTTACGCAGCCTTCACTTACCCCTAAACGAAGGCCTCTGGACTCAACCCATAGCCAGGCGGTTGGCACCTCTAACGCCTAATCATCCTGTAGGTCGAGGTAAGGTCATATCGCATGTGTGCACCGTGCGAAATCAATAACACTCAATAATCAACCTACGTATGGCCTCTCGCTACTTCCGTGTAATGTGACTGCTCGGAATTAATTATGTAGTGCATGATTTATGTATGATCCAGGTTAACTTTTCTGGTCGAAAAATTTAGTCTTATTTATTCAGTGATCATTCCAAGCCACAAACAATCAATCTAGTGAATCTACCATGCAACAGACATTATATTATTGCAATTCAAGGTAAATTCACCATCAACAACAATTATCATGCACAAGCATAACCCAACCCCATACACATTCATTTATAATTCATAATTTATGTTCACTAACTACAAGTACATACAAGTATGGAATCATCAGGAAACACTCACTCGTCCATGGCTAGCTTAGGGGTTGTAATAGTCTAGTGGCAACTCAGGGTTGATATCGAAATCACCTGAGAATAATGAAAATTTTATAAGGTAGGGAATTTAAAGCTAACTAGTACTAAAATTTGTAAGGTCTATTTCACTTAGTTATGTGAAATTGCTGATTCGAGCTTTTTATCGAATCGCGTGTAACTTTTTCGTTTTAGCTCTGATCGTTATAAACTTATGATCCATTTTGATCGTTTTCGAGTGTATTTTCTCGTAACGAGGTCCGTTTTGAACGCTATGACTCATAATTTAAATTTTGATATAAAAATATTACAAAAATTATTATTTAAGTTTAAAAATTATAAAATATTAATTTTCATTTTTTCTTAACATATTTATGATTTAATAATTATTTAAATCATATATTTGATATTTTTATTATTTTGAGTATATTTTCCTCTTTTTGAGATTTTTACTTTATTATGATTATTATTATTATTATTGCCTTTATTATTTTTATTATTTCTCATTTTCCCATTATTTACATCTTTTACGTTTAATATATATATATATACTTATAATATATGTTATAATTTTATTTTTACAAAAATCCTTAATCACGGTATTATAAATATATATATATGCATATACACCTTACATATTTACGAATTTAGTAAATATATTATATATGCTAATACATATTCGGTATACTACTTATATATGTATATACTGTACATTATATGTATTATATATGTATATGTATTTATACATAATAATATACCCATATAACTTTCGAAGACCTAAATATATATATATATATATAATTTACAAATACCCATTCTTATATTATATATATTTGGTATATATATTTACATAATATTTATTATAAGTTATGTATACTATATATTATACATATATTATGCCGTATACTCCAAAGCATATACTCTATATTATATATATATATGTCTTATATACATATTTATAAAAATACCCCACTACATATATACTATACGACTATACATATATATATATAAATAATTATACATGTATACACATATATTTATATAGTTACAGTACATACATATATATTTATACTATAGTTATGTAATGAAAATACTTATTAATAATTATATGTATTCTAAAAAAAAAATACATAATACATACTCTTCCATATACCTATGTACATACATGTATACATACCTAGCCTTATATATATATAAAATTAAATCTAAATATTTATGCACATAGACATGTATTAGTAATGTTATATGTAGAAAAATAAATACTATATTTATACATGTATATACTACATATTATACATCTATACTACTAAAATAATTACTTACCTATTTATTTAATTCCTCTTCTTCTTTCCTTCTTCTTGTTCTTCCTTCTTTCTCTCTTTTTTTCAAACATGGTTTTGCTTCCAGCTTTTCTAGTTTGTGTAGAATTTTTTTTTTCTTTTTCTAGATTTTTCCTTTTATTCACATTAAATTAGCTTAGAATTTAAGCCAAGATCTTATCTCATATTTTGCATTAATGAGGATAAAACAAAAATAATCATTTATAATATCTATTTTTTTTATTTTACGATCAACACATGGCACTTTTATTCCTCACGTATCTTCTAAATTTTTTCTAATCTTTCCAGAACATGAAATTGGGTTAAGGAAGAAAAGAGAGAAAAGAGATAAATTGAAAATAAAAGAGAGGGAAAATGAAAATTAATAATAACTATATGTAATTTTTCGAATCATATAAATTATAACAAATCTCATCATAAATTAATTTTTAAATTTTCGTAAAATTTTATTAATTTAATTGGTACCCAGTACAATTAAAATTTTTACGAGTTATTATAGCAATTTTGTTATAATTTCACACTAATAGATGATTCAGTCGAGAATTTGTAATCAACTATAATTTTATCACTATTGAGTAATATTTAACTATTTTATAGGTTTACATTTATAATTTTAGGATTTTGAATAAATTCGAGTTCAATTTTGGATTAATAGTGCTTGAAGCAGTTTTAGGGTTTTAGTATGTGATTTAGGTTTCGATCAATTCTTAAAGTTTTGTTATCGATGTTATATTTGATCTATTAAATTCAATGATCTATTAAATTTCATGATCTTTTATTGTTACTAGCCTTATCGACTTGTTATACAGTTTAGGACATTCGGACTTGAGTTAAGATTCAACTACTAATTTTCTTAGGGTTTACATTAGCTCTAATAACAGAGGTTTCAAGAAAAAATATATAATTTAGTTTATACCATTAGTAATTTGAAAATATTTGAAATATTTGGTTTTCTTTAGCTTATTGTTCTTTTTCAAAAGAAACAATGGAAAAAGTTTAGTTTTGACTTTGTTTGTCTTTCTTCCATATATTTTTAATTATATATTATTAAGAATTATTTATGAAAAAAGAACTTAGTCTCTTCATTTCTGTATTTCTATCATGTATTTTAAGTTTTGAATAATTATTGTAAGTATCTTCATAGTTTTTTAAGGTAATTTATATAAGTTGTAAAAACTTACATTTCTATATTTCGATTTTTTGTTTTGAATCTACTAACCTGCTAGTGATTTTATATGAAATCATAAGTTTGATCGTTATTTCGAGTACTAGTAAAATATCTTAAAAATCAAGACTAATCAATATTGTCAAAGGCCTAAAAATACCCCTTCTTACTATCGACTCAACCTTATGTTATCATAACTTTATAATTGACTTGAGTAAGCTTTAATTTTAAACTACAAAACCCTAAAAATCATACTTTCCAAACTTTTCCAACAACCCTTAATATACCATAAAGGTTTCATTTTATATGAATTTGACAAATATTTTAGTATACTATTTACTATAGTAAATATTAAGCTAATATATAAGTTCTTATTAGGAAAATACACAATAAATAGTATATGAGCCCAATTAATTTCACAAAAAATCCTATAGACTCACAAAAGTATGTAGTTTAATTATTTATCATGAATTACACTAAACTAGCTATTATTTATTCTTATGAAAATAGTGGGTTTAGTTCGAAATTATGAAAAATTAGGGAAAATAAATAAATTTATGTATGATATAAAAATTAAGTGTTCCAAATACTTGTAGAAACTTCAAGAAGTCAAAACATATAGGGCTTATTCATTAATTTCATCAAAAACCACTTATTTTAACAAATCGACCAAACTGCCAGCTTTATTTAAAGTAAATATAATAAATATTAAACATAGAAATTTAAAAAAAATTCTTGTTATGGCAATTTAATACATTATATAAGTGTGTTATTCATCAAAATAAAGCATGTTCTTAAGAAAGCACCCTAAATCAATGTTATTTTAAGAAAATAAAATTACCATGTAGAAGTACATGTAAAATAACTCAAGGAAACCAAATTTCATAACTTTTGGAGTTAATTTGATATTTTAGTAAATTAATGAAAATTAAGAACTAAAATTTGACTCACCAATGTACGGTACTTTGGCCAATACCCTATGTTAGCCTACTTTTACTCTATACCACAAGTTTAAGTCCTAAGTGGTTCCTTATCAGGTTGCTTGTAAGCTTAGGAACCTCAATTCACCATATTGTCCAATTTATATTCTTTTATTTTTTTTGAATTTTATTTTCTAATTTTCTGAAATTATGTTCTTGCATTTTAGATTTCTAAAATATTAAAAATGAGGTTTGGGATCCTATTTATAGGTTTTAGAATTTTTACATGTCAAAAAGTGAATTGACACATGTCACTTCCTCATTTTCCTACATCTAACTAGGCGCCATGTATCCCTAGTTAATCTTGTGATGACTCATGTTTTCAAGCCATCCTCTTGCTGCCACATCATTTGGTGATTCATCCATTTATTTTTTACTTAATTTCAATTATTTTATATTAATTTTACCTTATTTTGATAATCTATTATTATTATATGTACATATTTAATACATATAATGCATATTACATGTAAATTATCTATAATTCACTTCATTTGTTATTTTTATAAGTTAAATAACTTATCTCTAATATCTTGCTATATCTAAAAGCTTAAATTTCACGTTTTAGATATTTATCGGCTTTAATGATAAATTGACATTTTTATCAAATTAATCATTTTATATAGCTTATTTTAAGAAATTAACTTTACTAAGATACTTCATCTAACTTTTTTAGCTTTACTGTGAAGTTTGAACTAAAACGGATAATATTTTGCAATGCCTAAAACTTAAGAGCTTGAATCTTATGTTATCATATTGGCTCAAGACCTTGGGGTATTATAGGTTTGTCGTGATTATTGGTTGTAATGAGTGTATGTTATTGAATATTGTTTGTTGAAGTATTGGTGAGGTGGTTGTTGAATTGTGAGTAGTAGTGTTGTAAAGGTTACTTAATTGTTGTAGTGGCATAGTGGTTGCTGGAGTTGGAAAAACAACTGACTTAAGTGTGAATGTAATTGTTAGAGAAAATGAGAGTGATGCTTAAGGAAGAGCTTCTACTACTAAGTAGAGCAAACAATTAGGTCTACTGATGAAAGGTTAGGTCACATTATAGGTATGATGGAAAACATTATGGTGCTGATGCACATAATAGCTGTTCGTATAGATGAGGCTTGTTAAGTTGTTGACTAAGCTAATTATGTTACCTTCACTAAAATTCAAGCTAACTAAGGGATACACTGAACTCATAATGCTTGGTATAGAAGAGAGGTCTATCCAACTCGTCATGCATGAATTAGAGGGGTTGAGTGAAGAGTTACTAGTAGGTTAGAATTGATAGAAGAAGACGAAAGTGATGCGGAAGAATTCTACGAGGCTAAGGAGAGAATAGAATAAGCACCATACTGATATGAGAACCAACCTAATCTAACATTTCATCTTACTTGGTATCCTCAAAGAAAAGCTAATCATCAAGCTCGTTGAAGAATTAAATTAGATGATGTAGGTGAAGTTGATGAAGATCTTAATGAGTATTATTATTTTGAGCTTCTTGAGAAGTGGTAATGTTGATGAGTATTTAGACTAAGAAGAACAAGTTGAGAAGCTATTTAAATGTTACTATTGCATCGAAGGTGACAAGATTAGGCTTATTGCCTTAGAATTCACTAGTTATGCATACACGTAGTGGAAGAAGTTGCTGGCAATTAGAGAAAGAGAAGGGCATCAAGTGTAAGGTCATGGAAAGAAATGAAGAAGATCATTTCAAGCACATTCATGCATGAATTGTACTATCAGGACACTTTTGCAAAGTTGTTGGAACTAAATTAAGATAAGCGATTTATTGATGAATATATACAAGAGTTGTAGATGCTAATGATTAGGTGTTAAGCAAAGGAACCTAAAGCATTGTTTGAAGATTTGTTACTAGTTTGAAATATGAGTTAAGGGATGTTATTTAAGTACAATCCTTTTGTAACCTTGAAGAAGTTATCAAGGTTACCTAACATATTATAAGGCAAAGGAGGAACTGACATCACAAAACTATTATTTCTTAACTGATTTCGGCAATTTGACTTGCACAAGGACATAGCAAGAAGCTTGTTGGCTCCTTTTCAATAAGAATAGAAGGTTAGTTACTGAACTTTGAAGGAATAGGGAGAGAGTAAGGATGGAAAGAGAAAGAATTTGAAAAGGGGCAAACATTAGGGGGGAAGATAAGATAAGCAAGATAAAGTACTTCAAATGCAAAGTTTTTAGGCGTATGGTTACCTAATGCCTAAATAGATGATGAATTATGATTATTAAAGGAGAAGTCCTGACATTTGAAGTATACAATGTATATGAAGAAGTTGGTGAAGCTGTAGAAGAAACTAAGGATGAAGTGAAGGTAGAAGTTCGATCTCATGAGGAACCATATATGGGAGTAACATCTAATTAATTAGCAGTAGTATTCCTAAATTATGCCAATTACCTAACTTTTACAATAAAAGATATAAGTGAATAATCAAAGATGGGAAGATAAATATTACAATAACAAAATAATTAAGATAACAAAAATATAAACTTAGATAGAAAATAAACAAAAATAAGAGTAGAAATAAGAACAAAAGGAGAAAACATGTTCCTTATAAAATCTTTATCATTATTTACTACATGGTTCTAAGTGACTTATTTAATCTCAATTGTAATATTAGATAGTGATGATTCTTATTACGAACTAACTAGACTCATACCTCTTAGCTAATTCCTAATTCTAAGAACACTCTACTTGAATTGCTTCTAAATAGAGTATCGCGGAATTGCATAAAGCCCTTGAATCCCACTATTAGTTTACCTTAATGTGGAAAAATTGAACTACTAAACATTTTAGTTAGCTAATTTTGTCTAATCGTATTAGTTAGTCATCTTACATGCTCTCATGAACTCTATAATAGACTATAGCAACAATTCAATTACCAGTATATTGAATTAAAGATGAAAATTAATGAAAATAAACATAATACAGTTAGATCATAATATGTAAATTTCATGATTGAATTTCAATATCAATAATAAAAGTTCACACTAAAATATAAGGTTTAGTAACAATTTATTAAGAAAATTAAAATCAAAAGAAAAGAAAAGAGTAGAGGAACCCTTGTAATTCTTTACTTTACTGACTCTTGCAAAAAGGGGGCTCTCTTGCAAACCTCGGCCTAAACATCTATTTGTAAGAGTTGGACCTAGATTTAAAAAGAAAACCTAACAAAAATAGAAGGTTCATAAATCATAGCATGTCCATGCCTAAAGTATATGGCCATTGTTATTGGTGGGTTTCAGTTAGAACTTTTGTCTTGCAAAGAAAGAAAATGCTTTTGGTATTAGGGTTAGTCCAATACAACCACTCTGATGCCTAAGTTAGTAAATGAGTATAAGAAAAGATTGAGTAAGTAGTGGAAAGTTATTAGATATCTATTACAGCATTTCTTTCTTGTATTTATAGGTGAATGTTATGTTTGAAACAATAGGTATTGAAATGATTATCATGATACATGGAGGTCTTTTGGTTAAACACATTCTTGAAATGTAGGGATAGTAGGTAGTTATGTAATATAATCATTTTAAGTGATAACTATTTGCACCACTCCTTTAGAATTCCAATTAGATACAAATCTGTGTTACTCGACTTTAAGTTAATCGGGATAACTGCTGTTGGGTAGATGAGTGGATGAAACTCGACTATCAATATTTGCCCCCTTCTCCCCCCCCTCCCCAACTCTTATGTTTTAGGATTCAACTTAAGGAGTAAATATTTAATGCTCTAGACGCTAAGTAGGGAACTGTTCCTTAAATGCCAAGTAAGGTAGGAAGACAGATTACATCCTACTTGAAAGGTTGCAATTTTCAATTTTCCTTGCTATTAAAAGATTACCATAGAAAGTACAATAGCTGTTACCTTGGTCATCATTACATCGCAGGCCTAATAACTATCAGAGACTTGATAACCGTTGGATTTCTACCTCGAAACATGCATCAACAATCCATGCCATTATCTAAGTAGTGCATCATTTCCTTCAAAGAGTCATTGTAGTTATGAGGCTAGATCATCCATATTTAAGGAACCTTTCAAAACTAAAAATAAATTTCTTTAGTTACATCCATAAGTTTTCATTATTTGCTTGATAACTTGTCTTACCTTGAAATTCTTCAATTTTCATGAAATTCACTATAGTCAATTAGGTATGGTTCGCAACGTAATTCGTCGACTTATCCTTTCAGATTCTAAAGCAACTAAGTCTAAGGTTACTTCTCTCCCCTAGAAGAGGAGCGATATGGCATGTTCCTCAAGTAGCTCGGCCGACAGTATTGTAGAGCAATAGGATAAACTTACTCAGATCAATTCGCTTGTAGTAGATAATTATCCAAAAGATAAGGAAGGAAGATCCATGACTAGGTATTTGTACAATAATATAGTTTACTTTTGTGATTCACCAAACGGAGCAGCCAGTGCTATTGATGGGGACCTTGTTTCAAAATATAACAAGTATTGGCAAGACCTTCCTAAAGCATGGAATCATAAGAGGCCAAGAGAAGAGGAAAGAGTATGTTTTGCAAGGGAGTATGAGTTCCACATCTATTTGAAATATCTCAACTTTGGGCTATCCTTCCCTTTCTTGACATTTGTCAAACAATTCTTCACTTACTTCCGAGTTGCACCAAGTATATTCTCACCAAATATATATTGGCTTCTAGTGGGATTCAAGATAATTTGCTAAGAAGTTGAAGTCAGGGCTATGCTCTAACTATTTTGGTGCTTCTTTACGATTAGGAGGCAACTCGACAGCTAGTACTTTACAATTGCTAGGCATAGGTGGAAGTTCATGGATGGGTTAGAGTCCAAGATCCATAATTGACACGACAAATTTATGTCTATCGTTTCAGATGAGGAGTTAGATTTCTAGACCCAATGGATTAAACCAATCCATACTATCGACATTGAGTTAATGCCGCTGTGGTGAAGAAGATCCAAGAAAGAAGGAAAAACAAAATGTTCTTCTAGAATGTCGAGAGAATAATAAGATGTTATAAGAGCGGAGAGCTAATTTTTTTCGAGAAGGAAAGTACACTAATGAGTAATTGCTGTACTGAGTATAGCCTTAGGAGGAAAGTTGTTCTTATGACTTGGGAAAGGAATTGTTGCCTTTGAGCCTTGCTCGGCATGGAGAGTGTAAGTTCTTTGTTATTCCTTACATTAGTATTAATATGTCTACTTTATATTGCAGATATGGGTGTTGGTGAGGTAAACCCCACTAAGCTATTGGCCTAAGTGAAGGCTGATAAACATGCATCCTTTATGGTTATAGCGACCAACTACCTCTAAAAAGGCTATGAAAGAGGGCATAACGAAATAAGTGGTGACCCAAAATACTCTCATCTTGTCAAGAAATGATAAGGGACTGAGAAGCTTAGGTCGACCGAGGCTGTACGAGTAGGAACCATTAAAAAAATATTACCCCTACCATAGAGCCGAGAAATGGTGGTTATGAAACCTAACCATACAATGAGGCTAAAACTACCACGATCGCTAAAGGGTCATCATTCATGATGGAGGCTATAACGGGTACCAATAAGAGAAGTGGAAAGGAACTTATTACCCAACCCCCATCTAAGAGGTTTAAGGAATTAGACGAAAGGACAAAGGCGGGCATGTGCAACAAAGCTCTCGGCATTAGCAGTACCGATTCATCCCAACACAGAGGTTAGTGAGTACATCGTCCTACGTTAGAGTCATAACATCTTACATACTGACTTGGCCCTAGGCAGTAGGACAAAGTGTTTGGCCTTGATGGAAGGTGTTATTCTTGACAAGGATAGAGAGATTGCGAAGAAAAACGTCGATAGGGTCGGTGGTTGTAATAAGGCTCATATTGTAGCCAAGCTATATGATGTAAGTATCTATTGAATCCTTTCAATTGTTAGGCATGTTTGGTTGCTAATACTCTTGTTTGTTTTCAAAGCAACAACTACATTCTAATAGACTTAGATGAAGTCGATAAAGAAATGAAGAAGGTGATGACAATAATAATCTTTCATATATTCTACCAAGTAATCTAGAAAATTCATTAGTCTATATTAAGTTGTTGTAGAAAATTGAAGACGCGTACAACTCTTCAAAAGTACAAACTACGGCTATTGAAAATGCAAGAGTAAAGGCTAAGATGGAGGCTAGAAAGTATCAAGATGAACTAACTGGAAAGAAACCGGCACACTCTTTAGTTACTGATGAAGTCTCAAGCCTCAAAGCTGTATTGGTGATTTAAACAAGGCTATGAGGAAAGGACCCTCTGTTGAAGAGGCAATTAAAATCATCACTCCTAGTCAGTAATACGAGAGACTATTGTGGAAGAAGTTATTGGAGGGGGTCTAGGCGATAAGAGAAGAGATCCTCAAACTTCACCCTAACTATGATCTCTCATGTTTGGATTTTGCTAATGTTGATGTCAAAGTCAGCAGCTGCGATGAGGAAGATGGCGAGGATTCAAGTGCTGAGAATAATGTATGGGATGAAGATGAGACTCATGTCGGGCATCTTGGAGATGATGAGGATCGCCTATCCAAAGAAATCCCCTATGAGCTTAAAGAAAAATCCACTTGTTCCTAGAGCCCAACTATCGAAAAGGAAATATGCTCTAAGAAGGCCTTAACTTTTGACCAACAAAATGCTTTTGCTCAATTTGAAAAAAAGTCATAGGATTCTCTTGTTGTTTTATCCTTTGTATAGACTATACTGGGCCGAATGGCCTAGTATTGTAATTGTAATTGTAATTGTATTTATGATGAACAAGTTATTTCTTCACATAACTCAATATTTCTAGCACATTTTATTTCATGCACTTTGTCATTTCTAGGCATGATTAATTTCACACACCATATTTTCATTGGCATGCATTATTTTATACGCTCTTATTTCTTGGTATGTTTTGTTTCACATGTTTACATTTCTTGGCATATCTTATTTTACTTGCTGTTGGCATATCTTATTTTACTCGCTATTTCCTTGCATGTTATGTTTCACACACTTAATTTCTTTGGCATGTTTTATTTCATACGCCTAATTTCCTTGGCATATTTTATTTCATACACCTAATTTCTTTGGTGTGTTTTATTTGACATGCCTAATTTGAGCATCTAATAGACATTGTCCATTAGTCATTTGAGACGTAGACCAACCATTTTACTTAGGAGTTTGTTAGTCGGATTTAGGATTGATTTATGATGTTTGTTAACCACGATAAGCTTGAACTAATACAAGTTTGTTTACCATACAGTTTGAACTTATTAACTTGTCAATCATAAAAAGATTGAGAAACAAATTGAAACTTCAAATATAATTGTCTTGCAAAATAAGTGGGCTATTGCCATATAAAACAAACAGAAATGCATAACATCGAGGGAATTCATTGAAATAAAGTTTAATGTTCTTGGCATTCCATGTACAAGGGATAATAGTACCATCCAACCTTTTTAGTCAACAGCCTGCCTCACTAATGACTTTTTGGACCCTGGCAAGATCTTCCCAATTTACACTAAGCTTCCCTTGTTTTTCTCATATGCTAGTTGCCTCCAGCTTTTGGCAAACCAAATCCCTAAGTTAAAAAACCTTATGCTTCTACTTTTGATTATAATGCCTAGCTGCCTTATGTTGATATGTCGCAACCCTTACTCTTGTAACATCTCTAATTTCTTCAATCGTGTCCAAATTGGTCGTAAAACCAACATGATTAACCATTACGTCAAAATTCTGTATTTGTAGATTTGGCAAATCTAACTGAATCGGTAAAATTGCTTTCGTATTGTATGCTAACTTGAAGGGGGTTTCCCTTGTTGCGGGTATTCTAATATCCCTATAAGACATCTAGCAATTCATAAGCCCATTTT
This sequence comes from Lumnitzera racemosa, assembly GCA_024138005.1. Lineage (NCBI taxonomy): Eukaryota > Viridiplantae > Streptophyta > Magnoliopsida > Myrtales > Combretaceae > Lumnitzera > Lumnitzera racemosa. The sequence continues at coordinate 66,748,417 of JAMXBC010000002.1, read as the reverse complement.
TCTTTAACTTGAACAACCTTCTTTCTTATGTTGTATAAGATAATCTTGCTGATAGCTTCAACTTACCCGTTAATGTAAGGGTGAGCTACAGATGTGTAGTTCAGGCAAATGCTATATTTCTCACAAAATGCTTAGAATCTGTTGTTGTCAAATTATGGTCCATTGTTCGTGATAATCATAAATGGGACTTCAAACCTTGATATTATGGACTTGTAAATAAGTACCTCAACTTTCTGCTCAATGATTCTTGCTAGTGCCTCAACTTTTGCCCATTTTGTGAAATAGTCCATAACAACAACAACAAATTGTTACTAAGCCATAGACTTTAGAAATGGTTTGAGTATGTCCGATCCTTACTAAGTAAAGGGCTAAGGACTAGTTAGGCTGCATAATTTAGTTGAAGGTACATTACTCGATGCTTCTTGCTTTTAGCACTATGGACAATGTTGAATAGCAGTTCTTGCATCTTCTTTGATGGTCAGCCAATAATAGCCTAGTCATAGCGTACGGATCTATAAAGTCTATGCTTTCACATGGTTGTTGCATACATCACCGCGTAGTTTAGATAACACTGTTGGGCATCTCTTAAAGGAAGGCATCGAAGATAATGTTGAGATATGCCATGTTTGTATAGCTGATCATCTATTAACTTGTGACTTGCAACTTGATAAACTAATCTTTGTGCTTCTTTCTTATCACTAAGGAGGACACCATCTTTTAGGTAATCTAAGAAGGGATCCATCCAGGACTTCTCTCTCAAGAAAGGAGCTACTTCATAACTCTACGAGTTAAGTTAGGTTAGGAAATGCTATATTGGCATATTGGCTAGCTTGGACAACTTATCAGTAGTAATATTCTTACTTCTCATAACCTTATGGATTGAAAAACACTAAAATTATTCTGTGAGTATTCATACCACCAATACGTACTTTCTCATTTCTTCTTCCCTAGCCGCATAAGTTCCTATGGCTTAATTTACCACCAACTGTGAATCGGAGAAAACTTAGAGTTTCTTGGCTCCAATTTCCTTTGCCATTTTAAGTCTGGCTATCAAAGCTTCATATTTCGCTTCATTATTACTAGTTAGGAATCCGAATATTAAGGAATAATTAACCTTGACATTGTGGGGTCCTTGTAGAGCAAGGCTTGTACTACTCCCTTATCTAGTGGAAGAACAATCTATATAAAGGTACCATATAGGTTTCTTGGAAATCTCCACACTAACTTCCATACCAGTGAACTTGGCCAAAAAATCCATCAATACTTGAGTTTTTAATATCGTTTTGGGTTTGTACTATACACCAGAAGCACTTAGCTTTAAGGCATAATTCATCATCTTCTCAGAAGAGTCTGGCTATGATTTAGTGAGCCTCAAAATACGACTTCAATTTCCTCACTGAGAGAACCACTATTAATACAAACTTTTCAATTTTTGTGTAGTGATTCTCCAGTCCTTGCGAGACATGAATCACATAATAAACGGGTTGATGCTCCTTTCCATCGATTCAAACCAATATAGAAGAAAGAGCTCTACAGTTGATTGATAAGTATAAATATAAATTCTCTCCTAGGATAGGTGTCAAGAGTGTTGGAGACAATGTGAGGAATTCTTCAAGTTCATTGAATGCCCTCTTACAATTATTTTTTCATTTAAAATCCTTTTGATTCTTTAGAATTTTAAAGAATTCTATGCACTTATTTACGCTTCTCGACATAAATCGATTAAGGGTGGCAATTCGCTTAGTGAGTTCCTGTACCTCCTTAATAGTATGAGATGATTTCATGTTTATTATCTTATCAATTTTTCTCAAGTTGGCCTCAATACAACGCTGAATGACCATGTATCCTAAAAACTTTCCCAAAGTAGCGCCAAAAACGTACTTTTGCAAATTGAGCTTCATGTTATATCTCCTCAGAGTGGCAAAAGTTTCCTCAAGATCAGCACACAATCATGTTGTTGACATATACTTCGATATTTCGATGGATTTAAGGCTTAAACATCATGGTGACAAGCCTTTAGTAGGTTGTGTTGGCATTCTTCAGCCTAAAGTGTATCACCGTATAATAATATGTTTTGAAATTCATGACAAATGATGTGTAAACTTCATCTTCCTTGTTCATCTTGATTTGGTTGTAGCCTGAAAAAGCATCCATAAAAGAAAGCAATGCATGTCCAACAATCAAATTGACCATCTGATCAATTTTTGGCAATAGAAAGCAATCCTTGGGACATGCCTTACTAAGATCTATAAAGTCTATGCACATGCATCATTTGCCATTAAACTTCTTGACTAACACACAATTAGCTAGCCAAGTCGGATAAGCTTCTTCTCGAATGAATTCCACTTTCAAGAGTTTCTAAACTTCTTCTTCTATGGCCGCTTGCTTCTCTAAGGCAAAATGCCTTTTCTTTTGTTAGATCACTTTTGCACTTAGATCAATCTAGAGCTTGTATACCATAACATCTGTAGAGATACCCAGCATATCTAAAGGGGACCATGCAAACACATCTGCATTATTTTGCAGGAAGTTGATTAAACTTTAGCAAATGCATGCTAATAAGGGTTTCCCTATCTTAGTTATTTTTCTAGGGTTATTTCCAAAGAGACTTCCTCTATTTCATTCTTGGCATTGTCTATGCCAACTGAATTTCCTTCTAAATAAGTTTCTACTTAAAAAATCTCTTCATACCTCAAGGCCCTCATTTATAAAGACCTTGCCAACTGTTGGTCCCCATTTCATACACTAACTCCTATGGGAGTAGGGAATTTGGCTTTGAGATGAACAGTAGAAGGGACAATGCTGAACAAGTATTGACATGGCTGTCCCATGATCATGTTGTATGGGGACCAACATTTGACAACAACAAGTTTACTTTATCTTCTATGATAAGCTAGTCATCTCCAATTTGGATTGGTAAAGAGATTACTCTGGTTAGCTGAACTGGTTGATTGTTAAAGACATATAAATCATAATTGTAAGATCTCAGCATTGCTTTGATCTTTGGTCTCGTTTGGTTAAAAGCATGCTAAAAAATGATGCTTGCTGAACTTCCAATGTCAACAAGAATTTTCTTGACCTCAAAGTTGGCAATTCTTACACTAACCACATATGTGTCATCATATGGCCTTTGAACACCTTCAAAATCTTCCTTTGTAAAAGAGATCGTATTGTCGATCTTGACCTTCTTGCCTTGGATATTACAAACATAATTTTTGGCACTAGTTAGACATAAAGAGCTTGATCAGCTTATGACAAGTCCATTAACAATACTGTTGATTATCCTATTAGGTGCTCTACTAGTACTCTCATCCCTTGCATCTCTCTTAGAAATAGCTAGTTAAGTATCATTCTCTTGGTCTTTGCATCTTCTTTAAGATGGTCACTCGATGTTCTCGGCATCATGTGTGAGGAACTTTTGCAAGTGCCCATGTTGAATTGCATCCTTGATCATATTCTTAAGTTGGATGCATTCATTTGTGTTATGACCTTTATTATGATGGAAATTGTAGTACTTATTAGAATTTTGCCTTGAGGGACTTCCTCTCATCTTCTCGGGCCATTGCAATATGCCTCTTTATCTACATACCTCCATTAATATGTTTGAAATTGGATGATTAACTGGTGATGGGATGAATATGTTTAAATTTGTGGTCTCTTTCTCTCGGCGTTTGGACTTTGATTGTCATCTATCTTGAGTTGATCTTTTGTACTTCTCCTTTTGCCATTTTTCCTATCTCCTCTATTTTGATTAGCTTAGCGCTGAGCCTTTATGTTGTCCTCTTATCGAATGTAGGAGGTGGCTTTAGCTTTGAACTTGACAAAAGTTCTCAGCTTATTCTTAGCGAGAGACTTGAAAAAGTCTTCGTGGGCTTAACACCATTAATGACAATGTTGAACGCCACACTCATGTCCAACTCTAGGATTTAGACCATCTTAACCATAAACCTGGCCAAATAATCTCTATTTGATTCGTCTGATCTTTGCTTTGTTGTGTTAGGGATTGAAGAATCCTTAACAGTAAGCTTACTTACAAGGAAGTGCTAAAGAAACACTTTTGCTAGGTCTTCAAAACATGAAATAGTGTTTGGTTTCAGATGTTTAAACTATTTACTTTTCGCAATCCTCAATGTTAAGGGAAAAGCTTGGTAAGCCATGATATCACTCAAACCATACAACTAGGCTAAAGTGCGATAGTACTCTAAATGATCTTTAGGATCTTTCATTCCATTAGAGGTTTCAAATTGTGGCAACTTGAGGTGCCATAGTATAACCTCCTCTACAATCTTAGGAATGAAGGGGCTCTTCTTAATTTGAAACTACTTACTCATTGCAGCAGGGGTGCTAACATGCAAGGGTCTAACATGGTGCACCTGTTATGGTTGCTTAGCTTTGTTAATCTTCTTGAGAGTAAGAGCCAAAGGTCCCATTGTAACCTTAACTTGCTTTTTCAATAATCCAGGTGATTACATTGAATCATCACTATTCTTAGTATTGTGATCACTATACTTTTTATTTTGATTTGGGTAGACAATATTATGGAGGAAACTAAGCATCTCTTCATTTTTTTGTTTAGTTCCTAATTTTCTTTAGCCAAATCAATGTAAAGTTGCTCCAGTTTAACCAAACATTGCTCATCAGTATGCCTACTCCCTCCTTTAAGGTAATGGAAGGAAGCACCAACACCTGCACTCTTAATTAGCTTTGTTCTTGCCATGTGGGTGTGTTTGAGAAAAAACAGATAGTGCCAAATATTGTTGGTGGGTTTTAGGTTAGAACTTTTGTCCTGCAAAGAGAGAAAACACTTTTGGTACTAGGGACAGTTTGTTGCGACCACTTCAATGCCTAAGTGAGTAAATGAGTGTAGGAAAAAATTAAGTAAGTAGTGAAGAGTTATTAGATATCTCTTACAGCATTTCTTTCCTATATTTAGAAGTGAATGTCATGTATGAAACAACAGTTATCGGAATGATTATTAGGACACATAAAGGTATTTTGATTAGGCACATTCCTATAATGTAAGGAGAGTGGGCAGTTATGTAATATAACCATGCCAAGTGATAATTGTTCATGCTACTCCCTTAGAATTCAAATTAGATATGAATCTGTGTTGCTTGGCTTTAAGTAACTCGACATAACGGTTGTCGAGTGGATGAGTAGATGAAACTTGACTATCAATAGCCCTAGTGATGGGGTGGTCTCCTACTTAGTCTAAAATCTTCAAAATTCAATGGAAATTTATGACGAGGGATACATAGCCATAGATCATGACTGTGGTCTTCACTAAACTTCATTTTTTGCTTGAAATCCTTTCACTCTGAATCCTAAATCAATGTTTTTGTTCTAATATACTCCAAAGCTGGCTAAAAGTCTTCAAAAGTTCATTAAATGCTTCATGAAGTCCCTAAAAATGAAAATTAAATGGATTAAGCTCTAACTTACCATAAAATTAGCAAGATTACTATATAAAATTGTACAAAATTACTATAAAATATGTATGTTAATTTCACATTATTAATGATATAATGTGTGATTTGTTGTTGATGTATGCTTGCCATATTCTACTAAGCTTACCTTGGCTAATCGATAGAAGAATCATGTATGATAGGTATAGGAATACCTATAGCTTTTAGAAGGATGGTCGACCTATTACACTCTTTCTAGTAATGCTAAGCCAAGTCAATAGTATGCACTTTAGACTAAGTTAGAAGGTTAAGAAAGCCTTAGTAATGAGTTGATTTGAACTAAGAGTAGTTGTGAAGAGTGAAGAACTGACCTTCTTATTGATGCAAAGTTTTCTAGAAATTCAAAGACATGCCAACCAATTTGAGGAGGTTGAAGAGTTGCTTAGAGCATTTGTTAACCTATTTCTAGATGAGTTACTAAAAAGGATACCCCTTAAGCAAGGAATAGAGCATGCTCAAATCTACAATGAGGAGCCATGTTGCCAAACTAACCAGCTTATTGAATGAACCTAACATAGGGTACCGAGCTATAATGTTAAGTGAATGAACTCATTAAAAGAGGATATGTTTGAGAAAGCATATGTCTATGTGTTGTGCCTACATTGTTTGTCAGGACCCTAAAGGGGGCCTAGTAGGATTACCTAAAATTTCCATAACATGTGTGCACCTATGATATGAAAACCGTCTTGCAAGTCAGAGATTGCAAGACTCTAAATTATAAATCACTAAGGTTAATGATTTTCAAGTAATTAATTTATTGTAACATGATATAATATAGAATTATAAATACTTATGGATGTCCGATAGCCCACAGTTCCTCAGAACCGCAGAGAATCGGTATCCCCTACCAAATAATATAACAGGATATGCTAACATTATAAAACTGTAGGTAGAATTAAATTATATTGAATTCTAATATGTGAATATTTTCTACAAAGAGTGTTATGTATCACCTATAAAGATCTCAACTAATCCTAACACTAATGTACATATCTTCATCTCGCACTCAGCACTCGAGACTCATCCCAATCCTATCGTAGGCAAACCTGCAAAAGAAAGACTATTGGGGAATAAGCTACAAGAGCTTAGTGAGCTATCCCTCATACCATACTGGCAAACAAGTTATTAAACAAATTATTACAACCATATGAATGCATGCACATGCAGAATGCCAAACAATATATGCAGTTGACTGATATTGCATATAATATCGGATTTTAACGCCCTCCGAGATAAGGGTTGGAGATTCATCGGCACCAATCACGACTGGGCTCTAGCACCTGGGTTTTTACCCATAACTTTGAATTTCGTATTTCACAAAACTACATTTCCATTTCTAAAAATCCAGTAGTTCACAAAGTCCCAAGCCTAGCAGTGAGATGGCCCCCGCAGTCCACACTCACACCCTACAGCGGTGGTCTCTAGACACGACTCCCAGCCACCCACGGTTAGCGTCTTCGGCGCCAATAGAACCTGCGAGCTAAGGGTAGGGTCTTGTTGTACCTAAGCTCCTGCACGGTACTAATCAAATTATGTGGGAATCCATCCCTCCAAGGCCCTTCATTACCAACCGCGTGAAGTAACGGCCGGAACAAGTAATGCGATGCATGGATAATGCATGACCCTTTTAATTTAAGAAAAGCCAAATATAATTAGGTCAAATTATGAGGTGATCAATCAATATCAACAAACCATCCAAATCATATAAAAATCAATCATACCATCAAATCATCAATTATCGTATTTAACAATGTTTCTTACAATAATCAAGCAATATCAAGCACACGCATATCCCGAAACGCCATGCATCAAGTTATTGATATTCAATTTAAGTGCACTAACTACAAGTACAAACAAATATGGAGTCATCGGGAGTACTCACTTGACTATGACGACTCGCTCTAGTCGTAATAACCGATCGGGAGATCCTCGCCCTCGTCGGGATCACCTGATCATTACGAGATAATAAGGATAATAAGTAGTTGACTCAACTAATGGTTCTAGATATCTATTTACCTAATTCTACTTAGATTACTATCAACCCTTATTCGATTAAACCTAAATGCTAATCGTACGTAACTTTTTCATTCTATTTTCAATATTTACGAATTTATAGTCGTTTTTCATCGTTTTCAAACGCACGTTCACACGGTGATGTCCGTTTTGGATGTTATGACCCGTGTTTTACAATATGAACTAAATTTAGAGAAATTTTAACCATGAAAACTTAATTACCCTTATTACTTATATTTATATCTTATGTTTTGTTTATACTTAATGAGACTTAATGAGTTAGTTAACCCTTAAATCTTTATACTTAGAGGATTTTACTTTGCTATTACTAATTCATGTACTTAATTAAGTGTAATCCATTTTAGAAAGTGTATTAGGGTTTACTAATTTAGGTTCCTAATTATGATACACTTTTCTTCTTTTCTTAGTTTATAATCTATGCTTATGTCATCGCTTACATCATCATTTGCTTATGTCATTGCTTATGTAGTCTTTTGATGATGTCATGGCTTATGTAGTCTTTTGATGATGTCATGGCTTATGTAATGTTTAGATGATGTCATAGCTTGTGTAATCCATTTATTACATGTAAATATATATGTCATTAAGTACTTATGCATATACATATGTTATATACCTACCTATACTCATAATATACTAATATGTGTACTTATGTACTAATATATATACTAATACATATACCCATATACGCATACGGTGACATACGTATTTTTATACGTATTTTCGTATGCCTTATATAGCCCCTTAAGAAAGCTTCACAATTTCATTCTTTTTGTATTTTAAGAGTATATTTGACATGATATATGTATGTATAGTTAGTATATACCTTATTTTAGGTTATGTACATATTGTATACTTATGTACAAAGGTATTTATACTTGTATTCTTTTAGCATATCCTTTTATACATATACTTAAGGACATATGCACATGCATATCCTTCTTCTTCTTCATGATTCCTAGATTTCTACACTTAAAGAGGAGAACTTTGTGCTCTTTTCTTCAAGATCATACTTTTCACATGCCTAATTGTCTAATCTACCTAATTAACTAACTAATGAAGAATAGAAAGCAACATAAAGTAACTTAAGTACATACCTTTAGTTATGTTAAAATTATGGAAACAAAAGGAGAAGTTGTGAAAGTGAGAGAGGAAGAAGAAGTTCACGGCAAGAGGAAGTTGTTTTTGTTGTGTTTCTTTTGATTTGTTTTGTTTCTTTTCTTATTTGTTTTGCTTATGGAAGAAGGAGAATGGTGGGGTCTAGAAGGGGAGATGAATGGACGGCAATTTAAGAGGAGAAAGAAAAAGAAATGCTAAAGGAAAAGAAAAGAAAGGAAATCATGAGAAGAAGATATTTTCTTCAAATGAAAAGGACACTTTTGTTGACTTTTCAATTGTTGACTTTAGTCAACATTTTGACCTTGGTCAACATGTGTTGACTTGGTCAACTTTCAAAAAAATAAAGACCTTTTTGTGTACATAATGAACTAATTAGGAAAATTTTGGAGAAAGATTAAGGAAATGAAAGGAAATAAGAAATTTAGTGAATTGATTAATAAAAATAGATAATGAGATCTTCCATTAGGTATTTATATCCTATATACACCATTTGGTAAGCTACTAAGTATAATTAAATTGGAAACTATCATTTAGGGTATTAAGGTTTACTACATTTAACTTAAGCCTCAACTAAACCTTTAACTCTATGTAATACTAACCTAGTTATATACTTAAAACATGAATGTGATCTAGAATACAATATCTTAGTTTCTAAGGGGTCACTTAAGTATTCTAAATGTTTATGCATGATTAAGAGTTATCTTTAGTCGTTTACCGATGAAATGGAAAAATATGGAGGATATATTATCACTTAAGGTTTTAAGGTAAATTATGGTGAATTAGTGCTTTTGTATCCTTAAAGTTATAATTTTAGGGTTTTTATTACTTTAGGGTACAATCTCTAATGTTTTTCCACATTTAAGGTTTTATATATTCTTACGCGATTAAATCTTCAATTGTTGTCTTAGGGTTTTGATGTGGTTCGAGGTTTTAGGGTCTTCGTATGCGGTTAGGGGTTCAATTGATGATTTAAGGTTTTTAGTATCCACTTTAGGTTTTGGATTGAGATTTTAATCGGTTTTAAATCTCATTGGCTCTTTTGAGTTTAGGAAATCATCTACAGTTTGGACGTTTGTTTCTATACTTAGAAAGCTAAATTCGTGGGGTTTACATTGTTAGTCCTAAAAAGGATAGAAGTTAGAGAACGTATATGGACAGATGAACTGTTAATTGAATCACCATCAAATATAAGTACCTAATTCCTGCTCAATGACATGTTGGATGAATTACATGGTGCAAATGTATTTTCCATGATTGACCTGAAGTTGGGATATCATCAAATATGAATGTGGGAAGGCATTGAGTGGAAGATAGCCTTCAAGATATGACATAGGTTGCATGAATGGCTGATCATGCCATTTGGATTATCTAACACCCGAGTACATTTATGAAGTTGATGAACCATGTATTGAGAGATCAAATAGGGAAATTTGTTGTCGTATATTTTGATGACACCCTTGTATATAGTGTCAACTTATCCAGCCATGTAAGTTACCTCTAAGCTGTTTTTGAGGTGCTCTAAGTTGAATGATTACTCGAAAATTTGAAGAAGTGTTGTTTTTACCAAGATAAGGTGGTATTTTTAGGGTATGTATTCAATTGAGGACACTTTACAGTGGCCAAAGAGAGGATCCAATCTATTGTAGAGTGGCCTACTCTGACCACATATGTTTTTGTTAGAAATTTTCATGGCTTAGCTTCTTTCTATTGTAGGTTCATTTAGAAATTTAGTTCTGTTGTCGCACCCCTTACTGAGCTCACCAAGAAGAATGTTGACTTTAGATGGGGATAAAGGGAAGATAAAAGCTTTGTCAAGTTGAACAAAAGGATGACTTTAACCTTGTTACTATCTTTACTTAATTTTAACAAGGTATTCGAGTTAAAATGTGATGCCTTAAGCATAGGAATAAGAGCAATGCTCATGCAAGATTGCTAACCGATTGCCTATTTTAGTGAAAAGCTTAAGGGATAAACTTTGAATTATTTTTTTTATGAGAAAGAATTGTATGCCTTTATTAGAGCTTTACAGACTTAACAACATTATTTGTTATCAAAGGAGTTTGTTGTGTATTCAAACAATCAAACCTTGAGGTACTTAAAAAATCAACCTAAGCTATTGAAGTAACAAATTGAATGGATGGAATTTTTGGAAGGCTTTTCATTTATGATCAAGTACAAGTGAGTAAAGATGAATGTAGTTGTAGATACCCTCTCTAGATAGCATGTAATGCTTTCTAAGCTTTAGACAAGATTGTTGGGATTTATGAGCATCAAGGAGCAGTATTCTTAAGACCTACATTTTAGACCTATCCATATTGTGTATAATGAAAGAAAGAAGTTGGATGACTACTTTATGGAGGATGGCTACCTCTTTTGAGTTAGAAAACTATGTGTATTAGCCTACTCATTATGAGAGTTACTTGTTAAGGAAGTGCATGATGGAGGATTATTTGGACATTTTGGGTTATAAAGGATGTATGAGTTATTGAAGTCGAGGTTCTATTATCTAAGAATGATGAGAGACATGTACTCAACTCTTGAAATGTGTGCAACCTATAAAAAGTCTAAGAGCTAAGATGAATCAAGGAAGCTATGCCCCTACCTATGTCGACCAAACCATGGATGGACTTGAGCATGAATTTCATTCTTCATTTGCCAAGACTTGCATGTGGAAAGGATTCTATGATGATTGTGGTTGAAAGATTAAGCAAATGGCAGATTTCGTGCCCTGTAACAAAATTAATGATGCTTCATTTATTTCTATTATATTTTTACAAGAGATTATGAAGCTACACAGAGTACTAAGGAGTATAGTATTTGATCGAGATCTTATATTTTTAAGTTGTTTCTGGAAGACCCTACAGTGTTAAATGAAGACCAAGTTGCTTTTCAGCACTTCATGACATATGCATATTGATGGTCAAATACAGGTCATCAACTAAACATTGGGATCTCTTTTTCGAGCTACAATTGGAAGAAACTAAGCTAATTAGGACATTTTCCTACCAATAGTTGAATTCGCTTGCAATCAATTTATCTATAGTACAATTGGCAAAAACCCATTCTAGGTTGTCTATGGGTTCAATCTCGAGATCTTACTTGATTAGACATCAAAGCCTAAAGTCGAGCATGGAGAATAAGAAGCTAAAAATTGAGCTCAAACCTTGTAGAAGATCTACTGAAGAGTCACTGATCAGTTGACCTAAGCTGGCAAAAAGTTGGCTTAAGAGAGCAAAGGCTGAAGAGGAAGGAAGCTATTTTAACCAGGAGAACTTGTATGGCTACATCGTAGTAAGGAGAGATTTCCCAATAAAAGGAAGAACAAACTTTCACCCTGAGTTGAAAGACCTTTCTTGGTACTTTAGAAGATCAACGACAATACTTATGAGCTTGAACATTCGGAAGGGTATGATGTTTTCAATACCTTCAATATTGCCGATTTAAGTCCATATGCATTTAAGGAAAACCATCTTACAAATCACTCTGAGGATTTGATCCTAAATCATAAACAACTCGGGGGCAATGATAAGAATCTATCATTTAGATCCCTTACCCAATCAAGAGCAAGAGGCCTAATCAACGTAGACGACAAGATTATTAGGAGCTGACCAAGTATCATGAGTTTCAACCTCATTGGAGTTGACCTATTTGACTTGCTGAGTTTCTAAGCTTCCTAGTTTACCACCATAACAGAACTAGACAACCTAAGTTGACTGCAGCTCCTGGACTGGACTCTTTGACCTATTCTAAAGAATGCCCTCCAATTTTAGGCCTCATCTTTCAAAATTCCAATTCTAAGCATATAAGACAAGTTGATCATGCCAACTTTATCTAAAACCTGAAAAAATTGTTATTTAGAGGACTTCTAGCCTTTCTTCCTTCAATACATATCCTACCCATTGTGAATGCACTTCCTAACATGCACTTCTAGACATTTTTCCTTCTACTTATGTAGTTTTATTTGCATAGGAATTCAAATATTTTTAGTAAAATGCCAAGAAATGTAACCTTAGTATAAATATCCTCTTATAGCATTTGTTGTCATCATATTTTACCTACCAATTAATGAAAGTTTTTAAGTTCTTCCTCCATTGTTGAGAGTTTATCCTTGAAGCTCAAAGCAACCCTTAAGCAAGGTTGTATGTGAGAACCTTATAATTCGAACTAGTGATTCACATTTCATGAGTCGTAAGTTGTTAAGAGATTAAGTAGCACATCATGTCTATAAGTGGCTCATTGGTTTTCTTACTTTTATTTTCTTTTAATGTTCATCTTCATCCAAAATCCATACTCCTTTCTTTAGAAGCCATTTTCGGGCCCATTTACGCTATAGTAAGCCCTCTTCTAAGGCACATATTCATATTCATATCAAATTGGGTTCTAATGATGTAGAAAAAAAAAAGAAAAGAATAAAAGAAAGGAAAAGAGGCCTAATGGGCCATCGAGGGACTTTTTGGAGGGGTTTTATTTTTCATTAAATGTATACTTTGATGTGGTTGAACCTAAACTATCTTAGGTACCTAAGAGGGGAAGGCCATTATGTAAGTCTTTAATGATTTAGTATAAGCATTGCTTAGAGCCGAGTAAGCCAACGTCATATGCCATACTACGAACAAACATGGACGATTGTATGTAGGGGATGGGTCCAAGCTCACAAAAAGCTTGAAACGGATGGTAGAATGAGTAAAAAACAAGTAAAACCTACGAACAAATCTGAAGATATGATGCAATAAGGAACTTTGTAGACTCATAAACTATCTTGATATGACTTTTAAGTAGTTCAATAAGGTCACTTGATACCTGGTTTTTCTTAAATCTTAGGATAAGAGTTAAACAAGTAAATGAAAATAGCTCACTATTCAATGATTAAAAGATGGTTATGGCAACAAAACTTAAGGGTATTTATACTCAAAATTCTAGGGCAATGTACTAAATATGGAAAAAATAAAAAGGAGTATTGTCGTAAATAAGTATAGTAAAAGGAACATTAAAAGGGTATAAAAGAGAAATAAAAAAAATAGAAGTTTTGTACAGTAGATTCCATTTCGTAAGAGGCTTGGACATGTGGTTAGTAGATATTGACAAGCTTCTAGTAGAAATAGATACATGGATATGGTCAAGATAGTTGTTGCTGAGTTGACATGTAGGCTTTCTTAAGCTTAGAGTAAGTCAAATGTTATCTAGGTAGCTTATAATAGGATTGATTGAGCTGTTGGATAAGTGATTCAAACTATTTACTAAACATTCTTCATGTCGGTGCTTAGAGATCAGCAATAGGAATGGAAGAGCTCAACTCGATAGTGGCAATAGATCTTTAAGTAGAGGTAACTCAAATTCTTTAAGTATTGGTTGAGAGAGGAAAATGCACCTTATTAAGCTCTCGAGTCCTTAAGCTCGGGCTTTAGCTAGATGTCCATTAGCTTGATCCCTATCATTCCCTCTCAATTGATTTGGATTTGGTATCAAATTCGACTAGGCTTCTTGATATGCTTTATCTAAGTTGTATGGGTTGAGTTTAATAATGTTGAATATGTTAGATACTTTGAATGCTTTTGGTAGTTCCATTAAGTAGGAATTATTATTGATCTTTTGGACTTTCTTTAGTGGGCCTTTAGCTTAGGCTAACAACTTATTCTTCGTCTTACTTGGGAACCATTCTCAAGTGTAACCATACTAGATTGTTGAGCTGAAATTGCTTTGCCTTCCTTCCTTTCCCTTTTTCTTCCTTCTTCTTGGAAGCTTAGTTGATTTCTTAGGCAACCTTTTGATAGATCTATTAGAAGGACTAAGCTTTGGTTCTTAGTTCTTAATCGAATGATGGTATTAGGGTACGACTAAGGGGAACTTCGATATTGATGCCAATGACGGGCTTAAATGGTGAATTTCCAATGGTGTCATGTATTGTCCTGTTATAAGAAAATTCTACCACAGGCAAACATGTCTTAGTCAACCAAGTTCTTTCCCATTGTAGCTTGGTGCAGTGAACCTAAAGTGGGGTAAACAATCTTTGTCTAGCTATCAGTCTAGGGATGGCAAGAAGTGCTAAACAATAACTTGGTTCCCATTCGATGCCAGAGGGTTCTCTAGAAATGGCTGAAGAACTTTGGGTCTTAGTCTAATACTACATTTTTCGACACTTCATACACGTGGACGATCTCTTGCAAAAGGAGAAAAGCAATAGTCAAAGCATTGTTAGTTTTAGTATAGGGTACTGAGTGTACTTGTCAAGAGCTTATAGAGGGCTTAGTAGGATTGCCTAAAATTTTCATATCATGTATGCATCGATAATACAAAAAGCACTTTATAAGTCAGAGATTGCAAGACTCTAAATAATTAATCACTAGAGTTTTCGATTTTTAAATTTATTAAATCATTATAAAGTATAAATAACTATGGATATCCAATATTCTATAGTTTCTCAAAACCGTAGAGAATTTGTATCTCCTACCGAATGATAAGATCAAGGAGTAAAGATTTAAAATTTAAGCTCCCTAAATCATAAAATCTAAGTATAAGAACAATAATTACATGTAATGTTTCAAATTAGTCATACAAACTATCTTTAGATTCTAATTTTTAAGGTATCATAATACTTGCACTTAACACTCGGCTCTTAACTCATGCTTGATTATCTATTAACCTGTAAGAGAAAATTGGTAGGGAGTAAGCTATATGTACTTAGTGAGATATCTCTCGTATTATACTGGTAAGCAGGTTATCGAACAATTAATTAACAGCTATATGAATGCATGAACAAGTAATATGCTAAACAATATATGCAGTTGATCAATACTGTATACAACATTAGATTTAATGCTCTCCAAAGTAAGGGTTAGAAATACATTGGCACCAATCATAACTAGGTTCTAATACCTAAGTTTTTAACCATAAACTGAAATTTTTAATTCCACAAAATACATTTTCATTTCAAAGAAATCTAACAGTACACAAAATTCATGGTCTAGCAGTAAGGTGGCCCCTGCAATCCATGCTTATACCTTACAGTGAAGGTCTCTAAACTCGATCCTTAGCTAGATGGTCAGCATCTCCAGTGCCTAGTAAGCCTATGGGCTAAGGTAAGGTCATATTGTATGAGTGTACCATACTAAAATACTTTAATTTAATATATAGAAATAACCCTCGCATGGTTGCTCTTTACCTCTACGTGAGGTGATGGCCGGAATTAGTAATGCAATGCATGATCTTTTTAATTTAAAATTAGTTAAATATAATTAAGTCAAATTATTGGGTGATTAATCAATATTAGTAAACTATCCAAATCATGCAACAATCAATCATACAACTAAATCTTTAATTCATATTTAACAATATTTTCGACAACAATCAACCAACATCGGGCACATACATACCTCGAACCCCAAGCATCAATTTATTAACATATATGATTTAAGTGTACTAACTACAATCACAAAACAAGTATAGAGTTATTGGAAGTACTCACTTGACCAAAGCCAATATGGATCTTAGTAATCAATAGGCAGTTTACCTTCCTAATTAATATTTCCTGATAAATGAAAAGAAAAGAAAACTAATGAGTATCTACATATAGTGCTAAACGATTTAACCAGCTCATCCTCTACCATATAATTCTCATTTTCATTTCAATATTAAATCGCATGTAACTTTTCATTTTACCTTTTATCTTTACATTTTTATGGTAAATTCTTATTGAGTTCGAGTATGTTTCTTTTGTGATAAAGTTTAATTAAGATTTTTAGTACTATTTTACATTGCTTAACTTATTTATTGTGATGTTTAGATATATTATTATCTTATAAGTAATGATATCTAACTCAGTAAATATTATACAAGTTCAGATTTTTCTCACTTTTCATAAGTTTTATATTAATATATTATTATATTATAATTTAATTGTTATTTCCATATATAACAAGATAATTAGTAATATATTATGTTAAGTTAGATAAAGTAATTAAGTTAGTTAAAGTAATAGAGTTGGGTGGAAATATTGGAATTGTATATTTAAATAATTAAAACTTTAACTCAATTATGTTGTAGTATTACTCTAAGATTATATTGTACGTGTGTATATACTTATATTCCATTTATTTCCCGTAAGTGTATGATTTTATCTTATTATTATTATTTTTATTATCATTATCAATATTGTTCTATACTAACATATATTGTTATGTCTTATCTAAGCTTTATAATATATCTTTATTGATTTCCCTTTATAGGAAATGATATATGTACATTTGTAAATAATTGTGTTTAGTTATTTCTTTATGTGATTGGAGTTTTGTCCTAATTATTTATTTATACGTTCATATCACTTGAATAATGTAGCTCATTTACTTATATCTTTCGATTTTCCCTAAATCTTAAATCACATATAGCTTTTCCATTTTAACTTTTTTTTATAAATTTATAGTTGATTTTTTTTAATTATTTTCAATCATACATTCATATAGCGAGACTCGTTTTGGATGCTAAAACTCACATTTTCGATATGGGTTTAAATTGCTATAAATTTAGTTATTTTGACTTGAATATTTTTATTTATTAATTTTATGTTTTTCTTTATTAATTTATGATTTAATTAATTTCCAAATTTTATATTTTTTTTATAATTTCTTATTTTTAATCTCAATTTATGTAGATTTCATTATTTTCCTATTTTAAGTTTAATTTGTTATTTATTATAATTTTATTATTATTATAAATTTAATTAATTAATTTACTATTATTATTATTTAATTAATTTGAAATTTTCTATTTAATTATTTACTTGCAATAAATTGCTAATGTGGCATGATTTTATTGGTCTACGTAGCAATTTATTGAATTTTATATTTCTTAAATTTTATATCATTATTGCATGTATTTAGATAATATTATAATTAATTAATTATTATTTATATGAACTTTATACATCCCTATTGTTTCAATCATGTATATATATTCATATATGTATATATCTATTTCCTTTACATTATTTTAAATAAAATATTATAACTATATATGTATTTATATTGTACATATATACCTATATATCTTATATGTATATATGATGTTAGCCTATTAGTATATGTATTTGTACATATATTTATATTTATAGTATTATTATATGTATACTCATACCTGTATATATTCATGTACACGTATTTATACTTAATTTTATATGTACTTTATATGGGTATATTTATACATATTTTTATATTTTCTTAATGTATTCTTAAGGATTTTTTTTTCCAATATATTAAATTTACACATAGATATGTACTTTCAGTTTTGTACATATATATATAAATACTAATTATATATCGTATGTATGTTTGTGTATACATATCTATACATGTTCTTTATCTTAATTTTTTTCTAATTTACTCCACTATTTATGTATATACTATATATTTATATATATACTTACATAAACCGTATATATACTTATATATATGTACATATACTTACTACCCTTATTGTTTGTTCTTACATATATGTAAGTATCTATATGTGTAATAACATATATACATATATAATATGATTTTTAGAGGAAACAAGATCATGTACATAACTTTCATTATATGTACATAAAACTTTTGGTACAATACACTAAAATATATGCTAAATACATATTAATACCCTAAATACACAAAAATACACAAAAGAAATACATAAAACATACTTTACATAATATACTAATATTAATATTATATGAACAAAGGAAATTACCTGTTGAGGAAATTGGTAGGGAAATACTTCTCTTTCTTTCTCTAAATATAGATATAGAGTTGTAGTATTTAGTGTAGTAATATGTAAGTCGGTAATTGGATAAAATTAAGGTGAAAGAAAAACAAGAAAGATGAAAGGAGAGAGAGATAAGTTTCGGTTGAGATGGAGGGATAAAATGCTAATTTTTGTTTGTGTGTTTAAGCGAATTAAAGAAGGATTTAAGGGGGTTCTAGAGGGACACATGTTAGGTGGCAAAAGGTAAGAAAAATGGAAAAATAGAAAAAAGAAAAAGAAAGGAAAAGAAGAGATAAAATGCATTAATTACATTGAAAGTGACATATTTGACTTTTAGTCAAAATGTAATATTAATATATTAATTATATTATGTACATGTAATAACTTGTAATTTAGGAAGGAAAATAAAAGATCATAAGGAAAATTAAATAACTTAGGTAAAATAAGAAATATAAAGGAATAATTAAATAAAATTATGAATTTCCTAAAATATTTTTAATACTAAAAATAATATTAATAATAATATATATTCTACTTATAAATAAAATTATAAGATATAGAGAATATATTAATTATATAACTCATAAACATCAAAATAGTACTAAAATTGGATTTAAATAATTAAATTCATATAATACTAATTTATATAATTTTTTAAATAATTATTCAATAATATTATCAATTTTATAAATTAATATAAAATTTTCACAATTATTAACATTTTGTAATTATCTCTAATTGTTTGTTAGCAATTTCACACGATTTGGCATTTCATTCATTTGTTAGGCTTAATTAAGGTTTTTTTTTTTTCCTCGTACCAAATTAGTACATTTATAGGCTTAAAGTTTGAGTCTTAAGGTTTTTATCAAAATTGGATTTGATTTTTATCATTTATATATATATATATATAATATATATAGGATTTAGCGTTTTCATACACGATGAATGTTTTTATCAGGTTCAAGGTCAATCTCTTACAGTTACACATATTTAGGGTTTAAGGTTCTTGTATGCAATTAAAGTTTTAATTAATAAGTTAAGGTTTTTTATATTTGTTTTAAGTTTAGATTTAAAATTTTAATCAATTTTAATTTTATCTGTTTTATTGACTTAAGGAATCATCTATAGTATGCTAAGTTTGATTTTATCCTCAAAAGGCTAGATTTACGGGGTTTACAATTCCATCTTATTGAATTTATCCAAGACGGCCATCATTGAGTCTTTTCCTTGGCCAGTTTTAGGTAAATCAAAGACAAAGTTGATGGTAAAATCAACCCATGGTTTGGTTGAGATAGGGTCGAGGCATGGCTCTCCCCTACTTAGCTTGACTTTTCACTTTTCTACAGATTGCATAGCTCTCAACCACACGGTATACATTGTACCTCATCTTATGCTAAAAGAACATTGCATTCAATAGCTCTAGGTCCTCCTTTCTCTAAAATGTCTGAAAAGCCTACCATTATAAGCTTCTCTGAGAAATAGTTCCTTGAGAGAAAATGTTGGCAAACACAACTTGTCCCCTTAAAACAAGTATCCTTCCTCCATATGGTAGTCATCAATTGTCCTTTCTTCTTCATAGTATCCATATATGGGACTAAAATGAGGGTCTTGGGGATGTTGCTCCTTGATGCTTGCAAATCTTAACAGTTTGGTTTGTTACTTAGTAAGAAGATCATGTCTCATTGACAAGGCGTTAGCAACCACATTGGTTTTGCCTTTTTTCTACTTAATCGCAAAATTGAATCCTTTAAAAAATTTAACCCATTAAGCTTGCCTCTTAGAAAGCTTGGTCTAACTCCAGAGGTAGCTTAAGGACTTGTGATTAGTGTAAATGAGAAACTCCTTTGGTAGAAAGGCATTGTTGCCATATTAGAAGAGCTTGGATTAGTACGAGGAGCTCTTTGTCTTATACAGAGTATTCCAACTAGGGTCCTCTCAACTTCTTGATATGATATGCAATAGGTCAACCTTCCTACATTAGTAAAGCTCCTATACCAATGCTTGATGCATCACACTCAAGCTCAAGCATCTTTTCAAAGTTAGGCAAAGCCAATAGTTGCATAGAGGTTAACCTCTGTTTTTGATAATTGTATGAAACCATACATTTATCTAACGAATTTCTCTAGTAATTATATTTGGTTTAATAAATTTTTGAGGAAAAGCGTATGAATTTTCATTAAAATCACATAATTTCTCCACATAAGTGTAGTTCATATATTTTTGTGTTTTGATGCTTAAAAGTAGCATATATTTAAAGAATTTAAGCTCTTTGTATTTGATCATGTAGGTCTTTGGTAGCCCCAACTCAAGAAGCCCAGAACGAAGAAATAAGTAAAAGAAGGTAACATGGAGTTAGTATTACCAGCATGACGATAAGCCTATCTATCGTCAAGATGGTACCTTAAACAGAATCGAATCAAGTTACAAAACTAGAGGTATATACTAGCATGACAATACCTAACTACCGACATGATAGTATACTTGACTCTAGAACCAAAAACACACCGTTGCATTAAAAGAAAAGATGAGAAGTACATGATATGTGTCTATCATCATGCTAGTACCTACTTGATATAAAAACCTCTTCTTCTTCATTTTCTATAGATTTGGCTTTGCATTTTCTAGGATTTAGGGTTTTTGTTTCCATTACTCTCTCTTCTTTAGGCTGTTATAGATTACTTTTAGCATAGTTTTATGATTTCTATGGATTTTTCTTATATTTTCATAATCATAGAGTAAACTTTTAATAAATTTTAGCTCTTTTCAAGGTTTGGGTTTGTAGATTTCCATTGCATCCATGGATATTGTTTGGAAAATCTTGAGGAATACTATTGTTGAGGTTCAGGAGCTTGGTTTTGTAATAATTTCTCACACTTTTTCCATGTTTAATGCAATATTTATTTTCATGTTCATGTATATTATGTGTTAAATGTTTATTCTCCATGAATGTGATAAATAAAGCTTATTATGCTTATGGGTAATGTGTGAACATGATGAAGTAGTTGTGGTTATTGATATTTTTGTATTGTGATAGTATAAATTTGGAATTTTACTTTGTTCAATAGTGTAATTAGGTATATCTTCTGTATTGGGTTAATAACGAGCTAGATAGCGTTTCCCACACATTGATCCTTCCCCCTTATTATTGTAATAAGGTTGAGCTACCGTAATAAGATTCAAAAACCTAAAATAAAACTTAGGATTCCTAATTTGATTAGTTTTTTTTTTTAGATTTATGACTTAAATCCTTACACTCACCTAGAGCTAAAAATTGTTTAGAATGAGAAATTAATTCTAATATAGTTATTTGAGTAGTGACGGGATTTAAATAGCTAACCGATAGTGTAGATGAGATATTGATTATACAATGCTCTTGTTATACGATAGAATTTACAAAACGAGAGTTGGATAAATTTTGTGAGTGTAAGTAAAATGCATATTTAGACTATCATAAATACTTTAATAGCATAGCCACAATGATCTTATATGATTGTTTACTTGTTACTCATACATCTTTTCTAAAGGAATCTGTATCCCAATACTAGGAAAATTGCTAAAATCAGCACTAAATTCCATTGTAGTTTTTACTTCTATTTAGATAACTTACATGTTCTTTCTTTTAAAATTGCTTAATTGGTTGCCTAGATCAAAGTGGAAATAGTAGAATCTAGTACTTAGTATCTTTATAAACTTTATCATTTCCTTCATCGCAAAATATGACTTTATTGCTCATCGTATACTATAAATTAACTGGTGCACTTGCTGTTAACTTGTAGTTTGCACAAATATTTTTCAAATGATTGCAAGCGAGTCTAATTTATTGTATAGTGTTTCCATCATTTTTAAAAAGAGCAAATTTTATATTTATGCATGACATTGTAGAAGGTGATTGTGACACCAAGTTTTTAGTGTCATTGCCAAAGAAGGCAATGAATGTGAAAGTTAGCTAATATTAGATTAATATTTCTCTCTAAGACTAGGTTTATAGTAAAGTAGATTTAGTTGTAGTTAGAGTTAGTTTTGCATGCTTAGAGTAGATTTGCATCCTTATTTTGTTGAGAACTTTTTACTGTATTTTTTTTGTTGCTTTGAGGGAATTTTGAAGAAGCTCTTGAAGATTTTTGGTTGATTAGAGAAATGATGAACCTATTGCCAAAGGTTAGAAGGGGTTGAGAATTCCATTTTTGGTGGTCTTAAGTGTTGATGATTGTTAGAAAGAATAATGGGGTTTATAAGCAATGTATGTTGGCATTGTGGAGATGAACATGACCATATTAATTATCTTGAATTCAATCCCAATAATTTACCATCCACTACTACAACCATTCACTTTCTAAATGTTTCATATGGAGGATATGCAAATACCACTCTTGATTATTTATCTTTCATGATTTATAGGAATTATGGAGGAAATCATTAGACCCATGATCGTAAGATTGGAAGGCTTGTCCCATACCCTCATTATCAAACCCCTTTTTCTCAAAACACACATTAAGAAATGATCAATCCATCCAAACCTTTAAGCTATAGTACCCTTAAAGAGGAAAAACACAAAGGGAAGTCTATTCTAGAGTTGGCATGTGAAATTAGACATTAATATCTTAAGGCATATGCTTAAATCCTTCAACACACAGATGAGATGGAAGTTAGGCAATGTATGGGAAATGAGACATTTGAACTAGTATAATCAATTGAATCTTATGAAAGACAAGTGGTTAAAAATAACAATATTGAAGAGCCTAGACGTAAAGAACAGATATATGTCAAGCATGACAAGGACTCTGAAGGGGAAATCATTAATGGAGATGAGGTGAAGGATGAAAAGGAAGAGTATCATGTAGTAGAAGTAAATCTAAACAACCATGAACAAGAAGATAAGCTAAATGAGAAGAAAGAGAAATCAAGTGAAAAGAGAATTATGGAATTAAGTTTCTTCACTAGTATGATGCTTCTTAGAGACACGGAGGACCCCATCATTCATTTTTCCCTGAGGTAGAGGAAGCAATTGAAGAGGTTGGATGGGAATGGTTAATTGAAGATGTTAATCACTGAGGTAGAATAAGATAAAGAGATTGGTGAGGATGGGTTAGAATTGGTGATTGAGGATAAGAATCCCTCTCCAATTATTGAGCCAACCAATTGGTTTGGAGAGATTGAGCCAAAGTTAGAGTGCCAAGAGCCTATAAGGTACATTATAGAGTTTGAGTTGGTACCTATCTATATATTTTCTCCATATTGAAAACCTACATTATTAAACTTGGGGGAGTCGAGATGAAGAGAAATGGAGCAAAGAAGAGAAGAAAGCTTCCCTTGTCGGTTATAGAGATATGGGAATAGGATACATCCCTATGGGATCTCGGTAGAGAAGTTTAGGGTTTAGTTAAAGGACTTAAAACCCAAGCACTGGGAGGGAGGTAACCTACCAAAGTTTTATTCAGTTTCCACTCACTTTAAGTCATTTTAGTTTTGTTTTATGTCTTCAGAAAATGGCTAAATAAGATACTTTGAGATGATTTTTGTTCTTGTATTGATCTTTAAAAAGGCTTGAGTTTAACTCCAAGGGGACTTGAAGAGTGAAAGGAAAACAAAGCAGCTCAACTTGATTCTTAGGGTAGTTTTGTTTTAACTTTATCTTTTTAATTTACATTTGATGATGAGCTAAGATGATAGGTGAAATAAAAGTTGAGGTTAGGGAATATATGGAATGGATTGAAGCTGTGGTTGTGCTTTACTGAATTGATATTACATTTGTGCTAAGCATTTGGTTGCAAAGTCTATTCTATTTTATTTTCTTGAAATCTCTAAGTTGTGTGAAAAAGAGCAAGTAACTTTTGTTTTTATAGTGTTCATGAATGAGGATCAAATGGAGTGAAATTATTACATTACTTTAGAATTAATGATCAAAATCTTTGTATTAGATTGTTACCTTTTATATTTAACTTTATATTCATAAGCTGAAAATAAGATGGTGCCATTAATTAGAGTTAGGTGTTTACTTTTTAGAAAATTGATTTTCATGTATCATGCTCTTTGAATTTCCAAATGGCTAAGTATAGTGTCAGAAAAGATGCTGAAGTTGTTTTGGTCTTGAAAAGGATTTCCTAATAAAAAATAGAATGAAAATAGGCAAAAATTCAAAAGTTGGGGGTAAACTTGACCAAAATAAAAAATAGAAAAGAAAAAGAGAACAAAAAGAAAAAGAGAGTATGGGTAAACATTTTAGTGGGCCCAATAAGTGTTGGCACATCTTTTTGAATGTTGAATTCTAGAATGAGTTCATGAACCCCTAGTGTTCACTCGAGGAAAGGGTGAAGAATAAAGAGCTCCCTTGAACAAAAGTTTGAGATGCATGAGTGAAAATTGGCCATAAGTAAGAAAATTGAAAAATTTTCAGAGATCCATGTGAAGGATAATCCAATTTGTCATATTTTTCTAAATTATGGTTAGCTTAAGGGAAGGACTAGGGCTACATGCATATTGATCAATCTATAAATTACATGGGCCTTTTTCTTCGCTTGTAACAACTTACTTGGTCTTAGGTTATCCAATCTTGAGTTAAATAAGAGGCTTAACTTTATGAACCATGGATTAATTCATTAATTCGCTTAGATATGTTATTAGGTACGCTTAACCATTTACTTAGCTTTCATGAACAATTAATTGCTTGCCAAATGCTGAATTGAAAAATGCACAATTCAGTATGTATAAACTAGAGGATAGATTTAACAACCAAAGAGTAAAGAGTTCATCTTTTACTTGTTGTTCTATAAGTGGCTTAAGCTTTCTTGAGGACAAGCAAGTTATAAAGTTAGCGGTATTGATAAGTATGTGAAATCATATATTTATTTAAAAGACTTCACTAACAATTATATATGATTCAATAAATTTTTGAGCAAAAGTTTATGAATTTTCATTAAAATCACATATAATTTCTCAACACAAGTGTAATTCATATATTTTTGTGTCTTAATGCTTTAAAGTAGTATATATTTAAAGAATTTAAGCTCTTTGTATTTGATCTTGTAGGTCCTGGAGCTACCATGTAATGATAGCCCCAATTCAAGAAGTCGGAAATGAAGAATAAAGAAAAATAAGGAAAGTTGGAGTTAATACTATCGGTAAGACGATAAGCCCATCTACCATCTACCATCAAGACTGTGCCTTGTATAAAATTGAATCAAGTTGCAAAACTAGAATGATATACCTACAGGATGGTACCTAGCTACCATCATGATGGTATACATGACTCTCAAAGAAAAAATGCGTCATTGCATCAAAAGAAAAGAAGCAAAGTATGTGACATGTATCCACCTTTATAACAGTGCCCTTGCTTATTATCATGCCCGTACTCT
Source organism: Lumnitzera racemosa (assembly GCA_024138005.1). NCBI lineage: Eukaryota > Viridiplantae > Streptophyta > Magnoliopsida > Myrtales > Combretaceae > Lumnitzera > Lumnitzera racemosa. Next base: position 66,722,715 of record JAMXBC010000002.1, on the reverse strand, counting down.
TACTTACCATCATGTCGGTACCTACCTAATATAAAAACCTCTACTTCTTCATTTTCTACAGATTTGGTTTTGCATTTTCTAGGGTTTAGGGTTCTAGTTTCCACTACTCTCTCTTCTTTAGGTTATCTTAGGTTACTTTTAGCATAGGTTTATAATTTCCATGGAGTTTTCTTGTATTTTCATGATTATAGCGTAATCTTTTAGTGGATTTTAGCTCTTTTCAAGGTTTAGGTTTGTGGATTTCCATTAAATCTGTAGAGATTGTTGGGAAAATCCTAAAGAAGTCCATTGTTGAGGTTGAAGAGCTTAGTTTTGTAATAATTTATTATGCTTTTTCCATGTTTAATGCAATATTTACTTTCATGTTCATGTGTATTATGTGTTGAATATTTATTCTCCATGAATGTGATAAATAAAGCTTATTATGCTTATGGGCAATGTGTGAACATGATGAAATAGTTGTGGTTATTGATGTTTTTCTACTATGATAGTTGTCTAATTGTATAATTAGGTATAACTTGAATGTTGGGTTAATATTGAACTAAATAGTGTTTCCTACACATTGGGCCTTCCTCCTTATTATCCTAATAGGGTTGAGATACTGTAATAAGATTTGAAAATCTCAAATAGAACCTTGGATTCCTAATTTGAATGGGTAATTGTTTAGAATTATGACTTAAATCCTTATACTCACTTAGAGCTAAAAATTGTTTAGAATGAGAAATCAATTCTAACATGGTTATTTGAGTAGTGATAGGACTTGAATAGTTAGTTGATAGTATAGATGGGATATTGATAATATAATGCTCCTATTGCATAATAGAATTTATGAAATGAGAATTGGATAAATTCTGTGAGTGTGAGTAAAATTCATATTTAGACTATTAGAAATACTCTAATAGCATGCCTACAACAATCTTAGATGATTATTTACTCCTTACTTATACATCTTTTTTAAGGGAATCCACATCCTAATATCGAGAAAATTACTAAAATTTATGCTCAATTCCGTTGAAGTTTTTATTTCTATTTAGATAACTTACGTATTCTTACTTTTAAAATTGCTCAATCTGTTGACTAGATTAGAGTAGAAACAATAGAATCTAAAACTTAGCTATCTTTCTAAACTGTATTCTTTCCTTCAACGCAAAATACTATCTTGGTTCTAACCATATACTATAAATTGACCAATACACTTACCATTAGCTTACGGTTTGAACAAATATTTTTCAAATGATTGCAAGTGAGTTTAATTTATTGTATAGTGTTTCCACTATTTTTAAAAGGGGAAAATTTTATTTTTGTGCGTGATATTATGGTAGGGATTGTAACACTATCATTACCTTGGCAAAACTTCTTTCTTCCTTTTCTCCCCACTTGAACTTGACATTCTTCCATGTTAGCTCGGTAAGGGGCATAACAATGGTACCAAAACCCTTATTAAAGTGATGGTAAAGGGAAGCTAATCCATGAAAGGTTCTTACTTTGGCATAAGTGGTCAGGGTTGGCCATTTAATAATAGCTTTGATTTTCTTAGTATCAACATGTAGACCTCCTCCACTTATAACATATCTTAGAAAGATTACTTCTCGTTGACAAAAATAGCACTTCTTTTAGTTACCAAAGAGCTTCTCAACTTGAAGTATGTCAAACATAGCTTGAAAAAGGTCAGCATGACTTATTAGGTCAATGCTATACACAAGGATTTCATTAAAGTAAACTACAACATTTTTTTTGATCAAATCTTATAGTATATGATTCATCAACCTTATGAAAGTGCTCAAGACATTTGATAAGCCAAAAGGGCATCACTATCCACTCGTATAGGCCATGTTGGGTCTTAAATGCAATTTTCTAGTCATTTCCTTACTACATGCAAATTTGATGATGACCATAATTCAAGTAGATCTTAATAAAGATTTTAGCACCATTTAGTTCATTAGGCTTATCATCCAGTCTTGGAATAAGGTACCTATACTTTGATCGTGATTTTATTGACAACTTTACTATCTATGCACATTTGCTAAGTACCAACCTTCTTTGGCATAAGTAAGGTTGGTATAGCACATAGACTAAGATTTTCCTTCACATTTCCTTTCTCTAATAGCTCATTGACTTGCCTTTATAGTTTGACAGCTTGCTGAGTATTCACCCGATAAGTAGGCTTGCTTAATTCCTAGAAAAAGGGGTAATCCATCGAGCAACTACTCAGGAAACATATCATCATACTCATCCAACACTTCTCTAACATCTTTGGGTGGTATAACTTACTCCTTCATTTCTAGTAGCCTTCTAATCAGTAGAAAGGTAGGTACATTAGATGTAATGGCTTCTTATAGCTCATATTGACTCAAAAATAATGTCTTCTTAGTTCCTTAAGCTAACTTAGCCTATAATTTGCTTACTTGACTCAATGTTATGGAGTTTAAGGTGATCTTCTTCCCACCCATTTTAAATGTATGCATATTCCCGTACCCATCATGTATGACCCATCGATCAAATAACCATAGTTAACCTAACAACACATACTATGCGTACATGGGTAATACATTAAACAGAATTCAATCAAAATAATTCCTAATTGAGATCAACAACAGTACTTGCTAAGTGACATGTACTGCTCCCTTCTTATTTAGCTAATGTAGCTTGTATAGTCATGGATGGGATAAAGTTATCAACTTGAGCTTTTGAACTAGGTCATCAAATGCGATGTTAGTGTAACTCCTACTATCTACAATGAGTCTACAGACCTAATCGTTTACTTCGCATGTGATATGAAATGAGTTTTCTTGTTGCTCCTCTTCAAAAGTTAGCTTAATGTTTAAAGCTATTTAGACAACTAAAGTTAGCTTATTCAGGTCATCTACATATACATTCTCTTCAATAAGCTCTTTGCCATACATGTTGACTTCCTCTTCTAGTTTAGCTTCTCTTTTCAAGCTCTTCATCAATGCTTTCTACTTCATTACTAGGGCCTTTGCCTCTAATGACCATGGTATGTCAGTTAGGGTATTAGGCTGCCATGTGATCAAAACCCTAGCATTTAAAACACTTAATTTGGCTCATCTTCTATCATGATCTTGACCTTTCTCTAATATTCTCTTCGTCACTTCTTGGTTAATAGGGTAGCTCTTTTGCTTAATCATGACATTACTCCTTCAACTAAGCTCAAGATTGGTTTGAACTTGGTTGCTAGGGCAGGTTGGCTACTTTGAATATGTTAACCCAATTGAAGTTGGTTTGACCTATTTCTCCTTTGCCTCTCTATACTCTAAGCAATTCTTGTAACTTCATTTAAAGCAACAAACTATTGTAGTTTAACTACATCTTGGATTTTCACTCTCAATCTAGTAAGAAATCTAGCTACTATCTAGGCTAAGGTTTCACTAACCTTACATTGGATCATAAGCATTTGAAATTCTCGCATGTACTCATCAATAGTACGGTTCTCTTACTTTAGCTCCTGGAGTCAGGCAAAAGTATCCCATAGATAGCTATCTAGTACAAATATGGCTCTAAGAACTATTTTCATCATAGGCTAAGTGCTAATCTCTTGACATCCATCGCATCATCTCATGGCCTAAAAGTTTTTCTACTACATTGTAGTATAGCTTGAGAACTCTACAGTAATAGTTCTGACTTTATTGTAGTCCTCATGTTGATAGCATTCAAAAACTTACTTTACATTCTCCTCCTAATCTAGATAATCATTAACATTTCTAAAGCCATTAAAGTTAGGAATTTGAAGCTTAATATGGTTGATAATTCATAAACTATGAGATCTATCCTTAACTTCATGATACTCATCTTCTTCCTCCTTGTCTACTTCATCCAATTCTATTCCTCTTCGAACATGTTCTCCTACTCCTATACTTTGATCTTATTGAGTTGGGAATTGCCTTTAGGCTGGTTAGACATTATGGGTTGTGACACTAGCTTTGGGAGCAAGTTAAGGAGTGTTGTAGATGACCTCAATAGGTTAGGAGGCTCATGCATTGATAGCTCAAGTCAAATAAGCTACTAAGTTAGTCACTCCACCAAACCTCTCATCAGAACTTTTAGAGGTGTTTTGTTGACCATGATGAACAACACTGCTATTGTCATCTCTAAATACTTGCATTAACACTTAAATAAGTCATTCTTCACTCAATCTAGTGCTCACAGCAAATAGATAAGACTTATATTACCAGGAACAACATGTATCGCTTCTAGTTAGTCAATCCACCACTTATGCTGAACACACACATAATGTGAGAAACCAAAACAGCAACCTAACTTTATCGTACTATTGGAATCAACACTATAGTCAACCTCATTAAATCCCACATGAAAACAACTGAATACTACTTGATCAGTTTTCCATAACTCAAAATAGAGTACTATACAACAACCACTATTAAAGAACAACACCACCATCTCCACTACTCACTCGAACATTATAGTTAACTTATGCATAACCTCAATAGTTATTACATTATCCAATACACTTTGAACTTAAATGGTAATCTATCCAACAAAGCAATAACACAGTAGTACAACAACTTACTCATTGTAAACATCTACTCTGATACCAAGATAATACGCTATGCTAAGGATAGACAAGGATGATTTTATGTAGGGGATGAGTTTAAGTTTACAAAAAGCTTGAAATGAAAGGTAGAATGTATGAAAAACAAGCAAAACCTATGAATGAATCTAATGATATGATGCACTAAGGAACTCTATGGACTCGCAATCTAGCTTGATATGATGCACAAATAGTTTAATGAGGTCAATAGCCACTTGGCATTACTTAAGGGTTAGGATAAGAGTTCGATAAGTAAGTAAAAATGGCTCATAAGAAGAAGATTTTGTATATTTAATGATTCAAAGATGGTTATGGCTACAAAACTAAAGGGTATTTATACCTAAAATTTTAAGACAACCTACTAAACATGGAAAGACAAAAATGGGTGTTATCCTAAATAAGTACTATATATGGAAGGTTAAAAGGGTGCAAAGGGAAATTAGAAAAATTGAAGCTTCATATAGTAGATTCCATCACATGAGAGGCTTAGACATGTGGCTAATAGATATTGGTAGGCTCTTGAAAAAAATAGACATGGGGATATGGTTAGGATAGCTATTATAGGGCTAACATACTGGCCCTCTTGAGGTTAGCTTAGATTGGATGTTATCTAGGCTGCTTAGAATAGGGTCAATCAAGCTATTGGGTAAGTAAGTTGAATTGTTTGCTAAACATTCATTAGGTTAGCGCTTAAAGATTAGCGATAGGCATGGAAGAGCTAAGTTTAGTAGTGGAAGTTAATCGATGGATAGAAGTAGCTTGGATTATTTAGGTATAGGTTAGTAAAGGTGAATGCACCTTACTAAGCTCTCAAGTCCTTACATTGAAGCTCGAGTTAGAGTCCTATGGCTCAATCCCTATCACAACCCCACTTAAGCTTCAAATGAGCCCGTAATCCATGTGAGGCCTTTGGAAATTTGGAAACCTTTAGGACCACCCAATTACAATCATAAACTTACATAGATTAGTAAGTTAACATAATGTGGTAAGTATCCTAAGTGATAAAATTGCAACATGATGGAGTTTAAGTGTTGTATTCTATTATTTCGTTGTAAATACATGTACTTATAAAAGTCAATGTACTTTGTAAAATGTGTTGGTATTTCTTTATTTTCTTTATGAGCTCAATTATTTGTAAATGTAAAATAGGTTTTTTATTATTCATAGAAGTCTCTAAGACAATGATGAAGGAGAAGCCTAAGGACCCTAAGGATATGTCAAGAGATGGTATTAGCTTTTTAGCCCTAGGTAGCAAGATTATATCAAAGTGAAAGTTAGACCCCTTATGTCTTTATCGGAAACAACTATTCATCTTACTTTTGTAAGGGCCCTAGTCCATTTTTAGAATCCAAAACTTATAGCCTTTTGTTTTGGGCCTCATTAGTTATGCCCCATTATAGAAGAATATGATCAATTGTTGAAGGCTCCTATTAACATGGGCAAGATATATGTTTTGAATCTAAAAAATGGCCTTCATAACATCTTCAACAATCTATTGGGAGTAAAAAAGACCAAAATAGACTAAGTCCTTACTAGAGTAGTTATAGGGAGATTTAGGTTTCAAGAGAAGCAAGATATCTTTTGTAGGGGCTATCAAGGGTAGTAATGCAATTGATGCCATGCATATATCTAAGCTATATTCAGGACTGTGTTGTTTCTAGAAGGTATGTCTAATATTCACTTCAAAGTTGCAGAATTAGTATCCTAATTTCTAGAGGGAAAATCTTATGTTCTTACCTTCTTAGCTAAACAAATTAGATCACTTAACCATCTTAAAGCAAAAAGACATGGAGATATGAAGAACCCTTTGATCTTGCTTATGATTTGGTTTGTTAGCCACATGGCAATTGACTAGTTCAAGTTCCATATAGCTAAGTTTGCTATAAAGGTTGATATAATCTAAAACCTATGTAAAGGTTGATTTATTTGGTGCTCTTACTCATTGTTGGATTGAGATCTTTCAAAATTTCAACCTAAAGACTTAGTATGGGTAGTTACATTATATACTGCTAAAGAAATGATAAGAAGCTACATGAGTTACAAAATGGTTCCTTTAATTGGAATGAATCAATGCATAGGGAATTATCTAGCTATTGTGCTCTGATAGGTCAAGCCCATGCAAAACATAGTCCATAACCTCCATTAGATAGAGTGATTAAAGGCTATTATGATCCCTACCTTAAGATTGATGAGAAAATATCTTGGTTGCTTAACATTAGGACCTTGTGGAGTGAATGAGTCTTAATCCCAACACTCTAGTTGGAAGATTTATCAGAACATGCTAGGAAATATTAGGCTACTAAAAATTATATTTACTATCACCTCAAGGAAGTGGGCCAAAAGCAATTTAAATCCCTTAACGTATTGCAACCAGCACTAGCAAATCCCAATCCTGACATGGAAGCCTACACGAATCAGGTTTAGGCCTGGATGGAAGTTTTCTATGAAGATGCCAGTAGGTCAGGGAGAACTTGAAAGGCTTTATATAAGGTGGCAAAGTGGCGAATTGAGACATTGAAAGATTAGCCAACAAGAGCCCATGAAAGGATATAGAAACTAGAAGTATTAGCAAAATCAAGCCAATCTAAGAAGAAAAGAAGTATTAAAGAAGAGTCTAGTTAGTAAGCAAAAAAAAACAAAAAAAAAAAAAGACTTAGCAAATAGGTTCTTTAGCTAAGAGTTAAGAATTTCAATTTGTTTTTAAATAAAGAGTTGTAATCAAAATGACATTTGCCACATTATGGGTTACTTGCCAATTCAAATATCAGCATCTGTATGTTTTCATAACATATCCCATTTCATCTTTATTTATTCTAGGTTATCTCTTTTGTTATTGTTATTGTTATTATTGTTTGCTCTAAAAAATTAAAATCGTGATAATAACAATAGAAAAATAATTTTAAAAAAGAGAGAAAGATATGAAAATGAAAGAAAAGAAAAAAAGGGAAAAAAAAAAGTACAAAATCGGAAGAATATCAAGTTTTGTTATGATGAGTTTTGAGTGTTTGCATTTATTCAAGTTCTTCAAAAATAGCTTACAAGTAGTACATTCTATAACAAAGTCTTATAATTACTCGGCTAAGATCTCGCATGGCAATTGCTGGATATCTCTCATGAATTTTAATGATAACAAAAAGAGAGAATTGCTAATGCATTAATAAGTATACAAGTATTTAGATTGTTTTGCAGAAAGTTTAAAATTGTAATTTGAGTTGCATTCAGAGAGACTTAATCATAAGGCTTGATTCAATTGAAAAAGAGATAAGTTTGAAAATATTCAGAGAATTTTTTAGAAGCTAATATAAGATGAATCAATACAACATTTTAAAAAATTGTTTAGAAACTTTGAATGTAAGTAAATTGAGATATCTTTAGAAGATTATTCAGATTATTGGTTTGGAAGAGTAACTTTAAAAAATAACACAATATCATATTCAAAGTGAACCAGACCTAGCTCCACTAGATTGGGTGTATTAGGGAAATACACTTAATTCTGTTTCACTTAAATAGGAATTAAGATCAATGGAGATTATTGCTAAGCCAAGTAATTTTTGAAATAATTAAAGAAAATGTCTAAGTTTGGATAAGGATAAGGATGATTTCGAATTTTATGGGATATCAAAATCAAATTTAAGATTATTTGAAGTTGCTGATCAAGTATATCCAATAAAAGAGATCTAGCTTAGATAAGATCATATTAAAATTCAAACTCCAATATTTTCTCTAAATATTTACGGATCATTTTTTTTAAACATTAGGTTTGGATAAACATGAGATGGAGATAATCATCAATAATATAGACGTTGGAATACTTTAATATAAAAGGAGAGATAATTAAAAAAATATTAGAACGATTTTGAAAAAAATATACATTACACTTTGAATGTGATAAATTTCTACTATTTGAAGGAGTATAGAACACTTCTCAAATACTTCTTTAGAGAGCTGAACTAAAGCTACTTATTTTGATTTATCTAACAATCTTCATTTTTGAAAAGAAGTGTTGTTTGATAAAAGTTTGATTGTACTTTGTAGATCTGTAATTAGCCTAGATTGTAAAGAAGGTAAATAGGTAGAGCAAAAGTTGTGAAGGCTATGTGTGGTAGATGTTTGTAAACATCTTGTGATTTATTTTGATTTAGTAGATCAAGTAGAATGGTACTGGTGAAGTACACTAAGTCCCCAACATTAGAGTTAGAAGAGAGAAGCAGGAAGAAGGTTGAAGCTTTATAAATCCCAAGCTTGTATTCTTCTCCCTATCTCCTTTACTTTGTGTTATTTATTTTTGTTATTAGTGTGTTGAATTATTAATATACTACTGTTCACCAATATTAAGTTATTAAGAGGGTTAATTTTCATTCACTTAAAAAAAATATCAGTGTTTTTAAAGATATTAATTCTGTCAATATCTTTTATAGGACTAACAATTGGTATTAGAGCCTTACTCTAGTATCATCCAAAGTTTAAGATCATGGGTGAATCAAGTGGTAGTTTAATAGTTCAACTTGATAAGGCACTAATATTTTAAGGAACCAAATTCCTTTATTGGATATTTAAGATGGAGATTTATGTGAAGGTATCAAACTATCAAGTTTGGCAAATCATCTCAATAGGAGATCTTAAAGTTCTAACCATTATTACATCAAATGACGATACCACCAAAGTTGAGCTTAATTCAAAGGCTAAGAATTTACTTTTGAGTACTATTGTACGATCAGAATTCTATCTAATTGTTTCTTGTGTTATAGTTAAAGACATTTTGACACCTTAGTGCAAACTTATGAACCAACTGAGAAAATCAAGGATATGAGAATCAACTTAGTGGTTTAATAATATAAAACTTTTTGAATTCTTCTTAATGAAAAATCAAAGACTCTTTTAGTAGATTCATTGCTACAACTAATGAATTGTCTTCTCTTGGTAAAACAATTAGTGATATAGATATGGTATGTGTGATACTAAGGATCCTTTCCAAAATTTGGTATGCAAAGAAAATTGCCACAGAAGAAAATTTCAATTTAAAGAGACAAACCTTAAGTTAATTGTATAGCAAACTTATGGTGTATAAAATTGATTTTCTCAAAGAAGAAGGCTATAGCTTTCAAAACCAAAGAAACAAATGCTAATTTTGAAGAAGAAGACTCTTTCAAAGATGAGGACGAGGATGTGACACTTTTAGGTAAAAAACTCAACAAATGGCTAAAGAAGAAAGGTAAAAAAACCTTTACTAAAAGATATTGTCCTAATAAAAATTAGTCAAATGATGTAGGTAAGGTAATTAAGGAAAAAGTAAGAGAAAAAGTTCAAAAAGAAAATTGTATGCTATGAATACAAGAAACCAGGGTAATCAAGTATGAATTTTTAGCGTTAATCAAGAAGATAGAGAAATTTAAGAAGAAATGAAAATATCTAATGGCTACATGGAGTGATTTGGAAGATTTAGATATTGAGTTGGAGAGTTTAGAAGAATGTAAAGAAGCAAATCTATCTCTTATGATACTTTTTGAGGTAGATTCTGAAACCGATTTTGTAAACTCCATGAATTTAGCTATTTGAGAGTAGAATTTAACTCTAGTACTGTAAATCACTTTATGAGTCATTAAGACCGAGTAAGATATAAATTTTATAAATTTGAATATATTATAAGTAATAAAAACTCTAAAAATTTGATCAAAACTATAATCGCTTACGAAAACCCTAAACCCTAAGTATGCGGAAATACACGAGAATGAACTTGAACTCGAACTTGATAGAAACCTTAAAACTATAATTTTAACTTATAAAATTGAATAAATTTACCCAATAGTAATAAAACCCTAGTCAAATACTGTTATTGACTAATATGTATAATTGTGTAAAATTATCAACGAATACGTTTAATTAACTCGTAAATATTATAAACATAAGGGGTAATGATTTAATTAATAATTTTAAAATTTTTTTTTATAATTTATATTTGGAAATTTATAATTTTTATTTCTTATTTTTCTTTTCCTTTTTCTTTCTCCCCTTTTCCCTTTTTCTTTTCTACTCTTGATTTTTTTTTCTTTGCCTCCATGTCCCCATTTCCAAATTGTTTCCAATGGACACTTCTAGCTAAAGCATCTTTAACATGTGATCATTATGAGTGTAAAACAAAGCTAATGAGATAAGGCCTTGTCTTCTTACTTAATGATACTATCTTGTCTTGATTTTTTTCTCTTTTTTTCACATCATTTTCTGCCTCTCTTTCTTAGCTAAACACGTCTAGAAACAAGGAACCTATTTCACATATTGTTACAACACAAACATTACAAATTCCTAATTTCGTTCCAACCGTGAAGCTTCTAATTTTTTTTTTCCCTTTTAATTCCTTTTGATTTCAAGAGTCAATAAGCAAATCAAGAAAAAGAAGAAGGAGCTTTACCATCTTTATTTCTCAATTTACTAAGGAAATAGACAAGGAGTATGTGTAGTATATTTATTTTATATTAATTATCTTGATATATTCTTTTACATACATGTATTTTGTAGAATTTATATGTACGATAAGATCATGTAATATGGAGATATATGTAATATTAGTATTTCTTTGTGTATGTATGTTCATATATGTATAGATACTAAAATATATTCAAAGTGTACATACATGTTAATTTGATGCTACAAATATTTAGCATAAAAGAATTGTGTCTATGTGCATATATATACGTATGCGTGTGTAGTATATGTATTTTTGGTATTTTTATTCTATAGGTATATGTACATTTACATATATATATATGTATTTATAAAGTATAAATACTAGTATAGTATAGTATATGTGTAATAGAGTATATGTTTGGTATATATATGTGTATACCATAGTATATATATTATGTATTTTCATTATATAAATATATATATAATTATATTATCATATTACAGTATATGTATATATGTATAAAATACAAAAATACAATTATGTATATATATACCCATATGTAGCATATTTATAATTATATTATCATATTACATAAGTATACATATACGTATAAAAAACATATATTAATAGTATAGTACAAATCAATATATGAGAATACTAAGATAATACATGTAAAATATACTACAATAATAAATTAATAAAGAAAGGTAATATAAATATATGAACATATGTTGTGGAATCCAAGAAAGGGAAAACAATTAATTTACAAAATTTAATAAAATATAATTATATACATATTATGTAAAAATATAAAATAGGTAATAAATACAAAAATTTTGGAAATAGAATGTGGCATTTTCCTTTGTTGCGACATCAGCTTTTAATTAAATATAATTAAAAATAAGAAGAAAATAATTAATTAATTAGAAAATTATGAAAATAATAAAAATGAATTAAATAGATATTAACTCTCATAAAAGGAAAAATAGGTAAATTATAATAAAGTAAACACAAAAATAAGAAAATTACAAAAGATAAGAATTAGATATTTATTAAATCGAAAATATGCAAAGAAAAGCTTAAAACAATATTTTATAATTATTTGAGTCGAAACAATAAAATTCATAATATTTTTACATCATTATTAAAATTGCGAGTTATAATGTTTATCACGACTCAAGAGTATCATTGTCATAGTAGATTGCCGTGTATTGTATAAAGGTATACTATTAACCTCTTTGTTGATCGTAGGCCTTTTATACGATACACAAGGCCCTTTTCACTCTATGTTATCACTAGGCCTATAGATAAATAATATAGAGTAATTTAACTAAAATTAACTTCTGTGATATAAATTAATTAAATAAACGTGTGGACTCGTTAAGCTCCATATCAAAAGAATATTATAAGTAAATATAGTTTGTAAAGGAAAATGCATCATAAACTTCAAACTATATTATGAACAAAATAAAAGTAATTAATTATCTGCAAAAACTATTACAAAATCTCCTCTCTACTCTCTGATCGCTTCAACCTATCTTTACACGAGACTTACCTTGAGCATTCTTTAACCCAGATGAATGAAGAGGTTTCCTTGTAACAAAAAAAATCTATTAGGGGTATAAGCTTATACTTAGTGAGATAAATATCTTCGTCAATACAGTATGGCAGAAATTTATTACATGCACAAACATATGAATGCATGAATAATCAGTATGCCAAACAATGCATGTAGTGGCTTAAGAACTGCATACGACTTAGAATTACGCCCCCTATAATCAGGGTTGGGAGATAATTAATCGACGCAAACCAAAAATCCAGATTTTAGTCCTCGGGTTTTATTTCATTTGCACTATCGTACTTAAACCAAAACAAAACTATCTATATATATATATAATTTCTTTATTGAACAAAAAATCATAATTTTAAAATCCCAAGTCTAGTTGTATGGTGGCCCTTGTAGTCCATAAACATATGCCCTAAGTAGAAGCCACAAGATACGGCCCCTTGCCAACGATTGGCATCTCCCAGCGCTTTGTAAGCCCGTCAGCTTAGGATAAAGACTCAATATAAATGATGACAAAGCTAGTGCCAATTCTGTAGAAGGCCCTCCTCCTATGAGTCCCTTTCCATCTTTTACGTGAAGTGGCAGTCGATGTCATCCGAATGCAATTATGGGGAATGCTTGATTCATTGAATTTCTTAATCATATAAGTTATTTATCTAAGTTTTTTGTAGTGATGAGACAATTTTATTTCATACAATCACACATATGAGTTATCACAAACAATTTCCATTATTACGTGATTAACAAGCCATAGTATTCAACCAAAAATTCATACACATGCATCTCTCATATCCCACAAGCATCCAATTTGTATATGTAAGTTTAGGTACATCTATTTTACAAGCAAAATCAAGTAAAGAATCATTAGGAATTTACTCACTTAGCCATGCAGGTTAATTGAAGTAATCTGGGGGTAGGTTCTCTTTGAATGTTGGGTCCCCTAAACATCACAATCATAATACTATAAGGATTTGAAATAAACTTAGAAAACTAAGCTAAAACCCTTTAATTTATACTCTTGACTAGATTTCGTATTTTTCTTAGTTTCTTACTTAAAGTTTAATCACGTATAACTTTTTTGTGTTAAATCCAATTTTTATGATCTTATAGTAAATCTTCATCATTTTCAAGTATACTTTAACATAGTGAAGTTATATTTTCAAGATGAGGTACACAAATCTATCCATAGGTTAGAACAGTAGCGGTCCTCATGATTTGGAGTGCTTTTAGGCTTTATTTGGTTAATGAGCTTTTTGGTAACTTAGGAAATCCTTGGGGCTTGGGTTTAAGATCTCATTCTATGCTCAAAATACTCCTTAAGGTCAAATTCACTACTTTGATTGACACTTTTAAGGCTAACAACCACCTCTTAGGCTCTTAAGTGGGCATAAGTTGTCAAATGGGCTTGTTTTTTATCCAAATAAAAAATAATCACTTTTTTGGGCTTAAGGGGTATCTTGTGGGATTCTTGAGAGTCTTAAAAATTTTTTATTATTGTGCTAAGTTTCTAGTTAGAAACTTAAGGTGGGTTCAACTTGGAGTTTGAGGCTCGTTTTGGAAGTTTTGAGCTCGGTTTTGAGTTTTAGGCTTAATAGACTTATTGTACTTGCCGTAGTTGGCCTTTTCACTTTTTTTACTTACTTTTATTATATTTTTAAGTGTCTTTTAGCAAAGTTCTAGATCTGGTCGGTTTTGGTGTGAGGGCTTCTAACTTAGTTTTCCAACTTATTTCATCATTTCTTTAAGTTTAGGTATTAGATCATGAACTTCAGCTACTTGTATTCAAATCTTAACTTGAATTCTTTTCCATAAGATGATTATTTAGCTCATGCTTTACATGAGAGTAGAAGATCTCATACTTATCATAACTCTCATATCATAGTTGATGTCTTACAAAGTTGGTTTCCTCATAAAACTTCATGTGATAGATTCTTCCGTTACTTAAATCTAGATTTGAGATATTTAACTTAATAGAAGTGTAAACAACATCCAAGTGACTTCTAATTCCTCATGTCTAGCATACTTCTCTTTCATTCAAGTTCTCATTTCAAGATTTTCTTAACTTAAAATTTTACATTTAAAGTGTTAAACAAGTATCTCTACAAAATACCAACTTTATATGCTCATAGTTCAACTTTCATGTAAGGGTTTCATGAGTTTGCTTCTTAAGGTAGTCTTGGATGTTTCATCAACTTATGATCATACTCACATCTTCAAGAAATAGTGGTTTCCTAACATGATATGGTGATTGTATACTAAGTTTCCACTAAGCTACTAACACAAGATACATTAACTCGTCTACAAAGCAAAGATATGGTGATTGTATACTAAGTTTCCAATAAGCTTTTGTCATACTTCTACCTTCATGCAACCGTCTTGGAAACTTTGAGTTTTGGTCCTTTGAAGTAGGGTTTGAAGGATGTTCTAAGGATCTTAAAGCAACTTTGAATGTTGGCAAAGGTAAGACATAAAGTGAAGTTGAAAGTGTCGTAAGTGTGGGTGCTTGGAATGTGGCGGCAAGTGTAAGATCTTGTACAGTTTTGTGTTTCCTCTTTTGAGTGGTTTTGAAAGTGAGAGAAAAAGAAGTGAAGATAAGTTGAAAGTGAGAGAAATGGGAGAAATAGTGGCCAGTTGGTATTGAAGGTGGAAATGTGTTTAAGAAGTTTGTTTATGTTCTCTTATAGTATGCACAAAGGTCAACAATTGCAACTCTTGATGATATAAGCATTAAGGAGTAAATAGTGAAGTGTAAGATAAAGTAACTGATGGATGAAAGACAAGGCATGCCCCCCCTCTCCCCCCCCCCCCTCCCCCCCACCTCCCTCCCACCTCCCTTTCTTACTTGTAAGAATTGGCCATTAGGGTCTCTTTATGGCATGGAATTGTCTTCTCTCATTTATTAAAGTTAAGCATGTAAAATCTTGTGATAATTTGTTCATATGTAGTATAAGTTAATGGGCGATAAGGAAAGTGTTTTATTACTAGTTTTTGATAAGTTATCAATTAATAAATGACTCTAACTTTCAATTGATAAGTCATTTAGGGTGATTAGTTGGTCTACTTATTCATATGTAAGGCTTAAGCATAAATATAAAGGAATTGTCTTATAATAAATTGTTTTAGGATTTACTTTTTCAATTGCTTTGTAGATTATGATTCAATTCTTATAAAATTACGAAAATTTCTAAAGTTGAATGAAATTATTCAAATTAAATTATCAATTAGTCGCTTAGGGTTAAAAGTCCTTAATTGTTTTAGGATTTAGGGTTTTAAGTGACTTTAGAGTTTGCAGTTCTTTATGTTTGGGTTTTATTGATAATAGGCTTTCGAATTGGAAAAGTAAGTTCATTTTTTAAATTGTAAACTTGAGTTCTTTGTTTAGTTGATCCTTAGGAACGTTCAGGAAGCACTCTTAGTCGAATCATAGGCTCACTTAAAAGTAAGGTTTATAACATCCAAAATAGACCCCGTTATGAGAAAGTATATCTGAAAATGATAAAAATGGACTATAAGTTCATAAAAATTAGAGTTAAAATGAAAATGTTATACGCGATTAACGAAAAGGCTCAAACTAAGGATTTCATTTGAATTAATAGCAAGTTTAGGTAGTTATCACTATGTATGCGAATAGCTTAGTTATTCAAATTAGATACTCATTGCCTTTCATAATCCCTAAATGTCGAGTGATCTCGATATGGATATCGACTTGCTAAGTGAACTATTACAACTGTTGATAGACTCAATGACTAAGTAAGTATTCTTAATGATTCTATACTTGTTTTGTGCTTATAGTAAGCACACCTAAATTAAATATGGATAACTTGATGCATAGGGGTTTAAGTTATGCATGTACTTGATATTGATTGATTATTGTGCAAAAAACTATTAAATGTGATAAATTGAATATTTGGTTAGATGATTAACTGTTGCATGATATGAATGGTCTACTGATATTGATTAATCACTAAAAAAATTGGCTTAATTATATTTGGTTTATCTTAATTTAAAAAGACCATGCATCAACCATGCATTGCATTCCTTATTCTAGTTGTCACTTCATGTGGAGGTAAAAAGAGGCCTTATAGGGGGTGTTTCTATGTATTGAATTAAAGTGTTTTAGTATGGTACACTCGTACAACATAACCTTAACCTAGCCTACGGGCTTAATAGGTACTAGAGATGCCAACCGTCCGGCTGATGGTCGAGTTTAGAAACCTTTGTTGTAAGGTGTGAGTGTGGACTGCGAGAGCTACCTTACCACTAGACTGGGGAATCTATTAGAAATAGCAACCTATTTCGTAAAACATAGAATTATATATATATATGGTTAAAAACCCAGATGCTAGAACTCAATTATAATTGGCGTCAATGTATCTCCAACCTTTATCTCAGAGGGTGTTAAATCCAATGTTATATGCAATACCAGTCAACTGTATAATATTGTTTGGCATAATGCATGTACATACATTCATATGATTGTAATAATTTATTTAATAACTTGCTTGCCTATATAGTATGAGGAATAACTCACTAAGCTCGTGTAGTTTACTCCCCAATAGTTTTCTCTTGTAGGTTGCTAGATAATTACGCATGGGTTAAGTACTGACCATTGAGTACCAGAATCGTGATACATAAAAGTTAGAATTTGAGGACAGATTATATGTTTGGTTTGAATTATTATATATGATTATTAATACTGTATTTAGATTTTATGACGTTTGTAAGTTTAAGTTTTAAAACTTTACTACCTTATCTTAGTATTTGTTAGGGGATACCAATTCTCTATGGTTCTGGTAGATTGAAGAATATCGGATAACCATAGTCACTTATATGTTATAGTAAGTTAATTAAATTAAAAATAAAAAATTTTAGTGATTAATTGCTTAGAGTCTTGTAACCTTTAACTTGTCGGGTAGTTTTCATATTATGGGTGGACACGTGATATGAAAATTTTAAGCCATTCTACTGGGCCTCCTTAGAGTCATGATAGAAGTGGTTGTAGAGTTTTAGGTTATCATTGATAGGAAAAACCTACCAAATAGTGAGATGGGATCGAATTTGGGTAGATTTTGGATTTAAAACTAAATGATTTAAACTCTTAAATTATATACTATATTTAGTATATCTTATATGTATTATGTCTCTGTTATGTGTGCATTTACCCATTAACTATTAAACTCTTTTCTCAACCTATATATTGTCGATATGATTACTTTAAAAGAGTTTACAACTATAAGTTTGAAGTGTTAAACCAAAGAAGTAAGAAGCAAATGCAGAAAAGGGAACAAAAGTAAATGTTTTTTATTGTGTTGAATTAAGAAGAAGAATTTGTGGTAAGGGTCAAGAGAGCAAAGAATACCCTAATAACATATTAAAAGTTCAAAGTGCATTGATTAGAGGCTTATTAGTTTTGGTGGTTTTGATAATATTTGGAATTGGGAATTTAACACATAGATATAATTTGGAAATTGTGCTATAGTACTTAAATTCAAATATGATTAGGTTAATCAATTTGAAGCATGAGGTAACATTACTAAGATATAAACCTTTCTTATTATATCGGGTGATTATAACATGAAGAAGATGATTGTACGAAGTCTTAAAGGATAATTATCTTAGAGTTGTAATGTATAAGAATGTTGTAAAAGACCTATAATTGATGTAAGAAGCAAGTTATTAAGGTGATATGAAAATAAGTATCCTTAAATGAGTAACTAAAGATAAGTTTGCATTGGAGACTAGGTGTATTGGAAAGTTTCAATTATATAATTAGAAGTTCTAATCCTTAAGGATGGTAATAACAATTCAAATGGAGAATTTAAATTGTATGATTGGAGATTTAGGGAGTTGTTGTGATAATAGGATTGTGAAATCAAACGGTTGACCTAAAAGATTAATAAGAATGAACTATGAGTGATATTATGCAAATTTTAATCATAATACTACAAGAAGGAATGTCGAATTGAATAAGATATGTGGAAATCAAATGGTGATTGAAAGGTGATCACATCTGGGAAACGAAAAATTAAAATGACATAAGAATGATTGAATTAGATATTTGATGAAAGTGAGTTTGAAAATTTGTGAATTATGAAGTCTATTTTTTATGAGAGAATTAAAATAATTGAAAAGGTGGAAGTGATGATTTGTACAATAGTATTTAAAAGTGATAATTGATGATCTGAGTACATAAGTTATACTAATGTTGGCAAATATCACTTTAGTTGGATTACGGATGGTAAAAAGGATCATGACACCCACATGATTTCAAGAGACCAAAGCAATTTGGGTTGTTCAAAGAGTACCCTTTGAAGAATCAGAATTGCTAAGGAAGGCATTCCCTGATTTTGCTGAGGCCAATGATTTCATTGTAGGCAAGGAAAATAATCCAATTTAAGCAAAAGATTGGTTTTCTCGAATTGAATTATCATGTGAAATTTATGAAATTTCTAAAGACCTGAAATTAATATATGGGACTTTTATGTTAAAAGTGATGCTAGATTTTAGTGGAACTCTAAAGAAAGAATTTTGTTCCCTCCTATCACTTAGAGTGTATTTAGATAAGAATTTCAAAAGGAATATATTTTAGAAAGCCTACTTTTAAAGGACTTCCTTTTAGCATGAAGAGAAAATTGAAGTATTAGTGCATATGGATATAAGCTCAAAAGATTGATGCATTTTATTTGTTCAGAATCAAGAGGTAGTGATCAATTGCGAATGTAAGTGTTCTTAGTAGGGTTAGATCAAGAAACTTGAACTAAGTTAAAAGAATTTCAGTTAAAGACTTATAATGAAGTTACTGAAAGAGCAAGGATGATAGAATATGTAGAAAAAGGATTCTTAGAAAAGAAAAATGAGAAAAGCAATCTCTTAATTGAACAAGTCAATTGTTCGTAGATGAAAATGATTTCTTGAAAAATGACTTAAAAGGATTACATGTTACTCATGAAGCTTTAGTCATTGAAAATCTTATTTTTAAAGAAGAAATTAGAAATTTGAAAAACCATATGGAGGATTTATCTAAGTCAATTAAAAACACGTTTCAAAAGTTTAATGAAAGTGATAAGAAGTTACAAATGTTAATTTCAAGTCAAAGAATGGATAATTCGAAATCTAGACTTGGTTTGGAATTTAGAGAAACATCTAAAATGAAGAGAGAAATAGTATTTGTTAAACCAAAATATGAAAATCAAGAAATAGTCAAAGAAAGAGACAAAGACAATACAGTTGAACTTGTTAGAAGGTAGAACAGACAGTTCTCTCAAAACAACAATAAGTATCCTTTTAAAGGGTATAATAGAAGCTTAACTAGAGGGTATGTCAAAACAAATATGGGTTAAAGGAAAGTGGTAAGTGACAGGTATAATAAGCAAAGACCTCATACTTGTTTTCTCTGTAATAAATTATGACACATAGAGAAATATTGCTTTTTCAAAAAATACATGCTTAACAATAAGCAATGTTTACTTTAAAAGTTGAGCTTGAATTTTCATGAATCTAAGCTTTGTTGGGTTTGTTAACAGACTTGATTATGTTATGGTACGTACAGGAACATGAAGCTAAGTCAAAAGGAACGTAGTATCTTGGCAATGGATGCTGAAGACACATGACAGGTGTTGCTTCATTGTTCACAAACTTAGAATGGAAGGAAGATGGATATGTGAAGTTTGGTAACAATAGTAAAGGTATAATAATAGCAGTATGTATATTTGGTTTAGCACTACATACAACTGAAAATGTGTTATTGGTTAAAGGTTTGAAACACAACTTGTTAAGTATAAGTTAGTTATGTGACAAATGGTACAGAATAACATCTAAACATGATAAATGCATTGGTTTTAATAAAGATGGATTAAAGTTGTTTAAAGGATTAAAAAAGAAGAATGTTTATTTAATTAAACCATTTAAAGTATCATCTGAAAGTTGCTTTATAACTATTAATGATAACACTATACTTTATCATAATAGATGAGTTCTCGAGATTTACTTAGATCTTGTTCTTTCTTCATAAAAGTGATGCACTTAAAAGTTTTGAAATATTTTCTAAAAGAGTTCAAAACAGAAAAGGCCTCTCTACCGTTAGTTTATAGACTAATCATGAAAGGGAATTTGAAAATTATGATTTTAACTCTTTTTGTGAAGAAAAGGGCATAACTCATAACATTTTAGCTCCTTATCCTCCATAATAAAATGGAGTAGTTGAATGCAAAAACAGGACTATCCAAGAAATGATGAGATCACTATTTAATGAAAGTAGTATAGCAAATTAATTTTGGATTGAAGCAGTGTCAATAGCTTGTTATATTATAAATCGAGTATATGTTAGGCCTTTGACAAATAAATTGCTTATGAGATTTATAAAGGAAGAAAACCTACTGTTTCATACTTTAACACATTTGGTTATAAGTGCTACGTAAAGAAAATAGGAAAAGTATCAAGGAAGTATGAAGAGAGAGCTGATGAAGCCATCTTTCTAGGCTACTCTTTGAACTCGAACTCACATTAAGTATATAATAAAGAAACAAAAGTGATAGAGGAATCAATAAATGTCAATTTTATTGAAGAAACAACCAATGAGGTATTAGATGATGAACTTTCAATTACCTCAAATAAAAAGAGATCTATACGGCTTGATTTAGAAGGTAAGCTAGAACTTCCTTTAGATGGAACATCAGGAATTTCAAAAATGTTTGATGTGTCCAATAAAGAACTAGGATCAGAAGGTTCTTTAGAGACTAATACTAAGTTTGTTGAAACAAGCCCAAAAAGTAAGTTAGAAGGTTTTAAACACTCTTATACACTACCATTGACACTTAAATTTAAAATTGACCATCCTCTTGAACTTATGATTAGTAATGTTAGATTTAGAATAAGAACAAGATTGAGCTTACAAAATTTTAAAAACCATTTTGCTTTAATATCTAAAATTGAACCTTATTTAGTTAATGAAGCTTTAAATAATAATAAATAGATCTAGCTATGCAAGAGGAACTTGGTCAATTTTAGAGAAATTAGTTATGGAATCTAGTTCCAAAACCTAAGGATAAGCCAATTATAAGTACTAAATGGGTTTTTAAGAATAAGCTAGATGAACATTGAAAAATAGTAAGAAATAAAGCTCATTTAGTTGCTAAAGGATACTTTCAAGAAGAAGGAATAGACTATGATAAAACTTATACTCCTATGGCTAGATTAGAAGCTATAAGATTACTTCTTACAGTTGCTTGTTTGAAAAGTTTCAAATTTTATTAGATGGATGTCAAAAGTGCTTTTCTGAATGGTCTTATAAAATAAGAAGTATATGTTAAACAACCACTTGGAATTGAAGATCTATTCAATTCAAATCACGCATATAAGTTGAAAAAGGCATTGTATGGTCGTAAACATGCTCTTTGTACTTGGTATGAGAGATTAAGTCAATTTTTAATTAAAAATGATTTTTAAAGAGAAAAAGTTGTT
The DNA here is from genome assembly GCA_024138005.1 of Lumnitzera racemosa. Classification (NCBI taxonomy): domain Eukaryota; kingdom Viridiplantae; phylum Streptophyta; class Magnoliopsida; order Myrtales; family Combretaceae; genus Lumnitzera; species Lumnitzera racemosa. The sequence goes on along the minus strand of JAMXBC010000002.1, from coordinate 66,700,719 downwards.
ACTACATTATTCGTGAAGTATCATAGAGAAGATATGTTAGTTGCATAGATTTATATTGATGATATTGTTTTTGGTGCAACTAATGAAAAATATTGTTAAGAGTTTTTAAGTTTGATGCAAACTGAATTTGAGATGTCACTCATGGGAGAATTGAACTTCTTCTTAAGATTATAGATCAACAAACAAAGAATGGAATTTTTATTCACTAAGAGAAGTACACCAAACAAATATTGAAGAAATTTAGTTTTGCGAATACTAAGGATTCTTTAACTCCTATGGGTACCTCAACAAAGCTTGATATTACAGGTAATGGTAAAAAGGTAAATGAAAAATTATATCAAAGCTTAATTAGATCTTTACTGTACTTAACAGCTTCATATACTAAAATTTTGTTCAGTAATTATGTTAGTGCTAGATTTCAAAGTTCATTAATAGAAACACACTTGATTGCAATAAAAAAGATCTTTAAATATATAAAAAGAACTACAAAATTAGGAATTTGTATCCGAAGAGTTAAAATTTTGATCTCATGGGATATTTATGTGTTGATTATGTAGGTTACAAAGTTAATATTAAGAGTACTTCAGGTTTGCAAAGTTAATATTAAGAGTACCTTAGGTACTTGCTAGTTTTTAAAGGATAAGTTAGTTTCTTGGTCTTCCAAGGAACAAAACTCTATTGCCCTTTCAATTATAGAAGCTAAATTTATTTCTAATAGGAATTGTTGTACACAAATTCTTTGGTTAAAATAGAAATTGAATGATTATGGGATAATTATAAAATTATACGCATAAAATGTGACAATAAAAATGCCATTAATTTACCAAAAAATCTAATTCATCACTTAAGGTCAAAACATATAGAAATAAGACATCATTTCATTCGTGACCATGTTATAAATAATGATATGAGTGTTGAATTCATACCCACTAAATATCAATTTTTAACTATATTTATAAAACCTTTGGATAAATTAAGGTTTGAATTTATTACTAATGAAATTGGTATGTGTAGCTCTCTTTGTGAGCAAGGAGAATATTTAATAAATTCTCCTAAGTTCACAAATTAGATACGCGGTGATAAAAGTTTTTTTCTTTTTTTTTTCTCTAAGCTTCTACGTTCAAAGTGCATTTTTTTGGCCATGTGTAATGCACAAGAAAAGTACATAAAGTGGGTCTTAAATAATTGCTCAATAGGTCATAAAATATCTTAGAAGTTGGTCTAATTAATTAGCCCATACGTAAGCAGGATAAAGACCATTAGATTTGTTAGTTTTTTCTGTTTTTTTTTTTTTTAATTTTCTTTTACCGAGTGTAAAGCTATTCTTTCTTCTTCTTCTTCTCATTCTTTCAGACCCTTCTTCTCCTTATATTCATTTTCTCTCAAAGAAAATGTCTCCCAAAAAATCTTCATGCATTGCTGTTAAAGGAACTAGAACTAAAACCAAAATCCCAAGCAATCTAGATGACCTTATTGATCTTGTTGATTAAGGGACTAATCATGAACTCTTTACACAATATACAAGGCTCTACAACCACTAGTTTTCCAAGAATATACAAATCCATATGATATCATCACATAAACATATTTATATTAAATTTAAACTACAAAGTTTACAATACATAGTAATTTAGTATATCTAAGTCTATATTACTGAGAAAACAAAAGTACATAAGTAAAAGTCTACATAATCTATTCTCTCTCAATATACTAAATGGCTCGCTCTTACCCAAGTCGCCAAGCTAATCTATGGCATCCCTCGGCTAGCCTCAACGAATAAGCTATCATACAGCAAAAGTTTAAGGGGGTGTAAGCCTAAGCTTAGTGAGCAAATCCCTCATCTACATCATAAGCAAGTTATAAATACATTATATTTACGCATATGAATGAATGGTCAAATAGAATGCCAAACAATACGTATAGTTAACCAGTCTATATATGTAACTCAGATTTAATGGCCTCCGAAGTCAAGGTTGGAGTACATTCGGTACCAATCAGATCCGGATGTTATACTAGAACTTACTTTACTACGAAACTCTACCTTCCATACTTAAATCAAACGAGTCTTTTATTTTCATAAAAATCAAGTTCTAATATAATTGTGAGTGGGCCCCCACAGTCTACACTCACCCCTAAATGGAGGCCCCTAAACTTAACCCTTAGCTAGGCGGTTGGCACCTCCAACGCTTAATATTCCCGTAGGCCAAGGTAAGGTCATTTTATACAAATGCATTATACAAAACCAATAAATTTATAATAACAATCCCTGAATAGCCTCTCTTTACCTTCGTGTGATGTACCAGTCGGAATTATGTCTATGCAATGCATGTTGATGCATGTACTAGTTTCTTCTTATGAGCCAAGTATAATTAAGTCTAATTATGATGTGACCATCAAATAGTACACACAATCATTTTCTATACTACCATGCAACAAACAAAGTATTATTCATACTTAAGGTAAATTCATAACTTAGTAAATAACAACATATATAAATATTTCCTAACCCCACACAATAATCAATTAACAATATCATTTAGGTCTATTATCTACAATCACATACAAGCATGAAATCATAAGGTAAATACTCACTTAGCCATGACGATTCGCTCTAGTCGTAGTAATTAATCGAAAGATCCTCACCTACCTTAAGATGACCTGATCATTACGATATAATAATAATAGTAAGTAATTGAATTAACTAGTAATTTTAGATATCTATTTACCTAATTCTACTTAAATTACTATAAATTTTTATCCGATTAGACTTTATCACTAATCGTATGTAGCTTTTTCATTCTATTTCTGATATTTATAAATTTATAGTCGTTTTTCATCGTTTTCGAACATACATTTACACGGTAATATTCGTTTTAGACATTAAAACCTGTGTTTTACGATATGGGCTACATTTATTAAAATTTTAATTATGGAAGCTTAATTATTCTTATTACTGATATTTATATCTTATTCTAGGATTTAATGATTTAATTAGCTATTAGATTCTTACACTTAGGAAATTTTATATTGGTATTACTAACTCATGTACTTAATTAAGTTTAATTCAATTTAGGAAGTATATTAGGGTTTAAAAGATTTTTGGACCCTAAGTATATGTACATACTTATGTTATACCCTTATGTAATCTTATAAGTTATTATTTTATAAGCTTATGATTATGTCAGCGGTTATGTCATGGCTTATGTTATATTTAATTACATCATTGCTTACATCATTATTTGATTGCATAAGATCTTAACTCATGCTTAAGTGTCTTGTGTGCACTTTACATATGTTAAGTATATACTTATATCATTGCTATACTTATATGTATACTAGTATACTCATACATATACTTACACATATACTGTATTTATACTTATACATATACCCATATACACATATGGTGACATATGTATTTTTATATGTATTTTTGTATGCCTAAAATTCCTCTTAAGGAAGCTTCTCAAATTTCATCTTTTTGTATTTTAAGGTTGTATTTAGCATGGTATATGTATGTATAGTTGGTATATGCTTTATTTTAGGTTATGTACATAATGAATTCTTATGTACAAAGGTCTTTATACATGTGTTTATCTAGTATACTCTTATATACATATACTTAGATACATGTACACATGCTCTTCTTCCATTTACTAAGACTATCCTACAATTGTAAACACAAAAATTGAATCTTTATGCCTTCAACAACACATATGTACAGAACACATAAACTTCTTAAACAAACCCACCTATTCATCTAACTATTAAATAATATAGAGTAATACATAATAACATACCTTTGTTTTCTTCTTGAAATGTAGTTGCAAAGTTTGAAAATTAAGAAAGACTGAAAGGGAAAGGGAAGTCACGGTTATGGAGGTGGGGAAAAGGAATTGGTTTTAATTTGTTTTATGGTTGAAAATAAAAAGAAAGTGGGGTTTAGGAGGGGACAAGAGTGGACCACACAAATGGAAAGAAAAGGGAAGAAAATGCTAAAAGAAAAGAAAAGAAATCATTAGAAGGAAGAGATAAGTCTAGAATGAAAGTGACATTTTGTTGACTTTTCCATATGTTGACTTGGTCAACTTTCCAAAAATACATGCCCTTTAGTGTACATAATGTAGTAATGAAGGAAAATTAGGAGAAAAATTGAGGAAATGAAAGGTAATAAGAAGTTTAGTAAATTGATTAGTAATAATAGATATTGAGATGTTCCATTAGGTATTTATATCCTATATATACCATTTGGTAAGCTACTTAGTATAATTTAATGTTCACTACATATAACCTAAGCATCAACTAACCCTTAACTCTATGTAATACTAACCTAATTATATAATTAGAAGATGAATGTGATCTATGATGCAATATCTTAGTTTCTAAAGAATTACTTTAGTATTATATGTATTTATAAATGATTGAAAGTTATCTTTAATCGTTTACCAATGATTTGGTACAATATTAAGAATATATTATCAATTAGGGTTTAAGGGTAAATTATGGTGATTTAGTTCTTTTCTATTCTTAAAGTTATAGTTTTAGGGTTTTTATTACCTTCAAATAAAATCTTTAGTGTTTATATATATTTAAGGTAGGAAATTTTTATATACGATTAACTATATTGACTAGTTATTTTAGGATTTTTACTTTTATTAGCTTTATCAACTCCTAGATTATCTAACATATTTAAGTCTACTTTAGATGCTAGATCGAAAAATTTCGGGGTTTACAACTACAACCCAATCAACCCGCTAAACCTCAAAAAGAATTGTCTCAAAAGATCTAAACCCTATAACTTTGAGATGAACCCTCAAATGAACCATCAAGAAATAACCCAAAAGAATGGTTCTAAACCACATTCTAAACTAACCTAAGAAGTAACATAGAAGACTTTGTAAGTTGAGCAAAAGTCTAGATCATCTTCTTCTTCATCTAAAGAAGTTATTGAATCTAAGGACTTCGGTTCTTCAAAAAAGTCATTTGAGGAAAAATCTAAAACTAAGATGAATACCCCTAAACAACCTCCTAAACCTGGACCCAAGAAAGTAGTTTGCAAGACCAAGGCTTCATAACTTATGATAAAGACTTTGAAGGTTGCTCCTTAATCTATGCAAAAGTCGTAAAAAGTGGCGATCACAAAGAAACCACCTTCCAAACAAAGGGATAAACCAAAGAAGAGATACATTATGGAAGGTAAGAGTGTATCTATAAAAGGATCTTTTTTCTTAGATTTAGAGTTCTTTGAGAAAAATAGATTTTACTAGAAGGAGTATCTTAATGCTTTAGGACTGAATAACTTAGCAAACATGAGAAGTGTTGTGCATGGTGAATTAGTAGATGAACTTAATCAAAAGCTAGATAGTAAGCATCGGATGTATGGAAACCTATAGTATTGAATTAGAAAATTGAGATTTTGAAAACAGATATCTTGAAGAGTTTTGCAATAAAGAAATCTGAGAAGATGAAAGTTTAGTATGGTTAACTAAACAAAATGTTTTTATTGAGTTGAATGATCAAATTGAGTCAAGTGTTGGTAGAGATATATTTAACATTGAATTTGAATTGCTGGTTAAGATTTTGCACAAATTTGTTAATACTTTTGTATTACCTAGGAGGGGTAATGTAACTTTTGTGACTAGGGAAGATGCTTTAATTATGATGGCTATGTTGAGCAAAAGGAAAGTGGATGTAGTGAATTTGATGATGGGGCATGTATGGTAACATTTAGATTTTAGGCCATATGAAAGTTTGTTGATGGCACTATTGAAGTCTAAGAAACTAAAATTACCAAGTGACACAACTTTTCCTTACTATCTTACTAGGCTAGGATAGAAAATTTTCAAGCAAAAGGGTATCTATGTAACTGGAAAACTTTGGCATTCTCACAACAGAGGAGTTTATGTTCACCCTTCTAACATTGGGAAGAGGGTAATCATTGTTGAAAACAAGGATGGTGAGAAGAAGAGGAAAAGGGTAAGGAACCTACTATTGAAGGTTAATAGAAGAAAGGGAAATTGGTAAAAAAGACTAGTAGGATTGAATTCAGCGAAGTGGCTGGATCACTTTCAAATAGTGAATAAGAAAGCATAGAATTACAAATTCCTCACTTTAAACAAGGTGAAAGTTTAGTATTTGTTGAGCAAATTTCTACGGAAATCAAGGAATTACTTGGGAAGGTTGTGAAGGATCAAATTTCAGGAATGAAAGACTTGTTCAAATTCTGGGTCAGAGAGATAATGATTGAGTCCAAAGCTGATGAAGAAGTTTAACCTATTGATTTACTATTTAAACCACCAATTATTAAACCAAATCTTCAAACCCCAACACCTAAACACCATTCTCTTATGACTACTCCACAGCAAGTTGATCAACTTAATCAGCTACCAATTCAAGATTTTGACAAAACTTCAGTTATCTTTCCTCAATCTCTAGAACCTATGAATCCTCCTATTGAAACTCTAGCACCTTTAACTGCAACTCTTATTCTTAAACTTGAAGAACAAACTACTCTTAAAGAGAACATAGAAACTCTTTTTATTGGATCCAACAAGGATGGTAATCCATCAGGTTAAGCAAAATCTACTTGAACTCCTGTGAAAGACATTAAACCAACTTCTAGTGTCAAGAAACTCCAACTTCTAAAGTTAAACCTTCTCCTAGCAAAGCAACTCCAACATACTCTAGTAGGATGAAACCTTATGCTGGAAAGAAAACCAAGAGACCTCAAAAATAATTTCTTTGTTCAAGTGTTTTGTCTTTTATGCTTTGCTATTAGGTTCTATTTTGTTTTAGTTAGCTCTTGTTAAGTCTTTTGTTTTCCGATGTCAAATCTACCTTTAAACCATGCTATGTTCTTTCTTTTTCATCAATGAAAGTCCATTTAAGTTTCTACAATTGTTGTCTAATTATAAATATTAAGGGGGAGTTATTAAATAGTCTCTAATGATAACAAAAAGGGGAGAAAGGCAAAAAACAATTAAGTACAGAACATAAGCAAGCATACATAACATGACAATACGGCAGCTTATAATTGTTTTTGAATAATGTTTCTTCTTTGCTGTTTATTAGATATCGATTCATATTTGTAACATATTTTTGAACATACAAGTGTTTTGTTATCATCAAAAAGGGGGAGAATGTTAGATATCTCTCTTGAATTTTGATGATAACAAAAAGAGAGAAATGCTAATATACTAATAAGTGTATAGGTATTTAGGTAGTTCTTTAGCAAGTTTAAAATTGTAACTTGAGTTGCATTTAGAGACTTATTCAAATGGTTTGAGTGGATTGAAGAAGAGACAAGCCTGGAAAAATATTTAGAGAATGTTTCAAAAGCTTATATAAGAAGAATTAGCACAACACTTCAGAAAATTGTTCAAAGACTTTAAAGATAAGCAAACTGAGATATCTTCAAAAGGTTATTGACATAGTTAGTTTTGAAGAGTAACTTTAAAAAATAACACAAAATCATATTCAAAGTGAACAAGACCTAGCTCTACTAGATTGGGTGTATTAGAGAAATACGCTTAATTCCATTTCACTTAAATAAGAATTAAGATCCATGGGGATTATTGCTAAGTGAATTAATTTTTGAAATAATTAAAGAAAATATCTAAGTTTTGATAAAGATAAGGATGATTTCAAATTTTATAGGATATCAAATTTGAAATTCAAGATTATCTAGAGTTGTTAATCAAGTATATCTAATAAAAGAGATCTAACCAAAATAAGATTAGATTAAAATTCAAACTCAAAGATTTTCTCCAAATATCTATGGATCATTTTTATTTTTTAAATGCTAAGTTTGGATAAACATGAGATGGAGATAATCATCAACAATATAGATGTTGGAGGAATCTAGCATTAAAGGAGAGATGATTCAAAAATATTGGAATGATTCTAAAAGAAAGACATATACATTACACTTTGATCGTGATAAATTTCTACTATCTAAAAGAGCATAACAATTCTGAAATACTTCTTAAGAGAGTTAAACTGAAGCTACTTATTCAATAATTTTTATTTCTGTTTTCATGCTAAACTATTTGAGATTTATATTGTTTTTCTCAATTTTTTTTTGTAAACCTTATTGTTTAAGTGTTGTTGAAGAGAAGTTTGATTGTACTTTGTAGATCTATAATTAGCCTAGATAGTAGAGAAGTTAGATAGGTAGAATAAAAAATTGTGAAGGCAAAGTTTGGTAGATGTTTGTAAACTTCTTATGATTTATTTTGATTTAGTAGATAAAGTAGAATGACATCGATGAAGTAAACCGGGTCACCAATAGTAAAGTTGGAAGAGAGTAGTAGGTAGAAGGCTAAAGCTCTACAAATCTTAAGCTTGCAATTCTTTTCTCACTCTCCTTTACTTTGTGTTATTTGTTTTTTTATTAGTGTGTTGAATTATTAAAGTGCAATTGTTCACCAAAATTAAGTTATTAAGAGGGATAATTTTCATTCACTTCGAAATAGTATCATAGTTCTTAAAGATATTAATTCATACCCCCATACCTAACCCCCCCTCCCCTGACCCCTCTTGCAATATCTTATACGGAACCTCAACAACCATCACTAGCAACATAAGAAACATTGGTAACACTAACAGCACAAATAATAATGATGCTACCATTGAGGTAGGGGTCGAACTTTTGAAACAATCAATAAAGAGCATGGGTAACAAAATGGACTTTCTTATCGATAGTGTTAGCCTCTTACGAACAACTTAACCTACCATTAGAGGGAATTCTATATCACATGGGAAAGGAATTAACATGAATCCATAAGACTGTGAAGATACAAGTACAAATTATTTGCAACAAAGGGTAGATTCTAATGTCACTTTTAAAGGTCTTAAGAAGTAGTTTGAAGACAAACAAAAATATTTGGAAAAGAAATTGCTCCAATAGATAAATGATGAGACGAAAGCTTTTTAGAAGTAGGATGGGTTTAAATAAGCAGGTATCACTAACATAATTGTACAAGATAGCTTACCCTTCCTAAATAAGTTTAAGGTGCCCAATTTTGAAAAGTATGAAGGAATTGATAGCTTAAAATTACATATTTGTATATATGTTCTAAAAATGGGCAAGTATGCCCAATATGATCAGTTGATGGTTTAGATATTCTAAGATAGCTTAATCGATCCTATGTTGAAATGGTATTCTTAACTTAATCTCAACTAAGTCAATACATACGACAAGCTTGCTAGGGCTTTTTATGAACAAAATAAGTTTGATGTGGAAGTAGCCCCCTCTATGTGGGATCTAGGGGGTATCTTCGTAAGAAGCCAAATAAGTCTTTTAAGGAGCATGCTTGGGGGTGGAGAGCCCAAGTCACAAGAGTATCTACCCTAATCCTTGAAAAAGAGCTAGCCTTTACATTCATCAGCATATTAAAGAAAGCTTACTTTACTCATCTCATAGCATTTGCCTCAGTTGGCTTTGCGAAGGTAGTAGCAATAGGGTGCAGAATAGAGAGTGTTATTGCATTTAGCAAACTACTACCTTCAATCACCCTAGGCAAAAACCTTGATTGGAATCGAGCCATTGGACCCTTGACTCGAGCTTAAGCACGAGGACTTAAGAGCATAGCAAGGTACATCCTTTCATCCTAACTTACACCTAAGGAGTTTAAGTTGCTCCTCATTGTTGATGGACTACAGATGCCAAGTTGAGCACCTTCCTATTTGTCAATAACTAAGTATCGACCTAAGTATTGCTTTACTCATAGCTCAACCATACTTTTGACCCCCTAAGAGCACATTTGAGCTAACATAACCCTAGAGAGTTTGTAGATTAGCTCAACATCAATAAAATTTAACCATACCTTTCTGTCTACTTCTATAGGGACTTTCCTAGTGATTATCAACCACATGTCCTAACCATCTACGTAAAGGAATCTGCTAAAGAAGTTTCTATTCTTCAATTTCTATTATATCCCTTTGTTTAATTCTTGTATTTTACTTATTTTAGACAATTTCCTTATTGTATTTTCGATGTTTAGTAGGCTACCCTAGAATTTTAGGTATAAAATACCCCCTTGTATGTAGTTGTAATCATCATTCTCTCAATTATTAACTATATAGTATCCCTTCCATGTAAAGCTTTAAGTTTATTATATTTACACTTATTTTATCCCTTAAGCAAGGCTAAGGGGTAGCTGACCTCACTGAGCTACTCTTGCATCATATCGAGTAAGTTTATAAGTTTACAGAGGTTCATTAGTGCATCATATCATCCAAATCACTTAATGGCTTTAGCTTGTTCTCTTTTATTTTCACTTGTTCATCACCTTCTGTTTCAAGCTTTCTATGGGCTTAGACCGACCCTATCACGACTTAACAGTATCATTGTTATAGTAAATTGCCGTGTACCATGTAAAGGTCTAATATCAACCCCCTTGTTGGTCATAGGCCTTTCATATGATGCGCAAGGCTCCTTCTACTATGCACTACCAATAGGCTCACAAATAAGTAATATAGAGCAATGTACTAAAATTAACTTCTATGATGTAAATTAATTAAATAAATGTATAGACTCATTAAGTTCTATACCAAAAGAATATTACAAGCAAATATAGTTCGTAAAGGAAATTGCATCATAAGCTTCAAACTATATTATGAACAAAAATAAAGGTAAATAGTTATCTACAAAAACTATTACAAAATCTCGTCTTTGCTCCATGATCACTCCAACCCGTCTCTTACGAGACTCACCTTGAGTATGCTTTGGCTCGGATGAATGAAGAGGTTTCCCTACAACAAAAAAATTTGTTGGGGTGTAAGCTTACATTTAGTGAGATAAATACCCTCGTCAATACTACAATGCAGAAATTTATTAGATGCATAAACATATGAAAAGTATGCCAAACAATGCATGCAATAGCCTAGGAACTACTTATGACTCAGAATTATGCCCTCTATAATCGAGGTTGGAGATAATTAACTGACTTAAACCAAAATCCGGGTTCTAGAACTTGGGTTTTATTTCATTTACACTATTATGCTTAAGTCAAAACAAAACCAATATATATATATATATATATATATATACTTTCTTTCCTGAACAACAAATTATATTTTCAAAATCCCAAGTTTAATGGTATGGTGGCCCCTACAATCCATAAATATACACCCTAAATAGAATCCATAAGACACAACCCCTTTCCAACAGTTGGCATCTCTCGGTGTCTAGTATGCCCGTCAGCTTAAGATAGAGACTTAATAAAAATGATGACATAGTTAATGCCCAATTCTACAGTAGGCCCTTTGTTTATGAGTCCCTTCTATCTTCTATGTGAAGTGGTAGTCAGTGTTATTCGAATGAAATTATGGGGAATGTATGATTCATTGAATTTGTTAATCATATAAGTGATTAATCTGATTTTTCATGGTGATTAGACAATTTCATTCCATACAATCGTACATATGAGTTATCACAAACAATTTCCATTATTATGTGATCAATAAGCCATAGTATTCAACCAAAAGTTCACACACATATGCATTTACCATATCCTGTAAGCATCCAAATTATATGTGTAAGGTTAGGTGTATCTATTTTATAAGCAAAATCAAGTAAAGAGTTATCAAGAATTCACTCACTTAGCCATGTAGGTCAATCGAAGTAGTCTAGGGCTAAGTCATCTTTGAATGATGGGTCCCCTAGACAATGCAATCATAATACTATAAGGATTTGAAATAAGATTGAGAAAACTAAGCTTAAACCCCTTAAGCTGTACTTTTGACTAGTTTTCGTATTTTTCTCGGTTTCTTACTTAAAGTTCAATCACGTATAACTTTCTTCTTTTAAATCCGATTTTTATGATCTTATAGTCAATCTTCATCGTTTTCAAGTGTCCTTTAACGTGGTGAGGTTATATTTTTGAGATGAGGTACAAAAATCTACCCATAGGTCAGAATAGTAGCGGTCCTCATGATTGGGAGTGCTTTTGGGCTATGTTTGGTTAATAAGTTATTTGGTTACTTGGGGAATCCTTTGGGCTTGGGCTTAAGATCTCATTCTATGTTAAAAATACTCCCTTAAGATCAGATTCACAACTTTGATTTATACTTCTAAGGCTAACAACCACTTCTTGTGCTCTTAAGTGGGCTTAAGTTATCAAATGGGCTTGTTCTTGGTCCAAATCAAAGATAGTCACTTTCTTAGGCTTAGGGGGTGTCTTGTAGGTCTTTTGAGAGTCTTAAAACAACTTTTATTGTTGTACTAAGTTGGTGGTTAGGAACTTAAGGTGGGTTCAACTTGGTGTTTGGGGCTTGTTTTGGAAGTTTTGGGCTCAGTTCTGAGTTTTAGGCTTAATACACTTGTTATACTTGCCTTGATTGGTCTTTTCACTTTTTTTACTTAATTTTATCACATTTTTAAGTGTCTTTTAGGAAGGTTCCAGATCTGGTCAGTTTGAGTGTAAGGGCTTCTAACTTGTTTCATCATTTCCTTAAGTTTAGGTATTAGATCCTAAACTTAAGCTACTTGTATTCAAATCTTAACTTGACTTCTTTTCCATGAGATGATTATTTAGCTCATAATTTACATGAAAATAGAAGATCTTACATTTAGCATATCTCCCATACCATAGTTCATGTCTTACAAAGTTAGTTTCCTCATAAATTTCATGTGATGGATTTTTCCTTTACTTAAGTCTAGATTTTAGTATGTTTAACACAATAAAAGTGAAAAAAAAAATCCAAATCACTTCTAAACGCTTAAGTCCAACATGCTTCCCTTTCATTCAAGTTCTCATTTCAAGATTTTCTCAACTTAAAATCTTTCGTTCTAAGTGTTAAATAAGTATTTCTACAAAACACTAACTTTACATGCTCATAATTCACTTTTCATATAAGGTTTTCATGAGTTTGCTTCTTAGGGTAGTCTTAAATGTTTTATCAACTTGTGATCATACTCATTTGTTGTAGAAATCATGGCCTCGTAACATGAATACTAAACTACAAACACAAAGAACACTTAATTTTCCACAAAGCAAAGATATGGTGGTTGTGCACTAAGGTTCCACCTAAGTTATTTAACTTACTCCCTCTTTCTTGCACCCTTTTGAAAACTTAAGTTTTGGTCCTTTGAAGTGGGGTTTAAAGGATATTCTAGGGATTCTAAAGGAGCTTTGAATGTTGGAAAAAGAAAGGCATAAGAAGAAGTTGAATGCCATGAGGATTGAAGCTTAGAAGTGGTGGTAAAGTACAGGATTTTGTGGAGTTTGGTTTTTTCCTCTTTTGAGTTGATTTCAAAGTGAGAGAAAAGGAAGTGAAAATGAATTTGAAAGTGAGAATAATGAGAGAAAGAGTAGCCAGTTGGAAATAGAGTGGAAAGTGTGTTTAATAAGTTTGATTTTGTTGTTTGTAGTATGTACGAAAGTCAACAATTGCAACTCTTGATGATATAAGCATTAAGGGGTGAATAGTAGAGTGTCAGATAGAGTGATTGATGGATGAAAGACAAGAGTATGCTGCCCCCCTCCCCCCTCCCTCTCCCCTTTATTGCTTATAAGAACTGGCAATTAGGATCTCTTTATGGCATGGAGTTGTCTTGTCTCATTTATTAAAGTTAAGCATGTGGAATCTTGTGAAAATTTGTCCATATGTGGTATAAGTTAATGGGTGATAAGGAAAGTGTCTTATCACTTTTTTTTATTAGTTATCAATTGAAAAATGAATTTAACTCTCAATTGATAAGTTATTTAAGGTGATTAGTTGGTTTACTTATTTACATGTAAAGCTTAGACATGAAGATAAGGGAATTGCCTTATAGGAAATTGTTTTATGATTTACTTCTTAAATTGTTTTATAAATTATGATTCAATTCTTATAAAATTATGAGATTTTCTAAATTTGAATGAAATTATTCAAATTAAATTATTGATTAGTTGCTTAGGGTTAAAATTTATTAATTGTTTTAGGGTTTAAGGTCTTAGGTGACTTTAGAGTCCGTAGTTTTTCATGTTCAGGTTTTATCGATAATAGGCTTTTAAATTGGAAAAGTAAGTTTGTTTTTAATTATGAACTCGAGTTCTTAGTTTAGTTGATCCTTAGTATTGTTCAGGAAGTACGCTCAGTTGAAACATAGGCCCGCTAAAAGTAGGGTTTTCATACCCCGTTAACGTCACCCTTGTTTGTCCTTGGCATGGGGTATCATCTTGGTATTGGAGCAAAGGTTATTATTTGGTAAGTTTCTATTGAGTTGTGTTATTGCTGTATCATGTTAGAATACTATTGTGGAAATGTGTATAGAATTAGTGTTGTTACTTGTGGTTGCATGAGGGTTAGCTATAGTATCTTGGTAAGAAGTGAAAGTAGTATTACTATTCTTTGTAGTAGTTGCTGTATAGCACTCTATTTTACTTTGCTTTAAGCCTTGGGAAGCAAAGCAAGCACAAACTAAGTATTTATATGGAAGAAGTTGTGTATGTGTATATGAGTGATTGATTGTTTGAAGATGGTGTATACTGTTTCTGAGTAATAGTGAAAATCCGAGTACTCTAAGTTTTATTATGGAAACAAGATCAAGTTGAGAGAAGATGAATGATTGTAGCGTAAATACGTTAATCAAAGATGACAATAGTAGCATTGTTGACCATAGTTGACAAACTCAAAACACCCCTACAAGTTTTGATGAGTGGTTCGATGAAATGACTACTTAATAGCTAATTTGACTGAAGCTATTCATGCGTTCACTTCCCAACCCATTGAGGTTATCTACAATACTCCCTAAGCTGCTCTTGAAGTTAATGGCAATGCCTATGGTGCTCTGCCTACTTGAAGCTAATTCCTAACTTAGTAAGACTGAGGTAAAGGAGTAGGTGTACATGTTCATAGGAAGATAGGCTTAGGTGATGTTGATACGGAGAATGAAGAAGATTATTATGAAATAGAGGATACAGCTTGTACACCTAAGCTACCAACCATGTGAAGCTTCTGATCCTAAGCTTTAATGGTTCTATGATTATTGATGAATACTTATACTGAGAAGAGAAGGTTAAGTAAGTCTTTGATTATTATCTCTATGAAGACCTTGATAAGGGCAAAACTGTTGCAATTAAGTTTTCAAGATATGCTATGATGTGGTGGAGGAATTTTTAGACCATGTAAAGACAAGATGGATACAGAGAAGCTAGTACATGGCTTGAGGTGAAAAGAGTTCTTTGAGCTAGAATTGTACTAGATACCTATCTATACGATACTTTTGCTTAATTCTAAGAGCTAAATCAAGGGAATTACTGTCAGGACCCTAAAGGGGGCCTAGTAGGATTACCTAAAATTTTCATAACATGTGTGCACTCATGACATGAAAACCGTCTTGCAAGTCAGAGATTGCTAGACTCTAAATTATAAATCACTAAGGTTAATGATTTTCAAGTAATTAATTTATTGTAACATGATATAATATAGAATTATAAATACTTATGGATGTCCGATAGCCCACAGTTCCTCAGAACCGCAGAGAATCGGTATCCCTTACCAAATAATAGAACAGGATATGCCAACATTATAAAACTACAGGTAGAATTAAATTATATTGAATTCTGACATGTGAATATTTTCTACAAAGAGTGTTATGTATCACCTATAAAGATCTCAACTAATCCTAACACTAATGTACATATCTTCATCTCGCACTCAGCACTCGAGACTCATCCCAATCCCATCGTAGGTAAACCTGGAAAAGAAAGACTATTGGGGAATAAGCTACAAGAGCTTAGTGAGCTATCCCTCATACCATACTGGCAAACAAGTTATCAAACAAATTATTACAACCATATGAATGCATGCACACGCAGAATGCCAAACAATATATGCAGTTGACCAGTACTACATATAATATCGGATTTAACGCCCTCCGAGATAAGGGTTGGAGATTCATCAGCACCAATCACGACCGGGCTCTAGCACCTGGGTTTTTACCCATAACTTTGAATTCCGTATTTCACAAAAACTATATTTCCATTTCTAAAAATCTAGTAGTTCACAAAGTCCCAGGCCTAGCAGTGAGGTGGCCCCCGCAGTCCACACTCACACCTTACAGCGGTGGTCTCTAGATACGACCCCCAGCCACCCACGGTTAGCGTCTCCGGCGCCAATAGAACCCGCGAGCCAAGGGTAAGGTCTTGTTGTACCCATGCTCCTATACGGTACTAATCAAATCATGTGGGAATCCATCCCTCCAAGGCCCTTCATTACCAACCGCGTGAAGTGATGGCCGAAACAAGTAATGCGATGCATGGATAATGCATGACCCTTTCAATTTAAGAAAAGCCAAATATAATTAGGTCAAATTATGATGTGATCAATCAATATCAGCAAACCATTCAAATCATATAAAAATCAATCATACCATCAAATCATCAATTATCGTATTTAACAATATTTCTTATAATAATCAAGCAATATCAAGCACATGCATATCTCGAAACCCCATGCATCAAGTTATTGATATTCAATTTAAGTTCACTAACTACAAGCATAAACAAATATGGAGTCATCGGGAGTACTCACTTGACTATGACGACTCACTCTAGTCGTAATAACCGATCGGGAGATCCTCGCCCTCGTCGGGATCACCTGATCATTACGAGATAATAAGGATAATAAGTAGTTGACTCAACTAATGGTTCTAGATATCTATTTACCTAATTCTACTTAGATTACTATCAACCCTTATTCGATTAAACCTAAATGCTAATCGTACGTAACTTTTTCATTCTATTTTCAATATTTACGAATTTATAGTCATTTTTCATCGTTTTCAAATGCACGTTCACACGATGATGTCCGTTTTGGACGTTATGACCCGTGTTTTATGATATGAACTAAATTTAGAGAAATTTTAACCATGAAAACTTAATTACCCTTATTACTTATATTTATATCTTTTGTTTTGTTTATACTTAATGAGACTTAATGAGTTAGTTAACACTTAAATCTTTATACTTAGAGGATTTTACTTTGCTATTACTAATTCATGTACTTAATTAAGTGTAATCCGTTTTAGAAAGTGTATTAGGGTTTACTAATTTAGGTTCCTAATTATGATACACTTTTCTTCTTTTCTTAGTTTATAATCTATGCTTATGTCATCGTTTACATCATCATTTGCTTATGTCATTGTTTATGTAGTCTTTTGATGATGTCATGGCTTATGTAATGTTTAGATGATGTCATGGCTTATGTAATGTTTAGATGATGTCATGGCTTGTGTAATCCATTTATTACATGTAAATATATATGTCATTAAGTACTTATGCATATACATATGTTATATACCTACCTATACTCATAATATACTAATATGTGTACTTATGTACTAATATATATACTAATACATATACCCATATACGCATACGGTGACATACGTATTTTTATACGTATTTTCGTATGCCTTATATAGCCCCTTAAGAAAGCTTCACAATTTCATTCTTTTTGTATTTTAAGAGTATATTTGACATGATATATGTATGTATAGTTAGTATATACCTTATTTTAGGTTATGTACATATTGTATACTTATGTACAAAGGTATTTATACTTGTATTCTTTTAGCATATCCTTTTATACATATACTTAAGGACATATGCACATGCATATCCTTCTTCTTCTTCATGATTCCTAGATTTCTATACTTAAAGAGGAGAACTTTGTGCTCTTTTCTTCAAGATCATACTTTTCACATACCTAATTGTCTAATCTACCTAATTAACTAACTAATGAAGAATAGAAAGAAACATAAAGTAACTTAAGTACATACCTTTAGTTGTGTTGAAATTATGGAAACAAAAGGAGAAGTTGTGAAAGTGAGAGAGGAAGAAGAAGTTTACGGCAAGAGGAAGTTGTTTTTGTTTTGTTTCTTTTCTTATTTGTTTTGCTTATGGAAGAAGGAGAATGGTGGGGTCTAGAAGGGGAGATGAATGGACGGCAATTTAAGAGGAGAAAGAAAAAGAAATGCTAAAGGAAAAGAAAAGAAAGGAAATCATGAGAAGAAGATATTTTCTTCAAATGAAAAGGACACTTTTGTTGACTTTTCAATTGTTGACTTTAGTCAACATTTTGACCTTGGTCAACATGTGTTGACTTGGTCAACTTTCAAAAAAATAAAGACCCTTTTGTGTACATAATGAACTAATTAGGAAAAATTTGGAGAAAGATTAAGGAAATGAAAGGAAATAAGAAATTTAGTGAATTGATTAATAAAAATAGATAATGAGATCTTCCATTAGGTATTTATATCCTATATACACCATTTGGTAAGCTACTAAGTATAATTAAATTGGAAACTATCATTTAGGGTATTAAGGTTTACTACATTTAACTTAAGCCTCAACTAAACCTTTAACTCTATGTAATACTAACCTAGTTATATACTTAAAAGATGAATGTGATCTAGAATACAATATCTTAGTTTCTAAGGGGTCACTTAAGTATTCTAAATGTTTATGCATGATTAAGAGTTATCTTTAGTCGTTTACCGATGAAATGGCAAAATATGGAGGATATATTATCACTTAAGGTTTTAAGGTAAATTATGGTGAATTAGTGCTTTTGTATCCTTAAAGTTATAATTTTAGGGTTTTTATTACTTTAGGGTACAATCTCTAATGTTTTTCCACATTTAGGGTTTTATATATTCTTACGTGATTAAATCTTCGATTGTTATCTTAGGGTTTTGATGTGGTTCGAGGTTTTAGGGTCTTCGTATGTGGTTAGGGGTTCAATTGATGATTTAAGGTTTTTAGTATCCACTTTAGGTTTTGGATTGAGATTTTAATCGGTTTTAAGTCTCATTGGCTCTTTTGAGTTTAGGAAATCATCTACAGTTTGGACGTTTGTTTCTATACTTAGAAAGCTAAATTCGTGGGGTTTACAATTACACTATTGAGGAATAAGAGTGAGAATTTCAAATACTTGTTATCCGATGTGAGGTTAGTGAGCCATCAACCCAAATAATATCTAGATTCCTGACTGGATTGAGGTTAGAGATATGAGATGTCGTAGAGCTACAACATTTTGTCGCTTTAGATGAGGCTATAAAAATTGCTCAATGTGCAGAGAGATAGGGGAGGAATAGGCCGATTCGATTACCAATGAGCTAACCTACCTAGTCTACCCAACCTATTCGTAGAAGTCATTAAGCTCAATACAGCATTGAGTTAGGTAGATGGATAGACATCATAACTTAGTAGAAGAGACCGAAGAGGACATTTGAGAAAGGATAAGGATTAGGGTGAAAGACTAGCTAGATTAAGTATTTTAAGCATTAGGGATTCGAGCACATGGATGCCTAATGTCCGAAAAAACGAACCATGGTCATTAAAGGCAATGCTTCAAGGATTGAATTGGATAATACAAATGAGGAGCTTGAAGAAAGAGAGGAATTGGAGAAGAACACTGAGACTAATGAAGAACTTGTTAAAGAGGACACATTTGTTGAAGATCTAGATAAGTTGACTTTAGTTGTCAAATGAGTAATGAACATTGAAGCATCCATTGAAGAGGAGCAATAAGAAAACTTATTGCAAAGCACATGTAAACTGAGTGAACAAGTGTATACACTCATTGTAGATAGTTGGAGTTGTACCAATGTTGTATTTGCTGACTTAGTTCAAAATCTCAAATTGCTAACCCTATCACTCTTAAGACTGTATAATCTCTAATGGCTAAATGAAAAGGGAGCACTACATGTCACTCAATAAGTGTTACTATTAATCTCGATTGGAAACTATTCAAATGAGATTCTTTATGATGTGTTACCTATGTATGCATCTCATGTGTTACTATGCCAAACTTAGTTTGATTAAAAAGTTATAGATGGTGGGTTTGGGAACACATATGCATTTAAGAAAGACCGGAAGAAGATCATCTTGAATCCTATGACCCCTAATCAAGTGAGCAAGGTGTAAGCCAAGCTAGCCTAAGGATCTAAGAAGACTTTGATTCATAGTCATTCTTAGCTCAAAGAGGTTAATTGGATATAATGATCTAACCTTTTTGTTAGAAAGAAAACTGTTGAAATTGAAGGAGCAAGTTATGCTACCAAATGAGGTTTGAGAGCTACTTGATGAGTATGCCAATGTGTTTCCTCAATAGCTACTTAAAGGATTACTACCTTTCTAAAGAATCAAGAAGTGTGTTGACTTAATACATAGTGCCACCCTTCCTAACAAGCTTGCTTATTGGATGAACCTCAAACAAGTAACCAAACTATAGAGGCAAGTCAATGAGTTGTTGGAAAAAGGCTATGTGAAGGAGACCCTCAACCCTTATATTGTATTAGCTCTACTTGTGCTAAAGCAGGATAGAACTTAGTGAACATGTAGATAATCGAGTTGTTAACAAGATAATGATCAAGTATAAGTAAATTATTTCAAGGATGGATGATATGCTAGATGAATTGAATGGTGCTAGAATTTTCAACAAGATTGACCTAAAGTCCAGCTACCATCAAATTCAAATGAGATTAGGAGATAAATGGATGACTGCATTTAAAACCCAATGTGATCTTTATAAGTGGTTGGTGATGCCCTTTGGCTAATCTAACACGTTGAGTACTTTCATGAGGTTGATGATCATGTGTTACAAAGTTTGATTGGAAAATTTGTTGTGGTCTACTTTGATAACATACTTGTGTACAGTATTGACATGCCAAGTCATACTGACCATCTCCAAGTTGTATTTGATGTACTCCAAGCTAAGAAATTGTTCAGTTGCTTGAAGAAGTGTTGTTTTTATCAGGAGGAAGTGGTCTTCTTAGGCTATGTAGTTAGTAGAGGAAGCTTATGAATCAATGATGAGAAGACGGAGCTATTGTTGATTGGTCGACCCTAACCACTTATGTAGAGGTAAGGAGCTTCCATAGCTTAGCTTGCTTTTATCACCAATTTATTCAAGGCTTCAATACCATTGTTGCACCATTCACTGAGTAGATAAAGAAGAACATAGAATTCCGATGGGGAGAGAGAGAGAAGAGAGAAGTTTTACAGAGGTGAGATTGGCCTCTATGCTTATATTAGCTCTGCTTGACTTTGAGAAGGTATTTGAGCTTAAATGTGATGCATTAGGTTTGGGCATAGGGGTTGTGTTGATGCAAGAAGGCTAATCTATTACAATCATAGTGAAAATCTAAGAAGATTGTAGTTGAATTACTCTATGTAGGGTAAAGTGTCACAACCTTGAAGATAGCCTAGTAGTGACAAACTGTCATGTATTGATTAGAAATAACTATTCATATACTTGAAAACTTTACCGATTACTTCCAATAAGTACATGAAGCGTCAATACTCATATATTTACAGAGTATTACTAATTTTATGGTATAAAACATAGTCAAAATATTATTAATTAAACATAAAATTTCAAACTTAAATAAAATATTTCAAAAGTTTTTCAAATAAAGCATATTACAATCAACTTAACATATTTCATTTCTTAAATTCATAATTTAATTCCGTTACTTGCTCTCCCTAACCTTGTTCCTAAGCTTTTAACCCTCACTAAAGGTCTAGATCATCCTAGGTAGACTTAATAAGGTCCCTACATCAAATCAAAGTTATTGGGGCATAAGCTACAACCAGCTTAATGAGTTACCTACTTAGACTACCCTTCAAGCAAGTTGATTAAAAAAGCAAATGCTATGCAACAATCAAACACATACAACAATACATGTAGTCTTTCGATATTTGACATGTAGTCTAGAGTTTATTTTCACCTATACGTGCTCCCCTCCATGTTGAGGATTTACAGTTTCACCAGGGTCTAGCTGTTTAATTTAGCATAGAGGTCACTTGGCATAATATCCTTAGCTACCATAAAATAGCCATAGAATCTCAATTCTTGGCTGAACTGGTACCTATGTTAGTATAATAATCAAGAGATGATACCTCTTGATTAGTCCCAATAGAATCAAATGAGTTCATTCTTCCTAACATCATGAGAGAACTAATCTCTTGGTTATTTAGGAGAACTAACAAATGTTCAACCTATAATCTATATAATCTTAGGAAGATGGATCTTCAAGCTAGCTAAAGAAGCCAAAAGAAATGTTTACAAAAGCCTTGTAAATAAATCATAAGAGAAGGATCACTTGATCGATGCTAGGAAAGCCTAAACTAAAATAAGAAAAATGCCTTCCTTAACTACCCAAATGATTAAGGAGTGATCAAATCCTTGATTGACCTCCAAATGTATGCAAACCTAAAACATAAGAATGGATACAACCTCATCTAATGCACAACCATCCTTAAAGTCACTTAGATTGCAATAAATAAGGAAGGCTTTAGCCTTTCCATTCCATGTATGGTAGCAATGGCAAATAAAAAGGAGTTTATGCAATATGCTATGCATGATTGCTTTAATGTTTAGATTTTGATATGCTTAATCTCCATTTATTTTAGTGATCACTCAAAACATCACACAATCACAAGAATCACATCACATCATGATCACCAACTTTATTTATGGAAATAATTCTTAAATGTCTTAACCAACAATTTAACCACATATGTTTCCTAAATACCCTATATAAATCAACTTAAGTATATAAGATTAAAGGTACAACAACTTTACTTGCACATATAAGTGATAATCATAGTAGATACTCACTTAGCCATCTTCCTATTTATCTTAGTCATCTTCTAGGAGTTCCAAATCAAAAGTACCTATAAAGATAAAGATAATTGAGAAGCATATTAAATTACTAGACATTCGAGTTTAAGTTTTGTTTTGAGCTTTTTCTTTTATAAGTTTTTCATTTCTTAGGTTGATTATGTTTAATATTTTAATTGCCATATCATGTTCAAATGCTCCTTATATGTCCATAAATGTTCTTAGTTCATGTTCTATAGTTTTTCAGTCCTTGTATAAGGTCTAATTCATTACAGTATCGTGATGAAATGTCAATATGTTGATAAAGTCCACATTAAGGGAATTTATTCAGATAGGATAAGTAAATTACTTTCTAAGGCATGACTTTGTCTGCTTTTTTAGTTATTTATTTATTTATTCTAACCTTTTGTTTTAAGGAACTCTTTTGGTTTCTTTCTTGAACTTCCTTTGAGTAGTATGTTTGCAAAACATCTTTTAAGTGTGAAAGGGAATTAGAAAGACTTCCTTTAAAAAAAAAAATTAAAAGTTCATGGAGCTTCCTTTTAAATCTCAAGTTGAGGAAATTTCTTTAAATAGAGAGTATGGGGAAAAACTTTCGTTTCCTTGAACATTCTTAAAAATAATGATAAGGACTAATCTAAAAATGAAAAGTAGCTTTTTACTTAAAAGACTTTTGACAAGAAATTTCTTTTGAAAGAACTTGTTGGTTTAAAAAAAAAAAAGCTTAAGCTTAAGTTTAAGTTTAGTAGAAAATATTGTCTTTTGGTAGAATATAAGAGTTGCTTTCTAAACTCCCTCTTGAATATAGAAAACTTTTCTTATTTGCTAAGAGGAATTTTGATGCAAATAAGTTGAAAAGAGTTCTTCCTCATAAGTTTGTTTTTAGCAAATAAATAAAAGGAAGGTTCCCTTAAAGGAAAGTAGTTGAAAAGAGTTTCCTTCATGATATAGAAGCTTTAATGAATTGTTAAAGCTTACCCTTGAAATCTTAGAACTTTGAAAATGAAGTGGAGTAAAGAGAATGTTTGGTGAGAATGGTTAGTGGGTCTTAGCAAAAATGTGTATTGGATGGAATGGAGGCACAAATGTGGTTGTAAAGGTGATGGAGGGTTTATTTATAGAAGAAGTTAATTTAGCTTACCTCATAAGCTTTGTTGTTTTGGAAGCTTAATCTTTCATTTATTATTAGATTGGCAAGTTAGGATTATAGGTGCATTATGCCCCATATGTTGCCACTACTCATGTATACATACACCATATAATTCATGTGTTTCATTCTTTAATTGGAAACATCAACCATGACATTATTACTTCTAGATTTAGGTACGTTGACTTAGAAGTTTATTTCCTTCTAGAAATGATGATTCAAAAATAGTTTATTGAAGCAATTTCATCATTCAAGACCTCATTATTTCTAGAAATGGTTACTTGTTCAACTTGGCTTCTTTTTCCTTATCTTAGTCTTTTAGTCTTTTTCACATATGTTGATGATGTTGGTGCCACATGTATATTAATTTAAGGAATTTAGTTTTTCTACACGTTGTTGTAATGGGAGGATTAGGTCATGACTTGCCTCATTTTCAATTGCTTATTCATCTTTGCTTCTTCCATCTTATCAAGTCTTCAGTCCTTATTTACATGTGATGATGTATACATGTGGTTTATTTCATGTGTTGGTTATAAAAATCTATTTGGTTAGCTTGTTAGTTTTTCTTAAGTCTTTTAATTTGACTAACATTCTTGTGTTCACTTTATTTGACCAACTATTCCTTCCTTTAACTAGTCAATTCTAAAGAATATAGGTAGTTTCTATCACTATTTATGGATGTC
The DNA here is from genome assembly GCA_024138005.1 of Lumnitzera racemosa. NCBI lineage: Eukaryota > Viridiplantae > Streptophyta > Magnoliopsida > Myrtales > Combretaceae > Lumnitzera > Lumnitzera racemosa. The sequence goes on along the minus strand of JAMXBC010000002.1, from coordinate 66,676,269 downwards.
CTATGGAGTCTTAAACATATCTCTTAAATCTCTCTTGGTGATATGAGCTTATCTTGAGTATATCTCTAAATATTTCCTAACAATTAGCTTAGATTAGACTAAACGTTTTAGGGGTTTACATTCTCCCCCCCCCCCCCCCCCCCCCCTAAAATAAGTTTTGTTCTTAAAACTTGAAATTGTACCTAGTTTGTCAAATAGTTAAGTATAAAGTCTTTGAACTTCATCCTCCAATTCCTATGTAGCTTCTTCTTCTTCGTGATTACCCTATAATATCATTACAGAATGTATCTATTTCTTCCTCAATTTCTAAGTTTTCCATTCTAGAATTTTGGTTGTATGTTCCTCACATGTCATGTTAGGTTTTAACTTAATAGGCTCTAATTCAGTAATTTGGTTCGGATTTAGTATATGTTTCTATATAGTAGAAACATGAAATACATTATGAATGGTAGATAAGCTTAGGGGTGGGGTGAGATGATATGCTAGATTACCCACTCTTTCTAATATTTCAAAAGGTCTAATATACATGGTTTGAGATCTACCCAACTCTTTTCTTTATCTTGACCTTCCTTCATCTTTTGCTTAATAATAGCTACCTTACTTATCGTTTCTTGTTCCAAGTTCAACCTTAAAGTTATCATTTCTATTCCATCCCAAAATAATGGTAATCTACACTTCCTACCAAAAAGAACTTCATATGGAGGCATTTGTATAGCTGAGTGGTAACTATTATTATAAGTGCAATCCACTAAAGGAAGATGTCTATCCTAACTTCCCTTAAACTCCACGACATAAACATGCATCATATCTTCTAGAGTCTATATAGTTCTTTCAGATTGTCCACTTCTTAGTAGATGGTATGCTATGTTAAAATGAAGTTTAGTGCCTAACTCATTTTTCATACTTACCTAAAACTTTCAAACAAATCTGGGATCTTTGTCAAAAACAATTCCAATAGGTATACCATGTAGTCGAACTATTTCCGTAATATATATTCTTTCTAATTTCTCCAAAGGATAGGTCATATTTATCAAAAGGACGTAAGATGATTTAGTGAGTTAGTCTATAACTACCTAAATCACTTCATGTCTAGCTAGAGTCTTAGGAAGAGAACTTCAAAGTCTATGGTTATTTGATCCCATTTTAACTCTAGAATCAGAAGTGGTTGTAGCAATCCACCTAGCTTTTGGTGTTCTGCTTTGATTCTTTGGCATGTTTTGTACTTTGTCACATATTCTGCAATGTCCCTTTTTATCCCTTCCAAACAATAATTCTATTTGAAATCTTAATACATTTTAGTTCCTCTTAGATGAAATGTATAACTAGAATAGTGGGCTTATTTTAGAATCTCTTTCCATATCTCTTCATTTCTAGGTATACATAATCTTTTATCTTTCTATATAGACCAATCTTCTTTGATATGAAATTTAGGATATTTTCCTTACTGTATGCCTAACTCAATTAATTTCATGACATGGTCTTTTTGTTGAGCTTCTTTTATTTCATGACAATTCCATATCAAGTTCATGCCAACAGAATTCCAAATTCAATCTTTCAAATTCTTTAACAAGTTTACTTTGTTTGGTAAGCAAAGATGTTACCTTTGCATAATTTCTCCAACTTAGTACATCTGCTACTGCATTTATCTTACTTGGTCAATAGTTTATGGTTATATCATAATCCTTAATGAGTTCAAACCATCTTCTTTGCCTCATATTTAACTCCTTTTGAATGAACAATATTTGCGACTTTTATGATTAGTATATATTTTACATATCTAACCATATAAATAATGTCTTTAGATTTTCAAGGCAAAAACAACTGTAGCAAGTTCCAAATCATATGGGGGTAATTTTTCTTATGTAGTCTTAATTGTTTAGATCTGTAAGTAATTACTTTCCCATTTTGCATTAATGCACATCCTAGACCATTATGTGAAGCATCGCTATACATGCAAAAGGTTTATTGGTAAAACTAATATTGGTGCAGTGACTAAGTGTTGCTTTAGTTATTGAAAACTCTTCTCCCGATCATCATTCTAAACAAACTTCTCATGCTTATATGTTAATTAGGTTAAGGGTTAAGCAATTTTGAAATGTCCTTGACAAATTTTCTATAATAACTAGCTAACCTAATTAAACTCCTTAATTTAGTAACAATTTCTAACCTTTTCCATTCTACAATTGCCTTAATTTTTTTGGGATCTATTGATATTCCTTTACTAAAGATCTTATGTCTAAGAAATGACGTCTCGTGTAGCCAGAACTCATACTTGGACAATTTGGCGTACAACTGATTTTCTCATAAAATTTGTTACACCACTCTCAAAAGTTCTTCATATTGTTTTATAGTAGTTGAGTGTACCAAAATATCATCAATAAAAATAATCACACATTTATCCAATAGTGAATGAAAAACCTAATTCATTAAATCCATAAATGTTCCATAAGCATTTGTTAGTCTAAAAGGCATTATTAAAAACTCATGATGACCATATTTAGTATGAAAAGCAATTTTAAGCACATCTTCTACCTTAATTTGTAATTGATGGTATCATAACCTTAGATTAATCCAAGAAAATAAACTTACTCCTTGTAACTAGTCAAATAAATTGCCAATGCGGGGCAATGGGATAGTTACCCGATCAATTCTTGATTTTAAGCACTCCTTGTTTTTGATAGTTACCCGATCAATTCTTTGTAGTTGATATAGGATTGTAAGGATACATCCTTCTTCTTTACAAACAATATTAGAGCTCCTTAGAGAGATATGTTAGGTTGTATAAATCCTTAATCTAGTAATTCCTATAATTGTTTCTTAAGGTCTTTGAGTTCAATATGGGCATTCTATAGGGAGCTTTAGAGATGGGTTTTATTCCTAATATCAAGTCAATTGAGAAATCTCTCTTATTTAGGTGGTAAACCTCGTAATTTCTCTAGGAATACATCTCCAAATCTTTTCCTATTATGATATCCATAATGTTAAGTTTACCTTTCTCTCCTTCTATCGCATAGGCTAGACACTAATTCCATGTTAGGTGCTCACTACTTACAACTATATTTATTAAGTCCAATTCTCTATGTTTCCTATGTGTAGTTTCTCCTACAAAAGTTATTCTAGTTCCATCTAGAGCATTAAATGTTACTTCTTTTCTACGACAATCCACCATTGCTTGTACTAATGACATCCAATTCATTCTTAGTATTGTTCCATACTTCCTTATAGGAAGAATTATTAAATTGACCTTAGATTCATGATCAAATATCTTAATATGACAAGATTCTAACTTTTCATTTGTCACTATCATATTTCTTATTGGTGTTTTAACCCCAAAATTGCTAGCTATGATATTTTTTGTCGTCTTTAATTGTTTTATGATTCCTGTCACAACTAAAGAATGTATGGCTCTAGTGTCGAACAAGATATAGATAGGTATATCGCATATCATAATATTTCTTGGGAAAATATTTGTACGTCATTTAGAATTTATTATCAATTTGAGTAATTTTTATTCCTATTTTTCATATTAGGTATTGATTAATGGTTATATACTAATAAATTATTAACTAAATTACTAACCTGTAACCAGCTCATTATCTTCCATATCATAGGCATCTAATGTAGCAAGTTCCATTTCCAAATCATTCATATCTTCACATGTTCTTTCTATGTTGTATAGTCAAGCGATTGCCTTGGAATTTGTAGCTTAGCTTGTTCCTTAGTTTAACTTGGTAGCTATTGGTCTTGTTATGGTTGCACTAGGTTTCTAATGTTCCGAGTAACTTATAGGAAAATGTCCAATGTTCTTTTAGATAAAACATGGATTATTCACTTTATTTAGGCAATTCATTATTTTGTGGTATCTTGCCCCACAAAAGTAACACTTATCTCTCAATAGTACACAATCCTTTGGATATTCCCTTTCTTCATACTTCTGTCATTGTACATTAATGTTTCCAACCACCTTTTCGCTTTGACTAGTTGGTGGGAAATGTATGTATGGCCTCTTCCCTTTAGAATTTATACGTTCCTCTTCAATGCTTCTCTTTTCTAATATTATTCCTCTGCTCTTCAACCTTTCTTATTCTCTTTTCTTTGCTCCTTCCAAAACTCAAGCTATTTTCACCAGCTCATCAAAAGTTCCTACTTCAAATTCCTCCAACCTTTGTTGCATCTCTAGTTCCAATCCATCCATAAATACATACATTTTCAACTCATCAGTAATTTGGTATGATTTAGGAGTGAATTGCAGTAGCCTATTAAATTCACTTTTGTACTAATCAATAATTTTTCCTCCATGCAGAATGTAGAGGAATTCAACACGATATTTAGGTCACATGTTACTTGGAAAATAATTTTTCAATAATTCTCTCTTAAAAATGGCCTAAGTTATGGGTTATTGTAGGGATCTTTGTTAGATTCCCACCATGTCCAAACTCTCAATTTCAAAAGATATGTCTCGCAATTGACTTGCAAATTGAGTGGAATCTCAAATGCATCAAATGAACTTTCTACATAGGAAATCCAATCCTTCACTTCATCATGCTTCCTAAATGTTCCATCAAAATACTTGTTGCATTTGATGAATTTTAGCAACATACTCCATGTTACCTTTATATTAGTGTCCCATCTCCATTTGGCAATGGAACAACCTCCATTTCCATTGGTGATTGTTTAGGTACCAATTCTAATGGTTACTATCTTGCTTTAGAAAGATTTCTTATGAGTTCAGTTTGCTGAAGTAGTGCTTCTAATATGTCATTAATCCTATCTTGTAGTAGTATAAGATTATTAGTCCATAAAATTTCGAGTGCTTCATTTTGAAGTTGATGACTTTAGAATCTATTGTTGTATGTAAGAAACAAGATTTTCTTAGTTATTATTGAATTCAGAATGACCAAAATACAACAATACCCATTGTAGTCTCCTTCACTTAGATCATTCATTTGGAAATAGTACAATACTTGCTAAACACTACCACAGATCATTAATAACATAATATTTGAGAACAACCAACATTACAGCATTATTCATTTAGTACAAAATACTAAAATCACATCACTTCTATTCTTATAGGGGATTAGATCACTCCATCATTCATAGAACCATCTACCTTAAATTTTACTAGAGGATTCTAGAGTAGTTTCTACTTTCATTGATACTATAGGCTTATCATTGTCAAATCATAAGGTAGAATCATCCTTGCCTCAGAAATTCGACCACTTCTTTATAGGACCAACATTAAATGGTGACAGATTCATATTAATATCTTCACGGGGCATGTAAGATGACTCAAGTATATACGAAGATGAAACTATTGGGGCAAAATTTTCAAAACTTGGGGGAATGAGAGGAGTGCTAGGTTTAAGTACAGAGAAATTGTTCAAAGAGTTGAATTGATCATAGTATATGGGTGGAAACATGTCGTCCATGCTAGAGGGCTTATTATACCAACTTTCCTTATTGTAACCATCCCATCCATATCTTGTATCCCAATTCATCATCTCCTTCCCTTAGCTTGTCCCTAGAGTATACAAGTTATTTCCAACTTGAGGATTTATACTCTTATATGGGTCTTGAAAGTAGCAACTCTGATCATTGTTAAGTTTTATCATATCTAGCTCATAAACTGGGGGTTATTAGTAGGATGGAGGTTTTGGAATTTCTGGTTTCGGCATTGGTAAAGGAGGTCTAGTCAACCATGCTATTCATTCACATATTTCTTTCCAACTTAAATTGTCTATGATTAGGTTGGCATGGTTTGCATGAACATCTTTTGTATAGACAAAAGTTAAGGTGATTGGTGTCCATACCATAAAATCTAGTAAATTGGGTCGTTCATTACTAGAAGCTAGGAAAGTTATGTCTTCTATTGTTTCTTTTTGGCCATTCCGAATTACATATATCTAAAGCTTATACACATATTCCACAAGGGTGATAACTTTTGTATAATTCTTTGATTACATGTTCCCAAGCAGAACTGAGTTCCCTTTTCCACTTTTTCAAGATTTCTTTGATGGATCTCTCTACTCTATAAAGTATGAAATCTTCACATAATACTCGTAGTCGGAGATCATAGTCGATTAAAGATTCTCCTTCTACTAGAGTGAAGTTGCCTTAAAAGCTTGATGTAGTTGCATAGTCTGTCTATGATACAAAAAAGCACATTTTAGTAGTAAAACTTATGTTTATTTTATCCTTAATCTACCTACTTTTGTTTCTTTACTATATTTATTTTAATTGATTCCTTGTATTTAAAACTTTGACTCTAATACCAACAAAATTTGTCACAACCTTCAAGATGGCCTAGTAATTACAGACTGCTAAGTACTGATTAAAAGTAACTATTTATATACTCGAAAACTTTACTAGTTAATTCCAATAAGTACATGAAGCATCAACACTAGAATATTTACAAAGTATTAAAGACTTTATGGTATAAAACAAATTTCAAATATTATTAATTATATATAAAATTACAAACTTAAATAAAGTATTTCAAAAGTTTTTCAAATAAAGCATATTACAATCAGCTTAATATATTTTATTTTTCAAATTCATAATTTAATTCCCTTGCTTGTTCTTGCTAACCTAGCTCCTAAGCTTTTAACCTTTACCAAAGGTTTGGATCTTCTAAGGTAGACCTAGTAAGGTTCCTGCATGAAATCAAAGCTATTAGGGTATAAGCTATGCCTAGCTTTATGAGTTAGCCACTTATACCACCTTTCAAGTAAGTTGGTTAAATAGGCAAATGCTATGGAGCAATCAAATATATGCAACAATACATGCGGCTTTCAAGTATCTGGTGTGCAGTCTAGATTTATTTCTAAACCCACCATCCCTCCCCCCCCCCCCCCCCCCTCCTTCCCTTGACCTTAGGTTGTGGATTTACAATTCCACCAGTGTCTAAGCATCTAACTTAATGCAGAGGTCACTTGGCATAACATCCTTAAACACCATAAAATAGTTGTAGAATCTCAATTCTCGACTGAACCAATAACCATGCCAATATAATGATCAAGAGATGATGTCCCTTGATTGCTCCTAAGAAAACCAAATGGGTATAATCTCCTTGACCTTACAAGAGAACCAGTCTCTTGGTTATCTAGGAAAACCAACAAACATTCAATTTAGAATCCTCATAATCCCAAGGAAAATGGATCTTTTGGTTAACTAAAGAAACCAAAATGGATTTTCGCAAAGGCCTTGTAAATAAATCACAAGAGAAAGATCACTTAATTGGTATTAAGAAGGTCCAAATGAAAATAAGAAAGATTCCTTCCTTGACCACCTAAATAATAAAGGAGTGATCAAATTCTTGATTGACCTCTAGATGTATGCAAACCTAAAACATAAGAATGGATATGGCATCATCAAATGTACAACTATCCTCAAAGTTACTTAGTTTGCAAAAAATGAGGAAGGTTTTAGCCTTTCCATTTCATGTGCATTTCCTCTAGCCCTCGGAAAAGACATTATATGAATTGCATTAAAGGGAATAAAAAAATAGAAAAATAATAAAAAAGGAGTAAATGAAAATAAAAATCAATTAGAAGAACACAGATTTCAAACGAACAAATTCAAACTTGAAAAAGGATCTTTGTTGATAGTTAGATTTCATTCATTACATTTACTTGTCTACTCGACTGATGAGATACTAAGTGATTTACCTCTTGGTAGAGGCCGACCAAGATGGCCATATCTGGTTTGAACTTAAGTGGTGTGAATGGTTATTTTCTGGCACAGTTCCATTACATAACTGCCCACTACTCCTACATTTCTAGAATGTACTTGATTATGAGGTCTCTATATGTCCCAATAATTATGTGACTAATTGTTGTTTCAAACACTTGACATTCACCTATAAATACAAATAAGAAGTACTATAAGAACTATTTGACAATTTACAACTACTTGTCTTATCTTCTCTAAAATTCACTTATTGACTTAGGCATTGGAGTAGCCACATTAGATTGGTTGTGGTACCTTTAGTTCTTTATACTTTACAAGAAGGAAATCATCCAAAAACCATACAACAACATTTGGCGCCATTTGTAGGAATTGAACATACAACCATATGGTTAAGAGCCTTGATGGGTTTCCTCTTATCCTTTCTGATCATTGCAACATACCTCTTTGTCCGTGCACCTCTATTAATATGTCTAAAATTGGACAATTGACTAGTATATGGATTGAATATGTTAGAATTCATAGCTACTTTTTTTAGGCATTACTCATTAGTCATCATCCATTTTGAGTTGATCTTTCGCACTTCTCTTCTTGTTTCCTTTCTTATCTCCTCTATTTTGATAAGCCTCTTGGTAAGCCTTTATATTATTTTCTTGTTGCATGTAAGACATAGCTTGAGCTTTGAACTCGACAAAAGTTCTTGGCTTATTTTTGTTAAGAGACTTGAAAAAGTCTCCATGGGGTTTGACACCATCTATAATGGTGTTGAGAGCTACGCTCATGTCTAGTCTTGGAATCTAAACCATCTTGACCATAAACTTGGCCAAGTAATCTTTGATAGACTCATCTAATTTTTGTTTTATTGTGTTTAGGATGGAAGAATCCTTAATAGGAAGCTTACTCATAAATAATTGTTGAAGAAACACTTCTACCACATTCTCAAAACACGAGATTGTATTCGACTTCAAGTGTTTAAACCATGTATTTGCTACATTCCTCAACATTGAGGGAAAAGATTAGCAAGCCAATGCATCGCTTAGTTCATGTAACATAGCTAAAGTATGGTAGTACTCAAGGTGATCTTTAGGATCTTTAGTTCCATCATAGGTTTCAAATTGCATCAACTTAATGTGTCATTGTATCACCTCATCTAAGATATTAGGGATAAAAGGGTTGTTAATTTGAAATTGTTTACTTATCATAGCAAGGGTGCTAACATGCGAAGGTTTAGCATAAGGTACCTACTGTGGTTGCTTCCCCTTGTCATTTTTCTTAAGCATAGGGAGTGAAGGTCCCATTGTAACTTTAGCTTGCTTTCTCGATAATTTAAGAGAATAAATCAAGTCATCACTATTCTCAACATAGTGATCACCATGTTCTTTATTTGACTTGGGTAAACATTATGATGGAGGAGATTAAAAATCTCTTCTTTTTTTTTCGCTCAATTCTTGGTTTTCTTTGGCCAAATTGAGGCAAAGTTGCTTAACTTAGCCAGACATTACTCATTAGTATGCCTACTCCCCCCCTTAAGGTGGTGGGACGAAGTACCAATACATGCATTTCTAATCAATCTACTTCTGGCCATGTAGGTGTGAAAGAAAATGAAAAACAGATGGTGCTAAATATTGTTGTACGGTTTTCAAATGTTGTAACCTCAGAATGGAACAAAGTACTCACTTACCTCATTGTTAGGGATAAATTCAGCGCTACCAATGCTAAGAGCTTTGTTCCTCATCGCCTCCTTCATCCTCTCATCTAAAGTCTTGGACTTCTTAGGAGGAGGTTGGCCAGTAAGCTCCTTACTACTTCTTTTATGCAAACTTATTACAACATCTACCTAAATTGACGGTCCCTTAATAGTTTTAGATGCGTGACTTCATTTCTATTATAACCATTGATTTCTCGGCTAGGATCTCTCGACTCCATAGCTCATGGAATACTTTCTTAAGTTGTGACCACTTGGTTGATGTAACCATAGTAGTCCTAGCTTTTTCACTCCCTTATTACCTCTCAGTTGCACAGGAGACCTTCTTTTGGGCCGCTACTTGTTTTACCACTCCTTTTATGACTTTCTTCACAATAGCCAGCCAAATGATAACAACCATGGAGGCTGCTTGTTTGTAGACTTTAGATTTTTTGGTTTTGGGCTTAGGCAAGAAATTTGGAGGTGTTTGCATGACTAGTGCCCACTTCTATAATACAAAGTGGATACATTAATAATAAAGCAAGGAATAAAAGACTTATATTTTCCATGCTAAGCAAGGTTCAAAGGTAACTATTCTTCCCCTAAGCCATAAGAATGGCTTTCCTCTTGTAACTATACTTATCATGGCAATTAGTCAATAGCATACCTTCCTTCTTAGAGAAAATTGGCTCCTCGTATCCATATCACCTTATTATCCTCTTATCATCCTAGAAAAGCATCTCTTGTTTTTTCTTCTCTCTTGGATCTTCTTTGTCGTAGCAGCATCATTCGGTATCACTTCAATATCCTTAGTATGGATAGGTTTAGTCCATTGGGTCCAAAAATCTAAGTCTTCATCTCAAATGATAGAAATGAACTTGTCATGCCATTTTTGGATTTTGGACTCCAATTCATCTATAAATTTCGGCCTATATCTTATGGCTATGAAAAACCAACCATCAGGCTGCGTCGTTTTTGTAAAGAAATACTTAAATAATTGGGGTGTAGCCTTAACCTTGACCTCTTCACAAACTATCTTGAAAGTTGCAAGAAGCTGATAAGTATTCAGTGAGAACACACTTAGTGCAACTCAGAAATAGTTGAAGAATTGTTTGACGAAAGCTAAAAAAGGGAAGCACAACCCAAAGTCGAGATATTTTAGATAGATGAGAAATTCGTACTCCCTTAGAAAGCATACACTTTCCTCCTCTTTCAACCTTCAAAGATTCCATACTTTGGGAGGATCTTGCTAATCCTTATTGTACTTTGAGATAAGAACTTTGTTGGTAGCATTGGCTACTCCATCAAGTAAATCACTAAAGTTAATTACATAATTATATAAATACCTTGCCGCAAATCTTCCTTCTTTATCTTTCGAATAAGTGTTTACTAGAGAGTTGATTCAAGTAAGTTTGGCCCACTGCTCTATTGTACTATTAGCTAAGCTACTCAAGGAACATATAGTCTTGCTCCTTTCTTAAAGGGGAGAAGTAACCTTGGTCTTAGTTACTTCAGAATCTAAAAGAATAAGTTGACGAATTACATTTCGAACCATACCTAACCTTGACTATAACAAATGTCATAGAACTTTTTGGAGGATTTTTGAAGGTGAAGAAAAAATATCGAAAGCAAGCAAAAGCTTATGGATGTAGATGAAATGAAATCTATTTTTAGTATTAAAAAAATTCTTAAATATGAATGATTTACCTTTACAACCATGACACATTCTTGATAGTAATGATGTGTTGATTAGATGATGGTGCGGATTATTGACATGTGTTTCAAGATAGAGATCTAACAATTATCGAGGCTCTGATAGTCATTAGTGCTTGGAATGTAATTATGGCTAAGGTGACAGCTATCGTCATTTTACCACTTAGTCTTCTAATAAGTAGGAAAATTGAAAAGTTGTGACCTTTTAGATGGGATATAATCTACCCTTCTAAATAGAAATCAAGGAACTTCCCACTTTACTTGGCATTTGAGAAACAGTTCTTTACTTATCCCTAAAAAGAATATTAAACTACTCCCTCCATTGAATCCTTAACCATGGGAGTTGGGGGGAAAATGTTTATAATACATTCATTCGTTCACTTAGTTGATGAGATGTCAAATGATTTGCATCTTAGCAGAGGTCAACCAAGATGGCCATATCTAGTTTGTACTTAAGTAGTACGAACAGTTATTCCCTAGCACATTTCAATTACATAACTACCCACAACTCTTACATTTTTGGAATGTGCTTAATCATGAGGTCTCTATGTATCCTAATAATCGTGTGGCTAATTATTGTTTCAAATACCTAACATGTGCCTGTAAATATAGATAAGAAGCACCATAAGAACCATTTGACAACTCACAACTATTTATCTTATCTTCTTTAAAATTCACTCACTGACTTAGGTAGCGAAGTAGCCGTACCAAACTAGCCCCGGTACTTTTAGTTCTTTGTACTTTGTAAGAAGGAAATCATTTGCAAACCATATAACAACATTTTTTATTCTCGAAGTATGAGGGGCAAAGGATTGATTTTTGAAAGATCTCTTGTTCTTGTTATAAGATCACGATTGGATTTGTAGATGTTTGGTAAAAAGAATAACCTTCTCCTTTGAGAATAATAATAAATGGAAAGTGTTCAATTAGAACATGAAAATGTAACTGAATTGGTCCTTATTACTCTTGGGGATAGAGTAGAAGAAGAAAGGAGATTCTCAAATGAGAAAAAGGACCTAATGACTTCGAAAGAATTGAATGAGGAGCTATATGAGGTGAAAATCTCATGTACGATTCTATAGATTGGTAGTAAGGGTGGCTTATCTGTCAACTTTTCCATTATCACCCGATAAAAAACAAACTTTGCCTTACATAAAGTATCTAGAGTACAATTAACCTCTAGATTTAAAATCACTCCTTATATACCTATATTAGCCATAATTCATAAGAACATTGTATAGTCTTAGTAAGAGGGGGACAGGTTAAGGATTTACTTAGTATGGGAATCACATTGTTTGAGGAACCTTAAATGTTGTCAAAGTAAAGGATCGTCAACAAGGGTTTTTGAGTGCATTGTAGATTCTTATCTACATTGGATCAAGAATAGGGTTAGAGGGATTAAAAACTACCAATTCATATAAAGCCATGAAACCGGCCCAACTAGCAACTAAAGCTATATGCATTATATGGATAGAAAGAAAATGACAAGGATCATTCAATATGATGGTATGAACACGATACTAAGGTAAAGCCATGTAAATACCTCTTTATCAACAAATAATAGATACTATGTAACTTTATTGCATTAGAAAAAATTGTGCTGTGGACTTCTCCCTTCTGTGGGCTATCTTAGATGTGATAGTGGTGGCAAATAAAAAGGAGTTTATGCAATATGCTATGCATGACCGCTTTGATGTTTATATTTCGATATACTTAATCTCCATTTATTTTAATGAACACTTAAAACATCACATAATCATATGAATCACATCACATCATAATCATCAACTTTACTTATTAAAATAATTCTTAAATGTCTTAACAAACAAATCATGTACATACGTTTCTCGATATCCCATATAAATCAAGTTAAGTATAGTAGATTAAAGACATAACTACTCTAAAAGCACATACAAGTGATAATCACAGTAGATACACACCTAACTATCTTCCTATTCATCTTAATAATCCCTTAGGAGTTCCAATTCGAATGTACCTATAGAGGTAAAGATATGTTGAATTACCAAACTTTCTAGTTTAAGTTTTGTTATAAGCTCTTTCTTTTATAAGTCTTTCATTTCTTAGGTTGATTAGGTTTAATGTTTCTTTTTCCATATCATGTCCGAGTGGTCCTTATATGTATATGAATCCTCTTGGTTCTTGTTCCATAGTTTTTCGGTCCTCATATATTGTCTAATTCATTACAGTATCATGATGATATGTCCATATGTTAATAAAGTCTAAGTTAAGGGAATTTATTTGAGTAAATTACCTTTTAAGGCATGACTTTATCCATTTTTTTTAGTTTTTTTTATTAGTATTATTTTAGTCTTTTGGTTTCTTTCTTGAACTTCATTTGAGTAGAATGCTTGTGAAACTTCTTTCAAGTATGAAAGGGAATTAGAAAGACTTCCTTTAGAATGAAATTAAAAGTTCATGGAGCTTCTTTTTAAATCTCTAGTTAAGGAAACTTCTTCAAATAAAGAGTTTGGGGAATAACTTTCTTTTCCTTGAACATTCTTAATAACCATGATAAGGACTAATCTTAAAATGAAAGTAACTTTTTATGTAAAAGACTTTCAAGATGAAATTGCTTTAGAAAGAACTTATTGGTTTCTAAACAAATCTTAAATTTAAGTTTAGTAGAAAATCTTGTCTTTTGTTAGAATATATGAGTTTCTTTCTAAACTTGTTCTTGAATATAGAGTACTTTTCTTGTTTGCTAAGAGGAATTTCGATGAAAAAAGTTCTTCTTTGTAAGTTTGTTTCTAGCTAATAAATAAAAGGAAGTTTCCCTTGAAGGAAAGTAGTGAAAAAGGGTTTCCTTTATGATATAAAAGCTTTAATGGATTGTTAAAGCTTACCCTTAAAGTCTTGGAGCTTAGAATATGAAGAGGAGTAAGGAGAATGTTTGGTGAGAATGGTTAGTAGGTCTAAGGAAAGTGATGTGTATTGGATGGAATGGAGGCACAAATGTGGTCCTAAAGGTGATGGTGGGATTTATTTATAGAAAAAGTTAATTTAGCTTATCTCATAAACTTTATTGATTTGTATACTTAATCTTTCATTTAGTCTTTGGTTGGCATGTTAGATTATGAGTGCATTATACCCCACATGTTGTTGCCACCCATGTATACGCATACCATTTAATTCATGTGTTTCATTCTTTAATTGGAAACATCATCCATAACATCATTACTTTTAGATTTTGGTTGCTTATCTTGTATAAATTCCATGTTATCGTAGATTTCTATTCCTTTTAGAAGTGATGATTTATACATGATGTAATGGGGCAATTTCATCATTCATGACCTCATTGTTTCTAGAATCATTGCTTGTTTAACTTCACTTCTTCCTTATTTTAGTCTTTAAGTCTTTTTCACATATGTTGATGATGTTGGCACCGCATGCATATTAATTTAGGGCATCCAATTTTTCTACATGTTGATGTAATGGTAGGATTAAGTCATGGCTTACCTCATTTTCAATTACTTGTTCAACTTTACTTCTTCTATCTTTTCAAATCTTTAATCCCTATTTTACATGTAATGATGTACACATGTGGTTAGTGCCAAACATAGTGTTGTTAAGGTCTTTTTATTTGTTTTGTGTGTTGGTTATAAAAGCCACTTAATTAGCATTTAGTTTTTCTTAAGTCTTTTGGTTTGACTAACATTCGTGTGTTGACTTTATTTGACCAACTATTCCTTCTTTTGACTAGTCAATTCTAAAGAATATAGGTAGTTTCTATCACTATTTATAGATGTCCTATCGAGTCTTAAACATGTCTCTTAAATCTCTCCTAGTGATTTGAGCATATCTTGAGTATTTCTCTAATTTTTTCTTAGTGATTAGCCTAGCTTATACTTAACTTTTTTAAGGTTTCCTTAAAGAACTTCCTACATTAATCAAAGCACTCTAAGTGTCACAGCATTATCTTCTACCGAGGGAGTTTTTCATATACACTAATCATGAGTCTTTGAGATACTTACAAGGATAAGCTAAGCTTTCAAAGAGGTAAGTATCACAGCTTAACAGTATCATTGTTGTGGTAGATTGCCGTGTACCGTACAAAGGTTTACTATTAACCCCCTCGCTAATCACAGGCCTTTCATACAATACATAAGGCTCCTTCCACTATACATTACCACTAGGCCCATAGATAAGTAATATAGAGTAATTCTTACTAAAATTAACTTTTGAGACATAAATTAATCAAGTAACCGTATAGACTCATTACGTTCCACACCAAAAGAATATTACAAACACATGCAGTTCATAATAGGAACTGCATCATAAACTTTAAACTATGTTATGAATAAAAAAAAGGTAAACAACTATCTACAAAAGCATTTACAAAATCTCCTCTACACTCCCTGATTGCTCTAACCCGTCTCTATACAAGACTCACCATGGGAATGCCTTAGCCTAGATTAGCAAAGAGGTTTTCCTGTAATGAAAGGAATCTATTGAGGTATAGCTTAAGCTTAGTGAGATAAATACCCTCATAAATATCGCATGGTAGAAATTTATTAAATATACAATCATATGAATGCATGAACCATCAGTATGCCAAACAACTCATGTAGTGGCTTAGGAACTGCATACGACTTAGAATTACACCCCTTGTAGTCAAGGTTTGGAGATAATTAATCGACCCAAACCAAAATTCGGGTTCTAGACCTTGGGTTTTATTTCATTTACATTATTGTGCTTAAGCCAAAGCAAAACTATATATATATATATATATATACACTTTCTTTACCGAATAACAAATAATATTTTTAAAATCCCAAGTTTAGTAGTGTAGTGGCCTCTACAATCCAAAAATACATGCCCTAAGCAGAAGCCACAAGATACGGCCCCTCGCCAATGGTTGGCATCACTTGGCGCCTAGTAAGCCTATCTTCTTAGGATAGAGACTTAATAAAAATGATGACATAGCTTGTGCCCATTCCTATAAGAGGCCCTCCTCTTGTGAGTGCCTTCCCATCTTCAACGTGAAGTAGCAGTCAATATTATCCAAATGCAATTATGGGGAATGCATGGTTTATTTAATTTCTTAATCGTATAAGTGATTAACTTGATTCTCTGGGTGATCAGATAATTTTATTCCAAATAATCACAAGTATAAATTATCATAAACAATTCCCATTATTATATACTTAACAAGCTACAACATTCATTCACAAATTCATACACATGTATTTCCTATATCCCACAAGCATCCAAATTTATATATATAAGTTTAGGTGTATCTATTTTACAAGCAAAATCAAGTAAAGAGTCATCAGGAATTTACTTACTCCGCTATGCAGGTCAGTTAAAGTAGTCTGGGGGTAGTTCGTCTCTGAATGCAAGGTCCCCTAGTCATTAAAATCATAATACTATAAGGGATTGAAATAAAACTTAGGAAACTAAGCTAAAACTCCTTAAGTTATACTCTTGCCTAGTTTTTGTATTTTTTCTAGTTTTACTTAAAAGTTCAATCGCGTATTAATTTTTCATTTTAAATATGATTTTATGGTCTTATAGTCAATATTCATCATTTCCGAGTGTAATTGAATGTGGTGAGGTTAGATTTTTGAGATCAGGCATGTAAATCTATCCATAAGTCAAAACAATAGCAGTCCTCATGGTTTAGAGTGCTTTTGGACTTTGTTTGGTTAATGGGCTTTTTAGTAACTTGGGAAATCTTTTAAGCTTGGCTTTAAGATTTCTTTCTAAGCTCAAAATACTCGAGGTCAGATTTAAAACCTTGATTTACACTCCTAAGGCTAGAAATCACTTCTTGGGCTCTTAAGTAGGCTTAAGTTGTCAAATGAGCTTGTCTTTTATCTGACTCAAATTTAACCACTTTCTTGGACTTAGGGAGTGACTTGTAGGTTTCTTAGAAGTCTTAAAACAAATCTTATCGATGTGTTAAGTTGCTAGTCAGAAGTTTAAGGGTGGTTCAACCTGGTGTATGAGGCCCGTTTTAGAAGTTTTAAGCTCGGTTTTGAGTTTGAAGCTTAATATACTTATCATACTTGCCTTAGTTGGTCTTTTCACTTTGTTTACTTGCTTTTATCATATTTTGAAGTGTCTTTTGAGGATGTTCTAGATTTGTTCAGTTTGAATATGAGAACTTCTGACTTGGTTTTCCAACTTATTTCATTATTTTCTTAAGTTTAGGTATTAGATCATGAACCTAGGTTACTTGTATTCAAATCTTAGCTTAACTTGTTTTCCATAACGGGATTATTTGACTCATATCTTTCATGAAAATAGTAGATCTCATATTTATTACAACGTCATTATCATAGTTCTTGTCTTACAAAGTTGGTTTCCTCATAAAACTTCATGTGATGGATTTTTTCTAACACAAGTCTAGATTTGAATATGTTTAACTTAATAGAAGTAAAATCAACACCCAAGTGACCTTTAAATCCTCATGTCTAGCATTTTTCTTTTCCATTCATGTTCTCATTTCAAGATTCTTTCAACTCAAAATCTTTTATTCAAAGTGTTAAATAAGTATCTCTGTGAAACACTAACTTTACATGCTAATACTTCAATTTTTGTGTAAGGGTATCATCAGTTTGTTTCTTAGAATAGTCTTAGATATTATACCAAATTATGATCATACTCATATCTTCAAGAAATCATAGTCTCCTAACAAGAATACTAACCTACTAACACAAATAAACACTTACTCGTCCATAAAGCAAAAGTATGGAAGTTATGCATTAAGGTTCCGCTTATGCTCTATATATTACTTCCTCCTTTTGCACCTTTTTGAAACCTGAATTGTGGTCCTTTGAAGTGGAGTTTAGGGAATGTTCTTAGGGCCATAAAGAAGCTTTAAATGTTGGAAAAGAAAGACACAAGAAGAAGTTTAGTGTGTCGTAAGTGTTGGTATGCTTGAAAGTGGTGGCAAAGTGAAGGATATGTGGGGTATTTATGTTTCCACTTTTAGGTTAGTTTCAAGTGAGAGAAAAAGAAAGCAAAAATGAAATTGAAAGTAAGAGAAAATGATGAAAGAGTGGTCAGTTGGGAATGGGGTGATGGTGTATTTAAGAAGTTTGATTTTGTTGTCTTGTAGTATACACAAAAGTCAACAATTGCAACTATTGATGATATAAGCATTAAGGGGTGAATCATAGAGTGTAAGATAAAGTGATTGATGGATGAAAGATAAGAGTATGGCCCCTTTTTCTAGCTTGTACAACTGGCCATATAGTATCCTTTTTGGGCATGGAATTATCTTGTCTTTTTTATTAAAGTTAAACATGTGAAATCTTATGATAATTTGTCTATATGTAGTATAAGTGAAGTGGTGATAAAGAAAGTGTCTTATCACTAGATTTTGGATAAGTTATCAACTGATAAATGGTTCCAACTTTCAATTGATAAGTCATTTATGGTGATTTATTGGTCTACTTATTTATATATAAGGCTTAGGTATGAAGATAAGGACATTATCTTATAGGAAATTGTCTTAGGATTTACTTCTTGAATTGTTTTGTAGATTATGATTCAATTCTTATAAAATTATGAAATTTTATAGAGTTGAATGAAATTATTCAAATTAAATTATCGATTAGTCGCTTAGGGTTAAAAGTCTTTAATTGTTTTAGAGTTTAGGGTTTTTAGGTGACTTTAGAGTTCGCAGTTTTTCATGTTTAGGTATTGTTGATAATAGGCTTTCGAATTGAAAAGTAAGTTCGTTTCTAATTATAAACTTGAGTTCTCAGTTTAATTGATCCTTAGGAATGTTCGAAAAGTACTCTTAGTCAAATCATAGGCCCATTAAAAGTAAGGTTTACAGTAGGCCTGATGGATAGAATTCTTAGAAGTATTTAATTTTGTGATCAAGTATAAGTAAGGCAAGATGAACATCGTTGCTAATGCCTTGTCAAGAAGGCACACTCTTCTCAATGTATTATAAACTAAGCTGTTAGGGTTTGTAAGAATTAAATAACAATACCCGTGAGATCCTCATTTTGGTATAATATATGAGTGCTATGAAGAAGGGAGGATAGTGGATGAATATCATGTGGAAGAAGGCTACCTATTCTAAAGTAGTGAAGTCTATAAACCAACTTGTTCCATCAAAGAGCTATTGGTGAGAGAAGCTCATAGTGAAGGGTTATTTAGACATTTTAGAGAAAGGAGGACCCATGAATTATTGAATGACTAAATCTTTTGGCCTAAGATGAGGTGAGATGTGCACCGTGTTGTTGAGAGCTGTGCAACCTATAAGAAGGCCAAAAGTTAAGCTGAACAAGAGAGAGTCATGCTTCTACCCATTCATACTAGATCTTGGGTTTATTTGAACATAGATTTTATCTCCAGATTACTTCGAATTACTCAAGGCAGAGATTTAGTAATGGTCGTCATGGATAGATTCAGCAGGATGGTATATTTTGTACCTTGTACTAAAACTAATGATGCTTTGAGTATTGCTTTTTTATTTTTGAAGGAGATCGTTCGCTTGCATGCAAAGCTTAGGATCATAGTGTCGAAATGAGACCCAAAGTTTTTGAACCAATTCTGGTGGACTCTCCAGCATTGGATGGGAACCAAGTTACTTTTTATTACTTCTTGCTACCCCAAACTAATGGCTAGATGGAGGTCATCAACCACATTTTAGGTTCATTACTCTAAGCTATAGTGGGAAAGAACTTGACAAATTAGGATATGTTTGCCTATGGTAGAATTTTCTTACAATCAAATAGTATACAACACCATTAGGTAGATACCTTTTGAGGTTGTTTACGACTTAAATCTTTAGTTATCCCTTGATCACACCCTAACACCATGTCTGAGCAAGGAAACCTAAAAGCTTGAGTTAGAACTTAATCTTTTTAGTAGATTTACCAAAAAATTGCTTAGCAAATTAACTAAGTTGCCAAAAGAATGGAGGAAAAAGGGAAAGGAAGAAAGGCAAAGCAATTTTAGCCTAATGACTTAGTATGGTTGCACTAGAGTAAAGAGAGATTTCTTAGCAAAAGGAATAACAAATTATCCACCTAAGCTGAAGGGCCATTTTAGATAATCTAGAAGATCAATAACAATGCTATAAATTGGAACTCACTAAGGACTTTAAAGTTTTTGATTTGTTCAATATTGCTGATCTCAGCCTTTACCGAACTAAGGAAGAGTAGAACAAAGATTAGTTAGATATGATCCTAAATCCCAAACAACTTAGAGGGAATGATAGGAATCAAGCCACCAGAACCTTGACCTAAGCTCGAGCGTGAAGACTTAAGAGAATGGCAAGATACATCCTTTCATCCCGACCTACACTTAAGGAGTCTGAGCTACTCTTAACTATTAACCTGCCATAGATGCTAAGTTGAGCACTTGTCTATTTGTCAATGACCGAGCACTGACTTGAATATTGCTCTATTGACAACTAGACCAAACCTGTTTCAACCTCCTAAGAGCACATCTAAATTGACATAACCCTAGAGAGCTCGCAGATTAACTTAGCATCAATAGAATTCGATCATACCATTTTGTCTGCTTCTATAGGAACCTTCCTAGTGATTATCAGCCATGTATCCCAATCATCCATGTGAAGGAATCTACTAAAGAAGCTTCTATACTACAATTTCTATTATATGCATTTTATTAATTTCATGTATTTTACTTATTTTAGACAATGCCCTTTTTGTCTTTTCCATGTTTAGTAGGTTATCCAAGAGTTTTGGTTATAAAATACCCCCTCGTAGGCAAGCACAATCATCATTCTCTTAATTATTGAATATATAGAATCCCTTTTGTGTGAATCTTTATGCTTAATCTATTTATTCTTATCTTATCCCTTAAACAAAGCTAAGTAGCAAGTAACCTCGCTAAGCCACTCATGTGTCATATTTAGCTTGTTCATGAGTCTACGGAGCTTCCTTGGTGCATCATATCCTTAAAATCATTTGTCAGTTTTTCTTGTTCCCTTTTATTTTCTCGTGTTCATCACTTATGTTTCAAGCTTTCAATAAGCTTAGACCCATCCTAATAATATTGCCCATATCTATTCCTAGCATGAATATCAAACCCCATTCCTACTAAGTCAATTAATAAAGGAAAGCACTCTACCGTAACTGTGGTAACTATCAACTAAAACCTAACCCTTACTTATAGACATCATACGAAATAGCTCCAAGCCCAACTATCCCCATAGCCTTAACCCAATAATACCAACCACCACAAGCCTAACTTACCCAACCTCCTCCCAAATGGTTTACTTACATACCAGTTTTCCTTAGCCAAGTTTTAACCAATTTGAGAGCCAATGACCTAATTTACATTAAATTACCTAATGAAAGATATAGATTCAGAAACTTTGATCCTAATGCTAAATACAATTATCACTTCGAGCTACTAAGCCATTCCATTGATAAGTGATGGAGGCTTAAAAATAAGATCTAAGACTTGATTAATGCTGGGAGGGGTATGGTTAGACTTTATTGAGACCTCTAATATTAACAACAACCTACTTCCAAATCATGCTCAAGTAATCAACATTAGTATAAAGGAACTAGAGTACAAAATTGATATATAGATGAGTTACCCATACTAATTGAGAAAGTAACTTGGCTTCTGAAGGAGAGAGGTTACTTTTAAGGGATGAATCTCTAGGATAGGACCTGAATTAGGCTGGTTATCTATTAGTTACTTTAGGAAGACAAATTGTAGAAGGAAGAAATACAAGATATGATAATGACCAACCCTCAAAACCTTACTTACAAATAGTTAAAGGAACATATGTCGACAAATGATCTTGTAATAGTCTTGCCAAGTTAGAGTCAAGGTGAATTTGAGTACCTAGTAAATACATAGGTTATTCCAACTACATATACCGAAGCACACTAGCATGATGGGGGCTTAAATTTTAAGAAGTCAATGTGGGCCACATAAAGCATGATTAGGTCAATCCCAATGCTAATCATGATCCAATACAATAAGAAACTTAAGGAATAACTAATATATGGTGATACTAGGATGTTTGTATTCAATGTCCTGATTGCCTTTGAAAAATATAAGGTTGTACCTTTTAAATACCAAACCTTCAATCAATCATAAATTGCCCCAAGATTGGTTAGTGGGATTATTAGGATAGGCAGAATTTATAACCTTGTTGACAAAGCAAGATAGAATCCTCAAGTGCAAGTAGAAAAGGAGTTTAAGATATATGCTTTTAATAAGATGATTAAAGCTAGTGAATGTAAGAATATAGATCAATTAGACAAGTTTCCATCTTAAATATCCCTCCTGGGGCTTCTTCTATCATCAAGCCAACATAGAGAGCCTCTCTTTAAGATCCTTAAGGAAGTTTAAGTCCCTTAAGAGATTTTAATAGACAAACTTAGGCACATACTGGTTCCATCTTTATTGTAAACTAGATATCTTTTTCACCTGAAGAGTTAAAGGAAGATGGGAAAGGGCACACCAAGCCCTTATTTACAATTGTTAGATCTAAGTATAATATTGTGACTAGGGTCCTTATTGATAATGAATCCTCATTGAATGTTTGTCCTTTAGTTAGTCTACACCAACTTGAGATCGAGGCAATTGAAATTAAGCCTAATTCTATAATTGTTGGGCTTTTGATGGTTTTAAGAGAGAGATCATATAGGAAGTGGACCTTCAAGTGATGATTAGGCCTTAGGTATTCAACATATCATTTCAAGTGCTAGAGACCCCCAAATCTTTCAATCTGTTACTTAAAAGGTTCTGGATCCATGTAGTTGGTGCAATCCCTTCCAACTTACATCAAAACGCGATGTTTGTTACTAATGGCAAGGCCAATTAGTTACAATCCTGGGTGAGCATATTTATGAGTTCTATAAGGAGATGGTAATCCCATACATAAGGTAAGAAGGGCTAGAAGATTTTAGATTATAAATTTTTTAGAAGATTTTTACATTTGGCCTAAGGTATGCTCCTATGAGGGAAGAGTTGTCTCAAACCTACATCATTAGAAGGAAGAGGGGTAATTGGCTATACAATACTCTTAGGAATGTTTCATCAAACTAGTGCTAGAAATGACAGCAAAAAAGAAGAACAATATTAAGGAATAAACAGCAATATCTATGCAAAATTGGTTTAACCTACATCTAATTAATAATAAGGCTACTTTAGAGTAAGGATTGCTATAGGCCATAGTATTTCTTGGGTTTTACTTTAAGTTGTTGCTGTTCATGATTAAGCCTTAGTATTCAACCAACAAATTTTCTTTCTAGTTGTTCTTCCCTAAAATACCAATGTAATGACCTTTCTCTTCAATTTACTTCCTTCTCTCCTAATTACTTATCCATTCATTCTTATTGCCCACATTTTTAGATCTAACATTCTTGATGAACACTGAGGATATCTTATGCCCATAGGTGATGAAAATATTGATATCATTTTCAACCTTATGATGTTAGTCATTAGTGGTAATGTTGAAGGTCATAGAGAAATCTAGGAAAGTTAGCAAAAATACGAATTGGGTCAAATCTATTGATGAACCTATGGAAATGATTAATTTTGGCTTAGAAGATAGCCTCAAGAACTTAAGGATTAGGGGAAATTTTATCACTTGAATAAAGAGATGAAATGATTAAATTACTAACTAAGTATTGTAATGTGTTAACATGGTCTTAGGAGGAAATGCTAGGATTAGACCCATCAATTGTAATTCATAAATGACCTACTTAGGAAGATGTTAAGCCCAATAGGTAGAAATATAGGCAATTTTGGAAAAATATCCTATCAAAAATAAAAGAGGAGGTTAGAAAATTGTTGGAAGTGAGAGTCATTAAGGTATTAGATTACACTGATTGGGTAGCAAACATAATGCTGGTTTTGAAAGAAAAATGGGAAGGTATGGGTATGTGTAGATTTTCAAGATTTGAACCAAGTCATTCCTAAAGACAATTTCCTACTGCTTTACATAGATGTCTTGGCGGATAATACTGCTAAAAGCCATCTATTTTCCGTTATGGATGGTTTTTTAAGGTATAATCAAATTAAAATGGCTAAAAAAGATAAAACAAATACCACGTTTATCACGACATAGGGTACCTTTTGTTATAAGCTCATGACCTTTGTGTTGAGAACGCTAGGTCAATGTATCAAAGGACAATGGTTACCTTTTGCATGATATGATGCATAAAGAAGTGGAAGTATACGTTGATGATATAATCACCAAATTTTAAAAAAAATGAGAATCATATAGGTATATTGAGGAAGTTGTTTGAAAGATTGCTTCTGTTTCAATTAATACTAAACCATGAAAAATGTACATTTGCAGTCATATTGAGAAAATTGCTCAAATTCATAATTAATTGAAGGGGCATTGAAGTTAATCAAGAAAGTAGCAACTTTGGACCTTCCTTCTCCACATACACTTAAGGAAGTTGGGATTCACTAAGGAGACTGAACTATATCACCTTATTTATATGTCAGTTCACAAATAAATACCACCCCCTGTTTAGATTACTAAGAAGGAATGCTGCTCTAAATAGGGATGAAGAACATGAGGAGGCCTTCGACAAAATGAAGGACTAACTTATGAATCCTCTTATTTTAGTTGCTTTGAAGCTTAACTAGCCTTTATTCCTTTATCTCACCATCCTCTAAGAACCTATGGATATATGTTAGGACAAAAAGATGAAAAGGGAGGAGAAAAAGCTATTTAGTAGCTAATTAAGAAGTTCACTTAAGGAGAGAAGAAGTATTCATGGATAGAGAAAACTTCTTGTCTTTTGGTTTGGGTAATGCATCAAATCAAATAATATACCTTATACTATGTAGTAGAGATGTTAATAAGATACAATCCTCTCAAGTGCTAAGCTAAGAAACTAGCTTTAATCGAAAGAGTCTCCAAATTGGAAATGATGTTGTCAAAGTTTGATATAACATATGTAAGCTTGAATTTGATCAAAGGCAAGCCTTAGTAGATTAATTAGCAGAATACCTTGTAAATGAGGCATTCAAAGAAGGGGAGTTTTGATTGCTTTATGAGAATGTCCTGGTGGTGGAAGACAGGAGAGAAATCCCTAAATTTAAGATGTATTTTGATGGAGATGCTAATATCTTAGGATATAGGATAGTGACAAAGTTGGTATCCCTAAAGGTAGCTAATTCCCTATAGTAGTTAGGTTAACATTTTCCTATAATAACAATATTGTTGAATATGAAGTTCAAAACAGCTAAGAATATGCAGGTCCATGATTTAGAGGTATATGAAGATTCCTTCTTAGTTATCCTTTAGATTACGTAGGAGTACAAGATGAGAGATCTTAAACTGGTGCCTTACCATTAGCACCTTATTGAGTTGGTAGAGAAGTTTGAAAGTATCTCCTTCACATATATATTGAGAACTCAGAACCAATACATGAACATTGTTGCTATACTAGCATCCATGGTTTAGGTGTCTAGAAAGATGGAAGTTTAGTTGTAAAAGATAATGGTAGAAGACAAACCGGCCTTTTTCTTGGTAGTTGAAGTAATCGAAGATGAGAAACCTTGGTTCCATGATACTAAAGTTTATCTTTAGACTGACAAGAACTTGGAAGGGACGGGTAGGAAGGATTAAAAAATATTGAGGAGGCTAGTAAGTCACTTCTTGTTTAATGGCTTATTGGTGATCGTTCAACATTGCATTATTGAGATGTATGGATAAAGGAGAAGTAGATACTCTAATGAAAGAAGTACGTGAAGAGGGATGTGGTCCTCACATGAATAGGTACATGAAAGTTATGTAGATAGGCTATTATTAGCTAACCATGGAATTTGATTATATTACAAATGTAAGGTACTACCATTTGTACCATATATATTGCAATTAGGCAAATGCTCCCCCTCAAGAGTTGCATGCTTTGTTGTCACCATAGCCGTTTTCTATGTTAGAAATAGATGTTATTAATCTGATCAATTTGAAAGCATAAAATGGGCATCCTTATAGCCATCGATTATTTTACGAAATAGGTTAAAGCCTCTGTGCATGTGAATATTAACAAAAGAGTGGTAATCAAGTTCTTGAAGTGAGATATAATTGCTTAATATGCAGTGCTAGAGTTAATCATCACAAATAATAGTATGAACCATAATAACAAAATCATGATAGGATTATGCTAGCATTTGGGATCTCTTACAAAAACTCTGCACCATATAGACCATAAATTAATGGGGTAATAGAAGCCACTAATAAAAACCTTAAGAGAATCATTAAGAACATGACAATAACCTATAAAGACTAGCATGAGATGTTGCTTTTTGCACTCATTGCCTATAGGAGTTCGATTAGTTTATCAATTGGAGCTACTCCTTATTCCCTAGTATACATAAAGCAGTTTTTCCCTATTGAAGTGGAAATAACCTCCTTTAGGGTGTTAGTTAAAACTTAACTAGATGACATGGAATGGGTCAAAAAGGGGATTAAGCAGTTGAACGCAATAGATGAGAAGAGGTTATTAGCATTATGTCCTGAGCAGTGCTACTAGTATAGGATGAAATGGGCCTTTAATAAGAAGGTATGGCCTTGACAGCTTAAAGAAGGAGATTGGTGTTAAGAATGATTCTCTAAAATGTACAATATCCTAAGGGAAAGTTTGCCCTTAGTGATGAAGGTCCTTCTATAGTAAAAGGAGTGTTGCCAACAGGAGTATTGATTTTATCCCAAATGGATGGCCTCCATATGAGAAATCCTATAAATACTAATATAATCAAGATGTATTATCCTTGAAAATCAATAGAATAACACATGATTTTTGTCTTCAAATCTAATTACTCTATGATGTGATTTTCATTCTTTGTAGGCAAAGTAGATATCCTCAGATGTCATTGACATTAGATTAGTCATTGAACATCCTTCACTATACTGATAAGTTCTCCTCAATCTTAGTCTTATATTGCACCTTGTATCCTTACCTAAAAAGAGAGACATAATATAAGAAATCATGAACAATGGTGAACTAATAAAACTTTTTAAATACTATACTTTGATATTTCCTTTCTTAGGATTTAGTTTAGACTAATGGAGCAAGAAAGAGAAGTGGGATTGACCCTGAAATTAGCCAAACAAAAGAAGAAAGCTGGTTAAGTTGTAAGTGCACATCTCTAACTGAAGTGATGATAACCATCTCTTAGTTTACCAATTTCCCTCTAAGCTAAAGGGTGATTATGAACTTTTGAATGGGGATCTATTACTTAAAGGTTATTCATTAAACTATGTATGGTTCTCACTCAAAATTCTTAATGCCAAAGAGATTCATTAATTTTTTTGTTACGCTTTAAGGAAGAATATCTTATCAAAGGGTCTTAGATTATAAGGAGCTTTGTTGCAAACTGTAACAAAGAACAGATAAGGCTAGTCACTCAATAGGTTTAAGCTTCCCGACAACTCGAAAAGGAAATAATGGGGAATTTATGAAAGAACAAATGTGAATGAAAAATAAGCAAAAATCTACAAACAACTCCAATGGACATCATTCACTAGTGGAACTTTCGATGAGTCACAGCACGACTCAATATGGCGCACGAGATGGTCCGATGCGGTTACTTGCCACCTAACCTTGCTTAAGGGTTAGGATAAGAGTGAAACAAGTCTAAATAGAGTAATGCTTACGAGAGACAAATTGTCAAGTGTGTTAATGATAATAAATCTATTTGCAGCTGGAAATACAAGGGTATTTATACCTATAAATTAGGGCAACTTACCTAAAGGGGAAAAGACAAAAGGGACATTTCCTAAGAAAATAATGTCTAAGATATAAAAGGATAAAAAATGAATATTCAAGGAAAACAACCATTGGTGCAATAGATTCTACACATGATTCTGTATACGTAGTGATGATGTATTAGTGATGCTGTTGGAAGATGTAGACAAAAAAGTATGATTAGCTTGCTTGTTCAAGTAAGGGTTGCTTAGTTAGTCTAAAGTGTCTCCCTCAGCATCTTGGTAAAGGTGGTGCTGAGTAAGTGATTAGCTATGCATGAGTGAGAATAAGGATTGGCTATTGTCTTAGCTTTCCACTTCTCGTTATACTATCTATGAGAAATAAGTAGTCATTCGGCTCGGCATATAGAACAAGTCAGCAAGAAGATACTTAACCTCGATAGAAGTTGGTTAGAGCATGAGGATTCGTTTTGCTAGTCCCTAGGCTTGGTTGTGGGTCAATGGTCTCATAGCCTAATTCCCATCATTCCCTCCAGGTTATTTTGGATTTGGGATCAAATCTAAATTATCTTTGATCAGTACTCTGTCAGGGTAATATGGACTGAGGTTAGTAACGTTAAAGGTGTTAGAAACCCCATAGTCCTTAGGTAGCTCCAATTTTTAGACATTATCATTGATCTTTTGATGGATACTGAAAGGTCCTTTAGCCCTTAGGGATAGTTTATTCCTATTCTTGTTCAGAAATCGTTCTTTCCTTAAATGCAGCATGCCAAGTCTCTCGGCTGGAAATGTCTTGTCGTCTTACCCTTGGTCTTCTCTCGTATACGTCTAGTAACTTGGTTGATGTACCAAGTAACTTTGTCGTAGATGTGCTAAAGGGATTGTGCTCTAATTTTTGTGTCAAGGTCCTCTTGTCCAAGCACAAGTACAGGAATGTGATCAAGGGGCGACTTGGGATTAAAATCATAGACCACTTCGAAGGGAGTCTGCTTAATGGTGTCATGTACTGTCTGATTGTAAGTAAATTCAACTACTAGCAAGCAAATGTCCCAATTAGCCAAGTTCTTGCCTACTATAGCTTGGAGCTATGATCCCATAGTATAATTAACCACCTCTGTTTAGCAGTCAATTTGGTAGTGATATGAAGTATTGAATACTATTTTGATCTCCATCTAGTGGCATAAGATCCTCCAAAAATGGCTTAAAAGCTTTGGGTCCCTGTCGGAGACTATGCATTTCGATACGCCATGTAATTATACAATCTCTTACAAGAAAAGAGAAACAATTAGTTTTAAAGTAGGGCACAAAGTGTGCCATCTTGCTAAACTATCTATGACAACCATTACAAAATCTTTGCCTCGGGCAACTCGTGGTAATCCTACGATAAATTTTATGCTCAACTCAATCCATGGTTTCATCTAAACAGGCAAAGGCATTACTTTCCCTTTTTTGGCTTGGCACTTAACCCTTTTGCACATAGCATAGCTGTCAACAATTCAGTACACATCTCACCTCATCCTAGGCTAAAAGAACCGACAACTTAGTAATTTATATGTTTTTCTCTCCCTAAAATGTATGGATAGTCCTCTATTGTATATGTCCTTGATCAACAGCTTCCTTAAGGAACAAGTTAGCACACATAATTTTTCACCTTGGAATAAGTAGCCATCTTCTATATGATACTTGTCTACTATTCTTCTATTGACACATCACACAATATGGGCCTAAAGTGTAGATACTCAGAATGCTACTCCTTGACACACGTAAACCCAAACAATCTGGTCTACAATTCATTTAGAAGCACATGTCTTCTTGAAAGAGTATCTACAGCTACATTGCTCTTTCCTTTGTTTTATTTTATTACAAAATTGAACCCCTCAAGGAATTCAACCCGTCTCGCCTACCACTTAGATAACTTCGTTTGGCTTCGGAGATACCTTAGAGACTTATGGTTAGTGTAAATGATAAATTCTCTTAGTATGAGATAATGTTACAATACTTGTAGTGCTCAGATCAATGCTAAGAGTTCCTTGTCATACACAAAGTAATTTAATTGTGCCCCTTGAGCTTCACATTATGGTAAGTGATTGGTTAGCTTTCCTCTATTAGGATAACGCCTATTCCAATGCTTGACACATCATACTCTAGGTTGAATACTTTCTCGAAGTCAAGCAGAATCAATATAGGGGTAGAGGCCAACTTTTCCTTTATCTTAGTAAAACTCCTCTCCTCCTTTTCTCCCCATCGCAAGTCTACGTTCTTCTTTATTAGTTCAATAAGCGGTGCTATAGGGGTGCTTGGATCTTCTCATTATCCACTCATAAGCCTCCACTAACTACATAGCCTAAGAATACCACTTCCTCCTAGCAAAAGCAACATTTCTTTAAGTTTCTAAATAATCTCTCAACTTATAGGATAATTAATACAGCTTGAAGATGTTTATAGTGACTTGGCATGTCGATACTGTAAATTAGGATATTATCAAAGTACGCCATGTTAGACTTTCCTATTAGATGTCTCAGTACATGATTCATTAGTCTCATGAAATTGCTCGGAGAATTTGATAAGCTAAAAGGCATGACCATCCACTCATAAAGTTTATGTTGAGTTTTAAATACAATTTTCCACTCATCTCCTAACCTTTATGTGAATCTGATGGTAGCTAAACTTCAGATCAATCTTGCTAAAGAACTTAGCTCCACTTAGTTCATCCAGTATATCCCCTAATCTAGGAATGGGATACTTATATTTGATTGTGATCTTGTTTACAACTTGACTATCTATACACATCTGCTAGGTTCCATCCTTTTTCATCACTAAAAGTGCTAGCACAGCATAAGGGCTAAGACTTTCTCTGACATAACCTCTCTCTAGCAACTTATTGATGTAACATTAGAGCTTAGGAAATTGTTTGGGACTCATCTGATAGGTTGGTTTATTCGGTAATGCGGTATCGGGGAACAAGTTAATACAATATTCTATGCCTTGAGTTGGGGTAACCCCTTGAGTAACTGTTATGGGAATAGATTGGCATACTAATCTAGTAACTCTTTTATTTCTAAGGGTAATTCACCATGCTCTTTCATTTTTAGTAGTTGTTTGACCAACATGAGGGTCAACTCATCAGCATCAATGGCCTCTTGGAGCTCGGCTCTACTCATCACCAAAGCTTTCTTCGATCTGCGAGTAAGTCTTATCTATAGTTTATTAACTTCTCTCAATGACATCGGGTTCATTGTAATCTTTCAGCCATCCTTCTCAAACATGTATGTGTTCTTGTAGCTATCATGATAACCCTCCTATCAAACAAGCACGATCTACCTAGAAACACATAGGAAGTGCACATAAGTAATACGTCACAATGAATTTGTCCAGAGTAATTTTTTATAGTGATCAGCAATAGTATTTACCGAGTGACATGTAAGCAATGGTCAGCAACTTCAATTTTGAAACAAGATTGGCTGATGCTACAATGATGCAACTTCTACTGTCCATAATGAGGGCACACACTTGATCATTTACCTTATAGGTAGTATGAAACAAATTCTCTCTTTGCTCCTCTCATAAGGGTTCTATGTTCACTGTACGTCAGACTACCATGATCAACTGGTCCAAGTCCTCAACAAATACATCCTCTTCAATTAGTTCTTTCTCACCAGTGTTCTCCTCTTCTTTAGGTTCCTCATCAATACACTTTAAATTTAGCTTTAGGATGTTACTCTTAATGACCATAGTCTTTCGGTTCAAGTATTGAATAGCCATATGCCTAAACCCTTGGCATTTAAAGCACTTGATTTGGCTCATCTTCTTACCAGACCCTTGCCCCTTCTCATAAGTTTAGGTTAGCTCTTCTACTTGGTTCAAACATCTACCTTTCGAATCTGCTTGGTACTTGACTAAGCTCGGTGTTTTACTTGTTTAGGTCAGCTAGTTGGCAACCTGGTCGATACTTGGCTCCATCTCTACCACTCTACTTGCTGAGTTATTCTAATGGCTTCATCCATTGTGGTAAATCATTGGAGTCCCACATTGTCTTGAACGTCACCTCTCAACCTAGTAATGAATCTAGAGATTGTTTAAGCTAGTAGTTCCTCCACTTCAGATTAGATCATGAGCATTTAGAATTCTTGCATATACTCATCAACTGTTCGGCTTCCTTACCTCAACTCCTAAAGTTGAGTAAAAGTATCTTACAGATAAGTTTCCAACATGAACCTGTTTCTAAATGTTCTCTTCATCTTAGGCCAAGTATTAATCTCTCAATAGCCCTCTCGCCTTCTTATAACCTGGAAATTCTTCCACTACAATGTAGCATATCCGAAGAACTCAAAGCAATAGTTCTCACTTTCTAGTAATCCTCATACTAATAATATTAAAAAAAATGCTCTATACTCTCTTCCAATTCCAAATATTCATTAACACTCCTAGATCCATTGAAGCTTGGAATCTGGAGCTTCACATAGTTAGAGGCTCTGGGGACTGTAGCTTACTCTTCTTCAAAATACTCGTCTTTTTCCTCTTCATCTTGTTCTCTCAAGTCTATTCTTCATCTTACTCATCCACTTACTCCTCTACCATGAACTTTTCAAGTTAGGTTATGACCTCTAACTAGTTGAGCAGCTTATAGGGTATTTTGAATGGCCTCAATTAGTAGGTAAGCCAATGCATGAATGGTACGAGTCAGATCTACCAAGAGGTTAGCTACGTCATCAAGTTTCTCATTAATGCTCTTAGGGTTCCATGAGACTGTTGTCTATGACAGATAATTCCACTATTGTCATCTCTAGCATCAATTTTACACTTAGGTTAGTCATTTTCTCTACAGATTCAAAGCTCAAATTCTTCAAATAGGTGATATAGCAAACACTTCCACAAACCAGAAAAGGTAATAGCTAACAAACATAATAATAAAAAAAACACAATATCTTACTCTATTTCACAAACCCAAAATAGAGTATAAACAGAACTTCAAACTTAAAACATAACTCAAGCAAAACCTCTGCTCTGATACCAAGATGTTGTGAATGGTGACCAAGAATAGATAATGCCGGTCACTAAATGGGTCTAAGCTTGTCAAAAGCTCAAGAGAAATAATGGGGAATGTACGAAAGTACAAATGTGAATGAAAAGTAAGCAAAAACCCATGAATAACTCTAATGAATATAACTCACTAATGGAACTTTTGAGGACTCATGGCATAACTTGATATAACGTATGAGATGGTCTAGTGAGGTTACTCGTTACCTAGCCATGCTTAAGGGTTAGAATAAGAGTGAAATGAGTGTAAATAGAGTAATGTTTACAAGAGACAATTATCAAGTGTATTAATGATAATAAATTTATCTTGAACTATAAATACAAGGTATTTAAACCCATAATGTTGCGAATCGTGAACAAGCACATACAATGTCAGTCATTGGATGGGTACGAGCTTATAGAAAGCTCGAAAAAGGATCAATGGGGAAAAGTATGAAAGAGCAAAAACGAACAATGAAACAGTAAGCAAAACTTATAAACAATTCTAGAGGATATGATACACCAATGGAACTTTTGAGAACTCATGGCTCAATTCGATATGATGCACGAATTGGTCCAGTGAGATTACTCACCACCTAACCTTGCTTAAGGGAAAGGATAAGAGTGATGTCGAGAGCAAACAAACAGTGTTTACGTAAGGGAAAAGGTACTCAAAGAGTTTATATTGAGAGTGATATGATATTATCAAGTATAAAGGTATTTATACGCATAATTTAGGGCAACCTGCCTCAAAGGAAAAGACAAAAATGGTATTTTCTAAGGAAGTAATGTATAAGGTATAAAAGGGTAAAATGAATATACAAGAAAAACAATCATTGGTGTAATGGATTCTACATATGATACTGTATACGTGGTGATGCAATATTGGTGAGGTCGTTAGAAGATGGCGACAAAAAGTACGGACAAATGGGCTTATTCGAGTAGGGATAGCTTAGTTAGTCTAGGCTCTCTCTTTCGGCTTCTTAGCAAGGAAGATGCCTATTAATTAGCCGGTTAGACATAGGGGAGTAATCATTAACTTGGCATACTATAGAAAAATGGGTGGTCATATGGCATATCTTGAAGGGTGACTTAACAAGGCAGTACTCGGCCTCGGTAAGGGTTAGTTAGAATAGAAGGATTTGTCATGCCAGCCCCTTTAGTCCTCAGGTTCGGAGTCAGAGGATAGATAGCTTCATTCCCATCATTTTTACCAGGTTGTTTTAGATTTAAGATCAAATTTAAATGGTGTTTACTCAATTCTCCATCAAGGTGATATGGACTGAGGTCAACAATGTTAAAGGCATCATAGACCCCATAGTCCTAGGACAATTCCAACCTATAGGTAGTATCATTGATTTTCTAAAGGATCCAAAAAGATCCTTCCGCTCTTGCAGATAATTTGTTTCTCCTCTTATTCGAGAACTGCTCCTTACTAAGGTACAACCACACCAAGTCTCCCGGTTGAAATCGTTTAGTTCTACCCTTGGTCCTTTCTCGCATTCTTCTAGCAGCCTAGTCGATGCACCGAGTGACCATATCATAGATGTGCTAAAGGGATTGTGCTGTTTCTATTGCGTTAGGGTCCTCTTGTATGAGTATTAGTACAAGGGCATAGTCGAAGGGCAATTCAGGATTGAACCCATAGATTACCTCTAAGGGAGTCTGCTTAGGAGTATCATGTACTATTTGGTTATAGGCAAACTTAACCATTGGCAAGCAGAGGTCCTAATCAGCTAAGTTCTTACCTACTATAGCTCAAAGTAGTGACCCCAAAGTATAATTAACCACCTTTGTTTAGCCGTTAGTTTAGGGGTAACATGAGGTACTGAAGAGTAATTTAGTTCATAGTCGATGCCATAAGGTTCTTTAGAAATGGCTCAAAAACTTTGGTCTTTGTTGGAGACTGCACTTCTCAGCACGTCGTATATCCATAAAACTTCGTATAAGAAAAGAGAAGTAATGGCTGAAGCATCATTTGTCTTGGTATAAGGCATGAAGTGCGCCATCTTACTGACCCGATCCACAACAATCATTATAGAATCTTTGCCTCAAGCAGTTCGCAGTAGCTAACTATATAGTCCATGCTCAATTTAGTCTATAGCCTCATTGAAACAAGTAGGGGCATCACTTTCCCTTACTTAGCTTGGCACTTTCCCTTCTTGCATACAGTAAAGATTTCGACAACTCGATGCACATCTTTCCTCATTCTAGAATAAAAGAATAAACTATTTATTAGTTTACAGGTCTTCCTTTCCCTAAAATGTTTAGAGAGACCTCTACTATAGGCTTCCTTAACTAGTAGCACCCTTAATGAACAAGTCAACACGTATAATTTTTCGCGTCGAAACAAGTAGCCATTCTCCATATGATATTTGTCTACTATCCTACCATGTACTCATCGTGATATTATGGGTCCAAAGTATGGATCCTCGAAGTATTATTCTTGATACTCGTAAACCCAAACAGTCTAGTTTATAGTTTTAATAAATGTACATATCTCCTCAAAAGAGCATTGATAGCTACGTTGATCTTTCCTTGCTTGTACTTAATTACAAAATTGAACCCTTTAAGGAATTTAACCTATCTTAACTACTGCTTTGACAACTTGGTCCTCAGTATAGATGATAAATTCTCTTGGTAGTAAATAATGCTGCCATACTTGCATTGCTCGTATCAGTGCCAAAAGTTCCTTGTTATACATAGAATAATTCAATTGAGGTCCTCGAAGCTTCTTACTATGGAAGGCAATTGGTCGGCCTTTTTACATCAGGATAACACCTATTCCAATGCCCAATGCGTCACATTCTAGCTAAAAAATTTCATTGCACTTGAGTAGTACTAATACTGAGGCAGAGGTTAACCTTTCTTTTGCCTTAGCAAAGCTCCTCTCCTCCCTTTCTCCCCATCCAAAATCGGTGTTTTTCTTCGTTAGTTTAGTAAGTAGTACAATGAGGGTGTTGAAATTCCCGATGAATCTTCTATAAAATAAAGCCAGTCCTTCCAAACTTCTCATGTCGGCATAAGTAGAAAGAGTTGGCCAATTGAAAATTTCTTAGATCTTCTCATCATCGACTTGTAACTGACTACATAGCCTAAGAATACCACATTCTCCTAGCAAAAGTAACATTTCTTTAGATTATCGAATAGTCTCTCGGTACGAAGAATATCCAAGACTGCTTTGAAATGTTCATAATGACTTGATATGTCTGTACTATAGACCAAGATGTCATCAAAGTATATTATGACATACTTCCTAACGAGATGTCTCAACACATGGTTCATTCATCTCATGAAAGTGCTCGAGGCATTCGAGAAGCTGAAAGGCATGACGATCCACTTGTAAAGTCCATATCGAGTCTTAAATGCAGTCTTCCATTCATCACTTAGTCTCATGTGGATTTGATGTTAGCCAGATTTAAGATCAATCTTATTGAAAATCTTAGCTCCACTTAGTTCATCCAACATGTCTTCTAGCCTCGAGATCAGATAGCTATATTTGATCATAATTTTGTTCATAGCTCGACTATCTACACACATTCGCTAGGTTCCATCCTTCATCGGTACTAGAAGTATAGGTATGGCACAAGGGCTGACACTCTCTCTTACATAGCCTTTCTCCAATAATTCATTGACTTATCGTTGGAGTTCAGGAGCCTACTCAGGATTCATCCAATAAGCTGGCTTATTCGGCAGTACAGTTTTGAGTATGAAGTCAATGCAGTGCTCTACTACTCGAGTTGGGGGCAACCCTTCAGGTAACTATTTTTTAAATAGGTCGGCATATTCATCTAATAACTCCCTGATCTCCTAAGGTAACTTACCTCATTCCTACATTTCCAATAGTTGCCTGACCAACAAGAAGGTTGACTCATTAACATTGATGGCCTCTCAGAGCTTAGCTCTTCTCATCACTAGAGCCTTCTTCAATCCGTAAGCAAGTTTTATCTATAACTTATTAACTTTTCTCAATGACATCAGATTCAGCGTGATCTTTTGGTTATCCTTCTCGAACATATACGTATTCTTGTAGCCATCATGCATAACTCTCCTGCCAAACAACCATGGCCTACCCAACAACAAGTGGGAAGCGTACATAGGCAATACATTGTAGAGAATCTAGTCAAAGTAATTCCCAATAGTTATCGGTAGTAGTATTTGCCAAGTGACATGTAATGCTCTTTTCTCACTCAACTAGTGTAGCTTATATAGCCTCAAATCTAAAATAGTGGGCAACTTCAGTTTTGAAATAAGATCGGCTAATGTCACATTGGTGCAGCTTCCACTATCTATAATGAGGGTACATATTTGATCATTCACTTTACAGGTGGTATGGAACAAATTCTCTCTCCGCTCCTCCTCTCATGAGGTTTCCGTCGAACAACCATAAGTAACTAATCCTAGTCCTCAGGAAACACATCCTCCTTAATCAGTTGTTTCTTAATATTTTCATTTTCCGTAGGAATCTCTTCCTCTTTGTGTTCCTCACCCGTACTCTCTACTCCTATCTTTGGGATATCTCCCTTGATAACCATTGTTTGTTGGTTTGAGTACTAAGCAGCCATGTGTCCGAACCCCTAGCACTTGAAGCACTTGATCTAGCTGGTCTTCCTACCAAACCTATGCCCCTTCTCATACGTTCAAGTCAACATTACATCTTCAGGTTGGCCTTTCTACTTAGCTCTTACATCAATCTTTCTACTCAGCTTTATATTTGATTGAGCTTAATGACTTACCTGTCTGGGTTAGCAAATCGGCATCCTTATCGATACTCAACTCCTTCTTTACCTCTCTACTCACTGGGTAATCTTAATAGCTTCATCCATTTTGTCTAATTGTTTAAGCTCCATGATGTCTCAAATGTCTCCTCTCAACCCGATAACGAACCTTAAGATTATTCGAGCTACTAGTTCCTCTACTTTGCAACGCATCATAAGCATTTAAAACTCTTGAACATACTCGTCAACAGTTTAACCTCCTTATCTCAACTCTTGAAGCTGAGTGAACGTATCTTAGAGGTATGTTTTCAATACGAATCTGTTTCTGAGCATCCTCTTCATCTTGAGCTAAGTGTTATTGTCTTGGTACCCCTCTCGTCATCTCATGGCTTAAAAATTCTTCCACCACATAGTGGCATATCCGAAGAACTCAATAGCAATAGTTCTCACTTTCTCATAATCCCCATATTGATATTAATCAATCATATGCTCCACCTTCTCTTCCGAATCTAAATACTCATCAGCATTCTCAGATCCATTGAAACTCGAAATCTGAAACATCACATAGTCGGATGCTATGGGAATTCATGCACACTTCTCTTCAAAATACTCCTCTTCCTCTTCGTCAAACTCTTTCATGTCTATCATTCACCTTACTCGTCTATTAACTCCTCCACCTCAAATGGGTCAAGTTGGGTTCTGACCTTTAATAGGCTGAGCAGCTTGTGGGGTGTTTTGCACGGCCTTAGTAGGTCAGCAAGACAATGCATGAACAGCTTGGGTCAAATCCACTGATAGGTTAGCTATCTCGTCAAGTCTCTTACCAATGCTTCTGGAGGTTCCTTGACATTGTAGTCTATGGTAGACAACTCCACTATCATCACCAATACTAACATTCATACTTGGGTTTGTCATTTTTCTTCATAGATTCAAAGCTCAAAAAATACTTTGGAAAGCGAGTAGCTAACAACACAACAGTTAAATAAACTTAATAATTTGCTCTGTTTTACACTTGTAAAACAGAATATAATAGAACTTCAAGAAGAATTGCTATAGTTTACACAAAACCTCCACTCTGATACTAAGATGTTGCAAACCGTGACCAAGAACAAACATGGTCAGTTTCTCGATGGGTCTGAGCTTACAAAAAGCTCAAAAAAGGATCAATGAGGAAAAGTACAAAAGAGGAAAAACAAAGAATGAAACAGTAAGCAAAATCTACGAACAGCTCCAGAGGATATGATATACCAATGGGACTTCCGAGGGCTCACAACTCAATTCGATATGATATACAAATTAGTCCGATAAGGCTAGTTGCCACCTAACCTTACCTAAGGGAAAGGATAAGAGTGATGCTGAGAGTAAACAAACAGTGTTTACACAAGGAAAAAAGTACTTAAAGAGTGTATATTAATAGTGTTATGATATTATCACAGTTACAAGTACAAGGGTATTTATACCCATAAGTTAGGGCAACTTGCCTAAGAGGAAACGACAAAAAGGGTATTTCCTAAGGAAGTAATATACAATATATAAAAAGGTAAGATGAATATATAAGAAAAATAATCATTGGTGTAATAGATTCTGCACATGATATGGTATACGTGATGATGCTACATTGGCGAGGTCAATAGAAGTGTAGACAAAAAGTACAAATAGAAGGGCTTATCCAAGCAGGGATGGCTTAATCAGTTTGGACTCTCTCTCTTGGCTTCTCGGCATGGAGGATGTTGAGTAATTAGTCAATTTAGTGTAGGACAGTAATCATCAACTCGGCATACTATAGAAAAATGGGAGGTCATAAGGCATGGCATGAAAGGTGACTCAGCAAGGAAGTACTCGGCTTTAGAAGGGGTTGGTTAGAATAGAAGGATTCATCATGCTAGCCCCTCTAGTCCTCAGGCCAGGCTACGAGTCAAAGGTCCGGTAGCCAGATTGTCATCACATATGTTAGGGCAACTTACCCAAAAGGGAAAAGATAAAAAGGGCATTTTCTTAGGAAGTATTGTATAAGATACAAAAGGGTAAAAATGAATATTTAATGAAAACAATCATTGGTGTAACGAATTCTACACATAATTCTATACATAAGGTAATGTTGTATTGGTGATGCCATATTGGTGATGCCGTTGGAAGATATGGACCAAAAAGTAACGTCAACTTGCTTGTTTGAGTAGGGGTGGCTTTGTAATGACCCTAAGAGGGGCTTAGTAGCATTGCCTAGAATTTGTAGTAGTATTGCCTAGAATTTCCATATCACGTGTACACCCATGATAGGAAAAAACGCCTTGTAAGTTAAAGATTACAAGACTCTAAATAGTTATTTGCTAGAGTCTTCAATTTTAGTTCATTTACTCATTATATAATATAAATAATTATGGATATCCATTTTTCCACAATTCCTCAAAACTGCAGAAAATCAGTATCCCCTACCAAAATAGTGAAATAAGATAAACAATTCCAGAAAATTGTAAACCTACTAAAGATACTAAACTTAATTGAGATATTAGTCATTTTTCAGAGCATTCTGAATTAACTACATAAGCTTTTCATCATACTGATTTAATGGTAGCACTCTGCACTCAATTCCTATCCCAATCCCAACTATCGATCAACCTATAAGG
The DNA here is from genome assembly GCA_024138005.1 of Lumnitzera racemosa. Lineage (NCBI taxonomy): Eukaryota > Viridiplantae > Streptophyta > Magnoliopsida > Myrtales > Combretaceae > Lumnitzera > Lumnitzera racemosa. The sequence continues at coordinate 66,636,174 of JAMXBC010000002.1, read as the reverse complement.
AAAAGAACTATTGGGATATAAGCTTACGCTTAGTGAGATAATTACCCTCATCAATATTGCATGACAGAAATTTATTAGATACACAATCATATAAATACATGAACAATCAGTATGCCAAACAATGCATGTAGTGACCTAGAAACTACATATGACTCAGAATTAAGCCCCCTGTAGTCGGGGTTTGGAGATAATTAACCGACCTAAACCAAAATCCGAGTTCTAGACCTTAGGTTTTATTTCATTTGCACTATTGTGCTTAAGTAAAAAACAAACCATATGCATATATGTATATATATATATATACGTAGATTATATATAATATACTTCCTTTCCTAACAACAAATCGTATTTTCAAAATCCTAAGTCTAGTGGTGTGGTGGCCTCTGCAATCCAAAAACACACACCCTAAGCAGAAGCTACAAGATTCGGCCCCTCGCTAACGGTTAGCGTCTCCCAGCACCTAACAAGCCCATCAGCTTAGGATAGAGACTCAATATATATGATGACATAACTAGTGCCCAATCTTGTAAGAGGCTCGTTCTCCTATGAGTCCCTTCCCATCTTCTACGTGAAGCAGTAGTCAGCGTTATCCGTATACAATATGGGGAATGCATGATTCATTTCGATTTCTTGATCGTATAAGTGATCTGCTCGATTTTCAAGGTGATCAAACAATTTCATTCCATACAATTTACATGTATATATTAGTACAAACAATTCCTATTATTATATATAATTAACAAGCCATCACATTCATCCACGAATTCATACACATGCATTTCCCATATCCCACAAGCATCTAAATTTATATATATCTATGCTTAGGTGATCTATTCTACAAGCAAAATCAAGTAAAAGGTCATTAGGAATTTACTCACTCAGCTATGCAAATCAACAAAAAAATAATCTGGGATCAATCGTCTCCTAAAAGCTAAGTCCCCTGGACATCACAAATACAATACTATAAGGATTTAAAATAAACCTAAGAAAACTAAGCTAAAACCTTTTAAGTTATACTTTTGGCTTGGTTTCATAATTTTTTTCCCGATTTTACTTAAAAGCTCAATCGCGTATAACTTTCTCGTTTTAAATCCAATTTTTATAATCTTATAGTCAATCTTCATCATTTTCAAGTGTACTTTAACATGGTGAGGTTATATTTTCGTGATGAGACATGCAAAATTACCTATAGGTTAGAACAGTAGCAATCCTCATTATTTAGAGTGCCTTTGGGCTTTGTTTGGTTAACGGGCTTTTTGGTTGAATTCTAGTTAATAGCATTCTATTTGATCTTCGAATCTACTCACACAATACACCTCGATTAAGCATACTATAGCTCCTTTGGCTACTCTAGCTTGGTATTTGAACAGCGGTGTAATTCAAATCAATTCAACACACTCAAAGTGTGCAAACTCGTCTCTTAACAGCTTAGCATAATTAAATAATAACTTGGCAATTTAATTCATACAATAAGGAAACAACTATTGACAAAAGTCATTGCTACAACTCGGGATTCTAGCTCTATTGCACCTTCAAGACTACTGGACAAGGGTTTTGGTACATTGCATACACAAAATGACAAACTTGACACCAACACTTAATAACAACCACTAATGACATAACTCGACCAAAGGCACATAACCATAGTCCTACATCAAATTGAAACCACTACCTTACTGTAGTCAATAAATACTCTTACTATAAGCTATATGTAGTTTGACACAACATCACATATCCACTATTATATCTAGCTCATACAACACTAAAGAGAACCACTACTACTGTCAAAAGAGCACTCACATGAAACCCAGTTCACTCCATGCATGAGGCATTACCATAACTATTATAACCCCATGGATTGAAGCAATCTTATGACATGCTCCCAAATCACCAATCGATTGTTCAAGCCCCTTAATCAAGTACCATTCATAGCAATAATAACTAACCTAACTAACCTTAACGAGTGCTTCAATGTCTGAAATGGATGTCCCTAACTAGATTTAGAGTACATATCAAGTAACGCATGGTTGCCATTATAAAACCTTAGCTACAACACCCGTCATACACCAATATTGTTATTGTAGGACACAATTGGACACCTAACACTACTACAACTAGCTCATGTGAGAATAAGTCAGACACCTACAAGATGAATTGAACCCCTTTGTCCCTTAATGTATACCCAAATAACGCTTAACACGTGTGCAATAGCCATAGTGAATGTCAGGACCCTAGAGGGGGCTTAGTAGGAATGCTTAAAATTTCCATAACATGTATACACTTATGATATGAAAATCGCCTTGCAAATCATAGATTGGAAGACTCTAAATAACAAATCACTAAGATTACTGATTTTTAAGTAATTTATTGTAACATAACATAATTTATAATTATAAATAATTATATATGTCTAATATCCCACTGTTCGTCAGAACCGTAGAGAATCGGTATCCCCTTCCAAATAATAAGATAGGATATGCCAACATTATAAAACTACACGAAAAATTAAATTATAATAAATTCTAACATATGAATATTTTCTACAAAGAATGTTTATATATCACCTATAAAGATCTCAACTAATTCTAACACTAATGTATATATCTTCATTTCGCACTCAGCACTCGAGACTAATCTCAATCCCATCGTAAGTAAACCTACAAAATAAAGACTATTGGGAAATAAGCTACATGAGCTTAGTGAGCTATCCCTCATACCATACTAGTAAACAAGTTATCAAACATATTGTTACAACCATATGAATGCATGCATACGTAGTATGATAAACAATATATACAGTTGATCAGTATTGCATATAATATCATATTTTAACGCCCTCCGAGATCAGGGTTGGAGATTCATCGGCACCAATCATGACTGGGCTCTAGCACTTGGGTTTTTACCCATAACATTTAATATCATATTTCATAAAATATATTTCCATTTCTAAGTCGTCTAATAATACAAAAAATCTCAAGCCTAATGATGATGTGGCCCTCGTAGTCCACACTCACACCTTATAATGGAGATCTCTAGATTTGGCCCTTAGCCATACGGTTGGCATCTCTATTCCTTAGTAAGCCCGTAGGTTTGGGTAAGGTCTTATTATACGAGTGCATCGTAAAAAAACATTTTAATAAATATAAACAAACCCCACAAGGCCTCTCTTTATCTTCGCGTGAAGTGGTGGCCGGAACAAGTAATGCAATGGATGGATAATGCATGACCCTTTTAATATAAAATAAGCCAAATATAATTAAGTCAAATTATGAGATGATCAATCAATATCAACAAACCATTCAAATCACGTAACAATCAATCACACAATCCAATCATCAATTACCGTATTTAACAATAGTTCTCACAATAACCAATCAGTATCAAACACATGCATATCCTGAAACCCCATGCATTAAGTTATTAATATTCAATTTAAGTACACTAACTACAAGCACAAACAAGTATAGAGTCATCGAAAGTACTCACTTGACTATGATGACTCGCTCTAGTCGTAATAATTGATCAAAAGATCCTCTTCCTCGTCAAGATCACCTGATCATTACAGGATAACAGGGATAATAAGTAGTTGACTCAACTAATGGTTCTAAATATCTGTCTACCTAATTCTACTTAGATTACTATCAGCCTTCATTTGATTAAACCTAATTGCTAATTGTACATAACTTTTTTCATTCTATTTTCAATATTTACGAATTTATAGTCATTTTTCATCGTTTTTGAACGCACATTCACACAGTGATGTCCATTTTGGACGTTAAGACTCGCTTTTTACGATGTAGACTAAATTTATTGAAATTCTAACTATTGAAGCTTAATTATTCCTATTGGCTAGTTTTATGTTCCATTTTAGTAGTTAATGACTTAATAAGTCATTTATTCCTATACTTAGGGAATTTTACATTAGTATTATTAATTTGTGTCCTTGATTAAGTTTGATTCAATTTAGGAAGTGTATTAGGGTTTAAAGTTTTGGATTTTAAGTACATGTACATACTTATGTTCTTATTTTATAAGCTTATGCTCATATCATCGCCTAGTCATTGCTTATATCATCATTGCTTATGTCACGACTTTTGTTATCATGTGATTACTTCATTGCTTACATCACCCTTTACTTATATAAGCCTTACCTTATGCCTAAGTGTATTATGTACACTTATACATATGTTAAGTGTATACTTAGACCTTTACTCACTTGTATGTATATTAGTATACTTATATATATACTTATACCATATTTATACTTGTACATATACCCATATACACATATGATGACACGTATTTCTATACGTATTTTTGTATGCCTAAAATTCCTCTTAAGAAAACTTCTCTAATTTCATTCTTTTTGTGTTTTAATGGTGTATTTAGCATTGTATAGATATGTATAGTTAGTATATGTCTTCGTCTAGATTATGTACATAATGAATATTTATGTATAAAGGTCTTTATATATGTATATCTGTAGTATACCCTTATATACACATACTCAAAAACATGTACACATGCATCTTCTTCCATTGTCTAAAGATTCCTCCACTTCTACACATAAAGATTGAAACTTTAAGCCTTAATCAACATCTATATACATAACACATAACTACTTAACCTAACCTAACTCTTCATCTAACTAGTAAAGAATATGAAGCAAGACATAGTAACATAAGAACATACATTAATTTTGCTCTTGAATATGGACGCAAAGTTGAAAAGTAAAGAAGAATGAAAGGGAAAGGGACGATACAGTTGGGCAAGGAGAAGAAGAAAGGGACTTAATTTTCTGTTTTTTTATTTTTATTTTTGAAAAAGAAAACAAGTAAGATCTAGGAAAGGGAAAGAAGTGGATGGTAAAAGAGGAAAAAGGAAGGGAAAAGCAAAAAAAAAAAAAGAAATCATGAGAAGGAGGAGATATTTTCTTAAGTGAAAGTGACATTTTCTTGACTTTTTCACATGTTGACTTTAGTCAACGTGTGTTGACTCAGTAAACCTTTTGACTTTAGTCAACATGTGTTGACTTGGTGAACTTTCCAAAAATAAATGCCATTTTGTGTACATAATGAAGTAATTAGGGAAAATTAGGAGAAAGATTAAGGAAATGAAAGGAAATAAGAAGTTTAGTGAATTGATTAATAAAAATAGATAATGAAATCTTCCATTAGGTATTCATATCCTATATACACCATTTGTATGCTACTTAGTACAATTAAGATGAAAAGTGTCATTTAGGGTATTAATGTTCACTACATGTAACCTAAGCATCAACTAAACTTTTAACTCTATATAATACTAACCTAATTATATACTTAGAAGATGAATATGATCTATGATGTAATATCTTATTTTCTAATTGATTTCTTTAATATTGTATGTATTTATGAGTAATTGAAAGTTATCCTTAGTCTTTTACCAATGATTTGATATAATACTGAGGTTATATTATCAATTAGGATTTTAGGGTAAATTATAGTGAGTTAGTGCTCTTATATCCTTAAATGGATATTTGTGTGCCTCAAGTAGAGTTATGTCTACTCTTAAGTTTACATGCTTTGTGATGTTTTGGCTTAGCTAAGCATGGTTGCGAGTTTGATATGCTACTTTATAAGTTATGTGGAGCTTCTTTTTATGCTTGTTGCTGACTGAATGATGTTTAGATATTGGGCTTATTAGCTATGATTGTATTGATAAGTGTTTATGTGACATTCGCTGGGATTTATTTTAGCTTGAAAAAGAATGTAGGAACTAACTCTACCTCCTATGGTGTCGACTTAAGTGAACACATATTGTAGATCATGACTAAGAACAAATAAGGCTGGTTGCTAGATGCATTCGAGCTTATAAAAAGCTTGAAAGAAATAATGGGGAATAGTGTGAAATAGGATGAATGTGAATGAAGAAGTAAGCAAAAACTCAAAAACAACTCCAATGGATATAATACACCAATGGAATTTCTGAAGACTCACGACACAATTCAATATGATGTACGAATCAATCCAATGAGGTTATTATCTACTTAGCCTTGGTTAAGGATTAGGATAAGTGTGATGTTGAGAGTAAACAAGCAGTATTTACTAAAGGAAGGAAATACTTAAGTGTATTAAGGATAATCTCTATGTCTCCTTACAACTATAATTACAAGGGTATTTATACTCATAAGTTATGGTAAGTTGCCCAGAAAGGAAAAGACAAAAAGGGTATTTTCTAAGGAAGTAATGTATAAGATACAAAGGGATAAAAATTATTATATAGGGCAATCAATCATTAGTACAATAGATTCTACACATGATACTATACATGTGGTGATACTGCATTGGTGATGCCATTGGAAGATGTGGACAAAAAGTACGAACAACTTACTTATCCGAGTAGGGGTAGCTTGGTTAGTCCAAGCTCTTTCTCTCAGCATCTTAGTAGGGGTGCAACTATGTAATAAATTGACTAGGTATACGAGAGAATGATGATAGACTATTGTCTTAGCCTTTTGCTTCTTAGCATAGAGATGTTAGAAATAGGCAATCACTCGGCTCAGTAGGTGGATGGGCTGGTAAGGAGATACTCGACCTCCACATGAGTCGACTGGAACAAGAGGATTCATCTTACTAGTCCCTTTACTCCTTGGGCCTGGCTGTAGGTTAGTGGTCTAATAGCTTAATTCCCATCATTCCTTTTGAGTTGTTTTGGATTTAGGATCAAATCTGAATGGTCTTCATTCAACTTTCCATTAGGGTGATATGGACTGAGTTCATTAACTTTGAAAGTGTCAAAAACCCCATAATCCTCTTATAACTCAAATCTGTATGCATTATTATTGATCTTCTAGAGGATTCTAAAAGGTCCTTTAGCTGTTGTAAATAATTTATTCCTTCTCTTGTTTGGGAACCTTTCCTTATTGAGGTATAGCCATACTAAGTCTCTAAGATGGAATTGTTTAACTGTCCTACCCTTGGTCTTCTCGCACATTCTTTTAGCTACTTAGTTGATGTGCTGAGTGACATTATCATATATGTGCTTAAAGGATTGTGCTCTAACCGAGGCATCATGGTCCTCTTATATAGGTGTAGGTACAGGGGTGTGGTCAAGGAAGAACTCAGGATTGAAACTATATACCACTTCAAAGTGAGTCTAGTTAGTAGTGTCATATACTGTTCAATTGTAAGCAAACTCCACCATTGGCAAGCAAACGTCCCAATCAACCAAATTATTACCTACTAAAACTCGGAGAAATGATCCTAAATTGCGATTGACCATCTCTATTTAGCCATCAGTTTAGGGGTGACAAGAAGCACTAAACGGTAGTTCAGTCCCCATCCGATGCCACAAGGTCCTCTAAAAATGGCTTAGGAACTTCAGGTCTCTGTTGGAGATTACACTTCTTAACACGCTGTATATCTATACAGTCTCTTGCAAGAAAAGAGAAGTAATAGCCGAAGCATTGTTCATTTTGGAGTAGGACACAAAGTGTGCCATTTTGTTGAACCAATCCATGACGACCATTATAGAATCTTTACCTCGATAGTTCATAGTAGTTTGAGAACAAAGTCTGTGCTCAATTTAGTCCATTACTTTGTCAAGACAAGTCAAGGTATTGCTTTTCCTTGCTTGGCTCGATACTTAGCCCTTCTATACATGGTATAACTGTCGAATACTTAGTACTCATCTCTCCTCATCCTCGGTTAGAAGAATGGACCATTCAACAACTCACAGGTCCTTCTTTCTTTAAATTGCTCAAAGAGTCTTTTACTCCTTGATCAATAGTTCTCTTAGAGAATAAGTTAGTACATGTGATTTCTTACCTTGGAGCAAGTAACCATCCTTTATATGATACTCATCTATTGTCCTTCCATCAATGCATCACATGATTATGGGTCCAAAGTGTGGATCCCCAGAATACTATTCTTTAATACTTGTAAACCTAAATAGTCTAGTCTGTAGTTTGGTTAAAAGTGCATGTCTCCTCAAAAAAGCATCTACAACTACATTACTCTTTCCTTGCTTATATTTAATCGTAAAATTGAATCCTTTAAGGGATTTAACTCATCTTGCTTGTCACTTTGATAATTTCTTCTAACTTTGGAGGTACCTCAAAGATTCATTATTAGTGTAGATGACAAACTCTCTCAACAATAGATAATGCTACCACACTTGCAATGCTCAGATTAGCACCAAGAGTTCTTTATCATATATGGAGTAATTTAATTGTGGTCTTCAAATCTTTTCCCTATGGAAGGCAATTGGTCGACCTTCTTATGTTAGGATGGTACCTATTCTAATGCCTAACGCGTCACATTCCAGCTCAAATATTTTCTTGAAGTCAAGTAGAACCAATACCGGAGTGAAAGTCAACCTCTCTTTTATCTCGGCAAAGCTCTTCGCCTCCTTTTGTCCCTATCGGAAGTCAGTGTTCTTCTTTATGAGCTCAGTAAGAGGCGTAGCTAGGGTGCTGAAATTCTTGATGTTTCGTCTATAAAATGAAGCCAGTCTATGAAAACTTTTTACATTAGCACAAGTAGTAGGAGTCGGCCAATCTACAATTGCTCGGATCTTTTCATTATCTACTTGTAAGCCTCCTCCACTAACTATATAGCCCAAGAATACTACTTCCTCCTAGAAAAAGCAACACTTCTTGAGATCGTCGAATAGTCTCTCAGCACGGAGGATATCCAGAATGGTTCAAAGGTGTTTGTAGTGACTCGGCATGTTGGCACTATAGATTAAGATGTCATCAAAGTACACCACGACATAATTTCCAATTAGATGTCTTAATACATGGTTCATCAATCGCATGAAAGTGTACAGAGCATTCGATAGGCCAAATGGCATGACCATCCACTCATATAATCTATGTTGAGTCTTGAACATTTTTTTCCATTCGTTTCCCAACCTCATGCGAATCTAACAATAGCTAGACTAAAGATCAATCTTGTTGAAAATCTTGGCTCTACTCAATCCATCCAGCATATCTTTCAGCCTCAAGATAAGATACCTATACTTATTAGTAATCTTGTTCATAGCGTAGCTATCTATACACATCTGCTAAGTCCATTCTTCTTTGGTACTAAAAGGCCTGGTACAGCGCAAGAGCTACGGCTTTACTTCACATATCCTCTTTTTAACAACTCATTGACTTATTGTTGAAGCTCAATAGCCTATTCAGGATTCATCTAATAGGTTAGATTCTTTGGTAATGCATCACTAGGTACTATGTTAATGCAATGCTCTATGCCTTAAATTGGAGGCAACCCCTCAGGTAACTACTCTGGAAACAAATTGGCATATTCATCTAACAACTATTTGGTTTCCTAGGGTAGTTCACCTCGCTCCTTCATTTCTAATAGGCATCTAACCAATATGAAGGTCAGCTCGTCAACATTGATGGCCACTCGGAGCTCGACTCTACTCATCACCAGAGCCTTCTTTAATCCTTGAGTAAGTTTTGTCTACAACTTGTTAACTTATCTCTACGGCATCAGGTTTAGTTTGATCTTTCAGTCATTCTCCTTGAATGTATACATGTTCTTGTAGTCGTCATAGATAACTCTTATATCAAACAGCTACGGTTTACCTAGTCATATTACGAAATGTACATGGACAGTAAATTGTAGAGAATCTAGTTTGAGTGATTCCCTATAGTGGCCAACAATTTGATTTGTTAAGTAATATATAATGCTCCTTTCTCACACAACCAGTGCAATTTGTACGGTCTCGAATGTGCAACAGTATAGAACTTTAGTTTTGAAACAAGTTCAGTTGATGCCACATTAGTATAACTTTCGCTATCTACCTTGAAGGCATAAACTTGATCATTCACCTTATAGGTGGTATAGAACAAATTCTATTTCTACTCCTCCTCTCATGAGGATTCTATGTTCATAGTGCATCGAACAACCATGAGTAACTTGTCCAAGTCCTCAATATATACATTCTTTTCAATTAGCTCTTTCTCGACATTTTCTTTCTTGATAGGGACCTCCTTCTCCTTGGGTTCCTCATCTGTCCTATCTACTTCTAGCTTTAAGGCATCTCCCTTGATGACCATTATCTTACGGTTCGAGTATTAAGTAGCTATATTTCTAAACCCTTGGCACTTGATCTGACTCGTCTTCTTACTAAACCCTTGCCCCTTCTCATAAGTTTGGGTCAACACTTCATCATTAGGTTAGCCTTTTTGCTCAGCTTTAACATCAATCTTTTGATTCAGTTCAGTACTCGATTGAGATTGGTGACTTGCTTATCTAAGTCAGCTAATTAGCATCCTAGCCATTAGTTGAGCCCTCCTTTTCCTTTCTACTTATTGGGTAATCCTAGCAGCTTCGTCTATTATGTCAAATTGTTAGAGCTCTACAATGTCTCGAATATTTACTCTCAACCCTGTAATGAATCTTAAGACTACTCGAGTTGGTAGTTCCTCCACTTCACAACGGATCATAAGCATATGAAATTCTTGAACATATTCATCAATAGTTTAGCCTCCTTATCTCAGCTCTTGAAGTTGAGTGAAAGTATCTTGAAGATAAGTTTTTAGCACGAATCTATTTCTAGGTATTCTCTTCATCTCGGGCCAAGTATTAATCTCTCAGTAGCCCTCTCGTCTTTTTATAGCCTGAAAATTCTTCTACCTCATGGTAGCATAACTAAAGAACTCAACAGCAGAAGTTCTCACTTTCTCGTAATCTTTATAATGATAATAATAAAAAACACGCTCTACCTTCTCTTCCCACTCCAAATATTCATCAACATTCCCAAATCCATTAAAGCTCAGAATTCAAAGATTCACATGGTTAGACTCTTTAGGGACTCGTATACACTCTTCCTCATCCTCTTCATCAAGCTCTCCCAAGTCTATCATTTACCTTACTCATCCATCTACTCCTCTACCTTGAACTAGTCAAGTTAAGTTCTAACCTCTAATAGGTTGAGCAGCTTAAGGGGTATTTTATGTTGCCTCAATGGGTCAGTAAGCTAGCGCATGAACAACTTGGGTCAAATCTACTAAGAGGTTAGCCACTTTATCAAGTGTCTTATTAGTGTTCCTCAATGTTCCATAGGACTGTAGCCCATGGTGGTCAACTCCATTGTTGTCATCTCCAACACCAACATTCATACTTAGATCTGTCATTTTCTTCACTGATTCAAAGCTTACACAAATACTTCAAGAAATCAACAATTAACAATATAGTACTCAAATGAACATAGTAACTTGCTCTATTTTACACATGTAGAATAAAGTATAAATAGAACTTCAAAGAAACCAACAACTCAAACAAAACCTTCGCTCTAATACTAAGATGTTATAGACCATAACCAAGAACAGACAAGGCCGATTGTTAGAAGCATGTAGAAAGCCTAAAAAAAATAATGGGGAATGGCATGAAATAGGATGAATGCGAATGAAGAAGTAAGTAAAAACCCACAAATAGCTCCGATGGATATGACATATTGATGGAGCTTTCGAGGACTTACGGCACAATTCGATATAATGTACAAATCGGTCTAGTAAGGTTATTCGCCACCTAGCCTTGGTTAAAGGTTAGGATAAGAGTGATGTCAAGAGTAAAAAAGCAATGTTTACCAAAGGAAGGAAATACTTAAGTGTATTAAGGATATTCTTTGTATCTCCTTACAACTACAATTACAAGAGTATTTATACCCATAAATTAGGGCAACTTGCTCAAAAAGGAAAAGACAAAAAGGGTATTTCCTAAGCAAGTAGTGTATAAGATACAAAAGGGGTAAAAATGAATATACAAGTAAAGCAATCATTGGTGCAACGAATTCTATAGATGATACTGTACACATGGTGATACTGCAGTGGTATGTTATTGGAAGATGTAGACAAAAAGTATAGACAACTCGCTTATTTAAGCAGAGGTGGCTTAGTTAGTCTGGGCTCTTTCTCTCAACATTTCGATAAGGGTATGATCAAGTCGAAATTGACCAGGCGTATAAGACAATAATGATGGACTGTTATCTTGGACTTCTGCTTCTTGGCACACGATATGCAAAAAAAAGGCAGTCACTTGGCTTAGTAGGTAGAATGGGTTGTCAAGGAGATACTTGACCTCTACGTGAGTTGACTAAAATAGGAGGATTTGTCTTGCTAATCCCTCGCATCCTTGGGCTTGACTGCTAGTCAATGGTCTAGTAAGTTGATTCCCATCAACCCAATACTGAGGTCTTAGAAATATAAATGAAACAATGTAAAGGCTAAGCTAATGAATAATGAGAAAGCTTGTTTGAGTTTGTTAGGTGGTACTTAGTATGTGACTTAATACATTCATGGTATGGCATGAAAAGAATTTATGAGTCAAGTTTTCAAATTGAGATTTTACTGGCTAAGTTTTATATGAAGAGTTAGATTTATCAAGTAAACAACTTGATTTACAAAAGTTGGATTTTGGAGCACATAGAAGTTGCATTGTGTTTACTAAGCTAACTGTCTGTTGGATTTTCTAACCACTTTACGTGGTTATTACTAGGTTGAATCATTGTTAGGTTTCTAGATATATTATCCAGATGTCCATATTGATGTCTTCCAATCAAATGAGTTGCTAGACTTTGCTAGGATATCGGTACCAATACATGTCATATGCATTAATATGGCATGCATTAATTGTAGTTCATATTGATGCATCTTCGGGATAAGATACATGAAGAGGCACCACAACAAAGTGAACCAAAATCAAACAAAGAAAAGTCTAGTAAAGTCTAAGCAGCTACCAAATGGATATGACGCATCACTCGATCTACTCGACCTACAATTCACCAAATATGACTCACTAGTCTGAACTGAAGGGTCACTTACCACTACTCTTGGCTAAAGGGAATAGATAAGAGTCGAAGGATAATGAGAACACTAAGGTTGTTCAAAGGAATCGTAAATAATTTCTATATTAGTTAGTTCGTTATCTACTCACAAGCAAGTGGGGGGAAGAGGGAGGGGGTTTATATATTCGTCCACTAAGGCTACCATACATGTATGAAAAGACAAAAGTGTATTCTTACAATTTGGTTATATAGAATATACCAAAAGAGGTAAAAGAGACAAAAAATATTTAGTACGGAAAAGAAAGAATCATTTTGGAATGTTGTGTCAAAAAACATGTATCACTTAGTGGCTAGATGGGAGAAATATGATACAAAGTAAGTGAAATCAAAATAACGTTTGCAGTTAAGGGCTGACTGGATCTAAATTAGGTCAAGGGTCAATTAATCCTATAAAGAAGTCAACTATATTAGCATCGGATGTCTATAGTCAGTCAGATAACTTAGCTTGTATAGTCAGGTTATCTTCTAGAATAAGGCATCATTGTTAGGGTAAGAGATCAGTTTAGAATAGGAATCCCATCTCGAGTATGGCCTCAAGCTAGTATTCTTCAAGTGAGTCCTTGAAGTCCTTTAGCTCAACTTTGTGTAACTGGTTAAGGGATTTGATTCCTATCATCTACTTAGGGGTCAAAAAGATTTGCCTTAAATTTGGGGTGGCCTCTACTCTTCCCTTTGTGGCACTTATATGGTCTTCTTTTGTTAGTTGGTGAACAATCAAATCGGATACATTAAAAGTGGGCTAAGCACCATAGTTGTCAAGTAACTCAATTTAGTATGCATTGCGGTTAACTTTCTTCAAGTCCTTGAATGGACCATTAGCTCAAGGAGATAATTTACTTTATCTCAAGTATAGTAATCATTCTCAACTAAGGTGGGTCCAAACTAAGTCTATTGGCTAGAAAGTGATAGTTCAGTAGCTTCGGCTACTAATCTCATGTTGTTTCTAATTGAACTTGGCGATCTTCCTGATTAAAGATTGGTGTAGTTCATGTAATTCTTGGGCTTGATCAACTTCAGATTGACTCTCTTCAGCAGTTGCTGAAGCACCGATCATATCTATGGGAATAGTAAGGTTAAGGCCATAAACATCCTCGAATGGGTCTCTCCAATAGTGCTATGGATAGTCTGATTGTATGAGAACTCTATAATTGGTAGGCATAAATCCCAATCTCTTAAGTTCTTTCCCACAATAGTTCTAAGTAGATTACTTAGCATCTTGTTTACCATTTCAATATAGTCATCAGTTTAAGGGTAGCTATAAACCCCTAAATTTTCCGACCTAATACCTCAAGTAGACTCTAGTGTACTAAAAACCTCTAAAAATCAATAAGACTAGTTAAGATGAAAACCTTAAGATCGAATATTTAATCGCGTATAAAATTTTTAAACCCTAAATGTATGTAAACAATAGAGATTGTATGTAAAAGTGATCAAAACCCTAAAACTATAACTTTAAGGATATAAAAGTACCAATTCATTATAAATCTATTATAAAACCCTAATTGAATATATATGACTAATAATATGCTAAATCATATAAAATCATTAACAAATGATCAAAGATAACTTCCAATTATTCATAAATGTGTACAATACTAAATTAATTTATTAGAAACTATGATATTGTATTATAAATCATATTAATCTTATACTTATATAACTAAATTAGTATTATATAAATTTAAGCATTTAGTTAATATTAATACTACATATAATCCACGTTAGTATTATAAATTGCACTTTTCATGATAGTTTTGCTAAGTATTATACTTAATAATATATATAGGACATAAAAACTCAAAGAAGGATTTTAAGAATTTTTTTTACTAATTATTTCATTTAATTCCATATTTCCTTTGTTTCCTTAATTTTTCCTAATTACCTTCAATTTCATCATTATGTACACTAATTACATTTAAATTAAGAAAGTTGACTAAGTCAAAGTGTTGACTAAAGCAACATGGGTCACTTTCAACTAGAATTCTCTTTTCTTTTCCAAGGATTTCTTCTTATTTTTCACATGCTATTTTCTTTCTTTTCTTTTCCCCTTGTAGTCCTAATTTAGAAGCTCCTAAACCTCACTTTTTTCTTCCATAAAACACAAACTAAGACAAAAACAAAACCCCTTTTTCTTCCCCTTACCCAATCGAAACTTTCTCCTTTCTCTTATCTTTCTTCTAATTCTTATTTTTCTTCTTCACTTCATCCATTAACAACTTCCAAACCACTACTTCATATACATAAACTCCTCTCTCATATTACAAGAAGAAAAAGGTATAATTTCATTCAAGTTTCTATTTCAATAAGTGATTAATTATTTATCTTGTGGTAGTGTTAGAAACTTATATAAGATGTACATATATGTTAGTATATATAGGAAACTTTATGCTCATACATATAAGTATAGAAATACTTAAGTATATAAGTAGAAATGCATATGTAAGTATTTATGTATGGAACCTAGTAAAATACACAGTATAAGTATAAGTATATATAGATAAGTGTAGAAATAACACACGTACATATGCTTGAGTATTCTTATAGAAGGGTATTGTTGATGTACATAACCTAAAATAAGGAAAATATTAAGTGTACATTCGTATAGCTTCCTAATTATACCCATAAGATGCAAAGATATGAATTATATGAAGATTTCTTAAATGTGAATAGGGGACATACGAAAATATGGATAAAAATACATATACAACCATATGTGTATACTGGTATATGTACAAGTATATTAGAAGTATATATACACATAACTATATATAGGGTGTATAAATACATAAGAATACAGTAAGTACATTTGTAAGTTAAAACATAACCAATAATATAATAAAACATAATATAATATATTAAAGTAATAATATATAATATATATATATACGTACATATATGGACTGAAACCCCAATAGATCCCTAATACATATATCAACTTGTATTTACTTTAATTAAGTACACATAATAGTAATAACAAAGCAAAACTATAAAAATGTAAGAATCTAATAATTAACTAGATCATAAAGTAATAAAATAAGAAACAAAAATAGCAAATAAGAATATTCGATTCACAATAATTAAGATTATAATGATTCTAACCCATATCGTAAAACAAGAGCCTTAATATCCAAAATAGACCTTACCGTGTGAACATACATCCAAAAATGATGAAAAATGACTATAGACATGTAAATATCGAGAATAAAATGAAAAAGTTACATATGATTAGCAATAAAATTCAATTGTATGAAAATTGATAGTAACCTAAGTAGAAGTAGGTAAATAAATATCTAAAATCATTAGTTAACTCAATTATTTATTATTGTTTTTATCTCGTAATGATTAGGTGGTCTTGATGAGGGTTTCGATCTCTCGCCAGATTATTACGATTAGCACAGGATGTCATGGCTGAGTGAGTAATTGCCCTATGATTCCATGCTTGCGTGTAATTATAGCTAGTGAATTTAAATGACTTTGTTAATTGAATATTGTGTGGGGTTTGGAAATGCTTATGAGTGTTATTGTTTGCTGAACTGTGAATTTACCTTAAATATTGATAATGAATTGTTTGTCGAATAGTAGTATAGATAATGACTGTAGTATTTTGCTATTTTTTGGTCATACGATAATCCAACTTAACTATACTCGACTGATAAAAAGAAATTGGAATATGCATTGGCATGCACCGCATATACATTAATTCCGGTCATCACATCACACGGAGGTAAGGAGCGGCTATACGGGGGTTATTATTTATTAGTATAATTGTTTAGTACGATGCACTCACACTAAATGACCTTACTCTGACTTGCGGGAACCCTAAGCATTAGAGGCACTAACTGCCTGGTTAAGGGTCGAGTTTAGAGGCCTCCGTTTAGGGGAAGTGTGGACTGTGGGGATCCACTCACAATTACTTAGAACTTGGTTTTTAACTGAAATAAAGGTAATAATTTATTTAAATACAAAACTTAGAGTTTCATAGAAAAATAGGTTCTAGTATAATACTCGGATCTAATTAGTGTCATGTATACTCTAACCTTAACTTCGGAGAGCGTTAAATCTGAGTTACATATAATAGCTAGTTAATTGTATGCATTGTTTTGGTATAATGAATGCTCATTCATTCATATGCTTGTACATAATGTGTTTCTAACTTGCTTGTCAGTGTATTTGAAGGTTTGCTAACTAAGCGTTAGCTTAGACTCTCTTAGGTTTTTGTTGTAGGACTATCTTTTTGTCAATGCTAGCCGTAGGATACCAATGGTTCATATGGATACCCTAGGCAAGAGTATGCCATGCAGAATGCTGAGAGAACATTAGTAAATAGACTTTTATTTTTTATTTCATTTTGACTGTGTTGTAGGTACTAATGTACTAGATCCTGACTTAGTGTAAACTTTATAATTTAAATGATATATATATGAGTATGTGATGATATAATTTTCATTTGCATATTCTTGATAAGCTAGTGGTTGTAGAAGCCTTATATATGATATGAAGGATCCATGATTGGAAAGATAACTAATCTATGGTCTTTTATGCTATATACGACATCTACCACGATTAGACTACTCCCAAAGTCATGACAATGGGCTATTAGAGTTGAATATCAGTTTAGTTTCAAGTCTTCTCCAAAGAGTCTTCCAAAAATAGATAAAAAAATTTGTGTAAAAATCTAAGATAATAGTCTTCGATAGTCCATGTAGTAGGAAAACTCTTGCAAAAACAAATCAATAATATATAAAGCATCGTTAGTTCGATGGCACAAAATGAAGTGTGCCATCTTGCTAAAGCGGTCAGCTACAATAAAGATAGAATCTTTCTATCTAGATGTCTGGGGCATCCTTAGAACAAAGTCCATGCTGAGGTTGGCCTAAGGTAAGGTTAGCATCGGTAGAGACATGTATTCTTCATGGGGTTCTCTCTTTCCCTTTGCACATTTACACACCTTACAACTACTAACTACCTTATGGACATCTTTGGCCAAACCTGACTAGTAAAAGTTCTCCTTCAACATATTTGTTGTCTTAATCTCCCCTAAGTAGCCTGATAATCTACCGTTATAAGCTTCCTTGATTAATAGTTCATGGATGGAACAGTTTAGTATGCATAGCCTTCGGTTTTTAAATAAATAGCCATCCTTAAGATAATATCCCTTGATAGTAATTCCATCCTTATGCTATTCTATGATAGAGCCGAAATGAGGATTACGAGCGTATTGCTCAGTAATAAGTAAAAATCCCAATAATTTTATCTACGAAGTGGTTAGTAAGGTTTACCGACTTGATAGAGCATCAATGACTATATTTACACTTCCTTTCTTATGTTGAATGACATACAAGAACCCTTCCATAAACTTTAACCACCTTGCTTGCCTTTTTGAATGCTTGTTCTAACCTCCTAGATGCCTTAGAGACTCATGGTCTATATAAATAACAAACTCTTATAGCAGCAAATAGTGTTACCAAACAATAAAGGCTCGGCAAAGAGAGTACAACACTTTCTCATACATAGAAGAGTTCAGGGTAAGACCACTAAACTTCTCACTATGGTTATAACGACCCAACAGTATCGTTGTCGTGATAGGTCGCCGTGTACCGTATAAAGGTCTATTATCAACCCCCTTGCTGATCATAGGCCTTTCATACGACACACAAGGCTCCTTCCACTCTACGTTACCACTAGGCCCATAGAAAAGTAATATAGAGCAATTTAACTAAAATTACTTCTATGTTATAAATTAACTAATTGTATGGGCTCATGAGAACCACACCAAAACAATATTACAAACGAATGCAATTCATAACGGAACTGCATAAAATCTAAGTTATGCATAAATATATATAAAGTATCTAAATATCTATAATCTATTACAAAATGTCCTCTTCGCTCTCTGATCGCTCCAACCCGTCTCTACCCGAGACTTACCACGGGCATGCCTCGGCCCGGATTGACGAAGAGGTTCTCCTGCACCAACAGAAATCTATAGGGGAGTAAGCTTACGCTTAGTGAGATAAAAACCCTCATCAGTACCACACGACAGAAATTTATTAGATGCATAATCATATGAATGCATGAACAAACAGTATGCCATACAAAGCATGCAGTGACCTAGGAACTGCATACGACTCAGAATTTCGCCCCCTGAAGTCAGGGTTTGGAGATAATTAACCGACCCAAACCAAAATCCGGGTTCTAGACCTTGGGTTTTATTTCATTTGAACTATCGTGCTCATACCAAAACAAAACTCTACATATATACATATATATATACTTCCTTCACCAAAATCAAACTGTATCCCTTTAAAAATCCCAAGTCTAGCGGTGTGGTGGCCCCCGCAGTCCACAAACACACGCCCTAAGCAGAAGCCACAAGACTCGGCCCCTCGCCGACGGTTGGCGTCTCCTAGCACCTAGTAAGCCCATCGGCTTAAGACAGAGACTCAATATATATGATGGCATAGCTAGTGCCCAATCCTGCAGGAAACTCGTATTCCTGTGAGTCCCTTCCCATCTTCTGCGTGAAGCGGCAGTCGGTGTTATCCGTATGCAATATGGGGAATGCATGATTCATTTTGAGTTCTTAATCATATAAGTGATTAACTTGATTTTCAGGGTGATCAACCAATTTCATTCCATACAATTCACAAGTATATATTCATGCAAACAATTCCCAATTATTATATATAATTAACAAGTCATCACACTCATCCATAATTTCATACACATGCATCTCCCATATCCCACAAGCATCCAAATTTATAAATATAAGATTAGGTGCATCTACTTTACAAGCACAATCAAGTAAAGAGTCATCGGGAATTTACTCACTCTGCCATGTGGTTCAATCAAAGTAGTCCGGAGGCAAGTCGTCTCCGAAAACAGTGTCCCCTGGTCATTGAAATAATTTTTATAAGGAATTGAAGCAAACTTAAGAAACTATGTAAATTTTTCTTAAGTTATATTCTTAGCTAGTTCTCGGAATTTTTCCGGTTTTTACCTAAAGTTTAATCGCGTATAACTTTTTCGTTTTAAATCCGATTTTTATGATCTTATAGTCAATCTTCATCGTTTTCGAGTGTACTTTAACGTGGTAAGGTTAGATTTTCGAAATGAGGTATGAAATTCTGTCCATGGGTCAGAATAGTAGCGTTCCTCATGTGTTGGAGTGTTTTTGGGCCTTGTTTGGTAAATGGGCTTTTGATAGCTTGAGGAATCCTTTGGGCTTGGTCTTTAGATTTTATCCTAAGCTTAAAATACTCCTTGAGATCAGATTTACAATTTTGATTTATATTCCTAAGGCTAACAACCACTTCTTGGGCCCTTTAGTGAGCTTAAGTTATCAAATGGGCTTGTTTTTTGTTCAACTAAGGTTAATGACTTTGGTGGGCTTATGGGGCCTTAGGTGGATTTATTATGGGCTTCAAAACAACTTCTCTTGGTTCTTTAAGTTGCTGGTCAGATTTTTGTTGAAGGCCCATCTTAGAGTTCTAAGCTTGTTTTGAGAGTTTTAGGCCCGGTTTTGAGTTTTAGGCTTTGTATGCTAATCATACTTGCTTTGGTTAATCCTTTCACTTTGTTCTTTCACTTTTATCATATTTTTAGGCCTCATTTACCCATGTTCCAGATCTGTTCATGTTGGTCCTAAGGGGTCCTTACTTGGTTTTTCAACTTGTTTCATCATTTCCTTAAGTGTAGGTGATAGATTATGCACTTAACTACTTGTGTATAAATCTTAACTTAAGTTCCTTTCCATCAAATGATCCTTTAACTCATGCTCCACATAAAGAAATAAAAGATCTTATACTTCATAAAACCTCCATATCATAGCTCATGCCATACAAGGTTGATTTCTTCATAAAACTTCATGTGATGGATTTTTCCTTAACTTAAGTCTAGTTTTGAGCATGTTTAACTAAATGGAAACAAAATCAACATTCAAATGATCATGGAACCTTCACGTCCAGCATGCTTACCCTTCATCAAAGTTCTCATTTCAAGATTTCCTTAGCTTAAAATCTTCCATTCAAAGCATTAAACAAATGTCCATACAAAACACCAACTTTACATGCTCATATTTCAACTTCATGTAATGGTTTTAGGGTTTGTTTCTTAAAACGAATTTTTGTGCTATAACAACTCAAACCTTACTCATATCTTCAAGAAATCCAAGTCTTCTAACATAAATATTAATCCACACATCACAAGAATCACTTACTCGTCCTTAACGCAAAGTTTGGTGGTTGTGCACTAAGGTTCCTCTTAAGCCTTTAACTTTGCTTCCTCCTTTTTGCTTACCTTTTTGAAACCCGAATTCTTTGGTCTTTTGGAAAGGGGTTTATGAAAGATTCTAATGGTCTTAGATGATCTTAAATGATGAAAGAAAATGGCACATGAACAAAGAAAAAAATGCCGTGAGTTGAAGCTTCAAAATGGAAGAAAATGGATTTTGTGGGGTAAAGTTGTTTCCCCTTTTTATGTTTGTTTTAAAAGAGAGAAAGATGAAGTGAAAGTGAGATTAAAAGTGAGAGAAATGGGGAGGAGTGCAGCCGGTTGGAATGAAGAGAGAAGGAGTGTTTAAATGCCTTGAAAGTATTGTCTTAAAGCTTACAAAAAGTCAACAATTGCAACTCTTGATGATGTAAGCATTAAGGGATGAATAGTGATGTGTAAGAGGAAGTGATTGATGGGTGAATGACAAATGCATGGCCCCCCTTTCTCCCCTTTTTAGATCTGCCATGGGAAGTCTTTTAATGGCATGGAGTGGTCTTGTCACCTTTATTAAAGTTAAGCTCATGATTTCTTGTGAAAATTTGTCCATATGTAGTATAAGTGAAGAGGTGATAAGGAAATTGTCTTATCACTAGATTTTGATAAGTTATCAATTGATAAATGATTCCAACTCTCAATTGATAAGTTATCTAAGGTGATTGGTTGATCTACTTATTTATGGTGTAAGGCTTATGCATGAAGATAAGGGCATAGCCTTATAGAAAATTGTTTTAGGATTTTCATCTTACATTGTTTTGTGATTTATGATTTGATTTTTGTAGAATTGTGAAATTTTATAAAGTTGAATAAAATTATTCAAACTAAATTCTCGATTAATTATTTATGGTTAAAATTCCTTAATGGTCTTAAGGTTTAGGGTTTTAAGTAGCTTTAGAGCTCGCAGTTCTTCAAGCTCGGGTTTTATCGACAATTAGCTTTTGAATTGACAATTGGCTTTTGAATTATAAAAATTTAATTTGTTCCTAAATATAAACTTAAGTTTTTGGTTTAGTTGATCTTTAGGAACGTTCGGGAGGTACTCCTAAACAAGTCTTAGGCCTACTAAAAGTAGGGTTTACAATGGTAAGTGACGGGTTATCACTCTTGCATTAGGATAGTGCCCATTCCCACTCTCGATGCATCGCTTTCCAATTCAAAGGACTTGTTGGAATCTAGCAGTGAAAGGATAGGCACCAAGGTGAGCTTCTCCTTGATCACCTTAAAGTTTTGCTTAGCTCATTCATTCTACCTAAATCCTTTATTCTTCTTTGTTAGCATGGTTAAGGGGATGGCTATGGTATTAGAGTTTTTGATAAATTATCTATAAAAAGAAGCTAGGTCATCAAAGCTTCGAACCTTAGCGACACTTTTCAGTGTCAGCCATTCTAGAATACCTCGAATCTTTTTTTCATCTGCTTAGATTCCATCCCTTGACACCACAAACCTTACAAAAATAACTTCATTTTGGAAGAACGTACACTTCTTCAAATTCCCATGTAACTTCTCAGTTTGTAGAATGTTAAATACTACTCGAAGATGTTGAACATGGTTGTTTAGGTAACATTGAATACTAGTATGTCATCAAAGTACACAACCGTGCATCTTCTGATCAAAGGGTACATCACATGGTTCATTAACCTCATGAATGTACTTAGTGCATTAGTAAGTCCAAATAGTATAATCATCAATTTATAGAGAGAGCATGCCTGGTCATGAAGGTAGTTTTCTACTCATCACCTAGTCACATGTGAATTTTGTAGTAGCTATTCGTAGATCAATCTTCAAAAATACCCTAGCATCATAATGTTCATCTAACATGTCATTAAGCCTTAGTATCGAGTATTTGTACTTGATAGTAATTCAATTGATTGCTCAATTATCGATGCACATGCACTATGGACCATCTTTCTTCAAAATGAGCAGAGCCAATACTATACAAAGGCTCATGCTCTCCCTTACATATCCTCAATCCATGATATCCTCCACTTATCTCTTTAGCTCAATAGCTTACTTAGGGTTCATTCTATATGTAGGTCTATTTGGTATGGTAATGCCTAGTTATAGATCAACATAGTGCTCTATACCTTGTACTGAGGGTAGTCCCTTAGGTAGTTCTTCAGGAAACAAATTAGAAAACTCATTTAACAAGCTTCTGATCTCATCTAGAACATTCTCCAAAGCTCTCACCTCCAATATCCTTTTAACCAATAGGAACATATCTTCTTCAGCAGCTTGGAGCTCTCTTCGACTTATTACTAAAAGCTTTCTTCTTATAAGCTCAGGTGAGCTAGTGGTTATGTGTTTCATTTATATGGGATGGGGTCATGAGTTGCAACACAATCTGCCGTCCATCCTTAACAAAGGCAAAAGTATTCTTATACCTGTCATGAGTAACATGTTAGTCGAACAACCAGGGTTGTCTAAGAAGTAGATGTGAAGCTCCCATAGGGATGACATTGCAAACTACTTTGTCCTTGTATATATTCTCAACATTCAATGGTACTGTCACTTGTTCAGTCACATATAAAGCACCCTTATCATAAAGCCAGTGCAATTTATATGGTCGAGGATACTTTGAGGTCAGCAATCCTAACTTCTACATAAAGGATTTTACAATGACATTAGTACAACTTCCCTTATCCATAATGATCGTACATAATTGGCTTTTAATGGTACATTTGGTATGTGTAAACACCTCATTTTTGCCATTTTCTATTTTTTTTTTTCCTTTTTGGTAATTGCTCCAGGTAAATAAATAAATAAAAAAATAAGAAAAATTAAAATAAAATATGAAAAATGAAAAAAAGACAAAAGAAAATCAAGTCAAGTCATAGTAAGTTGAGTCATAAGTCAAGTCATATTGTGTTGAATTGAATTGAGTTGGATTGTCGGATTAGGTGACGATGTGGGCTTAATTAATTTTGGCCCAAACAAATATAGAATAAAACTTCATCTAATTTAGAGGCTAAAATCAGGATTTATTAAGTTATTAGGCAATATTTAATTGAATCAGATCAGGCTTCGAAAGAAAAAGGCCAAATTAATTAGGGTTTCTAAAAGGTAAGGTGAATCTTTGAAGAAACGTAATCGTATCTTCGATACGAAAGATTTGATTTTGAGTTTATAAATAGCACATCGACGAAGAAGTTGAGGAGTTTTTTTTTTTTTAATTACACTCCTTCATAAACACCACCCAAACCACCATACTTGCTACCTAAACCACTACACGCGTTGCCTAAACCACTAAACATACCACTAACAATGCCTAAACCATTACCCAACACGACCTAGACACATCACCCAACACCACCTAGAACCATTGCAGCATTACTACGAGCCATCGCCCAAAGCCCACGTTCATGCCTAGTTGCCTCACGTTATCGCCCGAGCCACTGCCCACAACGCTTGTATATGCTAGTAGCATCGGCGTTGCCTAGCCTCTTATACAGTGTTGCTTGAGTTAGAGCTCGTATCACCCACTCCATCGCTCGTATCACCCAAAGCCCTTGTTATGTCGCCTAAGCCTACACTGTTGCCTACGTGCATGCCTAGTCTTGCCCTAGGGTCACCTAGATCCTTGCTCATATATGCCCAGTCTAACCCCATTGTTGTCCATATCACTTATTTGTATGCCCAGTCTCGCCCTAGTGTCACTCGCATCACCTTCGTATACATCCAGTCTCTCTCCAATGTCGCCCATGTTGCCTACGCTAACAATTGCTCCCACCCCAATGTTGCCTGCGTCATCTACGCTTACGCCCAATCTTGCCTACACTCACCTAGTCATCGCCTAACATTGCCCAACTCTTGTCTAGCCACGCCCAATGTATGTCTACTCTTGACTAAGCCATGCCTAACATTGCCCAACTCTCGAAAATTCGATGCTAGGTAAATGTTTATTAATTTTTATTTCGTTATTTTTTATTTATTTTACTTATGTTTTTCTTTTATCAATTATCTTTTTCTTTTAGTGCAGGTTTTCCTTATTATTTATTTATTCCAATTTTTTTAGTCATTTCAATAAAATTTAGTTGAAATAAGTTTGTTTTTAAAGGTAATTTTTTTAATAAAAAATATATTTTTTGATATGTAGGGGTTTTGGAAAAATAAAAAAAATCTTAATCAAGTTTTTTTTAAAGATAATTAGTTAAGGTTTTTTTTCTTTTAAAAAACGAGATTTCATAGGATTTTTTTTTCTAAAGAATAATAAATTGTCAAAAAATGTAAACCTGGCTTAGTTTTCAAAATAAAAAAAATGACCCACCAACTAAAAATTTTATAAAAAAAAATACAGCCAATTTGATCCCTATTAGCGAGTACGTAGGTACCTTCGAGGCAACCGTCTAAAAATAAAAAAGAAAAAAAAATTTCCCTTTTTCTAAAAAAAATTTGTAATAAAAAATAATAAAAATATTTTTTAGTTACATTTTATGAATTTAGGTATATTTTTAATATTTTTAGAGAAATTACAAAACAATAAGGCCTATCAATTTTTCTTTAATTTTCACTTGGTGACTTAGTCTTAATAGTCTAGCCCCGTATAGACACCTCATTTTTGCCATTTTTCATTTTTATTTTCATTGAGCTAGGATGAAAAAAAGAATAATAAAAAAGTTATAAATATAATAAAAAAATAGAAAAAAGTGAAAAAAAAATAATGAAAACTAAACTAATAAAAATAAAATAAAAGAAAGAAGTCGAGTCATTGTGAGTCAAGTTGAGTTATATCGAGTTAAGTCGAATCAAGTCGGTCATTTACAATCAAATCGAATAACAACATATGATTAATTTAATAAATCATTAAGTTAATAAGGAATCGGGCTTTGTTAAAAAGATTTTGGCCCAATCTGATCTAAAATATAATTTTATTTAATTTATATTGGACCATAATCAATTTAAGATTTATTAGATGAATTATTGGGCTAAATCAAATTAGATCGAATCAGGACAAGCCTAGAAAATAGAAAGCCCAAATGAAAGTATGGTTTTTAGAAGCTAATACATTCTTTAAAGAATCAAAATTGTATCTTCCATATCTTGGTTTAATTGAAATTAAATCTATATTTCAAAAGATATAGAAGATTCAGTTTTGGGGTTTATAAATTAGTAAGTGACATCGTTGACGGTTTTTAATTACAGATAAGCAAAAGCACAATTCACTCCATACCACAATTCATTCACTAACCAATTACATATTCACACAACACTCAAACACAATTCTATACAATGTTCATACAAAAATATCATCCCTTACATTCGCAACAATCCTTCACCTAACCCCCCTTCTATAAACAATATGCCATCCACCGAGACACTCTAGCCATCGCCTGAACACACTTCATGACTGAACAAACAAGCTCATACTGTCTCTAATCCACAAGTCGATCCAATAACCAGCGGCTCATTGAGCCCTTCACCTAATGCATACAATCACCATCCACCATTGCTACCATTGTCCATCACTTCAAACACTAAGCAGCCTTCAAATCATACACTTCTAATCAACTTTGTAGCAACCACATTGCAACCTATAAAGTTGAACTTTAACTGTCCGTTGCTTAACGTCGAAATCAGATAGCTCCTGACAATCTAATTCCCTCACAATTGGATCTACAATCAGCACAATGTCCCTTGCTATTATCAATACATGGACCAGATGAAACACATTTACTCCATACCATACTACAATAAAGTTGACCGAAGCCCTTACCCACACGCCTATACATGGAAGCCATAACCCACCGACATCCTTCAACACTAATGAAGTCCCTTCACTGAAACCTACTGTAAGTACTTGGTTGCTACAATCCTATACATTATACACTCATTAGCTCGACGAGCATACACACAATCACACTTTGGCTTACTTATTGTGCACCAACACATATAACTATGGCAATCAACACGCCCTCAATCACGCCCATGATCAATGGATACAGTAACTAACATGCCCTTGATTATACCCATGACCTTCTGAAGACAACAATCGACACACCTTCGATCGTACCTGTGACCATCTGAATACATTGTTTGTCTAACCTCCAATTCGCATGACTTGACTCGTAGGTAAAAATTTTGTTATTTTATTTTATTAGTTAATTTAATTATTTTTTACTAACTTATTTATTTATTTTTAGTGTAGGTTTTTATTATTTTCATATTACATGTTTTTTAAATAATTTTAATTGTTTAATTAATTTAGCTAAGTTACCTTTTTAGTAAAATCGCATATTTTGGAAAATGAGATGTGTATCAAGATTATATCTTTAACTTATGTTATAGTTAGAACTTAGAAAAGATTTTTTAACAAGTAGTGGTTTTAAAAAATTAAAAAAAATCTTAACTGGAGTTTTTTTTCAACAAGATTTAGTTAGTTAAGTTTTTTAAATTTGGGGAAATTATATTTCTTATTTTTTAAAAAAAATAATAAATAGTTAAAAAATGTAAACCTTACTTGGTTTTCAAAATAAAAATAACTTACCTACTAAATATGTTATAAAAAAAAAAAACTATAGTTGATTTGATCCCAACTAGCAGGTATGTAGGCACCTTTGGGAAAATTGTCTAAAAATAAAAGAACTTTTTCTCTTTTTCTTAAAAAATTCATAATAAAAAATCATTTTTAGTTTAAGTTTGTGAATTTTGGTATATTTTTAATATTTTTAGAAAAATTACAAAAGTAGAGCCCATTAGTTTTTTTCTTTAATTTTCATATAGTGACTCAATTTTAATAGGTTAGCCCCCGAACCCAATTTTCTGGTTTAATTTTCTATAAATTAATTTTTTTAGAATATTCACAGACTAGTGATTAAATTAGGGCTTTCCCATCCCAAAACCTTAATTTTACTTTTTTTACTAATGGACTGGTTGATATAGGTTAAATTAACGAAAACAAAATAGGGCTCGAGAAAATTAATGACTTTACTAAGGAAGTTTGGTAGGCTAGCTATGTGAAAATTAAGAATTATTGATGGGATTTTGTATTATTATTTTCTTTTTTTTATTATAGTTGTTCTAATTATTTTTTAGTGATTTAGGCCCTAAGAAAAAGGTTTAGCCTAATGGGTTTTATTGGAAATTAAGAGGAGGGGTGGGGGGTGCACACTTTTATTTTGTAATACTTTTGGTTGGACCTAAGCCATCTTAGGAACTTAGCACAGGCCACCATTGTATAGCCTTCAAGTCGCTAGGGTCTTTACCCTCGCCTAGCGGTAATAGGTGAGCCTACTTAGGCTTCGATGTAACGCACTGGGTTTTTCTCCAAAAGGCCTTAGAGCTATAGAGCTTGAGACCCATAGACCCTACCCTCTTGCATCATTCTTTTCAAAAAATCAGTTGTTTATTTTAAATTATAGGAAGAGCCTAATTTAATCAGTAGTCAGTTCATCATCTATTTTCAATTAAAAAATCAATAACCTTTGTATATAAGTATACACGAGCTTCATTTTTATTAAATCTTATTTTGAATATACTTATATATAAATGTACTCTTTAACTATAAATTTATCATAATTCCTATAGTTTATTAATGACTAAGTCTATTGCATTGCACGCATGTGTAGCATATTGCATCACATTTATTTTGCATAGTTGTTTGTATATGCTATCTTTCGTAATATATATGGTCCTTGTAGATTTTGTTTTCTTTCATCTATAATAGGTCGTTAACATAACATTTAATATAAAATGCTGAAAACCATAAGTATTCCCCTTATACCATAATGTACCAATGTTAAAAAGAAAATTTCTATATCAACTTATAAATTTTTTGGGGCATGTAATCATGGAAATTAACTATGATAAAGATTATTTTGGAGTTGTCATTTTTTTAAAAAGACTTTCCAACATTTTTTTTTTAAATGAGAAGTTTTGAAATGGTATTTTATTATCAAAAACTAGTTTTATGATAATTTTTTACTTAGTAAATTCCTATTGCAATGCCCTAC
The DNA here is from genome assembly GCA_024138005.1 of Lumnitzera racemosa. Classification (NCBI taxonomy): domain Eukaryota; kingdom Viridiplantae; phylum Streptophyta; class Magnoliopsida; order Myrtales; family Combretaceae; genus Lumnitzera; species Lumnitzera racemosa. Next base: position 66,607,117 of record JAMXBC010000002.1, on the reverse strand, counting down.
ACATACCATACTGTTTCAAACTAACAAAATAAAAAACTCAAAAAATGATTTAATCATTATATTTCCATTGTAAGTTATATTCCATCTTAAGGTTATCATTCTTGTAAACGTCTAAGTTCGCATTCTCATTTTTAGCCTTTAAGTTATCACAATCCTAATAGAGTTGTCTCCATAAGTCGTCACCCTTGTGTCGTTTATTCAATAAGTTTCTCATTTTAAAATAATTTTTGCTTCTCCATATCATCCTTATAATATTATCGTCATCCTATGTCCTTGGTAGTTAGTCCTAATTGTTTCTTTGTTTAGATTCATTAATGTTAGTATTAGGCTTCTATGACATAAAATAACCATTGATTTTCCAATAAAAGTTTCCAAAAAAAAAGAATGGTTTTCAAAAATAAAAACTTAATTAAGTATTGCTAACATAAAGGGATTCTTGCAAGCTTTGAAAGATTGCTTTTTAAGTGATCTGCTTTAACTTGAAGCCCATAATTACTCGTTTTCAAAAACAAGGTGTCTGAAGCTCTTGAACATGGAATGACCATAGCCAAAGGGGTTTTAAGCAAACACAAGAGATAAGTCAAAATCATAGCCCATACCCAAGCCGATAGGCCTTGATATACCATCTAAGATAGACAAGTCTGAAGAGTTACTGGTTCATGAGCTCAATAATAGCAGTAAAGGCCTAGGGAAGGAATTGGTGTAGAAATTAATGAAGATGGAAGAAGAAATCTTCCAGAAAATGGGAGTTCTCAAGGATCATGACATGTAGAGTAATCTAAGCTTGAGTAGTGTTTGCAATTTTGAGGACTACGAGTTACCCAAGAAGTTTAAGGTACCAAATTTCGAAAAGTATGATGAAACAGGTTGTCCCAAACTTCACCTTAGGCTTTATGTTCACAAGATGGCCTAATTCTTTAAACATGAGCAGTTGGTGATTCAAACTTTCCAAGATAGCCTAACTGAGTTGACATTGATTTGGTATGCTTAACAAGACTTAATTAAGCTTAATACTTAGGATAAGCTAGCTTGAGCCTTTTATCAACAGTATAAGTTCAATAAAGAAGTGGCTCCATCCCTAATAGATTTGAATAACATGAAAATGAAGCTGATCGAGTCCTTTAGGGAGTATGCCTAGAAATGGAGATCTACAACTGCTCAAGCTATAGTATAATTGTTAGAAAATGAATTGGTCAACATACTCATCTTCACATTAGTTGAAACTTGTTATAATCACCTCTTTAGCCATACTACTTCTATGTTTGCAAATGTAGTTGTAGCTGGTAGTCACATTGAAGATGCAATTAGAGTTGGAGATTGATAAGGAAAGGATCAGCGCAATTGAATTCAAAATTTGCTGTGAACACTATGATGTCCTATCTAATGATACGCGAGCCTAATGCCCTAAGCATTAGTCTAAAGTTCAAGGAAAATAAGCTAAGCTAGAAATCACATAGAAGGAAGTTCACTCATATCTCGATTCCTATGTCACAGGTTTATCGCCGCCTAAAAGAAGAGTATTTATTGCATCTTAAGACTCTAACACTAAGGTATAAACCTCGGAAATATGATCCCATTACGCAATGTGAGTACCACATGGGTTAGTAGGGGCATGCTACTAACCATTGCTAGGAGTTGAAGAATAAAGTCCAAGATTTGATTAATAAAAAATTGGTTTAGTTGAACTTCGTTAGGGATTTAAGGCCCAATTTCTACATAGAGCCTACTATTAATACGATATGAGGATTGGAAAAGTTGCTCGAAATAGGTTTGAATGGTCAAATCTAAGAGGTAATTGCCATGGTCTAGAAAATAGGGTTGCTGCTCTAGAAGAAAAGCTAATGTTATTAAAAGAAAGGCTTACTAGTACAAAAATGGTGATGGGTTATGTGCTTAAGCGGTTCGACAACCTATATCCTAATAGGAGTAAGACATTACATCTAAAGCATGAAGATGATTCAATAAAAGAGAAGTCAGTAGTGGATGTGCATATTGAGAAAGCCTAGAATCAAGGTAAGCCTATCCACAATAAGAAGTAGAAAAGAATTTTAGTTCCTACATTTCTTTTTTCATAACAATCTTCATTTTGGAGCTTGTAATAGATACAAGTTATTGAATAAAGCAGTTTTCATGTATATTCTTGTGTTTATATGTTATGAAGTTAGCTTAATTCAAATAAGGACATTTCATAAGAGTGAAAATGGATAAAGGAAATGTGAACTTAGAACTTAAACCTTTTCACCTAAGGGAATGAAAACACATTACTTGAAAGGTTTAGGATGAAAAGAGGTAACCCATGTCCCAAACACCAACCCTAGACCCATATGAGAGAAGAGTGCCATCAAGGTGAGTAATTGGGCTCATTCCTTAAAGGAGGTCTGTCTTGAACTTGGTACACGTCTCCAAACGATATTAAGCATTCATTTCATCATCCCTAAATATAGTTATCCCTTATAAACCCATTTGAACCTTTAGGAGATTTTTCTTAAAATTAGCCTTATTAAGAGCTACTCGAAATTAGGAAATCAGGAGATTAAGGTCATTAAACTAAAGAAAAGGAGGAGACTAAATTGTGTTTGCCTTAGTTGTGCCAATTCATAAGCAAATGTCGTCATTGATAATTCAATTTCTTTAGGATGAAGAAAAATTTCAGACCATCACTCAGGTCTATACACTTATTTAAACACATCAAGTCAATAGATTCTTTCCTAAACACTGCAAAACCATGTACACCTCTCCTAAACTTATATACCTTGAACTTACCTTTTGGTGCTTCAAATCTTATTAAGTGAAAGCTTAACAATAGAAGGTGACCAACTTGACAAAAAAGAAAAAGAAAAAGAAAAAAAAAGGAGAAAAAAAGAGATTAAAGATACTACTAAGGTAATCACCTTCAAAAAATTACCAATAAGCCAAAAGTCTAAACTTATGATGGTATCCAAAGGCTAAACACTTTCAATTCCTAAGCCCAAAAGCAAAGCCATTATTTTATGAACTCACTAGCTTTGCCACCCTTGATAAAACTCTTTTGATTAAAGAAAAATGACTTATCTTTAGCAAAATTTTCTCATGAAACTAGGGTAAGCCCATGTTTAGCTTCTCTTAGGTTCATCGCTTGTAAACTTGAGATGGATTGTATAAAATTGCTTTAAAATTGGCCAAGCACATTGATATCCATTTTCTTAACCAAAAGCCTTACATTGTAAACCCAGAAAAGACCTATTGATTGACCAAAGTGTACTACTTACCATATAGGCTACAATTTTTGGAATTGATACTGAGAGTAAAAGTGGACTTATGTAAGTGTAAGGAAGTCTGTTTTGACTAAATGTTTCAAGTAATGATATCTATGCCCTTAGTGAAAAATTGATGAGTTGAGTACTTTGTCAAAAACATGAATGTTCATCAGTGCTTCTGAAATGGTTCAGAGATAATGAATTATGCTCTAGGAAGCAAGACTAAAAGAATGAGTAATCAACGGGTAAGGGGCAAGCTAGTACCTTATTTGTGATATTTAGATTTTCCATCAAAGAATGTTTTTTTAATTTCTTGAAATAATAAGGAAAAAGAGAAAAAAAGAAAAACCTTTTCAAAAGAGAAATGAAACCTTTTTTCAAAAAAATTGTCAAAGAACAAGGAAATATTTTCAAAGAATCATCAAAATCCTTCAAACTTACGTCTTAGATCATTTTGTCAAAACTCATCAAAATCCTTTCTAGGATTGCCTACTCAAAGGAGCATTACCCTATCCTTAATTGGGTCGCTTGCTCAATGGAGCACCATCTAATCTTTTCTAGGATTGCCTACTTAAAGGAGCACTATCTTATCCTTAATTGGATCGCCTGCTCATTAGAGCACCATTCAATCTTTTCTAGGATTACCTGCTTAAAGGAGCATTGTGCTATCCTCAATTCGGTCGCTTACTCAGTAGAGTGCCATCTAATCCTTTCAAGTATCTCTTGCTCATGGGAGTGCTATCCAATCTAATCCTTTCATAGATCGCTTACAGAAAGGAGTGTTGTCCTATTTAATCCTTTCTTGGATCGCCTACTTAAAAGAGCGTTATCCTATCCTTATTTAGCTCACTTGCTCAATGAGTGGATACAGCAATTGACATGCCTTCGATTAGTGGATACAGCAATTGACATGCCCTCATTCACATCGTAACCATCTAAAAATAGTGCTCGTCCAACATCTAATCACACGCGACTCCATTCGTAGGTAAAAATTTTGTTATTTTATTTTATTAGTTAATTTAACTATTTTTAATAACTTATTTTTTTAATGAAGTTTTTCATTATTTTTATATTACGTGGTTTTTTAAATAATTACAATTTTTAAATAAATTTAGCTTAATTATACTTTTAGTAAATTCGTGTTTTTTGGAAAATGAGATATGTATCTATATCATATCTTTAACGTATCTTATAATTAGACTTTAGAGAAGATTTTTTGATACGTAGTGGTTTCTAAAAAAAAAAAAAATATCTTAATCGAAATTTTGTTCTTTCAAAATGATTTAATTATTTAGGTTTTTTAAATTTAGGAAAATTAGATTTCTTAGGTTTTTTTTTAAATAAATAATAAATTGTTAAAAAATATAAACCTGGCTTGGTTTTCCAAATAAAAATAACCTACCAACTAAATATGTTATAAAAACGAAACTACAGTCAGTTTGATTTTGACTAGTAGGTATGTAGGTACCTTCGGAGCAACTAACAAAAAATAAAAAAACTTTTTCCCTTTTCTTAAAAAATTTGTAATAAAAAATCATTTTTAGTTACAATTTGTGAATTTAAGTATATTTTTAATATTTTTATAAAAATTACAAAAATAAATCCTATTAGTTTTTTTTTTTAATTTTCACATGGTGACTTAGTCTTAATAGGTTAGCCCCTAAACCCAATTTTCTAGTTTAACTTTTAAGAAGTTAATTTTTTTAGAATATCCGTACATTGGTGGTCAAATTAAGGCTTTCCTTTATATTTTTACTAGTGGAACTAGTTGGTCACTCCATTTTTTTTAAAAAAAATTCTTTTCCTTAATTTAATGTCGATTAATTTATATTGAGTGTGCTAAGCTTGATATACGTTAAATTAAGGAAACCAAAATGGGGTTCAATACCCCCAAACTCGATTTTCTAGTTCAATTTTATAAAAATTAAATTTTTTTTAGAATATCCACAAACTAGTGGTCAAATTAGGGTTTTCCCAACTGAAAACCCTAATTTTATTTGTCACTAGTTGAATTAGTTAGCAACTCCATTTTTTTTTAAAAAAAAAATAATTTTATTTTCCTTAATTTAATGTTTAGGAACTTATATTAAGTAGGCAGGACTTAATATAAGTTAAATTATGGAAATCAAAATAGGGGTTGATAGAATTGGTGACTCTACTAAGGATGCTTGGTGGGCTAATAATGTGAAAGTTAAAAATTTTTTTATAGGCTTTTGTATTATTATTTTCTTTTTGTATTATATTATATTTATACTGATTGTTTTTTAGTGATGTAGGCCTTAAGTAAAAAAAAAAGAGAAAGAAAAGAAAAGAGCTTAGCCCAATGTGTGTTTAGATGTGGTTGGACCTTGGCCACCTTAAGAACCTAAGACAAGCTGCTATTGTGTAACTTTTAGGTCGCTGGGGTCTTTACCCCCGCCTAGCGGTGATAGGTGAGCTCACTCAAGCTTCAATATAGCCCATTAAGCTTCTCTCCAGAAAGCCTTAGAGTTACAAAGCTTGGGATTCATAGACCCCACCCTCTTGCATCATCCTTTTAGAAAAAGGGGAAGTTATTCTTAAATTATAGGAAATGCTCAATCTATACACGATTGGCCTAATCTTATTCTTCAAGAAAAAAAAAAAAAAAACCAATAACCTTTGTATGTGAGTATTTACAAGCTTCATTTTTCAAACTTACTTATATATAAGGGTATTTCCCTGACTGTAGAGTCTTCGTATTTCTTATAATTTCTTAATCACCCACCCCTACTGTATTGCATCTATATGTAACATATTGCATTTTTTTTATATGTTGGATTATGTTCGTATCTCTATGAATATTTTATTTTCTTATGATATATGTATATATTTTTTTTATTCCTCCTTATTCAGTGAAAGGCTATGCAATTTATAAGAAAATCTTTGAAAAAGTTGCAAAATTATTAATATCACATCCAACTTTATTTTAAATTTATTGGCCTTGTTGTAAATAATCATTGCATTTTATTTTGTCTATATCTTTTTGTAATATAGATATGGAGAATCAAGGTAGTGTCAATCCAGAGCCCTTTTACAAAGTCTAATTAGATAAGTACTCCTTCTTCGAGGCCATCTTGAGAGATTGGTTGAACCAACTTCCGCTTGCCAAGCAAGGCCACATTCGCAAGAAGATCAAGCTAATCTTATCCTTTATGCGGGTCCAGCTTTACTAACCTCTAATTCAAGCCCTTACCCATTACTGGGGTCTAGAACTTACAGCTTTCAATTTTGACTCGCATATATTAATACCTACTATAGAAGAGTACTCACAATTACTTAGTACCCTATGTCTTAAAGTAGGCATAACTATCCTTGATCTCAAAGTTTAGCCCGGGAAAGCTTTCATAACGTTATTGGGAGTTAAGAAGTCAACCTTGGCACCATTAATGTCTTAAGAGGGCTAGAAATGTCTCAACATCTTAAGATTAGTGGAGTGGTTTTCAAGCCTAAATGCTTATCAGAGATATTGTTAGATCTTTTGTAGAAGTTATGAATCATGGGCTGAAAAGAGGGTTAATGCATTTATTGTAGCTGTATTTGGAATAGTATCATTTCCCTTCAGATATAGTCAAGTCCATTATAGAGTTGTCGAGCTAGTGACTTAATTCCTAGTTAGTAAATCTTATATACTTGTATTATTGGTAGAACAATTCAAGATACTCACCTACTTGAAGAAGTAGGGGTACAGTTATTTCACGGCTAACCCTATAATCCTTGCCGTCTGGTTTCTCAGTCACATATAGGGGTATAGAGGGAATCTTCTCAAAGAGTCCCTAATTGAAAATATGAATTTAATTGATGACTTTGCCCGCCACCTCAAGGTACCAGATGAAGCTCAGTTTAATGTATGGGTGTCAATTATTAGCAAAATGCAGCCAGTAGACTTTATGTAGATAGTTAGATGGAACCATTGCACTCAAGCCATCTTGGATGCACCAACTATACAGGGGTCCCCCTTATTAGTATTACAGGTTGTATAGGATATTTCTTAGCTTGTATCACTAGATAGCTGGGTCCACTTCAAGAGATAGCTGATAGGGACTCCTTGGATGTTGTTACGATGAGTTATCAAGATCCTTGTCTACCTACGGCTACTCTAATTCAACAATTACAAATACTCATAAAGTTGTGGGAATGGAGGGAAGTCAAGAAGATAGTTAATGTGGGAAGTTGAAGAATTCCAAGCCACCAAGCAGTTCATTTATGAACAGTTAGAGAAAATTGAAAAGATACGGTATGAAGGTTCGGACATATTCAAACACGAACCAAAACTAGTTTGTCTTTTACTTACTAAGCAAGCCTGTCGAGGCACCATACAGGCCAAAGTTGAAGCCCAGTATCAAGGAAGTAAGAAAATCATCGAGGAATTAAAGTTGGAAAAACAGAGACTGTTAGAAGAAAATCAATTCTTAAGGAGCAAGATTTGAGAAAGGGATGTTATGATACGAAGACCTATGAGGGAAGTTAATGAAGCCCGTCTTAGCCAAATCTGCTAGCTCTTGTAAATATAAGATTTAAGTTTTTAAGAAGATTAGTTAGGAGTTTTTCTTCTTTTTTCTTTTAGTCCGTTATTTAAGTTGGATCTTACGATTTATAAATTTGCAGCTTTAGTAAATAAAACTTTCATTAATTGCACAATCTCTTACTCATTACTATTATTATTCATTTATTTGTTTAATTTTTAAAAGAAAAAAACAGAGAAAATTCAAAGAAAAAAAGAGGTAAACAACAAAAAAACAAATCTTTAATTCACCAAAAAGTCTAAAAGTTAGGTTTTCACGTAGGATTTTGAAGATAGCATCCAAACGAGCAAACTCAACTAGAAGCCCAATATTCACTCATTCTAAAGCCAAGATGTTAATTTATGGTATTGGAAATGTTAGTCAAACCAAGACAACTCGAGAGTAGCAACTCTAGAGGAAAGCATGAACAAGATGGTCAAACAAATTTAGGCTCTCACTCAAGCTATCGAGATTCTTAATGATTTGAATTGACTTGAGATCCTTATGTTGAGGTATGGAGGAAGGAGATTAAAGAGTGTCGAGCCTGATTTTTTAGTTTTTTTTTAATTTAAATTTGATTTCCCCATTTCCAATTAATACTAAACCCTAACCCATTTAATATTAATCTTCGAGTAAAGAAATTGAGAAATTCAGGTTTCTTATTGAAAATAATTTTTAGATTCGCCACCCGATCATAGTCGGGAAAAGAAAAAGAAACCGTAATCAATTAGATAGATTGATTACGATTTGGCTATCGGTCTTTGATTTTAATTTTGAATGAAGAACCAGAGGGTTTTAAGTTCGGATGGTAACCTATTAAACTTTAACGGGTACTATTATCTATTTATCGAAATTATGATTATTCTTCTAATTATAAAATTTAAAAAATAAATAAATAAAATCAAAAGAGAAAAAAAAGGACCTAAGTTTCTACATATTTTATCGTTGCTCCGAAGGTACCTACATACCCGCTAGCCGGGATCGAACAATGGTAGTTCTTTTCGAAAACTTTAATGTGTTGGTTCTTTTCATATAAAAAAAAAAATTGATTGAATTTGCATTGTTATTAACCATTTCATTTTTATTAAGAAAAATCCTTAGAAGCCTAATTTTTATTCCTAATTATAAAAAAAAAACCTAAAAACCTAATTTTTGAAAAGTCCCAAATTAAGATTTTTATTTAAAAAAAACTAAGTGATAATTTTTTTTTATTTTCTAGAAAAACCATAAAAATCTAAAAATTCAATTTTTATGAAATATGCAATGCTCTACATGATGAATCTTTCATATAGAAAAAATTCTTAAAACAAAAAAAAAAGAAAAACAAAATTTCCTAACCATAGAAAATATATCTAAATTATAAAAAAGTTGCCTAGCTATAGAAAAAATATCTAAACAAGAAAAAAGATGTCTAAACCATAGAAAAGATATATAAACTATAGAAAAAAGCCTAAATTATAGAAAAGATGTATAACCATAGAAAATATATGTAAACCATAAAAAAAATGTTCAAACCATAGAAAAGAACCTTAAACTATGGAAAAGACATCTAAACTGTGGAAAAGATGTCTCACAATAAAAAAAGAAATTAATTAAAGATTTTTTTAATTTTATGAACATCAAAATGTTTTTTTTTTCTAGAAAACCCTAACATGCTTAATGCAATTTTTCTAAATTAGTGCAATATGTAAAGAATAAGATTTTGTAAAATACGAGATTTTATAAAAATGTCATTTTGAAAAAATGAAATCTAAAAGAATAAAAAAACTAAAATTTAACTTAACACATGTTCATTAGACACTAATGCTATAACTAATTACTAACAATTAAAGACGTGAAAAAAATTTAAAAAAATTAGTACAAGTCTTAAAAAAAACTGTACATATATTAAGTGAGATAAAAATAAATAAATAAAGCAACCTATAAACAATAATTAAAAACCATCATTATGTACTTGCAAAGCAAAGGACACAGAGCTGATGAAAGGGAACAGATTGGATCCCTAATCCTATCGCACGCGCAATTATAGAATTGGTTTAAGGAGTGGATTTGAGTGTATTTTTAACAAATATGTAATTATTCCTTCTAGCTCGCACTATGAAATCCCTATTTATAAAACTCAAAAACAAATCTTTTGAATCGAATCAAATCAAATCAAATCAAATCAAATCAAATCAAATCAAATCTAAATTGATAACGATCCAAAATGGATTCGAATCTAACAAATCTTGATTTTATTAGATTTAACGTCATCATATCAGATTTGCTTTTTTTTCAACTATTTAGTCAAGATTCCATCAAATTAATTTTTTTGATTTTTTAGTATTTTTCTCTTTTTTTCTCAACAATTTTCTTTTTTTTTGTCTTTTTTTATCATTTTTCTATTTTTTTCATTATTTTCTAAATTACAACTCTAGAAATAAAAATTATAACTATTATAGGCAAAAATCAAGTGTCTACGAAGAGAAACACCATGAGATAGAAAGAAAGTTTATGCAGAAGTTGACCAATAAAATGAAATCCCTAGAAATGGTTAATGGGTTTGAATAGTCAAGGATGATTAATTTACCAACATATGAAGACGATGACTTCCTGGAAAGATTTAAAGTGTTGGAATTTGAGAAATACAACAGGAATTGTTGCTCGAAGCTCCATACTAGGTCGTACATTAGGAAAATGGGAAAATACACAAAGCATGATAAAGTGATGGTCCAGGCTTTTCAAGACAACTTGACTGGGCCTACCATAACTTAGTATGCACTAATTGGATCTAAATGAGATTGATTCTTGGGATAAGTTTGCATGAGCTTTCTACAATCAGTATAAATTCAACAACGAAGTGGCTCCATCCATGTAGTATCTAAATAATCTACAAAAGAAGGCCAACGAAAACTTTAAAGAATATGCTTAGCGATAGAGGGCCATGGCAACTAGGGTAACTCTACCCTTAATTAAAAAAGAGTTGACCTTTGCTTTCATTAATACTTTTATAGAAATTATGGCCTCAAGGTGCTAAATTGAGGAAGCTATTGCTACTAGAAGGCTTCGTAATCTTGAAACAACTGAGAAAAAGACACCTCCTATGAGATTTTCTAACAAAGCCATAGAAGCGACCGTAAGTGTTGTCAATATCGGCAACCTAATTAGACCCGCATCCCTAGTAGCCATGACTAGAGGATCTAATCCCATGCTAAATATAAGTTAAAACAACTGCCTACAAAGAAGATAGTTCACATATATTCCTATTCCTCTGAGCTAAGTTCTCGTACGATAAAGGAAGGAGAATCTCTTGACGTTTGAAATACCAAGGGAATAATAAAGACAGAGGGATTATAACCTAGAGCTTCGATGTGATTATCATCTAAGGTAAGTGGAGCACTTTACAGATTAGTGTTAGAGACTCAAACATAAGATCCAGGGTCTTATTGATGCCAAATTGGTTCAATTAGATTTCATTCAAACTCCCACTCCTAATGTAGGTAACAATCCTCTACTAAATCATGGAAATTTCAACAATATGATTATTATTGAAGTTTCTGAACCAGGGATTAATTTAGATAGTCTCCCCATAACTATTGAGGAGATAGCATGGAATTTGAGGCAAGCTAGGTACTTGAAGAATATGAATCTCAAAGATAGAACTCGGACTAGATTGGTAATATATCAACTATTAAAGGATGGGAAAATAAGGAAATCTAATATTATGGCTATGACAATTCCAAAACTACGAAAGAGAAGTAATTAAAAGGAGCTTACAAAAAGATATGAAGTTGGAGATCCAATGGTTGACACCCTAAGAGTATCATTAGGGAAGTTTGAGTATTTAGTGGATTACGCTAGTTCACCTATTGTATATGTTGGTGCCCTACCCATTGGATGGGGTCTAGGATTAAGGAAGAATACAAACTTATTACTTAAGCTAGGAAGATGGTTGAGATGGTTAGAATGATCGGAGATGGGCTCAAGTCATTGGTTTTTGAGTATGCTAGGGAGACTAAGAAGGTTGAGGAATTGGGAAAGCCTAAAAAGATTGCCTTCAATATCCCAATAGCCCTAAAGAATTACAAAGTAGCACCATTTAATTACTAAGAGGTGAATCAGAAAACCAAGGCCTCATCACCTATGGTCGGTGGGCTTACGCGCTCGAGATGAGTTTATCATCAGAATGAGGAAACTAAGAGGAAGTCCACTATAGAAGATGCTTCTCTAAAGATCTTTTAGGATATGGATGATAAAGATTAGAATGTTGCTAAGAAGATAGTGATAACTACTGAATATAAGATAATGGATCGGTTAGCCAAAGTACCGACCTAGATATCTCTTATGGGTTTGTTGTTGTCATCAGATACTCATCGAGAAGAATTAATCAAAATTCTGAAAGATGTCAAAGTACTTGAAGGGATTTCTAGAGAAAAACTAGGGTTGGTGGTAAACTCAATATTTGCAATGGATTAGATTTCATTCTTGCCAGATGAGTTAGGTAAAGAAGGAGACCAACACACAAAGCCCCACTTCATAGTGGTTAAGTGTGTAGGGAAAGTGGTTGCTCGAGTTCTAATAGATAATGGGTCATCATTAAACGTATGTCCATTAACGACACTAAATTTACTTAGAGTGGATGCAACTGAGATGAAACCCAGCCCAATTTCAGTAAAGGCTTTTGATGGATCAAAAAGAGAGATAATTGGAGAAATTGGGTTGGAAGTTATGATCGGCCCACAAATGTTCACTATTCCCTTTCAAGTTATAGATATACCGTGAACTTTCAACCTTCTATTAGGAAGACTATGGATTCATTCAATAGGGGTAATTCTATTCAATCTACATTAGAAATTTAAATTCATAGATAATAGGTAGTTGGTTACTATTCTTGAGGAGTAGGATTACGAGATTTACAAAGTGACGACTATTCCTTATGTCAGGGTTGAAGAATTGGAAGAGCCAAGGTTGTAGATTTTCAACAAAGTTAGTATGATTGAAGAAGCAAGACAAGGGGTATTGGGTCATTTAAAACAACCTAAGCAGCAAATTAGAACATTTGGGCTTTGGTATGAGCCTAATGAGGAGGAGATTCAAGAAATGAAGGCTAAAATCAAAAGCAAAAGAGGACATTAGCTATACTATGCTCTTATGGACTTTTCAGACATTCGTCAAACGTTCCCAATACTAGCTGGTGTTTAAGAACTCAAAGTAGCCAGTTTATCTAACGCCTTGACTCAGCAATGTAGCATCGGTCCAAATGAGAAGGAAGATATTGGTGTACCAATTTCCCGGTGCAACTGGTTTTCCGTTCCCATTAATAGGTCTCTTTAGAAGTGCAAAATTAGATTAATTAAGAACATTCAATTTCAATAATTAGTCCAATTAGTTAGACTTTTCCTTTCACATAAGTTGAATCTATTCATTCAATAATAGTCATTCCTTCTTTCTATCAATTCTTCTTTATTATTCATTCATTCTTCAGATTTGATAAAAACGATGAACGTAATAGATATCTCGCGCATGTAAACAATGAAAGTACCAATATCACCTTCATCCTTGTTGGGTCAAACGTCAAAGATGATATTGAGACTCTAAACGAAATTCAAGAGAGTTAGCATTGACATGAATAGAGTAAAGTGATTATTGACGAATGAATGGATGTGATTAATTTGGAGATAGAGGAAAATCCATGAAACTTAAAAATTGGCAGTAATTTAACAAATAATCAAAAATAGGAGTTGTCATGATTGCTATTAGAATACTTAGACATATTCACTTAGTCTTATGAAAATATGCTTGGTTTAGATTCATTTATTACGGTTCATAAATTGCCAACCAAGAAGAAAATTAAACCAAAAAGACAAAAGCTTAGACAATTAGGCTAGACATACTCCTCGAAATAAAAGAAGAAGTGAAGAAGTTGTTAGAAGTTGGTTTCATAAAAGTGTTAGATTACCCCAAATGGGTGGCCAATGTGGTGCTAGTGTTGAAGAAAAAAGGGAAAGTTAGGGTTTGTGTAGATTTCCAAGATTTAAACTAGGCAACTACAAAGATAACTTTCCTTTGTTGCATATTGATGTATTAGTAGATAACATAGCTGGGAACCATCTTTTCTCATTCGTGGATGGTTTCTCAAGATATAATCAAAATAAAATGGCAAAAGAAGATAAAATCAAAACAACTCTCATTACTACTTGAGGAACGTTTTGTTATTATGTAATGCCTTTCAGGTTAAAGAACACTAGGGCAACTTATCAGCGTACTATAGTTACCTTGTTTCATGACATGATGCATCAAGAGATCGAAGTTTATGTAGATGATATGATCACTAAATCTAAGGAGGATGAAAGTCATGTAGATATTTTACATAAACTATTTAAACGATTGAGGAAGTTTCAGTTGAAGTTAAATCCTGAAAAGTGCACCTTTGGAGTAACTTCAAGCAAATTGTTTGGTTTTGTAGTCAATAGAAAAGGAATTGAAGTAGACCTAGATAAAGTCAAGGCAATCATAAACATATCAACACCTAAGATTGTAAAATAAGTTTGGGGATTGATGAGAAGGTTGAATTACATCGCTTAGTTTGTATCGTAGTTAATTAATAGATGTAAGCCGTTATTTAAACTTTTGAGGAAGAATGCAACCATCAAATGGGATGAAGAGTATGAGTGAGCATTTGTTGAAATTAAAGAGTATCTTATGAATCCTCTTGTACTAGTCGCTTCTATACTAGGGCGGCCCTTGATCCTTTACTTAACAATTCTTCCTGAGTCGATGAGATACATGTTGGGGCAGAAAATGAAACAAGAAGAAAAGAGCATCTTATATACTGTTTGAGCAAGAAATGCATAAAAGCCAAGCAAAAATACTTAGAAGTCGAAAGAACATGTTGTACCTTAGTGTAGGTGATGCATAGGCTTAAGTAGTATACTCTCTATTATTCAATAGAGTTATTAACAAACCATGACCCTTTGGGGTATTTAGCAAACAAGACAGCGTTAATTATGACAATATTGAAGTGACAGATGCTACTCTCTGAATTTGATATCAAGTACGTAAGTTAAAGTTCAGTCAAAGGACAAACAGTAGTTGATCAATTGGCAAAATACCCATTAGAAGATGAGGATGATGGTTTAGAAGCACAATTTCCTAATAAAAATGTAATGATGGCAAATGAATTGAGTGGTGAAAAATTGAGGTAGAAAATGTATTTTAATGGAGCAGCCAATGTGTTTGCATATGGGAGAGGAGCAGTATTGGTATCACCTGAAGGTAATAATTTCCTTATGGTAGCAAGACTAACATTTCCATTTACCAATAGCATAGCAGAATATGAAGCCTACATTTTGGGGCTCAAAATGATGCTAGATATGGTAATACAAGAGCTTAAAGTATACAAAGATTCTTCCCTTATAATTCTCCAGATCTTAAGAGAATATAAAATGAAGGATGAGAAATTGGTACCTTATCATGTACATTTAGGAAAGCTAATTGAAAAATTCCAGAAGATTTTATTTACTTACATTCTAAGAATCCAAAATCAGTTTGCTGAGGCATTGGCTACATTAGCGTCAATGGTGAAAGTCACAGATAGGATAGAAATTTAGCCTCTGAAGATTAAAGTGGAAGAAAAACTGGCATTTTTCCTTACAGTTGAAGAGAAGGAACCAAAAGAGCCTTGGTATCATGATATGAAAAGGTTACTTCAAACTAGTGAATTTCCTAAAGATGCTAATAGAAAAGATAAACAAACTTTAAGAAGGTTAGCTACTCATTTCCTATTAAGCGGAGCTACACTATACAAGAGATCACTAGATGTAGCATTGCTAAGGTATGACGATAAAAAAGAAGCCGAGCAATTGATGAAAGAAGTACATAGAGGAGTTTGTGGTCCTCACATGAATGGGTATATGTTAGCTAGAAAAATTACGAGAATGGGATATTTTTGGATGATAATGGAATCGATTTGTATTAGGCATGTGAGGTATTGTCACCTATGTCAAGTGTATGCTAATAAAATCACCTCTCCACCCTAAGAATTGCATGTTTTGTCGGCTCGTTGGCCTTTCTTGATGTGGGGAATTGATATGACTGGACCAATTTCGCCAACAGCTTCAAATGAGCATAGATTCATTTTAGTCGTGATCGACTATTTTACCGAATGGGTAAAAGTAGCATCATATGTCATAGTAACCAAAGGAGTAGTAGTCAGATTCTTGAAAAGAGATATTATTGTACGATATGGTGCACCCGAATCTATTATTATAGACAACGGGAGGAATTTGATAATAAGTTGATAAAAGAAGTTTGCTGCCAGTTCAAGAATAATCATAGAAACTCAACTCCATATCGGCCTCAGATGAATGGTGCAGTTGAAGCCATAAATAAGAACATTAAAAGAATCATTGAGAAGATGGAGATTACTTATAAGGATTGGCATGAGATGCTTCCCTTTGCTCTCATGGCTTACATAGCTTCGGTCAGGGCCTCTATTGGTGCAACCCCGTATTCATTAGTGTATGGAACTAAAGTGGTACTACTAGTAGAAGTAGAAATACCTTCATTTTGAGTATTGGTAGGAGCTTAGCTCAATGAAGCAGAATAGGTGAAGAAGCGGATGGAACATTTGAATCTCTTAGATGAAGGAAGGCTTGCAACAATATGTCATGGTAATGCTACTAATGGCGGATTATACGAGGTTTTAATAAGAAAGTACACCTAAGATACTTCAAAGAAGGAAACTTGGTTTTGAAGAAAGTATTACCAAATGTGAAAGACCCTAGGGGCAAGTTTGGTCCAAATTATGAAGGCCCTTATGTGGTGAAAAGGGTATTCTCAGGAGGTGCATTAGTATTGACAAAATAGATGGCTTAAAATTAAGGAGACCATGAATTCAGATGCAGTCAAGTTGTATTATCTATGAAAAATGAGTTTAATAAAGATTTTAGTTTTTCTTGAATAAATTTGTGGTTAATCTTTCATCATTTATATGTAAAGTTGATATCCATAAATGTTTTCAAATTTGGATGGTCATTAACTAACAAACACTTCACTAATAAACCCTTGAATACCATGTTTCTTAGCTTCATACACTTAAACACCAAACCTTTACCAATGAATCTAAATCACTAGAAAAAAATGAAATTGAATGTTCATAATAATTTAATCTTATTTCTTTCGAAAAGAGATTTATCATTTAGAAGTCATGAAGAGTGGAAAATTGAAGTTTGGTATTGAACAAAGCAAATTCAAGGCATGAGCATGGTCTAGTTACAAGACTCAAAAGTTTGGGAGACTTTAGAAAAAGAAAAGAAAAAGGAAATGAAGAAAAGAGGAAAAAAGAAAGAAGCAACCATAGTCCTTTGGTGAAATTTTGCTAATTGAATGAATGAATATCATGAATCGATGTAAGCATGCTAATCAGTTGCTATCTAAAAAATTCTTCAGTCTTAGAAAGAATAATCTTAAAAGTCTTTAGAAAGAGATATTTAGAAGAATTAAACTAGTTTTTGAAACCAATCTTGAAGAGATCTATCTTCTTCGGAGTAGCCAAAATGAATCTTGAAGAGATCTATCCTCTTCGAATCAACTAAAAAGAATCTCAAAGAGTTCTATCCTCTTCGGATCAACCAAAATTCTATCATCTTCAGATCAACCAAAATGAATCTTGAAGAGATTTATCCTCTTCGGATCAATAAAAAAATGAATCTTGAAGGGATCTATCTTCTTTGGATTAGCTAAAACTAATCTTAAGGAGATCTATCCTCTTCAGAATAGTTAAAACCAATCTTGAAGAGATCTATCCTCTTCGGATTAACTAAAACGAATCTTGAAGAGATCTATCCTCTTCAGATTACTCATTAAAGCTAAAACCAATCTCAAAGAGATCTATCCTCTTTGGGTCATCCACCAACTAAAACAAAGCAAGACATTCCAAGAGATCTATCCTCTTCAGGTCACTGAGGTGAAATCAATTTTTGAAGAGATATATCTTCTTCAAATCACAAGTTAAAATGAATCTTGAAGAGATCTATCCTCTTCAGATTAGCCAAAACGAATCTTGAAGAGAGCTATCCTCTTTGAATTATCCACCAAAACAAAAAGAAATCTTGAAGAGATCTATTCTTTTCAGATTATCCAAGCCAGGTTTGGAAAAAATAGGTATCTCTTTTGTCTTTGTAGCGAAGTTTTAAAACTTCGCTACAAAGAGAGGTAATTGTAGATACCCCATTTTTGCTATTTTTTATTTTTATTTTTTGATAATTGAGCTGGGTTAATAAATAAATATAAAAATCAAAAAAGAAAATTAAAAGAAAAATGAAAAAAAAATAAAAGAGAAAATCAAGTCAAGTCGTAGCAAGTCAAGTCGTGTTGTGTGGAATTAAATTGAGTTGGATGTCAGATTAGGTAACAATATGGGCTAGATTAATATAGAGTAAAAATTCATCTAATTTAGAGGCTCAAATAAGGTTTTATTAAGTTATTGGGCTATATTTAATTGAAATAGATCGGGCTTGGAAAGAAAAAGCCTAAACTAATTTGGGTTTCTAGAAGTTAGGGTAAATCTTTGAAGAATTGCAATTGTATTTTTGCTACGAAAGCTTTGATTGTGAGTTTATAAATAGCACGTCAATGGGGAAGTTGAGGAGGTTTTTTTTTTTAATCACAATTCTTCATAAACACCACCCAAACCACTACATAGGCCCCATCACTGCCGAAGCCATTACCTAGCACTACCTAAACATGCCACCCAACACTACCTAGACGCATGGCAACACTACCGCAAGCTATTACCCATAGCCTATGTATATGCCCAATTGCCCTATACTATCGCCTACTCCATTACCCAATTGGCCCACGCTGTTACTCGAGCCATCGCCCGTAGTGCTAGTGTCGCCCAACCTCTCACATAGTGTCGCTTAAGTCAGTGTTTGTGTTGCTTACTCCATAGCTTATGTCACCCAAAGCCCTCGTCGACGCCTACACTATCACCTATGTGCACGATTAGTTTCACCCCAGTGTCGGTTGCGTTACCTACGCTCACACCCGTTCTTGCCTTAATATTGACCATATCGCTTACACTTACCCAGTCACCACCCAGTGCTACCTTGCACTCGCCCAAGTCTCACTCGGTTATGCTTACTCTTGCCCAAGCTATGCCCAACATCTCCCAACTCTCAAAGATCTAATGCTAGGTAAATTTTTATTAATTTTTATTTAGCTTAGTTTTTATTTTTTTTTAGTTATATTTTTCTTGTATTAATTATTTTTTTATTTAAGTGTAAGTTTTCCTTATTATTTATCTATTGTAATTTTTTAGTCATTCTAACAAAATTTGGTTGAATTAATTTTTTTTTGAAAAATCATTTTTTTAATAGAGAATATATTTTTTTGATATGTAGGGATTTTAGAAAAATAAAAAATATTAATTGAGTTTTTTTTAAAAGAAAATTAGTTAGGGTTTTTTCTTTTAAAATATGAGATTTCTTAGGATTTTTTTAAAAAGTAATAAATTGATAAAAAATGTAAACCAAGCTTAGTTTTGAAAATAAAAAATGACCTACCTACTAAAAATTTTATAAAAAGAAACTACGGTCGATTTGATCTCGACTAGTGGGTATGTAGATACTTTTGAGGCAACCGTAAAAAAAAAAAAAAAAAAAAAAAATTTGCTTTATTCTTGAAAAAATTTCGTAATAAAAAATAATAAAAATCATTTTTAGTTACATGTTATGAATTTAAGTATAACTTTAATATTGTTAGAAAAATTACAAAAAACTAAAGTCCATCAATTTTTTCTTTAATTTTCACATGGTGACTCAATCTTAATAGGTTAAGTTTTCTGGTTCAATCTAAAAATAATTTTTTTTTTTATATTATCCACAGATTAGTGGTTTAATTAGGGTTTTCCCACTCAAAGACCCTAATTTTATTTTTTACTAGTTAAATTAGTTGGCAACTCCATTTTTTTTTTAAAAAAAATTCTTTTTCTTAATTTAATGTCGAGTAACTCATATTAAATGGGCTGGACATGACATAAATTAAATTAACGAAATCAAAATAAGGCTTCACAATATGGAATAGTGTAAACCCTAGGAAAATTAGTAGTTAAATCTTAACTCAAGTCTGAATGTCCTAAACTGTACAATAAGTCGATAAGGCTAGTAACAATAAAAGATTATGAAGTTTGATAAATCAAATATAATATCGATAACAAACTTTAGGAATTGGTTGAAACCCTAAATCAAATACTAAAACCCCAAAACTGCTTTAAGCACCATTAATCAAAATTGAACTCGAATTTGTTCGAAACCCTAAAATTATAAATATAAGCTTATAAAATAGTTAAATATTACTCAATAGTGATAAAATTATAATCGATTACAAATTCTCGACTAAATCACCTATTAGTGTAAAATTATAACAAAATTGCTATAAAAACTTGTAAGAATTTTAATTGTACTGGGTGCTAATTAAATTGATAAAATTTTATGAAAATTTAAAAATTAATTTACGATGAGATTTGTTATAATTTATATGTTTTGAAAAATTACATATATTTATTATTATTTTTATTTTCACTCTCTTTCATTTTCAATTTATCTCTTTTTCTTTCTTTTCTTCATTTTTCCCAATTGTACATTCTGGAAATTGAACTCCAACCAGCAACCTACATGAGGAATTGAAATTTGCTAAGTGTTAAGCTTAAATAAAAGAAAAAATTTGAAGATAATTATCTTGTCCCATCTTCATAAATGCAAAGATTAGGATAAGATTTTTTTTTTATTATTTTTCTTTTCCTAAATTTGCTAATTACCATATATAAAAGCAATAAGCAAAGTCTGGAAATTTTTTTAAGAAAAACACATATCGAGACTTGGAGACCAAACCATAAGGGAGAGAAAGAAAAAGAAAGAAGGAAAAGAAGAAAGAAAGGAAGAAGAAAAGAAGAAGGAAAAGAAGAAGAGAAATTAAATAAATAGGTAAGTAATTATTTTAGTAGTACAGATGTATAATATGTAGTACATACATGTATAAATATAGTATTTATTTTTCTACAAGTAACATTACCAATACATGTCTATGTGCATAAATATTTAGATTTAGTTTTATATATGTATAAGGTTAGGTATGTATACATGTATGTACATAGGCATATGGAAGAGTATGTATTATGTATTTTTTTTTAAGAATACCTATAATTAGTACTTTTCATTACATAACTATAGTATAAATATATATGTATATACCATAACTATGTATATATATATGTACACGTGTATAATTATTATATATATATATATATATATATATAACCATATAGTGTGAATATAGGTATGTAGGACATATGTATATATATATATATATATGTATATAGGAATAATATACAGTGTATGTACAGTGGTATATGACGTATACCTTATATTACATATATAATATATAGTATACATATTTTATAACAAATACTATATAAATATATATATCAAATATATATATAATATAAGAATAGATCTTTGTACATTATTTATATATATTTAGGTATTCAAAAATTATATAAGTATATTAGTATGTATAAATACAAATACATGAATATATATATATATATATATGTGTACATAAGAGTATGTTTACTTTCATAAAATAGGTATATACATACATATAGCGTATAACATATATTATATATATGTATTATAAATCGTGAAGTACATAAATAATAAGAAAATGAGAAATAATAAAAATAATAAAGGTCACAATAATAATAATAATAGTCATAATAATGTAAAAATCTCAAAAATAAGAAAATATGCTCAAAATAATAAAAATATCAAATATATGATTTAAAGAATTATCAAATCATAAATATGTTAAGAAAATGCAAAAAATAATATTTCATAATTTTTAAACTTAAATAATAATTTTTGTGATATTTTTATATCATTATTTAAATTACAAGTCACAATGTCCAAAACGGACTTCGTTACGAGAAAATACGCTCGAAGACAATCAAAATGGACTATAAGTTCATAACGATCCGAGCTAAAACGAAAAAGTTACATGCGATTTGATAAAAAAGCTCGAATTAGTAATTTTATGTAACTAAGTGAAATAGACCTTACAAATTATAACACTAGTTAGATTTAAATTCCCTACCTTACAAAATTTTCATTATTCTCAAGTGATTTCGATATCAACCCTGAGCTGCCACTAAACTACTACGACCCCTAAGCTAGCAATGATCGAGTGAGATTTTCCTAATAATTCTATACTTGTTTGTGCTTGTAGTTAGTGAATATAAATTATGAATTATAAATGAATGTGTATGGGGTTAGGTTATGCTTGTGCATGATAATTGTTGTTGATGGTGATTTTACTTTAAATTGCAATAATATAATGTCTGTTGCATAGTAGATTCACTAGATTGATTATTTGTAGCTTAGAATGATCACTGAATAAATAAGATTAAATTTTATTCGACTAGAAAAGTTAACTTGGATCATGCATAAATCATGCACTGCGTAACTAATTCCCGACTATCACATAACACGAAGGTAGCAAGAGGCCATACATAAATTGATTATTGATTATTATTGATTTCGTACGGTGCACACGTGCTATATGACCTTACCCTGGCTCACGGGATGACTAGGCATTGGAGGTGCCAACCGCTTAGCTATAGGTCGAGTTTTTCGGCCTTCGTTTAGGGGTGAGTAAGGGTTACGTGAATCTACTCAAAATCATATGTAGAACTCGTTTTGACAAAGTTGGTAATGGATGTACCTTTACATTTTAAATACGAAACGTGGAGTTTTGTTATTAAATAAGTTCTAATATGATACCTGGATTTGACTATTCTGATGAATCTCCAACCCTGACTTCGGAGGGTGTTAAATCTAAGTTACAAGCAGTACCTAGTCACTTGCATGTATTTATTTGGCATACTGTTTGCCATGCATTCATTTAGTTGAACCTAACTATTGTATGACTTGGTTGTTATATGGTTGAGGAAAATTATCTCACTAAGCTAATTAGCTAATACCCTTGTAGTCTTTTCTCGCAGGCCAAACTTTTTGTTAAGTCGGGCCGTCTCATGCCTGAGGTTTGTTTCTACCTAGGGTCAGTATGGGAGTTGGATGAGATCGTAGAATACTTCTAATAGTTTATAGATTCGAATATGTAAAAGTTATACTAGTTAAACTAAAGACATGTTTTAGTCTTCGTACTTGTAAACTTTTATACAAATCGACAATGTATTGTGTTTTATAATTTTACTATTTGTCATGAAATGATATTGCTTAAGCTTGCGCACTCTTGGTAGTTAGTAGTAGCTGTAGTCTTGTGTATCATATAAAATGGTCATCGATTGTAAGGGAATTCAATCTATAATTCTTTATAGAGTATACGGCGACTGCCATGACTAGCCCCCTCAGGTCGTGACAAATAGATTCTCCCTTTGGTCTGCCTTAAAGTTCGGGAAGGAACTTCATACTCATCTTAAGACTAAGGTCATCACTTCTCCCTGGTTGGCATAGATACGGGTCTTCTCTTCTTCTTCGGCTTTAAGTTTTCCAACATCCTCTTCCTTCTCTGGCTTACTCTCGTCAGTACTATCTACTATATCTCTTTGGAGTACCATGACACGTCGATTCAAACACTTAGCAACCATATTTTTGGAGCCTAAACAATTAAAGCATTTCAACTGGTTAGTCTTCTATCTAAAGGTCTACCCGTTCTCATATGTCCTCAAGGTCATCCTAACCTCAAATCGGCCTTACTGACCTATTTAGACCTGCTAGCTTGCCTGGCTATCAATAAATTGATTATTCTTATCCTCATCCCTGTATGACCTCCTCAACTGAGCTTGAATGGGTCAGTGTAGTATTGGGGCTCATGAGAATGTTAGCTCAGGTCGGCTCAAAATACTTTTCATTTTCTTTTCTACCCTCTGCACTATCTTGATTACCTCTTCTAAAGTATAAAATCTTTATACTTCCATGATGCCATGAATCTCATACTTGAGCCTAAAAAATGTACCTCAATACTATATGGGCCTCTAGTTCATTCATGTCGGCTTAGATTATAAGCATCTGTAACTCTCTTACATAATCATCAATAGATTGATTTCCTTAGCGAAGCTCTTGCTACTTTGTAAACGTACCTTATAGGTAAGTCTCAGGCATAAATCTTCCTCTTAACAACCTTTTCATCTCATCCCAAATTCTAACACCTTGTTTTCCATCCTTTACTCTAGCTATATTTAGAATCTTCTACTGTATGGTAGCACACCTAGTAAACTCAAATACAACAAGTCGAACTTTAACAACATTTGTATACCCATAACATTCAAACACTTTTTCTACCTTCTCTTCCCACTCTAAGTATTCGTCTACATCTCCACTTCCACTAAAGGGCGGAATTTGAACCTTAACATTGCCTAGCCTTCAAGGAGCTTAGCTTTCTCGTCTTTGTGCTAGGTAATAGTCAGCTTCTTATTCTTCCTCCACAAACTCTTCATCATCTTCCTTAATCTCTTCTACCTCCAGTCTTCATCTAGCGGCTCGGTCTACTACTCCTCTAGTTTACTGCAATTGAACTAGGTAACTAGTTTGGTTAACTTATCTATAGTGTCTCTCAATGGCATCTTCTTGTAAGCTAATGGTGCTATATACCTTAAGGTTGTTGTCTATTAGCTTACATTACTGTAACTAGACTCCTAACATGGTTTGTAAGTCTATCAAGTTTGTCATCAAATGACCTTGGGGTATTACTAATATTATGACTATGATTTGGTTGAGCACCACTACTTTGGTCACCAATAACACCCCGAACACTTGAGCCTAACATGGTACAGTACTTCTCAAATGGATTAACAACTTGGTGACAATTTTAATACCTAATAATCACTCGAATATAGTAGAGACAAGCTTACTCGTTTTCGTAATGAAAAACAAAGTAAGAATAGGGTAATAATGAAACTATACTTACTTACACATAGATACACTATAGTAGCTATAGAGAAAACACAATGGCCACTAACAAAGAGAACTAAAACTTCACTACAAGATCACGCAATCCCTCGCAAAACTATGCTTTGATACCAGCAAAGCTAGTGCATCTCTGAGGTAGGATACATGGAGATGCGCTACGACGAAGCAAATTGAAAGTAAACAAAGAAAAGGCTAGAAAAGTCTAGGTAGCTACCGAATAGATATGATGCACCACTTGATCATACTTGGCCTACAATTTATTGGATATGACTTACCAGTCTGAATTGAAGGGTCACTTACCATTACTCCTTACTAAATGGAATAGATAAGAGTTGATGAGAACACTAAGGTTGCTTAAATTAAGTTGTTAGATAATATGAAGATTAATCAGTACTAATATTTATATCTATTTCCAGTGGAGATGACCTTATACTCATATGTGCTATAAAATGATAGGTACACTTGCTTGTTGAACCAAGTTAAGGATAGAGTATATGTTTATAAATTATAAAACTCGAAAGCTCTAAATTAGAGGTAATCAAGTTTTTGTCACCATTACTGATGAATGGCATCATTAGGAAAATTAAAATTTCTGTACATCTAGGTTGTATTTTTATTTTTTTGTTATTTTCAAGAAAATATTCTATGCTTAAGTTGAATTAAATTTGCTAGTTTTTAAAGTTTATGAGTTGGAGCAGCATAACTGAACTTATTGACTTCGACCATGAACCTTAGAGAACATTCAAAAGTAATTTGAAGAAAGTTTGTGAATATTTTGAGAAGTATCTAGCAGTAACGAATTAAAAGCACGTAAACCGTTGAGAATTAGAATAAAGACATCATAGTCATCTAAAATGAATAACCAAAACCAAAATGTCGAGCCACCATTAGAAAACCAATTTTTGAATCCTAAAGATGGTATCCAAAGAGTTCTACCATTGAATTTGGACCTAGCTCTTGATAGAAATCGAAATATAGTACAGCCGAGGAATGAGCCACGAGTACATCTACCTATGGCTCTAAGAATAATGTTGGATTATTGTAGATCTAACTTGGATAGGGTTAATACTAGCATCACTCGACCTCGTGTTCAAGTGAACACTTTTGAGATAAAGCCGAGTGTTATCCAAATGATTTAGTAGTACATCCAGTTTGATGGATTTAGTGAGGAAGACCCTAACAATTATTTGTAGCAATTTTTAGAAATATGTGATACATTCAAGATAAGTGATGTGTTAGACGATGCTATCCGCCAAAGATTGTTCTTGTACTTATTGAGGAATAATGCTAAGTAATGGTTGAGTGCTATGCTAAGGAACTCCATTAAGACTTGGAAAACACTAGATAACTAGACATATTACATATCAATGATACTTTCAAGTCTCTCCCATTGTAGTAGCCCTTTAGTATTAATGTAGAGCTTCCTTCGAGATCCTAAATGTACTTTAGTAGTCAAACCCCATGCTAGAAGTAAAGTATGTAACTGCGATATTTCATTAGATTTTAGCATCATCTTCTTATCAGTAAATCCAAGGACTACAGTATTCAGGTACCTAGACCAAAAATAGTTTAATTCTAATTTGTTTATGTTTAATTGGTGATTTATCAGGCAAAAGTAAATTCATAAAATCTATAAGAAGACTAGATGGCTCAGGATGGTTATCACTGTGATAGAATAAGTGTGAGAAGTTATTGATATCTTAAGTAGGGATGTAAGGATGAATGAGATTACTACGAATAAAATCATTAATTATTTTAAGTAGAAGACCCATATTAATAAAGACCTTCGTATATATATTAGGTACAATTCTTACGTAAGGCAAAGTTGTTATAAAATTATCATGCACTGCATATATAGGTATACCTTGTCTCAATAATGATTTTACTACTTCCATGGCAATATATGCATCCTTTTAATGAACAAAGTTAGCACATGATGAGAATTGAGTCTTTTGCTTATCCCTCTTCATATTAGGTATACTTAGAGTAACCTATCATCTCTTTTTCCTAATCCTTTCATAAACCATTATCTCTTTTTTTTACTGAAGACAAATTCCTGTTTTGTAGTAAAATATGGTGTCCTATAGACAATAGCTCTCTCCATTACTAAACAAAACCAACTAATGGTGGTAATCAACTTCATAAAATTGACTATGCTTGGATAGTTATGGTTCCAAAATTCATTACTATGTTTAACAAGGTTGTAGCTATCCTTTCAACTTAGCCATTCACCATATTTTTGCTTAATATCTTTTTCCATCCTGATCAATGTCTTCCCATAGAGCAATGACATGAATAGACTTTTGATGAGCTTTAAATCTAACTTAGATTAAAAGATATCCATCTTTAACTTATCATTTATTCGAGATGCAAAAATTCCTTATAATCATGAAGTAAGTACATGTATACATCTTGCATTTTCCCATCGTGGTGGAGAATAAGATTCATTCTACTAGCCATTTCTTCGTTAAGCAATAAATAACTCATGATTTGATAAGCACTTCTTGTAGCATCTTTAGTTATTAGTGTCCTATTATATTATTGAACAATTTTGTTACACAAGACCTTAGCTATGAACTGAAATGGATCATTAGCACCCTTAGCTAAGCTTATTAAAGTATCATTATAGGCATGGATCCTACATTGGTTTTCCTTATACCATTGAATAGCATCACCACAAAGATAGAATTTCTTATACTTAAAGGTAGCTAAAAATGCTACAATGTTGTTTGTCGACTAGTTGTTTCTTTGTTGATGATTGTAGGCAAAGACTACTAAACTTCTAGCTAAATCATGCACATGAAAATGCAAGATACTTGAGTGGTAGATTCTTCCATAGAAGTCCATAAAGGTAGGCAAATAAAAGACATAATCTTCATATGCAGACACTAGCATTATTATTAAATCTTCATACCTAGCTGTCTGTACCCTAATAGCTAATTCCTTTAAGAGATCACTAAGGCTACAAACTTTATTTATACCCTTATTTAGGTAATAATATTTCTTCAGAAGATCATAAGCTTCTTCCATATTCACATGTGCTAATATCTTTAAGCATAAGAAGACCTACTTTTTCTAAAGTTGTACGATTCTTCTTAATGAACTCCAATATTTTTTTTTATTTATCGTAAATCCATGTTTCTGAAGCCCATTCAATATGTTGCACATTTCCTTATAACTATCATTTAATTCTATATTGAAATTTTTTAGGTTTCGAGATGATAGAAGACTAAAATTATTATATATATTGTAGGTAGGACTGCTTAAGTAACCTCCTATCATATCCAATAACACATAAGGCTCCCTTATCTCAAAGTCATTAATAATTGTTTTTCCAATATGTATTCCCAATTTAATGGCTTGCAAACCAATAGAAGATTTAGTTTCAATGGGATAAGACTTGAGTTAAAATCACATACAATGATTAATTTTGATTTGAAATAACACTTTCCTTTATCTTTCACTATAGCTTTCTTATCATCTATTGAAAAGATCTCAATATGGATCAATTTTCTTTCAATCCTGAATTTGAGTAATCTTTTACCTATTTCATATTTATTACCTTTTTTCTACTTGATATAACCTTCCTAACTACTATCTACTCGAGTATTGGTTGCTTTACTGCTAACCATAATATTTTTATTAATTATATTTTCCTATGTTCAAACTATGCTATCTAACTTTTCCAACAATGTAGATACCCTCACAACCAAAAACTCTTGAATACTATTGTACAACTACCTTAAGACATATATAATGGTAGCCTCCAACGTATATTGACCGAACTAATCTATAGTATTATTATAAATATCTTGAGGTAGGCATTTATATAAATAATATTTAGCACTTATAAGATACTTTCCTATCAATAGTTTGATTAAATTTGGAGTCTCATGGAATATACTATATTCATCGAATTTACTAGTTATACCTTTAATCGTCTTTTATAAGTCATGTAATTCATTTTTCAATAAGTCAATAGTATTATTAATTATTTCTTTATCCTTCTTGTACTCATTCAATAATTTAATAACAAGATTATTATACCAGTATCCATCTTTTATATCTATGCTTTTAGCTTCTAATTCCCTATAAAATTCATCCCAAAACTCATTAATGATTGTCTTACAATAAGCCTTTCTATAAATGTATAAATAGTAACCATAGCTCATATTAGACAACTCCAATTTCTTTTCCTTAAATTTTTACCTTTTGTTGGCTATGGCCAAGCCGTTGTTATGATAGATGTTGGTTATAGTGATGTAATCTTTCTTATCAGCTAGGGTATTAATCATCATTGATCCTTCATTCGCAATCGGGGTGCATTTATTCCCCTAAAGGGTGGCACATTTATTGAGTGCTTTTCTAAATGAGTATGGCACCATCATAAAAGCTAGTAGGGGATTTTCATCTAACTACCTTATTGACCCCCTAGGAGTCTTTCTCAAGGAGGTCTAAAAGGATAATAGATAAATAGATTTATTTGCCCAGGGGGTCAAACTTCTTTTCATTGTAGAGCCAAGAGTAATAGGAGTATAGATTTCCTTTATAAGGTAGATATGAAGAACTAAAAGGTAGGGCTATAGTAGATAGATTGCTTTACCTTTGGTAAATATTTTACATTTTATTTCTCAAGTTTTCGATATTTCATTAAGAGGGCTAGGTCAGGTACAAATGAAATCTTTAAGTCAATTACATATCACCTAGTGCCAATGCTTGGTAACACTTTATATGTTTAGTCTACCCTAAACCAGAAGGCAAGTTTGAAGTAGGCATCTTAGGATGGCCTGAAGTATATTTTAATCTAAAGAAGGTAAGCTTCATCACATAAGCAAAAATAAAAGAGCTTAAGAAGGCTCTATGAAAAGTATAATCATGGTCCTAAGTGGAATCTCTAGCTGAACCCACTCTTTCTATGTCCTTTCTTTATAGGGCTTTTCAAAGACATGAATATAAAAAAAAAAAAATCCATCGGGTAGGAAATTGTTCAAAGGGTGGCTCTAGGGCAAGGGTAAATGAAATCTATCCTTAAGAAAGTAAGCCAATTACATAGGTGTACGGTTTAGCTAAGTTACTTCTCTATGCTATCGATTTGGCAATACATAGGTCCAAAGTAGCCTTAGCCTACCATAGGTAGGTAGATATGTTTTATAATAAGATCCCTATGATAGGGTCTCTCTAAGGGGTTCTCTTTGCTATTAATTAACATGAGACAATTGTAGATAAAAGGGAATCCCTATTTTTACTAAGGTTAAGGCTTTTTTTGTATGTTACTATCTGGTGGAAGGCTAGCTCTCAACATCCAACTAGTAGGAATTCCTCTTACAGCTCGCCTTTTGCCTTTTGGTAATCCCATATTGATATTATGAGTTTTCTCACAACCAGTGTAGTAAGAGGGGTTGAATTCCCCTTTGCCGCTTCCATCGATCAAGTTGCAATTCCATCAGTTGCACTTTCTACCAACCAATCTACAAACCATTTAGCTAGAGTTTTCAAGATTGGAGTCCCCTTCTAATATTTGATTAGATAGTAGTCATCACTACAGTCCTCTTTTGAGTAGTATCCTTATAGGAGTATTGAAAGCTTAAAAGATCCAATTTCATTTCCATTTCCCTTCAATGGAAATAGGATCAAGCTAAATTGAGTGGGAGAAAGCTTTATTAGAAGAAAGAAAGGTTAAAGCCAACGGGATTCAACATAGAAAATTAAGCTAGCGCCGGTAGTCATTGGGGGTTAAGCATATACCTAGCTTTCTTATCTAAGGTTTTAGAATGACTATGATAAGCCTAATTAATGCTTTAGCTCTTTCTTACCTTAACGTGTAGTTTAGGGCTAGTTGGAACTACCTAAACTATAGTTGTGCATTACTCTAGGTCCCTACCTTAATAGAAAGTATAAAGGATTGTGAGAGCTTCATCTATCCATATAGAATGGCATAGGAATGGAATAACCTAATGCACAGGGCTAGAAGGAACCTATAGTTCTTATAAGGGAGACTCAAAATATGTTGTACCATATACCAATAGCTGCTATGAAAACCGATGGTTAGTAAAGTACCATTTTATTGGAACTCCTTGTCCTATTACCTTAAGCAAGGGGCATTCTCTAAAAATCAAAATTAGGTACTTGAGTCCCTTTTAATATTTGGCCTAGTAGAAGTGGAAGTTAAAATATGCACCCAGATTAACGTTAGCAATTTACAAATAATAATGAAAGAAGTGTACGTTAAGGTGAGGCTGATAAAGTAAAGCAGCTAATCTAGTGGATATAGTTAACTGACTAGCTTAAAACTATAAAAGGGAGGAATAGTCTATGCCGAGTCTTTAAGATGGTGCATGAGGTATCTCAAAGTTAGGGAACGACCTTCACCTGCTTTCTATTCCTTCCTGACAGAAGTTATACAGAAGAGTGGCTTATACCAACTACGAAAACTTCTTCGCTAAAGAATTTCATGACATTGGTGAAAGGTAGATGTATAACTTAGAATTTTAGGAGTTTTTTTTATTTTTTTTATTAAATATTGGCATACAATAATTGATAAGGGCTAATGAGCTCTTATAGTTAAGTAAGTAATTTCATAGGTTTGATAGAAATAGCCTTGGGATCTTAGCCGTTACTATTGCTATCGAATCAGATGTTAAGTAGCCATTACCTACCTATTAGATTGACTGCTTTGTTGTAGTTATTGCTCTTGATGAAAGAGGGTCAAAACTCAATCCAAGAAAATCATTAGTCCTCAAATGTGCTCTTAGTGGTACTTATTTTTTGACGCTCTTGAGATAAGCATTCACTTTTTTCATGCTATTGTTGAACTTAGTTTCACATAGAATAGACGTCGGCATTTCCGCTCTTATAGGACAAATTAAAACAAGAAATTGATGCAAGCTGTTAACATGTTAGCACTTTCCTATTGACGTGGAATAAAGGCTACTGGGATCTTTGCACTCATCAACTCTTAAAGAGGCTAAAGAACTCGATTTGCCATTTATGATAGAATTTTTTTCAGGAATTTAATCCAAAGCTAGGCTTTGAGGGATTTACCTAAGCTTCTTGCTTAGGATTTAAGGAGAATATGGTATTAGGTGCAAAATGAGAATCCAATGTGTGTTGATTGTGCATAGACTTTACTTTTCAAGTTTTCCCCTTAGTTAAAGCATATAGATTGATTCTTAACAATTTGCATGTTGGTAAATATTATACCTTTCCTAAGTAAAAGAAAGAAATTCTCATGAATTAGAGTAATAGAGGAAAAAGTAAGAGTTAGCTTTAGGAAGTTCTTTTGTTCAGATGAGAGAAGTTTTTTACCTTATTTATTTAGTAAGGAAGACCTTATATGAAAACTCCATCTCCATCATTGAGGAAATGATGAAGAGAAAGAGCAAGGATCCAACTTGACACTAGAGTTTTTAAATTGTATTGATGTCTTAAATTTGCTATGATTGGTATAGAGGAAGCTCCTAGTAGTCTTAGTCGGAAAAGAGAGCTCTTTTAAAGTAAGCAAGATTTCACCTTGAATCTTTCTTTATTCTTTAATAATTATGGAACTATCTCCAAGAGCTACGGAACTAAGAATGCTATTAGAAAGCTAAAGCTTAGATTCTACCTTTAAGTTAACAAAGGAAGAAGGGTACCAATATAAGAACTTTTTCTCTTTAACCTTATGTATTGCCTTACTTTCTTTAGTTTTACCAGTTACTCCAGCCTATAAGCAAAGCACATTGTTTGGAATTAGGTTGGTCGTCTAATAAGCCTCTTAGCATAGGCTTAACTTGCTTGATGAATTAGGTAAGGACTTGATTTTGAGATCTTATACACCAAGAGTTAAATAAAGGGCCATAGAGTTAAAAGCACTAGTACTCAACATAATGAAATATGACGATTATCTTTAGGCTCCACGAATTAAGGACTAAACCATAATAACCTAGGATTTCAAGTCCATACAATAACCTTAGGATTTGATCCCCTAAATTTAAGGCACTAAGCTATGTTATCCATTTTATTTCAAACTTTATGGTGAGGTTAGTAACATTAGATGAAGTAATTCAAGTAAAGTCAATTTCTCAAGATAAACTATATAAAAATATTAATTTGAGAAAAATGTCAATTTATCGATGACGACGATAATTATCGAAAACGTGAAATTCGAGCTTTTATATAAAGTAAGATAATAGAGGTAAGTTAATTAACTTTCAAAAATAATAAATGAAGTTAAATTATATACATGTATTTACATGTGATTAGCCAATGTCATGTGCCTAAAAGCTCAATTATCATAAGGACTTACTGTAGTAGATTCAAACCAATGGGTCATTGGAAATATCAAAGAAAATAAGGTGAGTGGGTCAATGAATAGACGAGAATAGCTTATGTGAAGCCGCTATGAGGATATGACATACCAACAAACATAATATGGGTTGACACTTCACTTAATAAAATGTACAAGATGATATTAAGGTCCACCTACTACTAATCCTAAGCTACTTAGCAAGATTAGATAAGAGTATATAAAAATGGACTTGTAGAGGGTTACATCATGAGAGCAGTATATTTAATGTATATTTTTGAAGTAAGATGATTCCTACTTATAAGGAAACGGGACTATTTATAGTAAGTCCTTAGGTCAACCATACAAATAAAGAAATTATAAAAAATCATACAAAAGAGGAATTCTTAGTACATACAAAAAAGAGTACAAAGGAAAAACAACAAAAAGGGAAAAGTAGTAGAATCTCAGGTTAAAGAGATAAGTGGTAGCACAACAATGGTTCCGTACATAAATTCTTTGATCACAGCTGCTAAGGGGAATCATGATGTTGCAACATCAATGACTGCCAAGATAAGGAAGCGATACAAAAAGTGTCAGTAGGAAGTTGAAAGATAGTACTCATCTAAATGAAGAGTATCTTGTCACTCAGCAGGAGTCCCTCGGCAATTGAAAGTTCGATCACTTAATACAGAGCCTTGGGTAAGCGAATAGTTGGCATTGGTACAAGAGAGAAAATAGAGCAAGGCATGGCCTCCTAGATTTGTTAAGGAGTTTAGCCATCCTTCTTCTGTATAAAGTCTCTCGTCATTAGTAGGTCACTGAGAGAGGATTCTTTGAATAAGGGACTTGTATGCCTCGGTAGTTAGCAACTCATCAATTCCCTAGGGTTAAAGATTTGCCCTAAAATCTTGGTCCTCTTCCTCATCAGGTATGTAAGGTATCAGATCAGCTATATTAAAAGTAATAAATACACTATCTATCAACTATCTCTAGCTCATAGGAATTATCATTAATGTGCTCAAAGATCTTAAAAGGTCCATCTAATCTAGGGGAAAGCTTGTTCGTTCACTTCCTAGGGAAACATTCCATATTGATGTAAACCCATACTAGGCCTCTAAGGCTGTAAATCACTCATCTCCTTCCTTGGCTTCCTTGTTCCTTCTATCGGGCTATACTCTATGTTAGGTGTTTTACAACCTTTTGATGCAACTTCTGGAATTCCTCGGCGTACTATAGGGCTAATTGACTTTCCCTTTGTACGGCCAGGTTGACCACTATATCTAAGGGTAAGTTCGGGTTAAGTCCATAAACGATCTCAAAAGATGACCTTCCTGTTAAGCCATGAACTGATTGGTTGTAAGCTAACTCAATAACAGGTAGGCATAGGTCCTAATTGTGTAAATTCTTCCCTATAGTTGCTTATAAAAGGTTATCTACTGTCTTGTCTACTACTTTGGTCTAGCCATTTGTCTAAGGGTGGTAAGAAGTATTGTACATAAGCTTAGTGCTAAGTTTCCTCCATAGGGTTTTCTAGAAGAAACTCATGAACTTCAAATTACGGTCGGATACAATACTTCTCAGTAGCCCATGCAAACGTACAATTTCCTATAAGAAGGGGTTAGCGATAAACAAAGCATCATTAGTTCTATGGTAGGGAATGAAATGGCTCATCTTGCTAAAACTATTGACTACGACCATAATGGAGTCATGTCTTCTCAATGTTCGGGGAAGGCCAAGCATGAAATTGTTGCTTAGGTCAATCCATGGGCACTCAGGTATGGGTAATAGTATGTACTCTCTGTCTGACTCCTTCCTTCCTTTTGCATGTTTACATACCTCACACCTCTTAAGAACTTGGTATATATCCCTCATTATCCTAGGCTAGTAGAAATGTTCTTTCAGTACTTAAACCGTTTTCTTTTCATCGAAATGGCCAACTAAGCCTTTGGCATGAGCTTTGCGAATGAATAGATCTCTAGTTAAACTACTCAACACACAAACTTGCTTGCCTTTTATCAAGAGCCCTTGACTCAAGTAGTATACATCCATAATACTTCTAGCATTGCACTTAGCCACTAAGGGCCCAAAATATTAGTCGTGCTCATTTAGTTAGATAGAGTGCCGAATCCAAGCACCTTAGCTTACATAGTTATAACGACGGTATGAAACGAAAAAAAGTGTTGGCCACAGTATTATTGCTCCCTTTCTTATACCGGATGACATAATAAAAAGACTCCAGGAATTCAACCCATTTAGCATGATGCTAAGAATGTTTCTACTACCCACGAAGATGCTTGAGAGATTCATGATCTAAGTAGATGATGAACTCTCTTGGCAACAAATAATGTTGCCAGTTCTACAGTGTTTAGATAAGGGCATAGAACTCCTTATTGTAGGCTGAGTAATTCAGGGTAACATTACGAAGTTTCTTGTTGAAATAAGCAATTGGTTGGCACTCCTGCATAAGGATAGCACCATTGTTAACGTTGAATGCGTTACATTTAACCTCAAAACTTTCTTGAAATCCAGTAGCGTGAGTATTGGAGCAGTTGTCAACTTAGACTTCAAATCTTCAAAACTCTTCTAAGCTTTCTTCAACTACCTAAACTCAGTGTTCTTCTTGGTCAATTTCGTTAATGGTGCAGTTATGGAATTGAAGTTCCAAATGAATCTCCGCTAGAGCAAACCTAGACTATGGAAGCTCCTGACATCAGCAACACTAGTTGGCGTAAGCCACTCAAGAATAGCTTTGACTTTCTTGTCATTAACTTGAACTCCCTTCCCTAAAATAACATATCCGAGGAACATAACCTTACTTTGATAGAACATACATTTCTTCAAGTTGCCGAATAATTTCCCGACTTGGAAGATGTCAAATAGTGATCTTAAATGCTCAATATGAGTGACGAGGTTGACACTATAGACCAGAATGTCATCAATATATACCATAACACATTTGCCAATCAATGTTCTAAGCACATGATTCATCAACCGCATAAATGTATTTCTTGCATTAGTTAAGCTAAACGGCATTACCATCCATTCAAATAGACCATCCTTTGTCTTGAAGGTTGTCTCCCATTCATCTCTAGGCCTTATTCTTATTTAGTGGTAGCCACTCTTTAGATTAATCTTTGAAAAGATATGAGCACCACATTTCTCATCGAGCATATCATCCAGTTGAGGAATCGATATTAGCACTTAATAGTAATTTTGTTGATGGTACAACCGTCAATGCACATTCTCTATGACCTATCTTTCTTTAGTACTAACACAACTAGGACGATACATGGGCTCATGCTCTTTTAGACATACTCGGGATCTACCAATTCATCAACTTGCTTTTTTAACTTGGTTACCTACTCAAGATTGAGTCTATAAGTAGGTCAGTTTAATAGAGCTACTTTAGGTTAAAGATCAATGCAATGCTTAATGCCTCTTAAGGGTAGTAAACCTTTTGGCATCTAAATAGGAAATAGATCGTCATACTCTTCGAGCAGAGCTCTCACTTTGGTTAAACAGTCCTCAGCATCTCTCACCTCTAAGAGTCTCTTAACTAAAAGGAACACATAGTCCTTGACCTTAACTTCTTGATTAAACTGAGCTAAGGAAATCACTAAGTACTTTCACTATAGAGAACTAACAATCTTTTCTTAGGCTTTTTGCACTTTTATAAGACTCATGAGTGTCAGTATAATTTTCTTCCCATCCTTTAAGGACATGTAGGTATTCCTATACCTATCATGCAACATTCTCAAGTCAAATAGCCATAGTTGGCTAAGTAATATGTAAGAAGCACACATGGAGAGGACATCACACAACACCTCGTCTCCATATCTATCACCAATGGTAATTGGTACTTTAACCTACTCGGTAACATGTAGGCCTCCTTTCTCATTCATCCAATAAATCTTATACTACTTAAGATGTGGGAAGGTTGGCAGTTTCATGGTCTTAACTACCCCTTGTGCTATGACATTGGTACAGCTTTCTCCATTAATGATCAAGGTGCATAGCTTGGCATTCACTCAACAATTTGTATGGAAGAGGTTCTCCCATAACCACAAATGCATTAAGGGATCGTTGAACGACAAAATAATACTCGGCACCACCTTTAAGAGGTGTCTCAGCATTGACATCTTCGTGAAACTCTTCTAGCATCCATTCAACTCCCATTTCTTCCTCTCCTTCGCTCACATTCTCGACTTCAAACTAGGGCTTGTGTCAAGACCCTAAAGGGGGCCTAGTAGGATTACCTAAAATTTCCATAACATGTGTGGACCCATTATATGAAAACCGTCTTACAAGTTAGAGATTACAAGACTCTAAATTATAAATCACTAAGGTTAATGATTTTTAAGTAATTAATTTATTGTAACATGACATAATAAAGAATTATAAATAACTATGGATGTTCGATATCCTCAGAACCATAGAGAATCGGTATTCCCTACCAAATAATAAGACAGGTATACCAACATTATAAAATTGTAGGAAAATTAAATTATATTAAATTCTAACATATGAATATTTTCTACAAAGCATGTTTATGTATCACTTATAAAGATCTCAACTAATCCTAACACTAATGTACATATCTTCATCTTGCCCTTAGCACTCGAGACTTATCCCAATCCCATCGTATGTAAACCTGCAAAAGAAAGACTATTGGAGAATAAGCTACAAGAGCTTAGTGAGCTATCCTTTATACCATATTAGCAAACAAGTTATCAAACAAATTATTACAACCATATGAATGCATGCACACGTAGAATGCCAAACAATATATGCAGTTGACCAGTACTACATATAATATCGGATTTTAACGCCCTCTGAAATAAAGGTTGGAGATTCATCGGCACCAATCACGACCGAGCTCTAGCACCTGGGTTTTTACCCATAACTTTGAATTCCGTATTTCACAAAAATATATTTCCATTTCTAAAAATCCAGTAGTTCACAAATTCCTAGGCCTAAAGGTAAGGTGACCTCCACAGTCCACACTTACACCCTACAGCGGTAGTCTCTAGACGCGACCCCTAGCCACCCACGGTTAGCATCTCCGGCGCCAATAGAACCCCCGAGCCAAGGGTAGGATCTTGTTGTACCCATGCTCCTGCATGGTACTAATCAAATCATGTGGGAATCCATCTCTCCAAGGCCCTTCATTACCAACTGCATGAAGTGATGGCCGGAACAAGCAATGCGATGCATGGATAATGCATGACCCTTTTAATTTAAGAAAAGCCAAATATAATTAGGTCAAATTATGAGGCGATCAATCAATATCAACAAACCATCCAAATCATATAAAATCAATCATACCATCAAATCATCAATTATTGTATTTAACAATATTTCTTACAATAATCAAGCAATATCAAGCACACGCATATCCCGAAACCCCATGCATCAAGTTATTAATATTCAATTTAAGTGCACTAACTACAAGTATAAACAAAGTATGGAGTCATCGCGAATACTCACTTGACTATGACGACTCGCTTTAGTCGTAATAACCGATCGGGAGATCCTCACCCTCGTCGAGATCACCTGATCATTACGAGATAACAGAGATAATAAGTAGTTGACTCAACTAAGGGTTCTAGAGATCTATCTACCTAATTCTAGTGAGATTACTATCAGCCCTTATTCGATTAAACCTAATTGCTAATTGTACGAAATTTTTTCATTCTATTTTCAATATTTACGAATTTATAGTCGTTTTTCATCGTTTTCGGACATACATTCACACGATAATGTCCGTTTTGGACATTAAGTCCCGTGTTTTATGATATGAACTAAATTTATTGAAATTTTATCTTATTGAAGTTTAATTATTCTTATTGCTTATGTTTATGCCCTAGTTTAGGATTTAATGATTGAATTAGCTATTTGATTCTTACACTTAGAAAATTTTACATTAGTGCTACTAATCCACATACTTGATTAAATTTAATTCAATCTAGGAAGTGTATTAGGGTTTATGGGATTTTCGACTTCTAAATACATATATATACCTATGTTATGTGCTTATGTAATCTTATTATTTCTTCTATTATTAACCTACGCTTACATCATCACTTATGTAATCAATTGATGATGTCATGGCTTATATAATCCATTTATTACATGTAAATATATATGTCATTAAGTACTAATACACATACATATGTTATTAAGTACTAATACACATACATATGTTATATACCTACCTACACTCATAATATACTAATATGTGTACTTATGTACTAATATATATACTAATACATATACCCATATACGCATATGGTGACATACGTATTTTTATACGTATTTTCATATGCCATATACAGCCCCTTAAGAAAGCTTCACAATTTCATTTTTTTTTTTGTATTTTAAGAGTATATTCGACATGATATATGTATGTATAGTTAGTATATACCTTATTTTAGGTTATGTACATATTGTATACTTATGTACAAAGGTATTTATACTTGTATTCTTCTAGCATATTCTTTTATACATATACTTAAGGACATATGCACATGCATATCCTTCTTCTTCTTCATGATTCCTAGATTTCTACACTTAAAGAGGAGAACTTTGTGCTCTTTTCTTCAAGAAAACACTAAACACATAACTACTTATCTAATCTACCTAATTAACTAACTAATGAATAATATAAAGCAACATAAAACAACTTAAAGACATACCTTTAATTGTGTTGGAATTAAGAAGACAAAAGGAGGAGTGATAAGAGTGAAATGGGAAGAAGAAGCTCACGGCAATGGGGAATGTCTTTGTTTTGTTTCTTTTTCTTTGTTTTTGATTATGGAAGACAACAAATGGTGGGACCAAAATGAGGAATAAGTGGACGGTAACAATTGAAGTTAAAGAGAAGAAGAAAAAAAATCAAGAGAAAAGATAAGCATTGTCATCATGAAGAAGGAGATATTTTCTTTATCTCTTTAGTGTATTTTGTTGACTTTTCAAAGTGTTGACTTGGTCAACTTTTGGACTTTGGTCAACATGCATTATCTTAGTCAACATTCCTTAAGTATGTGTAATTTTGTGCACATAATGTAGTAATTAAGGGAAATTAGGGGAAAAATGAAGGAAATGAGAATAAATGAGGTATATGATGAATTGATTAGTAAATATGGTTGATGAGGTCTTACTTTAGGTCTTTATAGCTTATATATCTCATTTGATAAACTACTTTGGATAACAAGTGCAAAAAGTACTAATTTGAGTATTAAAGTTTACTATATATAACCTAATCTTCAATTATATCCCTAACTCTAAGTGAGACTATCTTAATCACATACTTAAGGGATAAATATAATCTATGACTCATTATCTTAGTTTCTAATGGATTACTTGAGGATTTGAATCATATAAGCATGAATGAGGGTCATGTCTAACCTTTTACTAATGATTTGGCAAAATATGAGCATTATATTATCAATTAGGGTTTTAGGGTATATCATGGCGAATTAGTGCTTTTATATCCTTAAAGTTATAGTTTTAGGATTTTTATTACTTTAGGGCACAATCTCTAATGTTTTTACACATTTAGGGTTTCATGTATTCTTACGTGATTAAGTCTTCGATTGTCATCATAGGGTTTTGATGAGGTTCGATGTTTTAGAGTCTTCATATGCGGTTAGGGGTTCAATTGATGATTTAAGGTTTTTCGTGTCTACTTTAGGTTTTGGATTGAGATTTTAATCGGTTTTAAATCTCCCTGGCTCTTTTGAGTTCGGGAAATCATCTATAGTTTGGACGTTTGTTTCTATACTTAGAAAGCTAAATTCGTGGGGTTTACAGCTTGTCTCCCTTAATAGTCATGACTTAGTGGTTAGGACATTAACTAGCCACATGCCCATAACCGAGACATTTAAAGTACTTGATTTCTTGAGTCTTTCTTCCAAAGCTCTGACCTTAGTCTCTTCGGACCTCAGGTTCCTAAGCCTTACTCTTACCTTAGCCTTCTTCTAGTCGAATTAGAACTTGCCCTCAACGTTCTACTATGAAACTGTTTGATGCTTGATCATTCCTTAGTCGGCTTAGCATGTCACTTCTATTCAATAACATGGGTTGGCTACTCGGGATATGATATGGTTTTTCCTTTACCTTTCGACTCTCTATATTACCTTGATGGCTTCATCTAGAGTCATAAGACTTTGTAGCTCTACTATGTTATTAATCTTGGTCTTATGCCTAGAAATAAACCTTGCGATAGTTCTCGTCTTAGGTTCATCGACATCACATCAAATCATGAGTAATTGAAACTTTAAGACATAGTTATCCACTGATCTACTACCTTATCTCAAGCCTTAGAGACGTTTAAAAGTGTCTTGCTCGAACTGTTCAGGAGCTAACTTACCTCTTAAGACCCTCTTCATTTCATTTTATGTCTAAACTTCTTATTAGGCCCTCAAGTGGACATTCTACAACTTCTTCCACCACTTTGCTACATATCTAGAAAATTCTAATGCAACCATTTGAATACAAACAACATCCTCATAATCGTACAAGTCATCTTCTCGATTATCCTCTCCCAATCCAGATAGTTATCGGTACTATTAAACCCGTTGAAGCTAGAAATATATACCTTTAGGTGTTCAACACCTCTAGGGGCTCTAAACTCACGCTCATTAATCCCAACATATTATTCTTCTTCTTCATCATAATCTTCCACTTCATACAACTCTAACCTTCTTCTCACAATTCTATCAGCACGACGAGGTGGTTATTGGTTCATAGGAAAGGCTCCTAGTGCTCGATCATTCATCTGTCTTCTAGGTCTCTCTCTCATTTCTTAGCCTTATTCAACTACTCTCTCTTTCTTAACTTAGTCTCTGAGACTCTCTATACTGAAACAACCAAATTAGCTACAATAGTAGCAAGGTCATATAACTATTCATTAGTGATACATAGGGTTTGTTGGGTAACTTGACCATGACTATGAGCATTACTCTTAGCATTGTTGATCTTTCCTTAAATACTAGGATTCAACATTTTCGCAAAGAATAGCTTCAAAACACACTCCTTTACATGGAAAAATCACCATACAAAGAAAATCCCAATCAGATAATGAACTATGATACAAATCATGTATAGCGCTCGATTACAACCTCAAGCTTTAATACCAAGATTATATGATGTGCCTAAGAGTTTAATTATCACTAAGATTTACCATAGCAAATTCAAACCAATGGGTTGATCGAAATATCAAAGAAAATTAGGTGAGTTAGTCCACAAATAGACAAGAATAGTTAACGTGAAGCTATTTGGAGGATATGACACACCAACGAACACAACATGACTTAATACTTCACTTGATATCATGTACAAGATGATCTCAAGGTCTACTTACCACTAATCCTAAGCTACTCAATAATATTAGATAAGAGTATATAAAAATGGACTTGAAGAAGGTTATCTTGCAAGAATAGTATATTTAATGTTTATTTCTAAAGTAAGATGATTTCCACTTATAAGGAAAAGGGACTATTTATGATAAGTCCATAGGGCAACCATACAAATAAAGAAATTAAAAAAAAAAAGACAGAAAAGCGGAATTCATAGTACATATGAAAAAGGGTAAAGACGAAAAACAACAAAAAGGGAAAAATAGTAGAGTGTTAGGTGAAAGGGATAGGTGGTAGCACAACATTGGTTTCGTACATAGATTCTTTGATCACAACAAGTGAGGAGAATCAAGATGTTATGGCAGTAGGGATTACCGAGTTAAGGAAAGGGTGTAACCAGTGTCGGTAGGAAGTGGGAAGAAAGTACGCAGCCTAAAGAAGAGTATCTTGTGACTTGGCAATTGAAAGTTTGATCACTTAACACAGAGCATTCGGCAAATGAATAATTGCCGTCGGCTTAAAAGAGAGAACAGTGTAGGGTATAGCCTCTTGGATTTGTCAAGGAATTCAGCCATCCTTTTGCATAGAGTCTCTCCTCATCAGTGGGTTGCTAAGAGAGGATTCTTCAAGTTAAGGATTAGAGGCCTTGGATTTATGCATGAGTAAGAGGACCAATGGTCAGCAGCTTATCACAATGACTGGTAAGTAATCTACTATTTAAAAATAAAATAACTTTATTGTATTGTCTTGCTCACAAACTTGCCTAACCCATATCATATTCCATAAAAGACTACTTCCTCCCTTGAAAAAGAGATTAAAAGCACAAAAGGACTTACCAATGGACCTAAAATATAAGTTACACTCAAATTTAAATCTCCAAGAAGTAAACTAACATTCAACCAATTGTTGTCTTATAAAAAAATGCCCTCATAACCTATGACCTGTGCTATGATATTTTTAGTAAGCAAATTAGAGATCAAAATCAAAGGTAGGATAAAGAGAACAAAGAAAGGGTCTTCCCTAGAGGAAGAAATTAATACGTGAAGGTAAAGATGAAGGACGGGTTGAAACAAAGTAAAAACCATTAATATTAATTGGGGTAAAGAAATACGAGCAATCCATGGAAATAACAAATGTGCTATCTCTTAAAAAGAAGAGGATAGATAGGTCCATGAGTTGAGACATAGAAAAAAAAATTAATCAAGTAGGAGTTTACCGACAAAAGTCAAAGGTAGTATCAACACTAAAGAAGGATAGGTGCAATCGCATTCGATCGAGAGTCGGATACCAATATATAAAGGTCTCAGGTGGAAAGATAGAGTACCTAGAACAAACTGACCAAAACATGATCCTTCTTCATTAATCAATTGAGCGAAAAGCCAGCCCTTTTATTATTAAGGTAAATGACATGAATCTCATATTAATAAGGAACTTCTTCCCGATCTGCTGCTTTAGTATTTTTTGTTTAAAAAGCCATTTCCTCTCATTTTAAATAGTGCTTTAACTTAGGTCAACTAAGAGAACCCTAGAGAGATAGATTTCTTAAGGATTGGTTATCTTACTTACCATGCTTTCCATGCCATATGCTTCCTCAAATACTTGAACTAAGGTTGCCTTATATAGTCAATCTTGCTCCTTAACAAGCTAATTAAGGGAAATGGAGGCATTCTTTATTTGTTAAAAGAATTCGAGATCTCGACGTCAGGTCGAGGAAGTAGCAATGGTCGAAGTCAAAGTGGAAGGAGAACCAATTTGAGTCTTAAGTGAACTTTCACATGCACTTGCTTTGGCTTCATAACTTAAGAAAGATTGAGACTTTTAGACTAAGCTTTCAAGCTACAAAAGCAGTTATTCTATGGGCAGGCACCAGTTCCGGAACTAAAACTCTCATTTGAGTAGGTGAGTTAGGAAGTGAAGGCACTAGAAGGAATTGAAACTTCATCTGCCTGCCCTAGGTTTGAAGATGCTAGTTCGATAAGACCAGGGGAACATCTATTGACTTGTTAATTAGAAATCCTCTACTTATTATACAATCCTCGGCTCTCTTTCATAAGACTTGTTTAATCTACCCCAAAAAGAGCTCTGCTTTTAGTAGGAAGTGACTTCTTTTGGCAGTGATAAGCAAATTGGTTGATTGCTCGAAAGAGCCCTACCTAGCTAAAGGAAGAAGCTATATATATATATTTACCGGATAGAAAAGGCAGGCTTATTGTAGTGGTAGCTATGGAGATTCCTCCTGCCACCAAAACCCGAATGCTAAAGGGATGTGTCCTATCCTCTATTCTAAGCGCGATAGACGAATACCTGATCAAGCAAAGACTTAAGCTCGAGGGAAACTTCAATAAATCCGAGATAAAGATTTTTCTTAGTAAAGTAAAGGGCAAGAAGACTAGCTTTCTATACCAACAAAAGCATACTATGAAAAATTTTATAGCCTACTAGTAGGAAGAGATGGTGATATCCTATATATAAGAATATAAGAAA
Organism: Lumnitzera racemosa; assembly: GCA_024138005.1. NCBI lineage: Eukaryota > Viridiplantae > Streptophyta > Magnoliopsida > Myrtales > Combretaceae > Lumnitzera > Lumnitzera racemosa. Next base: position 66,562,282 of record JAMXBC010000002.1, on the reverse strand, counting down.
AAGGATGATAAGATCATGCTTCCTTATAGGAGAAGAGTTCTCTATCCCTTCAACTAGTTAAAAGAGTGATCTACAACCTTCCTCCTTTAAGTTTAAGGAATGCTTCATCTCAGTCTTACCAGAAAGAAAGGGTAATGGGATGGTTTTAGCCGTGAAAGCCAATCAAGTAGGTAAAGTAGGAAGGGTAGGTCTAGCTCTTTTGTTGAAGCTCAAATTGTATGCAAGGTTTTCTCCAATGAGTTGATGTTATGGGACCGAAAAAGGGCTAGGAAATCATCCTTTCATAAATTAATGCCTTTTAAAAAGGAGTCAATATGTTGTTTTGAGGTTAAGGGAAATCGACATTAACTTAAAAAAAAAAGGCCCATTAAAAGATACCAACAGTTTCATTTTACGAAAGATAGATAGAGAAACTCTTTTTTTTATGCCAAAATGAATGGGGTAAATCAAACCAAGATCTTTCTTGGATCAATCCTTTTTTTTTTTTTTGGAACCTCTCTAGGTAACACAACACTATTTGATAGATCCCTATATTAAGGAAATTGAGTCTCATCTTTTAATCTTATGTAATTCCCTTCGAATTGAGAAAGCTCTGCCCAATAGTGCCTAACCTCTAGGTTAACCATAGATAGGCTACTCACTGATAATCCAAGATCTAAGTCGAAATACAGAAGTGAGAAAGAGGAATTATAAAAAGCTAGTAGCTAAATACGTTGGAGTCAATCCTATTGATAAGGCATATAATGAATAGCTAGGCTTCAAGTAAAGTAAAAGAGTTTGACAGAGCTATTTATGAGAAAATTTTTGCTACCATCAGGGACAACTAAGCTGAGAGCATATATCTCTACATTTGGATAGTAGGAGATGGAAACATTATATGAAGCATGGGAGAGATGAAAGGATTTACTTAGGAAATCACCTCATCATGGGCATCTAGAATAACATCATGTTCATACTTTTTACAATGGGTTGAACTATACAACCAAGTAGCTACTAGTGGGACCTTAAATCACAAGTTACCGGAGCAATGCATCCAGTTATTTGAAGATATGGCCAATAACCACTATCAATGGTCATTTATGAGAGCTGAAAAGAAAAGACTAGTAGGAATGTATGAATCGGATCCTACTTCCTCCTTAGCTCATAAGGTGGAAGTGTTTGTAAGGAAGTTAGATAACCTAACTATAGGTTAGAACAAGGCTTTAGTGGTGGCGGAGTTTGACTTTCACAAGTTCATGTGAATCAAATCGATAGGAATAAGTTGACTAAATGAGAAATCCTATTAGGCCTTGTAATGATCCATTTAGTAACACATATAACCTAGGTTGGAGGAACGATTCAAACTTTTGGAGTAGTAACAATAGATAAAGTTTTAACATGCAAACCTCTTGGATTTCAAAGACAGGCTCTTCCCTTCAAGCTAAACTAGGATCATCAGAAGAAATGTTGGTTCAATTTATCAAGTCTTCTAAAGTACGTCACCAAGTTACTAAAACACTTTTTCAAAGGGCTCTAGGATCTCTTTCGAGAAATACCAAATTAGGCCTAAAAGAGTAGGTTAAGGCTATGACTTTAAGGAGTAAGAAAGAGTTACAAGCTCCTAAGAGAGTTAAGGAGAAGAAAGAGAGTGAGGATGATGGAGTGGAAAAGCAATCAAAGCAAATTGATCAACCAAAAGAAAAGCAGCTTCTTATCCCAACTAAGGAATATAACCACCATTACCATATCTAACTTGATTTAGAAAGGTAAGGGATGATGAGCCGTATAGCAAATTCTTGAAATTATTGAAACAACTGGACATCAATCTACCCTTATGAGAAGCTTTGGGAAAAATGCCTAAGTATGCTAAGTTTCTCAAGGAATTGTTATCTAATAAGAAGAAGTTGGAAGAATTGCTTACGGTTACTCTTGGAGGAGAGTACTTTGCTATAATCTTAAACAAGCTACTTATTAAGCTCAAGGACCTAAGTAGTTTTGCCATACCTTATTTGATTGGTAATCTACTAGTAGAAAGGGATTTGGTAGACCTTAGAGCAACTATTAATCTCAAACCATATAGCCTATTCAAAAGATTGAATTTTGGTGAACTCAAGGCAATAAGAATGAGTCTGCAATAGGTTGACAAGTCTATGAGGTTTCTAAGAGGTATAGTAAAGGATGTGTTGGTGAAAGTTCAAGATTTCATCTTCTCGGTAGATATCGTCGTCCTTGATATGGATGAGCATAAAGATGATCTACTTATACTAGGGAGATGGTTTTCAGCTACAACAGTAGCAATAATAGACATTAAGGATGGTAGACTTATCCTTAGAGTAGGAGGAGATGAGATGGTGATTTGGATGCCAGATGTTTTCAAGCAATCCATGAAAATTGATGATGAATGTTTTGCTATTGACTCCTTTGATTTTACTTTGTATAATTTTGTGCAGGAATTTCAAAGCAAGGATGCATTAGAGTTATGTCTGACAAAGAAGGACCACTTAGATGGAATGGGAGAGATACATAAGGTGGTTGCCTGATTGGAAGCTTAAGTTGTGCAAAAGAAAGATATGGAGGTAGAAGTGATTAACAGGAACAACAATGCTCGATTGAAGCCCTTAGTTGAGGAACTACCTAAGCTAAAACTAAAGCAATTACCCTCTTAGAGTATGCATTTTTGGTTGACAATGAAAGACTCCCAATTACCATTTCATTAGAACATAATTCAACATAGAAGAAGAAGCTTATATTAATTTAAAGGAGCATAAAAAGGAAATAGTATGGAACATATCAAATATTAAGGGAGATAAGCCCATCTTTCTATACTCACAAGATATCGATGTAAGAATATTATAAGGTCGTAGTGTAACCACAAAGGAGACTCATCCTAAAGATTAAGAAGGTATTGAAGAAGGAAGTAATGAAATTACTGGATGTAAGACTCATTTACCCAATTGTAGATTGCTTATGGGTAAGCCTGATTCAAGTAGTTCCCAAGAAGGATGGTATGACTGTGGTATCAAACGAGAAGAATGAACTAATCTTTATGCATACAATCACTAGTTAGAGAGTGTACATTGATTATGCGAGAATCAATGATGCTACTAGGAATGACCACATTCCATTACACTTTATTAATCAAATGTTATAAAGGTTAGCAGGTCATGAGTACTGTTGCATTCTTGACAAAATGTCAAGGGATTTTCATGTTTTGATTGTACTTAAGGATTAAGAAAAGACCACTTTTACTTGCCCCTATAGATATCTCAGTTTTGCCAAAAAAAAAAAATTTTAATTGAGCTAGGTTAATAAATAAATAGAAAAATAAAAATAATAATAATAATAATAAAATAAAATTAAAAGAAAAAAGGAAAGAGAACAAAAAAATGAAAAAAGAAAAGAAAAAAGAGAAAAGATCTAGTAAGGTCATAAGAAGAGTCAAGTTGAGTCATGTTAGATTGAGTTGAGTTATTAGATTAGGTAATGAGACCGATTAAATTAATTAATTTTCGGCCTGACCAATAGAGAATAAGTATTTATTTAATTTAGGGGCTTAAAATCAACATTTATTAAGTTATTAGGCCATATTTAATTAGATAGGGTTAGGCTTAGGAAGAATAGTATGAACTAGTTACGGTTTCTAGAAGCTAGAGCAAATCATAGAAGAATTGCAATCAAATCTTTCCTATCTTCAATACGAGAGATTCGATTTGGAATTTATAAATAACACATTGGTCAAGGATTCGAGGGATGGTTTTTTAAATCACACTCTTACAAGCACCTTACATATTCTTTCAAAAATACCATATACACACACACACACCACGCGTCGCCTTATGCGCCACCGCACCCTTACGTACTACCACATACCACAATAACTGCCACTACTCCATACACAACCAATGTATGTACCACCATTGTACCCACCATAAGTACCACCCATCACACTACCTAATATTGCCTACCACTGTCGCTTAGCATGCCCCTCATGCAAACCTATTAATACCCCTCACGTACGCCTAATATGCCCTTCACATACACCTATTGACACCCTTCACGTACACCCAATATGCCCTTCGCACTCACCTATTGATGCCCTTCACGTACACCCAGCATGCCCATCCACTCACCCAAAGCCTTGTTCGAGATATCACCCAATGATTGCCAATAATTGTCATCCAATATCGTCCGTGCTATCGCTTAGTCTTACTCATATGCTTACCTAGCTCTCGCTTACCAGTACCACCTACAGTCGCCTATCCGTATGCCTAAGCATTGACCTACGCTTGCTCGAGTCTCTACTTGTACTCACCCATAATGTTGCCCGTACATGCCCTAATTACTACCTTATACCAACGATCCGATGTTAGGTAAAATTTTCAGCATTTTTATTTTTATTTATTTTAGCAAATTTTTAAATTTTCTCTATTAGTTATTTAGTTTTATCATTAATTTTTTTTTTGTTTAAGTGTAAGATTTTTTTTGTTATTTTGCGAGCTAGGTCTTTCTTGAAAAAAAAAATCATTTTTTTAATAGAAATACTTTTTTAGCACTTAGGGTTTTTTGGAAAAATAAAAAAAAAAAATCTAAATTGAGTTTTTTTTTTAAAAACAATAGTTAGTTAGGGCTTTTGTTTAATTTAGAAAAATTAGATTTTTTTAAGGTTTTTTTTTCTTAAAATAATAAATAGATAAAAATGTAAACTTAGCTTGGTTTTTAAAATAAAAATAACCCATCCATTGAATATTTTATAAAAAAAAATAGAGAACTACGATTGGTTTAATCCCGACCAGCAGTACATAGGCACCTTCGGGGCAACCATTAAAAAAAAATTTCCCCTTTTTTAGAAATTTGTGATAAAAAATCATTTTTAGTTACTTTTGCTTATTTAGGTATATTTTAATATTTTTAGAAAAATTACAAAAATAAAGCCCATTAATTTTTCTTTAATTATCACATGGTACTTAGTTTTAATAGGTTAACCCTCAAACTCGGTTTTTCTGGTTCAATTTGACTAAAATCAAATTTTTTAAATTATCCGCAAATTAGTGGTCAAATTAGGGTTTTCCCGCCTGAAAACCTTAATTTAATTTTATTTATTAGTTGAACTAGTTGGCGACTCTAATTTAAATTTTTTTTTAAGAAAATATTTCCTTAAGTTTATTATTAAGTAATTTATATTGAGCGAGTTGGCTTAATATAGGTTAAATTAATGAAATCGAAATTGGGCTCGATAAATTTGGCGACTCTACCAGGGACACTTAGTGGGTTAGCCATGTGAAAGTTAAAAGATTATTGGTAGGCTTTCGTATTATTATTTTCTTTTTTTTTTGTATTATAGTTGTAGTAATGAGTTTTTTTTTTTAATGATGCAAGCTCCCCCCCCAAAAAAAAGAGGCAGGTACAATGGGCTGTCTAAGGGGTTAGGAGGGATTTTTTTTGTGCAACCCTCAAGTCGCTGGGGTCATTTCCTCCGCCTAGTGGTGATAGGCAAGCCCACTTAAGCTTCAATGTAGCCCACTAAGCTTCATCATATCCAACATTATTCTAATTTAGTAACCTTGTTGCAAATAATTGTTTCCTTTTATTTTTTGTAATATAGATATGGAATGTCAAGGTAGTATTAGTCTGGAGCCCATCTATGAAGTTTAGTTACATAAGTATTTCCTCCCTGAAGTCATCCTAAATGGTTGGTTGAGTCAACTCCTGCCTGCCAAGCAAGACCACATTCGTAAGAAGATTGGGCTAATCATATCTCTCATGTGAGTCTAGCTTCACTAGCCTCTAATTCAGGCCTTTATCCATTACTAGGACCCTGAATCTGTAACTTTCAACTTTAGCTCATACGTATTAACAATCACCATAGAAGAGCACTTCCAGCTACTTACTACCTTGCCCTTCGAAGCAGGCATAGCTGTCCCAAATATTAGAGTTCAGGCCGAGAAAACTTTCATGACTTTGCTAGGAGTCAAAAAGTCAACCTTGACACCATTTTTATCTTCAAGAGGCAAGAAATGCCTTTATATCTTAAGATTCGTAGAGTGGTTCTCAAGCCCAGACACTTATCAAAATTATTGTCAGATCTTTTGAAGAGGATATGAATTGTGGGCCAAAAAGAAGGTCAACGCTTTTATTGTGGCAGTATTTGGGACAATATTGTTTCCCCTCAGGTTTGGTTAAGTTCATTGTAAGGTTGTTAAGATAGTAACTCAATTCTTAGCCAGTAAATCCTCTATACCGACGTCACTAGCAAAACATTTCAAGACACTCACCCACTTAAAGAAGTAGGGGCATGGTTATTTCAGGGCAAACCCTACAATCCTTGCCATGTAGTTTCCCAATCATATACAGGGATATAGAAGGAATCTTCTCAAAGAGTCCTTGATTGGAAATATGAATCTAATTGATGACTTTACTTGCCACCTCAAGGCACCAGATGAAGCTTAGTTTAATGGGTGGGCATTAGTTATTAGCGAAATGCAGCCAATAGAATTTATGTGAACAACTAGATAGAGCCACTGCACTCAAGTCAGCTTAAGGTGCCTCGACTATGCAGGAGTCCCCCTTATTGATATTACTAATTGTATAGTATACTTCCCAGCTTGTATCACCAAATAGTTGGGTCTACTTCAAGAGATAGCCTATAGAGACATTTTAGACATCGTCACAATAAGTTATCGAGATCCTTGTCTACCCATGGCTACTCTGATTCAACGACTCGCAAAACTCCTAAAGCTGTAGGAAGGGAGAGAAGTAAAAAAGATTGTCAATGTGGGATCTTTGAGGAGCAAAGCTGGAGAATACCAAGCCACTAAGCAGTTCATTTACAATTAGTTGGAGAAGATTGGAAAAATATGGTATGAAGCTCCAAACATATTCAAACATGAAACAAAACCAATACATCTTTCACCTACTGAGGAGGCCTATTGAGATACCATACGGGTGAAGGTTGAAACCTAATTTTAAGAAAGTAAGAGAATTGTTGAAGAGTTAAAGCTAGAAAATGAGTGCTTGTTGGAGGAAAATCAATTCTTGAGGAGCAAGATTTGAGAAAGGGATGTTACGATACGAAGACTTATGAGGAAAGTTGATGAAGCTCATCCTAGCCAGATCCTTCAGCTCTTGTAGATATAGGATTTAAGTTTTTAAGAAGATTAGTTAGGAGTTTTTTTTTTTCATTTAGTCCGTTGTATAAGTTGGATCTTATGAGTAATAAATTTGTAGCTTTAGTAAATAAAATTTTCATTAATTGTGTAGTCTCCTACTGATTATTATTATTGTCATTTATTTATTTTTTTAGTTGACTATAAAAATAAAAAGAAAATTTGAAAAAAAAGGAAAGAAAGAAAAACACAAAAGAGGCAAAGAATGGAACAACAAAAGTCATAAAAAAGATAAAAACAAAAACAAAAAAAAAACCTTTAATGTATTGAAAAGTCTAAAATTAGGTTTTTGTGTAAGATTTCAAAGATAGCATTCGAATAAACAGACTTAACTAGAAACCTAATATTCACTCGTTTTAAGGCCAGGATATTGACTTAAGGTACTGGAAATGTCAGTCAAACCGATCCCAACCTGAGAGTAGTAACTCTAGAAGAAAACATGAATAAGATGACCGAATAGATTCAAGTTCTCACTTAGGTTATTAGGATTCTTAATGATAGGCAAGGATCTCAAGTTAACCTAAATTAGAATACTGAAACAACCCCTCCCCTTGAACTAGAAGATAAAGAATTAGCCCCTAATGTTGAGGTATGGAGGAAGGAGATCAAAGAATAACACTGCAAGATGGAAAGAAAGTTCATGCATAAGTTGACCAAGAAAATGAAAACCCTAGAAATGGTTAACGGGTTTAACTAGATGGGGATAATTAATTTGGTAACATATGAAGATGATGACTTCTTGAAAAGATTTGAAGTGTCTGAATTTGAGAAATACGATGGGAGTGGTAGGTTGAAGCTCCACACCAGGTTGTCCATTAGAAAAATGGGAAAATACAAAAAGTATGAAAAAGTGATGGTTCAGACTTTTCAGGACAACTTAACCAGGCCAGCCTTAAACTGGTATGCCCAACTGGATCTCAATGAAATTGATACTTAGGATAAGTTAACACGAACCTTTTACAACTTGTATAAGTTCAACATCAAATTGTCCTTGTCCATGTGGGATTTGAATAATCTATGAAAGAATACCAATGAAAATTTTAAAGATTATGCCTAGAGATGGAGAAGCATGGCAGCTAGGGTAACTCCACCCTTAACAGAGAAGGACTTAACTTTTTCCTTCATCAATACTCTTGGAAGCCTATATTACCATCATCTGGTTGGTATCCGGCCTCCAACTTTGTAGAAATTGTAGCCTTGGGGTGCTGAATTGAGAAAGCTATTGCTACCGGAAGGCTTCCTAATCCTGAAGCAGTTGAGAAGAAAACACCTTCTACGAGGTTTTCCAACAAAGCCAAAGAAGCCACTATAAGTGTCGTTAATACTAGAAACCTTGTCAAACTTGTAGCTCTAGTAGCCAGGACTAGAGGATCTAATCCTCTACCGAATCAAAACAACCACCCACAAAGAAGATAGTTTACCCATATTCCTATTCCTTAAAGTCAAGTTCTTGCATGACTAAGGAAAGAGAATGTTTTGACGTTTAAAATACCAAGGGAGGGATAAAGACCAAGACATTATAACTCAGAGCTTCATTGTGATTATCATCTAGGGTAAGTGGAGCACTTTACAAATTAGTGTTAGAGAATCACACATAAGATCTAGGATCTTATTGATGCCAGATTAGTTCAATTGAATTTCATTCAGACTTCCACTCCTAATGTAGGTAACAACCCTTTGCCGAATCATGGAAATTCAATCAATGTGATCATTGCTAGTGTTTTTGAATCGGAGATTGATCTAGAGAGTCTTCTTATCACTATTGAGGAGATAGCTTAGAATTTAAGGCAAGTCAGGTATTTGCAGAATATCAATCTCAAAGATAAGACCCAGACTAAATTGACAATATATCAACTGTTAATGGATGGGAAGATAAAGAAAGCTGATATCATGGTTATCACAATTCCAAAACCATGAAAGAGAAATACTCTGAAGGAGCTTAGTAAGAGATATGAATTCGGTGATCCAACGGTTAACACCTTAGGAGAATCGTCAGGGAAGTTTGAGTATTTAGTAGATTATGTCGGTTCACACCTATTTTATATGCTGACGTACCACCCATTGGATGGTTTCTAGAATTTGAGGAAGAAGACAAACTTATTGTAGAAGCTAAGAAGATGGCTGAGATGGTTGGAATGATTAGAGACGAGCCGAAGCCATTGGTTTTATAGTATAATGGGAAGACTAAGAAGGTTGAGGAATTGGGAAAGCCTAAGAAGATTGCTTTCAATGTCCCAATAGTCTTGGATAATTACAAAACAGCACCTCTGGATTACCAGGTGGTAAATTAGACAACTAGGGCCTCATTACCCATGGTTGGTGGGCTTATGTACTCTGGATAAGTTTATGATCAGAACGTGAAAGCGAAGAGGAAGTCTACTGTAGAAGAAGGTTCTCAAAGGATCTTTGAAGATACTGATGATAAAGATTAGAATGTTGTCAAGAAAATAGTAAAAGCTAGCAAGTATAAGATAATGGACCAATTAGCCAATATACCAGCCTAAATCTCCTTAATAGGCTTGCTGTTGTCATTAGATACTCACCAAGAAGCTTTAATTGAAATTCTGGAAGTTGTCAAAGTACCCGAAGGGATTTCCACTAAGAAGTTGGGATTGGTAGTGAACTCGATATTTGCAATGGATCAGATTTAATTCTTACTAGATGAGCTAGGTAAAGAAGGATACCAACATATGAAACCCCTCTTCATAGTGGTTAAGTATGCAAGGAGAATGGTTGCTCGAGTTCTAATAGATAATTAGTCTTCATTGAATGTGTATCCCTTAGCAACATTAAATTTACTTGAAGTCAATCAAATTAAGATAAAGCCCAGCTCAATTTCAATAAGAGCTTTTGATGGGTTAAAAAGGGAGATAATTGGAGAAATTGGGTTGCAAGTCGAGATCGATGCACAAATGTTCACTATTCCTTTTCAAATTTTGGATATACTACTAACTTTCAACCTTCTGTTAGGAAGACCGTAGATTCATTTAGTAGGGGCAATTGCATCCAATCTACATCAGGAAGTGAAATTTATAGCTAATGGGCAGTTGGCCACTATTTTTGAGGAGCAGGATTACAAAATTTACAAAGAAATGACTATTCCCTATGTTGGGGATGAAGAATTGGAAAAGCTAGGGTTGCATATTTTTGATACAGTTATTGTGATCGAAGAAGGAAGACAAGGGCCATGGGGTCATTTGAAACAGCCTAAGCAGCAAATGAGAACTTTTAGGCTTGGGTATAAGCTTATTGAAGAGGAGATTCAAGAAATGAAGGTTAAGATCAAAAGCAAGAGAGGAGATCAGCTGTAGCATACTCATATGGACTTTTTGGACATCTGCCAGATGTTCACAATACCAGTTGGTGTTCAAGAACTCAAAGTAGCCAGTCTATCTAAGGCCTTAACTCAGTTTTGTAACATCGGTTTAGAGGAGAAGGAAGATATTGGCGTACCAATTTCCTTGTGTAATAGGTTTTCCATTCTCGTTAGTAGGTCTCTTTAGAAACGCAAAATTTGATTAATTAAGAGCATTCAATTTTGATAATTAGTACAACTACTTAGGTCTTTTCTTTCAAACAATTTAGATTCATTCATTCAATAAAATTCATTTATTTCTTTCTATCAATTCTTCTTTATTATTTATTTGTTGTCCTTTTTCTTTTTTCCTTTATTCTTCAGATCTAATAAAAATGATGAATGTAATGGATATATCAAGCATGTAAACAATGAAAGTACCAATATCATCTTCGGCCTTGTTGGGTTAGACGTTGGAGATGATATTGAGACTTTAAACAAAATTCAAGAGAGTTGGCATTAGCATAAACAAGGTAAAGTGATTATTGATGAATTGATGGATGAGATTAATTTGGGGATAGAGGAAAGTCTAAGAAACTTAAAAATTGGTAATAATTTAATGAATGAACAAAAACAAGAGTTATCCCAATTATTATCAGAATACTTAGATATATTCTCTTGGTCTTTTGAACATATTCTCAATTTAGATTCATCTATTGTAGTTTATGAATTTCCAACCAGAGAGGAAATAAAACCAAAAAGACAAAAGCTTAGATGATTTAGGTCGAATCTACTCCACAAAATAAAAGAAGAAGTGAAGAAGTTATTAGAAGTTAGGTTCATAGAAGTGTCAGATTAGTCTAAATAGGTGGCCAATGTGGTGCCAATATTGAAGAAGAATGGGAAAGTTAAGGTTTGTGTAGATTTCTAAGATTTAAACTAGGCAACACTAAAGGATAACTTTCCTTTGCCACATATTAACCTATTAGTGGATAATACAACCGAGAACCATCTTTTCTCGTTTATAGATGGTTTCTTAGGATATAATCAAATTAAAATGGTAGAAGAAGATAAAATCAAAATAACTTTTGTTATCGCTTAGGGAACATTTTGCTATCGAGTAACACCTTTCGGGTTGAAAAACACTAAGGCAACTTATCAGCGTGCTATGCTTGCTTTGTTTCCTGACATGATGCACCAGAGAATAGAGATTTATGTAGGTGATATGGTCACCAAATCCAAGGAGGATGAAAATCATGTGCATATTTTACAAAAGTTATTTGAGCAATTAAAGAAATTTCAGCTGAAGTTAAATCCTAAAAAGTGCACCTTTGGAGTAATTTTAGGCAAATTGTTAGGTTTTGTAGCTAATAGAAGAGGAATTGAAATAGACCCAAATAAAGTCAAGGCAATCATAAATATGCAAGCACCAAAGATTGTAAAAGAAGTTTAGGACTATTAGGAAGATTAAAGTACATTGCTCGGTTTGTATCATAATTAATTAATAAATGTAAGCCATTATTTAAACTTTTGAGGAAGAATGCAACCATTGAATGGGATGAAGAGTATGAGTGAGCATTTGCTAAAATCAAGAGTATCTCATGAATCCTCCTGTATTGGTCATTCTTATATTAGGACGGCCATTGATCCTTTACTTAACGATTCTTCTTGAATCGATGGAATGCATGCTGGGATAGAAAGATGAAATGGGAAGAAAAGAGCATCTTATATATTATGTGAGCAAGAAATTCATAGAAGGCAAGCAAAAATATACAGAAGTGGAAAGAACATGTTGTGTCTTAGTGTGGGTGATGCATAGGCTCAAGTAGTACACTCTCTATTATTCGATAGAGTTGTTGACAAAGCATGAACTTTTGAGGTATTTAGCAGAAAAGCCAGCATTGATTGGAAGAATATGGAAGTGGTAGATGCTGCTATCTGAATTTGATATCAAGTACATGAGCCAGAGTTCAATCAAGGGGTAGGCGATGGTAGACCAATTGGAAAGATACCTATTAGAAGATGAAGACGATGGTTTAGAAACACAATTTCCCAATGAAAATGTAATGATGTCAAATGAATTGAGCAATGAAAAATTGGGATGGAAAATGTATTTTGATGGAGTAGCTAACATGTTTGGATGTGGGATAGGAGTGGTATTGATATCACCTGAGGGTAACCATTTCCTTGTGGCAGCAAGGTTAACATTTCCATATACCGACAAGATAACGGAATATGAAGCCCACATTTTGGGGCTCAGAATGATGCTAGATATGGGAATACAAGAGCTGGAAGAGTACAAAAATTCTTCCCTTATAATTCTCCAGATATTAGGAGAATATAAGACAAATGACGAGAAATTGATACCTCATCACAAGCATTTGAGCAAGCTAATTGAAAAATTCCAAGAGATTTCATTCACTTACATTCTAAGGATCTAAAATCAATTTGCTGATGCATTGGCCACGTTAGCATCAATGGTAGAAGTCATGGATAGGATAGAATTTTAGCCCTTAAAGATTGAAGTGAAAGAAAAACCAGCTTTTTGCCTTATAGTTGAAGAAAAGGGAACAAAATAACCTTAGTATCATGACATCAAAAAGTTACTTCAAACTAGTGAATTTCATGAGGATGTTGATAAAAAGATTGAAAAACTTTAAAAAGGTTGGCTACTCATTTCCTATTGATTGAAGCCCTGTTATACAAGAGATCACTAGATGTAACATTGCTAAGGTGTGTGGATGAAGAAGAAACTAAGAAATTAATCAAAGAACTGTATGAAGGAGTTTGTGGTCCTCACATGAATGGATATATGTTAGCTAGAAAGATAATGAGAATGGGATATTTTTTTATGATGATGGAATTGGATTGTATCAAGCATGTGAAGCACTATCACATGTGCTAGGTATATGCTAACAAGATTAATGCTCCTCCTTAAGAATTTCATGTATTATCAACTCCTTGGCCTTTCTCGATGTGGGGAATTGACATGATCAGTCCAATTTCACTAATAGATTCAAATGGGCATAGGTTCATTCTAGTCGTGATCGATTATTTTACTATGTAGGTAGAAGCAATGTCATATGCTGCGGTAACCAAAGAAGTAGTGGTTAGATTCCTAAAAAGAGATATTATTGCAAGATATGGTACACCCAAGTCTATTATTATAGACAATAAGATAAATTTGAATAATAAGTTGATGGATGAAGTGTGCAGCTAATTGAAGATCAATATCAAAAACTTAACTCCATATCAACCTCAAATGAATGGGGTAGTCAAAGTTGCTAATAAGAACATTAAAAGAATTATTGAGAAGATGGCGATCACTTATAAAGATTGGCATGAGATGATTCCCTTTGCTCTCATGGCCTATAGAACCTCAATCAGAACTTCTACTGGTGCAACCCCATTTTCATTGGTGTATAGAACTGAAGTAGCACTACAGATAGAAGGAGAAATACCTTCATTTCGAGTATTGGTAGAAACTTAGCTTGATGAAGTAGAGTAGGCAAAGAAGAGAATGGAGCATTGAATCTCCTGGATGAAAGGAGGCTCACAACAATATGTCATGGTCAGTGCTACCAACAAAGAATGATCCCAGCTTTTAACAAGAAAGTATGCCCGAGGCACTTTAAAGAAGGAGACTTAGTGTTAAATAAAGTATTACCAAATGCAAAAGACCCTAGGGGCAAGTTTACTCTGAATTATGAAGTCCCTTATATAGTGAAAAAGTATTATCAGGAAGTACATTAGTGTTGACAGAGATGGATGGCCTAGAATTAAGGGGATTAGTGAATTCAGACGCAGTCAATATGTATTATCCATGAAAATTGAAGATTTCAATTTTTCTTGAATAAGTTAATGGTTAATCTTTCATCGTTTACAAGTAAAGTTGATATCCATGAATGTTTCTGAATGCAAATGATCATTGACCGAAAAATACTTCACCAATAAACCCTTAAGGGTTTTTCTAGCCTCAAACACTTAAACACTAGACCCTTATGAATAAATCTAAGTCACTAAATAAATTGAAATCGAATGTTCTTGATAATTCAATTTTTGTTTTTTTCTTAAAGGGATCTATTGTTCAAAAGTCATGAAGGGTAGAAATTGAAATTTGAAATCGGACCAATCAAATTCAAGGCATGGGCATAGTTCAATTATATGATTTAAAGGAAAGAAGAAAAAGAAAAGGAAAACAAAACAAAAGAAGAAAGAAAAAGAAAAAAAAAAGTAAGCATCATCTCTTAGTGAAATTCTGCTGATTGAATGAATGAATATCCAGAGTTGATGTGAGCATGCCACTTAGTCGCTATCTAAGAAATCCTTTAGTCCTACAAAAATAATCTTAAAAGTTATTTAAAAGAATTAAACTAATTTTCAAAACCAATCTTGAAGAGATCTATCCTCTTTAGATTAACCAAGATAAATCTAAAAGAGATCTATCCTCTTCGGAATAGCTAAAACCAATTTTGAAAAGATCTATCCTCTTTAGATTAACCAAATAGAATCTCATTGAGATCTATTCTCTTCAGATTAACCAAGTCGAATCTTGAAGTAATCTATCCTCTTCGGATTAACCAAGTTGAATATCGAAGAGATCTATCCTCTTCAAATTGACCAAAATGAATCTCGAGGAGATCTATCCTCTTCAAATTAACCAAATCGAATGTCAAAGAGATCTATCATCTTCAGTTTAACCAAATCTAACCTCGAAGAGATCTATCCACCTCGGATTAACTAAATGAAATTTTTAAGAGATCTATTTTCTTTAGATTAATCATTAAAGTCAAGATAAATCTCAAAGAGATCTATCTTTTCGCGTCATCCACTAACCAAAACAAAGCAAAAATCTTAAAGAGATCTATCCTCTTTAGGTCACCAAAGTGAATTAGTTTTTGAAGAGATCTATTCTCTTCAGATCATAAGTCAAAACGAATCTCGAAGAGATCTATCCTCTTTGGGTTTAACCAAAACGAATCTTAAAGAAATTTATCCTTTTTAGATTATTCAACAAAACAAAGTTTTAATCTTGAAGACATCTATTCTCTTCAAATTATCCAAGTCGAGTCTAGCAAAAAATAGGTATCTCTTTTGTCTTTATGGTAAAGGTCTAATCAAACTTTACCATAAAGAGAGACAGTTGCAAACACCTCATTTTTGCTAATTTAAAAAAAAAAATTAATTAAGCAAGTTAATAAATAAATAAAAAAAATAATAAAAAAAAAATTCAAAGAAAAAAGGAAAAAGAAGAAAAAAATGAAAAAAGAAAAGAAAAAAGAGAAAAAATCAAGTTAAGTCATAGGAAGAGTCAAGTCGAGTCGTATTGGATTGAGTTAAGTTATTGGATCAGGTAACGAGATGAGTGAATTAATTAATTTTAGGCCTGGCCAATATAGAATAAGTATTAATCTAATTTAGGGGCTTAAAATCAAGATTTATTAAGTTATTGGGCCATATTTAATTAGGTTGGGTTAAACCTAAAAAGAAAAGTCCAAGCTAGTTAGGGTTTCTAGAAGTTAGGATAAATCATGAAAGAGTCACAGTCAAATCTTTCGTATCTTTGATATGAGATATTCGATTTAAGGCTTATAAATAATACATTGGTCAAGGATTTGAGGGAAGGATTTTTGAAATCACATTCCTACATGTATCCCACACATTCCTTCAAAAACACCATACACATACCATGCACCGCCCTTTGCGCCACCATACCCTCATACACCGCACATGTGCTACCATACACCGTAATAACTACTACTGCACCACCACTCCACACATAACTAACGTACACAACACCACTGTATGCACCATAAGTACTACCCAAGTCATCTACCATTACTGCCTATGTAAACCCTACTTTTAGTAAGCCTAAGACTCGATTAAGAGTACCCTCCGAACGTTCTTAAATATCAACAAAACTAAAAACTTAAGTTTATATTTAGAAACGAATTAAATTTTTACAATTCAAAAGCCAATTGTCGATAAAACCCGAGCTTGAAGAACTACGAGCTCTAAAGCTACTTAAAACCCTAAACCTTAAAACCATTAAGGAATTTTAACCCTAAATAATTAATTGATAATTTAATTTGAATAATTTCATTCAACTTTAGAAAATTTCACAATTCTACAAAAATCAAATCATAAAATACAAAACAATGTAAGATAAAAATCCTAAAACAATTTTCTATATGGCTATGCCCTTTTCTTCATGTATAAGCCTTACACATAAATAAGTAGACCAACCAATCACCTTAGATAACTTATCAATTGAGAGTTGGAATCATTTATCAATTGATAACTTATCAAAATCTAGTGATAAGACAATTTCCTTATCACCTCTTTACTTATACTACATATGGACAATTTTTCACAAGAATTCATAAGCTTAACTTTAATAAAGGAAACAAGACCACTCCATAGCATAAAAAGATTTCCAATGGCAGATCTAAAAAGGGGAGAAAGGGGGGAGATGCACTTGTCATTCACCCATCAATCACTTTTTCTTATACATCACTATTCACCTCTTAATGGTTACATCATTAAGAGTTGCAATTGTTGACTTTTTGTAAGCTACAAGACAACACTTTCAAGACATTTAAACACTCCTTCTCTCTCCATTTCCAACTGGACACACTCTCCACCATTTCTCTCTCTTTCAATTTCACTTTCACTTCATCTTTCTCTCTTTTGAAACAAACATAAAAAGGGGAAACAACCTTACCCCACAAAATCAAATTTTTCCATTTTGAAGCTTCACTCACGGCATTGTTTTCCTTTGTTCTTGTATCATTTTCTTTTACCATCTAAGACCATTAGAATCTTCCATAAATCCTACTTCAAAAGACCAAAAGATTCGGCTTTCAAAAGGTAGCAAAAAGGAGGAAGCAAAGTTAAAGGCTTAAGAGGAACCTTAGTGCACAACCACCAAACTTTGCGTTAAGGACGAGTAAGTTTTTCTTGTGATGTGTGGATTAGTATTTATGTTAGGAGACTTGGATTTCTTGAAGATGTGAGTAAGGTTTAAGTTGTTAGAACACCAAAAATCGTTTTGAGAAACAAACTATAAAACCCTTACATGAAGTTGAAATATGAGCATGTAAAGTTGGTGTTTTGTGAAGACATTTGGTTAATGCTTTGAATGGAAGATTTTAAGCTAAGAAAATTTTCAAATGAGAACTTTAATGGAGGATAAGCATGCTGGACATGAGGGTTCCATAGTCATTTGAATGTTGATTTTGTTTCCATTCAATTAAACATGCTCAAATCTAGACTTAAGTTAAGGAAAAATCCATCACATGAAGTTTTATGGAGAAACTAACTTTGTATGACATGAGCTATGATATGAGAGTTGTATTAAGTATAAGATATTTTATTTCATTATGTGGAACATGAGTTAAAGGATCATTTGATGGAAGGAAACTTAAGTTAAGATTTGTACACAAGTAGTTAAGTGCATAATCTATCACCTAAACTTAAGGAAATGATGAAACAAGTTGAAAAACCAAGTGAGGACCCCTTAGGACCGACATGAACAGATCTGGAACGTGGGAAAATGAGGCCTAAAAATATGATAAAAGTGAAAGAACAAAGTGAAAAGATTAACTAAAGCAAGTATAGTAAGCATATAAAGCCTAAAACTCAAAACCGAGCTTAAAACTCTCAAAACAAGCCTAAAACTCCAAGATGGGCTTTCAATAAAAATCTTATCAGTACCTTAAAGTACCAAGGGAGGTTGTTTTAAAGCCCATAAGAAATCAACCTAAGGCCCCATAAGCCCACCAAAGTCATTAACTTTAGTTTGAACAAAAAAACAAGCCCATTTGACAACTTAAGCTCACTAAAGGGCCCAAGAAATGGTTGTTAGCCTTAGGAATATAAATCAAAGTTGTAAATCTGATCTTAAGGAGTATTTTAAGCTTAGGATAAAATCTAAAGACCAAGCCCAAAGGATTCCTCAAGTTATAAAAAGCCCATTTACCAAACAAGGCCCAAAAGCACTCCAACACATGAGGAACGCTACTGTTCTGACCCATTGACAGAATTGTATACCTCATTTCGAAAATATAACCTTGCCACATTAAAGTACACTAAAAAATGATGAAGATTGACTATAAGATCATAAAAATTGGATTTAAAATGAAAAAGTTATACACGATTGAACTTTAGGTAAAAACCGGGAAAAATTACGAAAACTAGTTAAGAATATAACTTAAGGAAAATTTACATAGTTTCTTAAGTTTGCTTCAATTCCTTATAAAAATTATTTCAATGACCAGGGGACACTGTTTTCGGAGACGACTTGCCTCCAGATTACTTTGATTGAACCACATGACAGAGTGAGTAAATTCCCAATGACTCTTTACTTGATTGTGCTTGTAAAGTAGATGCACCTAATCTTATATTTATAAATTTGGATGCTTGTGGGTTATAGGAGATGCATGTGTATAAATTTATAGATGAATGTGATGACTCGTTAATTATATATAATAATGGGAATTGTTTGTATGAATATATATACATGTGAATTGTATGGAATGAAATTGGTTGATCACCCTAAAAATCAAGTTAACCACTTATATGATTAAGAACTCAAGATGAATCATGCATTCCTCAAATTGCATATGGATAACACCGACTGCGGCTTCATGTAGAAGATGAGAAGGGACTCACAGGAATATAAGTTTCTTGCAGGATTGGGCACTAGCTATGCCATCATATATATTGAGTCTCTGTCTTAAGCTGATGGGCTTACTAGGCGCTGGGAGACGCCAACCATCGGTGAGGGGCCGAATCTTATGGCTTCTGCTTAGGGCGTATGTTTGTGGACTACGGGGGCCACCACACCGCTAGACTTGGGATTTTAAAGGATAAGATTTGATTTTGGTAAAGGAAGTATTTATATATATATATATATATATGTAGAGTTTTGTTTTGGTATGAGCACGATAGTACAAATGAAATAAAACCCAAGGTCTAAAACCCGGATTTTGGTTTGGGTCGGTTAATTATTTCCAAACCTCGACTCCAGGGGGAGAAATTCTGAGTCTTATGCAGTTCCTAGGTCACTGCATGCGTTGTTTGGCATATTGCTTGTTCATGCATTTATATGATTGTGCATATAATAAACTTTTGCTATGTGGTACAGATGAAGGTATTTATCTCACTAAGCGTAAGCTTACATCCTTATAGATTTTTGTTGGTGTAGGAGAACCTCTTCGTCAATCCGGGCCGAGGCATGCCCGTGGTAAGTCTCGTGTAGAGACGGTTGGAGCAATTAGAGAGCGAAGAGAACATTTTGTAATAGATTATAGATATTTGGATACTTTTACGTATTTATGCATAACTTAGATTTTATGCAGTTCCGTTATGAACTACATTTGTTTGTAATATTGATTTGGTATGGGTCTCATGAGCCTATACAATTAGTTAATTTATAACATAAAAGAAATTTTAGTTAAATTACTCTATATTACTTGTCTATGGGCCTAGTGGTAACGTAGAGTGGAAGGAGCCTTGTGTGTCGTATGAAAGGCCTATGATCAGCAATGGGGTTGATAATAGACCTTTATACGGTACACGATGACCTATCACGACAACGATACTGTTAGGCATTTTGTATATAAGTAAGATTTAAGTTGTTATAACACCAAAAACCTTTTTAAGAAACAAATCATGAAACCCTTACATGAAATTGGTGCATGAGCATGTAAAGTTGGTTTTTTGTAAAGACATTTGTTTAACACTTTGAATGGAACATTTTAAGTTAAGAAAGTCTTGAAACAAAAAATTGAATAGAGGATGAACACGCCGGACGTGAAGGTTCCATAGTCATTTGGATATTGATTTTGTTTCCATTAAGTTAAACATACTCAAATCTAGACTTAAGTTAAGGAAAAATCCATCGCATGAAGTTTTATGAAAAAACCAACTTTATATGACATGAGCTATGATATGGAGGTTGTATTAAGTATAAGATATTCTATTTTTTTTTTTTTGTGGAGCATGAGTTAAAGAATCATCTTATGAAAGAAAAGTTAAGTTAAGATTTGGATACAAGTAGTTTAAGTACATAATCTAACACCTAAACTTAAGGAAATGATGAAATAAGTTGAAAAACCAAGCAAGAACCCCTTGGAATCATCACGACCAGATCTAGAATGTGGGAAAAAGAAGCTTAAAAATATGATAAAAGTGAATGAACAAAGTGCAAAGATCAACTAAATCAAGTATGGTAAGCATATAGAGCCTAAAACTCAAAACCGAGCCTAAAACTCTCAAAATAAGCCTACAACTCTAAGTTAGGCCTTCAATGAAATTCTAACCAACACCTTAAAGTATCAAGAAAGACTGTTTTGAAGCCTATTAAAAATCCACCTAAGGCCCCATAAGCCTATCAAAGTCATTAACTTTAGTTTGAACCAAAAACAAACCTCATTTAACAACTTAAGCCCACTAAAGGGCCCATGAAGTGGATGTTAGCCTTAGGAATATAAATCAAAGTTGTAAATCTAATCTCAAAGAGTATTTTAAGCTTAAGATAAAATCTTAAGATCAAGCCCAAAGGATTTCTCAAGTTAACAAAAAACCCATTTACCATACAAGGCCCAAAAGTACTCCAACACATGAGGAACGCTATTGTTTTGACCCATGGACAGAATTTTATGCCTCATTTCTAAAATCTAATCTCACTACATTAAAGTACACTAAAAAACAATGAAGATTGACTATAAAATCATAAAAATCAGATTTCAAACGAAAAAGTTATATGCGATTGAACTTTAAGTAAAAACCGAGAAAAATTACGAAAACTAATCACAAGTATAACTCAAGGAAAATTAACTTAGTTTTCTAAGTTTATTTCAATCCCTTATAGATATTATTTCAATGATCAGGGGACACTGTGTATAGAGACGACTTGCCTCTGTATTACTTTGATTGATTCACATGGTAGATAAGTAATTTCCCGATGACTCTTTACTTGATTTTGCTTGTAGAATAGATGCACCTAAACTTATATATATAAATTTGGATACTTGTGGGATATGGGAGATGCATGTGTATGGATTTATGGATGAATGTGATGACTTGTTAATTATATATATAATAATGAGAATTGTTTGTACTAATAGATACATATGAATTGTATGGAATGAAATTGTCTAATTACCTTGGAAATCAAGCTAATCACTTATACGATTAAGAAATCAAAATGAATCATGCATTCCCCATATTGTATACGGATAACACTGACTACCACTTCATGTAGAAGATGGGAAAGGATTCATAGGAATACGAGTTTTCTGCAAGATTAGGCACTAGCTATGTCATCATATATATTGAGTCCCTATCCTAAGCTGATGGGCTTACTAGGTGCTAGGAGACGCCAACTGTTAGCAAGAGGCCGAGTCTTGTGGCTTTTGCCTAGGGCGTATGTTTGTGGATTGCAAAGGCCACCATACTGCTAGACTTGGGATTTTAAAAATATGATTTGATTTCGATAAAGGAAGTATATATATATAGAGAGAGAGAAAGAGAAAGAGAGAGAGTTTTGTTTTGGCATGAGCATGATAGTGCAAATGAAATAAAACCCAAGGTCTATAATCTGGATTTTGGTTTGGGTCGGTTAATTATCTCCAAACCCCGACTTCATGGAGCATAATTTTGAGTCGTATGCAGTTCCTAGGTCACTACATGCGTTGTTTGGCATACTGATTGTTCATGCATCATATGATTCTGCATCTAATAAATTTTTGTCATGTGGTACTAATAAGGGTATTTATCTCACTAAGCTTAAGCTTACACCCCTATAGATTTTTGTTGATGTAAGAGAATCTCTTCACTAATCTGGGCCAAGGCATGCCTGTGGTAAGTCTCATGTAGGGACGGGTTGGAGTGATCAAAGAGCGAAGAGGACATTTTATAATAGATTTATAGATGTTTAGATACTTTTATGTTTTTGCTCATAACACAGATTTAATGCAGTTCTGTTATGAACTACATTTGTTTGTAATATTTTTTGGTATGGGTCTCATGAGCCCACACAATTAGCTAATCTATAACATAGAAGTAATTTTAGTTAAATTGCTCTATATTACCTGTCTATGGGCCTAGTGGTAACATAGAGTGAAGGAGCCTTGTGTGTCGTATGAAAGGCCTATGATCAGCAAGGGGGTTGGTAATAGACCTTTTTACGGTACACGGCAACCTACCACGACAACAATACTGTTGGGTCGTGATAATTAGTTAGTAAAAGGATGACCTACTTTTGTAATACTCAAATCAAGCGAGTTCTCAAGAAATATGGAGTACATCTTAAGATGGCTACTCTTTATAACCCACAAACTAGTAGCCAAGTGGATGTATCTAATCAGGGTATGAAAATAATATTAGAAAAGATAGTAGCTTACAATAGAAAGGATTAAGCTGACAAGTTAGATGATACTTTGTAGCAATACTAAGCTACTTATAAGATACCCTTAGGTACTACACCTTATAGATTAGTTTATAGAAAGGCATATTATTTACCAGTAGAAATTGAGCTACCAAAAAAGCCATTGTATGTTAATTAACAATAAATCTATGTTTATGTGTTGTATAATTAGTTGTTAAAAAGGGGGATAATCATACTTAGTTATAGTTTTTGAATGTAAGATGAGTTTACAAGGGGCTCACTTGTGTAACTCATGCTTGAGAATAGGCGAAGGTTAATCAGGGTTAGTTTGTGAAGGCTTTATGGTTGGACTTGGAGGAAGGTAGAATTACTATGTTTTGGTCTTAATGTACATGATCTTTGCTTTTTAGGGGCTAACGCTTGTGTTTTGTAGATGACACCTAAGAAATCATCTATAACTTCACAAAATAAGAGACCTAGGGCTTATCACTCTCCTTCTCCTCCTCCTAAATGATGTGATGCAACAAGTTTAAATAAGGCAATCACTCCACTAGCTAGTATGATTGTAGAGAAAAAGAAAAGGTTTAAGGAGTTTGTTGCCAAGAAGATAATAAAAAGGCATTATGTTATTGACTGGGATGTGTTGGGAGAGTATGGGTTAAAGGTAGGCATGTAAAGGCTATTGAGGAATGGACCATAGCTGAAGTTACTCATGATTTAGGAGAAAACTTACAAGAAAACGGCGTTAGCACTCCTCCCATCCTTTAAAGTCAACTACGAGGATGTAAGCTCGAAAATGGAAAATGAGGTTGAGTTCTTTACCTTTAAAATAACTCGCTCCTTTAATATGATGACCATTGTGCATGCTATGGGATTATATACCCAAATAGAATTAGAGGATGATGAGTTTGAGGATTTACCCGTGAGTCTTTGCTAAGGTACTTTTGTAAACAAATTTTGGAGAGAAATCTCCAACAAAAGTAGTTTTCAAGCTAGTAAGTCAAAAGCCTCTACCTTAAAGAAAACCAGTTCTTAGATCATTTACTACATCCTTATAAGGACAATTTATGGGAAGCATGAAATTCTTAGGGTAGTAGGGGAACATGACTTATTACCCTTGTACAGTTTGCTTAAGGGGTATCTAGTGAATGTGGGAATCCTTACTGCATTTGGAATTCATTAACAAACAATCAACAAGAGTAAGGGTATCTTCGTTGGAGGTTTGGTCATTAAAATTCTCAGGAACTTAAGGTTATGGCCTACTAGTAATAGACCGAGAAACTCTTATGCTGAACTAAATCACTTCAAAGAGCCCCTTTCAACTACTAGTGTATGGCAAAAGTATCCATTCCCAACTTGGACATTAAAGACCCTAGTGCTCCAGACTTTGCGCAGCTGAGATTAAAGAAACATAGAAAGGGATTGTTGAATTCCTGAAGAACATTGCCACGTAGTGGGCCTAGCCATTCCCTCTTATTTTTCTCATCCTCAAACCAAGAGGGTGCAGATCTTAGTTAGCCTCCAATTCCCCTACCTGCAAGTGCCTAACAAGAAGAAGGTGATGAGTTGAAAGATGAAGATTCTAATGATGAGGGTGATGAGTTAGAAGAAGAAGATAGTGATGATGAGGAGGAGACTTAATGATACAAACTTGTAGATGAACACATGAACCAAATATCATGTGTAACCAAAGGAGTGGCTCCAAGCCACAAGATGGCTTAAAGAGTAAATGATAGTCGAAGGTTAAGCAAGGGGTTCTCGTGTACTGACGAAGGATATGACGTACCAACACCTCATACGAGCTCAAGTCAAACTTGATATGATGCACAAGTATAGCCGGAGGCCACTTATCATTAGTTCATACTCGAATGAGATAGATAAGAATAGCTCAAGAGTAAAAGGGACACTTAGCTCAAGAGTGAAAAAGTTCAGTATATTCTTCTGTATTATGATGTCTCTAACTTTTACAATATGACCATATTTATATCATCTTGTTAGGACAAATCTTAATTGATAGAAATTACAAAAGAATGGTCCTTATTTGCTAAAAACAAAAAAGAATAATTTACAAGGAAAACATGAAACCATAC
Organism: Lumnitzera racemosa; assembly: GCA_024138005.1. Taxonomy (NCBI): domain Eukaryota; kingdom Viridiplantae; phylum Streptophyta; class Magnoliopsida; order Myrtales; family Combretaceae; genus Lumnitzera; species Lumnitzera racemosa. Next base: position 66,537,361 of record JAMXBC010000002.1, on the reverse strand, counting down.
AAAAGAAGGAATGCAGACGTCCTTTGTTATAAAGGAGAGAACGAATGTCAGTAAAGGATAGTGTATACACATTTTTATTATGATTCTAACAGTATTGTGGTTCAAGCAGGGGTAGACATTGGTTTAGGCTTGTTCAGAATAAAAAAGGACTGTACAGTGGTTGGTTTAGGAATAGCTCACATTGGGGTTGACCTCGGATGGTTAACTCCTAACAGTTCTACTCGACCTTAGTATAATAGAGATTGCTACATTTAGATTTGCCGCTTAGACTATGATTCAGTAGAAGGTTTGACTCGACATGCTGGTTGATCACTTCAACAAAATCTTAGATGGTACGGAGAGCAAAGTAGCTCGGTAGATTGGACTTGGATAAGTACTGCTCCTCGGTGCTTAACTCACCTCAAATAGCTCAGTGGACCATCTAAGAGAACCCTTAGGCTTGGGACAATGTAATCGGTCATTGATCACTATCATCTAAGGAGCATAGTAAGAAGCAACCGGATAAGGGGTTAGGAATGAGAGTGAAGAAGAGTCATCTGAGGAAGATAATGACAGCTTAGATGAGGAGACCAAAGCTAATGATGACTAATTAGTTTTCTTTCTTTCTTTTTTTTTTTTTTTTTACTTTGTTTGTTTTTAGACTTATTAACTATTTGAGTGCTTAACCTTAATAATGTATTTTAAATGGAGAGTCTTGTATCATATGTTTGTTATGTTTTGTTTTTCGTTTTGTCTTAATGGCCAGGTCTCTTTTGTTATTCTATTTTTAGTGGTGTTTGAAGGATGTACTGTATGATGTTTTAAGACCCAACACATTGATTAAACTTCAACTAGGGGAGTCCTATTCTTATTATTAGTTATTTTGCATTTTTCTTTTCTTTTCTATGCATGTTTTATATTTTCTTTCCTTAGACATTCAGCACAATGTCTCTTTCTAAGTATAAGGAAAGGTCAACCCGACTTATCAAAAGTCTCCCACTTAAGCTTGTTTGTTTCAAGTTATGAGTTAACTTAATAGATTGTGGATTTAACAAAATAGCAATCACTTTTGTGTATTAATTTTGTATCTTACTCACCTCTTGTGGATTTGCTATACTTGATCAAAATTATGAGATAAAATCTAAGTGAAGCAAACTTACTTGCCATTTAATGAATGAATTTAGAGGTTAGAAGTGAATCGGAGTCTTTAGTTCAATGTTAAATGGTTGTATTTCTAAACTTACTGAGTAGTATATTTATTCTTAAATTGCTATTGAAGTTCATTAAATCTTAAATGAAAAGGATGGATGAAATAATTCACTTATTGATACTTCTTGAGAATCTCTTCAAAATAAAGTAAATTGAAATGTATAAAGACTGAATCAGTAAGGACGAGCTTTGGTCCTTCAAAAAAAGTGAAGTCTAACCTTGATACCAATTTTTGTCTTTATAACTCTATAATAAGGATATATAAGGACTGAATTAGTAAGGGCAGACTTTAGTCCCTCAAAAGAGTGAAGTATAACTCCACTGCTAATTTTTATTCTTATAACTAAGTTAGTAAAGGCAGGCTTTGGTTCCTTAGAAGAGCAAAGCCTGACTTCACTGCTAATCTTTGGTGTTTATTCTTTTACTAAAAAGAAAAAAAGAGAGGGAAGAAGAAAAAGAAAAGAAAAATAGAAAATGCAATATGTAAGTTATCTTAAGAGAGATTCAATAGAAGAAGAAGAAATATAGGAGAAAAATGAACGTACTATACTTTTCTACTAGATTAGTATGTTAAGAAGTAATTAAAGGGTCTTGATACACTTACGTAAGTGGATGAAGTATAACCAATTTTCTTTTATTCTATTTGAATTTGTGTTCGCTTTGTATTTTTGGAAGCTATTATTAAATAGTAGGAATGAAGTTTGTTTTACTTAGGTTAGTCTTTAAATATTGATTTGTGTATTCTAAGAACACAATGTAGTAGATACCAAATTAAGTAATTGTGAATGCTTTTTTGAATATGCAATTGAAAAGTTGTGGAGTTTCATTGATTGCTTTTAAGTGCTTTTGTAATAACCTAGGTTTTTTCAGCTAGTTCAATAACATTAGGATACAAGCTCCTAAATTTAGAGCATTGGGTTATATTATCCGTTTTATTTCAAATTTCACAATAAGATTAGAAAAATTGGACGAAGCAATTCAAATATAGTGAGATATTAGAGATAAATTAATTAACTTTCACAAATAATAAATGAAGTTATATTATATGTAATATGCATGTATTACATGATATGCATTATAATAATAATAATAATAATAATAATAATAATAATAATAATAATAATAATAATAAATTATTAAAATATGGTAAAATAATATAAAATAATGGAAAATTAATAAAAAAAAATGAGTAGATGAGTCATCAATTGATGTGGCAACCTAAGAATAATTGGAAAACATGAGTTAACACTTGATTAATTAGAGAATGCACATGTTACTTAAGAAAATGGAAAATTGACATGTAAAATATACATGTCTAATTTCTATTAAATTAAGCAAACTTTAAAAACTATAAACAGGACCTAAACCCTCAATTTCAATATTTTGGAACTTTGAAAATAGAAGAAAACAATTTAAAAAAAACTAGAAAAAAATAAAATAAAAATAGAAAAAAATATAGGGGCGAATTAAGTTTTTAGCAATTCAATATGTTATCCACAACTTGACTTAGTATGGGTTAGAGGTCTACTAGGGAGTGGTTATAAAAGGCTTTTCGACAATGTGCAATGGTTCAGTGGTGCCTAAAGGTGGCAGGTTCAGGTAAACCAAAATTTTGCTTATAACTTATTTAATTTTGTAAAAATAGTAAATGTCATTAGTTAATTATTAAATTTGGTTTTCTAGAGTTATTTTAAGTATAGATTAAATCAAACTCATATACTATTTATCATGTATTTTTCTAATATAAGTTTGTATATTGACTTAATATGTAATATGATAATTAGTACTAGTAGAATACATGTCAAATTCACATAAAATGAATACGATAGGGTATATTAAGGGTGACTAGATAAGTTTGGAAAGTGTGATTTTAGGGTTTTAGTTTAGTATTAAAGCTTATTTGGGTTAATGATAGAGTTATGATAACGTATGATCTAATCGATAACATAAAAAGGTATTCTTGGGTTTTTAAAAATATTGATTAGTTTTAATTCTTAAGATATATTAATAGTACTTAAAATAATAATCGTAACGATATAAAGCTTACTGAAATCAGATAAGGAATGAGTAAGATACGATTAAATGAAGTTTAAAAAGGTAGAAATGAAAGCTTATAACAGTTCAAGTTAGACCTATATTTGATTTGAAGATTGTGTGTAGCGAAGTTTAGGATTTTGTACAATTACTAAGTCCAAGTAAGTGGATTTAACCCATACTTGGAGTAGATATAATGTTAGTCATAACACTACATACTATTTGATACTGTATGAATTGGATATGGCTATATCTTGGGTGAACTGATATGCTATTATGGTAAATACTGATGTGATGATTATGAATGATAGTTGTTGTATCCTAGTTATACTGTTATGCTGCTTTATTTGGTGATGATTTGTACTTACAAATGATTGTGTTAACTAAGGAAGTTGAGTGATTGTTAACTTAATCTTCTAGGTGTTCACCTAAGTGAACCCTAAGTGAGATGCTAGAATTCCGCTAAGAGGAGTTCGAAAACTAGAATTAGATCATTAGATTGAATAAAACTGAAAAACTAGTTGTGTTGAGTGATATACTTAAGTCGTTATTGCATATCATGGAATGGCATAGCATAAAAAGGACCTATGGGTCAAAACTTTCAAAATGACGCTTCTAAGTGATTATGGAAAAAGCATGGCTTTATGAACTCAGTTTTTAGAAGCATATAAATTGCATTGCTTGAACATTATGGCAATTTTCATAATCAAATTTGGTAGACTACCGTATTAGGTCTAATTGGGCATTGTTGCCTTTTTGATTTGGTAAATTATACTATGTAGTCTAAAACAAAGTTAAGGGTTTTACTCTTAAGCAGCTCCTTTTTACCTTTTTTTTTCATATTAGTAGACTACAATGTGTAGTCCAATTTGATAAAAGTCTTACTCCTAGGCAGCTCCTTATCGCCTATAGGTTTATGGACATTGTATCCAGACACCCGACTATATCGACTAATTGGATGAAAATTGGAGGTCATAGGATATCGGTACCGATGCATAGCATGTACATTAGCATAGAATGCTGCATTGCTAGTAATAAATGCTTAGTTGAATGCATATGTGAAGCTAAACCTACAAATTATGGTTGAAATGTTTAGGTGATATGTGATATTATCTATTTTGTATTGTTTGTTATCTACTCTCACTCAACTTTAGTAGCTGAGGGGATAAGTTTATCTTTAATTTAATAGTATGGTAGAAGGCCCAACACTAGGGGGATGTATACTGAGAGCATTAGTTGGAGTTAGTAATTTTTGGATTGAACATGTACTAAATTAGGAATCTTGCTATTGTGCAGATGAGAAGAGAAAAAGTTAGTTCTCATTTTGATGTAAATATTATGCTGTAGACATAAGATGTAATAGAATGTCTAGTTGAACTCTGATGTAGCAACTCCTTTGTCATGTAAACAAAGTTGGCTTTTGATGAATGAGTAGGTTGAGTGAAGTTTTCAACAGGTATTCTTGTGTAATGGTGTGTTCTGTGCTAAGCCGAGATGTGACATCCTTGAGGACAAGCAAAGCTTAAGTGTGGGAAGTTTGATAAGAGTAATTTACTCTACATTTTCTAAGCATATTTAAGTGTAAATTGTTTATAATTATCTTCATTTCTAAAGTTTTTAATACCTAATTGTGTAATATATCTATTTTAGATGATTCAAGAGCAAGGAGATGAAGTTTACATAAAAACCAATGCAATTTCTGGTAATCATGGCCATGAAGAAAGGAAAACCAACATATATTCCAATCACGGGTGTGATAATGAAAGATTTAAGTGTCCAACATTGGTCATGCCATCCATCACGGGCGTAATTAAGGGAGATATTATGATCCCCCTGTTAGTCAAGGCCGTGATTGTATATTAATAGGATGATTACTCCTTTGATTACGGATGTGAGGAGATGAATAAATTTGACAAAGAGTTCACATTTATGGTCATAGCCATGATAGGTAAGGAATATGCTTCTCTGAGACGATTACACCTTGAGTCACGAGTGTGATAAGAATGGACACGATGGTTCTTTTTATATTTCTTTACATGAATGGATGTGTGGAATGAGTCTTAACACCAAGGGGTATCTTAAACTAGTATATTTCGAGCCTTTTAACGTAAATAATATAAATAGAACGTAATGTTTGAAACAAATAAGGAGACTGAAAAGATAGATCATACATCATATATCACATCAGATCATCAACACACAATGCATCCATTCATCCATCTTTCTACCCATTTTGTATTTTTTATTTCTCTTCTATATAATCATTATTCTATATCGTACTCTTCCCGGAACTACTCGAGAGAGCCGATAGGAATTCATCATTCATGCATTTGTATGACTTCTACAGTGAAATCGAAAAAAAGGGTTTTTACTCTTCTACTGATTCCAAGTTTTATTTCTTATTAATTATGATTCCTGTTAGTTTATATTATTGTTTTATCATATATGAGTAATAGTTTAAAACTTGCTATATTACTTAGTATGATCAAGTGCAAGGAACAGTGGATTCTTGATAATTGTTAGTTTTACTTAATTGAACTTAATGAATTTAAGTACATTATAGTGTACAATATTGACTTAAGCCAGATTTCAACAGAATATGTCGAGGCCAATTATGTTCAATTGATCTAATTTCTCGGAACAACTTTCTCTTGATAGAAGAGATATTATAAGGAAAGTTGCTGCATTATTAGGGAAATTGGTAAATTAACATGACATTAAGGCGATCTAGGTTAGTTGTTAATTTAGAAGAGATTCTAATAGACACAATTAGGATCAGGATTGAGTAATTTTGAGAGAAATGCTAATGAGCAAATAATTTCTTGCAGGTAATAAATATTAGGATAAAAATTATATCGGTAGTATCATGCTAGGTGGTAAAGTAAGTCTATATGTTAAGTATAGTGTTAGTAGTTATTTTCATTACCATTATATTAGTTGGCATTAGTTTGTGAATTAATGTAGTTTAGCTAACAATTTAGAATTTTAATCATTAATCATTTGATAAATTGAGCAATTAGATAATAGGAAGATTAATTAGTACTAGTGTTTATATCTATTCTTAATGGAAACAACCCTATACTCATTTGTGCTATAAAATGATAGGTAGACTTACCTATTGAATCAAGTTAACGATAAAATATAGGTTTATAAATTATAAAAATCGAAAGTTCTAAATTAGAGGTAATCAAAATGAAATGTTCCCCTAGCTACTGGCATCTCTAGATGCATGTAGTCCTTAATAGATAATGAGCATGACTCTTACAATTACATGATAGTCTTCAAAATCACTTAGTTTTCAATTACATGAGAAAAACCCTAGCTCAAGACACTCTTTTTAGTATCTATGTAACAATGATGGCAATAAAGATGGAATATGTAAGGATGTAATGCATGACTTGTTTCAGTTAGCTTGTGATATGCTTAGTCTTCATTCTTTTGGTTACCAAACAATTTCCACAAATAATTTACAATAGTAATAATTTGGAAGCACCAAAAAAGTTTACTTTTCACTTTAGCAGAAGTCGCTTAATAATTAAATCAACCAAATAAACACAATTGCTTCCTAAATCCCCATGTACAACCAATTTAGAATATCATTTAAGTGCTACTAATATTGCAAACACAAAACAAGAAGATAATCACTGTAGATACTCACTCGTCTATGGAAACTAGTAGAAGTAGTCTTTAGGATAGTCTAAAAAATCACCTGAATCACCTATAAGACATTATCAATAATGTAAGTATATAGTTAACCATTTCTACCCTAATACTACTTTTCCTAATTAGGGTAATTGAAATCCTAAAAGATTATACACTTTTTGTTTACCCTATTATTCTTCCTTATGCATGGTACATCAATAAGCATAAAGATTCTTAATTTCGTAACTTTTATTGTTTTCTATAATTAGTGACAAGTTGTTTACCCAATTCAAGTAATTTATCTATAAGTTCCACTTACCCTAAATCCCTATACTCTTATGCATACAATAGGTGTCACGAACTAAGGATGGTCTAGTTGTGGCAGACGTTGTATACTGTATGAAGAAACCCTGATTGATTATACTTCCAATCATGAACTCTTCACATAATATACAAGACTCTATAACCACTAGCTTCCCAACAATATCCAGATCCATATGATATCATCACATAAGCATATTTATATAATATTTAAACCACAAAGTTTACAGTAAGCAATAATTTAATACATCTAGAGCTATATTACTGATAAAAAAAAAAGTACATAAGTAAAAGTTTGCATAGTCAGTTCTCTCATCATACCGAATGGCTTACTCTTGCGTAGTTTCTTAAGCTAACCTGTGGCATTCCCCAGCCAGCCTCAACAAAGAAGCCATCCTGTAGCAAAAAATCTAAGGGGGTATAGGCCTAAGCTTAGTGAGCAAAACCCTCAGCCACACTATAAGTAAGTTATAAATACATTATATTCATGTATATGAATGAATGAACAATTAGAATGCCAAACAATACATATAGTTAACTAGTCCATATACGTAATTCAGATTTAACGCCCTCCGAAGTCAGGGTTAGAGTATACACGACACCAATCAGATCCGACTATTATACTAAAACTTACTTTACTACGAAACTCCACATCTCGTACTTAAATCAAACAATTCCTTTATTTTTATAAAAACCAAGTTCTAGTATAATCATGAGTGGGTCACCGCAATCCACACTCACCCCTAAATAGAAGCCTCTAGACTTAACCCTTAGTTAAGTGGTTGACGTTTCTAACGCCTAGTATTCTCACGAGCTAGGGTAATGTCATTTTGTACAAGTGTACCGTACCGAGACAATAAATTTATAATAACAACCCTCTAATGGTCTCTCTTTACCTTTGTGTAATGTAACGGCCGGAATTATGTCTATACAATGCATATTGATGTATATACTAGTTTCTTCTTATAAGTCGAGTATAGTTAAGTCTAATTATGATGTGACCATCCATCCAATAGTACACACAATCATTATCTTTACTACCGTGCAACAACAAAGTATTAGTTGTACTTAAGGTAAATTCACAACTCAATACATAATAACATATACAAGTGTTTCTCGACGCCACACAATAATCAATTAACAATATCATTTAAGTCCTCTCTCTGCAATCACATATAAGCATGGAACATAGGGTAAACACTTACTCAGCTATGATGACTCACTCTAGTCATAGTAATCAATTGGGAGATCCTCGCTTACATCGGGATCACCTGATCATGACGATATAATAACGATAGTAAGCAATTGAATAATTGTAACTCAGATATCTATTTACCTAATTCTACTAGATTACATCATTTATTGATTGACTTATCACTACGTATTACTTTTCTTAAATGATATATTTATGAATTATAGTTAGTTTTTCATCGTTTCGATGTACATTACATGATGATGTTTGACATTAAAACCGTGTTTACAATTAACTAACTTTATGAAATTCTAACTATGAAGCTATATTCTATTAGCTAGTTTTAGTTCTATTTAGTAATTAGTATTTCTTAGTCATAATTCTTAACTTTATGACTTTGATTTATTATTAGAGCTATGTCATCAATGCTTTTGTCATTCATTATGTCATATTTCTTATGTCATGGCTTATGTCATCATTTAATTATCATTGCTTGCATCATTATGTATTATGTCATTGCTTACACCACCCATTTTACTTATGTATCATACACTATTATAATTAATATTACATACATAACTTATACTTCTAACATACTAGTTGTATACTTTATGCTTATAATATATAGTAATTACCATATACCAATGTAACATACTTATTTTAATGTATTTTGTATCTACGTTCCCTCATAAGAAGCTTCACAAATCCAATTTGACTTTAGGTGTATTTAGCATGTATATGTATGTATAGTTAGATATGCTTATTTTATTTTAATAATGTTTGTTTATGTCATAAAGTCTTATACATGTATTATCATATAGCTCTTACTATATCATACTTAGTATGCATACATGTGTTTTTTTCTAATATCAAGACTCCTACTACTTATACATGATATGAGCTTCCACTTCCAACATCCCATATGTATATATTTAACTAACTATACAAAACTACTACTAAACAATACAACATATGACAATACTTATTTTTTTGACATGGATGTAAATTTTGAAATTGAGAAAGGGTGAAAGGAAAGGGAATCAAAGTTGCGAAAGAGGTTATTTTTTGTGCTTTGAAAGTGTATAACATAGGTCCTAATGTGGATAAGTAGTAGACGCAATAGGGAAGAAAATGGGAAAAATCTAAGACAAGAATTAATGAAAAAGAAAGATTTCAGTATATATATACAACTTAGTTGAACTTTCTTTTTTAATATTAGGACCAACCTTTACTGTGGCCAACCAATCACAATTGAACATTAATCTAAGTTCTATATAACTATTAACAAAAATTAACAAAGGAAAATTAAGATAATGAAATGAGGAAATAAGAATTTTAGTGAATTGATTAGTAAAAATTGGTAATGAGATCTTCCTTTAGGTATTTATATCCTATATACACCATTTGGTAGCCCACTTAATGTAATCATTATGTAATACTTACTATATGTAAGATAAGCATTAACTAAACTCTTAACTCAATATAATATTAACCTAGTTATATAATTAGTAGATGAATGTGATCTGTGATGCAATATCTTAGTTTCTAAAGATTACTTTAGTATTATATATATTTACGAATGATTGAAAGTTACCTTTAATCTTTTACCAATGATTTGGTATAATACTAAGGTTATATTATCAATTAGAGTTTTAAGGTAAATTATGCTGAATTAGTGCTTTTATATCCTTAAAGTTATGGTTTTAGGGTTTTTTTCACTTTTGAATGAAATCATTAGTGTTTACATATGTTTAGGGTAAAAAAATTTTGTACGCAATTGATTAGTTATTTTAGGGTTTTCACTTTCACTAGCCTTATCAACTCCTAGAAATATCTAATATACTTAAGTCTACTTCAAATGCTAGGTTGAAAAATTTAGGGTTTTACAATAGGTAAGTTAGGGATTTATAATTTCAATAGTTCCTTAACTTTTATCTATTCTTATAATCTCCATTTCCTTATTCTTAATTATTAAGTATGAAATATGCCTAATCACTTCAATTTAATCTTGGATCACATCTTATGATAGAAACCAAACCACTAAACGTTTAAGCTAAAGCCGAGCCTAAGGCCTAGAAGGACTAATGAGACAAATTCTCACGTTTAAGCTAGCTCTTATCAATGCTGAGTTGATCCTTGTTGTAGACCAATTCCTTATGCTAAGATGAGTAACTATACATCTCTCAACAATTAAGTATTGACTCAAATTTTGCTTTGCCGATGACCTAATCCCTCACGTGCCTATTCTGCTATGACTAAGTTGACCTCTAGCTCAGCAATATTAGTGTCGAGAAGCTAATAGCTCTGATGCACATCCACACCACTTCTTCTCAAATAGACTAGGTCTGCTTGGCCTGTCAGGACTCCAAAAGGGGCCTAGTAGGATTACCTAAAATTTCCACAACATGTGTGCACCCATGCTATGAAAACCGCCTTGCAAGTCAGAGATTGCAAGACTCTAAGTGATTAATCACTAAGGTTACTAATTTTTAAGTAATCAATTTACTGTCGAATACAAATATAAATAACTATGGGTATCCCATACCCACAGTTCCTCAGAACCGCAGAGAATCGGTATCCCCTACCAAATAATAAGACAGGATATACTAGCATTAGAGTAAGGGTTAATAAATAAATATTTTCTGTAAATGATGTCTATGTATCATCTAAAACGTACTCAACTACTTCTAATACTAATGTACATATCTTCATCTCGTACTCAACACTCGAGACATATCCTAATCCCATCGTATGTAAACCTGTAAAGGAAACTAAGGGGGAATGAGCATAAAACAGCTCAGTGAGTTCATTCCTCACCACTACCGGTCAAGCAAGTTTTCACACATTACTATCACACATGCAAGCAAGCTATCTACATACATAATGAATGCAGGCGTGATGAATGCAAGCAACACATCCATAGGAGCCCGGAACTATGGAAGGTGTAGAATTACGTCGTCTACACTTCGATTATCCCCTGTACTTACCCGCACAGGGCACCTCAGCTTACCCGCATGAGGCTACCTAAAGACACCACCCTACTAGGCAAAACTCGACTATTACCCTAGTTGAGAAAAGAGTTTCAATTTAAATAGGGGGAGTCCAAACTAGGACTATCCACCCTCCAAGGCCCCTCGGACACAAACATGCGAGTCCTCTCTCAACCAAAACTTAACCAGGGCCTTATAGGCACAATAAAGCGAGTCCTCTTGCTATCAAGTGAAGAACCCATGCTAGCTTTGCCTTAACGTTGAAAATACTCTTTATGGCTCCTCAAGCCCTTATAGCAATCATGAAAAAAAATTTGTTCACGGATAGAAAAGCTTTTTCCAAAAATACTTTTCTTAAGATTTTTGCAAGGCTAGCACTCTTCATTCATACCTTTACCAAGTCATAGACATGCGATGAGTAGAACCGGTTATTTAGGCAGATATTTATATTTATCAATTTAAAAAGGTGATCACACGGATGATAACATACAAACAGAACAGTCATTCAAACATACAAGCAATAGCAAACAGCAAAACATCATACAAGTAACACGCATAAGCAAGTAGCAGGTCATCAGAACTCCCTCACCTGGATTATTGCTCATTCTCCAAGCCTTTAGGGTTTCCAGGACTCGATATCGAATGCCTAAATCAAAATGGTAAAACTTATAAGTGTTCTGAGAATTCAGACTCCTTAGTTAACTAAAAGTCTATTGTAGTTTATCTAGTTTCCTCCAATATAACCCGAATATCGTGTATATAAGTTTAACTCGAGTATAATGTGTATAGGGTTACCATACCCCATGAGATTAATAGTAATTTTTTTCTTATATTAGTAAGGTATGAGGCTTCCTTTATGTATTTTGTAACTTTTTCATTCTGATTCCGATATTTGCGAACTTATATTCGTTTTTCATCCTTTTCGGACGCACGTTCACACGGTGATGTCCGTTTTGGACGTTAGGACCCGTGTTTTATGATATGGGCTAAATTTATTGAAATTTTATCTTATTGAAGTTTAATTGTTCTTATTGCTTATGTTTATGCCTTAGTTTAGGACTTAATGATTAAATTAGCTATTTGATTCTTACACTTAGGAAATTTTACATTAGTGTTACTAATCCACATACTTGATTAAATTTGATTCAATCTAGGAAGTATATTAGGGTTTAAGGGATTTTTTACTTCTAAATACATGTATATACCTATGTTATGTGCTTATGTAATCTTATTATTTCTTCTATTATAAACCTACACTTACATCATCACTTATGTAAGCAATTGATGATGTCATGGCTTATGTAATCCATTTATTACATGTAAATATATATGTCATTAAGTACTTATACATATGCATATGTTATATACCTACCTATACTCATAATATACTAATATGTATACTTATGTACTAATATATATATAATAATACATATACCCATATACGCATACGGTGACATACGTATTTTTATACGTATTTTCGTATGCCTTATATAGCCCCATAAGAAAGCTTCAGAATTTCATTCTTTTTGTATTTTAAGAGTATATTTGACATGATATATGTATGTATAGTTAGTATATACCTTATTTTAGGTTATGTACACATTGTATACTTATATATAAAGGTATTTATACTTGTATTCTTTTAGCATATCCTTTTATACATATACTTAAGGACATATGCACATGCATATCCTTCTTCTTCTTCATGATTCCTAGATTTCGACACTTAAAGAGGCAAACTTTGTGCTCTTTTTTTCAAGATCATACTTTTCACATTCCTAATTGTTTAATCTATCTAATTAACTAACTAATGAAGAATAGAAAGCAACATAAAGTAACTTAAGTACATACCTTTAGTTCTGTTGAAATTACAGAAACAAAAGGATAAGTTGTGAAAGTGAAAGAGGAAGAAGAAGCCCACGGCAAAAGGAGGTTATTTTTGTTTTGTTTCTTTTCTTATTTGTTTTGCTTATGGAAGAAGGAGAATGGTGGGGTCTAAAAGGGAGAAGATGTGGACGGCAATTGAGAAGAAAAGGAGAAGAAAAAAAATCAAAAAGAAAAAAAAGAAAAGCCATCATTAAGGAAGAGATATTTTCTTTATCTCTTTAGTCTTTTGTTGACTTTTCAAAATGTTGACTTTAGTCAACATGTGTTGACTTGGTCAGCTTTTGGACTTTGGTCAACATGTGTTATCTTAGTCAACATTCCTTAAGTATGTGTAATTTTGTGCACATAATGTAGTAATTAAGGGAAATTAGGGGAAAAATGAAGGAAATGAGAAGAAATGAGGTATATGATGCATTGATTAGTAAATATGGTTGATGAGGTCTTACTTTAGGTCTTTATAGCTTATATATCTCATTTGATAAACTATTTTGGATAACAGGTGCCAAAAGTACTAATTTGAGTATTAGAGTTCACTATATGTAACCTAATCTTCAATTATAACCCTAACTCTAAGTAAGACTACCTTAATCACATACTTAAGGGATAAATATAATCTATGACTCATTGTCTTAGTTTCTAATGGATTACTTAAGGATTCGAATCATATAAGCATGAATGAGGGTCATCTCTAACCTTTTACTAATGATTTGGCAAAATATGAGCATTATATTATCAATTAGGGTTTTAAGGTAAATTATGGTGAATTAGTGCTTTTGTATTCTTAAAGTTATAATTTTTGGGTTTTTATTACTTTAGGGCACAATCTCTAATGTATTTCCACATTTAGGATTTCATATATTCTTACGCGATTAAATTTTCGATTGTTATCTTAGGGTTTTGATGTAGTTCGAGGTTTTAGGGTCTTTGTATGCGGTTAGGGGTTCAATTGATGATTTAAGGTTTTTCTTATCTACTTTGGGTTTTAGATTGAGGTTTTTAATTGATTTTAAATCTCATTGGATCTTTTGAGTTTAGGAAATCATCTACAGTTTCGACGTTTGTTTCTATTCTTAGGAAGCTAAATTCGCGGGGTTTACATGGCCCTCTCTATCCTAACAGTACCATTTGTCTATTTCCGTTAGAAGCATCTCCAATAATTTGCTACCACATCTTCAAGACCCACGTGAAGGATTTTGCCATACTAATCCATTGATTTCTTTGATTTTTCATTTGTACCCTTCATTATTCATTATATATTACTTATTCTAGACATTACCATTTTATTTTTTTCCATTTTAGGTAAGTTGCACTAGTTTTTTAGATATAAATACCTACTGTACATGTAGTTGCATCACCATGTTATCTTAGAATATTGAATATACTTTTACTTACTCTTGTTAGCTTATTTACTTACTTCACTCTTATTTTAACCCTAAAGTAAGGCTAGGTGGTAAGTACCCTCACTATACCATCTCGTGCATCATATTTAGTTGTGCCATGAGTCCTCAAAAATTTCCTTGTGCATCATATGCTTAAAGTTGTTCGAGGGTTTGCTTGTTTTATTTTCATTGTTTTTACAAGCTTAGAGCCACCTTGATACGTTCACCCTTGTTAGCTCTTGGCATGACATATCATCTTATGACCATATTTACTTTAAATGATTCTATAAATCAAGTGACCCTCAACCTACTAATTCAATCATCATTTGTTAATTTCATAATAGATAAGTTTATATATCAAAGTATTAATGATTCTTATCAATTTCATTTTAAATTATTTTAATGAATCATCAATGTACCCCATAAATCATGGCATTTTAAGCACTTCAAATTCATTTTTAAATTGTTGATTCCACTTCCATTTCATTTTAATCCATTTTTATGTATATGTATAAAACCCTAAAGTTCTCACTATCTATGCTATGTTCAATTATAATTTTAAGGGAATGTTAATTATTTCAACTATAAATGATGATTTAATTCACATATTGCAATTGGATCAAAAGAAAAATATCACCTCCTTATTCATCTAGTTAATGGCTTGTAATACTAAATCTAGGTAACATATCTTATCAAAATTTCCTAATATAAAACATCACAAAGTAGTAGGTCATGATTCTTATCTAACCTTTGAGGACTTCTTTGAAAGCATACACATGTCTTGATCCTTGAGATAACCAATTTGGCACTAAGATCTTATGAAGTTGATCATGCAGAGAAATTGTTAAAAATGGAATTTGGTGCCAAGGATAAGCAAGGGACCACTTTACTTGCTTTCTATTTTTTATGAGTTGTTGATCAAATTGGTGTAATACATGTTTCGATCTAGTTTTTGAAATAGACTCAATTATGTTAGACAATTTAGGAGTCGACAGGGCTAAAGAAAGAGAAAACCTTGAAAGAATTCATTAATCACGTAAGAAACTTTACTACCCTAAATGTATCGAAATGTTAAAGATTTCAGTCAAAAGTGACAGAAACCCTAAAATGATCACTTTAAAGACATATGTGTACTAATTCAACATAAAAAACCCTAAAACCTTAAATTGATAATATAACACTCATATTTTGCCAAATCATTAGAAAAGGATTAGAGATGACTTCCAATCTTGCATATATGTGTTGAATCCTTAAGTAGTCCTTTAGAAACTAAGATAATGAATCATAGCTTACATTTATTTCTTAAGAATATGATTAAGATAGTCTTACTTAGAGTCAAGAGTATAGTTGAAGATTAGGTTATGTGTAGTGAACTTTAATACTCGAATTAGTACTTTTTGCACTTGTTATCCAAAGTAGTTTATCAAATGAGATATATAGGCTATAAAGACCTAAAGTAAGACCTCATCAACCATGTTTACTAATCAATTCACCAAATACCTCATTTCCTTCATTTTTCCCTTAATTTCCCTTAATTACTACATTATGTACACAAATTTACATTTGCTTAAGGAGAGTTGACCAAGTCAACAAATATTGACCAAGGTCAAAGGGTTGACCAAGTCAACACATGTTAACCAAAGTCAATACTTTGAAAAGTCAACAAAAGACACTAAGAGATAAAGAAAATATCTCTTCTTTCATGATGGCTTTTCTTATCTTTTCTCTCGATTTTTTTCTTCTTTTCTTTTTCCTTAAGTGTTGCCGTCCACTTATTCTTCATATTGACCCCACCATTTGTTATCTTCCATAATGAAAACAAGACAAAAGAAACAAATCAAAAATCCTCCACCATTGCCGTGAGCTTCATCTTCCTCTTTCACTTTCATCACTTCACTTTTTGTCTCCTTAATTCCAACATAAGCAAAGGTATGTATCTAAGTTACTTTATGTTGTTTTATCTTCTTCATTAGTTAGGTAATTAGGTAGATTAGAGAAGTAGGCTTGTGTTAATTATGATCATGAAGAAGAGGGCATAAAGTCCTCATCTTTAAGTATAGAAAGTGAGGAACATGAAGGAGAGGAAAGAAATACAAGTGTATGTGCTCTTAGGTATGTGTACATAAAGAAATACCAAAGGAATACTTGTATGAGAACCTTTGTACATGAGTATTAGCCATGTGCATAACCAAAATTAAGACAATACCTAACTATACCTACTTGTACTACACTAATTACACACTTAAAAACACAAAAGAATGGAATTAGAAAGCTTTTCTTAAGGAAAAGATGAGGCATACGAATTTGTATATAAAAATACGTATCCAACCGTATAGGTATATGAGTATGTATACATGGATAAATACGGTATAAACTTAAGTAGATGTATAAGTAAATATATGTAAAAGGTATATGTACATAAGTATAAAGGAAGGAATCAAATGTACATAAGGCATGTACATATGACATAAGCATGAGGAGAGGCTTATGTAATCACATAATGAAGTAAGTGATAAGGTAAGTACATGTTGACATAAGCCATGACATAAGCAAGGCATGACATAAGGAATGACCTAAGCAAGGGATGACATAAGTAATGACCTAAGCAAATGATGGTATAAGCGATGACATAAGCATAGATTATAAACTAAGAAAAGAGGAAAAGTGTATCATAATTTGGAACCTAAATTAGTAAACCCTAACATACTTTCTAAATTGGATTATACTTAATTGAGTACATGAATTATAAGAGCTAACTAAAAGTCTCTAAGTATAAGGATTGAAAGGTTAACTAACTCATTACGTATAAACAAAAGATATAAATATAAGTAATAAGAGCAATTAAGTGTTCATAGTCCATAGTTAAAATTTCTCTAAATTTAGTTCATATCGTAAAATACGGGTCATAACATCCAAAACGGACATTACCGTGTAAACGTACATTTGAAAACAATGAAAAACGACTATAAATTCATAAATATCAGAAATAAAACAAAAAAGATACAAATGGTTAAGAATAAAGTCTAACCAAATAAAAATTAAGGTAATTTAAGTAGAAGTAGGGAACTAGAATTATTAGTCAATTCAGTTACTTACTAGCGTTATTATAACATAATGATCAGGTGACCCTAAGGTGAGCAAGGACCTCCCGATCGATTACTACGATTAGGGCGAATCACTATGGCCGAGTGAGTATTTATCCTATGATTCCATGCTTGTTAGTGATTGTAGATAGTAGACTTAAATATTATTATTAATTGACTATCGTGTGGGGTTTGGGAAACGCTTGTGTATGATCTTGTGGGTGTAATTGTGAAATTATCTTAAGTACAGAGAATGCTTTGTTTGTTGCATGGTAGTATAGAAAGTGATTGTGTGTACTATTTGATGATCACAGCATAATTTGAACTTAAGTATACTCTTATAAAAAGAAACTGGAACATGCATTAACATGTATCGCATAAATATAATTCTGGCTGTCACATCACATGAAGGTAAAGAGAGGCTATTCGGGGGTTATTATTTTCATTTATTGGTTTTGTACGTTGCACTCGTACAAAATAACCTTACCTTGGCCTACAGGAACACTAGGCATTGGAGGCTCTAACCACCTAGCTAAGGGTCAAGTCTAGAGGCCTCCGTTTAGGGGTGAGTGTGGATTGTGGAGGCTCACTCACGATTATACTAGAACTTGATTTTTATGGAAATAAAAGACTTACTTGATTTGAATACGGAGTATGGAGTTCAGTAGTAAATAAGTTCTAGTATAATACCCGGATCTGATTGGTGCCGTGTATACTCCAACCTTGACTTCAGAGGGCATTAAATCCGAGTTACGTAAATGAACTAGTTAAGTATACGTATTGTTTAGCATTATAATTGATCATTCGTTCATATGCGTAAATATAATATACTTATAACTTGCTTGTGGTGTGGCTGAGGGTTTGCTCACTAAACTTAGGCTTACACCCCTTTAGACTTTTGCTGCAGGATAGCCTATTCATAAAGGCTAGCTGATGGATGCTACAGGTTAGCTTGGGGACTTAGGCAGGAGTGAGCTATCCTGTGTATTGAGATAACAGTTAATGTAGATCTTTACTCATGTACTTTTGTTTTCTTAGTATTATAGACTTAGATGTACTCTCTTACTGTATAATATAAGCCTTGTAGTTCAAATTTTATATAAATATGTTAATGTGATGATATCATGTGAATCTGTGTGCTCATGAGAAACTAGTGGCTGTAAAGCCTTGTATATTGTATGAAGAGTTCTTAATTGGAAGGGTAATCAATCAGGGGTTCTTTGTATAATATACGGCGTCTGCCACGATTAGGCCATCCTCAGTTCATGATAGGTGAGTTGTTGATCAAATTGGTGCAATACATGTTTCGTAAATTTAAAAAAAGATTATGTGATTACAAAATTATTTAAAATAAAAAATCACCAAAATACCTTTGCTTTGTTGCATATCAAAGATATGATATTAACATTTGTGTACCATAGTTATGTCATATCATTAGTGTATTATTATTCTATTGTCGCATTTTGAAGATGAGACATTAATACAAATAACTTATGTTGCATCTTCATGATGTGAGATAACAATAGTTTTTGGTAATATTTTTTTATCTAATTTGTATTTGTGTAATATTTGTTAATTTTGATAATAAACATGTAAATTTCTCATGATCAAATGGTAAAAGGATGACTTATAGATGATAATATAAATTTATAGTGAGTTTGATGCTAGTAAGTTTGATACACCAAAAGTCAAATCTTCCTTCACAAGCTTATTGACTTCCTCATGAAGGTTTGGTAGATAACTTGAAAGAAGACTAAATGAGAAAGGAATTAAGAAGATGTGTTTAAGAAAGTTAAAATTTTAAACTTTTTTCTTAAGCTAACAAACTTATTGAAGAAGTTAATGAAGATATTTTAGGTTTGCCTTGTTTAGATATATGATGAGATAAGAGTGTTGACTTTTTCCCCTACTTCTTCATCTTATAAATGATGGCAAATAAGGGGAATAAAAGGGACTTCATCTTTTATTTACTTTCCTTATTTATCTCCATTTAGTATTACCTTTAGGATTTAATTTAATCTTACCCTTATTTTACTTAGTTAAAAATTAAAATTTAATTGTTATCTCGTTTGTTTTTTGCACCATTTAAAAGAGTAGGGTATAGTTATAATCTTATACTAATCCTACTCTTATAATTTAGTGATCAATTATCTATTCTGGAGTTTCTACACTAATTCCTACTAACTCGCTATATGATTCACTCTACGATTGATCAATACCCTAATACTAATTACTTAGGTTAAGCTTAAATCCTGCTAGCTCTAATGTATTTGTAGCTTTATTTTAAAAATTCTAAGAGTTTACAATGGCCAAAGGTGTATGATGTACATCTACCATAAGAGCCTTAAATATTTTCTTTAATCATAAAGAGCTTAATATGTAGTGATGTCAGTAGTTAGAAGTAATTGAAGAACTTGAGTGACTCAATTTGGAAGTTACTTAGCATGATTTACAAGGAGAACTATTAGATTCCACAGTTGAACCTATACTACTTCATAGACTCAAAAGGCTCAAGAGAAGGATTCAAAATTCCAACAAATCAAGTAGGAATTGTCATAAGGAAAATACCCTAACTTTAAGGTCCATGAAGGTGGATCCCTTTAAATGGAGAAAAGACTGTATCTACTCAATGAAATGGATTATAAAAGAGGATTTTAGACAAAGCTCACAATTCAAGGTATATTGTTCATCATGGTAGCACTAAATGTACAAAGATCTTAAAAGAAACTTCTAGTGAAAAGAAATGAAGCATAACCTTGTAAACTTTATGGTAAATTGTGAGACTTACTATTGGTTTAAATCTAAAGATCAATGAATAGAAGTGTTATTATAACCATTATCGATTCCTGAATGGAAGGTAGATCAAATAACTATTAACTTTGTAAATGGATTTCCTAAAACTATTATAGGATTTGTTGTTATTTAGGTTGTAGTGGATTAACTTACAAATTTAAACATATTCTACCTGTTAATATGACAAATCCTTTGGAAAAATTGGCAAAAATCTATATTAGAAAAATCATTTGATTTCATGGAGTACCTATAAGTATTATTTCAAATAAGGATCCTCATTTTGTATGAGTTTATAAAAATCCTTGGGAACTAGATTATAGTTCTATATTGCATATCATTCTTAAACTAATAAATGTGAAAGCGAATTATACAAACTTTGTATAATATGCTTCAAGCCTATGTACTATAAATTTAAAGGAGGTTAGGATCACTCTTTACTTTTAGTAAAGTTTGTATATGATAAAAGTTATTACTTTATCATTCAAAGGTAACCTTATGAAGCTTTATGTGGAAGAAAAGGTAGATCACCACAATTTTATAACAGCATTGAGAAAATTTTGATGGGTTCAAATTTTATACAAGAAGCAACATAAGAAGTAGCAATCATAAAGCAAAAGATGAAGGCAACATAAGATCAACATACGAATTAGACCTATTTGAAGTAGCAATGATTGGAGTTTTGTATGGGAAAATCATGCGTGTTTGGAAGTGAATCCAATTAAAAGTATTTAGCAATTGAAGACATAAGGAATGTTAAGTCAAAAATATATCAAACCATTTGAAATCTTTGAATGGAAATTTTTCTTATCAACTCACTTTACCATCGAGCATAATGGAAATACATCATGTATTTCATGTTTCAATGTTGCAAAAGCATGTTTTAGATCCTTATAAGCTAGCAGAATTGGAGTCTATTCAATTAAAAGACAATATGAATTATGAAGAACGGTTTAAACTTTAGATAGGAAAGTCAATAAGCCTTGTAATAAATAGATATGATGTAAACCCTACTTTTAGTGGGCCTAAGATTGGATTAAGAGTACCTTCTAAACGTTCCCAACAATCAACTAAACTAAAAACTTAAGTTTATAGTTAGAAACGAATTAAATTTTTCCAATTCAAAAACCAATTATCAATAAAACTCGAGCTTAAAGAACTGCAAGCCCTAAAGTCATTAAAACCCTAAAACTTAAAACCATTAAGGAATTTTAACCTTAAGTAATTAGTCGATAATTTAATTTGAATAATTTCATTCAACTTTATAAAATTTCACAATTTTGTAAAAATCAAATCATAAATTACAAAACAATGCAAGATGAAAACCCAAAAATAATTTTCTATAAGACCATGCCCTTATCTTCATGTCTAAGCCTTACATTTTAACAAGTAGGTCAACCAATCACTTTAGATAACTTATCAATTGAGAGCTGGAATCATTTATCAATTGATAACTTATTAAAATCTAGTGATAAGACATTTTCCTTATCACCCATTTCACTTATATTACATATCGACAATTTTTCACAAGATTAGACATGCTTAACTTCATTAAATGAGACAAGACCATTCCATGGCCCAGGAAGGACTTTAAAAGGCAGATTTAAACAAGGAAGAAATGGGGGCCATGCTCTTGTCTTTCAACCATCAATCACTTTCTCTTACACATTACTATTCACCCCTTAATGCTTACATCATCAATAGTTGCAATTATTGAATTTTATGTAAGCTATAAGACAATACTTTCAAGACATTTTAACCACTCATTCTCTCTCAATTGCAACCGGCCACTCTCTCCATTACTGCTCTCACTTTTAATTTCACTTTCAAATCTTCTTTCTCTCATTTGAAACAAACATAAAAAGGAGAAATAACCTTACCCCACAAAATCAACTTTCCCCCCATTTTTCATGCTTCACTCACAGCAATTCCTCCTCTTGTTCTTTTGTCATTTTCTTTCACCATCTACGATCTTTTAGAACCATTAGAACCCTCCATAAACCCCATTCCAAAAGATCAAACAACTCGGGTTTCCAAAAGGTGACAAAAAGGAGGAAGCAAAGTTAAGAGCTTAAGTGGAACCTTAGTGCACAACCACCATACTTTGCCTTAAGGATGAGTATGTATTTCTTGTGATTCATGGGTTAGTGTTGATGTTACAAGAATTTGATTTCTTGAAGTTATAAGTAACGTTTAATTTGTTATAGCACCAAAAATGTTTTAAGAAACGAACTCATGAAACCCTTACATGAAGTTGAAACATGAGCATGTAAAGTTGGTATTTTGTAAAGATACTTGTGTAACACTTTGAATGGAAGATTTTAAGTTGAGAAAATCTTGAAACAAGAACTTGAATGGAAGATGAACATGCTGGATGTGAGGATTCAAAGGTCCTTTGAATGTTGATTTTATTTCCATTAAGTTAAACATGCTCAAATCTAGACTTGAGTCAAGAAAAAATCTATTGCATGAAGTTTTATGAAGAAACCAACTTTGTATGAAATGAGATATGATATGGAAGTTGTATTAAGTATAAGATCTTCTATTTCTTTGTGTGGAGCATCAGTTAAAGAATCATCTTATGGTAGAAAAGTTAAGTTAAGATTTTGATATAAGTAGTTTAAGTACATAATTTAATACCTAAACTTAAGGAAATGATGAAACAAGTTAAAAAACCAAGTGAGAACCCCTTGGAATCATCACGATTAGATTTGGAATGTGGGGAAAAGAAGCTTAAAAATATGATAAAAGTAAATGAACAAAGTGAGAAGATCAACCAAAGCAAGTATGGTAAGTATATAAAGCTTAAAACTCAAAACTGAGCCTAAAACTTCCAAAACAAGCCTAGAACTTTAAGTTGGGCCTTCAATAAAATTCTGACCAGCACTTTAAAACATTAAGAGAGGTTGTTTTAAAGCCCATAATAAATCCACCTAAGGCTCCATAAGCCCACCAAAGTCACTAACTTTAGTTTGAACAAAAAATAAGCCCATTTGACAACTTAAGCCTACTAAAAGGAATATAAATCAAAGTTAAATAAATCAAAGTTGTAAATTTGATCTCAAGGAGTATTTTAAGCTTAGGATAAAATCTTAAGACCAAGCCCAAAGGATTTATCAAGTTATCAAAAAGCCCATTTACTATACAAGGCCCAAAAGCACTCTAACACATGAGGAACGCTACTGTTCTGACCCATGGAAAAAATTGTATGCCTCATTTCGAAAATCTAACCTCACTACATTAAATTACACTAAAAAATGATGAAGATTGACTATAAGATCATAAAAATTAAATTTCAAACGAAAAAGTTATATGTGATTGAACATTAAGTAAAAACCGGGAAAAATTATGAAAACTAGTCAAGAGCATAACTTAAGGAAAATTAACTTAGTTTTCTAAGTTTATTTCAATCCCTTATAAATATTATTTCAATAACTAGGGGATACTATGTACGAAGATGACTTGCCTCCATATTACTTTGATTGATCCATATGGTAGAGTGAGTAATTTCCCGATGACTCTTTACTTGATTTTTCTTGTAGAATAGATGCACCTAAACTTATATATATAAATTTGGATGCTTGTAGGATATGGGAGATGCATGTGTATGGATTTATGGATGAATGTGATGACTTGTTAATTATATATATAATAATGGGAATTGTTTGTACTAATAGATACATGTGAATTGTATGGAATGAAATTGTCTGACTACCTTGAAAATCAACTTAATCACTTATACGATTAAGAAATCAAAATGAATCATGCATTCCCCATATTGCATACGGATAACACCGACTGCCGCTTCACGCAAAAGATGGGAAGGGACTCACAAGAGGCGTGTCTATTATAGGATTAGGTACTAGCTATGTCATCATATATATTAAGGCTCTATCCCAAGCTAATGGGTTTACTAGGCATTGGGAGACGCCAACCATTGGCGAGAGGCCAAGTCTTGTGGCTTCTGCTTAGAGCATGTGTTTGTGGATTACGCAGGCCACCACACCATTAGACTTGGGATTTTAAAAATATGATTTGATTTCGGTAAAGGAAGTATACATATATATATATAGAGAGAGAGAGAGTTTTATTTTGGCATAAGCACAATAGTGCAAATGAAATAAAACCTAAGGTTTAGAACCCAGATTTTTGGTTTGGGTCGGTTAATTATCTCCAAACCCTAACTTCAGGGGGCATAATTCTGAGTCGTATGCAGTTCCTAGGTCACTACATACGTTGTTTAGCATACTAATTGTTCATACATTTATATGATTGTGCATCTATTAAATTTCTGTCATGTGGTACTGAAGAGGGTATTTATCTCACTAAGCTAAAGCTTATACCCTTATAGATTTTTGATGTTGTAGGAAAACGACTTCACTAATCTGGGCTGGGGCATGCCTGTGGTAAGTCTCATGTAGGGAAGGGTTAGAGCGATCAGAGAGTGAAGAGAACATTCTATAATAGATTTATAGACATTTAGATACTTTTATGTTTTTACTCATAACATAGATTTAATGCAGTTCCGTTATGAACTACATTTGTTTGCAATATTTTTTTGGTGTGGGTCTCACGAGCCCACACAATTAGCTAATTTATAATATAGAAGTAATTTTAGTTAAATTGCTCTACTTATTTATGGGCGAAGTGATAATGTAGAGTAGAAGGAGCCTTGTATGTCGGATGAAAGGCTTATGATCAGCAAGAGGGTTGATAATAGACCTATATACAGTACACAGTGACCTACCATGACAATGATACTATTAGGTCGTGAGATATAATGTGTGAAAATCATATAGAGAATTTGCAAGTAAGAAGCAACTTAAGAGACCAAAGAGGAAATGGGGTGGAATTACACTCATTATTTGAAAACCTATGTGTGCTCACAAGTTTTGAGGACAAAACTTTTGTAAGGGGGGAGATTTTAAATCCCTAAAAATTTAAAAATAAAGCTACAATAATTTTAGGGTTAGTAAGATTTAACCTTAAACTAACTAATATAGAGTGATTATTAAGGTGTTGACAATTGTAGAATTGAACCATAGAGCAAGGTAGTAGGAAGTCAACCCCTTATCTTATCCTCATCTTAATAAGCTAAATCTAAAATATCTTCACTAACTTTTTTCATAAGTTGATAAGCTTAAGAAAGAAGTGATGTATCTCTGAGGTAGAATACACTGGGAAGCACCACAACAAAGTAAGCCAAAAACAAACAAAGAAAAGGTTAGCATAGTTTAGGTAGCTAGCGAATGGATATGACACACCACTCGATCTTCCTTGGCCTACAATCTGTTGGATATGACACACTAGTCCAAAATAAAGGGTCACTCGCTACAACTCCTAGCTAAAGAGAATAGATAAGAGTTGAATGATGATGAGAACACTAAGGTTGCTCAATGTGAATAATTCTATATTAATTAGTTTATTGTCTACGTATAAGAATGTAGGGGTTTATATACTCATCTATTAGGGTTACCTTACATGTATGAAAAGACAAAAAGGTATTCTACAATTAGGTTATATAAAACATATTAAAAGGGGTAAAAGGGACAAAGAATATTCAGTACTGAAAAGAAAGAATTATTCTAGAATACTATGTCAGAAGATACGTGTTGCTTGATAGCTAGATGGAAGAAATATGATATAAGGTAAGTGGAAGAAGAATAACATCAACATTCCGAGGCTAACCTAATCTGGATTAGGTCAGGAATCAATCTGTCATGTAAGGAATTCAGCTGAATTTGAGTGAAATGCTTACGGTCGGTTGGGGAGCTCGGTTCAACTAGTCTTGGGCTGTCTTTTAGAGTAAAACTTCAATGTTAGGTTGGTGCATGTTTGACATATGTGAGGATCTAATAGACAAGTTAGTAGGAGATTAGTTCGACATAAGAATCCCCGTCTCGGCTTTGGTTTTGAGCTATTATTCTCTATGCGAGTCCTTAGAGTCCCCCAGCTCAGCTGCAAGTGATTAGTTTAAGGGCCTAATTCCTATCATCTACCTAAGGTTAAAAAAGATTTGCCTTCAAATATGGAGTAGTTTCTGCTTCTTTTTCTGGGGCGCACTTAGGGTCTTCTTCTTTTGATGGTTAGTAAGGGATCAGATTGAACACATTGAAGGTGGAAGAAATACTATAGTAATCAGGAAACTCAATTTAGTAAGTGTTGCGGTTGATATTTTTTCAGGATTTTGAATAGTCCATTAGCTCGACGAGATAGTTTGTTTTATCTCAAGTGTAGGAATTGTTCTTAGTTGAAGTGTATCCATACCAAATCTCCTAGGTGAAAAGAAACAGTTCGGTAACCTTGGCTACCAATTTCTTATTGTCTTTGATTGAATTTGGCGATCTTCTTGGTTATAAAATGGTATAGCTCATGCAATTCTTAGGCTCGATTAACTCCAGATTGACTCTCTTCAACAACTACTGGAATGCCGATCATATCTAGGGAAATAGTAGAGTTAAGGCCATAGACGACCTCAAATGGGGTCTTCCCAATAATGTTATGGATAATTTGGTTATATATGAACTCCACAACTAGTAAGCATAGATCCCAATCTCTCAAGTTCTTTCCTACAACAGCTCTGAGTAAATTGCTTAGCATCCTATTTATCACTTTAGTTTAGCCATCAATTTGAGGATGGCTACTAGAGTTGAATATAAGTTTGGTTCCAAGTCTTCTCCAAAAAGTCTTTAAAAAATAACTCAAAAATTTTGTGTCTTGATCCAAGACAATAGTCTTTGGTACCATATGCAGTCAAACAACCTCTTGCAAAAACAAATCAATAATATATAAATCATTGTTAATCTGATGGTACGAAATGAAGTGCGCCATCTTATTAAAGTAGTTCACTACAACAAAGATAGAATCTTTGCCTCTAGATGTCTAAGGTAACCCTAAGAGAAAGTCTATGCTAAGGTTAGCCTAAGGTAAGGTTAGTGTTAGCAGTGGCATGTATTCTCCATGAGGTTCTCTCTTCCCCTTAGCTTGCTTACTTACATCACAACTACTAACTACCTTATGGACATCCTTAGCCAACCTTGGCTAGTAAAAGTTTTGCTACAATAGATTAGCTGTCTTGGTCTCCCTAAAGTGACCTGATAATCCATTGCTATGAGCTTCCCTGATCAATAGCTTATGCATGGACCAGTTTGGTATCCATAGCCTTCATTCCTTGAATAGATAGCCTTCTTTAAGATAGTATCCCTTAACAGCAATTCCATCCTTATACTTTTCTAAGATAGGGATGAAATGAGAATCATGAGTGTACTTCTCATTGATGAGTGAGAATCCAAATAATTTTGTTTGCAAAGTTGCTAGTAATGTTTGTTGTTGTGACAGAGCATCATTGGCCACACTTGCACTTTCCTTCTTGTGCTAGATGATGTATGTAAACCCTTCCATAAGGTCCAACCACTTGGCTTGCCTTTTCAACAGCTTATTCTAACTCCTTAGATGCTTTAGAGACTTATGGTCTATATAAATAATAAACTCTCAGGGTAGCAAATAGTGTTTCCAAATAGTAAACGCTTGGTAAAGAGAGTATAACTCTTTCTTATACATAGAATAGTTCAAGGTAAGACCACTAAGCTTCTCACTATAGTAGGTAATGAGATGTCACTCCTGCATCAAGATAATACCAATTCTAACTCTCAATGCATCGCATGCCAATTCGAAGAGTTTGCCAAAATCTGGTAGTGAAAGGACAAGCATTGAGGTGAGCTTCTCCTTGATCACTTTGAAGCTTTGCTCTGTTCGATTATTCCACCTAAACCCTTCATTCTTCTTTGTCAGCTTGGTCAAGGGGGTAGCTATGGTATTGAAGTTTTTGATAAATCACCTATAGAAAGAAGCTAGGCCATGAAAGCTTCAAACCCTAATGACATTCTTTGGTATCAACCACTCAAGAATAGCTTAAATCTTCTCCTCATTTGCCTGGAGTCCTTCCCCTGACACGGCAAACCTTAGGAAGATTACCTCTTTTTGGAAAAACATACACTTCTTCACATTTCCATACAACTTCTCAATTCACAAAATGTGAAATTCTTTACGAAGATGTTGAACATGTTCATTCAGGTCAGCATTATAGACCGATATGTCATCGAAGTACACGATCACACATCTTCTGATTAGAGGGAGCATTAAATGGTTCATTAACCTTATGAATGTGCTCATCACATTAGTAAGTCTAAACAACATAACCAACCATTTGTGGAGTCCATGCCTAGTCTTAAAGGTAGTCTTTCACTTGTCACCTAACCTCATGTGAATTTGGTGGTAACCACTTCACAAGTTAATCTTTGAAAATATCATAGCGTCGTGAAGCTCATCTAACATGTTATCAAGCCTCAATATTAGGTATTTGTACTTGATAGTAATTTGTTTGATTGCTTGGTTATCGATACACAAGAGCCATAAACCATCATTTTTAGGGACGAGAAGAGTTAGTACAACACGAGGGCTCATTCTCTCACTTACATATCATTACTCTATGAGTTCATCCACCTATCTTTTCAGCTTGGCAACTCGATCAGGGTTCATTTTGTATGCAAGTTGATTCAGTAAGGTGATGCCTAGCTATAGGTTAATACAATGCTTAATGCCTCAGACTAGAGTTAGTCCTCTAGGCAATTCTTCAAGGAACATATTGAAAAACTCATTTAGCAAGCTTTGGATTTCATCAAGGATATCCTCTAAATCTCTCATTTCCAACAATCTTCTATTCAATAAGAACATAGATTCTTTAGCCTTTTCAATAACTTGAAGCTCTCTTTAGCTTATCACTAAGGCATTCTTCTTACTAGCTTGAGTGAGCTAATTACAGGTCTCATTTACTTGAGATAAGGTTAAAGGTTGCAATACAATCTTCTTTTCATCCTTGACAAAGGCAAAGGTATTCTTATACTCGTTATGAGTAACACGTCAATCAAATAACCAAGGTCGTCTAAGTAGTAGATGCAAAGCTACCATAGGGACGACATCGCACATTGCTTCATCCCTATAAACATTCACAATATTAAATGGTATGGTCACTTGTTTAGTCACGTACAAAGCACCCATATCATGAAGCTAACGCAGTTTATAACGACGGGAATGCCTTAAGGTCAACAGACCTAACCTCTATACAAAGGACAATGCAATGACAGTACTACAACTTCCCCCATCTATAATGATCATACCCAATTATCCTTTAACGATATACTTGATATGGAATAGATTCTTGCTTTGGTCCTCCTTAGAGTTCGATAAGGAACTCAGTATCTGTCTCAGGACTAAGGTCATCACTTTTCCCTAGTCAGCATAGACATAGGTCTCCTCTACTTCTTTAGCTTTAGGTGTTCCAATATCCTTTTCTTTCTCGGACTTACTCTTGTCAGTGTTGTCCACAACATCTCCTTGAAGCACCATGATGTGTTAGTTTAGACACTCAATAGCCATATGTCCGAAGTACAAGTATTTAAAGCATTTCACTTCACTAGTCTTCCATTCGAAGGTTTTCCATTTCTCATATTTCCTCAAGGTTGGCCTAATCTTAGGTCGACTAAGCTAATCAGCTTGGATTTGCTGGCTTATTCAACTGTCATTAGATCAGTCATTCCTATCCTCAACCCTGTATAGCCTCCTTGGCTTTATTTGAATAGGTCGATGCAGGACTAGGAATCGGGAGAATGTTAGCTTAAGTTGACTTGAAGTACTTCTCCTCTGTTTTTTGACCCTTTGCACTATCTTTATCTCCTCCTCCAAGGTATAAAACCTCTATACTTGTACAATGTTGCAAATCTCGTACTTAAGCCTAGAAATGAACCTTGATTCTATACATGCCTCTAATTTTTCCATGTTAGCTCAAATGATTAGCATCTAGAACTCTTTGACATAGTCATCAATAGATTGGTTTCCTTGGTAAAGTTCCTACAACTTGCAAACATATCTTATAGATAGGTGCCAAGTGCAAGTCTACCTCTCTTGTTTTGGATGATATAGTCATCCCAAGTTTAAACACCTCGTCTTCAATCTCTTGTTTTGTTTACATTTAAATTTTTCTACTACATAGTGGCATACTTAGTAAACTCTAGTGTAGCAAGTCGGACTTTGACATGATCCATCCACCCATAACATTCTAACACTTTCTCGACTTTCTCTTCCTACTCTAAGTATTCATCTACATCTCCACTTCTACGGAAGGGTAGAATTTGAACCTTAACATTGTTGAACCCTCAAGGGACTTGGCGTCCTCATCCCTACGCTTGGTAATAGTTAGCTTCCTCTTCTTCCTCCCCAAACTCTTCAACATCCAGCTCCCCATCATTTTCCTCAATCTCCTTTAACACCAATCTTAGTCTAGCAGTTGGGTCTGCTACTCCTCCAGCTCGCTATGGTCGAACTAGATGATTGGTTCGATTACCTTAGCTATGGTGTCTCTTAAGGACATTTTCTCGTAGGTTATGTTTCTACGGACCATGGGTTTGTTGTCTATTTACTTGTATTGCTGTAACTAAACTCTTAACAATTGTAAGTCCGTTCAATTTGTCATCAACTGACCTTGGGGTATTACTACCATTATGACCTTAACCAAGTTGAGCACCACTACTCTAGTCACCAATAATACCTTGAACACTTGAATCTAATATGGTGCAGTACTTTAAAAGTAGATTAACAACTTTCTAACAACTTTTATACCCGATAATCTCTCGAATGGAATAGAAACAAGCTTACTTTGTTTTTATAATGAAAAACAAAGTAAGAGCAAAGTAATAATGAGACTATACTTACTTATACTCAAGCACACTATAATAACTACGTAAGGAATATAGTAGCCACTAACAGCAAAGTCAACTAAAACTTCATTGCAACTTCACACACTCGTTCGCAGAACTGTGCTCTAATACTAGTGAAGTTGATACGTCTCTAAGGTAGGATACATGGAGAAGTACTACAATGAAGTAAACCAAAAACAAATAAGGAAAAGGTAGGAAAGTCTAAGCAGCTACCAAACAAATATGACGCACCATTCGATCTTACTCGGCCTACAATCTGCTGGATATAACACATCGATTCGAATTGAAGGGTTACTCGCCACTATTCCCTACTAAAGAGAATAGATAAGAGTTGAATGATGACAAGGACACTAAGGTTGCTCAACGTAAATAATTCAGCATTGATTAGTTTATTATCTACATATAAGAAAGTGGGGGTTTATATACCCACCCATTAGGGTTACTTTACATGTATGAAAAGACAAAAGGTTATTCTACAATAAGGTTACATAAAACATACTAAAAGGGGTAAAAAGGGCAAAGAATATTTAATATGAAAAAGAAAGAATCATTCTAGAATAATGTGTTAGAAGATACGTATCACTTAGTAGCTAGATAGGAGAAATATGACACAAGATAGGCAGAAGCAGAATAATATCTATAGTTAGGGGCCAACCTAATCTAGATTAGGTTAGGAACCAATCAGTCTAATAAAGAAGTAAGCAAAATTAAAGTCAAACGCTTGTGGTTAGTTGGGGAGCTCATCTTAGTTAGTCCTGAGTTGTCTTCTAGAATACAACTTCGCTACTAGGCTAGTACATGTCTGACACACGTGAGGATCTAACAAATAGATTAGTAAGAGATCAGTTCAACATAAGAATCCTTATCTCGGCTTTGCTTTCGAGCTAGTATTCTCTAAGCAAGTCCCTAGATTCCTCTAGCTCAACTATGAGTAATTGGACCCGAGGCTTCATTCCTATCAAGAAGTTTTGGCTTTTAGGTTTCTTAAATGCATATTCTTATTTCCTTTGTAATTACTTGTTTGAAAATATCTACCAAACCTTCTTGAGGAAGTAGATGATCTTATGGAGGAAGATTCAACTTTTAGTACATCAAACTTACTATAAATTTATATTTAGTCATCCTTTTGCCATTTAATCATCAACCAACCCAAAATAGAAAGAAAGTGAAGCAGTCCCTTGAGTGCCACTACCTTTATGCCCCATAACCCACCATATAAACTTCCATTCTTAACTCTTTCTCTACATGATCAACTTTTCTACAGTACCAAATTGCTAATTTCGAGGATTTTGATACAAGTACAATTGGAATTTGGAATTCAAAAAAGTTCTCCTTAAAGGTTAGGTAAGAATCTTGATCTAATACATTGTGATGTTTTATATTAGATAATTTTAGTTGGATATGCATTCGCTAACTTAGATTTAGTATTACAATCCTTTGACTAGTTTTTAGGACAAAACAACTTGAAATTTATTTTCTTATTGTTCACTTGAATTTCAACATACTTAGATGAATATAGGAGGTGATATTTTCTTTCTTAATCCAATTGCAAGATATAAATTGAATCAATACTCATAGTTCAAACAATTATAATTTCCTTAAAATTATTATTGAACATAACATAGGTAGTAGGAATTCTAAGGTTTTACACTTATGTATCAAATTGGATCAAAATGAAATGTATAAGGATATCGGGTAAGTAGAGCTGACACATAGTTTGATTGAATTTAGTAAATTAATCTATCACTAATTATTGAAAGCAATAAAAGTTAAGGAAATTAAGAATCCTTAAACTCTTGAATGTACCTATTTGTTCAAGTGATTCAAGTGATACTTAGGGTTATCTTAATGATTAATTCAATTAGTTCAGATGGGCGGATGAGTATTTGCGATGACTATTATCTTATTTTGGATTTGTAGTCTTAGCTACACTTAAATGATATTCTAAACTAGTTGTGTATGGGGATTTGGGAAGTGCCTATGTTTATTTAGTTGATTTAACTATTAAGCTACTTAAGTTAAATTGAAAAGGAAACTTGTTTGGTGCTTATGAATTATTATTGTTATTGATTGTTTACAGAAATTGATTAGTCAACAAATGATTGAAGTTAAAGCATATTACAACTTAACTAAAACAAGTTTTATATTGCATCCTTGCATATTCCATCTTTAGTGCCATTATTGTTACATTAATAGTGAAAAGAATGTCCAAAGTCCAGTTTCTTCTCATGCACTCACAAACTAAGTGATTCTGAGGACTGCCATGTAATTGTATGAGTTGTGTTCATTATTTTGTTAAGGGCTGTAGGCATTTGTAGGTGTCACTAGCTAGGGGAACATTTCATTTATGTTCCTTGAGGTAGTAGCTAAGGAGATTCTCTCTTAAGTAAGTAGCTAGGAGATCCTTATCCTTTGGTACCTTTATTTTATTAGGATTATGAATAGCTAAGGATGTGTATAAAGTGAAACAACATGATTTAGATTGCTCAAACAATGATGGAATTATGAAAATCCTCAACCCAGTGTTAAAGGGGATGTAAACCCTAGACTTCATTTAGTTACTGGTTGGTTACTTTCATATGGTTAATTGTTGCATTCATATGCTTGATAACTTATGTATTTTTGCTTACCAATGATATGATTAGATATCTAACTATATTAGATGTACCTTATACCCCAATAGTTTCTTTTGTGTGTCTTCAAAAAACAAGGGTTAGGTTAAGATCAAAGTATAGAGCATTTTTAAGGATAAGTTTAAGAATGTGTTTGGTAGAATGTAATCTTATAATAGATTGTGAGATAAACTTCTTAAACTTCATGTAAAATTTTTTATTTTTTGAAATTGACTATCTAATATTATTATTAAGTACGGAATGCCAATTCTTTATGGTTTTAGTGAATAGTGGAATATTAGTTTCCATAGTTATTTTAATATTCAATTAATTCTATGTATTAATATTGAATAAAATGAGTGATTAATTACTTAGATTATTGTAATCTCGAACTTATAAGCTGATCTTTATATGGCTAGTGCATACGTTATATGATGTCAATAGGCTAATATTACTAGACCTTCTTTTGGGTCTTAACAACATTGGGTCATGAGCATTTGAAACTCCTTATCATACTCATCTACACTTATCCTACCATATCTTAGCTCTAATAGCTTCTTAAAGGTGTTTTACATGTAGTGATTAGGAACAAACCTTCTCCTTATGGCTTGGTAATTCTCTTAACATGTTTTGATCTCAAGTTATCCTTCTCTATCAAATGGGATCGATACGAGGTACTAGTAATTTTTAAGGCAAAAATTTCGTAAATGAAAGTTTTCAAAATAGTGTCGACTCTTAACCGACTAGTCTATCGAATTGTCTATTGTAATAATTGTAATATCCTATAAATCAATAATCAAGACATGAATATCTAAGTATTAGGGCAAAGCTTTATCCTCATATGATTAAGGTGAATAGTTGATTTAAGGCATTCGGAAAAGTAAACCGATTAGGCTAGAAACTTATGAAAACTTGATAACCTTAATCAATGAATTCTTGCACATTTGAAAATCCATAATACAATAATAATATCAAGAATAAAATCAAAATAGTGAAAATTTACTTTATATCAGACCTTAAAGTCAAATTAAGGGTAATCGTACATAAATTTAGGGTTTTCGAGAAAAGTTATCAGATTAAACCTAAACTTTACAACTAAGATAAAAATAGTTGTTTGAAGTAATTTGGTGAAGTTGGATTATGAAAATAATTACCCAAAAGCTCGATTTTGCCCCTAAAAGTATGATTACTTAATATAGTATAAAAATGATTGAAACCCCTAAAACTGAGCTCGGAATGCAATGATGACTTAAAGATAAATTAATTAGGTACTAAAAGGAAATAATATAGCATAATATACTATATAAGTATATACGTATATTTATGAGTATACCCGATATATATAATAAATATACATATAAACTAACTTAAAATGATATAATTATGCATAATGAGTGATAAAATTGCAAAATTAAGTAGGAAAAGTATCTTAAAAATAAAAGATATGCTAGAAACATGATTATAAGTATATAATTACTCATTACATGTGTGATATATACAAGATATATACTCGTATATTAACAAAAATCATTAAATACTAATATAAAAAATCAAAAAGTCCTAAAAAATTATATAAAAACTATAAAAAAATAAAAAAAACCTGAAATATGATTAGATTAAATATAAAGTAGCTTAAATAGGAGAAGTAGCTATGTTAAAAGAAAATTTATAAAGAAGTGACACCTCTTACTATGTTTTTTTCAAGGAAAATATTAAAATAAATTACTTAATTATTAAGGAAAAAAATAAACCAACCTAAACTACAATAAATAGAATCCTAAGACTCAGATTTAACATTTTGGTAACCAAGAAAACCTAAGAAAAATTCAAAAAAATTTTACAAAAATTTGAAAAAAGATAAGAAAAAAACAAAGCAAGGATAGAGCCTAGCTTGTTCCCTGACCATTTGATGACCTAATGTGGAGCCTTACTATCACCTAGTAGAGCCACTATCGACTAGGCCGACCAACAGCCCCTCTCCGGCCGACGATGGATGGAGATCCGATGAACTTAGGTTCGAAGTTTCTACCCTATTTTTCTATATTTTTTAAAAATTATTAAATTAATTAGGAAAAATGTGAAAAAAAAATTCCTAAGTTATTTTATATGTGCTTTCATTTCGTAAATTTATTTTTACAAAATTAGGAATATTTAATATACTTACTTAACAAATGTACTATTCACCAGAAATTTGAAATTCAAAATAAATATACTAAATGATATAGTTTCTAGGTCAAAATTTTTGTGTAAGATACTTATGATATATAGATAATTTCTACGTATCTTGATTTTTTATCTGAATATTTTTAATATTTCTTGAATTTTTTGGCCTAAAAAATAACTTGAAATTAGGCTGAAAATGTTAAATAAATAGGACTTACAAAATTAAACAATGAAATTGACCTATACTAATTCTTAATGGAGTAAAACGATGTTAGGATAGTTTGAAAATAATTTTGTATAAAAATAATTATATTTGGGTAATTAAGTATAATTTAGGGGTAAAATCGTAATTTCAAATATATAGGCGATGAATCGATAACATGAAGCTATGTGATGAATAAATTCCACATATTTTTAGGATTCTATTAAAATTTTTGATGAATTATTTGGTGGCCTGAGCTAGTTACTATGAATTTACATAGCAAAATAGTTGGTTAAAATGTAATAAATAGTTGAATAAAAACTATCTATATGTGTACTGGTCAAATTGGATAAAAAAAGTATAATTTTAATATATTTAATGATATTTTAATAATCGAGAAATGTTATAGGGATATTAAAGTTAGATAATACCTATGTTATGGGTTATATTAACAAATTAGGTAAAATAAAATTTAATAACATAAAATACTTATAATATGATAATATTTAGATAGATACGTATAGTTGTATTAGAAAACTTAAACAAGCTATTAAAAGTCATCTCTAAAGATGGGACTCGTAATACGTGTCGTTGGGTTTATATGAGCATAACGAAATTATTTTTACGAAAATCAGATAAGCCTACATAATATAACCTATATATTTGCAATATTACTACTTTACATACCACTATAGCTTCACTATAATCAAAATGTGATTTAATCAATTAAAAGTACGTTTCAATACGATCGAAATGATATATTATGTATAATAATATAATTATGTATATTATTAATAATTAATAACTTAACTTGACTTATATAATAAAAATATATATTATTATTATAAGATACTTTAGATAGGATCTTAATGTCATCGTAACTATTATGAAAACTAAATTTAGGTTTTATATATATAGGACTCCCCAGTGATCAAATCGTTGACAACAAGAGTTTTCTATAGTAAGCATTAAGATAAGTAAGAGGGATTAATACTTTATCACATTTTAGGATATTATTTTAGAATATCTAGAGACTTTAGTATGTATTGGCTTGTGATTATAGTTAGTTGTTTGTATGTATGCTGCGTTTATGGTTGGGTTTCGATTTGTTGTGATGAGAGCTACGCTCTATGATATAGTTGTTCTATGAATAATATTATGTTTAGATTGTTTGAGCTTGGTTAATCACCCTAATAATGAACTAACTCAAATTGGGCTTAAGATCTAACTTGATTTGTATTGCAACCTACTAGGAGTATTGACTAGGATTCTCTAGCCAAACACGAACTCCCTTCGATGAAGATAGCTGAAATGATCTTTTTCCTACCCTTAGCTGAACTAGGTGATAGGAGTAGAGGTCATGATAACGTTAGGGGCCATGGTTCGAAGGTAGTCATAGGTGGAAAGTGTTCTTCATTACATAAGCCTTAGTTTAGTTTTGATTTGTGAGTATGTAATGTCAATTTCCTTAAGCTGAATGAGAGCGGGCGCAATTTCTCTAATCTCACAATAGACCAGATAACGTCATGCGATGACATTTGCTTATACATACATTACATCTAACCAACTTAATTGAAAATCCTTCTTGTGAGGTGCTGAGTGCATACTTCTGTCTCTACCCCACTCACTAAGCAACTTATTACTCATTCCCCTATAGTTTGTTTTGCTAGTTCCAAATGGCTTATAATTATCTACTTAACACCAAAACTCTAGTAAATTGGGATGAGGAGCGAGATACAATAAGAAAAAGCTAGTTATTACCCTTAGTATTAACTTTTTATCTTTTAAAGAAAACTATACAAGACTTCTCAAAGGGCTTGGTAGTTTTCGATATTTTGGTCTATATATGAAATGACAGGTACTTATGGAATTTACTATTACTCTTTTATGTGGCTAAATTACAATTTTATTTTTATCAAATTATTTCAAAGGATTACTTCATGGGTTTATACCAAATAAGTATCAAATTGGACACTTCAAAAGAGTAGAGTCGAGTACACTTGATGTGAACTAGGCTTATGATAGTAGTTGTGAGGACAGTTCTTATTTTAAGATAGTTTATATGGCGGGACTATTATGACTTTACTTTTTCGAGGCATGACAATAATATTGGTGAGAATTCACCTGGTCGAATTCCTCATGGAAAAGGTTTTACTTGAGTACTAGATTCTAACTTGCTACTCAAATCTAGGCAAGTTAAATAGAAAGTCGTATATTGTAATCAAAAGTAAAAATAGGAGGATAGATTAATAGTTAACACAAA
Organism: Lumnitzera racemosa; assembly: GCA_024138005.1. NCBI lineage: Eukaryota > Viridiplantae > Streptophyta > Magnoliopsida > Myrtales > Combretaceae > Lumnitzera > Lumnitzera racemosa. The sequence continues at coordinate 66,498,843 of JAMXBC010000002.1, read as the reverse complement.
TACTAAAGACATGGGCTCTTGACATGTTTCTAATATAATGGTGAACTTATGTCGTTATGATATTAGGGATGGCTTTTACATTGGTTTAGCCGGAATTCACTTAGGCTTAATCCCTAGTAAGGCACCTTACTCAACTATGTAGTGAAAAATCTCCTCTTGGTCCCATTTTCCTACACGATCAGCCAAACATTTCGTTCCTATTACAAATTAAGTGCTGTAGTTGTAGAAACTGGGGGGCTAATTTTGCTCTCTGACTCATAGCTTACCTTATTTCACTAAAACCACAAAAAGTAATGTGAATTCAACGAGCTATACCTAATCTTCTCTCGATCTCATAGATATAAGGTTCTATTTATTAATTCTCTATAAACTTGTTGACTCGGGTTACAAATTACATAACTAATCTCCTCTCAATCTCTTATTCATGCAAGTTCGTTCACTCTCAAGGGATTTTCTAGAACCAATCTCCTCTTGGTCTCATAGTTACAAGAAAAGCCCATTATAATTATCAATTTCTGCTACCTCCCATAAGTTCAAATAAGGCAATTAAACATCAAAATCTAAACTAAATATACAAAAGTTCATCAAAACTACAACATTCCACCTATTGCAACTGCTATATTATCAGAAACATAAAAAAAAAACTAATGATAATGGGTAAAAATACATAATTTTTCCCAACTTAGGAACCATACATATGCTTAAATTTTGATAGAAATTAATTAATTAATTATATAACTAAAGTAGCATTTATGCAAAAATGGAGCAATTGAGTTGATATTATCAAAATACATGAAAAAGATTTCAAATTGATTTAATGTACACTAATTTGGTCTAGTATGTGCAAGTGAATGGAGGCTACCATGCATTGGGTAGCCCCCATTGCTTGATTACAAGGCTAAAAATTAAAGGTTGAAGAGATTTCATCTTACTGATCAATCAATAGCTTAGCTATAGTTAGTATGTCCTAATGTATCAAGAGGTTACCGTTGTGAGCACCAATCAAATACTAGAAGAGGATGGGAGCAAGTACAGAATGTCTAAAAAGGTTCTGCTCGTATTGATTAATTAGTAGTCTTTCTATCGATAGGTCAATAGCTTAAACCTAACTAGGGTTTTCCAAGAAACAAAATGCAGCTTGTAAGGACTTTATACCTATAGATCGATTAGTAGGTATTGCTATTTATTTGTTAGTAGCCATCTACCATAAAAGTTGCATTCTTCAACTTATGCCATATAGACCATTTTTCCCTTTTATTTTTCTTCCTTCAACTTTCCTTTAATTCCTTTACTAGCTTTTCGACCTTAAGGCTCTTTTAGCTTTATGTTTGTAGTGTAATAAGGGAATCCAACCCAGGGATGCTTGAGAATCATCATTCAAGCATAGGTTCAAATTGAAACTCCTGTTTTTAGGTTTTCTTTGCCTTGGATGTTGGTTTTACTTGATGTATCCCTTAAACTTCATGAGACTATGAATCAATTTAGTGGTTAGATTGTTTAATGGTGGCTTTATTGTTTCCTTTCATGTCTGTTGAGAGTAGTGTATTTATTTTGTTCATAGAGCTTATGTTTTGATTTATGAACATTAAGTAGATTAGGATAATGTAACTTATGCATGAATTTTAATCATTTCTATGAGTGACTATCGTAGATTAGGAATTGATGCCTCCTAATTCAATTAAGGCTTAGTTACATAGCAGATTAATAACTTGCTTGCAATATGAATTGATGGAATAACATAACTACCATACCACTAAATAATTTGATTATTGGTTCTTAATAATAATCTTCTACGATGTTAGATATCCCAATTAATTTAAATTAGGATATTTATTAGAGGTAGTATAATAAAGATGGAAAACTTTATTAGCTCATCCATCTACAAATGGCACTAGCATAGTTGAGAGATAGCATACCACTCCTTGAAGATAAGACATTGACTTACTTTTTTTACTACAAACACGACTCAATGCACTTGATGGTTAAAACTTGCTTAATATCTATGTTTTTAAGAAGTGTACATTTTGGATTTGATTTTTCACGTGTTAAAAATTAGTCAACTAACTTAGCACTTATGCTATTAAAATGAGATCAGGGACATTTACAAATATAGTAGAAAATTTCATCAATAAATAAGATAACAAGGTAACAAAGCAAGAAAAAGTGAGCAAATGAAGAACAAGATGATAATACTCTTTAAGTTAGCTCAAATGTCAAGAAATGTGCATTAAAATCTCAACAACAGGTGTTGAATAACACAAACAAAGTTAAGCAATAAATAAGGCAATGAACATGCAAAGCTAAACTAAAACCTAGCAAATCCTTAATTGGGGCTTGCTATTTTTTGCAGGAAATGCAAGTATTTATAAAATTAAGCTACTAATTGATTGGTGGAGGTTATCTGTAGCGACCCTAGAAGAGGCTTAGTAATATTGCCTAAAATTTCCAGATCACGTGTGCACCTATGATAAGAAAATCGCCTTGCAAGACTCTAAATAGTTATTTGCTAGAGTCTTCAATTTTAGTTCGTTGGCTCATTATATAATATAAATAATTATGGATGTCAATTTTTCCACAATTCCTCAGAACCGTAGAGAATCGGTATCCCCTACCAAAATAGTGAAATAAGATAAACAATTCTAGAAAATTTTAAACTTACTAAAGATACTAAACTTAATTGAGACATTAGTCGTTTTTTGGAGCATTCCGAATTAATTACATAAGCTTTTCATCATACTGATTTAATGGTAGCACTCTACACTCAAATCCTATCCCATTCCCAACTATCAATCAACCTGTAAGGAAAAGAACTGTTGGATTGTAAGCTTATGCTTACAAAAATTTATTAAATACACAATCATATGAATGCATGAACAATTAGTATGCCGAACAATCAGTATACCAAACAACGCATGCAGTGGCCTAGGAACTGCATACGACTCAGAATTACGCCCCCTAAAGTCGGGGTATAGAGATAATTAACCGATCCAAACCAAAATCTGGGTTCTAGACCTTGGGTTTTATTTCATTTGTACTATCGTGCTCATGCTAAAACAAAACTCTCTCTCTATATATATATATGTACACTTCCTTTACCAAAATCAAATCATATCTTTTAAAATCCCAAGTCTAGCGGTGTGGTGGTCCCCATAGTCCACAAACTCACGCCCTAAGCAGAAGCCACAAGACTCGGCCCCTCGCCGACGGTTGGTGTCTCTCAGCGGCTAGTAAGCCCATCAGCTTAAGACAGAGACTTAATATATATGATGGCATAGCTAGTGCCCAATCCTCCAAGAAACTCGTATTCCTGTGAGTCCCTTCCCATCTTCTGCATGAAGCGACAATCGGTGTTATCCGTATGCAATATGGGGAATGCATGATTCATTTTGAGTTCTTAATCGTAACAGTGATTAACTTGATTTTTAGGGTGATCAAACAATTTCATTCCATACAGTTCACATGTATATATTAATACAAATAATTCCCATTATTATATATATAATTAACAAATCATCACATTCATCCATAAATCCATACACATGCATCTCCCATATCCCACAAGCATCCAAATTTATATGTATAAGTTTAGGTGCATCTATTCTACAAGCACAATCAAGTAAAGAGTCATCAGGAATTTACCCACTCAGCCATACAGATCAATTAAAATAATCTGGGATAGGTCGTCTACCCAAAGCCGGGTCTCCTAGACATCGCAAATATGATACTATAAGGATTTGAAATAAAACTTAGAAAACTAAGATAAAACCCTTTAAGTTATACTTTCGACTTGGTTTCATAAATTTTTTCGATTTTACTTAAAATTTCATCGCTTTCGATTGTACTTTAATGTAGTGAGGTTATATTTTCGAAATGAGACATAGAATTCTGTCCATGAGTCAGAACAGTAGCATTCCTCATGTGTTGGAGTGCTTTTGGGCCTTGTATGGTAAATGGGCTTTTTGATAACTTGAGAAATCCTTTGGGCTTGGTCTTAAGATTTTATCCTAAGCTTAAAATACTTTTTGAGATTAGATTTACAACTTTGATTTATATTCCTAAGGCTAACAACCACTTCATAGGCCCTTTAGTCGGCTTAAGTTGTCAAATAGGCTTATTTTTTGTTCAAACTAAAGTTAGTGACTTTGGTGGGCTTGTGAGGCCTTAGGTGGATTTCTTATGGGCTTTAAAACAACCTCTCTTGATACTTTAAGGTGCCGTTCAGAATTTCCTTGAAGGCCCAACTTAGGATTCTAGGCTTGTTTTGAGAGTTTTAAGCTCGGTTTTGAGTTTTAGGCTTTATATGCTCACTATACTTGCTTTAATTAATCTTTTCACTTTGTTCTTTCACTTTTATCATATTTTTAGGCCTCATTTTCCCATGTTTCAGATCTGTTCATGATGATTCTAAGGGGTTCTCGCTTGGTTTTTCAACTTGTTTCATCATTTCCTTAAGTTTAGGTGCTAGATTATGCACTTAAACTACTTGTATCCAAATCTTAACTTAAGTTTTCTTCCATAAGATGATCCTTTAACTCATGCTCCACACAAAGAAATAAAAGATCTTATACTTAATACAACCTCCATATCATAGCTCATGTCATACAAAGTTGGTTTCTTCATAAAACTTCATGTGATGGATTTTTCCTTAACTTAAGTCTAGATTTGATTATGTTTAACTTAATGGAAACAAAATCAACATCCAAATGACTATGGAATCCTCATGTCCAGCATGCTCATACTCCATTTAAGTTTTTGTTTCAAGACTATCTCAACTTAAAATCTTCCATTCAAAGTGCTCCACAAGTATCTTTACAAAACACCAACTTTACATGCTCATGTTTCAACCCATGTAATGGTTTCATGAGTTTGTTTCTTAAAACGGTTTTTGTTGTTATCACAACTTAAATCATACTTATATCTTCAAGAAATCAAAGTCTCTTAACATAAATACTAACCTACTAATCACAAGAAATACTTACTCATCCTTAAAGCAAATTATGGTGGTTGTGCACAAAGGTTCCACTTAAGCTCTTAACTTTACTTCCTCTTATGCAAACTTTTGGAACCCAAATCATTTGGTCTTTTGGAATGAGGTTTGTGGAAGGTTCTAATGGTTCTAAAAAAAATCTTAGATGGTGAAAGAAAATGACACAAGAATAAGAAGAGAAATTGTCGTGAGTATAGAAGCAAAAATGGTGGCAGCAATGTTGGGAATTTGTGGAGTTTGATTTCTTCTTTTGATTTATGTTTAAAGTGAGAGAAAATGGGAGTGAAAGAGGGAGAGAGTGGCAAATTTTGAATGAAGAAAGAAGTATGTGCAAGAAGCTTTAATTGATTATCTTATAGCTTACACAAAAGTCAACAATTGCAACTATTGATGATGTAAGCATTAAAGGGTGAATAATGATGTGTAAGAGAAAGTGATTGATGGTTGAAAAACAAGAGCATGGCCCCCCTTTCTCCCTTGTCCAAATCTACCATTTAAAGTCTTTTTGGGCCATGTAGTGGTCTTGTCTCATTTATTAAAGTTAAGCTTATGAAATCTTGTGAAAAATTGTCCATATGTAGTATAAGTGAAGGGGTGATAAGGAAATTGTCTTATCACTAGATTTTGATAAGTTATTAATTGATAAATGATTCCAACTCTCAATTGATAAGTTATCTAAGGTGATTGGTTGGTCTACTTATTTATGTATAAGGCTTATACATGAAGATAAGGGCATAACCTTATAGGAAATTGCTTTTAGGTTTTCATCTCACATTGTTTTGTAATTTATGATTTGATTTTTATAAAATTGTGAATTTTATAAAATTGAATGATATTATTCAAGTTAAATTATTGATTAATTACTTAGGGTTAAAATTCCGTAATAGTTTTAAGGTTTAGGGTTTTAAGTGACTTTAGAGCTTGCAGTTCTTCAAGCTTAGGTTTTAATGATAATTGGTTTCTTTGGATTGAAAAAATTTAATTCGTTTCTAAATATAAACTTAAGTTTTTGGTCTAGTTGATCTTTGGGAATGTTCAAAAAGTACTCGTACTCAAATCTTAGGCCCACTAAAAGTAGGGTTTACATTATCTCTATGTTTTATGAAACATGGTGATACATAGTAAGTGTACCTAGCAGTTTTAATATAACAGATGTAAGTCCGAGTCGATCCCTCAGAAACTTCGAGTACTAATACTAACCTTAGGTTTATTATCTAATCGGAAAATTGTGATAGGTTGAATGAATTAAAAATATTAAAATTAACAAACTAATCTAATTATGAGACTTGACTAAGCAATTTAGGAAGCGATAAAATTAAGAACGATTTCAAGAAGGGAAATAACATATTGAGGAATTGCTTTCCTAGTGTTTAACATGTAACCACAAAAAATATATGCAATTCCATCTGTATTATTCTTAATTGGAATGATTCACAATTTAAGTTAACACCTTTCTCAAGCATATTAACCCTAATCCTAAATTATTAACTGGAATCTTTTTACTTAGTAATATAATTTATAAGCAAATTAATGTACAATGAATTCCCACATAAAAGACCAACTTTCCGGAAGAATCATGTATCTTATCTCTAAGTACACATGCAATTCTCTCCAATTATGTCAAGATCCCATTATTTATGTGATTTCTCAATCATTATACATAATATCATAGATTGATACCCTAGAAATATCATTAAAAATTAAAACACATAATTGAATCAAGAAAGGTAGAAACTTTATTGAAAATTATCAATAAATCTAATAATCACATGAAACCTTAGGTTCCACAATCTTAAATACCATAATCTTAAGTTATCATGATGAAATTAAAAACGAATTGCAACAAAATCAAGAAATAAAACATGAAAAACCCCTTTGGTTGATGAAAAATCTATTCAATCTTGAAGTTGTGTGTTGCTTCTACCTTTTTCTCCTCCTTCTCTTTAAGTCTCTTCTTTTTTCGAATGTCAAAAGTAATGTGCAAAACCCTCATAAGTCCTTATATAATGTATTATGAAGTATCTTTTTTCGTCACTAGACACAACCTAGGATATAGTTGTATCATCTGGTTATGTAACGTACTGACCTTGGCATAAAAATTTATCCTACATGGACACAGCCTAAGGATACAGTTGTGTCTTAGATTGTATAACTTTCTGACAAAAAATTTTCACTAAGTAACTTAAAAACTTCATAACTCAATCATTTGAACTCCAAATTCAGTGAAACTTGGTTCCTTTTCTTCATTTTCAATCTGAGAACGCGTTTAAACCTTCAAATCAAAATTTTGGTTAGTTAAGTATCAATTTCTTTAAAAAAAAAACCAAAGATATAAGGGAAATACTATAAAATCATCATGTGAAATGTATTTAAAATAAGAGTTACCAAACTTCCGCACACTTGAACGTTTACTTATCCTCAAGTAAATAAATCAAAACAAAATTTTAGCACATGAAATGCTAAATAAAATTTATCACTATTTAGGAAACCGGTGAACGAATATACTTAACCTAAAGAAAAGTAAGAAAATCATTTTCAATTAACTTGCAATAATAAATTCAATCAATTTGACCCTTAACAATGTCATAATTTCACCTGACTATATTCGACTGCTCCAACAATACTTAATGCTAGAGTTCACTAGTTAATTTATGGAAGTCAAAGTTTACCTACGTCATTTAATTAGGGATTCCTAAACTTAAAATTGGATTTAACATCTCGCTAGCTAGGAAAGTGTCATAAAAAATTTTATCCATTTGACTAAAGTGTATACAATTCTCTCCTCAATCTTGCTAAGCACCGTAATCTAAAACAAACACATTTTACATCTAGTCATCCTTTGATCATCCTCTAGTTCATGCTTTTGTTGGGAGGTTTTTAAATTAACTTTATTTAAGCATAATTACCTTTAATGGACAATTGTGTTGCTAGAGGGAAAGAATCTCTCTCTTCTAACAGACCAAGATCAATCCATACCAACTTATCCCTCATATTGGTAGTGGGAAAGAACCTTTCTCTTCTGATAGACTAAAGCTGATCCATACCAATTTTTTCTTTTTTCATTGGTATTGGCATTAGGACTCAATCTTACTTTTCTGACCAACTAAGATGAATCCTTACCAAATTTTTTTTTCATACACTTGTTATTACTTTTTACCTCCAATCATTGTGATTTTTTAGGGGTTTCTTAAAAGAAGAATTTCATTTGTTTTTTGCTAAGAATTATAGTGCTCTAAAAATTTCTAAGAGAAAGGTATACATTAGAGTAAATTTTAAAAATAACTATGATTAACTCTTAACTAGTGATGTTGTTCCAATGTCTAGTCCTGGAGTCCTAAGCTAAATAACTCATAACTTTTCCCTCCAAAGATTCAACTAATCAATTCTAGTAAAGCCTAATAAGATCAATAATGATGAAGATGAAATAGTTGATTTGGACCCACACTTCAAATTCCAACACTTATTAATTACCTATTGCAAGTTAACTTAAAAATTAATTGGGTCAAATGTGAATAATTGATCTCCTAAATAGCAACAAATTTATATATATCCCTTCCCCACTTAATAACATGCATTGTCCTCAATGTACAGCTAAGAAAGCACAATAGCAAGATATGAAACAATTAAAAGAAATATATCATAGGGAAAAAGGAAATATATGTATTGAAAAAGAAACTAATACTTCCCTGCTAATCGAAAAGCATGTAGAGAAGTCCATAACTAGGAGGCCATTGTCATTACATGTCTAATTTCACACGCCCTTACCAACTAAAAAAAAAAAAAAAAACGAACTAAGAAAAGGGATCGTAATCCCCATCTCCATCATCCTCATTAGATGGTGCATTCGCCATTTCTTCTTCGTCATCTTCTTCACCACCCCCATCTTCCTCTTCTTCCATGGTAGTATCATTCTCCTCTTCACGCTCATTGTCCTCATCATTCGCATCTGATTCTTTCATCTTGAGAAATTTTTCCAATTTGTCTTGATGGATATGAAGTTTATCCATACTTTCTTGGATATAGTGAACTTAAACATCAAGATATCAAATTTGTCTTCAGAGCTTACTGAAGGCATCTGTCCTCTGGAGGCGGTCTATGCGCGTCAACTTTGACGTCCCGTTGGTAAAAGGTTCATGAGTTGAAACGAGTTAAGTTGCATAGGAGTAACTTGAATAACAAAGGTAAGGGAGGGCCAAACTACAACCTTAGTCCGCATAGCCTGCACTAGTAAAGTGATGTAAGGGCCACAACAAATATGCCCCCTTCTTCCTTGTAGTAGTTCCTTAGTAGCGGAAAAGTTTAGCTAGTTCAATGGCTAGATTAATTGGGTGCTTATGAATAACACTGTATAGGTAGAGGCAATTCTTGTTGGAAACCACACTAGTGCTTTAGCCCTGGTTAGTCAATATATGTGCAAAGAGCCAATGAAGAACATGATATTCAAGTTTGACCAATTGAGAGGCCTTACTCATTGCTGGATCATAGGCATTGCCATCCGCAATTTCATCCCAAAACTTGCCTAGTGTTACTCCACATGGAAGATGACATGTTAAGCACTAGAACTCTTCCATCTGTGTGAATTTATCCTCATAAAGACCAAGATATTTGTCCAATTAAGCTATTGTCATGTGGAAAGGCTTACCATTCAAAGTGAAATAGAGTTTGCGTTTGGGGCCCATATCACTAACACTCTCTTTATCTTGTTTATATGTGCATAAGAACTCTAATGTCAGCTCCTAATAAACCAGAGCTTCAAGAGATAAGAATTGCTCCCAAATGGTTCCTCCCAATAGTTCCTTTATTGCAATTGTTAGCTTTAAGTAGGCGAGAATATCCCAATCCAAACAAAGTGTTTCACTATCTTAATTAAGCGATAGTGAGTTAATTGGTATTCCTCTTTGAATTGGAGCATTGGGTGCTCTATTGGAGGGAGAGTGGCCAATGGTTCAACAATGGCACCTTCTTGCAAGGAAGATGATGCTACAAACTTAGATTTTCTCCAAACATTGAGCTTTGCACAATTTTCCATTGGGTACTTCAATTAGGTTGGATTCGATGAAGAAATTAGTTGATGAAAAGTAAAATGTGAAGAGAAGGTGAAGTGAATTTGTGTTTGTGCAGTGCATGTATATATCATATAAGTGTTGGGCGAACACAGGTTAGGACATAACCATATCCTACGCCCGTGTAACTTTCAATGCTTATTGTCTGTTGAAGGGGCTCGGGTGGACATGGCTTGAGACACAACTGTGTCCCATGCCTATGTAATTTTTTATTTTTTATTTTTTTGCTTAGCCTAAATTCATGAATTTAAATGTAAAAATAAAAAAAATAAAAAAAAAAATTAAAGAAATAAAAGTATTGAAACTAGAAAATGAGTTTAATAAAAATTAACTAAAAAGAAAAACCTATTATGTTGCACTTATCGATTTCGGAATTTTGTTTAGCTTCCAAGGCACTGCCTTAAAAATCTTGTAGGGGATACTATCCCCTTGAGCCTTACTCACTAACGTGCTAGCGGGACTGCTGTATGCGTAACACAACATAAAAGTAAGCTTAAACCTATGACTAAAATTTAAATAAGAGAAAGAAGAAAAAAATAAAATAAATAAAGGAAGTAAGGAAAAATTATATAAAAAAAAAATGGAATAGACTAAAAGAATTGGAGTGAAATCAAAGAATATTAAGGCAAAACACAAATAAAAGAAGAGTTCGACATGGGTTACCTCCCATGAAGTGCTATAGTTAACATTGATAGCTTAATGGGATACGATTGTAGCTCATGATTGTTTTATCAGGTGGAGATAGAATTCCTCCCATCCAATGTTCTCCAAATTCCTACTCAAATATAGCTTCAATCATTACTTATTTACCTTAAATGTGCCTTTCTCGGGGTATGTAATTTCAACAGTCCCATACGGGAAAACTTATGTAATTGTAAATGGTCCAAACTACCTAGATTTTAACCTTCTTAGGAATAAACAAAGGCGAGAATTTTACAAAAGGACATGATCGCCATTTTTAAATCGTTGACCTTGTTTGATTCGTTGATCGTGGTTCTTCTTGGCCCTTTCTTTGTATAATTTTGAGTTCTCATATGCTTTCATTCGCCATTCCTCTAACTCATTCAATTGAAGCTTCTTGTGAGCACTTATATGCTCAAAATCTACATTAGCACTTTTAATTGCCCCATAAGCCTTATTTTCAATCTCTACTGATAAATGACAAGCCTTCCCATATACAAAAATTTATTTAAAATAAGAGTTATCATACGGTGTTTAGGGAATTGGGATTTTAGGTCAAATAAACCCTAACCCTATTTCCTTCTCTCGATGGATTAGTGAATATGGTACCTATCAATTGGTGGAGATGGTATCGATTAATCAATGTAAATGATTCCATCCTTGTACTTTCTATTCCAAGAACATCATCTCCTCTCAATCAATTGCTCGATTCAACGATTTAAGCCTGATGTTTTAGGGCATGTCAATCAGTCGATAATATGAATACCAATTGATTAGTAGGCTAAATTTCTTAACTCTATGTATTTTAGCCTTATTGATCAAATGATAGGGGCTACTAAGATCATAGTAACCCTCGTATACCTGCAATTAGGATATAAGATTAATAAAATTCTTTTAAAATCAAATCCCTTTCCATGCATTTTTATTAACTTTACTCAAGTTGGTCCATTTTATGTATAAACTCCAATTATATATGAAATTGACTCATTTTTGCTAAATGTATGCATAAATGTAGGTTTCAAAGTTTAGAAAAATTGTACGTTCTGAGCTACAATCAATATTAGCACACTTGTAAATTATTCTACCATAAGGTAGCATAACTGTAAATTTAAGGACAACTAATGTTACTTTAGCTTGCTTATCGACTTCATAGCACTCAATGATCTTCCTAGCTTTGTTATCCTAGTCTATATAGTCATCTACATTGTCGAACTAAGAGTAGGTCGACATTAGCAGCTTTACATTCTCTAGTTTATGAATAGGATGGATAGCACTTTCCTTAGCTTCATAGTACTCTTCCTCTTCACATTTCTAAATTTGTTATGGGTCAATCATTTGTGCTCTCATTAGAAAACCAAAAGCTTGATTATTCCATCCTAGATTTACAACTTGATCTCAAGCAACATTATTAGTTTATTATCTAACACCTAGTATTATCCTCACATAGGAGTAAGCTATGACTAACTAATTCACTAGTTGAGTTAAATCAGCCAACATGGGGGTAAGTTCATTTATCTTCTCAACTATATATCTTAGAGTGGTGGGTACAATTCATTTACAATTGAGAAAAATACTCTTACTATCTTCAACAGCTACATGAATACGAGTGATAAGGCATCATGCCTCGAAAGAGGTCTTACTGTGGCATGAATGAGTCCTTCTAAAATTAATGAAGAAATATAAGTGGGTTTGGGTAGAAATGTAGGTAGTGAGTTTTAAGCAAAATCTATTAATAGCTTAGAGGATGTGATACAACACTGAAGCTTTAGATGACCTACAACATTTTGGATGTCATTCATCAATCTGAGTTAAGGTGTTACTTACTGCACAACCTTGCTTGAGGGTTGATATGACATAGGGTTAGGATTCTCTCATACGAAAAGAAGAGAAGGGAAGAGAATAAACTTAGAGTTTCATTCGATAAAGCATAGAATATCTTATTACAACAATAATTTTAACAAGGTATTTAAAAAGGTTAATGCATCTCTAGTGTCTAGACACATGGAGAAACACCATAATGAGCCAAACAAAAGAAAAAAAAAATGACACTAGCAATCCCGTGAGTAACCCGAGGATATAACACACTACGAGCTCACCATGGCCTAATCCTACTACTCGATGTTCACATGAATGCAAGGGTAAAGTTTGCTAACTATTAACTCATGCTAAGGGAGCTTGATAAGAGCTAAGTTGAGAAGAATATTCTCAAAGAAGAAAGTTCTATATTCTATAAATGTCAAGATGCCTACATACAAGCAAATGAGGCTTATATATGGCCTCTCTAGGGTTTCATAATGTAAGAAAAGACAATACAGGGGAAACTAAAAAATAAGACGCAAGTGATTCCTAAGACTATTGCTAAATAGGGTAAAAATGGTAAAAATATAGTATAACATATGAAAAGTAATTATTTGGGATTGTTATGCTATAATGCATACATCAACTGTTGGTTAGTGACATTGGCGATTGATAGAAATGAAGTATGCTTGGTAGCTTTTGTAAAGATGAAATCCTTAGCAATTCAATGATCAAAGCTCAATATGTACAATTTTTCCTAACTTTAAAACCCATATTCTTGGATACATTTAACAAATACTAGTTGATTTATATGAAATTGGAGTTTATACATAAAATGGACCAACTTGAGTAAAATTGGTAAAAAAGCATGAAAATGGATTGAATTTAAATGGATTTTATTAATTTTATATTCTATGTATAGGTGTATAGGGGCCATCATAACCTTGGTAGCCCTTACCATTCAATCAAGAGGGTTGAAATTAATGGAATTAGGAAAGTTGTCCTACTAATCAATTAGTAGTCTTACTATTGACCGATTGATATGCCCTGAAGCATTAAGGTTATGCCAACTGATTAGGTGACTAATCTAAAGAGGGGACCATGTGGTAAACAAATAGTAGCTAAGAGGATTTAACCATTCCGATTGACTGGTACCATCAATACTAATTGACCGATAGAAGGAATTAAGGTTAAGGTTTTTCTAACCTAAAACCCTAATCCCCTCAATGCAGCATTTCATAAAACATGGAGACAATCTTAAGCCAATATGTATCCGTCAATCGATTAGTAAACCTTCTTACTGATGGATTGGTAGCTCAATTTTATAAATATTCACATTTGTACTAGAAATGAAGAGCTATAATTTAGGATTTGCTAGGTTTTAGCCTAGTTTTGCATGCTCAATACTGTGTTTATTGTTTCTTGACTTTGTATATGTTATTTGACACTTGATTTTGATATTTTAATGAACACTTCTTAATATGTAGGCTAAATTAAAGCGTATAATCATCTTATCCTCGATTTACTTGCTTGTTCTTGTTTTGACATCTTGTTAAATTGTTTACTAATGGAGTTTTTCACTACATTTGTGAATGTTCTTGCTATCATTTTCAACATGATGAGTGGCTAAGTTGTTTTTTGTAGGTTTGTGACAATGTAGAAAATGCAGTAGGTGGATTGTTGTAGTTTTGATATGGGTTTGTGCATTGAGTTGGCATTTTAATGTTTAACTCCCTATTTGAACTTCTTGAGGTATTAGAAACTGATCCTTTTAATGGGTTTTCTTATGACTATGAGACCAAGAGGAGATTGGTTTTAGGAAATCCTTTAAGAGTGAATGGACTTACATGATTATGAAGCCAAGAGGAGATTAGTCATGTAATTTCCAACATGAGTCCACAAGTTTGTATAGTATTGATAAGAAGAACCTTACATTTATTGGACGTAGAGAATATTAGGTGTAGCCAATTGAATTTACACTACTTTATGCAGTTTTTAGTGAATTATGATATGTTTTAAAACCAAAAGGAGATTGACTCCTTAAATCTAGGACTAGAGCACTTAATTCGTGGGAAGAATCAAATGTTTAGCGATCATGTAGGAAAAGGAGAATAAGAGGAGATTTTTCACTACATAGTTAGTTAGATGCCCTATCTAGGATTGAGCTTAAGTGAATTTTGTTAAAACTAAAGTGAAAACCATCCTTGATATCATAATGGAATAACTTCACCGTTACATTGGAAACATCTTACAATCATATGTCTGTAATATTAGTGTTAATTGTTAACCTTTGCTCCCATTTTTGCTTCCAATTATGATTTGCCACCTTTTATTTAACTCACTTAGATTAGAGTAACAAGTTATGAACTAGTATTTAACCAAGCCCTTTTCCTTAAAGAATTTAACTTAGTGAATACTCACCAAAATTATTACTATAAACAATCCAACACATTAGTCTATTAAGAGATAATACTATTTTGAAAACTTTCATTTATAAAACTTGCATCTTCAAATAAGTAATGTCTCATGTTGCTTTTGTTAGTTTTTGGCACCATTACCAGGAAGATAGTAATTATACTAATATTAGATAAATCGAGGACTCTAAGACTAAGTCGTATTATAGCTACACCTATTAGTTGTAGTTGATAGCTATGTAATTTCTATTAATTTTGAGTAGTCTGGTTATTAAAGTTCCAACCATTATTTACTTTGCTATTCAATTGAGCTAATCTTGCTATTTTCTTGTTAATTTTAGTTGAATTGAAGATAAAGTTTAAAAATTTATTATTGAATTTGTTGGATAAGTACATTTATCCTTAGTTGATTTGTGTCAAACTAAGAATAGTGTTGTTGATATATTTTTATCGATATTTGCAAGGTGTAATGTTTAGGTTGGATTGGAAGGGAGTTAAATATAGTTGAATAGACATGGGAGACAATAGGAAACTATGGGATTATTTAGTCCCATTTATTTGAGACGTAACTCCAATCCTTGACCTACTTGTAATTCAAGTATAGAGCTTTAAAGTTGATCTTGAGTTGCTTAAATTTGTTTAGGATAGGTTGTTTGAAGGATACTTAGTTGAAGATTCGAACAACCATATTCAAGAGTTTCACCAATTGTACTCAACTATAGAATATTAAGGAGTTTCAGAGGATGCACTTAAGTTATGGTTGTTTCAATTTTCCTCACATTTTTTCCCCTCAAAATAAAATTGTTGCCTGTAATTGAAGGATATTGGCATTTGCACAAAAGGAGGGAGAAACTTTAACCAAAGTTCAGGAAAGATTTAAGGTGTTATTACGATAATGCCTTTTCCATAAGATCTTTAAGGGACATCAACTTTACCTCTCTTATAATGACTTAAGCCATAAGGAGGGATTATTAGTAGACACCATGGTTAGAGGTCATCTACTAAGTAAAATGGAGGAAGAAACATGGGATTTACTTTAATTGATAGCATATAATGATAAGAATCGAAGAGCTAGTACCTTTATGGGGAAGGTTGCTAAGGAGTTTATTGAGGAAGAAATAGAACAACTAAAGGAGCAAGTCATAAGGTTATGTAAGCAGCTCGAAGAACAAAAAAAGGGTTACTTATGTATGTACACAGGAAGTCCAACCGATTGAGGTCTTTATTGAATGTGAGTCTACTCATGATGAACAAGAGTGACCTTGACTACGATTAGTAAGGACATTGAAATATAGCCTTGGGACCCACCTAAATAGTCACTAAGGAAGCCCCTTGGAAAATCATTGAGGTCATTTTTAGGTAAGGCTAAAGGTAGCTTATGCATAGACAGATCTAATGGTTTACTCAAGGGATCCCTAAGGAGCAGCCTAGAAAATAAGAAGGAACCTCAAAAGTCTATGAATCAATTCCTTCTTAATCATGAAGAATTGCATTCACTCAAGGAGAATACTATGACAACAAAGAGAGAGCAGTAGTCACCTGATAAGGTTTAAGTAATCCAGTTAAGAAGTGGGAAAGAAATTAAACAACTAAGTCTGGAAAGAGAGCATAAACCTGTAGCTAGGATTGACAAGGAGAAGGTAGATGAAGAAGAGGAGAAACAAAGAGATGACCCTCCCATTGGAACGAACCTAAACCATGAGTTTATAACCCATCGATACCCTTCTTAATTAAGCTAAAATAGCAAGTTAGATCAACAATTTGTAAAATTCCTATAAACATTCAATCTATTGCATATTAATGTACCCTTTTCAAAGGCTCTTAAGCAAATGTCTTCATATGCTACACTCATGAAGAAAATTTTAATTAGGAAAGGGAAGGCAAAAAAGAAGTAATGATGCTAATTGAGGAGTGCCTAGCTATCATGCTAGATGCATTGCCAAGAAAGCTAAAGCACCTCAAGAGCCTAATAATTCATTGCATGACAGGAGAGACATTTGAAAGTAGGGAATTATGTGACTTAGTTGTAAGCATCAATTTCACACCACTCTATATTCAAGCTCATGTTAGAGAGACATAAATTAACTAAAATGTCCCTTCATTCAACATACATAAGTGCGAAATATGCTCTAGGGATAGCTAAAGATGTACTTGTAATTATTGGTAAATTTGTTTTCTTAGTAGACCTTATTATGTTAGACATAGATATTTATAAGGATGTTCCTTTGATCTTAAGAAGGCCTTTTCTAGCCACCATAGAAGTAGTGATTAATGTTAAGGAGGGGAAGCTTACACTTTATTACACTTACGAGGAAATTTTAACTAAGGTGACTTAAGTATTGAAGCTACCACAAGGGGTCAACGATTGCCACACGATGGAATAAACTAATGATCTTATAGAAGACCTATAAGAAGAGGAAATTAGAGAAGTAAGATTTGGGAAGTACAGAGAGGATTTTGAATGGAGCAATAATGAAAGTGAAATAGATGAATATGCCAATTTAGAAGAGGATGTGATTGAAAAGGTAGTTAGAATTTAGTCAAAATCAATTGAACCATTATAAATTGAACTTAGCATAGATAAACCTCGACCATCAATTTGAACCCCACCTCAATTAGACTTAAAGTAGTTACTAGATAATCTAAAATATTCCTTTTTAGGAGAAGCAAACACCTTACCAATGATAGTAGCCTCCTATTTATCGAAGGAAAAAGAGCAAAAGCTACTAAAGATATTGAAGGGAGCAAAGAGGTTATTGGTTAGACAATAGTAGACATACATGGCTTCACCCTTCATTATGTATCCACAAGATCTTTCTTGAATAAGAATGCAAGCCCATTGTTCAACCATAGAGACAACTCAATCTGATTGTATAGGAAGCAATGAAAAAGGAAGTGGTGAAACATCTAGATGCAAGGATAATCTACCTAATTTTTGTAATAAACGGGTGTATCCTGTTTAAGTAACCATGAAGAACTGAGGAATGAATATAGTAAAAAATGAGAAGAATGAGTTAATCCAAATGAGGATTATGACATGGTGGCAAGTGCACATTGACTACTATAAGTTAAATGATACCACTCAAGAAGATCATTTCCCTTTACCATTCCTAGATGGTTGAATGACTAGCAAGGTACAGGTACTATGGCTTTTAGATGGATATTCGAGTTATAACCAAGTTCCCATAGTACTTAAGGATTAAGAAAAGTACTACTTCAACATGTCCATAAGGGACATTTGTGTTTAGAAGAATGTCATTTGGACTTTGTAATGCATTAACATCTTTTCAATAGTGCATAATGTCGATATTCTCATATATGATCAATCATAAGATTGAAGAGTTCATGGATGATTTGTTGGTGTATGGAGAAACATTTCAAAAAAGCTTTGAGAGGTTCACAGCAACTTTGAGACTGTGTAAGGAAACTTACTTAGTACTTAGTTAGCAGAAATGTCATTTCATGGTATAAGACAGAATTGTACTATGGCATAAGATCTGCAAACAAGGAATTGAGTTGGATAAAGCAAAGGTGGAAGTAACCGCTAAGTTACTTCCATCTACTAACATGAAAGCATTCGGAGCTTTCTCGGCCATATTGGATTCTATCATTCACTCCTAAAGGATTTCTCTAAAATCACAAACCACTATGTAGTAAAAGATATGCTTTTTAACTTCAAACTTTAAGTATAGGAACGCATTTAAGACATTAAAGGAGGAATTGGTGATAGCACCAATTATAGTGGCCCTGATTAGATGCTACCATTTGAAGTCATGTGTGATCTAAGTGATACAATGGTTAGCAGTCCTAGGACAAAAGAGAAATAAAATCTTTTAAACAAATTTACTATGTAAGTGAAATGCTCAATGATGCCTAAAGAAATCATGCAACCATAAGGAACTACTTACTGTAGTATTCACATATGATAAGTTTTGATCTTACTTGATAGGTTCTAACAATTCATGAGGACTTAAATTACTTGTTGAAGAAACCAAATACTAAACTAAGGCTAATTTGATGGATTCTCTTATTGCGAGAATTTGATATGCACATTAAGGATAGGAGAGGTAGTGAGAACCTAGTAGTTGATCACTTATCACAAATCACCATTGTTGAGTAACCAACCTATTTACGAAAGCTTTCTAGATGAGTAACTATATGTGGTCAGTTCAACTCAGTTACCTTTGTATGTAGACATTGTCAACTACCTAGTTGGAGGGATTATGCCATATGATCTCAATTATAATAAATGATGGAAATTTTTGAAGGAAGTACATAATTGTTGCTAGGAAGAGCCATATCTATTCAAGTTTTGTGAAGTTCAAGTGATTAGACATTATGTAACTACAATAGAAGCACAGGACATCATCACCACTACTAATAGAGCCTACCAAAGTCCATTTTAGTGCATATTGTACAACAATGAAGATCTTGCAATGTTGATTCTACTAGCCTACTATTCTCATTGACTACAAGGTGTATGTGATGCAATGCCTAAGATGTCATCAAACAAGGAATGTATCAAAGGAATATGAAATGTCACAAGAAGGAATTTTTGTTATCAAAATCTTTCATATATAGAGAATAGATTTTATACGACCATTTCTGACACATTTGTCTAATAAATATATTTTAGTTGAAGTAGATTTCATTTTAAAGTAGTTAGAAGCAGTTGCCTTACCCACTAATGATTCTCAAAATGTCTTTAAGTTTCTTAAGAAAAATATCTTTATACATTTTGTTGTGCTAAGAACTATAATCAACAATGGGGGGGAATACATTTTTGTAATAAACACGTTGATAGTTTATTAGCTAGGTATGGGGTTAAGTACAAGGTGGCATCACCATACCATCCTTAAACAAGTGGTCAAGTTGAGCTCTCAAAATGAGAGTTAAAGCAAATTTTGAAAAAAAACTATTAGCACTTCAATGAAGGATTAGGCGTCCAAGTTTGATGATGCATTGTAGGTTTACAAAACATCCTACAAAACCCTATAAGATTGACCCCTATCAAATGTTCTATGGGAAAGCTTGTCATCTTCCTGTCGAAATTGAGCATAAAGCATATTAGCTAATTAAATTCTTGAGTTTCAAGAAAAATCTAGCAAGAGACCATAGAATGTTGCAGTCAGATGAATTATATGAGTTTTAGGAGTGAAGCTTTTGAAAATGCTCGATTCTATAAAGAAAATATGACAAGTTGGCATGATAAGAAGGTAATCTATAAGAATTTTGAAGTAGGACAAAAGGTTCTCTTATATAATGCTCAATTAAGGTTGGTTCTTTGTAAACTTCAACCAAAGTGGGTGAGGCCATATACAATAATGGGAATACTACCTCATGGAGCAATTGAGGTTAAAGGAGAGGAAAGATAAATTTTCAAAGTAAATGGGCACATGCTAAAACCTTTCTTTGAGAAAAAGATGAACAGGTAAAAGGAATTGCTTATTTGAAGGACTCGCCATGAAACAACACCAAAAAGCTAGGTTAAAGACTTAAAAACAAGCACTTGGCGAGAGGTAAATTGACTTACCATCTTTTCTTATCTTTTTATTTAGTTTATGAGTCTTCTTCTTTTTTTTCCCCTTAATTTCAAAGTCTTTATGGCTATGTCTCTTTCATGTTACATAGGCATGTGTGAATAAATGAAAGGAAGGTTAAATCCATCATTTGAGAGACATCATAAAAGATTTTAGAAGGGAATTGATAATTTAGAACATACCAAGAAACTAGAGGAGTCCCATTCTAACCTTTTCTTCTTTTGTCCTTTAAGCATGCATGAGTTGAATTGCTAAAAATATTTCTTGAACTTAAAGTTTAGGGTAGGAATGTTAGATACTAACAACGAAGTTATGCCATTTTGGTTGTGCTTTAATGACTTAATTGAATTCATGCTATGTTATTTGTTGTATGCACCTAGGAGATAGTTTCATTTTGAAAAGGTTGATCCATTTTCCTTGATGCTCTATGCCTGTAAATTCAAGTACGTTGTCATTCTGTAAAGCTTGCATGAAAAAAGTAGGAAGAAGAGATTAGAATCTTATTTTTGAAGCAAGTCTCTTTTACACAAGTCATGAATACATCTCAAAATTTTGTATTCAATTCATGGTGTCATTGATTTGTTGTTATTCTCAATTTGGGCATAGTTTAGAGGATTAGAGTAAGGAAAATGTTTTGGCATGATTTTAGGTTTCTGTCTTTTTGAAAGTTAACCTTTATATATATACTATTCTTTTGAGGAATCAAGTGGTCTATTAATGTTATGTAAACTAAAGTCGATATTAGATTTTATTTAAATGTTTCCTGACCAATGAATAAGAATGCTTCAAAAGAAAGAGAAGAAAAGTTGAAAAAAGAAAATGGTGGGAATTAAGCAAAAATCATTACAAATTAAAATTATGATCCCATCACAAATGAAAAAGAAGTTAAAAAGGAAAACAACAAAGCAAATAAATTAGAAAAAGGAAGAAAAAGTTAAAAAATCCAAAAGGAAAATAACGAGCAAAATGAGGGAGTCATTTGAAAAGGTCAGGGAAGCAAAGTAACATATGATTTAGTGGATACTCTCTTTTCTGCATGGAATTAGCATACTTAAAGAGTAATAAGGGAGAAGTATATGCACGAGCTAACCAATTAAATATGGAGACCTCTTATTTAGAATGAAATGTTAAACTTGACTTCAAATTCCGTCAGCCTAACGTAAATGAGAAGGTTGACTTTTTTAGGCATTGATTCCTAGATTAATTGCATAGTCTTTGATTTGTGAGGTATTAGTGGAACAATCTCATCATCATTGCTAAAAGATTTTTTCATTATATCAAGTACATGCAATCTTTGAGCTTTTAATGTTATTGCATACTCTTAGTTATATTTGGGCTTTCAGGAAGTGATGCGTCTCTAGGGTTAAACATATAGAGGCCATACCATAATAAACGGTAATAAGAAAACAAAAAGGGGGTTTAGAAAAAATACACATAGTTACCTAACTGGATATGACACACCAACTAGATCTTACATGGTTTACAATTAGCCGGATATGACTTACTGATCCAAACTATAAGGTCACTCACTACTACTCCTTTCTAAATGGAATTGATAAGAGAGAATACTAGGGTTTCTTAGCAAAAGGAAACTTATAATTACCAATGATAATGAAGATGTTATCCGCATAAAGGAAGGTAAGGTATTTATATGACCTCAACTAGGGTTACACTAAATGAGGAAAGGACAAAATGAATAGTATAAAAAAGATTCCTAAAACATTCTAAATATGACAAATAATACACTACACAAAAAGTAAGGAATTCATCTAAAATATTGTAATAGAAGACAAGTATCATTAGGTGATTGGTGGATGCGTACATATGCAAGTATTATTGGTGTAACGTTTAGGGTAGTTCTACAGTTGCAGAAATAAGCTTGAGAGACGTCGAGAGAGGGTTTGAGAACTAAGATAATCTAATCCAGTTTAGGTTAGAGTATGGAAATTAAAGGATATTTAGATTCTCTCTAAGTCAAGTACCTTGGCAGCTAGGCTCGGGTAGATGCCTAGAGTTAGTTGGCTCGATTCCTACCTGGCTCATGGTAGGAGCTCAATAATAGGTATTGAGGATCAGAAAGTCGATACATTTACTTAGAATAGTCAGCTTAAAGGAGCACTTCCAGGTTTTTCTTGAATCGATTCCAAAAGTTAAGGTTGCTAGTCTACCAGAGATTCTCTTACCTTAGTTAGTCAACTCATTAAGGTACGACCAAGTCTTCTCATTCAATTTAAGGTTTTAGCCAATTTTAGGAGCACTTTGCCTACCTTGGTTAGTCGGCTTATTTGGGTATGACCAAGTTTCCTCATTCAATTTAGGGTAACAGCCAACTTTAGGAGTGCTTTGCCCACCTTAGTTAGTTAGTTCATTAGGGCACAACTAAGTCTTCTCATTTAGTTTAGGGCCTTTTCCAACTTTAAGAGTACTTTGCCTTCCTTTGTTAGTTAACTCGTTAAGGCACGACCAAGTTTTCTCATCTCTTTGAGGGTCTTAGCTAGCTCTAGGAGCACTTTGCCCACCTTGGTTAGTCAACTTATTGGGGCACAACTAAGTTTTCTTATTTAGTTTAAGATCTTAGCCTAGGAGCGCTTTGCCCACCTTAGTTAGTTAGCTCATTGAGGTACTACCAAGTCGTCTCATTCAATTTAGAATCTCAGCCAACTCTTGAAGCGGTTTTTCTTACCTTGATTAGTCATCTTATTGAGGTACAATCAAGTTTTCTTATTTAGTTTAAGGTATTAGCTAGCTCTAGGAGTACTTTGCCCACCTTGGTTAGTCAACTTATTAGGGTACAACTAAGTTTTCTCATTCTTTTAAGGCCTTAGCTCTATGAGCACTTCGCCCATTTCACCTCGATTCATCAGCTCATAAGAACATGATCAAACTTCAATTCTCCAGTCTTTCAACTAGCACTTAGACCGCCACCCCTCCCTTTATCAAATCCCTAGTAGATCGAACCTAAGATAGCTAGCTAGATATAGCACTTCATAGGATAAAATCTACTCTTGGGGCAAAAATAGTGTCTCTTTTATCTTTGTGACAAAGTTTTGCTTAAACGTCACTACAAAAAGAGGTAGTTGTGGATACCTCATCTTTGCCCCTCTTTTTATCTTTACAATAGGTTAAAATGTTCTAAATTAGGAAAAATGCAAAAAATAGAAAAATAAGAAAACCTAAAAATATGAAATTCAAGAAAATAGAAAAAATCACAAAAAAAAATAAAATTTAGAAAAATACAAAAAATGCAAAATTTAGAAAAATATATATAAAAAATGAAAAAGTCACAAAAAATAGAAAAATTTAATAAATAGGGAATTTACAAAATAATAAAGTCTTTTAGGTAATTTAAATAAGATAAATTTTTAATTTAGATAAATAAAAATAAAAGATCATTAGACTGGGGCTTAGATTTGAATCTAGCCTAGGTTGGCCTAGTCTATTGCACATATGGACAAGGCACATGTCTACGGCCTAATAGATAAGCACATGGACTATGAATATTGGTTTAGCTGGAGATTAGGGGCTTGACACTTGCTGGAGGTATGAAGATGCTTTTAATCTTTTTCTTTTTCAAAATCCATATAGGGGGACATTTAGAACACACCCATACGCAAGGGGTGTTTTTGATTTCAAAACATAAATATACACAAACGGTAATAAGAGCGGTCTACTTAGAAAAGCATACACTAATAGACCTTTCTCTTTCTCTTACCTTTGTCGTCTTTCCCTTTCAACCGTTTCTCTCTTTAGGCTGATTAATTGGAAAAAAAAAAAAACAAAACAAAACACACATATCCTCATAGATCTCACTCTCTCGGCCGGCCCTCTCCGCCCCTTCCCCCCCCCCCCCCCCTCGTCATTACTCTTTTGCACATTACCATCATCGCGTCAACTACTATACAAGCCGCAGACACCCCAACCGCATCCCCACTATTACTCTTTCTCTTTACCATCTCTCTTACTTCACCCTCATCTTCCCTCTCTTGGCCTTCACCCTAAACCCACATCCTACACGAAATTAACCCTCTAGTATAAACCTACGTCCTCTCTCCCGGCCTCCTCTTTCTCCTTCAACCTATCTCTCTTTCGACCTTTCACTGCACCACCAACACCAAACACCAATCCGATGACCCTATCCTCATTGCTGGCCGCAACATACAAGCATAACCACTCCACCCTCGTCCTTTCTCTCTCTACCTTGACCCGAAACCCATAACTACTACAATGAACCAACTCTCTCACTCTTAGCCTCCTTTCTCTCGTGTACAACATCCCACTACATGGCCTACCACTGTAACCACTACCAAATGTAGTGATATATAAATAAACCCCTAATCCTAATAGAATAGCCAAAAAAGTATCTTCTCCCCTTCAATTTGGTGCTCAAAACAACCCCTTTGAAGTTGTTTCTCTCTCACATGTGTGACTTGACCCATAACCTGAAGATTCAATTTGTCTGACTTAATTCAAATTGTCCTTTGCTGACTTGGTCTAAGGCCCTCCTATCCATTTGATAGTTGTTTTATTTTTTGTTTTTGGTTTCAATATGTAATTATAACTAAGAAGAAAAAAAAAAAAAAGAAAATAGGAGAAAGAAGAAGAAGTATTTTTTTTTTCACATTTCAACCAAAAAAAACAATAAAATATAAATAAATAAATAATAAAATAAAATACTGATTAAGAATAAATAAAAGTAATTTATCATTTTTCAAAATTATTTCCCTTTTCAAATTAGGGTTATGTTAGAGTTTCCGAAAATAAAACATTTATTAGGACCCTTTAGGGAATTTTATTTAGATAAATTGAAACAGGTAAAAATATAAACCTAGCCTCCTTTCAAAAACTAAAATCAACAACCCGCTATGTTTTTAGTAAATGAATTACGAAAGTTTGATCTCGAATAGTAGGTACATAGGCACCTTTATGTAAGTATGGGGTAACTAAACAATATGGAAAGTTTTTTTTTTTTCATTTCTGTAGATATTTGTGTAAATTAATTAGTTTAAGTTGTATGTGATATGATTAGTTGGTTAGAAATTAAAAAGGGAACATATGAAGAGCGAAGTTAAATTCATAAAGTTAAATAGTAGTACCCATTTAAGGTTTAATAAATTAGCTCCTGAATTTAACCTCTAGTTTAAAAAAATGTTTTATAAAATGGTTTAACCGATGTACAGGTAGCTAAATTATAACTAATCCACTCAATTGGTGATAACTTAACTCTCTTTCCCAACTCTAATCGGGTGGCAACTCTAAAGTATTTTCAAAAATGTAAAAAGAATCGATTTTCTTTAAACCATGGTTGAGGATTAGTACTAAACGAGTAAAGGTTCAATACTGCTTGGTTTAGAGAAGATCTAATTTAAAAAGAATCGGGACAGTGAAAAAACTAGGCTTGACAATGAGTAGTAAGTCCTAATAGTCTCCTAGCTCAGCTTCTGGTGATTAGTCTTGGGAGTTGATTCCTATCATTTGCTAGAGGGTTAGAAAGATTTGTCCTGCAGCAACAAAAAAATCTATAGGGGAGTAAGCTTACGCTTAGTGAGATAAATGCCCTCATCAGTACCATACGACAAAAATTTATTAGATGCACAATCATATGAATGCATGAACAAACAGTATGCCATACAACGCATGCAGTGACCTAGGAACTGTATACAACTTAAAATTTCGCCCCCTGAAGTCGGGGTTTGGAGATAATTAACTGACCCAAACCAAAATCCAGGTTCTAGACCTTGGGTTTTATTTCATTTGCACTATCGTGCTCATACCAAAACAAAACTCTACATATATATATATACATATACTTCCTTTACCAAAATCAAATCGTATCCTTTAAAAATCCCAAGTCTAGCGGTGTGGTGGCCCCCGCAGTCCACAAACACACGCCCTAAGCAGAAGCCACAAGACTCGGCCCATCGCCGACGATTAGCGTCTCCCAGCGCCTAGTAAGCCCATCAGCTTAAGACAGAGACTCAATAT
Organism: Lumnitzera racemosa; assembly: GCA_024138005.1. Lineage (NCBI taxonomy): Eukaryota > Viridiplantae > Streptophyta > Magnoliopsida > Myrtales > Combretaceae > Lumnitzera > Lumnitzera racemosa. The sequence continues at coordinate 66,472,379 of JAMXBC010000002.1, read as the reverse complement.
ATATGATGGCATAGCTAGTGCCCAATCCTGCAGGAAACTCGTATTCCTGTGAGTCCCTTCCCAACTTCTGCGTGAAGCGGCAGTCGGTGTTACCCGTATGCAATATGGGGAATGCATGATTCATTTTGAGTTTTTAATCATATAAGTGATTAACTTGATTTTCAGGGTGATCAACCAATTTCATTCCATACAATTCACAAGTATATATTCATGCAAACAATTCCCAATTATTATATATAATTAACAAGTCATCACACTCATCCATAATTTCATATACATGCATCTCCCATATCCCACAAGCATCCAAATTTATAAATATAAGATTAGGTGCATCTACTTTACAAGCACAATCATGTAAAGAGTCATCGGGAATTTACTCACTCTGCCATGTGGTTCAATCAAAGTAGTCTAGAGGTAAGTCGTCTCCGAAAACAGTGTCCCCTGGTCATTGAAATAATTTTTATAAGGAATTGAAGTAAACTTAAGAAACTATGTAAATTTTCCTTAAGTTATATTCTTAGCTAATTTTCGAAATTTTTCCGGTTTTTACCTAAATTTCAATCGCGTATAACATTTTCGTTTTAAATCCGATTTTTATGATCTTATAGTCAATCTTCATCGTTTTTGAGTGTACTTTAACGTGGTAAGGTTATATTTTCGAAATGAGGTATGAAATTCTATCCATGGGTCAGAACAGTAGCGTTCCTCATGTGTTGGAGTGTTTTTGGGCCTTATTTGGTAAATGGGCTTTTGATAGCTTGAGGAATCCTTTGGGCTTGGTCTTTAGATTTTATCCTAAGCTTAAAATACTCCTTGAGATCAGATTTACAACTTTGATTTATGTTCCTAAGGCTAACAACCACTTCTTGGGCCCTTTAGTGAGCTTAAGTTGTCAAATGAGCTTGTTTTTAGTTCAAACTAAGGTTAATGACTTTGGTGGGCTTATGGGGCCTTAGGTGGATTTCTTATGGGCTTCCAAACAACCTTTCTTGGTACTTTAAGGTGCTGATCAGATTTTTATTGAAGGCCCATCCTAGAGTTTTAGGCTTGTTTTGGGAGTTTTAAGCTCGGTTTTGAGTTTTAGGCTTTATATGCTCACTATACTTGCTTTAGTTAATCTTTTCGCTTTGTTCTTTTACTTTTATCATATTTTTAGGCCTCATTTTCCCATGTTCCAGATCTGTTCATGTTGGTCCTAAGGGGTCCTCACTTGGTTTTTCAACTTGTTTCATCATTTCCTTAAGTTTAAGGGGTAGATTATGCACTTAACTACTTGTGTACAAATCTTAACTTAAGTTTCCTTCCATCAAATGATCCTTTAACTCATGTTTCACATAAAAAAATAAAAGATCTCATACTTAGTACAACTCCCATATCATGGCCCATGTCATACAAAGTTGGTTTTTTCATAAAACTTCATGTGATGGATTTTTCCTTAACTTAAATCTAGATTTGGGCATGTTTAACTAAATGGTAACAAAATCAACATTCAAATGGCCATGAAACCCTCACGTCCAGCATGCATATCCTCCATTAAAATTCTCATTTCAAGGTTTCCTTAGCTTAAAATCTTCCATTCAAAACATTAAACAAATGTCTTCACAAAATACCAACTTTACATGCTCATATTTCAACTTCATGCAAGAGTTTTATGGTTTGTTTCTTAAAACGATATTTCGACATTCTAACAACTTAAACCTTTCTCACATCTTCAAGAAATCCAAGTCTCCTAACATAAATATTAATCTACACATCACAAGAAATACTTACTCGTCCTTATCGCAAAGTTTGGTGATTGTGCACTAAGGTTCCTCTTAAGCCTTTAACTTTGCTTCCTCCTTTTTGCTTACCTTTTGAAACCCGAATCTTTTGTTCTTTTGGAAAGGGGTTTATGGAAGATTCTAATGGTCTTAAATGATCTTAAATGATGAAAGAAAATGGCATAAGAGTAAAGGAAAAAAAATGCCGTGAGTTGAAGCTTCAAAATGGAAGAAAATGGATTTTGTGGGGTAAGGTTGTTTTCCCCTTTTTATGTTTGTTTCAAAAGAGAGAATGATGAAGTGAAAGTGAAATTGAAAGTGAAAGAAATGGGGAAGAGTATGGCCGGTTGGAAATGGAGAGAGAAGGAGTGTTTAAATGTCTTGGAAGTGTTGCCTTGTAGCTTATATAAAGTCAACAATTGCAACTCTTGATGATGTAAGCATTAAGGGATGAATAGTGTTGTGTAAGAGAAAGTGATTGATGGGTGAATGACCAATGCATGGCCCCCCTTTCTCCCCTTTTTAGATCTGCCATTTTAAGTGCTTGCATGCCATGGAGTGGTCTTGTCTCCTTTATTAAAGTAAAGCTTATTAATTCTTGTGAAAACTTGTCCATATTTTGTATAAGTGAAGAGGTGATAAGGAAATTGTCTTATCACTAGATTTTGATAAGTTATCAATTGATAATTGATTCCAAATCTCAATTGATAAGTTTTCTAAGGTGATTGGTTGGTCTACTTATTTATGTGTAAGGCTTATACATGAAGATAAGGACATAGCCTTATAGAAAATTGTTTTAGGATTTCTATCCTACATTGTTTTGTAATTTATGATTTGATTTTTATAAAATTATGAAATTTTCTAAAGTTAGATGAAATTATTCAAATTAAATTATCGATTAATTATTTAGGGTTAAAATTCCTTAATGGCTTTAAAGTTTACAGTTTTAAGTAGCTTTAGAGCTAGTAGTTCTTCAAGCTCATGTTTTTTTTTTGACAATTGGCTTTTGAATTGTAAAAATTTAATTCATTTATAAATATAAACTTAAGTTTTTAGTTTAGTTGATCTTTAGGAACATTCGGAAAGTACTCTTAATTGAGTCTTAGGCCCACTAAAAGTAGGGTTTACAGGACTGGTGCAACTTGTGTAATTCTAAGACTCAAGCAACTTTGGATTGACTCTCTTTAATTACTATGGAGGTACTGATTAGATCTAGGGGAATAGTAGGATTGAAGCCACAGATGATCTCAAAAGGGGTCTTCTTAATGGTACAGTAGATAGTTCGATAATATGTGTAACTCTATAATAGGTAGAAATTAGTCCCAAACTTTCAAATTCTTTCCCACAATAGCTCGTAATAGATTGTCTAGCATCTTATTCACCACTTCAGTCTGGCCATCATTCTAAGGGTAGCTACTAAAGTTGAACATAAGTTTATTCCTAAACCTTCTCTAAAGGGTCTTCCAGAAATAGCTTAAGAATTGTATATCGCATTCTAAAACAATGGATTTCAGTACTCAATATAGTTGGACAACTTCTTGCAAAAGTAAATCAATAATATATCAAGCATCATTAGTTCAACGGCATAGGATGAAGTGTACCATTTTGTTGTAGCAATTCATTACAATAATGATTGAATCTTTTCCTTTAGATGTCTAGAGAAACCTTAAGACAAAATTTATGCTAAGGTTAGCCCAAGGGGTGATCAGTATTAGCAAGGGCATATACTCTTCATACAGTTCTCATTTTCCCTTCTATCACTTGCATACTTCACAGCTTCCTACTACCTTGTGGAGATCCTTAGCTAGATTAGGCTAGTAAAAGTTCTCTTTCAATAGGTCAACTGCTTTGGTTTCTCTAAAATGACTAGACATTCTACCATTGTGAGCTTCTCTAACCAATAGCTTGCATGTAAAATAATTTGATATGTACAACCTTATTTCTTTGAATAGATGTCTATCCTTTAAATTATATCCAACAATAGTGACTTCTTCTCCATAGTTTTCTAAAATAGGACCAAAATGTGAGTCATGAGCATATTACTTGGTAAGAGAAAATCCCAACAATTTTGTTAGGAAGGCGGTCAACAAAGTTTGCTGCCATAACAGGGTGTTAGCGAATACATTAACACTACCTTTCTTATGCTTAATCACGAAGGAGAATCCTTCTATGAATTTTGACCACTTTTCATGTCTTTTTGCAAGTTTTTTTTTTATTATTATCGAGATGTGTCAAAGAACTCATGGTCTATATAAATCACAAACTGTCGAGGTAATAAATAGTATTTCCAAGTGGTAAGAGCTCGGCAAAAGAGAGCATAATACCTTCTTATACACATAATAGTTCAGTTTGGCTCTACTAAGTTTCTTACTATGATAGCTAACAAGTCGACATTCTTGCATCAGTATGGCAACAATACCAATACCTAAAGCATCGCATGCCAATTCAAATGACTTATCAAAATAAGGCAAAACTAAGATAGGGGTTATGGTAAGTTTCTCCTTGATCTTCTTAAAACTCTTCTCAACTCAATCAATCTATAGGAATCCATCATTCCTCTTTGTTAGCTCAGTTAAGGAGGCTGCAATTATATTGAAGTTTTTAATGAATCTTCTATGAAAGGAGGCAAGTTTAGGGAAACTCTTAACTTTAGTAATAGTTTTGGGTGTAAGCTACTCTAGGATGCCTCGAACTTTTTCAACATTTTCTTAAATTCCTTGTTAAGTCACAACATAGCTGAGGAAAACAACTTTAGCCTAGCAAAATGTACACTTCTTTAAATTCCCATACAATTTCTTGGTATGTATGTTATCAAAAATAGCTGAAAGGTGTTTTACATGGACATCCAAGTTGTCATTATACATTAATATGTCGTTAAAGTACATAGCCATACATTTTTCAATTAGTAAGTGCATGACATGGTTCATGAGTCTCATAAATGTGCTTGGTGCATTTGTGAGTTCGAATGGCATAACCAACCACTCATAGAGATCATGTCTACTATTGAAGGCAATCTTCTATTCATCACTAGGACTCATACAAATTTGATGGTAACCACTTCGTAAATCAATCTTTGAAAATATCTTGGCACCATAAAGCTTATCTAACATGTCATCGAGCCTTAGTATTGGATATATGTACTTAATAGTAATATGTTTGATAACTCTGTTGTCGATATACATATGCTATGAACCATGCTTCTTTAGGATTAGTAGAGTTGGCACAACATAAGAACTCATGCTCAATCTCACATAACCTTACTCTATCAGTCATCCACTTATCTCTTTGGCTTAGCAAACTGCTTAAGGTTCATTCTATAAGTAGGTCGATCAGGTAAGACTGCTCTTGGTTGTAGATCAATGCAGTAATTTATGTTTCAAGTCGTGGTTAATCCCTTAGGCAACTCTTTTAGAAACAAGTTGAAAAATTCATCAATCAACCTTCAATCTCATCGATACATCTTCTAGATCTCTTAGCTCTTACAATTTCCTAATCAATAAAACATAGGCTCATCGACCTTCATAGTAGTTTGGAGCTCTCAACAATTCATTATCAAGGCCCTTTTTTTGTTAGCTCGAGTGAGCTAATTATAGGTCTCATTCACCTAGCTTAGTATCATGGGTTACAACATAATCTTCTTTCCTTCCTAAACAAAGCCATAGGTATTTTTATAAACAACAATGGTCTTCGAAGTAACAAATGTGAAGCTCTCATAAGGATGACATAACATACCACTTTGTCTCTCTATTTGTTCTGAACATAGAATGGCATGATTACCTACTCTATAAGATGCAAAGCACCGTTGCCATGTAGCCAATATAACTTTCAAGGTTAAGAGTGCTTAAAGGTCAATAGTCCTAACCTCTACACTAGGGATTGAGCAAAAATATTAGTACAGTTCCCTCCATCTACAATTGGTACACAGTTGTCCTTTGATAGTGCACTTGGTATGAAAAAAAAATTTCTCCTTACTCTCCCTCTAAGTTTGGTGATATGCTTAGTACTCACCTTAACACTCAGGTCATCACTTCTCTATGGTCGACATTGTTGATGATTGATTTTCAACTTAAGATATTATTCATCTATTCAACTAACGAGAGGCCGAGTTATTTGGTTTTTGGCTGATGCTGACTAAGATATAACCCATTTGATGGGTTTTAGAGCCTAACCTGTTAATATGTCTAGTTCAAACTCAAGAAAGTGGTGCGAACAGTTACAATCTAATACGATCTCATTACATAACCACCTACTATTCCTATATTATAGGCATGTGTTTGATTACGAGATCTTTACGCATCCTACTACTAATGATCAATTGCTATTTTAAACACCCGACATCCACCAATAAATACGGAGAGAAAGTATTGTAAGAACTCTCTTAACACTCATAACTCAATCCTTAATCACTTTACTTCTCTCTAAAATACTTACTGTAGGAACAAACTCCAATCCTAAACTAGCTCTTCATCTTATCACCAAGCGGGGGGAAGTAAGAATACTGACAAATAATGTTTGAATAAGTTAGAGCAACTTTGCCTTGATTTGACCAAAGAAAACCAAGAACTTAGCGAAAAACATGATGAGATTCTTAACCTTCTTCAGAGAAATGTTTACTCAAGTTAAAACTAAGAACATGAAAATAATAATGTTGAAAATAATGATGATTCAGTTTATTCTCCTAAATTACCGAGAAAGCAAGCTAAAGTTATGCTTAGACCTTTAGCCCTTACTCTAAAGAAAAGTGACAAAGGAAAACAACTATAGCAGGTGCACCATGTGAGAAACTTGCATGTTAGCACTACTACTATGACGAGTAAAAATTTCTAAATATAGAAGAGTCCTTTCATCCCTCAAATATTAGATGAAGTGATACCATGGCACATCAAGATGCCATAATTTAAGATTTATGAAGGAACAAGAGACCTTAAAGATCATCTTTAGTATTACTACACTTTGGCTAAGTTGCACGGCTTAAATGATGTCATGACTTTCCAAGCTTTTCCCTCAACATTAAGGAACGTAGCTATATATGGTTCAAACATTTGAAGCTAAACACAATCTCTTGTTTTGAAGATTTGGTAGAAGTGTTCCTATTCCAATTAAGGATTCTTCTATCCTTGACACCATTAAGCAAAAATCAAAGAGTCTATTAGGGATTATTTGGCCAAGTTTATGGCCATGATAGTCTAAATCCCGAAGCTAGACATAAGCATTGCCCTTAACACAATCATTGATGGTGTTAAACCCTATGGAGACTTCTTTAAGTCTCTAACCAAAAATAAGCCAAAAAGTTTTGGTAAGTTTAAGGCCAAAGCCATGTTATACATCTAGTAAGAGGATAACATTAAAGCTTATTGAGAGGCTAATAAAAGTAGAGGTGACTGAAAAGGTGACAAGAAGAAGAGCATAAAAGATTGACTTAGAACTAATGATGACTAGTGTTCCCATGGATATAATGCTAAAAGAAAGAGGCCATATATCCGAACATATTCTATTCATATGCCACTTAATTGTCTAATCATAGATATATTGATGGAAGTGTGTGGTTAAAGAGGTATGCTACAATGGCTAGAAAGAATGAGAGGAAATTCTTCAAGATGGAACTCTAATAAATATTGCGATTTCCATCATGATAAAGGCCATAATACGGATGAGTGTATTCAACTCAAAAAATGCAATGGAGGATGCAATCCAGCGAAGGTATTTGAGCAAGTTTCTTACATATGATGTCAAAAATATTAAGCACCTAATGATTGACTTTAAAATAGAGCTTTAAAGTATAGCATGAATGATTATAGGGTTGTCTCCATTGGGAACGAATACAAGTACTAATACTAAATAATCTCCTTATGATCTAGCAAACAAATTTGTCAAGTGATGAATAGATTAAAATCTCTAATTTAATAGCTAAACTACACTAATCCATAACAACTTTTACCTAACACAAATGCTACAGAAACTATTAACACTACAATGATTAACATACAAACTTGCTTCATAACTTATTATGATACTGCTAATATACTTTTTTTCCTAATACTTGTTATTTGTGGGAAACTATAGGTATGCAAGTATTCTTTTCAAAATTACTTACTTCTAATCCTTATTGTGTCTATTAGAATCTCTTTTGAATTAACAGCTAACTTACATCGCATTAATATCATGTTAATTTATCAATTTTCCTAAGAGTATGGTAACTTTCCTAATAATATCTCTACTATCATGAGTAAGGTGTTCTAATGAATTAGATCTATTCAATAAAATTATCTCTCAAAATATTCTATTGAAATCTTGCCTAAGTCAATGTCATGTACTATACTATACTTAGATTCATCAAGTTCAATTCATCAAAATTAACAATATTAGGAACCCAGTAATCCATGCACTTGATCATATTAAGTGCATGTAGCAAGTCTTAACTACTACTCACACATGATGAAGAAACAAAATGTAGAAATAACAAGAAAATCAACATAAGACAAGTAGAAGAATACAACCTCAGTTTGAATTCTACTGTAGAAATCTTTACACTATACAAACAATGAATTCCTATCATCTCTCTCGAGTAATTCTGGAAAACGTATGGTAAAACACTTAAAGACTATATTGAAAATGTAAAATACAATAGGTACAAAGATGAATGAATGGATATGTTGTAGGTTAGTGATGTTCTTGATGAAATTGATTAAGATGCTCTTTTCCATGAATTGCGATATATTTATATCCTTCTCAATAAAGGGTTGGAAATACACCACTTCAAGATGCCCCTTGGTGTTGAGACTTGTTCCATACACCAGTTCAGGTGAAACAATTTAAAAAAAATCATCGTGTCTACTCCCATCATGTTCATGACTTGAGGAGTGATCTTTTGGTCGCAAACATTCCACCTCATCATGCCCATGATAGAGGACGTAATCATCCTTCTAAGGTAAAGCCAAAGCCATGATGAACAGGTGGAAAAATAGCTTCAGCCTTGGTCACTCCCTTAATCATAGCCATGATAGAGAGAATGATGAGTGCTAGGTACTCAAATCTTCTTTTATCATGCTTGTGATTGCTCCAAATCTGCTTGTTCTTGTGTAATTTCTTCTCCTCTTTACTTTGTCTTGAATAAATATCATCTCCTTGCTTTTAAATCATTTGAAATTGATATATTACATAATTAAGTACCAAGAACTTGAGAAATTAACACAATTATCATCAATTTATGCCTAAATGTGATTTAAAAGTGTAAAGTGATTTATACTTATCACCTAACTCAAAGGAGATGTAATGAGCAGGAGAATGTCATATGGCCCTCTCAAGCTTAAAAAGATACAAGAGATGGAAGTAGTTGCAGGGGACCTAATGGTATAATATATACTATTGTCAGTAGACTCTCTACCTTAGGTCAATTTAGCTCTTTGGGCTCGACTAATGCCATACAATATGTTTGTAATGTGCAGGGAAAGAATGTCAAGGTTGACAATTTAATTTCTTTCATGAAAAAGAATTTCCAGGGTGTTCAAAGACCCCCACAATGACACACTCATAATTAGCATAAGAATTGCCAACTTTGAGATCAAAAAGATTCCTATTGACATAAAAAGTTTGGCAAATATCATTTTTTAGCACACTTTTGATTAGATAAGGCCCAATATCAAAGCACAATTGAGTTCTTATGATTATGATTTATATGCTTTCAATAATCAAATTGTTTGGGTCAATGAAGTAATCTCTCTCCCTATTCAAATTAGAGATGATCAGCATATTGCGGAAGATAAGGTGGATTTCGTTGTTGTTAAGTGTTGGTCCCTATATAATACGATCATCGATCGGCTATATCAGCATTTATTCGACGTGGTTCGGTCCACTATGCATCTTAAGGCCAAATTTCACACTCCTACTAAATTTGGTGTATGTAAAGGGGACCAATAGTTGGCAAGATCCTTGTATTTAAAGGCACTATGCTAATAAGAAATTTTTCAAGTTAAAACTTATCTTAAACAAAAGTTAGTTGGCGTAGAAAAAGCCGAGGAAGAGATAGAAGATATTCTACTAAGAAATGATCCAGGCAAGATGACCAAGATAAGGAAACTATTGCTGGTAGACATCTACTAACGTTTGATCAACTTTTTACAAGATAATACCTATGTTTTTTTATGGTCTCCCTCAAATATGCCTAGCATCTCTAAAGATGTTATGACACGCAAACTTTAAATCGATCCTAATGTGAAGGTTATTTAACAAAGGAAGAAGCATTTTGCTCCTGAATGACAAGTAACCATAAAAGAAAAAGTCCAAAAGCTACTCAAGGCAAGGTTTATTACGGAAGAGCTTTATTTGAATTAGCTAGCCAATCGTATGTGAGTCAAGAAGTCTAATAGCAAGTGGTGTTTATGCATAGATTTTACAGGTCTGAATAAGGCTTGTCCCAAAGATTGTTTCCCCTTGCTAAGAATAGATCAAATGGTTGACTCAACTGCCACACATGCCTTGTTATCTTTTATGGATGCATTTTTTTGCTACAATCAAATCAAAATGGATGAGGAAGATGAAGTTCATAGATTATTTGTCACTAACTTTAGGATGTATTGTCACATGGTGATGCCCTTCAAGCTAAAAAAATGTCAATATGACCTATAAATGACTTGTTACCAAGATGTTTAAGCCTTAGATCCACTATTATATTGAAGTATATGTCAACAATATGACAGTGAAAAGTACGATAGAAAGTTGGCATCTTACTGATCTTGACGAGACATTTAGCACTTTAAGGAGATATAATATGTAACTAAATCATAAGAAATGTGCTTTTGGTGCTACTTTAGAAAAAATTTTGGATACATGGACACTCGACCTAGCAATGAAGCAAACCCAAGGAAGATTGTTGCAATTAGGAGCATGAAATCTCCTTGCACTGTTAAGGAAGTTTAGGAGTTGGTTAGCTGGATAGCTACCCTAAATAGATTTGTGCCCAAAAGTGTTGATAGATGTGTAGAATTCTTCAAAATTTTAAAGAATTCAAAATATTTCAAGCAGATGGATGAGTGTGAAAGAGTATTCAACAAGCTGAAGGAGTTTCTTACATTACCACCAATATTTTCAATACCATATCCAAAAGAAAATTTATATCTATATATATTAGTTAGTAATTTAGCACTTTCCTCTATCTTAGTTTGTATTGAATGTAGAAAGCATCAGCCAATTTATTACGTAAGCCATGTTCTGTAAGGTCCAAAACACTGATATAAAAAACTTGCAAAATTTATATTGGTAATGGTTCTTTTGGCAAGAAAGTTCAAGCCATACTTTGAGGCTTATCAAATTGTTGTCCTTATCAATCAGCCTTTGCGAAAAGCCTTACAATGATCGGACTCCTAAAGGAGAATGATGAAGTATGCTCTAGAGCTAAGTACCTATGGTATGTAGTACAAACCCAAAAGGGCATTGAAAGCTCAAGTGTTGGTAGATTTTATGGTTGAGTTCAATGGTGAAGAAGACAGCATAGAGATGGTAAAGAAGCTGATATGGGATCCATTTGTTGATGGCTCCTCTACTAAAGAAGGATGTGGTACGGGTCTCATTCTATAAAGCCTCCACAATGTGAAAGTTAACTACACTTTGAAATTTGGGTTTTTAATAAGCAACAACGAAGTCGAGTATGAAGCCTTAATAGTTAGTTTAAAGTTAGTGCCAAGAAAGTTGAATTTTTTTCTACTCACAGCTTATGGTGATTCAAGTCAAAGGGAGTTACGTAGCAAAAGAAGAAGTGATGAGCAAGCACATGCTAATAGTACAAATGCTCATGGAAAAGTTTTAGTCATTTTGATTGAGAAAATATTGAGATGCAGGAACATTGCTACCAACGAGTTGTCAAAACTGGCTAGTATGGCACTCCTTGATTTGAATGACAAGCTTTTCATTGAATATCTTCCCAATATGGGTTTACAAACTATTGGGTAGAGTTGCAAATTGGTTCCCTGCTTAATAGAGAAGTCTTAGATGGACCCAAAAATAAACTATTTAAAGGATGGCATTCTTCCAAATGATAAGAAAGAGGCTTGAAGGTTGATATATCAAGCTGCAAACTATACATTGATAGATGATCAATTGTACAAACACAGCATTTCTTAACCTTATCTTCATTGCCTTCCTCTAAATGACACATAATGAATGCTATCCGAATTACATAGTGGTATTTACATCAACCAAGTGAAAGGTCAAACCCTGTATGTTCTCATATTGTAACTCAGCTATTATTGGCCAACTATGAAAGAAGATGCGAGATTCTCTATTTAGCAATGTTCATAGTGCCAGAAACATGAAGCATCGAGTTGTATACCTTCTACTAAACTAAATAACCTCATTAGTCTATAGCCCTTAGCCCAATAGGGATTGGACATACTTAGACCATTTCCAAAGTCTATAACCCAATGGCAATTTGTCATAGTTATAGTAGATTACTTTACAAAGTGGGTGGAAGCCGAAGCTATGACTAGAATTACTAAATAGAAGGCAAAAGCTTTTGTTTTCAACTTTATCATATCAACGTTTAAGGTTCCATTTATGATAATCAACGGTAACAAACCATAGTTTGATAATAAAATTTTCAAACTTTTTGAGAGAAATATGACATTCATCTAAATTACAAATTAGTAGCTCATCCCCAAACCAATGGACAAGTAGAAGCCTTTAATAAAATCATCTTACATAGTTTAAAGAGGAAAGTTAACCAAGTCATGGGTAAATGGGCTGACGAACTGTTGACTATTCTGCAAAGGTATAGGACCACCTACAAGAATTCTATAGGAGGAACACCCTTTAGGCTAGCATTTGTGTCAGAAGCCATACTATCGATTGAATTAGATCCACCCAATCTTTGTATGTAGAACTTTCATATAATGGCCAATCAAGTTAATCTTACATCTAATTTAAACACAATAGAAGAGATAAGAGATGTTGTAAGGGTGAGAGTTACTGCATATCAACATAGAGTAGCTAGATATTACAACCAAAAGGTGAAACACAAGGTCTTTCGGTTTGGCAATCTAATTTGTAGAAAGTTAAAGGCAATTGGTTTGTAAGATGAACAAAGGAAACTTAATGCAAACTGGGAGGATCCTGTCAGGATTTGGAAAGTTGTAGGCGATGGGGCCTATCGACTATAAGGGTTGGTGGCATAATCACCCCTCAATCATGGAATGTTAAGAATTTAAACTTTTATTTTTCTTAGTTACTTTGATGCTATGGTTTATTTCTACTCCAAACTTTGTAAGATGATGTCCTACGTCTTTTTTCAATAATGAAATGTTATTTTCAAGATTATGTTTTTATTTCTCGTGATTTCCATACTTGATCATTTTATGGTGAGCAGATTAATAAGGTTCTAACTACATAGCAAATGAACTAGTAATCAATGAGTTCAAGTTTCTAATGGTGAGCAAACTTTATAATTATTGGCTTATAACAACAATTCTTATTTAAAATAAGTTAAGAAGCTGAAAAAACTAACCTTGTTACTTTTTATAATAGGTAATCTCATGACTCAAAGAGAGACATGCTAGTTCAAGTCCTATGTGACTAACTAACATTGTCTTTGAAAAGACACCCGACAATTTATGCATAAAATAAAACGTGTCGAAAACTAACAATTTGCACATGAAATAAAACATGCAGAAGGCTAGTAATTTATGTGTGAAATGAAACGTACTAGAAGCAAAATACTTGAAGCTTGAACATCACATTATAATAGATGATTGACATCCCGACCATATTTGGTCTATACAACATAAATAGAGTACAATTTAACAAGATTTCAAGGATCTAACGCATTCTTTTTCTTCGATGGGATGAAGCGTTATCTTGATTAGAAGAAGACGAGACCCTTTGGGAGCTTATTTCTTTTCTAGAATTAGGGGTTTTGGAGCAGGTAGATGTTTCCTTACGAGCATATGGGATCTCCTTGGATGAACTTTCTTCATCCTTGATAGGAGCTTCAACATTAGCTTCATCATTGTCACCTTAACCGGGAACCTCTATCTCTACCTCTTTGCCGACTTCTTCATCACTATTGTTGATATCATTGTCATCAACATCAATAAAATCTAGACATGAGAGGTCATAGTCAGGGTAAAATTTCAAAATCTCCTCTCTCGCCTGTTGAACCCCTAGTAAAAGCTTCTTCTTAAGTAGTTTCTCATACCGCTGACTAGGAGTCATGATTTCTAGTGCCTCCTCAATTGAGGGCCTCCTCTTTGCCGCCTCCTCTAATTCAAAAATATAAGACTATAGTTTAGAGCTGTTTATCTCAAACTTTTTTATTTGCATCCTCTGCCTATCCTCCCCATCACTCATCGAGCTAATTGTTTAGCTTAACCCCTAACACTCCTATCACTTCTTGCAAAGTTCCTCCTTCATGTCCTCAATCGCCTTTAGCTCTTCGTGAAGTTTCTTAGCCTCCATCTTAGCCTTAATCCTTATTCTCTCTGCTGCAACTATCTAAGCCTTTGAGGAGTTATTGGCCTCCTCCACTTTCTGTAATATGCTAACAAAGATAAATAAGTCCATTTGATTCTCAGCAGAGCAACATGACGTAAATATTACCTTTTTCATCTCCTTGTTGGCTTCTTCCAAAGCTGTTAGAACATGGTTACTAATCTGCATACATATGAGATTGTGTTAGCAATAGATCATGTGTCATAAGTAAAAAGGTGATCGGTACTTACATTGCATAACTTAGTAGCAAGGTGTCCCTTATTATAACCATCTACCCTATTGCCATCTTTTTTCGCAATCTTCCTATTCCTAAGGAGAATGATTCCTTCCATTAAGGCTAGGGATTATGTCTTGTTACCTAAGGCCGAGGCAATATGCAAGATGTTTTTGCTCCAGTACAAAACAAAGTACTCGCTTACCTCCTGGTTAGGCATGAACTCAACACTACTGATGCTGAGAGCCTTGTTCTTCATAGCATCCTTAGTCTTTTAGCCTAAAGTTTTAGATTTTTTGGATGGAGGCTAATAGATAAGCTCTTTCCCATTCCTTTTAATGGGACTCGGCTCATTATTCGTTTATCCTAATGGGCCTTCAGTCATCCCACAAGGAATGACCTCAACGATGCTATTATCGCTGATTTCTTGGCATGAGTCTCCTAGCATTTCCTCCGAAGGAATGTTTTTAGTAAGGAGGATTGGTTCAAGTATGGCCTTAATGGCTCTAAGTTGTTTAGTGCCTTAACATTTCTAGGTATGACGAGTAACCCTTTTTGCAACATTAACTTGTTTCATGGCTTTTTATTATGTAATCTTTTTCATGCATCTAGCCAAGTAATAGGTGCTTTGGTACCTACATGTTTATCAAGCTTCAATTTTTCAGCCTTTACTTGAGCTAAGAGCTTGGTAGGATCAACATTGCTCGTACCCATATCTGTAATAAATTATAGAAATATTAAAAAAGGAAGAGAGGAAAATCATTGACTTAGAAGATCCATGTCAAGCAAAAATCAAAGGCAACTACTCTCCCTTCAAAGTCATGAGAATAGTAGAGGTAGGTTGTTTCCTTACTCGATGCTTAACCTGGTGCGTGTTGCTCAAGGGATGGCTTAGAATGTTGCTAATAACCTCAGAAACTTCTTGAATGATGTAGAGAGTGAATTAACTCAGCAAGTTAGGCCGAGAAATGCAGTACTTCTTAGTACTCAACTTACTTCGTACAATTAGACCAGCTAATTAAGTAACCCTACGAGCTTGGGTGTATGTGATTAGTCCATGATCCCTATCATTTCCTTTAGGATATTTGAGATTTGGGATCAAATCTAGCTCAACTTGGGTTGCTCATCCTCAGGAGTGTAAGGTTAGAGATTGATAATGTTAAAGGAGTCTAAGACACCATATCCTTCAAGTAGTTCATTCCTATAAGCATTAGAATTGATCTTTTCAAGCACCTTATAGGGTCCATCGACTTAAGGAGACAACTTGCTCTTCCTTCAATTTGGGAATCGTTCCTTACTAAAATGTATCCAGTCTAGATGACTTGGTTAAAATTCTCTCTTTTTCCATCCTTGACCTCGCTTCTCAAGCTTGGTAGTAACTTAGCTTAACTGCTTTATGACCTTCTAGCGTATAGCTCTAATAGACTCAACCTATTCTATAATTAGTAGGTCATTATCAGGTCTTAGTAGGGGAACCTAATCCATTGAAATCTCGGGGTTAAACCTATAGGCTGCCTTAAAGGTAAACTTATTTGTCTCGTTGTATGTTATCCCTTTGTAAGCAAATTTAATGATTTGTAAGCATTGATCCTAATAACCCATGTTCCATCTAATAGTAACCTATAGCAAAGTCCCTACTATTCTATTGACAACTACGGTCTGTCTATCAGTTTGTGGATGGTATGATGTATTGTACAATAGCTTAGTTCCCATTTGCCTCCATAGTGTCCTCTAGAAGTGGCTCATGAACTTCAAGTGGCGGCCCGAAATAATGCTCCTAAGAACCCTATAAAGCTTAATTATTTGCTACAACAAAGGAAAAGAGATAACTAAAGCATTATTAGTTTTAGAACAAGGAACGAAATGTACCATCTTACTAAATCAATCCACAACTATCATGATGGAGTCCTTCCCTTGAGGCATCTTTGGTAACCTTGACATGAAGTCCATACTTAGCTTGGAATAGGATTTAGTAAGGATGGACAAGGGTAAATAGTATTCTTACTCAAATCGACTCTTTACTTTTCGGCTAGTCGCACACCTTTCTAGTATAGATTGGACATCACTTTTCTTTCTTAGCCAAAAGAATTTGGATAAGAGTACATCATGTGTTCAGCACTAGCTGAAGTATCTTATTAACCCGCCCTCATGCGCCTCATACACTAAGAGAGAGAACCTAAGAGAGAGCATGTCTTATCAAATTCTTTAGGTAACAAATAGTATTGCTATATCATTAGGGCTCAGATTAAGGAATAGAACTCCTTGTCATAGATAGAATACTTGAGTATAGCTCCTCGAAGTTTCTTGTTGAAGTAAGCAATAAGTTAACCTTCTTACATCAATATGGCACCTATGCCTAGTTTGGACATATTACACTCGACTTTAAAAACTTCATCAAAGCTCGGCAGAGCTAAGATGGGGGCCGTAGTCAGCCTCTCTTTCACCTCCTCAAAACTCCTCTACTCCTTCTCTTCCCATCTAAATTGAACATTATTCTTTGAGAGTTCAATGAGTAGGCCTACAATCATACTAAAATTTCTTATAAGCCTACGATAAAATGGTACTAGGTTGAGGAAACTCCTCATGTTAGCCAAAGTGATTGGTACTAGCCATTTGGTGTCGCTCTAATCTTCTCATCATCAACTTATATGCCCCACCACTTACAATAAACCCTATGAATATCACTTCGAGCTGGCAAAAGTCACACTTCTTCAAATTGGTGTAAACTTATTCAGCTCAGAGTTTTGCAAAGACTCTTCAGAGATGTTGTTTGTGAGTCTCCAGGTTAAGACTATACACCAAGATGTTATCAAAATAAACTATAACAAACTTTCCTAATAAGTCTTAAAGCACATGATTCATCAAGTGCATAAATATGCTTAGTACATTGGACTGTCTAAATGGCATTACAAGGTATTCATATAATCCATGGTACATTTTGAACGCAACCTTCCACTTGTCACCTTCACTCATTTGAATTTGATGGTATCTAGATTTGAAGTCAATCTTGGAGAATACTTTTGCTCTACTCAATTCATCTGGCATGTCATCAAGCTTGGGTATGGGATACCTATTCTTGATGGTGATTCGATTGATTGCTTAGCTATCTATACTCATTCTTTAAGACTCATCTTACTTCAGTACCAATAAAGCCCTAAGATATAGGGGCTAAGGGCCTCGTGCACATACCCCTTTTTCAACAGCTCATCTACTTGCTTTTGCAACTTGATGGGTTATTCAAGATTCAACCTATAAGCTAGCTTGTTCAGTAGTGTAGCCCCTGGCTACAAGTCAATTGCATGTTTAACTCCTCGGATAGGAGGTAGTCCTTCTAATAGATCTTCTAAGAACAGATCGGTGAATTGTTCTAGTAATGTTTTCACCTTAATAGACTGCTGTCTCTCCTCAAACCTTATCTCCAATATCCTTTGGACTAGTAGATAGGTTAGTCCTTCGAGCTCCATTTCTCTTTTTAGCTTGGATTAGGTCATTACCAAAGTTTCTTTTTTCAGGGTTCAGCTAGGTTGGGATTGACCTTTACTTACTCAGCAATTATAGGACTTAATTTCATCCTCCTACCTTCATGCTCTATAGAACATGTATTCCTCCTTCCATCATATACCATAGCTTAATTAAACATCCATGGTCATCTAAGTAGAATGTAGGATATACTTATGAGCAACACATCATAGAACACTTCATCTTGATATTTGCAATGTAAATCAGCACAGATACCTTTTTGTTCACTTGTAAGGCTCACTTATAACTAAGTCAATGAAGCTTATAAGGTTTCGAGTAGGAGTTGGTCGGTAATTTCAATTGTTGGACCATATAAGTAGAGGTTACATTGGTAAAGCTCATGTGTCAACGATCAGGGTACATAGCAACTCATTTACCTTGCAGCCAATGTGGAAGAGATTTTCTCTCTATTTGTCTTTGGGCATAGGATTGACACTCATTATCCTCCTCAATACTAGAGAGGTCAGCATAAAGTTTTCTTCCTTACTGTAGATAACTTCTTCCTTAGATAGCTCAGCCTGTCCATCTTCTTCCATCTCCTCTACCTTCTCATCAGTATTTTCTACTTTGACAGTTGGTACCTCACCTTGAATCACCATAGTCCTTCTATTAAGGTACTGAGCGACCATGCATCCAAATCCTTGGCATTTGAAAAACTTGATCTCACTCGTCTTCCTCCCCCAAATTTTGGCCTTTCTCAAACTTCATTGGGACATCCTTCTTCTTTGCTTAGGTAGTCTAAGCAAGTTGAATCTTAGCAACCTTACGTAGTTCCATTAGCATATGTTTGCTTAGAACAGTTTAGCTATTGCTAAGTCGATTGACTGATTGTCGAAACCTTCCAATTCAACACCTTATTATCCTTTAGGCGACTCGGATTGCATCATTAAGTGTCCTAATATCCATGGTTTCTAGGATATCTCCGATCTCATATTTTAATCCATAGATGAATTATGGTACAGTTCGGTCTTCTAACTTGCTAACTTCGCATCAAATCATCAACTTCTAAAATTCCTTGACATAAGCTTCAATAGTTGATCTTACTTGCTTCAGTTCCTATAACCTTTTGAAAGCATCTTACAGATAGTAGCTAGGCACAAACCTTCTCGTCATCACCCTCTTTATCTCATCCCAACTCCTAATTTCTCATTCCCCTTCCCTTCATTGGGTAGCTTATAAGTTTTTCCACTATAAGGCGACATAAACAATAAACTCTAGCACAACAAGACTAACTTTTGCATTATTGAGCACTTCGTGCAATTCAAATTGCTTCTCAATTTTATCTACCTAATCTAGGTAATACTTGATATCTCCACTTCTAAAAAAGCTTGGAATATACATCCTCAACCCTTTAACCCTAAGGGCTTGTACATTCCTTTCTTCAAGCTCATAGTACTCCTCCACTTCATCGCTTTCTTGCTCTTCCTCCTCAATCTCTTCATGTGATAGCCATCATCTAGTATCCCTACCCATTCCTTTAGCTTGGGGTAGTTGATCAAGAACATTAGCTAGGCCAAACTGGCCATTATCTCACTCTTACTATTCGTGTCCTTGGGTTGGGCTATTTCTAATTTGTTGTCTATCTTGTTGGATAATAGTCACCAAACTAGCTGGCAGGTTGGTGAGGCTATCTAATCAATCACCTATTGATTGTGATGTGAAGCTTCCTTCTTGTCCTTGACCATTTCAAGCACCACTTTCTTGGTTTTCCAAAATTCCTTGGACACCAGAATCTAACATTGCTGGATACCTCTACAGAATTGGTGCCTTAAATACCACTTAAACTCCTTTCTGTGGGTAATACTAGCAAATTACTAACTAATATTCTGAATGTCAAGATAACTACACAACAAAACAATCAAACAACTATATTATGTTTTTACGTAGGAAAAACAGAGGAAAGATAGGACATCGAGTTTTCCCTTAATGCCTTTCTACTATGTAAACAATGGAACACCTAACACTCAAAACAATAACACACCACTTAAAGAGAAAAGTAGCAAAATTTCTAACTTCGAGCTTAGCCAAGCTTTAATACTAGGATGATATGGGCCCATAGACGAACATACAAGCCTAATATCACATGTAACGAAGAGGTGGGCTCAAACTGCAAGATGGTTCAAAAGATTAATGAGAGTTGAAGGTTGAATAGGGGTTCCCATATATTGACAGTGGATATGATGCACCAATGCCTCATACGAGCTCCAGTCATACTTAATATGATACATAAGTATGGCCGGAGGTGACTCGCTACTAATCCATCTCAATTGGCTAGATAAGAGTAGCTTAAGAGTAAGTAGAAGAACACTTAGCTCAAGAGAGTGTAAAAGTTCAATGTATTCTCTGTATGTTGTCCTTATGGCTATTACAATTTTCAAGTATTTATAGTATCTAATTAGGGTAAGTCCTAGGTTACATAAAATTATAGAAAAGGATCCTTACTAGCCAAGGAAAAAAGGGAATAATTTATAGGGGAGCAATGTAATTGTGCAAAATGAATATCCTTTGTTAGAAAGAATAACGCAGAGTTAGAAGAGGATAGCGCATGCACAATTTGCAAATTTTATGGTCCCCATGACACTGTTATCTAAGCAAGGGCAAATTACGATTAGGTAAGGCTAGCATCGGTAGTTCAGTAGCTTAAATAGTTAAGACTGGACAGGGTTAACTTAAGGGAAACTCATTTCTAGGGTCAGCCTCTTGTGATCGGCTCCTGACAAGTATCAACTCAACTTCGACACTAGTGAGGCTAGCTGTTTCCTCACTCAATGCTTGGCTTGGTATATGTTGCTAAGGGGTCAGCTTGGAATGTTAGTTGATTATCTCACCAACTTCTTGAATGACATAGAGAGTAAAGTAACTCAGTAAGTTGGATTGAGAAATGAATTTCCCCTTAGTGCTCAACTCACCTCGTATAACTCGGTAAGCTAACTAGGGAAGCCTATAAGTTCGGGAGTGTATGATTAGTCTCTGATCCCTATCAGGAGTTAGGAGGCAAATGTTAATGGTTGGTTTTCACCTAATCATATTATTCATCAATTTGATAGATGAAAGGTCGAGTGACTTGGTTTTCGACTAATGCCAACTAAGGCTTAACATGTTTAATGGGCCTTAGAGCCCATATGTCCTATTTGAACTTAGGAAAGTAGTATAAACAGTTATGATTCGATACGATCTCAATACATAACCACCTACTATTCCTATATTTTAGGCATGTGTTTGATTATGAGATCTCTATGTATCCTATTACCAATAATTAATTAATATTTCAAATACCTAACAATTGCCTATAAATATGAAAAGAAAACATTATAAGAGCTCTCTTAGCACCCTTAACTCAATACTTAAACACTTTACTTCTCTCTAAAACACTTATTGAGTTAAGCATCAGAGTGGTTACATCGAACTAGTCTCGATACCATTTGGTTCATTTTATCATTGCAGGAACAAACTACTAACCTAAAAGCATCCGACAATAAGCATAGACACAAGTTTCTTCTTCTTCCTCAACTTCAACTCCTTAATCATTCTTTCTAACCTTAAGCTCACTTTCATAAGTGCTATCTACTACTTTTCCTTGGAGCACCATAGTGCATTGGTTAGGGCACTCAATAGCCATGTGTTCATAACCCAAGCATTTAAAGTACTTCGCCTCACTCATCTTCCATCTAGATGTCAATCCTTTATACAACTTTAGGGTTGGCTTATCTTCAACTCAACTCTTTTAGCTTACTTGGTTATCATTAGGTTGGTCATGTTTTCCCTCAACCCGGGAGGATCTCCTCGACTCAACGTGAGCATGTCAACGTGGAGTAGGAGCTCAAGAACAAGCTAAACTAAGTCTACTTGAGGCATTAATCTATTGCTTTTCAACCCTCTATGCAACCGTAATGGCCTACCAATGTACAAAACCTTTGTATTTCCACAATGTGGAGGATATCATATATAGGTTTAGAAAGGAGTCTCAACTTTGTACGAGCTTCGAGTTCATCTAAGTTAGCTCAAATCATTAGCAATTTGAATTCCCTAACATAATCATCTACTAATTGGCTTCATTAGCGAAGCTCTTATAACTTAGCAAATGTGTCTTCCAAATTCATCTCATGTATGAATCATGCCCCCATCAACCTCTTCATCTCTTCCCAAGTCTTCAAACCTTACCTTCCATCTCTTACTCTAGCCACATTCAAATTCTTCTACCATATAGAGGCATATCCAAAGAACTTACAAGCAGTAATTTGGACCTTTACAACTTTAGTATATCCATAACAATCAAACAATTTATCTACCTTCTCTTCCCATTGTAGATATTCTTCTACATGTCCATTGCTAATATAGATGGGAATTTGGACTTTGACATTATCAAGTCCTTGAGGAGTCGAACATCCTCATTCTTGTGCTTCATAATATTCCACTTTAACTTCCTCCTCTCCATCATCCTTGACTTCTATCTCCTCAACGTTCTCTTCAATTTCTTTCAACTCTAACCTTCGTCTAGTAGCTCTATCGGCTACTCCTCCAGCTTAATTGGGTCAAACTAGGTGATTAGCTCAACCAACTTAACCATATTGTCTCTCAAAAACATTCTTAACTTAGCTATGGTGAGGTATGCCCTACGGGGGCTACTTGTTTTCTTGCATTACAGTAATCAGATACTCAATAAGATTAGTGAGGTAGTCAAGCTTATCATCGATTGATCAGGTATTACTATCATTTAGTCTACAAGCAGCATGAGCACCACTATCCTGGTCATTAATAAGTCCTTAAATGCTCGAATTTGGCATGGAATAATAGCTTAGGAGCTTAGACAACATGATATCCAACAAAGACACTTCCACTTACTATATAAAATCTTACTAACATAATCTAACCACTCTAATACACAAAACAATTCAATGCAATACCAAAAGTGAAACTTACTTTCTTTTCAAAGAACATAGGATAATAAAGTAATAATAGGGACTACACTTACTACTCGAAAAACCTCTACTACATAACCCATAACTTCAAAGCTCACTTCTTACGAACACATTATAGCAGCTTTAGAAGGAACACAACAACTGCTAATAGCAAACACAAACAAAACTCCATTACACTTCACATACTCACTGATAGAACCATGCTTTAATACCAACGAAGCTGATGCATCTCCAGGGTTATACACATGGAGGTCATACTATAATGAATAGTAATAAGAAAATAGAAAGGGGGATAGCAAATTGGGTATTTACCTAGCGATATGATACATTAACTAGTTCCTACATGGCCTATGATTCACAAATTGTGACTCACCAATCCGAACTGTAGGGTCACTTATCATTACTCTTTGCTAAAGGGAATAGATAAGAGTTTAAGGATAAGAAAGAATACTAGTGTTGCTCAGAAAAAGGAAACTTGTAATAATTAATGATAAGGACACTATTGTTTGTGCATAAAGAAGTGTGGTATTTATGTGACCTGAACTAAGGTTATACTAAATGAGAAAAGGAAAAAAATGAATAGTGTACAAAAGATTCGTAAAACATTCTCAAAAAGATAAAAATGGAAAATAATACACAATACGAAAAAAGTAAGGAACCCTTTTGGAATATTATGCTAAAAGATATGTAAAATTAGGTCACTAAGGATGCATATGGAGGGAAGTATTGTTGGTGCAAAGTCTAAGGCAGTTTTATAGCTATAGAAATAAGCTTGATGAATGTCGAGACAAGGTTTAAGAAGTAAGTTGATCTAATCTGGTTCAAGTCAGAGCTCGAACACTAAAGGATATTCAACTTCTCTACAAGTCGGGTATCTTGTCAGCTGGGCTTGAATAGACGCTTGAAGTTGGTTAGCTCGAATGCTACCTAAACATGGTAAGAGCTCGGTAATAGGTATGGTTAACCAATAAGTTAGCACAACTACTCGATGGCTCGATTAACTCTACTTACTTGTCCTTTGGTCCAATTTCAATGGGGTGATGTAGTTTTGGTTTAGCAATGGAATCTTCTCCTCTATGTAATTTTAGAGTCAGGACACAACAAGTCCTAACAATCCTTAACCTTAGTTTCTAATGATTAGTCTGAGGGGTTGACTCCTATCAAGAAATGCATGCTTATCCCATCACTCTTTGAACAATTTGACGTTTATTTACCTTACTTGAGGACAGGCAACATTCTAAAGTTAGGGGTAGTGATCATAGCTTAGTATGCTCAATTTTTACTAACTTTAAAACCTACATTTGTACATAAATTTAGCTAAAACTAGTTATATATATATATAATTAAAGTATATGTATAAAATAGGCCAACTTAAGTAAAATCAATAAAAATAAATGTAAAAGGATTGAATTTAAGTGAATTTTATTAATGTTATATTCTATGTATAGGTGCATGGAGACAACCATAATCTCAATAGCTCCTACCATTTCATTAAGAGGGTTGAAATAAATGGAACCAAGAAATTTGGCCTACTAATCGATCGATAGTCTTACTTCTGACAGATTAGTATGCCTTGAAGCATCAAGGTTACATTGACTGACTAGGCAACAATTGGAACATAAGACAATGTAGTGAATAGAAAGTAGCTAAGGGGATTCAACCATACCTACTGATCGTTAACATTTACATCGATTGAATGGTAAAACGATTTAAGGTTACGGTTTTTTATTACCTAAAACACTAATCCCATAAACATAGCATTTCCAAAATACGTACATAGACAATCTTAGGCCCACACATGTCTATTGATCGATTAGTAGCTCAATTTTGTAAATACTTAGATTTGTAGAAGAAATGAAGAGCCACAATTAGATTTGTTAGGCTTCAGATTAGTTTTGCATGAACATTGATGTGTTTACTATTTCTTAACTCTGTTTATGTTATATAGCACTTGTTTTTTGATATTTTAATGCACCATTAATGATATTTGGCTAGATTAAAGAGTAATAGCATATTATTTTTCATTTACTCACTTGTTTTTTCTTTGATATCTTGTTACCTTATTTATTAGTGGAGTTTTCTACTATATTATGAATGTTCTTGTTGCCATTTTTAATACCATAAGTGTGCTAAGTTAGTTTTTGTAGGTTTGTGACAATATGGAAGATATAACAGGTGGATTCTTATAGTTTTCATATGGGTTTGTGTATTTTGTTAGGATTTTGATGTTTATTGCCCCATTTGAGCATGTTGAGGTATTAGAAATTGACCATTTTAATGGGTTTTCTTGTAACTATGAGACTTAGAGGAGATTAGTTCTAAGAAATCCCTTAAGAGTGAACAGACTTACATGATTATGAGGTTGAGAGGAATTAATTATGTAATTTCCAATATGAGTCAACAGGTTTGTAGATTATTAATAAATGGGACCTTACGTCTATGAGACTAAGAGGAGATTAGGTGCAACCCGTTGAATTCACCATTACTTTATGTGGCTCTAATGAATTAAGATAGGTTACAACACTAAGAGGAGATTAACCCCATAATTTCTAGAACTAGAGCACTAATTGGGCATATGCTATACTAATAAGCAAGTGTATCTGATTAAGTTATAGTATAGATTAAAACAAATGTGAGTCCAAGTGTTAATCCTATAGAGAATCAATATGGTGAGAAACTAATCACAAGCATTTACCTAAAACTTCTAATTATCTAACTTTACAATATAGAGATGGTTATGATTAATTAGGAAAGATGGGTAAGGATTGATAAAGTAAGAACAATAAAGCAAATAAGAACAAGTAAAATAACAAAACTAATTGAAACTAAACTAATAAACATAAACAAGCATGATTCAATGAAAATAAAGAACACATGATCCTTATGAAATTGTTATTATTTACTCTCAAACTCCATGTGACCTCTCAATTTCAATTATTCTCTAGACTGTGGAGATTTCTAATCTTATTCTTATGGAAATTGGATTCTAAATTAGTTAAACTCATGTCACTAGCTAATTCCTAACGTTGAGAGCCTCTCTACTTAGTACAAAAACATTGAATTTGAAGAAATTAGTTGATGAATGGAACACTATTAGGAACTTTAGTCGTGGTCCTTGGCTATGGTCCATACCAAACTTCTTTCTTTGCTCAATCTTCTGCTAAACTTCCTTCACTTTGTTCTGTAATCAATGCTTTTGCTTCAAATTACTCCAAAAAAGTGCTAAAAACCTTCAAAACTTCATAAAATGCTTTAAAACTCCCTAAAAATAAAATTTAAATGAAATAAGCTAAAAATATTACAAAATTCACGAGATTAATGTCTAAAATAGCACTAAATAAGCATAGAAAATATATGCTAATTTTGTATTATCAAATATCCCCATACTTAAGCTTTTATTTGTCATTTAGCAAAACAATAAAAATCAAGCATATTTCGAGGATAACATAATCACTACAATCTTGGAAAAGTGCATCCTTAAATTAATTTACTCAGTAAAAAATTTTCCTTAACTTTGCAATGCATTCAAAACACTTTAGTACTAAATTTCAATGATCAATCTAGATGATCTAAAGTTAGACACAATGCTTAAGTGGAAACTAAACTAGAGATCAAAATAGATATAAATGAATCAAGAAAAGGTATAAGGTTTTCTTTCACTCTAACTTAAGTGAAGGGAAATCTTCTTGAACTATTTTTAACTTAGAAAACTAGATTAGATGCATGCTACGTCAATTCATCCCCTGATTGTCCCTCTACTTCTTTCAATTTTTGCTAGTTTGTTTATCACTTCAATTTGATTTTATTTATTGAAGCTATATTAGCATTAGGAAAGTACCTCACTCTTTTGAGGGATTGAGACCAATCCTTACTTATTCGGCTCTTTTAATTACTTTTAGCAGTTGTTAGTAGGAAAGTACCTTACACTTTTAAAGGACTAAGGACGATCCTCAACAATTTCAATTAAATTCTACTTTTTCCATTTGGCAACGATGAAGAGTCTTGCTTTTCTAAGGGACCAAGATATATCCATACCAATCCTTAGCAATTACTTCATCAATTCAATTCAATAATTCAATTTACACCTCTAATTACTTTGATTTTTCAAAGGGTAAATCTCACTTGTTCATCTAATCTAAAAATTTTGGAAAGAATGATAGTTAACTATCCTCAAAAATCAAGCTCAGAAATCAAAATAACTAGTCCTTAACTCATTCATATCTATCCTAATCTTGAGTCTAAGTCTAATCTTAAGAGAAGGATAACTCTAAATCCTAAAGATTTAATTACTGAAATTGAACAAAATGTTCTAAATTCAAAAATAAATTTGCTTACTCCTATAGGGGAGAGCAAATTTATAAGAATTTCTTTAATAAAAATTATCAAAAGGTTAGGTATATATCTTAAAAGTATTAACATACATAGCCTAACGTTCCCCCATACACTTAAGTTATATATTGTCCCTAATGTACATTATACAAATGTAAATCAAAATTCAAATGTAGGAAAGCAAGAAAAATAAAGAAGAGCTAGCACTTCCCTAATTTTTAGCATTAATCCTTAAGAGAAAAACTATGAAGTACAGAGTTTGATTTCATCGACCAATCAAGCTTATAGTTCTCTTTGCTACTAACATAAACAAACTAACTAGAAAACAAAAAAGAAAAAGTTAAACTAAATAAAAGCAATATATAATGACCCAACAATATCGTTGTTGAGATAGGTCGCCATGTACCGTATAAAGGTCTATTATTAACCCCCTTGCTGATCATAGGCCTTTCATACGACACATAAGGCTCCTTCCACTCTACGTTACCACTAGGCCCATAGACAAGTAATATAGAGCAATTTAACTAAATTACTTCTATGTTATAAATTAACTAATTGTGTGGGCTCGTGAGACCCACACCAAAACAATATTACAAACAAATGTAGTTCATAACGGAATTGCATAAAATCTAAGTTATGCATAAATACATAAAAGTATCTAAATATCTATAATTTATTACAAAATGTCCTCTTAGCTCTCTGATCGCTCCAACCCGTCTCTACCCAAGACTTACCACGGGCATGCCTCGGCCAGGATTGACGAAGAGGTTCTCCTGCACCAATAAAAATCTATAGGGGAGTAAGCTTACGCTTAGTGAGATAAATGCCCTCATCAGTACCACATGACAAAAATTTATTAAATGCACAATCATATGAATGCAAGAACAAACAGTATGCCAAACAACGCATGCAGTGACCTAGGAACTGCATACGACTTAGAATTTCGCCCCCTGAAGTCGGGGTTTGGAGATAATTAACCGACCCAAACCAAAATCCAAGTTCTAGACCTTGGGTTTTATTTCATTTTCACTATCGTGCTCATACCAAAACAAAACTCTACATATATATATATATACTTCCTTTACCAAAATCAAATCGTATCCTTTAAAAATCCCAAGTCTAGCGGTGTGGTGGCCCCCGCAGTCCACAAACACACGCCCTAAGCAGAAGCCACAAGACTCGGCCCCTCGCCGACAGTTAGCGTCTCCCAGCGCCCAGTAAGCCCATCAACTTAAGACAAAGACTCAATATATATGATGGTATAGCTAGTGCCCAATCCTGCAGGAAACTCGTATTCCTGTGAGTCCCTTCCCATCTTTTGCGTGAAGCGGCAGTCGGTATTACCCGTATGCAATATGGGGAATGCATTATTCATTTTGAGTTCTTAATCATATAAGTGATTAACTTAATTTTTTAGGGTGATCAACCAATTTCATTCCATACAATTCACATGTATATATTCATACAAACAATTCCCATTATTATATATAATTAACAAGTCATCACATTCATCAATAAATTCATACACATGCATCTCCCATATCCCACAAGCATCCAAATTTATAAATATAAGATTAGGTGCATCTACTTTACAAGCACAATCAAGTAAAGAGTCACCGGGAATTTACTCACTCTCTCATGTAGTTCAATCAAAGTAGTCCGGAGGCAAGTCGTCTCCAAAAACAGTGTCCCCTGGTCATTGAAATAATTTTTATAAGGAATTGAAGCAAACTTAAGAAACTATGTAAATTTTCCTTAAGTTATATTCTTAGTTAGTTTTCGTAATTTTTCCTGTTTTTACCTAAAGTTCAATCACGTATAACTTTTTCGTTTTAAATCCAATTTTTATGATCTTATAGTCAATCTTCATCGCTTTCGAGTGTACTTTAATGTGGTGAGGTTATATTTTCGAAATTAGGTATGCAATTCTGTCCATGGGTCAGAATAGTAGCGTTCCTCATGTGTTGGAGTGTTTTTGGGCCTTATTTGGTAAATGGGCTTTTGATAACTTGAGGAATCCTTTGGGCTTGGCCTTTAAATTTTATCCTAAGCTTAAAATACTCCTTGAGATCAGATTTACAACTTTGATTTATATTCCTAAGGCTAACAACCACTTCTTGGGCCCTTTAGTGAGCTTAAGTTGTCAAATGGGCTTGTTTTTAGTTCAAACTAACGTTAATGACTTTGGTGGGCTTATGGGGCCTTAGGTGGATTTATTATGGGCTTCAAAAAAACCTTTCTTGGTACTTTAAAGTGCTGATCAGATTTTTATTGAAGGCCCATCATAGAGTTCTAGGCTTGTTTTGGGAGTTTTAAGCTCGGTTTTGAGTTTTAAGCTTTATATGCTCACTATACTTACTGTAGTTAATCTTTTTACTTTGTTCTTTTAATTTTATCATATTTTTAGGCCTCATTTTCTCATGTTCTAGATCTGTTCATGTTGGTCCTAAGGGGTCCTCACTTGGTTTTTCAACTTGTTTCATCATTTCCTTAAGTTTAGGGAGTAAATTATGCACTTAACTACTTGTGTACAAATCTTAGCTTAAGTTTCCTTCCATCAAATGATCCTTTAACTCATGTTCCACATAAAGAAATAAAAGATCTCATACTTAATACAACTCCCATATCATGGCTCATGTCATACAAAGTTGGTTTTTTCATAAAACTTCATGTGATGAATTTTTCCTTAACTTAAATCTAGATTTAAGCATGTTTAACTAAATGGAAACAAAATCAACATTTAAATGGCCATGGAACCCTCACGTCCAGCATGCATATCCTCCATTAAATTTCTCATTTCAAGGTTTCCTTAGCTTAAAATCTTCCATTCAAAGCATTAAACAAATGTCTTCACAAAACACCAACTTTACATGCTCATATTTCAACTTCATGCAAGGGTTTTATGGTTTGTTTCTTAAAATGATTTTTGACATTCTAACAACTTAAACCTTACTTACATCTTCAAGAAATCTAATCCTCCTAACATAAATATTAATCCACACATCACAAGAAACACTAACTCGTCCTTAACGCAAAGTTTGGTGGTTGTGCATTAAGGTTCCTCTTAAGCCTTTAACTTTGCTTCCTCTTTTTTGCTTACCTTTTGAAACCCGAATCTTTTGGTCTTTTAAAAAGGGGTTTATGGAAGATTCTAATGGTCTTAAATGATGAAAGAAAATGGCACAAGAGCAAAGGAAAAAAAAATGCCGTGAGTTAAAGCTTCAAAATGGGAGAAAATTGATTTTGTGGGGTAAGGTTGTTTCCCCTTTTATGTTTTTTTCAAAAGAGAGAAAGATGAAGTGAAAGTGAGAGAAATGGGGAAGAGTTTAGCCGGTTGGAAATGGAGAGAGAAGGAGTGTTTAAATGTCTTGGAAGTGTTGCCTTGTAGCTTACATAAAGTCAACAATTGCAACTCTTGATGATGTAAGCATTAAGGGGTGAATAGTGATGTATAAGAAAAAGTGATTGATGGGTGAATGACCAATGCATGGCCCCCCTTTCTCCCCTTTTTAGATCTGCCATTTTAAGTCTTTGCATGCCATGGAGTGGTCTTGTCTCCTTTATTAAAGTAAAGCTTATTAATTCTTGTGAAAAATTGTCCATATTTTGTATAAGTGAAGAGGTGATAAGGAAATTGTCTTATCACTAGATTTTGATAAGTTATCAATTGATAATTGATTCCAACTCTCAATTGATAAGTTATCTAAGGTGATTGGTTGGTCTACTTATTTATGTGTAAGGCTTATACATGAAGATAAGGACACAGCCTTATAGAAAAGAGTTTTAGGATTTTTATCCTAAATTGTTTTGAAATTTATGATTTGATTTTTATAAAATTGTGAAATTTTCTAAAGTTGGATGAAATTATTCAAATTAAATTATCGGTTAATTATTTAGGGTTAAAATTCCTTAATGGCTTTAAGGTTTACGGTTTTAAGTAGCTTTAGAGCTCGTAGTTCTTCAAGCTCAGGTTTTCTCGACACTTGGCTTTTGGATTGTAAAAATTTAATTCGTTTCTAAATATAAACTTAAGTTTTTAGTTTAGTTGATCTTTAGGAACATTCGGAAAGTACTCTTAATTGAGTCTTAGGCCCACTAAAAGTAGGGTTTACTCAATAGGTAATTCAAGTACCAACTGTTAGTTTCCTACAAAACTTACAAAATAGAGAAAGTAAAAATAGTTATTGTAAGCAAAAAGTAAAAATGATTAAATTTGTATAATTATCTAAACAAGAAAAATCAAATTGAGTCTTTTGAAAGGAAAATAATCATGCAAAAGAAAAAGCACTCATTGGCCTCATTATGGTGGGTTAGAAGCACCTTTACAACTAATTACGTATGCTTTGCCCTAAGCATGATCTATGATCAAAAGGAAAATGAATTTAATAGTGATAAAAAGAAATAATTTATGTTGCATAGGCAATAGCTAAGTCAATAATCCAATAAAGTTCAATATATTATACATGATCAAGTCTTAGTTATATACATGATCCTAATTGATAGAATAGCATTGAGCATATACAAATTATCAATATAAGAAATTCTTGAAATAATAGTATACCATATATTGAAATGCTAATTTCTTAAAACAAAAATTAGTGAAATTAATAAGTTAGTGAGACTCAAATTTTCCATTTTTAATTAGACATATAATTTCATAATCTAAATTGACATTGAACATAACATTTAACATAATCAATTAAAAACCTGTTTATTGACAATCCAGTTATGTGATTATTCATAACATAGCCCTTAATTCTAACATAAATTTAGGATGCATTAACATGATTTTATGTTAACAAGTCTAATCAATATCAAAGAATTAATGTATTCCTTTGATTGCACTAGAATTTCAAAGTTTCTAAATTTCAATATGAATTGTGTTTAACATCATATTTTAAGAATGGTATCAACATCAATTCCATCACTTTCTTTTACTTTTTATCTATTACCTTCACTTTCCTTCAACATAGAAAATGACTTTCATATACAAATCTTAACAAGGATACAATTTTTATGTAATTTATAGTAGATAATGGATATATAAACTTATTATCACAATATCTATCCTAAATCACTCCTTAAAATCAAGATTTCTATACATGAATGTAAAGATATTCTTCACGAAATCCTTACTAAAAATCAAATTTTTATTTAATCCAAATTCAACTTAATAGAAATAACTAAAGAAGGATGATGTGTATACCAATTGGGATGAGATTACATAGATAGTGATGTACATACCTTGAATTTAGTATTCAACGTTGAATTGAGAAGTTTCATAAAGATTTAGTACGGTTGTAAAGAGAGGAATGAGAGAAAATAGTGGTTTAGAGAGTATGTGTGTGTTAGAATAAAGTAGGAAAGCCTAACGTATGATGCGGACCTTGTTCTTTTTTTTTCTTTTCAAATTTTTGCATACCTAGTAGGACCATAGGTAAGGACTACGCGCATAGTCCTTGCTCGTGGACTCCTTGTCTACAAATTTCTTACCATTTTCATCTTAAAATAAATTAAAAGAGGAACATAGGCTAAGTTTACGAGCATGGACTTTGATCATGCTCTTTTCCAATTCTTGAATTCATGCAAATTTATCTCTCTTGACATGATTCCTACAATTAATTTAGAAAAAACTTAGAGTTATGACCAATTAAAATGTAAGCATATCAAATAACACTTTCAACTAGATGACAACTTAAGTTTCACTATTGCATAAGCAAATCAATAACTATTTTTCAAAGTAAATTATTCAAGCAAGGAAAACATTAGCTAATATTTCAAAGCTAAATACTCGAATTAATCTAACAAAAATAAACAATGCAAAAGAACAAAAATAATTGAAATTGAAATAAACCAAACCAAACTTGGTTGGTCTCCTAAGTAGCACTATTGTTTTATGTTGTTGGCTCGACAGTTGGATCATCCCTTTACATAATTCTCTAGCTAATATCAGCAATACTTAATCGATTAAAAGTGTGCCAATAAATAAAATACTAAAAGCATTGTATGAAAGATTATTATAGGAGTATCAAAGTAATTGGAAATTAACATTCTTGCTGATTCTAACTACGCTGCTCTTTTTTGCTTCCCAACAACGGAGCCAAAAACTTGATTAAGGCGTATACTATACTAACAAGCAAGTGCACCTAGTTAAGTTATGGTATAAATTAAAATGGATATAAGTTTGAGTTTTGATCCTATAGGCTATAGGGAACCAATATAGTAAGAAACTAATTACTAGAGTTTACCTAAAACTTCCAATTATCTTACTTTACAATATAGAGATGGTTATGATTAATTGGGAGAGATGAATAAGGATTGATAAAGTAAGAACAATGAAGTAAATAAGAACTAGTAAAAAAAAAAAAAAACTAATCAAACATAAATAAGCATGATTCGATGAAAATAAAGAAGACATGATCCTTAGTAAATTGTTATTATTTACTCTTTAGTTTCATGCAACCTCTCAATCTCAATTATTCTCTAAACCATAGAGATTTCTAATCCTATTCCTATGGAAATCGGATTTTCAATTAGCTAGATCTCCATCTCTAGATAATTCCTAACCTTGAGATCCTCTCTACATGCATAGCTACTGAATAGAGCATCACCGGATGCCTAAAACTCTTGTCTTAGTGCATTAAAACTCTTCTAATTATACTTGTCTATTTACCATAGGCCTCGCGGCTCTACAACAAACTTAGACATCAAATTAGCAACCATGGTAAGTACTAATTGATGAATTAAGCTTGGTATAGTAAGATCATCAAAGAATAAAATCATAGAAAGAAAGAAGAGTTGTTGTGAAGAGAACTAGATTTCAATAATAATTTATGAACAACGAATTAAAATAGAAAAAACATAATAAAAGAAAAATTAAAGTAAGCGAGAGACCCCTAACAATATTCTAGACTAAAATTCTAGTCAAAGGGGGCTCTCCTTAAAAACTTAAGCCTAAGGATCTATTTATAAGGAGCATGGCTATATTTATAAAAAGAGATGGGACAAAATAGAAGATTCATTGAATATTTCATATAAAAAATTGTAGATTTGTTATAGAAATGGAAAATTCACTCGTCATATGGTGACTATCCCTTAGGCATACATCCATGGCAGCTAAGCATGTACTTATTCTTCACACTAAAACTTCAAATTTAAAGAAATTACTTAAACAATGGAACATGGTTAGGAACTACGGCCATAGTCCTTGGCATGGTCCTTACAAGACTTCTTTCTTTCTTTGATTCTCATTTGAACTTCCTATGCTTTATTCCTTGATCAATGCTTTTGCTTTAAATTACACCAAAAGTCCTAAAAGTCATCAAAACTTCATAAAATGCTCCAAAATTCCTTGAAAATAAAATTAAAACGAATTAAGCTCAAGAAAACACAAAATTCGTTGGATTAAAGTCTAAGATAACATTAAATAACCATATAATTAAGTGTTTAACTAATTGTATAGGAAAATGAGACTAAGAGGAGAATTTTTGCTACATAGTTGAGTGAGTTGCCCTACTTAAGATTGAGCTCAAGTGAATTTCATCAAAACCCATGTTAAAACCATCCTTGTTGTCATAATGGCATAACTTCACCACTACATCGAAAACATCTCAAGAGCCTACGTCTTTAGTATTTGTGTTAATTATTAACCTTTACTTTTATTTTGTCTTCCAATTGCAATTTACTACATTTTGTTTATCTAGCCTAGATTAGAGTAGCATGTTAAGATCTGGTACTTAACCAAAACCCTTTCCTTAAGGAATTTGACTTGATGAATAGCTACTAATATTATTATTATAGATGATTTGGGGCAATAGTCAATTCAAAGACGACACTATTTTGAAAAATTTCATTTATAAATTTTTGCATCTTTAAATAACCAGTATCTTATGTCGCCGTTGTTAGTGAATTAGCTCAGCATCTAAGGAGGACAACATAGCAAAGAATGGAAGAGATATAGATAGATTAGCAACATGATCTAAATCAACATATACAACTTTACATTCTTTAGTTTACGAATAGGATGAGTAGCTCCTTCCTCAACTTCATTGTGTTCTCCCTCTTCACATTTCTCAATCTCATATAGGTCTAGCCTTCTTTGTGCTCTCATTAGAACACTGAAGCTTCATTGTTCTATCTAAGATGTACAAATTCATTTTGAGTAACACTATTAGCTTGGTATCTAGCATCCCATGCTATCCTCAAATAGGAGTTGGCATGAACGTTAGATGGATTAACAATTTTAAGTTGAGCAATGGCCAATTGAATCATTAGTTGAGTTAGTTTGACCACCATGCTAGTAAGTTCATCTATTTTCTCATCTATATACCTTAGAGTGTTGGAGATAGGCCTTTTATAATGGAGAAAAACACTTTGATTATCTTTAAGCGAAACCCATGAGTAGATTAGAGGATGTAACACACCACTTAAGCTGAGCATAACCTATAACACATCGAATGTGACTCATTAGTCTAATTTGAAGTGTTGCTCACCATACAACCTTGCTTAAGGGTTCATATGAGCTAAGGCTAGGGTTCCCTCACATGAATGGAGAAGAGAAGAGAATAAGCTTAGAGTAGTTTTGCTCAATAAAATGGGGAATATTTGATTACAACTTTTTGTTTTAATGAGATATTTGTACTTGGGTGATGCATCTTCAACACAGATAGAAGCATCATGATGAGCTAAACTAAAGAAAACAAAACAAATGACACTAGCAATCTCGTGAACAACCTAAGGATATGACATACTATGAGCTCACCATGGCCTAGTCTTACCACTTGATGTTGCACATGAATGAGAAGGTTAGGATTGCTCACCATTAACTCTTGCTAAAGGAGCTAGAAAAGATCTAATTTGAGAAGAGTATTCTCTAAGAAGAAAGTTTGGTATTCGATAAATGTCAAGTGGATGATGTTTGTGTATAAGCAAATGAGGCTTCTATATGGCCACTTTAAGGTTACATAATGTAAGAAAAGATAAGAAAGGCTACAAAATAATGCATAAGAGATTCCTAAGACTAGTGCTAAAAAGGCTAAAAAGGTAAAAATATTGTATAATGTATGAGAAGGAATCATTCAGGAATGTTGTGCCAATGGGCATGCGAAAACTATCAGTTAGTGACTCTAGTGATGGACAAAAATGAAGTGTACTCAATAGCTCCTATAAGGATGAAGTCCTTAGCAACTAAATTGGCTTAGCATTTAAGGAGGACAACTCAGCAAAGAATGGAAGGGAAATAGATGGATTAATCGACTTGATATGAATAAGGTTGGTGCTTAAGAACTATGCTTGGATAAGGGATAAATTTGGTTGGAGGATAAAATAGAACTGCTAGGGAGTTAACTTGATGCTCATTTATTCAAAAGTCTTTATGTTGGGGTTCATCCTAGCCAAGATTATTTCTTAGCACTAATAAGGACACTACTATATATGGATATAAGAACAATAGTATCAAATGAATTAGGGGTAGGTCCGAACCATGAGATGTTCTAAAAGGCAAATGAGAGTCAAAGTTTTTTAGCAATGGTTCCTATACACCAATGATGGATATGATACACTAATGCCTCATACGAGCTCGAGCTACACTTGATATAATGTATAAATACAACAAGAGATCACTCGCCACTAGTCCACGCTTACTATAGGCTAGATAAGAGCAAAGAAGAGCAAGCAAAGCACTTAGCTCAAAAGGGAGATGTCTAAGAAAGAGGATAACTAATGATGTAGCTATTACATTTATGCGTTATTTATGTGTTGCTATTAAGGTAATTCCTAAGATCCCTTTCATTACAAAATTAGATATACCTACTTTAAATACAAAATTATTACAAAGAAACAACAAATTGATGATAAAAAAAAATGGAATATCCTTCGCTAGGACAATACGGTTGTTAGAGAGAAGACACTCATTAATCTCTTAATTTTATGGTCCAAACGGATAATGGGTATAAGGCAAACCTAACTAGATCAGTCTTAGGTCAACAACTCGAAAGCTCGACAACCTAATAGGCACCTGTTTAGACTATTAAAATCAAGGAGCTTGAACATTTGTATTGATGGGAGTCTTCAGCGTCTATGGGAACTTCCTCCTTCTAAGAGTGATGAATAGGTCAGAAGAGTTCGGCATACATATTAGGTTACCTTAGACAAGTTCTTCTTCTTTAAGGGTTAGGTCTAATTAGATTACTCAATGTATTAAGGTGGCAAGTCCTTGAGCTCTAGAACGTGTTATCGGCCCTTAATTCCTATCATCCCCTTTTAGTTGTTTAAGATTTGGGTTCAAATCATGGTTAATTTCAAGTATCTCATCCTCGAGGATGTATGGCTTATGGTCAGCAATGTTAAAGGAGTTAAAGATTCCATATTCTTCTAACAGTTCAATTCTGTAGGCATTAGGGTTGATCTTGTCGATCACTCTGAATAGTCCATTTGCTTATGAGGATAACTTGTTTTCCCTAAGATTAAGGAATTGATCCTTGTTGAGATGTATACATATTATATCACCGATTTGGAATTCTTTAGCCTTTAGTCCTCAGCCTCTTCTTTCTAGCTTGAAAGTAACTTAGGTTAAATGTTCCATGACCTTCTAGTGCATTGTTCAAATGGCTTCTATTTTTTTTGACAGCCTATTGATCTTTAGGGTAGTTGGGTGAAGAGATCTGGTCAATTGGGACCATAGGACTATATCCATATGCAACCTCAAAGGGTGATCTCTCCATGACATTATAGGCTATTTTATTATAGGCAAACTCAATTATTAGTAGGCATTAGTCCTAATCATCTTGGTTTCTTCCAATTATGACTCATAACAAGGTGCCCAAGGTTTGGTTGATGACCTCGATTTATTTGTCTATCTGTAGATGGCAAGATATATTGAATAACAACTTGGTCCTTAGGACTTCTAAAGCGTATTCTAAAAATGGCCTAGAAATTTAGGGCATCAATTTGATACAATAGTTCTTGGCACTCCATGTAGCTTCACCACTTCTTGCAAAAAAGAGAAAGAAATAGATAAAGCATTGTTAGTTCCTTAGCCTCAACACTAGGCAGGTTGTCATCTGGGTTCTCAACACTTGAGAGGTAGTCATTAGGAAGCTCAACATCTAGGTAGGGACTAAGCATAACACAATTTGTTCAAGAGAGGTACATAAGGAGTTCGATTACATGGCATGAAGTGCACCATCTTATTGAATCAACCCATGACCAACATGATGGAAGTCTTCCCTCAGTTATTTGCTACGTAATATTTAGAGATATAATAGAGATATATTAAAATCACTAAGAGAGATTGAGAGATATGATCAAGATTTACTAGGAAACCTATAAATAGTAATAGGAACCATCTATATTCCTTGGAATTGACTAGTCAAAGATAAGAATAGTTAGTCAAATAAAGTAAACACTAGTTAAACTAGAAGACTTAAAGAAAACTAACAAGTTAACTAAATGGATTCTTATAACCAACACATGAAATAAACTAAGAAGAACTTAACAAGATTCTGTTGGAGCCAATACATATTTACATCAATACATGTGAAAAAAAAAGAATAAAAGAATGAAGAAGCAAATTTGAATGAGTTAGATGATGTAAGCCATGACCTAATGGTTTCGTTACATAAACATGTGAGAAAAAGATTGAAAGAATGAAGAAGCAAAGTTGAATAAGTTAGATGATGTAAGTCATGACCTAATAGTTTCATTACATAAACGTGTGGAAAAAAGCAAGGAAGACTAACCTCTATCCATTAAAGTGGCACCTAGATTATCTTCCATTCATACATAATACAAAGACTAAAGGAGACTACTTGGATTGTGTAGAAGGTTAGTTAGCAAAATAAAATAAGAAATTTACTAAGGAAGAAGATGATGCAAGGGATGATGTATAAGGAAGAAACATGTATGAAATATGTTTCTAACTCTTCTAGATGATGCCAATAATGATGCAAACCAACAATTTTTTATGACTTCTATATTAGTACTCAAATATAACCTAGCTTCTTATAATAAAGTTAAGATAACTAAGAGATAATCTTTCCTATACCTACTAACTTAACTAGATACTTAAAGACTATAATAAATACCCTAAAAAACCATGATTTTCGTAAACCATTTACTAAATAATTCATGAATACAACATAGAAATCTAAAAGAAGATGAGGACAAATTAAATTATTGAAATGATGTCATGGATGATAAAAAGAATTGAATGCATCAACACATGTTAAAAATATTGCCTAGTAATTCCATAAGTAGGAAGCTACTCCTAGAAGAGGGGACCATATTTTCCAATTGAGTCAATATGTAATCTTTACAAGAAACCACAAAAGTAGTTTATTGCTTAAGTAATCTAAATCT
This sequence comes from Lumnitzera racemosa, assembly GCA_024138005.1. Classification (NCBI taxonomy): domain Eukaryota; kingdom Viridiplantae; phylum Streptophyta; class Magnoliopsida; order Myrtales; family Combretaceae; genus Lumnitzera; species Lumnitzera racemosa. The sequence continues at coordinate 66,432,804 of JAMXBC010000002.1, read as the reverse complement.
TCTTAAATAAGCTAATTTAACCTATTGATATAAATAGTCCTACTACCTACTTTTCGACCATGAACATTCTTTTCAAATTTCCACTACAAACTTTTCTTTTCTTTCTTTTTCAATCAAGTCCCATCAATTATTCTTCAATGCTCATTCACCATTCCTTTTAATATCCCAAAAGGCAAGCCTAAAAAATCCTTATCAAACCTTTATGTTCTTTATATGTGAATGCTTTTCTAATTTACTTTTTCCAAACACTTAGGAAACTCTCTCTAAGGAAATCAAGGTAAGCATTCCTACTTCTAATGTTTTCCAAAAAGATTCTCTATCAAAAACTTGTTTAAACCTTATCTAAACTTTTTCCAAAGAAGTCATTTTCAAAAACAATTCCTAAGTCCTTAAAATAAGTAATACTTTTACTTTATAATTAGTTTACAATTTGTTTTCCAAAGTTTACTAAAAAATAAAAGTCTTTACTCATTTTAAAAGAAGTTTCCTAAATATTCTACTCAAATGAAGTTCAAGAAAGAAATCTAAAGAGTTCCTTAAAACAATAAAACTAAAATAAGTAGACAAAATCATGCCTTAAAAAAAATAACTCACTTATCATATCCAAATAAAATTTCCTTGACTTGGACTTTATACATGTTGTATCAATACCATAATGATTTAGACCTTTTACAAGGACTAGAAAACTATGGAACAAGAACCGAGGAAATAATATGGAAAGAAACAATAAAACTTAAGAAATGAAAAAGTTTGGAACCAATCATAAATTAGAAAGTCTAGTAATTTAACATGTTTCACAATTATCTTCATCTTCATAGGATTACCACAATGAATAACAAATGGCCAGGTGAGTACTTATTGTGATTATCACTTGTATTTACTTATAGAATAGTGGTATCTTAAAATTATATACTTAACTTGTTCTACATGTAGTATTTAGGAAAATGTATGTGCTTGGATTGCATATTAAGACATTAAGAATTATCTCTCTATGAAAAGTTTATGATTGTGATGTGATGTGATTCTTATTATTGTATGATATTTCAAGTGATCACTAAAGTAATCATGCATAACATATTACATAAATTTCTTTTTATTACCACTACTATCACACATGGAATGGAAAGGCTAAAACCTTCCTTGTTTATTGCAAACTAAGTGACTTTAAGGATAGTTGCGCATTAGATAAGGTTGTATCCATTCTTATGTTTTGGGTTTACATACATCTAGAGGCCAATCAGGGATCTGATCAGTCCCTGATCATTTATAAACATGAGGCAAATATAATCTTCAACAATCTATCCATTGAAGGACTATAGTATAAAAGAACAAAGGATTCAAAATATTGAACACAATTTTGAGAAGAAAAATATTACATACTGATTATTATCATTGTCTATTATCTAAAAAAACATAAAATACTTCTCAAAGACTACTTCAGATAGTTGAACTAAAGCTGCATATTCGAGAATGTTCATTTTTGTTACCATACCAAACTATCTAAGATTAATACTATTCTTCTCATTTCTATTTTGTAAACATTATTTATTATTTAGTATCGTTTGATAGAAGTTTAATTAGACTCATAGAGAGTTTAGATAAGCAGAGCAAAGAGCTGTCAAGGCCAAGTGTAGCAAAAGCTTGTAAACTTCTCTTGATTTGTTTTTTACATAGTGGATTAAGTAGAATGACATGGGTAAGGTAAATCAAGTCCTCAGTAGTGGAGATAGGAAAAAGCAGTAAGCATAAGGTTGAAACTCTTTAAATCATAAGCATGGTTTTCTCCTCCTGATCTCTTTTACTTTGAGTTGTTTACATGTGTTGAATTATTAAAGTACCATAGTTGTCCAAATTAAGTGAAATTAAGTTATTAAGAGGGATAATTTCAATCTATATTGAAAAAGTTTTAAATTGTCTAAAGATATCAATTAACACTAGCCCCCTCCTCCCTACTTGATATCTTATACAGGATTAACAATTAGTATTAGATCCACACTCCAATATCATTCAGAGTTTAAGATCATGAGTGAATCAAGTGATAGTTTAGTAGTTTAACCTAGGAAGGCACCATTTTTCTTATGGAACTAATTTTTTTTTATTAGAAATTCAGGATGGAGACTTATATAGAAGCATCTGACTATCAAGCTGGGCAAATCATCTCAACTAGAGATCTCAAAGTTCTAACCATTTTTTACATCAAATGTGGATATCACTAAAGCCAAACACAACTCAAAGGCTAAGAATTTACTTCTAAGTACTATTACATGTTCAAAATTTTATCTAATTAGTTCTTATGTTTCAGCTAAAGACAAGTCGGACACCATAGTGAAAACTAATGAAGGTACTAAGATGACCAAGGATATAAGAATCAACTCACTGGTTCAACAATATGAAACTTTTCGATTTCTTTCTAGTGAAGAAATCAAGGACTCCTTTAGTAGATTTACTACTATAACTAATGAACTGTCTTCTCTTATAAAAATAATTAATGATGCAGAAATGGTACACATGATGCTGAGGATTCTCCTAAAGTTTAGAATGCCAAGAAAACTGCCATAAAAGAGGCTTATGATCTAAAGAGACTAACATTGAGCCAATTGTGTAGCAAACTTATGCCATATGAAACTGACTTTCCTAAATTAGAGAGTATTAGATGATATGAAGAAAAAGGATATAGCATTTAAGGCTAAAGAAGTAGAAGTTGATTCAAATAATGATGATTCATCTAATGATGATGATGATGATGATGATGACAAAGAGGTTACATGGTTGGTGAGACATTTGAATAGATTGCTGAAGAAAAGAGGAAAAACTCATATAACTCTAGCAATTTTAAATCTAACAAGAATTGAAATGATGTAGGAAATGGTGCTAAAGAAAAGAAGGAAATTGTTTGTTATGAGCGCAAATAGATTAGATACATTAAGTACAAGTATGCACTACTTTTGAATAGGCTTTGCAAATACAAAAAGAAACGAAGAAGCTTGCCAGTAACATGGAGTGTTTTGGATGAGTTAAAGTTTGAAGAAGAAGGTTTGGATGATAAAGCTAATGAAGCAAATTTATGATTGATGGCACACTTTAAAGTAGGTTTTGAATCTGAATTTGAATCCGATAAAGATTATATACCTAATGATATTTGTGCTAAAATTAGTAAATTGTTAAAAGTACTTTCAAAAGCCAATGATAAGATTACAAAAGTTGAAAATGAAAATAAGAATTTAAAGGATGAAAAAAATGCTCTCATTCAAACAAATAAGCTTTTGGCTGATGAAAACAACTTTTTTGGAAAATGATTTTGAAGGTTTATATGTTGTAAGAGAAGTTTTAATTAAAGAAAATCTGATTTGAAAGTAGAGACCAAAAGTTTGAAAAATCATGTTGAAAATTTATCAAAGTCTATTAAAAATACTTCTCAAATGTTGGATGAAAGTGATAAAAAAACTTCAACTACTTATTTTCAATTAACAAGTAGATAATACTAAATCGGGATTAGGTATTGAAAGTGGACAATCATCTAACATTAAAAATGAAATAGTGTCCACTAGACCATAAAGGGAAAATAACAAAGAAATAGTTGAAAGAAAAGAAAAAGGAAAAGCAATAGAACTTGTTAGAAGGTATGTCAAACAATACTTTAAAAATAACAAAAAGTATAATGTTAAAGGGTACAATAGAGGGTGGCATAGAGGGTATGTTAGAGACTACCTAACGCAAAACCAAAGGCGTAAGGTAAGTAATAAGTTTGATTATTCTTCTCGTTATGCATATTTATTTTTTAAGAAGTTATGTCATATTGAAAAGTTATTGCTTATATAAAAATTTCTAGCTTGGTAAAAACTAAGTAAATGCAATTAATATCACGAGCTTGAATTTTGAAGGACCCAAGCTTATTCAGGTTCCTAAGAATGCCTTATCATTCTTTTAGTAGTTGTAGGTTATGAGGAAAAATTTAATTAGAGATAATTCTTAATCAATAAAACCTCATTAAAAGTGAAAATATGGAATGAGTGATATAAACAAACTTGGTAATCATGTTCTACTTTCTTTTTTATTTTGCTCTTCATGTTTTATACATATTCTATTTCATTATTGATCATAAAAAATAAATAATTGGTATCACTTTGAGGGGAAGCTCTTTTCTTCCAAAAGATGCTTTTATAAGAAGGGAAAGAAAGATGTTGAAATTTTTTTCTTTTTAAGGAAAGCATGGCATTGATCTATTTTATTAAGGGGGAGAAGTGTTATCACCTATTTTTCCTATAAAAAATTTGTTATTTTCTCACAAGAAAAAGGAAGAGAAAAGTTTTCAAAAATTTTGTTATAAAAATACATGGTTGTTTTTTATGATAACAAAAAAGGGGAAAAAGGCTAAAAACATTAACTAATAAATAGTTAAAACACAATAGCTTGGTGCTTAACTTGCATATAATTTTAATTTTTGCTAAATAAAGTTTTTGTTATTTAAATGTTGGATAGTAAATCTTTATGTTTTTGGATTTAGAAGTATTGTGTTATCATAAAAAAGGAGGAGAATGTTAAGTAACTCTCATGAATTTTGATGATAACAAAAAGGGAAGAATATTAGTGTACTAACAAGTGTGCAAGAATTTAGATAGTTCTTCAAATTGTTTAAATTATAAATTAAGTTTCATTGAAAGACTTGAAACAAAACTGGAAAGTATTTAGATAATGCTTCAGAAGCACATGTAAAAAGAGTCAATACAACACTTTAGAAAGTTCTTCAAAGACTTTGGAAATAAATAAACTAAGACATCTTCAAAAGCTTACTCAAATGATTGAACTAGAAGAGATGACATGAAAAATTATAAGGCATCATATTCAAAGTAAACAAGGACTACCTTTACTAGATTGGGTGTATTAGAGAAATACACTTAATCCAAATTCACATAAGTTAGAATTAAGATCTACGAGGATTATTTTTAATCCATGTCGGTTAGTTGTTAGGGCACTTTTGGTAGAAACAAACAAAGTTGTACGATCAAGTTAGAAGGTGCTAAGCAAACCTAGGGATTCTTTTAAGGAGACATTGATATAAACTCATGGATAGACACACAAACCTAGTATCATGTGTAACCAAAAGGGTAGGCCTAAGCCGCAAGATGACTCGAAAAGTAAATGATAGTTGAGGGTGAGTAGGGGTTCCCATATATCGATGACGGATTTGACACACCACTACCTCACACGAGCTTAAGTCACACTTGATATGACTCATAAATATAATCGGAGGTTACTCGCCACTAGTCCACACTTGAATGGCCTAGATAAGAGTAATTGAAGAGTAAGCAAGAAGACACTTAACTCATAAAAGGGTAAGAAAAGTTTAGTGTATTCTTCTATATATTCTCTTATGGCTATTACATTATGTGATTATTTATAGTATCCTATTAGGGTAAGTTCTATGTTATAGAAATTTACAAAAATGAAGCCCTATTTGCTAAATAAAAGGAAAATAATTTACAACGAAAGCATAAAATCATATGCAACGAATGTCCTTTATTAAAAAGGATAGTATGGTTGTCAGAAAGGATAGTATGTGCACATTTTTACTCTACAATTCTAATAATGTTGTGAATTGAGCAAGGATAAGCCTCTATTTAGGTTTGTTCGGCGTCAGAAGTTCTGCACCTTAACTACCGGACTAGATTGGGGTTGGTTTAGGGATGGCTCACAGTCGGGTTAGCCTCAGATGGTCAGCTCTTGATAATTATTAGCTCAGCCTTAGCTCTGTAGAGATTGTTGTATTCAAATTTAACGCGTGGACTCGTGTGTAATGGAGGGTTAAATTCAACACATTGGCTGGTCACCTCGATAAAACCTTAGATGACAGGGAAGGCGAAGTAGCTTGGTAAGTCGAATTAGGGCAAGCACTGCTCCTCGGTGTTGAACTTACCTCGGACAACTCGACAAACCACCTAAGAGACCCTTTAGGCTCAGAAGCTTGTAATCGGTCCTTGATCCCTATCTTCCCCTCCAGTTTGTTTGAGATTTGGGATTAAATCTAGTTTAGGTCTAAGTTACTCGTCTTCAGGAGTGTAAGGTTAAAGGCCAGCAATGTTGAAGGAGTTTGAGACCCCATATCCTTCAGGCAATTCAATCTTATAGGCATTAGGGTTGCTCTTTTCAAGCACCTTGAAAGGTTGGTCAACCATAGGAGACAACTTGGTCTTCCTCAAGTTTGGGAATTGTTCTTTGCTAAGGTGTATCTAGAACAAATTGACTAGTTGAAATTCTCTCTTCCTTCATCCTAGACTTTGCTTCTCAAGCTTAATATTAGCTTGACCCAATTACCCTACAACCCTCTAGTGTATGGCTTTGATGGCCTTAACTCTTTCGATAGTTGGTCGATCATCATTAAGCATCAGATGGGGTACTTAGTCCAATGGCAGCTTGAGGTTGAACCCATAGGCAACCTTGAATGGAGACATGCTTATTAGACTGTGGGCGATCCTATTGTAGGTGAACTTAATGATTGGTAAGCATAGATCCCAATCGGTTGTGTTTCATCCGATAGTAACCTGCAGCAAAGTTCCCACAGTTCTCTTAACAACTTCAATATGTCCATCAGTTTATGGGTGGTAAGCCGTATGTACAATAGCTTGGTTCGCATTTGCCTCCATAATGCCCTCCAAAAGTGGCTCATGAACTTAGGCTCTTGATCTGTAACAATGGTCCTGGACTAGGACATGAAATGTGCCATCTTGCTAAATTGATCCACAACCACTATGATGGAGTCTTTCCCTCGAGATGTCCTCAAAATCATAACATGAAGTCCATACTCAGCTCGGACCATGGTTTTGTCAAGATAGACAAGGGTTGGTAGTATCCTTGCTTGGCTCGACTTTACTTTTCAGCAAGTCGCACACTTTTCTAACATGGATTGAACATCTTGCTTCATCCTTAGCCAAAAGAATCTAGAGGATAGTATCTTATAAGTTTAGCACTAGCTAAAGTGTCCTATCAATCCTCCTCCATACGCCTCACGTACTGGTAGTTCTTGCATATAATAGATTAGGATACTTAGCCTTCTCTTCTAGAATAAGTATTCGTCCCTCCTCATAATGGGCATAGATAGGACTAAAGTATAGGTCCTCATCATACAAATTCTTGATGGTGGAAAAACCAAGTAACCTTATCTGCAACTCAATTAAGAGGGTATGTCATCTCGACAAGGCATCGACTATTATATTGTTTTTCCCGTTCTTGTATTTTATGACATAAGAAAAACCCTCTAGGAACTCAACCCTCTTGTCTTATCTCCAGGACAACTTCGGTTAGCTCCTTAGATATCCCAAGGATTCATGATTGGTGTAAATCATAAATTCCTTAGGCGGCAAATAGTATTGCCATACCGTTAGGGATTGGATTAAGGAGTAGAACTCCTTGTCTTAAATAGAATACTTGAGTGTGGCTCCTCAAAGTTTCTTGCTAAAGTAAGTAATAGTTTGGCCTTCTTATATAAGCACAGCACCTATGCCTAGTCTGGACACATCCCACTTTACTTCAATACCTTATCAAACCACGATAGAGCAAAGGTGGGGACTATAGTTAGCCTCTCCTTCACATCCTCAAAAGTCCTCCTCTCTTTCTCACCCCATCTAAATTCAACATTCTTCTTTGAGAGTTTGGTGAGTAGGGCCACAATCGTAGTGAAATTCTTTATGAATCAGCCATAGAATGATGCCAAGCCATGGAAACTTCTCACATTGGTAGAATAGGACAGCTTAAGCCAGTCTATGATTGCTCTTATGTTCTCTCCATCAACTTAGATGCCACCTCCACTTACAGAAAACATAAGAAGGTTACCTCATAACTAAAAAAGTCATACTTCTTCTTATTGGCATAGAGTTGTTTGACTCAAAGTTTTGTGAGCACTTGTCAAAGATGCTCTCAATGAGCCTCTAGGTCAAGACTGTATACTAGAATGTCATCAAAATAAACTATGACAAACCTTCCTAATAATTCTTAGAGCATATGATTCATAAGTAACATGAATGTGCTTAGTACATTGGTGATGCACTATCGGTCAGCGGTCTCATTACTCACGCGCGCCTCCAAAGCCTCCAATCTCTCTCCTAAAGAATTCTCTCTCAATAACTTATTGATCATGAGAGGATTTACATTGAAGAAAGGTGGTTGAACTCCCTAAGCTCCCCATATTGTCATACATTGATTTGTACACTCAGTAGTGATGATGCTGACCATTCACTTGCCAAGGACTCTATACCGAGTACTCCGACCAACTGCTGCCAAAAATCTCTTGCTGAAGGATGAAAGACTCACTTAAATAGCCGAGTAGTTTTCTCTTAGTATACCACCATCTCCTTCGTCCCGGCCCTTTTAGCGCCACAACATTTTTTACCCTTTTCGCCTACTATGCTTAAAGAATATTCGTACAGGACCAATACTGCACTACCAATTGTCCATCTCATCCAACATTTAGCTACTTTTCCATTTTTGGTTTGTTATCCTTTTTACCCTTTTCGAATGTACTAAGAATCTAATTTTTGTAAATACTGTCTTGTAATTTCTTTATTTGTAATGCTGCCCTAAGGACTTACTATAAATAGTCCTTATCACTTGTAAGTCGAAGATAACTTACATCTTAATAATGAACACTCGGTTCTTATGAGACAATCCTCTCTAAGTCTATACCCCTTATACTTTTATCTAATCTTGCTGAGTAGCTCAAGATTAGTAGCAGGTAGACCTTAACATCAACTGTTGCATCATATCAAGTGAAGTATCAAGTGATATTGTGTTCAATGGTGAGTCACTTCCTCTAAGTAGCTTCATGTTAGCTAAGATTGTTTGATTGTAGACCGCTTCCCCCTAATTTTCTTCGATAGCTCGAAGGACCCATTTCAGTTCAATTTTGCCTCAATAAGTTCTAGTGATAACTGAGCTCCTAGGTACACCATATATTCTTGGTATCAGATTTTGAGGTTGAGACCGAGAGTTGTGTAGTATTAGTCCATTGTTCGAGATATTTGTGTATAGAAAGCATTTGAGTAAAGTGTCCTTACTAAAGCTTGTATTGAGAATGTCAAACCCTAATATATAAGGAGAGATTCACAATGTCGAGAGTGATGCTCATGGTCATGATTGAGTTATCCAACAAACACTACATACTACTAATGAGTAGATACAAGATCTTCCTACTATTATAGCCAACTTAGCTATCTCAATAAATAGGATCTTAGAGGCTAGACTGTATGAAAGAGTTACTGAGCAGGGCCAAGAAATGAGAGATGAACCGAGGAAGCAAATGAAGGAGTGAACTCCAAAAGCCTTTCTTGTGAACCAAGCACTACCATGACATGCCGATAGAGTCGAGAGAAGAAGGTTAGAGTTGGACGAAGTAGAAGAGTACGAAGAGGAAGAAGACTAGTATGATGGGATGGACAAGCATGAGATTAGAGCACCAAGAGGTGCAGAGCATCTTAAAGTACTAATTCTAAACTTCAACGAGTCTACTAGTGTTGATGACTACCTCGACTGGGAAGAGAAGATCGAAAAAATATTAGGCTTCTACGATTATGAAGATGTTGTCCGCATTAGGGTTGCCGTGTTAGAATTTTCAATGTATACAGCAATATGGTAGAAGAAGCTACGGAATGTTCATCTAAAGGCTCGACGCAAACTCCATTTATAGAATGAGATGAAGAGAGTTTTGAGAAGTAGGTTCATTCTCAAACACTACGAGCAAGACACTTTTCTACAGCTCCAAGAATTGAGGCAAGGTAATAGATTCGTAGACGATTTTATTCAAGAGTTTTAGTTGCTCATGACATGATGTGATGTAGATGAGCCTAAACCCAAACTATAACATGGTTCATCTCGAGACTCTGAGATGAGATTGGTCATGTCGTAGAACCATAGAGCCTTATAACTTTGGATGAAACCATCTATGTAGCCTAGAGAGTTGAAAGGCAATGGTGGCACTAGGCTGACTGAATGCTAAGTAACAAAACAATGATGCCGAGTAAGAATAGCTTTGCCGAATAGAGCAGGGAGTAATAGGGCATCAAAAAGATCCAAGGTTAAATGTCGAGGTCACATGCTAAGCTAACTAGATGAGGGCTAAGGTAAGAGCAAGACTGAGAAACCTGAGATTCGAAGAGATCAGGGTTAGAGCTTAAGACGAAAAACCTGAGAAATCAAATTTTTTAAGTGTCTTTGCTATGGACACATGGCTAGTTAATGTCCGAACTATCGAGTCATGACCATCAAGGAAGATAAGTTCTAGTTTAAAGTAGAAAGTGCAAGTGAAAGAGAGGAAGAAGTGGCAACCGATAAGATGTTAGAAGAATTTGAGGAAGATTCATGAGTCAAAATACCTCCTCAGGGTGGTGCTGAGTATTGCTTTATTGTTCGGGGATCTCTCAGTACTTTTATGGCTAATTAGAATGAGCAGAGAAAGAACCTCTTTCATATAAATTGCAAGGTGAATGGCAAGCTATGTGTTATGATCATTGACAGAGGGAGCTGTACTAACATCATCATACAAGGGGTAGTTAAGGCCATGAAATTGCTAACTCTTCCATACCCCATGCTATACAAGATTCACTGGTTGAATGAGAGAAGAGGATTACATGTTTTCGAGTAAGTCAGAGTGCCGATTACTATTGGTGATAGGTATAAGGATGAGGTGCTGTATGACATCCTGCCCATGCATTTATCCTATATATTACTCGGCTAACCATAGCCATTTGACTTAAGGGTGTTACATGATGGGTATAAAAATACCTATATGTTTCAAAAGGATGAGAAGAAAGTTATATTGACACTGATGAGTCTTAAGGGAGTGCAAGAAGCCCAAGAAAAGGTTGCGAGATCTCTATAGTAGAAGTCCTTAGTGATTTTCAAAGCTTAGTTTGCATGAGAGGTCAAACCTGAGGACTATGTACTCCTCTTGGTTAGGAGACTCCTAGAGGTTAAAGAGGCCGAGAACTTACCTGTCGAAGTGCTACAACTACTTTTGGAATTTGCTGACCTATTTCCATACGAGATGTCAAAAGGATTACCTCCCTTGAGGGGAACTGAGCATTGCATCGATCTTTAACTTAGAGCAGCCCTACCAAATTGACCTACCTATAGACTCAATCCTAAATGGGTAACCAAGCTAAAAAAGCAAGTTAATGAGTTGGTGGATCATGGATATGTCAGTAAGAGCATGAGCCCATGTACCATCCTAGTCATATTAGTACCGAAGAAAGATGGATCATGGAAGATGTACATTGACAACCATGCCATCAATAAGATTACTGTTAAATACCGATACCTGATCCCGCAGTTGGATGACATGCTCGATGAATTGCATGGTATACGCATCTTTTTGAAAATAGATCTGAAGAGTGGCTATCATTAAATACGAATGAGACCTAAAGATGAATAGAAAATAGCCTTTAAAACTCGAGATGGTCTATTTAAGTGGATAGTTATGCCATTTGGTTTAACTACCATGTCAAGTACATTCATGCGACTCATGAATCATGTGCTTCAATCATTGATAGGCAAATGCGTTGTGGTTTATTTTGACAATATTCTAGTCTATAGTACTGATTTTCTTGTTGATATTGAACATTTGAGATTGTGGTGCCAAGAAAATATACGATAACCTAAAGAAATGTACGTTCTGTCAGAGCAAGGTTATATTCCTTATATATATCATTTCAAGGAGTAGAGTTCATGTTGATGAGGAAAAGGTCAAGGCTATTAATGAGTGGCCTACACCGATAAGTGCAGCCAAAGTCAAGAGCTTCCATAGCCTAGCTTTGTTTGATCAAAGATTTATCCAAAACTTCAACTCTATAACTACACTATTGACTAAATTGACTAAGAAGAACATTGAGTTTAAATGGATAGAAAAGGCTTAGAGGAGCTTTGAAGATGTGAAGTGTAAGCTGATGTCTGGTCCAATACTTGCCCTACTAGATTTCAAGAAGGTTTTTGAGCTTGAATGTGATGCATTTGGTGTCGACATTGGTGCTGTACTTATGCAAGGCACCAACCCATTGCGAACTTCAACGAAAAACTTCGAGGTACTACCCTAAATTACTCAATCTATGACAAAGAGTTCTATGTCCTTGTCTATACACTCTAGAACTAGTAGCATTACTTGTTGCTGAGAGAATTCATCATCTATTCTGATCATAAATCTCTTAAGCATCTTCATAGGTAGCAGAAGCTTTCTTGGCATGATGCTAAGTAGGTTGAGTTCCTGGAGACCTTTTGCTATTTCATCAAGTATAAGAAAGGAAGCACCAATATAGTGGCTGATGCACTTTCTCGTTGTTATACCCTCATCACAATGTTGTAAGCTAAAGTGCTTGAATTTGGTACCCTACTTGATCGATATGAGGATGACCCACATTTTAAGCCTTTAGTAGCTAAGTGTAGTGATAAAGGAGCTATGAACATATTTTACTTAAGTGAGGGGTTCTTGATGAAAGGTAAGCAAATGTGCATGCTGAGTGGTTTTGTAAGGGAGCTACTAGTTTGAGAAGCTCATGCCGAGGGTCTAGCTAACCATTTTAGGGAAAAGAGAATGATTGAGATATTGAAGAAGCATTTTTACTGGCTTAGGATAATTAACGATGTATATCGAATACTTAAGGGGTGTAAGGTATGTAAGTATGCTAAAGGGAGGAGAGAGCCCGATGGAGAATACACACTCTTGCCAATTCTCAAGCTGCCATGGATTGACATTAGCATATGGATTTCATACCGACCTTCCTTATATGTTGAAAAGACATGATTTGATCATGGTGGTGGTTGATCGGTTCAGCAAGATGGGCCACTACTTTCCTTGCCATAGGACTAATGATGCTTTATTCATCACTAACCTCTTTTTACAGGAAATTATAGAATGACATGGAATACCAAGAAGTATTGTGTCTGATTGTGATTCAAAATTCACGAGTTTCTTTTAGAAGGCCCTATGAAGGAACTCGGCACTAAGCTCATATTCGGTACCCCTTGCTACCCTCAAATAGATGGCCAAACTGAAGTATTTAACAAAACCGTTGGTAGTCTCTTATGCATCACCATTGGAAAGAACTCTCGTAACTGGGATTTATACCCACCCATCATTGAATTTGCCTATAATCGCTCAATTGATAACTCCACTGGAACATCACCATTTGAGGTTGTTTATGGACTTGACCTGAACCAGCCCTTAGATTAAGTTAACAGTTTATCTAAACAAGGGAAGAGTCAATCCGGCCTGTAGCATACCAAGGAATTTCACATGTTACACTAAAGAATTGTTGAGCAATTGAACAAAACTATAGCCTGACAAAAGGAAATGGGAAGCCATGAAAGGAATGAATCATTTATGCTCCTGGGGACCTTATCTAGATCCATCTTAGCAAAGAATGCTTCCTTAGCAAAAAGACGAACAAACTATCGCCCAAAGTAGATGGACCCTTATAGGATCCTGAGGCACCTTAATGACAATGCCTACGAAATTGAGCTACTTGAAGGTTTTGGTGTAACTACCATATTCAACATCACCAACTTAACTCCATATGTGCCAGATCATGACAAAGGCCAAGATTTTAGGGCAAATCTTCAACAACCCCAGGAAACTAATGCATTGTCGGTCGGCGATCCCATTACTTGCAGGCGCCTTCAAGGCTTCCAATCCCTCTCCCAATGAATTCTCTATCAATAACCTGCTGATGACGAGAGACTATACATCAAAGAAAGGTGGTTGAACTCCTTAAGCTCCCCATATGACGTTGATTTGTATGACTAGTAGTGATGATGCTGACCATTCACTTGCCGAGGACTCTATACCAAGTACTCCGACCAACTACTGCCAAAATCTCTTATCGATGGATGAAAGACTCACTTAAATAGCCGAGTTGTTTTCTCTCGGCATACCACCATCTCCCCCGTCCTGGCTCCTTTAGTGCCGCAACATTTTTTACTCTTTTCGCCTATTGTACTTAGAGAATATTCATACAGGACCAATGCTACACTACCAATTGTCCATCTCATCCAACATTTAACTACTTTTCTATTTTTGGTTTGTTGTCCTTTTTACCCTTTTCGAATGTACTAGGAATCCCCTTTTTGTAAATATTTTCTTATAATTTCTTTCAACTTACTATAAATAGTCCTTATCACTTGTAAGTTGAAGATAACTTGCATCTTAATAATGAACACTCGGTTCTTGTGAGACAATCCTCTCCAAGTCCATACCCCTTATACTCTTATCTAATCTTGCCGAGTAGCTCAAGTTTAGTGGCAGGTAGACCTTGAAATCAACTTGTGCATCACATCAAGTGAAGTGTCAAGTTGTGTTGTGTTCATTGGTATGTCACATCCTTTAAGCAGCTTCACAGTATCTACTGTCATTCAATTGTGGACCGTTTCCCTCTAATTTTCTTCAATATCTTGAAAGACCCATTTCAGTTCAATTTTATCTTAGTAAGTCTTAGTGATAACTAAGCTCCTAGGCACACCGATTGGATACCCTAAATGGCATTACAAGCCATTCCTATAAACCATATCATGTCTTGAATACGGTCTTCCACTCATCACCTTCATGCATTAGAATCTTATGGTACCCAACTTTATAGTCGATCTTAGAGAACGCTCTTCCTCTACTTGATCCATCTTGTATGTCAGCTAGCTTAAGTATGGAATGCCTATACTTAATAATGATTCAATTGATCACTCGGCTATCTATACACATCCTCCAAGACCCATCTTTCTTCGGCACTAATAAGCCCTGTACAGCACAGGGGTTTAGTGACTTATGCACATACCCCGTCTTCATCAACTTATCCACTTGCCTCTATAGTTTAGAGGCTTTCTATCTTCTAAGCGGCTCGAATTGCATCATCAAGCGTTTTAACATCTAAGGTTTTTAAGACATCCCCATTCTCATACTGCAACCCACCAATGAATTGAGATACAATTCAGTCTTCTAATTCTATGACTTCACTTTGGATCATTAATATTTGGAATTCCTTAACGTAAGTGTCCATACTCTATCCTCCTTGTCTCAGTTCTTGTAGTTTTTTGAAGGCATCCTGCAGATAATAACTCGACACAAACCTTCTCCTCATAACTTTCATGATTTCAACCCAACTTGTAATCTCTTGTTCTCCTTCCCTTCTTCTAGTAGTTTGCAAGTTCTTCTACCACAAGGCAGCATAAATAGTTAATTCCAAAACTGCAAGTTTAACCTTTGCATTATTAAGTACTTCATCGCATTCAAACTACTTTTCAATCATATTTACCTAGTCTTGGTAATCCTTAGTATCACTACTTCTACAAAAAATTGGGGTACATATTCTCAATCCCTTAACTCTAGGTTCTCATATTTTTGTTTCCTTAAGCTCATAATACTCCTCTACTTCGTCATCTCCGTCTACTTCCTCCTCAATCTCTTTAAGCACTAGCCTTCATCTAGCATCCCTACCAATTCCTTCAGCTTAAGGTAGTCAAATTAGGGCATTAACTAAGCTAAACTAACCATTACCTTGTCTTTTTTCTTCACATTCCTTAATGGGGCTACATTTAGCCCACTATTTATCTTCTTGGATAATAGTCACTAGACTAGCTACCAAGTCAGTAAGCGTATCTAAGCGCCTACTAATTAAGGTATAAAGCTTCCTTCCTATCCTTAGCCATGACGAGTGCCACTTTCTTAGTTTCTCAAAGTTCCTTGAATACTAGAATTTGACATTGATGATTACTTTTCAATGACAATTATACAATAAATGAATAGTCAACTACACTTTTTTTTACGTAACAAAAACAGGGGAAGATAAAGTACAAAACACTTCTCAACTATTAAACTTCAAAGCTAACAATAGAACCATTATCTCAAGGGAGTAGTAACAAACTAATCAAAGAACACAATAGCAAAATCCAACTTCGAATGTAACTAAGAGCTATGATACCGAGATGATATGGACTTGTAGATGGACACACGAACCCAGTATCACGAGTAACTAAAAAGATAAGTCCAAGCCGTAAGATGGCTCAAAAAGTAAATGATAATCGACCGTGAGTAAGGGTTCTTGTCTACCAACGATAGATATGACACACTAACGCCTCACAAGAGCTCGAGTCACACTTAGTATGATACACAAGTATGGCCATAGGTCACTCACCACTAGTCTATGCTCGAATGGACTAGATAAGAGTAGCTCAAGAGTAAGTAAAAGGATACTTAGCTTATAAGAAGGTAAGGAAAGTTCAGTGTATTCTTCTGTATATTCTCCTAAATCTATTACATTATGTGATTATTTATAGTACCCTATTAGGGCAAGTTCTACGTTATAGAAAATTACAAAAATGAAGCCTTATTTGCTAAATAAAGGAAAATAATTTATAGGGAAAGCTTGAAATTGTACGTAGCAAACATCCTCTATCAGAAAAGATAGTATGGTTGTTAGAAAGAATAGTGTGCATACACCTTTACTTTGCGATTCTACCCATGTTATGAATCGAGTAGGGGTAGGCCTCTATTCAGGTTTGTTCGATGTCAAAAGTTTGGCTCCTTGACTACTGCGGCTAGATTGGGGTTAGTTCAAGGACGGCTCATAATCGGGTCAACTTCAAATGGTCGGCTCCTAACAATTATCAGCTCAGCCTTGGCTTTGTAGAGATTGTTGTATTCAGATTTAGTGCGTGGACTATTGCATAGCAGAAGGTTTAGTTCGGTACGTTGACTAGTCACCTTAGCAACACCTTGGATAGCATGGAGAGCAAAGTAGCTTAGTAGATCAGATTGGGGCAAGCACTACAACTCAATACTTAACTCACCCTAGATAGCTCAATGGACTACTTAAGAGAGTCCTTGGGCTTGGGAGCGTGTAATTGGTCCTTAATCCTTATCAGACATTAGCTTAGAACCATTTGGGGGTTTTTGGCATAATTATTACTAAGCTAATGGCCGGCATAGGTAGAATAGAGCTAACAGCAAAACTGGCCGATTAGTTAGGGGAATTTGAATTAGGTCAGCACATGATATTTAATAGAACTAAAATAGCTTGGCTCAACAAGTGAAGTTGTTTAACAGTGAAGATGAACTCAGCTTTGATTGGAGTTGGCTAAAAAGGTAGAACCCACTTCGTTAATACTTTAAGACCTTAAGGGTAATTTCAAGTTAAGGGTTTAGTTGTCTGATTCTCATCATTTCCTCTAGGTTGCTTTAGATTTTAAATCGAATCCAACTGGTCATCACTCTATTCTCCTCTAGGTTAGTAAGGGTTGATGTTGGCAATATTGAAAGTGTTAAAAACTCCATAGTCTTTTAGTGATTCCAGTTGACAGGCATTGTCATTAATCTTTTAGAGTACTCTAAAAGGACCTTTAGAAACCTCTCCTTGCTTAAGTATAATCATACTAAATTACTAGGCTAAAGTTGTACTATTTTTCTTGCTTTACTCTTCTTTCTCAATTTCCTGGCAGCTTGGTCAATCTATTGTGTAACTTTCTAATAGATCTACTAAATAAACTATGCTTGGGCTCTTGCTTTAGGGTCTTCTTGCTCAAACATGGGTGCTAGAGTATGATCAAGGGGTAGCTCTAGGTTGAAGCCATAGATGACTTCAAATGGTGTTACTTTGGTGGTATTGTATACGTACGATTGTAAGCAAATTCTACTACAGGCAAATAGACATCCCAATCAGTTAAGTTCTTCCCTATTGTAGCTCGGAGCAATGAACCCATAATGTAGTTGACTACCATTGTTTGGCCTTTAGTAAGGGGATGATAGAAAGTATTGAAGAGTAATTTAGTCCCTATATGATGCCAAAGAGTTCTCTAAATCGAAAACTTTAGATCTCTATCTAACACCACACTTCTTGTCACATTGTGCAAATGAACAATTTCCTATAAAAAGAGAAAAAAAATAGCCAAAGCATTGTTAGTTCTTTTAGTAGGGCACAAAGTGCATCGTTTCACTAAATCTATCTACGATGACCATTACTACATCCTTGCTTGAGCAATTTGTGGCAACCTTTGAATGAAATCTATGCTTTACTTAGAAAAAGATTAGTCGAGATAGTTAAAGGCATTATTTTCCCTTTCTTAACTCGGTGCTTGGCTCTTTTACACATAATGCAATCCTCAACAGTTCAATGCACATCTCGCCTCATCTTAGCCAAAAGAATCTCCCATTCAATAACTCATACATTCTCTTCTCTCTAAAATATCCAAAGAGCCCTCTACCATGAGATTCCCTTACTAACAACTCTGGTATAAAACTGGCCGATATACATAGCCTACCACTTTGGAACAGATAACCATCTTCTACATAATATTCAACCACTTTCTCCTTTCTCTACAACAACTCTAAATAGGACCAAAATGAGAATCTTGTTGATACTACTATTTAATGCTTGCAAACCCTAATAGTCTAGTCTGCAACTCGGTAAGAAAAACATGTCTTCTTAATGGAGCATCAACAACTACATTACTCCTGCCTTGCTTATATTTAATGATGAAAGGAAATGCTTCCAGAAATTCAAACCGTCAGGCTTATCTCTTCGATAGCTTTGATTAGCTCCTAAATATCCTAAGGACTCATGATTAGTGTATATGATGAATTCCTTTATCAAAAGATAGTATTAGCAGACATTAAGAGCTCAAACCAATGCCAAGAGTTCTTTGTTATACATAGAGTAGTTTAATTGTGCTCCTCTAAGCTTTTTACTATGATATCCATCATGTTACTTTCTTACATCAGTATAGCTCTAATGTTGACACCTAATGCATCGCATTTAAGTTTAAACACTTTCTCAAAGCTTGGCAAACCTAAGACTATGGTAGAGGCCAATCTTTCTTTCACCTAGATAAAGCTTCTCTCCTCTTTATCTCCATATTCTTCTGCATCAACTCGATAAGGGGTATAACTATTAAACTAAAGCCTTGAATAAAATCACGATGAAAAGAAGACAATCCATCAAAATTCCTCACTTCAACATAAGAAGATGGGGTCAACCACTAAACAATGGCTTAAAGTTTCTTTTCATCAACCTTCAATCCTTCCCCACTAAATACATACCCTACGAAGATCAACTCTTCCTAGCAAAAAAACACTTCTTCAACTTTTCAAACAACTTCTCTAGTCAAAAGGACATCAAAAACAACTTAGAGATGGCTAATACAACTCATTAGGTTAGAACTATATACATGCATATAATTAAAGTAGACCACTATGAACTTTTCAATCAAATTTCTCAAAACATGATTCATTAGTCTCATAAAAGTGCTTAGAGCGTTTGATAGTCCAAATGGAATTACCATCCATTCATACATACCATGTCAAGTCTTAAAAGTAGTCTTCTACTCATCTCCTTGTCTCATACAAATTTTGTGGTAACCTAACTTTAGGCTAACCTTGTTGAAGACTCCAGGACCACTAAGTTCGTCTAACGTATCATCTAGCATCATAATGGGGTCCCTGTACTTGATTATGATCTTGTTCATAGCTTTACTATCCACACACTTTCACTAAGTACCACCCTTCTTCAGCATGAGTAATGTAGGCACAGCACAAGGGCTAAAACTTTCTCTTACATATCATTTTTCTAGTAGCTTCTTCACTTACCTCCAAAGTTTAGTAGCTTGCTCGGGGCTTATCCAATAAGCTAGTTTGTTTAGTAGAGCAACACCAAATATTAAGTCAATGTAGTGTTTAATGCCTTAGAAAGGGGGTAAACCTTTAAGCAACTACTCGAGAAACAAGTCTAGTAATGTATCCAATAGATCTTTGATCTCTAACGGTAGCATAACTTACTCCTTCAGCTCTAAAGGCTGCTTGATCAACAAAAAGGTTGGCATGGCAACCTTAATGGCTTCTTAAAGTGTAGCACATCTTAGAGTCAAGGCCTTCTTTGATCCTTGAGCTAGTTGAGTTGGCAATTTGCTAACTTGGCTTAATGTCATGCGTTTCAAAGAAATCCTCCTTCCATCTTTCCTAAACATATATGTATTTTTGAAACCATCATGAATAACCCTCCAATCAAAAAGCCAACATTAGCCTAGTAACACAAGGGATATGTATAAGGGTAATACGCTATAAAGGATTTAATTAAAATAGTTTCTAATAAAGATCAATAGCAATACTTATTGAGTGACGTACAGTGCTCCTTTTTCATTCAACCAATGTAGTTTATAAGGCCTCAAATGTGAAGTGGTCGGGAAATTGAGCTTCCAAACTTGGTCTATAGACACCACATTAGTAAAACTTCCATTGTCTACTATAAGTGTACGTAGTTGCTCATTCACCTTGCATGTGATGTACAACAGGTTCTCTCTCTAGTCCTCCTCGGTAGAGGGCTCACTATTCATCGCATGTCAAAAAACCAAAGTTAACTTATCTAAATCCTAGGTAAACACATCTTCCTTAACCAATTCGTCATCAACCCCAAACTCTTCCTCAAATTCCTTTTTCTCCTCAAGTTCCTTATCCATGCTATCTACTTCAATCTTCGAGGCATTGCCTTTAATGGTCATAGTTCTTCTATTTGGATAATGGGTGGCTATGTGCCTAAATCCTTAGCACTTAAAGCACTTAATCTAGCATATCATAAGGACTCTATAGTAGCAACTCTTATTTTCCCTCGATCCTCATATTGGTAATAGTCAAAGACTATTTCTACTTTCTCTTTCCAATCGAGATTGTCATCAGCATTTACAAAATCATTGAAGCTTCAAAATATTAGTAGATTAATGTACTTAAGCTCATTCTTCTATTTAAATATTGATAGGCATTTTTAGATAATTATTATGTGGACTTATATTAATGGGCCCAATATTTAAACCTAGTCTAATGATCCAGTCTAAAGACAATCTCCATTTACTTACTATAAATACAAAACAAGACCCCTAGGTAAAGAGACCCTCTTTTTCATTTCCTCACTCTCATAATCATGCAACAATTCTACTCTTATGATAAGAGGGTAAACTTATGTATTGAAGTGGCTACACCAAAGTGCTTTCTGATGCCCGTTGTAGTCCTATCTTTTGTTTTACAAGTGTTTGCACTTTAAGACGAAAAAGAAAAAGAAGTTTTTAAATGATGTGAAATCTTATTTTTTGGATGAATCGTATCTGTTTAAATGTTACACTAACCAAGTAATTAGAAATCGCGTGCCTAAAACTGAACAACTTATCATAATTCAGCACTATCATTCTAAGGAATCAGGAGGCCACTTTAGTATGGAAAGAACTACCACTAAAATTTTACCTTATAGATTTTACTGGCCCAGTTTATTTAGTGATTACAGGAATTATATAAAGTCGTGTACTTAATGCCAAAGGACTAGGAATATTTCTAAGAGACATGAATTACCACAAAATGGTACACTAGTAATCGAGCTTTTTGATGTATCGAGAATAGAGTTCATGGGCACTTTTCCCATATCTTTTTCAAACAAATATATACTCTTGGCAGTAGATTATGTGTTGAAATGGGTAGAAGCAGTTGCTCTATAGACTAATGATGCTAAGGCTGTAATTAAATTTTTGAAAAAGAACATTTTTTTCTAGATTTAGGGTACTCAGGGCTATTGTAAGTGATAGGAGGTCGTATTTTTGTAATCGGTAGTTTAAAAAATTGTTAACAAAATATGGAGTCACTCATAAACTTGCTACCTCGTGTCATCCATGAACATGTGGACAAGTTAACGTATCCAATAGGGAAAAAAAGTATATCCTAGAGAAGACTATCAATGCATCTAAAAAAGATTGGTCTTTAAAACTTGATGATGCATTGTGGGCTTCTAGGACAACTTTTAAAACCCCTATAGGAATGTCCCCATACGAAATCATATTTGGTAAATCATGTCACCTACTTGTAGAGCTCCAGCACAAGGCCTACTGGGCCATAAAATACCTTAACTTTGATTTACAAGGTTTAGGTTAAAAGAGATTCCTCTAATTGAACCAACCAGACGAGATCAGGGAAAAAGCTTATGAAAACACCAAGATATACAAGGAGTGGGCCAAGAGATGGCATCATAAGAACATTCAATAGTAGGAGTTCATGCCTGGTAAAAAAGTATTATTATACAACTCTTATTAGAAACTATTCCTAAGTAAGTTAAAATCTCGATGGTATGGTCCATTCGAAATAGCTAACGTTTTTCCTTATGGTACAGTTGAGTTAAAGCTAAAGCTAAGTGACAATCGTACCTTCAAAGTGAACAGTCATCTCCTCAAATACTATTTTAAAGGAGAAAACTTGGATTGTGATGCCACTATCGTAGTGAGTGCAAACCCATAGTGAAACTAAAAAAGTCAAGCTAGCGACTATAAACTAAGCGCTTCATAGGAGGCAACCCATGTCTAACTAAACTAATTTTTTATTTTTATTCTTCATTTATTTATTTCTTTTATTAATATTTAATTTCATGAAAAAAAGGAAAATTTTTTGCCAGCCATAGGCACTTAAGGACACTAGCCTAAAAAAAAAAAGTGTGAAAATTTGAACTATAGGCCATTGGCCTACCCATATATGCCAATAATGTACGCTGCTAACATACAAAGGAAAGAACTAGCGTACAGTGCTTTTATAAAGCATGATTGTCAATTTTTTCTCTCTCTCCTCACTCATTTTCTTCCCGACTTCTCTCTTTACCTTCTCCTTCTCTCTAGTTTTCTCTCTAGATTTCTCTCCCTCTCCATTACTTAATTTCCCACATATACCCTCTTCCTTACTCCATCTCATATTCACTTACTCTCTTTACTTTTTCCATGCATATTTTCACTCTTCATTTTAGATTTGTGTTTCCTACCTCTACCATTCTACCCAAGAAGATGCAACCTCAACGAAAAGAAACAAAAGATGGTAGCTACTTCATCTTTTGGAAGGTTGGGCAGCGATCTACCTTCACATCAGGAGTATGCTAAGGAAAGAAGGAAGAAGTTACAACGAATGACTTTCATGAACCAACAATATCTAGATTGGACTCTTCTACAAGAGTATGGAATGGGTTATAGTTACCAATAAATGGTTCTTGATAAAACGTAGTTTTGATTGTTTAAGGTAAAAAAAAAACCCACTTTTAGAAATATGGCCATTGATTTTTTGTGTACTTTGCAACTGGAGAGAAGTAGGCAAATGTCCACCTTCACATTTCAGGTTTATGGAGAAATTCATGTGATTGAGTTGAATCAGATTGGTTACTTTTTAGGTTTATATGATGAGGAGGAAGTCCATTTGCCCAACTCCTGGCTCGGTGATATGACTATTGAGAAATTTTGGTTTTAGTTGATTCATTGATAACTCTTATTTTAAACATATTTCATATGGTGATTTTATAGTATTTTCCTCACATTTTTTGTTTTCCTTAAAGAAATTGATACTTAATTGAGTAAAATTTTGATTTTAAGGTTTGAACGCATTCTAGGATCGAAAACGAAGAAAAGGAATCAAGTTTCACTCAATTCAGAGTTCAAACGAAGAAGTTATGAAGTTATGAAATCTAGGACATGACCATGTCCCAGGCTGTGTTCTTGTAGGGAAATTAGCTAGGGATAGAATGTTACACGACCTGGGGATACGGTCATGTCCCAGGTTATGTCTGGTAAAGAAAACGAAAACCTTTTGATACACTATAAAAGGACATATTAGGATTTCAAAAGACAGGAGAGACATTAGGAAAGAGAAGAGACTTGAGGAGAAGGAGAAGGAGAAGGCGAGAACAACACCGACTTCAAGATCGGAGAGATTTTTCATCAATCAAAGGAGTTTTTCATGTTTTATTTTATATTTTTGATGGAAATCGTTTTTAGTTTCATTATGATAGCTTAGAATTCATGTATTTAAGATTATGGAACTTAGGGTTTCATGTGACTCTTGGGTTGATTTAGAATTTTCAATAAAGTTTCTATCTTTGCTTGATTCAATTATGTTGTTTAATTGTTAATTGATATTTCTAGAATATCAATATATGATATTATGCATGTTGATTGAGAAATTACATGTATAATTAGATCTTTACATAATTGGAGAGAATTACATGTATACTTAGAGATAAGATACATGTTTCTTCCGAAAAGTTAATTATTTGTATGGGAATTCATTATACATTAATGTAATGCTAAGTTATATTACTAAGTGAAGAGATTCCGGTAAATAATTTAGGATTAGGGTTAATATGCTTGAGAAAGGTATTAACTGTAATTGTGAATCCTTCCGGTCAAGAATAATTGAAACCAAATTGAATATATTTTAAGTGATCACATGTTAAACACTAGGGGAAATAATTCCTAAATACGTTATTACTTTCTTGAAGTCGTTTTTAGTTTTATCGTTTTCTAAATTGCTTAATCAAGTCTTATAATTAGTTTAGTCAGTTAATTTCAATATTTTTTATTCATTCAACTCATCATAATTTTCCGGTTAAATAATAAAGCTAAGGTTAATATTAGTACTCGAAGTCTCTGAGGGATCGACTCGGACTCACATCCACTATATTAAAACTGATAAGTGCACTTGCCTAATATCAAGTTTTTGGCGTCGTTGCTAGGGATTTTCGATATTAAGAACACTAGTTGCTTTATTATTTTAACCTTTTTTTTCTTTTGTTTTCATTGTTTATTTTCATTAGCTAGAGCTGCAATTGATTCTATATTTCTTGCCCTTACAGTGCATGACTCGAAGTAACCCAGAAGATTTGGTAGAACTCGATCTTAAAATTGAGAGAACTGCCCTTTAAAATTTGAGAGTGCGACCTAGACAAATTGTGGCTACCATAGAAGACGAGTCAATCGTTGAGATTAAGGAAGAGGATGGAGAGACCAACACTCAATTCATTGAGCAAGAAGATCTACCATACATGACTAACAATGGTAATGAAGCTCGGACCATGTCCGATTATTCAAGGCCTACGCTTATTAGAGCTGACTCTAGCATCGCAAGGCCAACCGTCAGGCTAATAACTTCCAAATTGCACCTAACATCATATAAATGGTGCAACAATATGTTCAGTTTAACGGTCTCTAAGATGGAGATCCTAATGCCCACATCTCTAGCTTTCTAGAGATTTGTGATACATTTAAAATCAACGGAGCCACAGATGATGCCATTCGACTGCGGCTATTTCCTTTCTCCTTGAGGGGTAGAGCAAAACAGTGGTTGAACTCTCTACCACGAAATTCAATCACAACTTGGAATGAATTGGTAGAGAAATTTTTGGATAATTATTTCCCACCTGCAAAGACCGCTAAACTTCGGAATGATATTTCTTGTTTTGCTCAATTGGAAGCGGAGACTCTATATGACACTTGGGAGCGATTTAAGGACTTACTCAGGAGGTGCCCACATCATGGCCTTCCATTATGGATGCAGATTCAGACCTTCTATAATGGTCTCAATTTATCTACGAGACAGATGATTGATGCATCCGCAGGGGGTATTTTGAACACAAAGACACCTGAGTAAGCACAAAACCTGATTGAAGGAATAGCAATGAACAATTATCAGTGGGAAAGCACCAAAGCCAAGCAAAAGGGTATGGGAATTTATGATGTGGATTCGACCACTGCTCTAGCAGCCAAGGTGGACTTATTGAGTAAGAAGATTGATGCACTCTCTGTTGGACCTCAACAAGTGCAATCGGATGTAAGTGACTTTGGTATGCAGGGGTATGGAGCACACGAACAATTGGAACAGGTAGATTATCTAGGAAATCTACCCAAGCAAACCCCTACAGCAACACTTATAATCCAGGATGGAGGAATCACCCCAATTTATCATAGGGAAATCAAAACCAAGGTTAGCAAAAGACCAACTTTGGCCCACTTGGATTTCAAAGACCATTCCCACCTCCTCTCCCTCAAGAGAAGAAGCCCAATGTGGAAGAACTTTTCACAAAATATATTTAAGGCAATGAGGCTCGCTTATTCAACATTGAATCTATAACGACGTAATAGTATCGTTATCGTGATAGGTCGCCGTGTACCGTATAAAGGTCTATTATCAACCCCCTTACTGATCATAGGCTTTTCATATGACACACAAGGCTCCTTCCACTCTACATTACCACTAAGCCCATAGACAAGTAATATGGAGAAATTTAACTAAAATTACTTCTATGTTATATATTAACTAATTGTGTGGGCTCGTGAGACCTATACCAAAAGAATATTACAAACAAATGCAGTTCATAATGAAACTGCATAAAATCTAAGTTATGCACAAAAACATAAAAGTATCTAAATATCTATAATCTATTACAAAATGTCCTCTTCGCTCTCTGATCATTCCAAAACGTATCTACACAAGACTTACCATGGGCATGCCTTGGCCCGGATTGACGAAGAGGTTCTCCTACATCAACAAAAATCTATAGGGATGTAAGCTTGCGCTTAGTGAGATAAATGCCCTTATCAGAACCATATAGTAAAAGTTTATTATATGCACAATCATATGAATGCATAACAATCAGTATGTCAAACAACGCATGCAGTGACCTAGGAACTACATACAACTCAGAATTACGCCCCCTGAAGTCGGGGTTTAGAGATAATTAACCGACCTAAACCAAAATCCGGGTTCTAGACCTTGGGTTTTATTTCATTTGCATTATCGTGCTCCTACCAAAACAAAACTCTACATATATATATATATACTTCCTTTACCAAAATCAAATCATATCTTTTAAAATCCCAAGTCTAGTGGTGTGGTGGCCCCCACAGTCCACAAACACATGCCCTAAGCAAAAGCCACAAGACTCGACCTCTCGCCAACGGTTGGTGTCTCCCAGCGCCTAGTATACTCATCAACTTAAGACAGAAACTCAATATATATGATGGCATAGCTAATGCCCAATACTATAGGAAACTCGTATTCCTGTGGATCCCATCCCATCTTCTGCGTGAAGTGGCAGTCGGTGTTATCCGTATGCAATATGGGGAATGCATGATTCATTTTGAGTTCTTAATCATAGAAGTGATTATCTTGATTTTTAGGGTGATCAAGCAATTTCATTCCATACAATTCACATGTATAAATTAATACAAACAATTCCCATTATTATATATAATTAACAAGTCATCACATTCATCCATAACTTCATACACATGCATCTCCCATATCCCACAAGCATCCAAATTTATATATATAAGTTTAGATGCATCTACTTTACAAGCACAATCAAGTAAAGAGTCATCGGGAATTTACTCACTCTGCCATGTGGGTCAATCAAAGTAATCCGGAGGCAAGTCGTCTCCATAAACAGTTTCCCCTGGTCATTGAAATAATTTTTATAAGGAATTGAAACAAACTTAGGAAACTAAGTAAATTTTCCTTAAGTTATATTTTAATTAGTTTTCGTAATTTTTCCCAGTTTTTACCTAAAGTTCAATCACGTATAATGTTTTTGTTTTAAATCTGATTTTTATGATCTTCTAGTCAATCTTCATCGTTTTCGAGTGTACTTTAATGTGGTAAGGTTAGATTTTCGAAATGAGGTATACAATTCTGTCCATGGGTCAGAACAGTAGCGTTCCTCATGCGTTGGGGTGTTTTTAGGCCTTATTTAGTAAATAGGCTTTTTGATAACTTGAGAAATCCTTTGGGCTTGGTCTTTAGATTTTATCCTAAGCTTAAAATACTCCTTAAGATCAAATTTACAACTTTGATTTATATCCCTAAGGCTAACAACCATTTCTTGGTCCTTTAGTGGGCTTAATTGTCAAATGGGCTTGTTTTTGGTTCAAACTAAAGTTAATGACTTTGGTGGGCTTATGGGGCCTTAGGTGGATTTCTTATGGGCTTCAAAACAACCTCTCTTGGTACTTTAAGGTGCTGGTCAAATTTTTATTGAAGGCCCATCTTAGAGTTCTAGGCTTGTTTTGGGAGTTTTAGGCTTTATATGCTTACCATACTTGCTTTAGTTAATCTTTTCACTTTGTTCTTTCACTTTTATCATATTTTTAGGCTTCATTCTCCCACATTCCAGATCTGTTCATGATGGTTCCAAGGGGTCCTTACTTGGTTTTTCAACTTGTTTCATCATTTCCTTAAGTTTAGGTGGTAGATTATGCACTTAACTACTTGTGTACAAATCTTAACTTAAGTTTCCTTCCATCAAATGATCCTTTAACTCATGCTCCACATAAAGAAATAAAATATCTTATACTTAATACAACTCCCATATCATAGCTCATGTCATACAAAGTTGGTTTCTTCATAAAACTTCATGTGATGGATTTTTCCTTAACTTAAGTCTAGATTTGAGCATGTTTAACTTAATGCAAACAAAATCAACATCCAAATGACTATGGAACCTTCACGTCCAGCATGCTTATCCTCCATTAAAGTTCTCATTTCAAGATTTTCTTAGCTTAAAATCTTCCATTCAAAGCATTAAACAAATGTCTTCATAAAACACCAACTTTACATACTCATATTTCAACTTCATGTAAGGGTTTTATGGTTTGTTTCTTAAAACGATTTTTGGTGTTATAACAACTTAAACCTTACTCATATCTTCAAGAAATCCAAGTCTCCTAACATAAATACTAATCTACATATCACAAGAAACACTTACTCATCCTTAACGCAAAGTTTAGTGGTTGTGCACTAAGGTTCCACTTTAGCTTTTAACTTTGCCTCCTCCTTTTTGCTACCTTTTGAAACCCGAATCTTTTGCTCTTTTCGTATGGGGTTTATGGAAGATTCTAATGGTCTTAGATGGTGAAAGAAAATGACACAAGAGAAAAGGAAAATAATGCCATGAGTGAAGCTTCAAAAATGGAAAAAAATTGATTTTATGGGGTAAGGTTGTTTCTCCTTTTTATGTTTGTTTCAAAAGAGAGAAAGATGAAGTGAAAGTGAAATTGAAAGGGAGAAAAATGGTGGAGAGAGTGGCCAGTTGGAAATGGAGAGAGAAGGAGTGTTTAAATGTCTTGAAAGTGTTGTCTTGTAGCTTACACAAAGTCAACAATTTTAACTATTGATGATGTAAGCATTAAGAGGTGAATAGTGATGTGTAAGAAGAAGTGATTGATGGGTGAATCAAAAGTGCATGGCCCCCCCTTTATCCCCTTTTTAGATCTACCATTGGAATTCTTTTTAGGCCATTGAGTGGTCTTGTCACATTTATTAAAGTTAAGCTTATGAATTCTTGTGAAAAATTGTCCATATGTAGTATAAGTGAAGAGGTGATAAGGAGATTGTCTTATCACTAGATTTTGATAAGTTATCAATTGATAAATGATTCCAACTCTCAATTGATAAGTTATCTAAGGTGATTGGTTGGTCTACTTATTTATGTGTAAGGCTTATACATGAAGATAAGGGCATAGCCTTATAGAAAATTGTTTTAGGATTTTTATCTTACATTGTTTTGTAATTTATGATTTGATTTTTGTAGAATTGTGAAATTTTCTAAAGTTGAATGAAATTATTCAAATTAAATTATTGATTAATTATTTAGCGTTAAAATTCGCTAATGGTTTTATGGTTTTGGGTTTTATTGACAATTGGCTTTTGAATTGTAAAAATTAAATTCATTTCTAAATATAAACTTAAGTTTTTAGTTTAGTTGATCTTTAGGAACGTTTGGAAGGTACTCTTAATCGAGTCTTAAGCCTACTAAAAGTAGGGTTTACAGAATACTCGCTGAGGAATCAAGAGGCTTCAAATCGCAACCTTGAGAACTAAATTGGTCAACTTGCGAAGCTAATCTCTATAAGACTGGAGGGAATGCTACTAGGAAACACAAAACCCAATCCAAAGGAACATGTTAAGGTAGTGACACTTCGAAATGAGAAGGAGTTGCTTGCTAAAAGAATGGTTAGCGAGGAGGCTAGCAAGAGCAAGGAGGGGATGAAAGCAATGAAAGACGTAGATTCATCAAAGGTGAAGGAATATCAACCACCTATCCTATATCCCCAAAGACTCAAGAAAGATCGTAATAATCAACAATTCAGTAAGTTCCTTGACCTCTTTAAACAACTGCATATTAACTTACCTCTTGTTGATGCCCTGTCACAGATGTCGAAGTACGCTAAGTTCTTAAAATATTTGTTATCCAATAAGAGGAAGCTTGAGGAGCTTTCTACAGTCATCTTGGATGAAAAGTGTTTAGCGATCGTGCAAAACAAGTTACCCAAGAAGCTAAAAGACCCAGGAAGTTTTACAATTCCTTATCATATTGGTAATCTGTTAATTGACAAAGCTTTAGCTGATTTGGGTGCTAGCATCAATTTAATGCCTTATAAATTTTTCAAGAAACTAGGATTAAGGGAAGCTAAGCCCACACGCATGAGCTTGCAATTAGCTTATAGATCTATGATGTATATTTGAGGATGTATTAGTCCAAGTAGGTAAATTTATTTTTCCAGTTGATTTTGTGATATTGGATATGGATGAAGATTTTGAGTTGCCCCTTATCTTAGGTAGACCATTCTTAGCTACCGCTAGGGCTATCATTGATGTTAGTAATGGCAAGCTCATTCTTTGAGTAGGAGATGAATAGATCATGTTTAAAATTTCGGAGGCTACGAAAAAGTCTGTCGATCAGGATGATACTTGCTACCTTCTGGATGTTGCTGACACTTTTGTTTCAAGTTATATGTAGGAAGTTCTTCTTAAGGATTTGCTGGAGAGTTGCTTGCAATTAGGCATGGAGGAAGCTTTAGAAGATCTCGTCAAATCCGAGGTGGTAGCCCACTTGGAGGCAAATAAACCTATCTCTATTGATTTGAAGAGTTTGAAAAAAGGAAGGAAGCACAGTTAAAACCTTCGATTGAGAAGCCACCAGTATTGGAGCTAAAGCAATTACCTGACTACTTGGAATATGCCTTCTTAGAGAAGGACTCCAAATTACTAGTAATTATAGCATCCAATTTAGAAAGAGAACAGAGAGAAAGGTTGCTGAAAGTACGCAAGGAGCATAAGAGGGCCATTGCTTGGAAAATATCCGATATTAGAGGTATCAATCCCTCCTTTTGTACTCATAAGATTTTAATAGAAGAAGACCACAAGCCGATTATGCAGCCCTAGAGACACTTGAACCCGAACATGAAAGAGGTAGTCAAAAAGGAAGTTATTAAACTCCTTGATGCAGGTATGATATATCCTATCTCTGATAGTTCATGGGTGAGTCCAGTGTAAGTAGTTCTAAAAAAAGGTGGGATGACAGTAGTCCCTAATGAAAAGAATGAATTGATCCCAATGAGAACGGTAACAAGTTGGCGTGTATGTATCGATTATCGAAAGTTAAACAATGCTACACGTAAGGACCATTTCCCATTACCTTTTATTGATCAAATGATAGAACGACTAGCTGGACATATGTTTTATTGTTTTTTGGATGGCTTATCTGGTTATTTTCAGATACCTATTACACCGAAAGATCAAGAGAAGACCACTTTCACTTGTCCTTATGGCACCTTTGCTTATCGTAGAATGCCTTTTGGTCTTTACAATGCACCTGCTACATTCTAGCAATGCATGTTAGCTATTTTTGACGATTTGATTGAGGACATAATGGAGATATTTATGGATGATTTTTTAGTTTTTGGCAACTCATTTGACCTTTGTTTGAATAATTTGGATAGGGTACTTACCAAGTGTGAGAGACCAATCTTATCCTCAATTAGGAGAAGTGCTACTTCATGGTATAAGAGGGTATTGTGCTAGGCCATAAGATCTCTTATCGAGGAATTGAGGTGGATACTGCCAAAGTAGATGCAATTGCAAGACTCTCATCTCTAACTTCGGTTAAGGCCATAAGAAGCTTTTTAGGACATGTAGGTTTTTATAGGCGATTTATCAAGAATTTCTCGAAAATTGCCTGCCCTTTGACTAAGTTATTAGAGAAGGATGTCCCTTATGTTTTCTCTCAAGAGTGTTTGAAAGCTTTCAATATCCTTAAAGGGAAACATACCAATGCTCCAATCATGGTAGTACCTGATTGGGCACTTCCCTTTGAGCTTATGTATGATGCAAGTGATTACGCAGTTGGGGCAGTGCTGGGGCAAAGGCGAGACAAGCACTTTCAACCAATTCACTATGCTAGCAAAACTCTTACGAATGCTCAGGAGAACTACACCACCATAGAAAAAGAGTTACTAGCAGTTGTTTTTGCCTTTGATAAGTTTCGCTCTTATTTTCTTCTATTTAAAGTGATTGTTTATACTGATCATTCTGCCCTTAGGTACTTGTTAGCAAAACCGGATGCAAAACCAAGACTGATTAGGTGGATCTTGTTGCTACAAGAGTTTGATGTGGAGATCAAAGATAAAAAAGGCGCTGAGAATTTAGCAGCAAATCACCTATCTCGATTGGGGAATCCAAACTTGGAAATGCTCGACGAGAATGAGATCAAGGATGAATTCCCTGAGGTGCGACTCTATGTCATCGCCTAGGTAAGTGATATGGAAGTTCCTTGGTTCGCAGATATTGCTAATTTTTTAGCTGCTAAGATTATACCGAAGGGACTTCCACACCAACAAAAGAAAAAAAAATTTTCTAATGTCAAACATTATTTTTTGGATGATCCTTACCTGTTTAAAGTATGTGCAAATCATGTCATTCGAAGGTGTGTACCATACCTCAAAGGATGGAGAATTTTGAGCCATTGTCATTCGGAGTCTATGGGTGGGCATCATAGTGCCAATAGGACAGCTCATAAGGTTCTAAAGGCAGGATTTTATTGGCCTACCCTATTCAAAGATGCCCAGAGATATGTTGAAAGTTGTAATCGTTGCCAACGAGTGGGGAATATATCCCGTAGGGATGAAATGCCACAAAATCCCATCATCAAAGTTGAGGTATTTGATGTGTAGGGGATTGATTTCATGGATCCTTTCCCGAACTCTAATGGAAATAAATATATCTTAGTAGCTATTGACTATGTGTCTAAGTGGGTAGAAGCTAAAGCCCTACCTACTAATGATGCTAGGGTAGTAAAAAAATTCTTGAAAGGCCTATTTTCTCGATTCGGCACCCGTAGAATAATTATAAGTGATAGGGGAACACACTTTTGTAATGCTCAACTCAACCACGTATTGAAACGTTATGGCGTTACACATAGAATAGCCACCCCGTACCACCCCCAAAGTAGTGGCCAAGTGGAAGTTACCAATCGCGATCTTAAGCGAATTCTTGAAAAAACCGTAGAGTATCATAGAAAAGATTAGTCAGAAAAGTTGGATGATACTCTATGGGCATATAGAACCGCTTATAAACACCACTAGGGACCACACCCTACCAACTTGTATATGGCAAGGCTTGTCATTTACAGGTTGAGATTGAACATAAGGCTTATTGGGCAATTAAGAGTGCTAATGTTGATTTTGAGTGTGCAGGTTCTCACAGGAAACTTCAACTAAACAAGCTAGAGGAATGGCGAGCGAATGCATATGAGAACTCTAAACTATACAAAGAAAGAGCCAAAAAGTACCACGATCAGCAAATCAAACAAGGTCGATAATTTAAAGAAGGTGATCATGTTCTTTTGTATAATTCTTGCCTTCGTTAATTCCTAGGTATGTTGAAATCTAGGTGTTCTAGACCATTTACAATTACACGAGTTTTCCCGTATGGGACTATTGAAGTTACATACCCAGAGAAGGGCACATTTAAGGTAAATGGGCAACGCTTGAAGTTATACTTGAGTAGAAACTTGGAGCATGTTGGACGAGAGGAGTTTTATCTCCATCCGACAGAACTATCATGAGAAGACGCATCTTGTCGAGCAATCGATGTTAACTATAGAGCTTCTTGGGAGGCAACCCATATCTAGCTTTCCTTATACTTTAGTTCTTTAAATTTATTTCATTTTATCTTCCTTTTATCTAACTTTGCTTCGCTTTTAGTTTTATTGTTGATTCTTTTCTTTAGTTTTCTTTTTCTTATTTTTCTCGTTTAATTACTTTTATTTATTTAAGTTTCCTTTATTTTTAAATTAAATTGCAAAAAAAAAGAGAAAAAAGTTACACGGGCAAGGGATACGGTCGTGTCCCAGCCCATGTCCATTCAGGCCCTTTAATTTGCCCCACCCATAGAAAGTTACACGGGAGTGGGACACGGTCGTGTCCTAGCCCGTGTCCGCCCAGATTTTGATTTTACTCCGTGGGTACAGAAGGTTACACGGGCAAGGGACACGGTCGTGTCCCAGCCCGTGTGCTCTTAGTATTCCCGTGTGCCTATAGAAAGTTACATAGGCATGGGACACGATCGTGTCCCTACCCGTAATCACCTAGGACAGCCACCTTGCAATCAGAGAGTTACACAGACGAGTCCCAGCCCGTATGCGATCATTAATCTTGCCTGAACACAGGAAGTTACACGGGTATGGGATACGGTCATGTCCCAGCCCTTGTCTGCCCAAGTAAGACATGACGACCACAGGAAGTTACACAGGCAAGGGATACGGTCGTGTCCCTACCCGTGCCTTGCCAGCCTTACACGATTTTGCATATGCCCGAGTTATTTAAAAAACAAATACACTATCACACACCCACAATCCAACATATCTCTCTCTCTCCTATACTCTTTTCTCTCCCTCTTCTCTCCACAATTCTTGTCATTTCGAATCCTGATCCAAGTAAGTCTCCTTATTGATTTTGCTCTATCTTCCTTATGATTTAAGCAGTTTAGCTACTCGAAATTTTGATCTTGTATGCATGGGTTCTTGCATTTGGTCTACAACTTTCTTTTGTTATTTTATAAACGCCATGCACCATTGCCTTGTGTTTCTTGATCTCATATGCCTTTATGATGCCTCATCTAGTTAAATATTCATTGTGCACTCTCAATTCCGAATTTGGTTGGCTAATTTGCTCATCCTTATTTATTTATGCTAATTAGGGTTAGCCATATGAGAAAACAATTCTGGGTCATTTAACGTCTTTTATATGTTGGGACGCTTGTGTTTCGAGCTATGTATAGTGTAGTGAGTCTATTGTAGAATTAGTTGGATGCCTTTGCAAGTTATTTCTTTTCCACCAGCTAGTTTCCCAGCTGCACTCCACATGTTTGTTTAAATGCCTCAATGAGAATTCGGTTAATATTCTTCACTATTAATATTATTTCCCTCTACCTTTTTGAACTACGTACGATAAGCATGTGTGTTTTTGATTTGGTTTGTTGATTTTTTGTAGGTTTTCAATGGCGAATCGCGCTAAGCTTACCGTTCGCCAGAAATTAAAATTTGCAGCATCCTCTTCATCACAATCAGGACCAATAGTTAAACCATTAGCTACTTTTCCCCTGATGGAGCACCTAATGCTTCAATTTAAGGAAGACTACTAAGTGCAACGATATAATTTACTTTAGAATAAGCCTTTTAGCAAGACCCTTCGGCTGGATTGGGATGTTCTTGCTCAATTAGAGCTCACCACAGAAATAAAGGAGCTCTTAAATGGTATCATTTGGGAGCGCTTTTTATCTCTTGAAGCTCCAACTTATAAAGAGCTGACCTTAGAGTTTTTGTGTACCTACAAACTAGATAAAGAAAGTACTACTGGTATGGGCCCAAACGTAAGCTACATTTCACCTATAGTAGCCACCCATTCCATATGACCATAGTTCAACTGGGCAGATATCTTGGTCTCTATGAAGGGAGATATATACGGATAGACGAGTTCCAACATCTCTCCTATCGTTTTCCCCGTGGCGTCACAGCAGGGTCGTTTTGGAATGAGATTACTGTTGGTGATGCGTATGATCCAACAAGGAGTAAGGCCTCTCAATTAGTCAAGCCTGAATATCGGGTTCTTCATTGGTTGTTTTCACATACATTGATTGGTAGAAGCCTCAACATCGGGGTGGTTTCCAACAAGGATTGCCTCTATCTGTATAGTGTCATTCATAAACATCCTATCAATCTCGCCATCAAAATCGCGGAACTTTTTAGCCACCACTACACGGAAGAAAGGGCATATTTGTTATAGCCCCTACATTACCTTACTCGTACAGGCCATGCAAACTAAGGTTGTCGTTTGGACCTCACTTACTTTAGTCAATCAAGTCATTCCTATGCGCCTTACTTCATTGAGACAAATGAACTTATTACCAACAAGACATCAAGGTCGACACTCTCGTAGCAGCACATCTCGAGGCTAGACATCTTCTATAAGCTTTTAAGACAAATTTGATCTGTTCATGTCTGAGGTTCGCTATGTCCGACAAAGTATGGATAAACTTCATATCCGCCAAGACAGAATGGAAAAATTTCTCAAAATGAAAGAGTCGGATACTCTTGCTGAGGCTAGTGAGAGTGAAGAGGAGGATGATGAGAAGAGTGAAGAAGAGGATGATGAGGGTGGTAAGGAAGAGGTGGCTGGAGATAGTGAAGAGGATGTTGAGGGTAGTACCGACGGTGATGATGCTACGATGGCTGAGGCATCGTCTAATGAGGAGAATGAAGAGACGGATTATGATCCTTCTTCTTAGTTCATATTTTTTTTGTTCTCTTTTGGTTGGCCAAGGCTTATGAACTCAGATATATAATGATGATGCTTCTTCGTTTTGAACTTCTTTTCGACTGGCAGGGAAGTATTAGTTTCTTTTCAGTACATATGTTTCCTTTTTCCCTATGCTACTTTTTCTTGTTTCATTTCTTGCTGTTATGGTTTTTTTTTTAGTCGTACATTGAGGACACTATACGTTATTAAGTGTGGGGAAGGGATATATATGAATTTGTTACTGTTTAGGATACCAATTATTCACATTTGACCCAATTAATTTTTAAGTTAACTTGCAATAGGTGATTAACAAGTGTTGAGCCAAATTAACTGTATCATCTTGATTATTATTGATCTTATTATACTTTACTAAAATTGATTAGTCAAATTTGTGGAGGGCAAAGTTACGAGTTATTTAGCTTAAGACTTTAAGACTTGGGATTAGAACAACATCACTAATTGAGAGTTAGTCATGATTATTTTTAAAATTTACTTTTATGTATACCTTTCTCTTAGAAATTTTTAGGAGTCCTATAATTTTTAGCAAACAAACAAATGAAATTCTTCTTTTGAGAAACCCCTGAAAAATCACAATGATTGGAGGTCAAAAGTAATAACAACTGTATGAATAGAAAAAATTGGTAAGGATTCATCTTGGTCCCGTTAGAAGAGCGAGATTAAGTCCCAATGCCAATTCTAATGAAAAAAAAATTAAAAAAAAAAAGAAAAAAATTGATATGGATCGGCTTTGGTCCGTCAGAAGAGCAAGGTTCTTTCCCGTTATCAATACAAGGAATAAGTTGGTATGGATCAGTCTTGGTTTGTCAAAAGAGCGAGATTCTTTCCCTCTACCAACACAATTGTGCTTAAATAAGATAAAGTTAAAAGACTTCTCAACAAAAGCATGAACTAGGAGGATGATCAGAGGATGAGTGGATGCAAAATGTGTTTGTTTTAGATTATAGCGCTTGGTGAGATAGAAGAGAGAATTGTATACACTTTAGTCAAATGGACAAAATTTTTATGACTCTTTCTTAATTGGCGAGATGTTAAATCCAATTTTTAGTTTAAGAATCCTTGGTTAAATGACTCAAGTAAACTTTGATTTTCATAAATTAACTAGTGAACTCTAGTATTAAGTATTGTTGGAGCATTTGAATATGGTCAGATGAAATTGGTTGACTTTATTATTGCAAGTTAGTTGAGAATTATTTTCTTACTTTTATACGGGTCTAGTGTATTCGTTCACCGGTTTCCTAAATAGTGATAAATTTTGTTTAGCGTTTCTTATCCCAAAAGTTTTGTTTTAATTTATTTGCTAGAGGACAAGCAAATGCTTAAGTGTGGGGAAATTTGATAACTCTGATTTTAAACATATTTTATATGGTGATTTTATAGTATTTTCCTCACATTTTTGGTTTTCTTTAAAAAAATTGATACTTAATTGAGTAAATTTTTTATTTCAAGGTCTGAACGCATTATAGGATTGAAAAAGAAGAAAAGGAATCAAGTTTCACTCAATTCGGAGTTCAAACGAAGAAGTTATGAAGTTTTGAAATTACACAGTCTGGGATATGACCATGTCTCGGGCTGTGTCCAAGCAAGGAAATTGGCCAGGGGTACAAAATTACACGACCTGAAGATACGGTCATGTCCCAGGTCATGTCTGGTAAAGAAAACGTAAACCTTTTGATACACTATAAAAGGACATATTAGGGTTTCAAAAGACAAGAGAGACATCAGAAAAGAGAAGAGACTTAAGGAGAAGGAGAAGGAGAAGGAGAAGGCGAAGGCGAGAACAACACTGACTTCAAGATCGGAGAGATTTTTCATCAATCAAAGGAGTTTTTCATGTTTTATTTTATATTTTTGATGGAAATCGTTTTTAGTTTCATTATGATAGCTTAGAATGCATGTATTTAAGATTATGGAACTTAGGGTTTCATGTGACTCTTGGGTTGATTTAGAATTTTCAATAAAGTTTCTATCTTTGCTTGATTCAATTATGTCGTTTAATTGTTAATTGATATTTCTAGAATATCAATATATGATATTATGCATGTTGATTGAGAAATTACATGTATAATTAGATCTTTACATAATTGGAGAGAATTACATGTATACTTAGAGATAAGATACATGTTTCTTCCGAAAAGTTAATTATTTGTATGGGAATTCATTATACATTAATGTAATGCTAAGTTATATTACTAAGTGAAGAGATTCCGGTAAATAATTTAGGATTAGGGTTAATATGCTTGAGAAAGGTATTAACTGTAATTGTGAATCCTTCCGGTCAAGAATAATTGAAACCAAATTGAATATATTTTAAGTGATCACATGTTAAACACTAGGGGAAATAATTCCTAAATACGTTATTACTTTCTTGAAGTCGTTCTTAGTTTTATCACTTTCTAAACTGCTTAATCAAGTCTTATAATTAGTTTAGTCAGTTAATTTCAATATTTTTTTTTCATTCAACTCATCATAATTTTCCGGTTAAATAATAA
Source organism: Lumnitzera racemosa (assembly GCA_024138005.1). Classification (NCBI taxonomy): domain Eukaryota; kingdom Viridiplantae; phylum Streptophyta; class Magnoliopsida; order Myrtales; family Combretaceae; genus Lumnitzera; species Lumnitzera racemosa. The sequence goes on along the minus strand of JAMXBC010000002.1, from coordinate 66,393,868 downwards.
AGCTAAGGTTAATATTAGTACTCGAAGTCTCTAAGGGATCGACTCGGACTCACATCCACTATATTAAAACTGATAAGTGCACTTGCCTGATATCATTCATCCTAGATGAGACAATTTTGTACCTTCAATGTTACTCTCCAAGACATTTTGAGCAGTGGAGTACAGGCGACTCCACCATTTTCTTGCTCATTCTCTCAATTGTAAGAAGACCAGCTATAGTAAGGTAACAAGTTTTGACATGTTTTATTTGTATACCATGATTTCCAAGTGTCAGATAAATCTGGGAGTAGAAATAGCAAATTTTATTTATAGACATATAGATTATATTGGGACTTGGGTTATCTTTGGTGGTAGGTGTCGAGTGCTATTTTGATTTCCTTAGTTAACCTATATTAAGCCTTACCTACTTAATATAAACAACTCGACATTAAACTTAAGGAAATATTTTCTAATTTTTTTTTTAAATTGGAGTTGCCAACCAATTTAACTAGTGAAAAAATAAAATAAAATTAGGGTCTTCCCACTTGAAAACCCTAATTTGACTACTATTCTATGGATAGTCTAAAATGGTTGATTTTTAGAAATTTTAACCAGAAAAATTAGGTTTAGGAGCTAACCTATTAAGACCAAGTTACCATATAGTAAGTAAAGAAAAATTGATGGGCTTCATTTTTGTAAATTTTTTTAAAATATTAAAACATACCTAATAGGCAAAAGTAACTCAAAATAATTTTCTATTATTTTTTATTACGAATTTCTTAAAAGGAGAAAAAAAGTTTTTTTACTTTTTAATGATTACCCTAAAGGTTCTTACATACCCATTAGTCGGGATCAAACCTGTCATAGTACTCTTTTCATAAATTTTTTAGTTGGTTGACTATTTTTATTTTTAAAACCGAGCTAAGTTTACATCTTTTGTCAATTTATTTTAAGAAAAAAAACCCTAAAAAAATTTAATTTTCCTAAATTAAACCAAAACCCTAACTAACTATCTTTAAAAAAAAAAGCTCAATTTTTATTTTTTTATTTTTCCAGAAAAACCTTAAGTGCCAAAAATATATTTTTTATAGAAAAACACAATTTTTCAAAATGCTTAATCTAACTAAAAAATTGCAATAAGATAAATAATAACCAAAAACTTGCACTTCAATACAAGAAATAAATTAATAAAAGAAGAAAGAAAAAGAAAAAAAAATAAAGCAAATTAATAAAATAAAAAAAATTACAGAAACTTTACCTAGCATTGGATCATCTAAGTTAAGTGAGCACAGGGCAATAGTTAGGCGACGACGGGGGAGTGTGGGGTGTACGAAGGCAATACTGGGTGGAGACTAAGAAAGCATAAGTGAGACACAAGTGTACAAGGGGCGACACTAGGCTATGACTAAGCGAGCATGGGTGAGACACGGGCGAGCGAAGGGTGATACTGAGCGCTAATTGGACTAGCGTGGGCAAGATACAGGTAAGTGAGGGGCAATACTAGGCATGCATAGGGTAATACTGGATGAGCACGAATGATACTAGGCATTGACTATAAGCAGTACTGGGCGTGCGACTAGGTGTGCATAAGGCGACAGTAGGTGAGCATGAGCAAGATTGGGCATCATCGTAATGGTTCTCGCGGTGGTTATGAGTGGCATGTATTGGTGCATGTGGTAGCATGTAGGGGTACGGTAGCGAGTGAGGGAGTATAGAGGCACGTATGGGAGTGTAATGTATGCATGAGATGTTTTTAAAGGATTGTATGGGTGTTTATGGTTATGTCATTCCTCAAAACCTAAATCCGTAGCCATTATGCTATTTATAAGCTGAAGATCAAATCTTTCATATTGAAAATACTAAAGATTCGATTGCAATTCTTCTAAGATTTATCTTAACTTCTAGAAACCTTAGTTAGGTTGGGCTTTTTCTTTCTAAGCCCAACCCAATCTAATTTAGCCCAATAATTTAATAAATCTTGATTTTGAGCCCTTAAATTAGATAAATACTTATTTTATATTGGTCATAGCCTAAAATTAATTAATTTAGACCATCTCGTCACTTAATCCAACTTTACAGGATTCGATTTGTTACTAAACTTGCTATGACCTAACATTGATTTCTTTTTTTTTCTTTTAATTTTTGTTTTTATATTTTATTTTTTTTTGTTTATTTATTAACTTGGCTCAATTAAAATTAAAAAAAAATTGGCAAAAATGAGGTATCTATAGTGGGTATATCATGGCATTATTGAAGGGTATGGGACTTTTTCAACAACCAGAGGGAGACGTTGGTATTACTTATAAGCCTATTTTGCTGCACCCTTTTGAGGGTGGGGATTGGTTGTATCACAACTCAACAGTATCATTGTTGTAGTAGGTCACCGTATACCATACAAAGGTCTACTATCAACCCCTTTGCTGATTGCAAGCCTTTTATACAATACATAAGGCTCCTTCCATTAGATGTTACTAACAAGCCCATAGATAAGTAATATAGAGCAATTTAACCAAGATTACTTCTATAGTATAAATTAACTAATCGTGTGGACTCGTAAGATCCACACCAAAAGAATATTACAATCAAATACAGTTCATAAGGGAACTGCATTAGAAATTTTAATCTATGTTATAAACAAAAATATAAAAGTAACTAGTTATCTACAAATCTAGTTAAAATTTCCTCTTCTCTCTTTAATCATTCAAACCTATCTCTACATGAGACTTACCAAGGGCATGCCTCAACCTAGATTAGAGAAGAAGTTTTCCTGCATCAAAAGAAATCTATCGGGGTATAAGCTTAAGCATGGTGAGATAAATACCCTCATCAGTACCACATGACAGAAATTTATTAGATGCATAATCATATGAATGCATGAACAATTAGTTTACCAAACAACGCATGCAGCGACCTAGGAACTTTATACGACTTAGAATTATACTCCCTATAGTCGGGGTTTGTAGATAATTAACCGACCTAAACCAAAATCCGGGTTCTAAACCTTGGGTTTTGTTTCATTTGTATTATTGTGCTTAAGCTAAAACAAAACTGTAAATATATATTTATATTTGTATATACTTTCTTTACCGAACAGTAAATCATACTTTTAAAATCCCAAGTCTAGCGGTATAGTAGCCTCTACAATCCACAAAAACACACCCTAAGCAGAAGCTACAAGACGCTGCCCCCGTTGATGATTAGCTTCTCCCAGCACCTAGTAAGCCCATCAGCTTAGGACAGAAACTCAATAAAAATGATGACATAGCTAATATCCAATCCTGTTGAAGGCTTATCTTCCTGTAAGTCCCTTCCCATCTTCTACGTAAAGTGATAGTCAGTGTTATTCGAATGCAATATGGGGAATGCATGATTCATTTTAATTTCTTAATAATATAAGTGATTAACTCGATTTTCAAGGTGATCAAACAATTTTATTCCATGCAATTGCATGTATAAATTATTACAAACAATTCCCATTATTATATAATTAACAAGCCATCACATCCATCCACAAATTCATATACATGCATTTCCCATATCCTACAAGCATCGAAATTTATATATATAAGTTTAGGTACATCTATTCTACAAGCAAAAATCACGTAAAGAGTCATCGAGAATTTACTTACTCCACCATGCAATCAGTCAAAGTAATCGGGGGGCAAATCATCTCCGTATGTAGTGTCCCCTAATCATCGAAATCATAATACTATAAAGAATTGATATAAACTTAGGATACTGAGCTAAAATCCCTTAAGTTATACTCTTGACTAGATTTCGTATCTTTTCCCTATTTTTACTTAAAAGTTCAATCACATATAACTTTTTCGTTTTAAATCCAATTTTTATGATCTTATAGTCAATCTTCATCTTCTTTTAGTGTACTTTAACGTGGTAAGGTTAGATTTTCAAAATGGGGTATGTAAATCCATACATGGGTCAAAATAGTAGCGATCCTCATGTTTTGGAGTGCTTTTAGGCCTTGTTTGGTAAATGGGGTTTTTGGTAACTTGAGAAATCCTTTGGGCTTGGTCTTAAGATTTTATTCTAAACTCAAAATACTCTTTGTGGTCAGATTTACAACTTTGATTTGTACTCCTAAGGTTAACAATCTCTTCATGGGCTCTTTAGTGGGCTTAAGTTGTCAAATAGGCTTGTTTTTTGTTCAACTCAAAGATGATCACTTTCTTAGGCTTAGAGAGTGTTTTTTGGGCTTCTTGAAAGTCTTAAAACAACTCTTATAGATGTGTCAAGTTTCTAGTCAGAAATTTAAGGGTGGTTCAACTTGACTTTTGAGGCCCATTTTGGAAGTTTTAAGCTCAATTTTAAGTTTTAAGCTTAATATACTTATCATACTTGCCTTAGTTGGTCTTTTTACTTTGTTTACTTACTTTTATCATATTTTTAAGTGTCTTTTAAAGATGTTCCAGTTTGGTTGGTTTGTATATGAGGGCTTCCAACTTGTTTCATCATTTCCTTAAGTTTAGGTGTTAGATCATGAAGTTAAACTACTTGCATTCAAATCTTAACTTGATTTTTCTTCCGTAGGATGACTTGTTAGCTCATGCTTACAAGAAAAATAGAAGATCTCATGCTTATTACAACTTTCATATCATAGCTCATGTCATACAAAGTTGGTTTCCTCATAAAACTTCATGTGATGAATTTTCCCTCAACTTAAGTCTAGATTTGAGCATATTTAGCTTAATGGAAATAAAATCAACATCCAAATGATCTTTGAATCCTCATGTCCAGTGTGTTCATATTTCATTCAAGTTCTTGTTTCAAGATTTTCTCAACTTAAAATCTTCCATTCAAAATGTTAAACAAGTATCTTTACAAAAAACCAACTTTACATACTCATATTTCAACTTTATGCAAGGGTTTCAAGAGTTTGTTTCTTAAGATGGTCTTTAATGTTATAACAACTTATAATCATACTCATATCTTCAAGAAATCAAAGTCTCCTAACATGAACACTAACCTACTAACACAAGGAACACTTACTAGTCCCTAAAGCAAAGTATGGTGGTTGTGCACAAAGGTTCTACTTAAGCCCTTAACTTTACTTCCTTCTTTTGCACCCTTTTGGAAACCTAAGTTGTTTGATCCTTTACAGTAGGTTTGTAGAAGGTTCAAAGGGTCTTAAAGGAGATTGGATGTCGAAAGAGAAAGATACAAGAAAAGAAAATGAAAGTGCTGTGAGTGAAGCTTGGAAAGTAGTGTCAAAGTTGATTTTGCAAGGCTTAAGTGTTCCCACTTTTTGGGTTGGTTTCCAATGAGAGAAAAAGGAAGTGAAAATGAAGTTGAAAGTGAGAGAAATGAGGAAAAGAGTGGCCAGTTGGGAATGGGAGTGAATGTATGTTTAAGATGTCTTCAAATTATTGCCTTGTAACTTATACAAAAGTCAACAATTGCAACTATTGATGACGTAAGTATTAAGGAGTGAATGGTGGTGTATAAGAGAAAGTGATTGATGGATGAGACACAAGAGCATGACCTCCCTTTCTTGCTTGTTCAAATTGGCTATGGAGTGTCCTTTGAGGTCATAGAATTGTCTTATCTCATTTAATGAAGTTAAGCATGTGAAACCTTGTGAAAATTTGTCTATATGTAGTATAAGTGAAGGGCAGATAAGGAAAGTATCTTATCACTAGATTTTAATAAGTTATCAATTGATAAATGATTTCAACTTTCAATTGATAAGTCATCTAAGGTGATTGGTTGGTGTACTTATTTATATGTAAGGCTTAGACATGAAGATAAGGACATGGTCTTATAGGAAATTGTTTTAGGATTTTCATTTTGCATTGTTTTGTAATTTATGATTCGATTCTTATAAAATTGTGAAATTTTCTAAAGTTGGATGAAATTATTCAAATTAAATTATCGATTAGTCACTTAAGGTTAAAAGTCTCTAATTGTTTTAAGGTTTAGGGTCTTAAGTGACTTTAGAGCTCGCAGTTCTTTAAACTCAAGTTTCATCGATAATTGGTTTTTTAATTGGAAAAATTGAATTTGTTTCTAAATGTAAACTTAAGTTCTTAGTTTCATTAATCCTTAGGAATGTTCAAAAAGTACTTTTAGTCAATTCATAAGCCCGCTAAAAATAAGGTTTACAGGTTGAGATAAATAATAGGTCCCATCCTATTCATGAGGAGGATATTCCTAAAAATCCTTATATTACTAGAGCATCTACTTCATACTATCCTCCAATTGGTAATTATGAGTAGTTAAGTACTAAAATTAGAGAAGTTCATAATCAAATTAAGAAAGAAAGGAAGAATAATAAGATGTTCCAAACTATTATGTTCAATATGCTAAAGTTTGCTATCTCGTGTTTCTATCCAATAGCTACATTACGAGACTTCTAGTAAAGAGAGTAGCTCCACTGACTGTGACAATTAGGTTATGCATGCTTTTATGATTTCTTTTTATGTTATTTTCTTTTTTTTTTCTTTTCTATTAGGTTATTTTTGTTTAGTACCCATTTGTTTGGGTAACTCTAGATCATTAACTCTACTATGTACTCTTGAGTGCACTTTTATGCTATCTTTGCTCTTTTATGTTTCTTTGTATTTAATAAGACCAGTCAGATTTGAATTCTATGCTAGTAATGATCTTATGCTTCGAATTTTCCTAGTTGCTGAAAATTTAAATATAAGGAAGTACCAGTTTTTCATTTCTTATTTATTTCAATTTTTTTATTTTATTTCCTTTTTCATATAGAATAGACCATAGTATGGGCACTGTCTATTCTAAAGTTGGGGGAAGGAAATATAGGAAACGAATTTTGAATTAAATTGAATATCAATTTTGATACCGGTTTTTGTTTACAAATAATTATTCTTTCCCCTCAGCTTAAACTTTATTTGTTCTTAAGTATTTGGCAATGTTTAGGGCAATTTATTTTTTTTTTCAAAATTTTGAATTTCTTGTTTAGAATCTAGAGATTATAAAAAGAAACAAATTGTTTATAGCATCCGATTGTGATTTAAATGATTGACTCATTAAGGTGCCCTACTCACCAATGTTATGATTTTTGTACTTAGTTAAATTTAATTAGTCAATTCTTTAGGAACATAATTTACTTAGTTTTTAGCCTTGGAATTTGATATTTAAGAGTCAGTTAAGTCCTTAAATGAAAAACAAGCAGGTTCACTTCTATACAAGGTTAGTTAGTATATGTTCTTTTTATTTATTTTAACGACACTTTAATACTTAGTGAAAGAGGTAAGTGAAGCTTTATACTTGGTGATTCTTATAAAAGACGTCTAAAAAATTTTACCAAGCATTCAAAAAAGAGGAAAAAAAAAGTTATGAAATGAGAGCCTTTACTTTAATAACTTCAAAAATTGAGTTAAGAGTATCCTAAGTAGAATGTTAGAGTGAGGAAGAGTCCGTAAGGATCCCTTTAAAACTTGGTCACTCAAGTGATGAGCCCAGGATGTACCAACTTAATGCACTCACTATAAAGAGAAGGGTGGAAAGGCAAAGCTCATTATCTGAACTAAAAGAAAAAATAAAAATTTTTGAATGCAATTCAAGAAATGAATTAAGGCTTGAAATGGAAAGGAAGAAAACCTAAGGATAGAGCAGATACTATATGCTTTCACTACTTTGTTAACTTGTTTGTCGAGACAATTAGAGAGATAAGGACATATTTTATTCATATTTTAATGAGAAAATTATTATTGATTTTATACAAATCATTTAGAATTAGTACGTAAGTATTCTCATTTGAATATTTCAAGTATTGGAGGATTTAGAGTGGAAATGCAAACAATTTCGAGAAGTTTTACACGAATGAACAAAACCGAAATAAGCTATGGTATGACTGGAATTCAACACAGCCGGCCTACACTTACATAGACGGCCTTTGGAGCCTACGCCGCTGCCCTTCATGGAAAAATTAGCCTTCGAATGCTAACCTTAGTTTCCTTTATAAATAGTCATGAATCTCAGATTTTAAAAGAACTTTTCATCTTCTTTACAATTAGATAGTCTCAGAATAGTGAGTAGATAGTTCTTAAAGAACTCGTCTATAGAATTGATCGGATTATTGAGAAGATTTTTCTTTCATTATGGAGATCAAGTTTTGGAATTGCAATTGAAGTTTATCTTTTCCAATTACATAATTGATGACATCTATTTTAATTATATTTATGTAATTCTATGAATTATTTATGCTTTCAATTATGAATTTCCTTGCAATTTCAATTAGTAGTTATGCTTTTGCTTCAAATTCCATAACTAGTTAAATTTATTTGTGGGAATTGATGAAACCCTAGGTAGCTCATAAAAGCATCTTTTTCGTGTTTTAAAGTGTAAATTAAGATAGAATGATTATTGATTTTTTGAAATCATTAAGAAATGGTACATAATTATTTTCATTTGGGCATTTTAGGAATTAGCGGATTCAAGAGTAGAATTACAGACGATTTAAAGGAATTTTACACAAAGGAACAAAGTTTGAATCAACATGTGCAAGTTAGAATTGAAAGCAACCGACCTACAATGTACACCGTTGACCCTTGATATCTACACCACCAACCTTGCACTTACATTGTCGACCTTCATGAAAAAGAAGCTTCATATGAGTTTACCCTAATTTTTCTTGTAAATAGCTTATGTTTCATTATTTAAGAGACTTTTAACATACTTTCCTTAGACTTAAAGAGTAATAGAATAGTTTTTAGATAGTTCTTGAAGAATTCTTTAAGAGAATCACTTGGATTATTGAGAAGAATTTGCTTTTGCTATGGAGACCAAGTTGACATTACAATTAAAGATTATCTTTTCCAATACAGAATTGGTGACATTTATTTCAATTATTCTTATGAAATTCTATGAATTACTTATACTTTCAATTATGAATTTCCTTGCAATTTCAATTAGCATTTGTGTTTTTGTTTCCAAATCCATAGTTGGCTAAATTTTTTTGTGGGAATTGATTAAACCTTAGATAGATAAGATGATGATTATGTTCATATTATAGGATTAAGAGATATATGGATGATTGATGATTGCAATTTCTATGATTTCGATTATAATTATTCAACTGATTAGAATTGTTAGAAACCCTAATGACACGGGAGTTAATATAAGGTTTGTTAGAAATTCTTAGTTGATTTGATTAATCAATATAGAAGCAGAGTTAATTGAATTAATTAGAAATTATCTAGAAATTAATGCGATGTTCAACGATTGATTATTCACTAAGACATTAAGAATAATTGATTTAGGACATTAGACAATCATAATATCGAGAGATATATGATTATAATTTAGAGTCTACTGTTAATTGGAAGATGCGGCAGCTAACTAATTAATTAGTAGTTTAAATCTTTAAGTTTTAAAGTATAATAATTTCACTTGAATGACCATATAGCTGTTACTCTTTATAACATGATAACAATTTGATTTGCATAATCTAGGGTGGATGTTGTTTTCCTACAATTCTTAATTGATTGCTTAATTTTAGATTTTTCATAATTATTTTTTTTTTCAATAGTTTTGGAGTAATTATTAGACTAATTAATTAAATTTTGATTGCTTGAATATTGATAAGAACTAGCATAGGATTAGTAATTTCTTAGCCCTTGAGGGATCAACAACCTTATTTTCTCTATATTACTTAATTCTAACCCAGTACACTTACTAGAGCATTTGCGATATATATATATATATTTTAAGTGAATCAAGTTTTTGGCACCATTGCTAGGGACTGGAAATATTAATCCTTTTAGTTCTATCAGTAATTTAGGCATACTTGATGACATGCGTTATTTTTGCTCTTCTTGCAGTTATTTTATGCGAAGGAGTAGAAGTGCTTAAATTCTACTACTAGATTCAGAAATAAAGCGCACTTAAATTAGTTAAGGTGAGAAAATAGAAGAAGGTTAGAAGAGATGGCAGGTGACAACGGTAATAATCAGATATAAGGAATTTCGCGAGCACTACAAGATTATACAATACCTGTAGTGATTGGTTCGGCTATAAGGAGGCCCACTATTTAAGTTAACAACTTTAAGTTGAAGCTATCCCTTATTTAGATGGTTTATATGAATTAGTTTAGGGGATATCTTAATGAAAGTCTTAATGAGCATATTGTAGGATTCCTTCACTACTATAACATAGTAAAGATGAACAATGTGATAACCGAGGTTATCAGATTACAACTCTTTCCCTTTTCATAGAAGGATAAAGCTAGATCTTAGTTTCATTTATTGCCACAAAAGTCTATCACCACTTGGGTTGATCTTTCATCGAAGTTTTTAAGGATATTTTTCCCACTAACTAGGACCGTAAAATTAAGGAACGACATCACCAACTTTACCAAGTTTAGTAGTGAGTCACTTTATGAAGCATGGGAGAGATTTAAGGTGGTAATCAGAAAATGCTCACATCATGGCCTACTAGACAATCTCCTAATTGAGATCCTCTATCTCAATCTAGATGAGACATTAAGGTCTCTAGTTGATGCTGTAGCTAGATGTGCTCTAATGGGTAGGACATATAATGAAGCAAGTGCTTTGATGGAAGAGATGGCCTCCAGTGCACATAACTGGCAAAATGAGAGAAGCAAGTTAAGAGTATTAGCAGCTAGTGACAATAACACTATATCTCAATTAACGACTCACATTGCAGCTCTCACTACTCAAGTAAGTAAACTCACCTCAATACAATATTTTAATGCTAACCCTATTATTTTTTGTGAGTTATGTTTAGGACCACATTCGACTCTTTGTGCTAAACTGGGAATCACTCAGCTCTAACTAGTGGAGAACGGGTAAATTTTGTCAACAATTTTCAATGCAGCAATTAAGGACCATATTTGAATACATAAAATCTCGAGTAACGTAATCATCCAAAATTTTCATGGAGAAATGAGAACAATGCATTCTAACCACCACATGGATTCCAGAAGCAAAGGCCTGCTCAGAATGCTCTACCTTAGCAAAATTAGCCTAGAATGGAAGAGCTCATGTTAAGCTATATGCAAAAGACTGACACCATGCTACATAATCAATAAGCAACTATTCGAAACCTAAAGAATCATATTAGTCAGATTTCTCAACAATTGAGTAACAAACTATCAAGGTCTTTACCTAGCAATATTGAAAAGAATCCCAAAGGTGTCAATGTTATTATGCTGAGGAGTGGAAAAGCACTAGAAACAGTTGACAGATGAGATGAAGAAAAGGTGGAGATTCCAAAGGTAGAAAAAGGGAAGGAGGTGGAAGAGGAACCAACATAGAAGTCACCAAAAGTGAAACCATATGTTCCTTTAGTCCCCTTTCCAAGAAGATTGAATCAATAGTAACTAAACTCTCAATTTAGCAAATTCTTAGATGTCTTCAAGAAGCTATAAATCGACATTCCTTTTGCAGAAGCACTTCAGTAGATGCCTTCATAAGCCAAATTCACGAAGGATTTGCTCACCAAGAAGAGAAAGATTAATGGGAATGAACCAATGATGCTTATAGTGGAGTGCTCCATGATCCTTTAGAAAAATTTATCTACCTTGCCTAGAAACTAAAGAGATTAGGAGAGTTTTACTGTTCCTTGCAATATAGGAAATTTTCACTTTGATAAGATTCTTATTGATTCAATTGCAAGTATAAATTTAATGCCCTTGTCTATTTTCAAGAAGTTGGGACTTGGAGATTACAAGGAGACTCATGTCACCTTGCAACTTGTTGACAGGAGTATCAAATATCTAAGAAATATTATTGAGAATGTCTTGGTAAAAGTAGAAAAATTTATCTTCTAAATCAACTTTATAGTCCTGGAGATGGAAGAAGACAAAGAGGTACCTATGATCTTAGGTAGACCATTTCTTGCAACAGGTAAGGTGTTAATAGACGAGGAATAGGGTAAGTTGACTTTAAGAGTTATAGACAATCAAGTAATGTTTAATGTTAATGAAGTCATAAATAATTTCAATGATTGCAAATCCCATTAAACTATTGACATTTTTTATGAGATTACCTATAAGTTTATAGAAGAGAAAGAAGGATTGGATACTATGGAATCAATTAATAGGGATCTAGATGATTAGAGTGATGACGACGAGCTTAAAGAAGATGGTAGGGAACAGGTGTTAGAAATCAAAGCTCGATACTATGAAGAACGAAGCACCAGTGAGAAGAAGCCAATCCCATCATTGACATAACTCTTGGTGCTTGAACTTAAACCTTTACCTAGTCATTTAAAATATGCTTATCTTAGAAGAAATGATACTTTGCCAATAATTATCTCCTCCTCTTTGATAGGTGATCAGGAGAAACAACTTCTAAGAGTTCTAAGAGAGCATCAAGAAGCTATTAGATGGACTATTGCCAATATAAAGGGGATCAGTCCCTTAATTTACACTCACAAGATATTGCTTGAGGTTGAATGTAAACCTATAGTATAACCACAGAGATGACTCAACCCAACTCCCAAGGAGGTAGTGAAGAAAGAGGTACTTACATTGTTGGATGCAGGTATTATTTACCCTTTCTCAAATAGTAAGTAGGTTCGTCCCGTTCAAGTAGTGCCGAAAAAAGGTGGTATGATCGTGGTAAAAAATGAGGATAATGAGCTAATCCCTACTCGTACTATGATCGGGTGGAGAGTTTGCATAGATTATAGAAAACTGAATGATGCCACTCATAAAGATTACTTTCTACTCCCTTTCATAGATCAAATGTTAGAAAAACTTTCAAGGCATAATTATTATTGTTTTTTAGATGGTATTCTAGTTACAATAAAATTCATAGCTCACTCGAGGATCAAGAGAAAAACCACTTTTACATGTCTTTATAGCACTTTTGCCTTTAGGAGAATGCCCTTCAATCTCTATAATGCATTCGTAACTTTTCAAAGATGCATGATGTCTATATTTTCTAACATGTTAGAAGACTTTGCTGAAATATTTATGGATGACTTCTCTGTCTTTGGCAAGTCATTTGATTCATGTCTAACTAATTTAGATTGTTTCCTTAAAAGGTATAAGGAAACTAATTTACTTATAAACTAGCAAAAATGCCATTTTATGGTAAGAGAGGGAATAGTCTTAGGTCACAAGGTATCAAAAAAGAGGATTCGAATCAATAAAGCCAAAGTGGAGATAATAGAGAAGCTACCATCACCCACTTTAATTAAAGGAGTAAAGAGCTTCCTAAGACATGATGGCTTATATAGGAGATTTATCAAGGACTTCTCTAAAATCTCTAGACCTCTTTGTAATTTACTTGAAAAAGATTCTACTTTTTTTTTATGACAGTTGTTTATAGGCATTCAATCTATTAAAGGAGAAGCTTACTTCGGCACCAGTGATCGTTACACTAGATTAGGAGCTTCCTTTTAAGATGATGTGCGATGCTAGTGACTATATTATGGAGCAGTACTTAGGCAGAAGAGAGGTAAGTTATTTCATGTTATATATTATGCGAGTAGAACTTTGAATGAGGTGCAAAGAAACTATGCTACGAAAAAGAAAGAACTTTTAGCGGTTATATTCACTTGTGACAAGTTTAGGCCTTATTCCATAAGTTATAAGATAATAGTATACACATATCATGTTGCTTTGAAATATTTGTTTGCTAAAGCTAATACTAAACCTAGGTTAATGCGATTGATCTTATTACTACAAGAATTTGACCTTGAAATTAGAGAAAAAAAGGGAATTGAAAATGTAATTATTGATCATTTATCTCAATTACAATTGAAGTGTTTAGAGCTACCCATTAATGAAAAGTTCCTTGATGAACGATTGTATGTAGTAGAGATATGAGGATTACTTGGTATGCTGATATAGTCAATTATTTGGTTAGTAAAATCAAACCATAGTATTTCTCATTTCAAAAGAAAAAAAAAGTTTTTACATGATGTGAAATTTTATTTCTAAGATAAACTGTATCTTTTTAAAAGTTGTGTTAACCAAGTAATTAGACATTGTGTACCTGAAATAGATCAACTTAGTATAATTCAGTACTGTCATTCAAAAGAAGCAGGGGGCCACTTTGGTGTGGAAAAAAATGTAGCTAAAATTTTATCTTTTGGATTTTACTGGCTTAGTTTGTTTAGTGATTACAAAAATTATGCTATGTCTTGTGCTTAATGCCAAAGGATCAAGAATATTTTTAAGAGACATGAATTACCATGAAAGAGTATTCTGGTAATTGATCTTTTTAATGTATGGGGAATAGACTTCATGGGTCCTTTCCCTTTATCTTTTTCAAACAAGTATATACTTCTGGCAGTAGATTATGTGCTGAAATGGGTAAAAGCAGTAGCTCTACAAACTAATGATGCCAGAGTGGTAATTAAATTTCTAAAAAGAAAAACATTTTTTCCAGGTTTGGGGTACTCAAGGCTATTTTTTCTAAGAATAAACTTAGGTTTAGAGGAGCAAATTGAAAAGATATTCGACTTTTATGGTTACAAAGATATTGTTTGTATTTGAGAAGCTATGTTAAAATTTTTTAGGTGTGTAGTAATGTGGTAGAAGAAGTTGCAAAGCATATGCTGGAGAGCTTGACGTGAAATTCAAACGTAGAACAAGATGAAAAGAGTCCTAAGAAGTAGATACATTCTTGAACTCTACAAATAAGACACCTTTGGACATCTCTAGGACTTTACACAAGGTAACAGATCAATGAATGAGTACATTCGAGAATTTTAGTTACTGATAATCAATTTGATGTTAACAAACCTGAAATACGTACTATAGTATGGTTCCTTTATAGGCTTAGAATCGAAATTGGTAATATAATGTAATTATAGATACTTATGACTTTAGATGAGACCATCCTAGTAGCATGAGGGTCGAAAGGTAAAAGCAGAACTAAATTAGCCAAATGTCAAGTAGCCAACCTGGCTTGCCGAGAAGGACTGGTATGCCGAGCTGACCTAGTTATGATCGAGCCTAATATAGTTTCAAGGTGGACCATGGAGGTCAGATACCAAGCAAACCTGATAATAGCTGAGGTAAAAGCAACACTGAAGAGCTTGAGGTTAGGAAGGACTAAGGTTAGAGCTTAGGAAAGAAGACTTGAGAGATTAAGTGCTTCAATTATCTTGGTTTTGGATATGTAGCTAGCAAGTGTCCAAATTGACATATCATGACCATCAAGGGAGATAAGCCATAGTTTGAAGTGGAGAGTATTAGTGAAGGAGAAAATGAAGTAAAAGTTAATCAACTATTAGAAGAATTCCAAGAAGATTATGATGTTGTGACCCCACTTGAAATAGGACTTGAGTATTGTTTTTTCATACGATGATCTCTCATTGCCTTTGTGTCTAACAAAAATGAGCAAAGGGAGAACCTCTTCCATATGAACTATTAAGTGAATGACAAGCTTTGTACATTAATTATTCATGGAGGGAGTTATACCAATGCGATAACACTAAGAGTAGTTAAAGCCCTTAAATTGCCGACCTACCTATACCCTAAGTTGTATATGATTTATTGGCTAAATGAGAAGGGAGGTTTACCTATTGCTAAGAAAGTTAAAGTACCAATTGCTATTGGTGATAGATATAAGGATGAGGTGCTATGCAACATCCTACCCATGTATGCTTCACATATCTTACTTAGCCGACCCTGCTATTTGATTTGAGAGTGTTGCATGATAGATATAAGAACACTTATATGTTCTACTAACCTTAATTATCCCCAATTAAGTGCAGAAGTTGTAAGAGAAGATTACTTGATCACTACAGTAGAAGTCCTTAGTGATTTCCCATATCTAATTTTCTAAAGATGACAAGATAGAAGAGTGTATGCTCTTATTAGTCAAGAAACTTCTAAAGTTGAGAGTGGCTAATGCTTTACCTACTGAGGTGCAAACTTTATTCCAAGAGTATGCCAACCTATTTCCTATAGAGATGCTTAGAGGTTTAAAGGATTGTATTGACCTTCAACTTAGAGCTACTTTGCCTAACTGACCTGCCATATGCTTAACCCTAAGCAAGCTGCTAAGTTGAAGAAATAAGTTGAGTTGATTAATAATGGATATGTCTAAGAGAGTATGAGCCCTCGTACCTTAATGGCTATTTAAGTACTAAAGAAGGTAGCTCATGGAGAATGTGCATTAATAGATGAGCAATCAACAAATTCACTATTAAGTGCCGATATCTTATCATATGATTAGATGATATGCTCGATGAGTTGTACAGTGCCAAGTCATTTCAATGATTGATCTAAAGAGTGGCTCCCATCAAATATGAATGAGACTTAGAGATGAGTGAAAGACTACTTTCAAAATAAAGGATGGTCTATTCGAATAGATGGTGATGCCATTTAGTTTAACAAACATGCCAAGCACCTTTATGAAACTCATGAACCATGTTTTAAGAACAGTGATTAGTGAGTGTGTTATTATATACTTTGATGATATATCGGTATATAGTATCAACCTCATCTCTTATGTCATGCACTTAAAATCTATATTTGACATCCTTTATGCTGAGCACTTATTCGGCAATTTGAAGAAATGTATGTTCTGCTAGAGTAAGGTAGTATTCCTCAAATATGTTATCTCTGAATGAGGTATCAAAGTTGATGATGAGAAAGGCTGAGCTATTCTTGAATGACTGAGGTTGACTAGTGTTACTGAAGTAAGGAGTTGTCATGGTCTTGCTTTGTTTTATCAAAGATTCATTTGAAACTTTAGTTCCATATCTATCCTACTAACAGAGCTGCCAAAAAAAAAACTCTAAATTCTAATGTCTGAGAAAGCTTAGAGAAGCTTTCATGAGATTAAGTCCAAGTTGACTTTCTCCCAAATACTTGTCCGACCCGACTTTGAGAAAGTTTTTAAACTAGAATGCAATACATCTAGAGTCGGCATTGGAGCTGTTCTTAATTAGGAATGCCGATTAGTTGCCTATTTCAACATGAAGCTTAGAGGAGCCACATTGAATTACCCATTATATGATAAGGAGTTTTATGCCCTTATCCGAGCACTTCAGAACTGGCAACACTACTTATTACCAAAGCAGTTCATCATCTACATAGACCATGAATCAGTCAAGCATCTTAGAAGGTAGCAAAAACTTTCTCAAGGTCATGCTAAATTGGTTGAGTTCTTAGAAACTTTTTGCTATGTCATCAGGTATAAGAAAGGGAGTGCCAACACTATGGCTAACATACTCTCTTATCGATAAGTTCTTATTACGGCATTGTAGGCTAAGATACTTAGATTTAGCACCTTAGTGGTCAAATGCCATGTAAGAGGAATAATGGATGGATTCTATCTAAGCTAAGTTTTTCTAATGAAATGGATGCAAGTTTGTGTGCCGAGTGGCTCTATAAAGGAATTACTTGTTTTAAAAGCCCATGCTAGCGGCTTAGTTGACCGGTTTGGTGAGAAAGGAATGTTTGATTTGCTAAAAAAACATTTCTATTGGCCTAGAATGTTGAAGGATGTACACTAAGTACTTGAACAATGTGAGGTGTGCAAACTTGCCATGGGAAGGAAGGAGATATATGGAGAGTATACACCTCTTTGCCTACACCTGAATGGCTATGGATTGATCTTAGTACAGTTTTCAGGCTCAGCCTACCCAGAACACCAAGAAGGCATGATTCTTTTATGGTGATGGTCCATCAATTTAGCAAGATGAGCCACTTTATTCCCTTCGACAAAACTAATGATGTTTTATTTTTCGCTAACCTATTTTTGCAAGAGATCATACAATTGTATGGAATACTGAGTATTATATCTAACCATGATTTAAAGTTTACAAGCTTCTTCTAGGGGACTCTATGGAAGAAGCTTCATACTATGCTCATGTTCAGTACTTCTTGCCACCTACAAATAGATGGTTAGATAGAAGTTGTGAACAAAATAGTCGGTAACCTCCTTCGAGCCATTGTTGGGAACAATCTACATGATTGGGATATATGCCTACCTATCATTGAGTTCACTTATAACAACACCAATCAAGCTTGATAAGAAGGTTATCTTTTGAGGTCATCTATGGGCTTAACCCAAACCTACACTTGGACATGGTTATTAACCCAACATCCTAAGGCCAAAGTCAATCTAGCCTATAATGCACTAACGACTTCTAAAAATTTCGTTAAAAGGTTGCTAAGCAGAAGGAACAATGAAGCCAAGGAAGGAGAGGAGTCATTTACAACCTAGGAGACCTTGTTTAGATCTACCTTAGTAAGGAGCATTTCCTAGGAAAGAGAACAAACAAGTTATCCCCTAAGTTGAATAGAGCTTTTAAGATCCTTTGGCATGTTAATGACAATGCCTATGAGCTTTACCTACTAAAAGGATACAAAGTATCTTCTACTTTCAACGTCGCTGACCTGATGCCCTATGTGCCTAAATAAGAAGAATACCAAGATTTGAGAGTAAATCTTGAACATCCTCAAGGAATTGATGGATTGCTGACCTTTGCCCTCCCTCACTCACATATGCCTTCAAGGCCTACAATATCTTACAACGAGGATAATCTTACGTCAACCTACCAAAGATGAGTGCTAGTATACAAAAGGGTAATGGGAAAATTCCCTAAGGTCTTAACTCGAGCACACTCCCCTTTACATAGACCCCTGCCTAGTTACTGACTTACCTAGTGTCGAGGCCTACCTATTGAATGCGAAGGCCAAGTTATCAATACATCAAACCTAACTCCAATCTACAGACATGATGAGTATCGAAGCCAAGTTACTAAATGCTAATGTCGAGGCCTCAATATGCCGAGTTCTACTTTTCAACCTACAGAATAACAATATCCCTCTTTCATCTCAACAATTCCAAATACTATCCATCTACAACAACCACAACTTCATTGTAGCTCAGCCACTACGTCCCAAGAATCACTAATATGAACCTAATGACAGGTTGCCTCCTATCCTTACTTTTTTAACATTTGTACTATATTCCTTTTTCATGCTTTGTCCTATTTACCCTTTTCTTACATTTTAAGAATCTCCTTCTTCATTATTTTTTATGTAATTTTCTTTCTTTGTATTGTTATCGTAATAGACTTACTATAAATAGTCCTTTTATTGTAGCCGTAAGGCATCTTACGTCCTTTTCAAATATTATATATACTAGTTCATTTGAGAAATCCCTCTTGGAGTACAATTTCGTTATACTCCTATCTAATCTTGTCGGGTAGCTCAAGATTAGTCGCTAGTAGACCTTAACATAAACTTATGAGTCATGTCAAGTGAAGTGTTTAATTGTGTTATGTTCATTGATGTGTCATATCCTCGAAGTAGCTCTGCGAAAACTATAATGTTTGCCAACCTTTCCATCTTAGTTTTCTTTGATATCTTAAAGGAGCCATTCGATTACTATCACCCACAATAAGCCCTTGTGGTTTTTGAGCTCCTAGGCACATCAATACCCATAATAGTTGAACATTGCTTTAACCTTTTCTTCCCAATCCTAATATTCATTTATGCCTCTAATGCTTGCAAAGGTTAGAATTTGGACCTTAATGTTGTCCAATCTACTCTTCAACCTTAAAATACTCTTCATCCTCATCATCCACCTCTTCAATATCATCCATCACAAGTCTTCATTGTGTAAGCCTCCCTATTACTCCTCTAGCTCAAATATTCCTAACTAGGTAATTAGCTAGCTATTGTGGCCATAACCTCATTCATGCATAATATTAGCTCGAACTTATTGCAACTCATCTCAAGAATGTTACCTAGTATCTATCCTAACTATTACCAAACACTTTAGTAGGTCAATGAGTCTATTGAGCTTCTTCTCAACTGACCTTGGGGTATAGTTTTCCTGGTAGATGAGCACCACTCTTATTATTTCCAATAGTTCTATGAAAATTAATATACTTCAAAACCTTACTTTAAATAACTTACTCTAACAACACACTAATAAGTCACTCGCTAAGCATAGCTATAGGTAAGTACACTTAGTGAAGTCATGGTATAGATAAAATAAATTATGAGTCCGAGTGTTGATCCCATGAGAAACCAAACATGTGAGTAATATATAATTATTTTTAGTATTTGTATCCTTAGATTATTCAATTACCTAACTTATACAATAAATGATTTATTTGAATAATTAAGGGTGATAAACTTGAGATTACTATGATAAAATAACTAAAAAAATAACATAAACAAAAATAAAACAAGAATAGTAAATAAAACCATTAACTAAGAATGACTAAATGAGAACAATTAAATAACAATAATTAAATTTACAGGAAGAACAAGTTCCTTAGTAAATCTTTACTGTTATTTACTACCTAATTCTAAGTGACTTACTCAATCTCAATTGCTATATTAAACCGTAGAGATTCTTATTACAAATTAACTGGATTCACATCTTTAGCTAATTTCTCACCCTAAAACCCCCTCTACCTAAATCGTTTCTGAATAGAGCATTGTAAGATTGCGTGACACTCTTGAATTTTACCATTAGGTTGCCCTAATTCAAAAAATCGAACTACTAAATGTATTAGTCAAGCGATTTTGTCCAATTATGTTAATCAATCATATTACATGCTCCTGTGAACTTTATAAATTACTCTAGGTATTACTCAATCATTGGTATAATTAATTGATGCAGACAATAAAAACAGCACAATTAGATCACAATGTGCAAAATCATAGATTAAATTTCATTGATAATAAAAATTACCTAAGAACATGAGGTTTAACAACAATTTACTAAGAACTTAAAATAAATAATTAAAAGTTAAAGGAAAAGATGAGAGGAACCCCTTTTAATTCTATACCCTATTGACTCTTCAATTATATGGGCTCTCCTTTAAAAAATTTGGTCTAAGCATTTATTTATAAGGAGTAGACCTAGAATTAAAAAGATAACCTGATAAAAATAAAAAGATTCTAAAATCATAAGAAGACTATGGGTGAGGTATACAACCATGAAGCTTAGGCGTATACTTGTACCTTGTCTAAAATCTTCAAAATTTCAATGGATTAAATGACGAGGGGAACACGTGTAGAACCATAGTCAAGGCTTTCAACTATATTGTTTTCTAAACTTTGTTTCTCGCTCAAAATTCTTCCGATTCAATTCTCAATCAACGCTTTTACTTTAGAATACTCGAAAACCTTTTAAAACTTCATAAAATGCTCCTAAAGTCCCTACAAATGAAATTTAAGAAAATTAAGCTCATAATAATGTAAAATTAGCTAGATTTATAACTAAAATAGCACAAATAACTATAGAAGATATATACTAAATTTATGTTGTCAAATGCCCCTACACTTAAGCTAACAATAAAAAACTAAAGTAAAAATACCTTAAGGACAAGATAATTATCTTCAGAAAAGTACACCCTCAAGTTTGATTAGCATATCAAAAATTTCTCAAAATCATATTTTGCACAAATAACTACAAAAGATATATACTAAATTCATGTTATCAAATGCCCCGACACTTAAGCTTTTGCTTGTATTCAAGTGAAACAATAAAAACTAAAGTAAAAATATGTTAAGGACAAGATAATTACAAATTATCCTCAAAAAAGTACAACCTCAAGTTTGATTAGCTTAGCAAAACTTTCTCTAAATCACTCTCCTTCCTTAACTTAATAATGCCTTTGGAACACGGAGATAGTGAACCTTAAGAACTATTGAATCTCAATAATCAATCTAAATAATTCATAATTAGCCATATCACCTAAACAAAAACTAAACTAGAGATTAAAACAAACATTGACTAGTTAACAAAAGGTTATAGAGATTTCCTTACTTTATTGGAAGAGGAAGGGAATCTTACCTTAACAATTTTTTTATTGAAAAACTACGTTGGATGCATATTATATCAATTCATTCTCTAATCATCTCTCTACTTCTTTCAATTTCCATTGGGATGGTTTTAAGTTTAATTAAATTCCTCTATTAGTGTTGATTAGCATTTGGAAAGAACTTCGCCTTTCTAATAAACCAAAGCTGATACTTACTAATTAAGCCTTTTAATTATTTTAATAGTTTTTAGTAGGAAAGTACTTCATTCTTCTAAGGGATCAAGGCCAATCCTTAACAACTTTAATTCAAAACACTTAGATGCAAATTATTTTTGCAAATTGGCAGTAAGAAAGAGTTTTGCTCTTTTAAGGGACCAAGGTCGATCCATATTAGTCTTTAGCAATTATTTTATCAATTCAATTAATCAATTGGTACTCCAACTACTTTGATTTTTCAAGTGACTTTCAAAGGACAAATATCCTCTATTCATCTAATCTAAACAATTTTCTCAAAGAAGGATAGATAACTATCCTCTAGAATTAAGCTTGAAAATCAAAATAACAATCCTTAACCAGTCTATATCTATCATAATCCTACGTCTAAGTCTAAGCTTAAATAACAGGGAACTCTAAATCATGATGATTTCGTCCCTCAAATTTAGCAAAGTGTTCTAAATTCATAAAGGATTAGAGTAAATTTTAAAAAATAAATAAATTGCTTGCATCCTATAAGGAGGTGTAAATTTCTAGGAAATTTTTCAAAAATTTAATTATGTATCTAAAGTATTAACAAACTTAACCTATCCTTTCCTCGCACATTTAAGTTGTACATTATCCATAATATACATAATAATGCAAATCAAAATACAAGTGGGAGAATAATAAAAATAACATAGAAAAAAACTAGGACTTTTGTAGTTTTAGTGTTGATCCTTAAAAGGAATAATTGACATCTAGAATCTATGTACCACCGAATCATTTAAGTATGTTTTTTTCTTTGCATCTAAGAAAATGAACTAACTAAAAAAACAAAAAGATGGAGTTAAACTGGATATAATAAACTAAATAAAACTACTCATTCAAATACCAAATTGTCAGTATATTGCAAACATTAACAAACATTAAAAATAGTTGCTAAAAAAGAGCAAATGTAAATAAGTTAGGAGTACAATCATCTAAAATAAGAAAAATTCAAACCGAGTATTTTAGAAAAATAAAATGGCAAAGAGATCATTCTTCATCCTCTCCTTTGTCTTTATCATCCTTTTCCTCAAATTCTTCTTCTGTTGATTCCTCATCTAAATCTAAGGCTAGCATGGGTAGTGATGGTAGTGGTAGGACTCCTAGATGGGTAAAGAGGACACTTTGTCTAATTCAGGTTAATCTACTTTTTACATTAGGATTCATTGCTTCTTCAATATTTTCCTCATCATCCTTTTAATGGTGCCATGTATCGAAGAAGGTGATGAATCAAATCGCAGTAATGATGATGAGAAAGTAACCTCACCGAAAGGCTCAAGTAACAGACCCTCGAGTACTGGAGGTAACTTCATGTTCTTGATGGAGTCATATGCTAAGGGGGTAGTGGAATCTAATTCCAAAAAATAGGGGACACCATAGAAGCAAGGAGTATTTCTTGCCAACCAAATGATAAAGGGATGTGCAAAAATAAAGCCTAAACGACCCTTAGTAGCTTAGCTCTTAAGGAACCAAGCCATCCTAACATCTAAGTTTAGGGGTCATATGTTAGCAATGTCGTATAAATATAAAATGTCTCTCTCATTTACAACATCTTAGCTATTCTTTCTATTAGTGAAGCCCTTAACCAAAACAGAGTGTATCAACTTAAGAGTAAGACCTCTTAAGTTAGAAGCCTTAGACCTCCCCAAGTCATAAGCTCCTCCTTTAGGACTGGTCAGTTCCATCCAAGCAAATGATTCATACAAACGCTGAGGCAGCTTATATGGTAACTCTATATTTTCTTGGGTCTTAACATAGTTTAAGGAATAAAGACCTATCCTAATAACCAATTCATCCAATGACATGGTCACCTCCTAACCATTACACCTAAAATATGAAGCATTTTTCCTACCAAGTTCAATCCTATAAAAAGCTAACCTTAGTATACTTAGCATCTCCAATGTTAACTCCTTATACTCCATTTCATTAACTGTCAAAAGATGATCCAATCCTCCAAACTCTATTAATTATTAGAGTCTGATGTCATAGCTAACCTATGTTGATAGTTGAATTTCATTCACTCGACCACTCGACTGTTGACATGCTGAGTAATAATATTCTAAGAAAGTGACGTGAACAGTTATCACTTGGTATAGTTATATTACATAATAGCCTACTAGTCCTACATTTGAAGAATGTACCTAATGGAGAGGTTTGTATGTATCCTGATAATCATGCCATTAATTGTTGTTTCAAGTACTCAACATTTTCCTATAAATATGAAGAAGAAACATTGTAAGAGGGATCCGATAATTCACTATCACTCACTTAGTCTCTTCTAATATTCATTTATTGACTTAGGCATCAAAGTAGTTGCACCAGACTAGCGCTGGTATTGTGTAGCTTTCTCTTTCTTTGCAGGATCAAAGTCTTAATCCAAAATTAGTTAACAACATTTGGTAACGTTTGTTTTTTCTTACCCATCTACATGGCTTGGACAAGATTAACTAAAGTGTAGGTGTCGATACTTCATCCCACTACCTTAAAGGGGTAAGTAGGCACACCGATGAACATTTAGCTAAGCTAAAGCAACTTTGCCTTGACTTGGCTAAAGAGAACCAGGAAATAAGTAAAAAACATGAAGAGATCCTTAATCTCCCTCATGATAATGTCTACCTAAATCAAAACAAAGAGTATGACGATTACAATGCCGAGGATAGCGACGACTCAATCTATTCATTTGAATTGCCAAGAAAGCAAGATGGAGTTACAATGGAACCTTTAGCCCTTATACTCAAGAAAAATGACAAGGGTGAACAACTGTAGTAGGTGCACCATGTTGGACCCTTACATGTTAACACCCCTACTACAATGAGTAAACTATTTTAAATTTAGAATAGCCCTTTCATCCTCGAGATTTCAGAGGAGGTTATACCACAACACATCAAGTTGCCACAATATGAAACCTATGATGGGGCAAAAGATCTAGAAGATCATTTAGAGTACTACAGTACTTTGGCTAAGTTACATGGCTTGAGTGATGCCATAGCCTACCAACCTTTCCCCTCAACACTAGGGAATGTGGCAAGTACAAGGTTCAAATACTTTAAGCTAACCATTTAGTAGAAATGGTTTTCTAACACTTTCTTATAAGTAAGCTTCTTGTTAAGGATTCTTCAATCCTTAACACAATAAAGCAAAGATTAGATGAATCTATTAGAGATTACCTAGCCAGGTTTATGGCTGAGATGGTCTAAATTCCAGAGCTCAACATGAGCATAGTTCTTAATGTGACTATTGATGGTGTAAAGCTACATGGAGACTTTTTGTAGTCTCTTACCAAAACTAAATTGAAAACTTTTATTGAGTTCAAAGCCAAAGCTACTTTTTACATCCAATAAGAGGACAATATTAAAGCTCATCAAGAAGCTAACTAAAACAAAGGAGATAGGAAGAGCGACAAGAGGAGGAGTGCAAAAAATCAACTTGGAATGGACAATGACCAATGTCCTAACTTTAATAAAAAAAAGGCTACTAATTCCAACATATTTAGTCTACACACTAGTCAATCATCTAATTTCAGACATATTAACGGAGGTACATGGACAGAAGGGCATGTTGCAATGGCCAGAAAGGATGAGAGGAAACACATCATGGTGAAATTTTAACAAGTATTGTGATTTGCATCACGACAAAGGCCTTAACATTAACGAATGCATCTAACTTAAGAATGCAATCAAGGATGCAATTTAGTGAAGGCATTTGTGCAAGTTTCTGGCTAATGATGTTGAGAATATTGAGCGACCATCTTAGAGGAGATAAGAAGACCAGGAGAGTGTTACTTGACCAGCTATTACCAAGAAAGATACAAGAGATGGCAACATTAGTAGAGCATTAAATGGAATAATCAACAATATTATTGGTAGGACTTTTGCCATAGGCTAGTTAAGCTCTTCGAGTTCGACTAACAGCATTAATTATGTTTGCAATATCTAGGGCAAGAAGGTGAAAATTGACAACATGATTTCTTTCACAAAAGGAGACTTTGAAGGCATTCAAAGGGTTACATGATAATGCACTTATGATTAGTGCAAGAAGTACTAACTTCAAGGTTAAGAAAATTCTTGTTAACATTGGAAGTTTAGCATACATTATTTTTTAGCACACTTTTTATCAAATGAGACCAAAGATCAAAGCATAGCTGAGATCCTATAGCTATGATTTGTATGCCTTCAACAATCAATCGGTTTGGGTAACCGGAGTAATTTCTTTACCAATCTAGATTGGAGATGATATGCATGTTGTGGAAGATAAAGTAGACTTTTTTGTTGTCAAGTGTTGGTCCTCATACAATATGATCATAAGACAGTTGTTTCGATACTTATTTAACATTGCCCCATCCATTGCTCACCTCAAGGCCAAAATCCTAACTCCTATGGGAGTTAGTGTATGTAAAGGAGATCAATAGTTGGCAAGATCATTGTATATAAGAGTGTTAAGGCGAAAATAAGTTTATCAAGTGGAAACTTATCTAGAAGGAAAGCTAGTCAACATAGATAATGTTGAGGATGAAATCAAGGAAATTTCATTGGTAATCCCAAGAAGACAACCAAGATAGGGAAACGCTTGCTAGTAGACATCCATCAAAATTTAATCAATTTTCTTTAAGATAATGCCATTGTATTTACATGATCCCTTCGAACATGCCGAGTTTCCTTAGAAACGTAATGGTACACAAGCTTTATATCGATCTAAGCGGAAAAGTGATCTAACAAAAAGAAGAGGCATTTTGCCCCTAAGAGGTAAGTAGCCATAGAAGAAGAAGTCTAGAAACTATTGAAGGAAGGATTCATTTGAGAAAAGCCTTACCCAAATTGGCTAGCCAACTGTGTATTAGTCAAGAAGTCTAATGACAAATGACACATATGCATAAACTTCACGGATCTTAACAAGAACCGTCCTAAACATTACTTTCCCCTGTCGAGAATTAATCAAATGGCTTATTCAACTACCATACGTGGATTGCTCTCTTTCATGGAAGCGTTTTCTGGCTACAATTAAATTACGATGGATGAGGAAGATAAATTTCACACATCATTCATCACCAATTTCAAAACATATTATTATATGGTGATGCCCTTTAGGCTAAAAAACACTAGTGTAACTTATTAGCGACTTATTACTATGATGTTTAAGCCTTAAATCCATCAAAATGTTAAAGTGTACATGGATGATATGATCGTGAAAAGCATAACTATTCTTAAGGAAACATTCGCTACCTTGAGGAGGTATAAGATGAAACTGAATCTGTAGAAGTGTGTCTTTAGTGCTACTTTAGGAAAGTTTTCAAGGTACATGGTCACTTAACGCAGCATCAAAGCAAACCTAAGAAAGATTAATGTGATAAGGGAAATGAAATCTCTTTGTACTATTAAAGAGGTCTAAGAACTCATTAGGCAAATGATTACCCTTAACAGGTTTATATTGAGAAGCATGGATAGGTGTATAGAATTCTTCAAAGTTTTAAAGAATCCAAGAGATTTCAAGTTGATGGATAACTGCAAGCGGGCATTCAGTGAACTTAAAGAATTTCTCGCATCACCTCTAATACTTTTACACCTGTCCTAGGAGAAAATTTGTATTTATACCTATCAATCAGTTACCGAGTACTTTCCTCTATATTAGTCTGAATCAATGGTAAGGAACAATGACCAATCTATTACATGAGTAATGTCCTTCAAGGACTAGAGCATCGACATACAAAAATTAAAAAATTCATTTTAGCAATGGTTCTCTCAATAAGGAAGTTGAAACCATATTTTGAAGCCCACCAAATTTTAGTCCTCACTAATCAGCCTTAGTGCTAGGCATTGCAATGGCCTATGGTATACAGTATAAACCTAAAATAGCATTAAAAGCTCAAGTGCTAGCAGATTTCTTGGTTGAGTTCACGAGTGAAGAGGACAGCATGGAAATTACCGAGAAACCAATATAGTATCCTTATGTCAATGGTTCCTCCACAAAAGAGGGAAGTAGCACAAACTAATACTACCAGGACCCCACAACTTGAAGGCTAATTATACCTTAAAATTTGGATTTCGACTAACAATAATGAAGCGAAGTATGAAACCTTTATAGCTGAACTTAAACTCACGAAGGAAGTAGGTGTTGAGAAACTCGAAGTTTTCTCTGATTCATAACTTGTGGTGAATCAAGTCAAAGGAAGTTATGTGGTGAAAGAAGAGGTGACGAGCCCTATTTCATTTTTCTTAATTTAGCCTATATTAAGTCAAGTCTGATTAATATAAATTACTCAACATTAAATTAAGGAAATATTTTTTCTTTTAAAAAATTTAAAAATTAAAGCCACCAAATAGTTAAATTGGTCAAAAGTAAAATTAAGGTTTTTGGGTGGGAAAACCCAAATTTAGCCATTAAACTGCAAATATTCTAAAAAATATTTTCTTAAAAAATTAAATTAGAAAAAACCAAGTTTAGGAGCTAACCTATTATGACTATGTTACCATGTAAAAATGAAAAAAAAAACTAATAGGCTTTTATCTTTTATAATTTTTCTAAAAATACTAAAATATATACAGATATGCAAAGGTGTAACTAAAGTGAATTTTTATGTTTTTTTTTTTTTATATGGTTTCCATAGAGGTGCCTATATACCCACTAATCGGAATCAACCTAACATAGTTCATTTTTTTTTTAGAAAAGATTTAATGAGTGAATCTTTTTTAAAAGAAATTGAGCCAAATTTACTTTAGTTATCAAATTATTATTATTATTTTTAAAACCTAAAAAGATCTAATTTCGTAAAATTATTTTTTTTTTAAAAAAAAAAACTAACTAACTTTTGAAAACTCTAGTTAAGATTTTTTATTTTAAAAACCACTATATGCCAAAAATGAATTTTTTCTAAATCCTAAATACAAGATTTATTAAGATACAATCCAGATACATATCTTCTTCAAAGAGATGAATCTCAAAGAAAAGATATGCAACTTTTTTCTAAAAAATGTAATTTTAGGTAAGAAAACGCAATTTAACTAAAAGGAAACATGAATTTTTTTAAAAAATATAATTAATCTAAAATTTAATTAAAAAAAACATGAAACTTTAAGAAACTACAATTAATCTAAAAAGCAACCTACACTAAAAAAAAAAATAAGTTAGTAAAATCAAATGATTAATTAACAATATAAATAAATAATCAAGATAATTTACTTAAGCGGGTTAGATCATGTACATGATCGTGAAGTGATCATATGTAGTCGTATGCTTAGATAGTACGAGTGTATGAATTGTGTACAGGTCGTGAATGTGATCCATGTGCATACTGTGTTCGTGTATATTGATCGGTGCTGAATAGTAGCCTGTGAGTGCATGTGTGGAGTGCAACATGCATGTGTGAGTGAATAGTGAGTATTAAAGTATGGCTGATCAGTACATAGACAGTGCGTTTTTATTGGCAAGTGAATTCCGTGTGACTGTCAGATATTTGTGTGCATTTGAGTGTATCAAACGTAAGTAGGGATTGTATAAGTGAGTGTGTACATATGATGTAGTAAAGAGTGAGTGCTATGTATGTGTAATGTAAGTAGAGAGTCAGGAAAGTGTTATGTGTATTGAAATTGTGTGAGTGGAGTCGTTATGTGCAAATGAATATTATGTGGTGAATAACGTAAGGGAATGTGCACAAATGTGCAGGGAATTAAGAAAGTGGTGTTTGGAATTGTGTATGTGACTTCAGGATTTTAGCAAATGTATGTAAATTTGAAAACAACCATTTTTTGTAGCCTATCATCTACCATTTATAGGCAATAAATTTGGATCTTTTATATCTTTTTGGATGAATATTCGATCTTAGTAAATCTAATATATAATGATATGATAATACCCAATTTGGATTCATTGAAGATTTAACCCAATTTCTAGAAGTCTTATATTGATTTAGGCTTTCTATCTTAGGCTTGATTAATTCCACCTTAATTTAGCCTAAAAGACACACTAATCCATTTAATAAATCTTAAGTCTATTTAGCCTAAAATAAATTAGAAGGAGACTTTTTCAAGTCTCTCATAATGAATAAGCTAAAAACTTTCACTAATTTTAAGGCTAAAGCTACCTCATACATCCAACAAGAAGACAACATAAAGGTACGATGAGAAGCTGATCAATGCAAAGGAGATGGAAAGAATGAAAAACAGAAAAATGCCAAGGATAAACTTAGCACCGACAATGACAACGGCTTAGACGCCAATAGGAAGAGACCAAGGATCTCAACATTCTCATCTCACATGCCCGTCAATTGTCCAATCTCGAATATTTTGATGGAGGTCCGTAAGGAGAGAGTGGTCCTCCAATAGCTGGAAAGAATGTGAGGAAATCCTTCAAGAAGAAATTTGAACAAATACTGCAACTTCCACTTAACAAGGGTCATAATACAAATCAGTACATTCAACTCAAGAATGCGAACGAAGTTGCAATACAATGCGAGCACCTATACAAATTTCTGGTACATGATGTCGAGAGAATCGAAAGACTGTCTCAAAGGAGAAGAAAGGAACATGAGGATAATACTTAGCCAGCAATGGTTGTGAGAGATGCAAGGGATGTTAATCCTAACAAAGTACCTAACGGAGTAATTAATACAATTGTCGGTGGACCTATTATAGGCCAATCAAGTTCTTCGAACTCGGTTAATGCCAGGAATAAAGTTTGCAATATTTACGAAAAGAAAGTCAAAATTGATAATATAATATCTTTCGGGGAAGAGGATTTTGAGGGTATACAAAGGTTGTACGACGATGTACTTGTTATCAACATGAAGGCTGCCAACCTTAAAGTCAAGGAGATTTTCATTGACACAAGAAGTTCAACCAATATCATTTTTCAACATGCTTTCGATCAAATGAGGCCTAAGATCAAAGTGCAACTACGGTCCTACAAGTATGACCTCTATGCCTTCAATAATCAACCCATCTAAGTTGCCAGAGTTATCTCTTTACCGATACAAATCAATGATGATGAGCATATTGCTGAGGACAAAGTGGATTTTCTTGTCATCAAATGTTGGTCCCCTTACAACATGATAATGGGACAGCCATGCCAACATTTATTTGGCATCATCCCTTGAACAACACATGTAAATGCTAAGTTTTCCACTCCCATGGGGGTCGATGTGTGCAGATGGAATCCATAATTGGCACGCTCTTTATATATAAGGTCTTTGAGGCAAGAAGAAGTATTTCAATTTAAGACTTGCTCGGAAAGCAAGTCAGTCAGCAAAGAGAATGTCGAGAATGATAAAGAGGAAATTCCTTTGGGAAACGATCTCGAGAAGACGATAAGGATAGGAAAAGTTTGATTGGCTTCCTATAAGCCAATGCTGACGTGTTTGCATGGTCCCCATCGGACATGCTCGGTATTCCAACAAATGTTATGGTATACAAGCTCCAAATTAACCCAAATGTAAAAGTGGTCCCAAAAAAAAAAGAGACATTTTGCACCGAAGAGACAAGCAACAATAGAAGAGGAAGTCCAAGAATTTTCAATGGTAGGATCCATTCGGGAAGAGCCTTATCCAACTTCGCTAGCAAATTGTGTGCTATCAAGAAGTCTAACGGCAAATGGCGAATGTACATAGACTTCACAGATCTCAATAAGGCCTGTCCCAAGGAATGTTTCCCATTGCCAAAAATCGATCGGATGGTAGATGCAACCATAGGACATGCATTGGTTTCATTATAGACGCTTTCTCTAATTACAATCAAATCAGCATGGATAAGGTTGATGAAGTCTATACATCTTTCATTACCAATTTTAGAATGTATTATTATACAGTAATGCCCTTCGGGTGAAAGAACGCTGGTGCTACATACTAAAGATTAGTAACGAAGATGTTCAAATCTCAGATCCATAAGAATATTGAAGTATATTTGGATGACATGATTATGAAGAGCATGAAGGAAGATCATCATCTCATTGATCTAAAGGAGACGTTTGCTACATTGAGGAGATATAGGATGAAACTCAACCTATAGAAAGGCGTTTTTGGTGCAACGTCAGGAAAATTTCTCAGGTATATGGTCACATGATGTGGCATCAAGGCCAAATTGAGAAAGATTGAAGCAATAAAGAATATGAAGTCAACTCGCATGGTTAAGGTAGTAGAGGAACTCACCGAGAGACTTGCTACCCTCAATAGATTCATGTCAAGAAGTGTGGATAGATGCGTAGAATTCTTCAAAATTTTGAAGAATCCAAAGGAATTCAACTAGACTGACAATTACGAACGAGCTCAAAGAATTTCTTACATTGCCTCCAATACTCTCGACAGCCATTCTTGGAGAAAATTTATACCTATATCTATCAATCAGCTGCTGAACACTTTCCTCTACGTTGGTTCGAATTGATAGTAAAGATCATCAACCCTTTTATTGCGTAAGTCATGTTTTATAAGGGCTAGAGCTTTGGTACACAAAGATGGAAAAATTTGTATTGGCAATGGTTCTCTTGGCAAGAAAATTGAAGTCGTACTTTGAAGCTCACCAGATTATTATCCTCACTGATTAACCATTGTGGTAAGCATTGTAGAGACCTAATTCTTGAGGGAGGATGATGAAATATGCCTTGGAGCTTTATGCCCATATGTATAATATAAACTCAAAACGGAACTAAAGGCTCAAGTACTAATCGATTTTCTAGCTGAATTCACAAGGGACAAAGACTGTGAGGAGATTGTGGTTCTTCGACACGAGAAGGGAGTGGTGCAAGCCTAGTTCTCCGAAGCCCCCAAAATGTCAAAGTTCATTACACTATGAAATTTGGATTCCTAGCTAATAACAATGAAGTAAAGTATGAAGCTCTAATTGCCGAATTGAAACTGGCTAAAGAAATAGGTGCTAAAAAATTCGAAGTGTTCTCTGATTCCCAGCTAATGGTAAATCAAGTCACTAGAAGTTATGCGGCAAGAGAAGAAGAGATGAGCAAGTACCTATTAGAGGTACAAATGCTCGTAAAAGAATTCCTGTCTTTCTCAATTCACGAAATTCCGAAAAGCAAGAATATTGTTGCCGATAAGCTATCGAAGTTGGCTAGTATGGCATTCCCTAAGTTGAACGAGAAACTTTTCTTCAAATTTCTCCCATAGAAAAGCTTGTCTAATTTCTCACAAAATTATGAGTTAGCTCCCTACCCAAAAGAAGAACCATGGATGGATCCCTTAGTGAATTATCTAAAAGAAGGTTTTGTTCTCAACAACAAAAAGGAGGTACAAAGATTGACTTACTAAGTTATGAACTACACGCTGATTAATGGTTAGTTATATAAGCATGGTATATCCCAACCCTACATTCAATGTCTTTCCCCAAGGGATGCCTAGAGGGTATTATCTGAACTTCATGGTGGGATATGCAGCAATCATGTGAAGGCACAAATACTACATATTAGAGCACTACGACTTAGCTATTATTGGCCAACTATGAAAGAAGAAGCAAAGGACGTTGTCCACTAGTGTCCTCAATGCTAGAAGCACGAGTTGTCAAGTAAAGCACCTACAAGTGAATTATGCAACTTAACCAGTGCTTGGCCTTTCGCCTAATAGGGGCTAGATATTCTTAAACCCTTTCCCAAGTCCACTGCCTAACGAAAATTTGTCATTATTGCTGTAGATTACTTTACCAAGTGGGTTGAGGCCAAGGCTGTAGCAAAGATCACTGAGCAGAAAGTGGAAGCTTTCGTCTTCAACTCCATCATATCTAGATTTAGAGTTCCCTACTCGATAATTATAGATAACAGCCCATAGTTTGACAACAATAAGTTCTAAACATTTTGCTAAAAGTACGGCATTAGGGTAAACTATACGTCTGTGGTGCACCCTCAGATAAATGGACAAGTTGAAGCTATAAACAAGATTATACTGCACAACCTGAAGCGAAAAGTAGATTAAGTCAGGGGGAAGTAGGCTAACGAACTACCGAACATCCTATGGTACTGAAGTCGTGTTGTCGATTAAGTTGGACTTACCTAATCTTCATGTACATAATTTTGATGTTATGCTTAATTAAGTTGGATTAGCAGTGAATCTGGACACTATTAAGGAAATCCAAGACATTACAAAAGCTAGGGTTATGGCATACCAACATAGAACAGCAAGATTGTACAATCAGAAAGTGAAACATGAGGTTTTTTCAACCCAAAGATTTGGTTTGTCATAAGATGGAAGCACTAGGTGTACAAGCAAATTAAAGAAAGCTTGGCGTGAATTGGGAAGATCCTGTGAGGATGTAGGAAGTCATTGGTGAGAGGGCCTATCAACTAGAAAGGTTGGATGGATTCATCATCCCGAGAGCTTAGAACGCTGAGAATCTAAACTTTTATTTCAATTAATGTCGGATGATATCTACCATCACTCATATGGTAACAACCAATGTGCTTGTAAGATGTATTTATGACATATATTTGATTTCTTTATGATTTGGTTATAATTCCCGAATGAACAAGTTCTAGGCTACACAGCAAATGAACTAATCTAAGTTCTACCCTAACGTAGTAGAAGAACTAAACAAATTAACTATACAGCCAAGTAATGCGACTAGTCCACACCTCAAATGGTTAACGGACGGTATAATAATGGAAGTATGAAATATAACATGCCTAGCAAAAATTAGCGTGTAAAATAAAACATGCCGAGCAAAAATGAGCATGTGAAATAAAACATACCGAATAAAAATGGGCGTGTGAAGAAAAACATGCCGTGGAACAATAGGCGTATGAAATAAAACATGCCGAGAAAAATGATGAAGTGAATTAAAGCATTCTGATAATTAAGAGAACGAAGCAATATGCATAAACCAAGCAAACCATGAAAACTCAGTTACGTAAAATTCACATACACTTGGTATTCCCTTGATTATATTCCAGTGATTAATTACAGGAGAATGCAATATGCCAATACAGCAAGTCCTACGGCCTATTCTTAGATTCAATAGAAGTGATTCTTAAATCTTTCACTAAGGCTTCATCGGAACTTGGTTTCTCAAAGGAGGTAACTTCCTTGATGTGAGCTTCATTATCACTTTTATCTATACTCTCGATACCCATCTCGTCACCTTCGTCTTTGTCAGCACTACTAACTTTGTTGTCGATGTTAGCAAAGTCGAGACACGAGAGATCATAATCGAGATGAAACTTTAAGACCTCTTCCCTTGCCACTTGAACCCCCTCGAACAACTTCTTGCATAGAAGCCTCTCGTATTGCCTACTAAGGGTGACTATATCAAGAGCCTCTTTAATTGGAGGTCCCTTCTTCATAGCCTCTTGCAATTCGACCATACGGCTCTATAAGTTCAAGTTGTTAGTCTCCAGCTCCTTTATCTACATCCTAAGCTTATCATCATCATTGCTCATCATACAAATAGTCTGGCCTAAGCCCTAGCACTTTTCCCTTTTCTTTTACAGTTCATTCTTTAAGCTTTCGGACTCTTTGTACTATTGTTCCATTTTTCGCCTTTAAGCTAAAGATTTCATCGATGGCGATATCTTGTGCCAATTTCTCTGTAGCAAGTTCCTCCTTAAGCTCTCTTACCTCCATCTCAGCCCTAATCCTTGCATTCTCGGCCGCAATAGTTTGGGCCTTTAATGCATTATACACATCCTTAACTTTCTGTGGCAAATTCAGTTATTATAATTAATAATGATCGAACATTACGTAGATATAGCAAAGGATATTACCTTCTTTACCTCTCTATCGGCCTTGCCTAAAGCTATAAGGATGTGGCTACTTATTTGGGAAAAGAAATTGTGTTGATTATCCGAAGGAGCTGGAGAAAGAAAATGTTTATAGATACTTACATCATACAATTTAGCCATGACATGGGCCTTATTGCAACCATCAACCTTATTGACATCCTTCTTAGCGATATCTATGTCTTTTAAAAGAATGACTCCTTCCATTAAAGCCAAAGATTTCATCTTATCTCCTAAGGCCGAGTTAACGTCCAAAATCTTATGGCTCTAACAAGGGATAAAGTACTCGCCGACCTCTTTGTTTGGCAGAAATTTGGCATTACTGATGCCGAAAGCTTTAACACGCATTACCTCCTTCATCGGTTCATCCAAGCCCTTAGATTTCTTAATAGGTGGCTAGCCGGTAAGTTCCTTCCCTGGTCTTTTTCACCACTTAGAGCCACCATAATCACCTGTGATGGGCCTTCGACAGCAATTATGTTTTCATCTTGCTCGTCAAGGTATGTCTCTTGACGCTCACTTTACCTTGACTCAACGGTAGTTTGAATAATCACGATTGGAGGCTCCTTAGAACGAACCTCGATTAGCTATATATTCTCATTCCCCTTTACTCTCTCGGCAGAACAAGAGATCTACACAGCTGCATGCTTTGCTATAGCCTCCTTTGGTGGTCTCTTTGCATTAGTAGGCCATATGGTAGTTGTAGAGGTAGTCCCCCTCTTATTAGCCTTAGACTTCTTAGCCTTGGCTTGAGCAAGTAGCTTTGCAGGATCTACCTCTCCAATACCTATATCTATAAGATAAGTAAATCAATTAATATAAATAGGAAAAAAATATGAACTTACATTTTCTATGCCGAGAAAGATTTAAAGGTCACTATTCTACCCCAAAGTCTCAAGAATGACTTTCCTCGTGGCTATACTCAGTATGATAGCAACACATTAGCATACCCTCTTTTTCAGAAAATATTGGTTTTCCATTTTCATAACACCGTATAATTCTCTCAACGTCCTAGAAGAACATTTTGTTTCTCCTTCTCTCCTGATTCTTCTTCACTACTGCTGCATCATTTGACAATAAATCTACATCCTTTGTATGTATCAGCTCAGTTTATTGGGTCTAAAAGTCCAAGTCCTCATCAAATACTATTGACTCGAACTTATCATGCCACTTATGAATCTTAGATTCTAACTTGTCGATAAATTTACACCCATGCCTTGCAATAGCAAAGTATTACCCGTCAAGTTGCCTATGGATGGTGAAGAAAAATCTAAACAATTGAGACTGCAAAAAACCGATGTGTGGTGGGCAAGAACATACTCGGCGCGACTCGAAAGTAGTTGAAGAAACCCTAAACAAAAGCCAAGAAAGGGAAACGTAGCTCAAAATCCAAATAATTCAGGTATATGTGGAACTTGCACTCCCATGGAAAGCATACTATCTCCCCATCTCTCGGCCTCCTCAAGTTCCATCTTCTAAGAAGATCTCGCTAGTACTTATTGTACTTTGTGACGAGAACTCTATCAACAAAACTGGTGGTTCCACTAGAAGAATCATCAAAATAAGGTATTATGTATCCTTAGGATAATTATCCACAAGAAGCTCATTAATCTGGGCAAGTTTATCCCACCTTACCTTTATACTATTGGTCGAATAGCCTGAAGAATACGTCGCCTTGCTCCTATTTTAGGGTGGAAGAGTAGCCTCAGTTTCCATTGCCTTGGAATCAGACAAAACAAGTTGATGAGCAACTTTGCGGACCATACCTGGATGGTTATATGAAATGAAATAATAGAAGTTGAAGCGTGAGATTCTGAAGATTTGAAAACGAAGGAAAATTTTAGGTGCAACCAAAGGAGTAAAACCTGATTGTGAACAGTGCCTTATATATAGATGATCTATTCTCGTAACTGCAAATCTGCTTTTGAAAGTATTGATTTGCTGATATGATATTCCCACGGATTGTTGATGAATGTCTCATGTTAGAAATCTAACGGCTGAAAACTTTCTGATAATTATTAAGCCTACAACAAAATGATAACCTAGGTGATAGATCTCATGCCTATAGCTTTTTGGTTTCTCGAATGGGTGAGACATTTGAAATGGCAACGTTTCGGCTAGGATATGATCCATCCTACTTCCTATGTTACTTAGCATAAATTCAAAGACCCCCCACTTGACCTCTACCATAATATATATATATATATACATAACTCCTTTTGTCATCTATTTGAACACGAGAGTTGCAGGGCAAATGCTGATAGTCAGTTTTCGGTCAACTTACACTCATATTTTTGTCAGTCGAGAAGCCAAGTAATTGAATCTCTCAGCATTACTACTTTTTAAACACTTGGTAATTATGCCGAGTAGAAGAAACACTCTTGGTTTGAATCCAAATCTATAGCGTAAACAGTTATCATAAGCATGGTTATATTTTACAACCGCTTGCTATCCTTATATATCAGGGGAGATGTTAAGTCAAGTGCGCTCCACGTATCTTAACAGTTACCTCAGTAACTGCCTTAGATGCAACAACCGTCTATAAATACCAAAAAGAAACTCGGTAAGATCTCTCAAATACTTCTTATTCTCATACTTACTATACTAGATTACTATTCTAACTTAGGCATCGAAGAGGCCACACCGGACTGACCCGGCAACAAGTATTTTAACTCTCTTTTGCAGGACTATTTCCTGACCTCTAAAATTCACCAAAAACAGCTTTGTTGTCTAGAGTTGTTAGTCTCCAATCCCTTTATTTACATCCTAAGCTTAGCCAGCACTCTCCCTCCTATTTATGCAACTCCTCCTTCAATTCTTTAACCTCCTTATATTGCTCATCAACCTTAGCCTTAAGGCTTGAGACTTCATTCATAGCCAAAGAGTGTGCTAATTTCTCAATACTAAGTTCATCCTGATACTTTCTAGCCTCCATCTCAGCCCTCATTCTCACATTCTTAGTAGCCATAGTTTAAGCCTTTAAGGAGTTGTATGCATCCTCAATTTTCTGCAACAAGTCGATATGGATTGATGAATTCTCCAAACCACTTGGCGAAATGCATAAAAAATTATTATTATTATTACCTTTTTCATTTCATTATACTTCATCTAAGGCCATCAAAACATGGCTGCTAATCTGTAAACAAATAGGAGTGTTAGCAATCAAACATGCCTAACAATTGAAGGGATTCAATCGATACTTACATCATACAATTTAGCTACAATGTGTGCTTTATTACAATTGCAAACCCTGTCATCATCTTTCTTCATGATCTCTTTATCTTTAAGAAGGATAACGCCTTCCATCAAGGCCAAGGATTTTGTTCCATCATCAAAGGCTGAATCAATATGTAAGATGTTGGGGCTCCAACATGGAATGAAGTACTTGCCAACCTTTATATTAGAGATGAATTCAGCACTACTAATACTAAAAGCTTTGTTCTGCATTGCCACCTTCCCCTTTTCATCCAATTCTTTAGACCTCTCAACAAGAGGTTGGCCAAAAAGTTCCACCCCACTTCTTTTGTTTATACTCAACACAACATTTGTTGGGAGCAATGACCCTTCAGTGGCATCAAGATTACTGACTTCAACATCGTTTTGGGCTTCAATTTGCTAGACACCTTCTCTTGGCTAAGCAGTTGAAGGAATATTTTTGGCTAAAAGGGTCTCAATTTGTACGGCCTTAGAAAACCCATGTTTCCCAATCCCTTATTGCTTTTCGGCTAGATGAAAAGTCTTCTTCAAAGCTACTACTTGTTTCGTTGAGCCTTCTTTTACAACAGTCGATCAAGCAGTAGCAATCATGAGGCTATACGTTTATTCGCTTTCGATTTCTTAGCCTTCGCTTGGCCTAATAACTTAGCAGTGTTTACCTCACCAGTACCCATATCTACAATATAAAATAGATGCATTAATACTAAAGCGAGGAATAAGAAAGAACTTACATTCTTAGTGCCAAGTAAGGCTCAAAGGTAACAATTCCTCCCTTAAGTCACAACAACAGCTTTCCTCTTGTAGCTTCACTCGATATGGTGATTACTCAATAACATACCTTCCTTCTTGGAGAAAATTGGGTCTTCATTCTCATACCGCCTTATTATCCGCTTGACATCCTAAAAAAAAAAAAAAAAAATCTTCTTTTTTCTCCTCTTTTGGATCTTCTTTACTGCAACAATATCATTCAATATTATAAATACCCCATTTTTGCCCTCTTTTATTTTTTCAAAAATTTTTAGAATAGGATAAAATGTCCTAAACTAAGGAAAATGCAAATGAAATAAAAATAAAAAAATAAAATAGAAAATTAAATGAAACCCAAATAAAATTAAGAAAGTTTGAAAAAAAAATAATAAATTTTAAAATAATACAAAAAATATAAAAATAAGAAAAACATAAAAAAAATAAGAAATTTAGAAAAAAAATACAAAAAATAGAAAAATATATAGAAAATTGAAAAGTTGTAAAAAAAATTTTAAAATTTGAAATAATAGAGAATTAAAGGAATTTGGAAAATAATAAATGTTTTAGATAATTTAGTAGGATATGATTTTTACTAAAACAAAGAGAGAGTCATTGAGCCTAGGCTTAGATTTGAATCTAACCTAACTTGACCTTATCCATATGTATAATTTAATTACACATATAAATAAGGCATTGGCCAACAGCCTAATAGATAAGCATACAGATATAAACATTGGGCTTAAGCATAACGACAAGGGTTCAAATCTTATTGGAGGCAAAAACTACCTTTTTCTCTTTCTTTCTTTTTTTTTTTCCACAACACAATGCACTACTACATGTTAGGGTTTCACTATGCTACATGTCAAGACATGTGGTACCCTTGAATTGCTTAACACTAATGTGGCATTACATGGCATGCCTCATCAATTGCTACATGTCACTATTGGACACGTAGCACCCTAGGATTGGAGGACACGAGCTAATGTTACGCCCCATCTACGCCACACTGGCCCCTTTCTCTCCCTTTCCTTTCTCTTTCTCCCCCTTTCCCTCTTTTTCCCTAACTTTCTTATCATGAAAACGACCCATGCTCCTTACTTTAGAACCTTTTTCTGCATAAATTCCATACATAAGCACAATGTCTTTTGGTATATCCTTGTTCTCCACATGGCATACTTCGAATAAAGCCCTAAAACACATCCAAATTTCTGCATTTGACCATTCAAATTGGTGTTGTAAAATCGAAAAGAAAAAAAACAAAAATTTTGGAAATTCTCATTCAATCCGATTTCAACTTTCCTTGCTTAGTGGGTTGATTTTACATATAAAAAGGAGTTCTAGGACTTAGTTAAGACACACACGAGCAACAGAATCACTCATAAACTGTTTCTCTGTCTAGCTCACAACCGCCTACTTTCTCTCTAGCTTAACTCTTTTGTTTCTCACCCTTGAAGCTTAAAACCAATTGCTAAATGCCCCATGCCACCAGCTTCCAAAACCCCCCTCACACAACTACTTTCATGCCCCTTAACTAGGTCTCTAAGCCACTACCATGAAGCCTTAACCCTATCGTAACCACCGATTCAAAATCCCTAACACTACCACATGACACTCCAATCCAACCTAACCATTAGCTTTGTGACACCCTAAAACTACAAAACCAACTCCCCTTGTAATCCTAACAATCACCACATAGGATAGCTACTACCACCAATCACGGTCGAACCACATACAACCACTAAACAATTACCCCAGGTCACGACATTCACTCTACCCCCCTAACTCCAATTCAAAACCCATAAAAGTGCCTTTCCCCGCTCAATTAGGTAGTTAGAGCAACCTTAGATGAGTGGACGAGCTGCTACCACTGAAGACCCAACCTACGACCTATTGGAGCTCTAAGATCCAAACCAACCTAACTCGAGATCTAATCACCCCAACCTAGGTCTGACCCGCACACCACTTACAAGTCCAACCCATCCTCCTTTTGTTGTTTAGTTTTGTATTTTATTTTATTTATTTATTTCATTTTGATGTAAATTTAAAAGAAAAAGAAAGAATGAAAAAAGAAGGAAAGAAAGGAAAATAATAGTTTTTTCTTAGTTTAATAAAAATAGATAAAATAAAAATAATAAATAAATGAGATAATATAAAAAATAATAAAAATAAAAATAATTAAATAGGTTACTAATTGAACAAATTGTCTTATCATTAGTAAAACTAATTTTCTAATGAAATAACAAAATAAATCAAATCATTTTCAAAAATTAGGGTACTTTAGATTAAAATCGAATTTAGGACTCTTTAAGAAATTTTCTTTAAATAAACTCAAAACTGGTGAAGAGCATAAACCTGATTCATTTTTGAAAACTAAAATTGATTAACCTAGTAAAGTTTTCA
This sequence comes from Lumnitzera racemosa, assembly GCA_024138005.1. NCBI lineage: Eukaryota > Viridiplantae > Streptophyta > Magnoliopsida > Myrtales > Combretaceae > Lumnitzera > Lumnitzera racemosa. The sequence continues at coordinate 66,351,880 of JAMXBC010000002.1, read as the reverse complement.
TAGAATGAACTACGAAAGTCTGATCCCGAATAGTATGTACATAGGCACCCGTACATATAGGGTGGCTTAAAATATGAAAAAAAAAAAATTATTCTTCCCCTTAAGTAAATATTGTTATAAGGTATATTTGAAAAGCAAAGTGCTACCCATGCCTAGCAACCACAAAGTACCAATTGTCAGGCTGCCTCCTGATTGTAAAAAAATATTGAGATAATTAAGACATTGCCCTAACTTCAACTTCTTTACATATTATCTTGAAAGCCGTAAGAAGCCAATAAGTGTTTGGTGAGAGCATACTCGATGTGACTTAGAAATAAAAAATCTTTTTTTAAAAAATTTTAGGACTTTTAGTGAATTTTTTTATAAAGTAACAACACTCAAGAGTTAGGACCTTTTAGATTTTTTTTAATAAACCAAATAAATCAAAACGTAAACTCGGGTAGTTTTCAAAATTAAAATAAATCAACACGTTAAATTTTTTTTTAAAGAACTACGATCGTCTAATCCCGGCTAGTGGGTACATAGGCACCTTCAAGGCAACGATAAAATATGTAGAAACTTAGGTCCCTTTTTGTTCTCTCTTTTGATTTTATTTATTTATTTATTTTTTAAATATTATAATTAGAAGAATAATCCTAATTTTGGTAAATAGATAGTGGTACCCATTAAGGTTTAATAGGTTAACCCCCGAACTCGAAACACTTTAGTTTTTCATTCAAATTGAAATCAAAGACTGGTAGCCAAATCGTAATTAATCCACCCAATTGGTTATGGTTTCTTTTCTTTTTCAGACCTCGGTCGGGTGGCAACTCTAAAAATTATTTTCAATAAAAAACTGGAATTTCTCAATTTCTTTAGTCGAGGATTAATATTAAATGGGTTAAGATTTAGTATTAATCAGGAAATGGGAAATTAATTTTTAAATAAAAGAAATCGAAAAATCAGGCTCGACAATGTTGAATAATAATATTCTTGGCTAATGCTAAGTAGCATAGATTCATATCTAATTTGAATTCAAGGAATGTGGCGTGAATAGTTATCACTTGATACGGTTATATCACATATCTACCTACTATCATACATTTGAAGAAGATACCTAATCGAGAGGTCTCTACATGTTTCGATAGTCATGCCATCGATTACTATTTCGGATACTCAACATTCACCTATCAATACGAAGAAGAAACACTATAAGAGGGATCCAATAATTCACTATCACTCACTTAGTCTCTTCTAATATTCATTTACTGACATAAGCATTGAAGTAACAGCATCAAAGTAACCCCAATACCTTATAGCTTTCTCTTTTTTTATAGGATCAAAGTCTTAATCCAAAATCACCTAACAATAGCCTAAAATAGTGAATCTAACTCAAATAAGTAGTTTGGTAAATCTCCTTCTTAGATAAATGGAGATATCTCTTCAGCTACCAAGAGCAATAAAACATCAAAAGCGGATGTTGAGCGATGGCGCTTGAGTTCTTAAGTACTGTATGCTTTACCCCTGGCATGATCTTAGATTTGTAGTATAAGTGGTTGGATCATGACATTTCATGAGTCTTTGGTATGGATGTAGAGAGAAAATAGAGAGAGAAATATGTTTAAGAGAGAGAAAATAAGTTTGGAATGAAAAGGGAAGAAGATACCTATGATGTTTAAATTCAAAGGAGACTATAAGCAGGGATCACAACTGTGGAATGTGGTTGTCTTGCTTCCCTTTGCATTGAAATTGAAATAATGGCATGTCCACAGGTAAAGACTATGAGTGTAGTCTAAGTTGTAGACCTTTCGTTCAAAATTTCCCACTTTTCTTGGAATTTTGTAAATTCAACTCCACTTTGATTTTCCTTAACTCGATTCCTGAAATTACACGAAAACTTGAGACTAGCGTAAATTGAAGTAGAAAAATAAATTAAATAATAGTCAAATTAGATGATGACTTTAATAACTAATATCACATGAACATAATTCAATAACTGATTTCAATAAAAATTTGTTCAAAGTAGGATAAAAACTAACATAAAATTTTGATACTTAAACTAACTTATTAACATGATGCAAAATAATGGAATAAATTGAAACAATAGAAAATTAAATAGATCGAACTTCGGTGACCTCCAATGGAGCACTTATGTTTTTCATCATTGGATCAATAGTTGATTTTTCTTTCCTTAGTTTGGTTTCGAACCTATTGGTTTGGGATTTGGCTCAATGTTTCCAAGTGAACTTCCTTATAGTCTTTCGGTGATTGTCCTTGCCAACTATCCCAACCCGTTCTCTAAATTCTTTAATGATGCTTCAAGGTTCCTTGGTGCAATTTCATCAACTTGAAAACGTATGTCCTAACTTTAGATGAATCTATTCAGCAATTCCTCAACATCAGGGGCTTCGTTTTATTGTTGCACATTCTAACTTTGCTGCTTCCATTGTCCTCCCCAAGAGAAGTTGGGATAATTTCTCTAACCTAGGTTGTAAGTGTTGCTAAAAAGATTGTTCATAGAATGGTTAACAATAAAATTTGCATCTTCAATTTTAGTTAAAACTTTGTCCTACACCAAATTAACCAATTTCATTAGTCCATCAATCATTTTACTCAAATTCTCAACTTGAGCAATTAACGTTGCCACCAAATCAACTTCATATTTTCTACATGCCTTTACCTTAGATCTCACATTATCCCACTATGAATTATTCACTATTGTACCCTTAATCAACTTTTGGGCCTCATCTAATGTCTTAGCACTTAGAGTGCCTCTAACTATAGCATCAATCATCTATTACATAGAATAATTAAGTCCATTATAAAGCATCTAAATTTACATCCACTAGGGTAGCTCATAGTGCGGACACCTCCTCTATAACTCCTTAAGTCTCTCCTATGTATTATGAAAGGGTCTCATCATCAAATCAGACAAAACCAGAAATATTATTCCTAAACTTTGTTGTCCTAGTGGATGGAAATATTTTCCTAGAAATTTTTCTATTATTGAATTTTAAGTTGTAATATAACCTTTAGGTAAAGAATTAAGCTACTATTTAGCCTTACCCCACAGAGAGAATGGAAATAACTTCAATCTTATCATGTCATCTAAGACAGCATTAATCTTGAAGGTATCGCAAATCTCTAGGAAATTTGAGATATGGTTGTTGAGGTCCTTGTCAACTAATCATCAAACTAGACAAACTACTGGACTATCTGGATGACATTAGGTTAAATGTGATAATTTGTTTGAATCTCAGGCCTTGTGATGCTGGACTCAACTCTAGTCACCATAGATTTAGCGAATCCCATGAGGGTCTTATTAGCTTCATCATTGTTGTTGTCATTCAATGCCATGTTTTCAATTTCTTACTCGCTTTCTAAATCGTCTAACTCTACTTTCAATATGAGCGATAAACCTTTATTAATCGAATCCACAATTTCATGAATTCTTCTACAAAGATTTCGTATAGTCTTGTTAATCTCTATATCAAATGTTGAAAGATTGCCACTACTCCTCCTAGTAAAAAACTGAAAAGAATTCAAAAATTAGAAATAACATAAGGAAAAAAATGTCAAAAATAACTAATGAACGAAACATTACAAATATGTTAAGATATTAGAAAATCTAGAGTCTTTGCAAATTCCTAATTAGATTACTCTATTGGCTCCCTAGCAACAGTGTCAAAAACTTGATGAGTCACTCGCTAAGTGTAGCTATAGGTAAGTGTACCTAATCAAGTTATTATATAAATAAAAAGGATTATGAGTCAGACTATTGATTCAGTAAGGAACCTAACATAGGAGTAATATCTAATTATTTTTAGCAATTGTATCCATAGATTATTCCATTACATAATTTACAATAAAAGATTTATTTGAATAATTAAGGGTAAAAAAGTAGAGATTGCTATAACAAAATAACTAAAATAACTTAAACAAAAATAAACAAGAATAGTAAATAGAACAATTAAATAAGAATAATTAAATTTAAGCGAAGCACATATTCCTTAGTAAGTCTTTAGAGTTGTTCACTACCTAGTTTAAAGTGAATTATTCGATGTCAATTTCTATATTGGAACATAGAGATTCCAATTATAAATTAAACAAACCTATGTCTCTAGCTAATTCCTTACCCCAAAACTCTCTCTTCTTAATTCACTTTTGAATAGAGCTTCATAAGATTGCATGACACTCTTGAATCCCACTATCAAGTTACCAAATCCGGAGAAACCAAACTATTAAAAGTTTTAGTCAGATGTTTTTGCCTAATTATATCATCTAGTGATATTGCATGCTCTTGTGAATTCTACAATGAACTCCAGGTATAACTCAATTGCCAGTATATTAAAGTAAAGTAGAAGATAAAAATAACATAATTAGATCACAATATACAAAATCATATATTGAATTTCATTGATAACAAATATCATCCTAGAATGTAAGGTTCAATGATGATTTATTAAGAACTTAAAATAAATACATAAAACTAAAAAGAAAATATGAGAGGAACCCCTTTTGATTCAACACCCTATTGACCCTTGCACTAAAGGTTCTCTCATTTGCAGCCCTAAGTTTAGGCATCTATTTATAAGGAGTGGAACTAAAATTATAAAGATAACCTGACAAAGATATATTTCATTTGGCAAGCTCATCAGTAAGGTATACGACCATGAAGCTTGGTTGTATACATGTGATAAGCAATAAATTGGTTATATTTCATTTGGTGATTTTTTGCAAATTACTCTTGAAATTTGAGTTTATTTTTAGATGATGATACTCAATTGAGTAAAATTTTATTTTATATTTGAAACAATCTATCTAAGAAAATGAGAAGATAGAAACAAGTTTCACTCAAATTGGAGCTAAAATGAGTAAGTTATGAAGGTTTGAAGATTGATACAATCAAACAACATGGCTATAATGTTTCTAAGTGAATTTTGGAGCAATTTTAAAGTATCATAGCTAGTGATGTTCCTAATTTTGAAAAGAAAAAAAAAAGATAGAGAGGGAGAAGACACGAATGGTAATGAGTTAGACGAGTCATTTGCACGAACTTTATTTTGTTCTTTCCCATACAAAGCTCCTTTAAGGTTTTCATAAATAGATTTATTAGATGACTTTTGGAGAGCTTTTTAAGCCAAGAACACTTAAGGGAGCAAAGGGCCATCAAGACTTCAAGATTCAACCTTATTTAGATTTTATGATTTTCTCTTCTATAGTTATTTATTCTTTAAGTCAAGATTGTTACTTTATGATGTGTAGATAGTATATCTTTGGTATTTAGGTCTTGTGGAATCTAGATCTACACATGTGACATAATATTTATTAGATTTAATTAATTCTTTATTTTCTTTCTTGATTAAACTATGTGTAGTTCATGATTTAGATTATTATTTCTGTATGTAGCAATCTAAAATTTGATATCTTATAAAAGAATCAAGAGATTTCATATAAGATCATATATAACCATAGTAATGAAAATTGTTGCAACATTAGAGATAATTTACAAGATCTTTCTGAAGTCTTGATTTATAGTATAGAGAATTAGTTGTGCAATAATGCAATCTTAGGTCATGATATTAAAAAGATATTCTAATAGGTAATTTTAATATTAGGGTAAATTGGCTTAAGACAGTAATTAACTTTAGTAAAGAATTCTCCCAATTAAGAAATATTAAAAAATAAATTAGATTATCTTTAAAAAAAATCACATGTTAGGTTTAAGGGAAGCAAAGATCTAGATACGATTTGTGAATCTTGAAGTAGTTTATCATTTTATTGCTTTCTTGCTTAGTTCTTGAACAATTCTTACTTAGTGATAATTTACTATTGCTGCAATTAATTTTAGACTCGTTACATTCTTGAACTCGAATTTCTAGGTTAGATAATTGAGATCTAGTGAGTATTAGTAGTCAAAGTTCATGGGGGATCGATGCTAAGACTTAATCCAATTATTATAATTTGATAGGCGTGCTTACCTGAAATCAACTTATACTTTGTTCAAAATTTTCAAATTTTCAATGGAATTAAATGACAAAGAGAGTTGTAAACCCTACAAATGTTACGTTTTGGACTTAGAATCAAATTTAAAGAACCAAAAATATTCCTTAGGCTTAATCAAACCAAAGAAATTAAAACTAAAAAAATTTTAAATCGAAACCTTATAAACAAACTCGAAAAACCCTAATCACGGACAAAGACTCTAAACCCAAGTACGTGTATCTACAAATTTAAAAATCTGAATTGAATAAAATCTCTAAAGCCCAAACCTTAGGGTCATAAAACCTTAGATTAAACTATAAATACAAAGAAAACCGGAAATTAAAATATTTAACTTGAATTACATAAATCACATAAACTTGATAATGAATAGGGGGAGATATCTACAAAAGATAACAATCAATCAAATTAAGGTAATAAATTAATGGGATTATTCATTAACCCTAAATGTTACATTTTCTCCAAAAGCAAAATGAAAATTGTAAGTATACCTTCAAAGCACTCAAACCCTCATAAAACTTTAAAATGTAGGAAGCCCTAAAACAATTGGCAACTCTCATTTAGTGTCAAAAGCCCTAATTTAATTAATAAACTATAATTATATAACCACATTATTTTTTTATTACTAATAATTCACTAAATTGGTAGAATAACCCCAATTTTCCTTCTAAAATCATAATTGTAGACACCAAATTTCCGCCCCTCCGTAGTCTTAATTTTTTTTAAAAAAAAAAGTGACCTAATTCAAAATATATATATATATTTAGAAAAAAGTAATAATAATAAAAGATAAAAATAATAAAAATTGACAAATGATGAAAATAGCAAAAAAATGAGAAGAGAAAAAAATTAAAAAGATTTTTTAGATTTTTTTAAGGAAGTAAATTATTTTAGGGATAAATAGTTTTAGCTTTAGCTTTAACTTTAGCTTAGTTTAAAGATTCACGTGGTTTAAGTACAATTCAATTGTGCTAAAAATCAAAGCATAAGTTAACAGCCTAATGGATAAACATTAGAGTAATGGGTTAGATTTAGTCTAAAGTTATGGGTTCAAATCTCACTAGGTACTTTTGTGTCTTTTATTTTTATGAATTTCATTTAATGAAAGTCAATTAAGCGTATGAGATTCAGATTTAATCAAATCTTTTGAATCTAATGCAATAAAGATCTATGAGATTCAAATCTAATTTGATTTTTATCAAATCGAAGTTGAATTGTTATAAAAGATTTAAATTTAATTTGATTTTTATCAAATCAAGTTTAAATCGGTATAAATGAGTTGATTTTCATCAGATCGGATTTATGTCAATATGAAAAATTCAGTTGAATTTATTTTGTTTCAAGCATTATAAAAAGAGATCACGTAGCATAACATAAAGGATATACTCTACCGAGTAAGCTTCGCATTACCAGACAACACCACGTCACATCAAACTGATCTAGTACTTTACATATCCAATGTCTTCTACTCCACCCTCATTCACTGCTCATGCCCATTGTCTTTGATGCTGCTCACTATTCAACTATCCACGCTGCCAATCAACATGCAACACAAGATAGCCCCTGTATGGCCCCAACAGAATACTCCGAGTCAATTCCCCACCGTCTCTCTTATGCACGACCAACATACTTACGATTGTCTCCATCCTCTCTCCAAGCACAGACCAGCAACACTCAACCAAAACAGTCCAACCCACCGTGCTACAGGAGATCTTCATTTACTATCCGTGACCAACAACAACAGTATTCTACAATCAGTCTGTATGTTTATGAACACATATGCTACCACATCCGACTACTTCATTGGCTAAATGAAAATTACTTACGCCACTGCATTCTCTCCATCGATGCACACCCATCAGTACTGAACTAACTCCCCAACGTCCTTAATCATACAAACCACCAAAGGCCATGAACAACACCTGACTCTTCGTTACACAAGCTATCAACCAATACGAATAGCTACAATAGCCACTCCCATCTACATACACCTAAGCACTCTTCATTATCACCATCCTCATATGAATAGCTTCTATACATCTGCTACAGTTTACATACAACCAGCAACTAAGCACAGGCTTACTATTAATGCGCCACTGTTGTTCACGCTAGCGATCCCCCATGTGAACCTTGCTAAAAACAATCGACGACTAGAATTTTGAACCCTATGCAATCAACGAATCTAGTATAGGTTCCAACCACAACAGGCCCCTTTCAAACGCCTACGTCACAAATCCAATGCTCACTACAGCAATAGTCCATAACTGCAATTCAAGCTGCACAACTGGACTACGCTGCCCCAGTCGCACTAAGGACACAACTAAGAAGTTTAGGTACCTACTTTACAGTTTTGATTCCTTTTAATTGTTTGTTTTATATTTTTGGTTTCAAGAGATTTTTATTCTTAGTATTTCATGTAATAATTGTTAATTAAAGTGTCTTAGTTTTATTGATTTTGTAGATTAAGTATTAATTAGATTATATTGGTTTAATTGAAGGTTTATTTAATAAGTAGTGATATATTTTAGTATTAGAATATATAGGGGTATCATATGGATTATATTTTATACAAAGTTATATCTATTTTAGTTTAAAGATTTTTAGGATTGGTTTTTCTTTTAGGATTAGGTCTTGTTTAAGGATGCATCACATAGAAAGTCCTTTCTTCTTTAAATAAAGATTAATAAAAGATCATTTTAAAAAATAGGATTTTTAAAGTGCTTTTAAAATACAAAACTCATGATTTAGGACCCTTTTAGATGTTTTGAATAAATTCAATCAGTTAAACAACGTAAACTTGATTAGTTTTCAAAATTAAAATCAACCAACACACTAAAGATTTTTCAAAAAAACTATGATCGTCTAATCCCCGACTAGTGGGTACATAGATACTTTCGGGGTGGCAATAAAACATGTAGAAACTTAGGTTCTTTTTCGTTTGATTTTTATTTACTTATTTTTTCTTTAAAAATATTATAATTCGAAGAATAATCTTAATTTTAGTAGATAAATAATGGTACCCGTTAGGGTTTAATAAGTTAGCCACCCAACTCAGAATTCTCTGGTTTGTATTAAATTGAAATTAAAGATCAGTAGTTAAATTGTAATCAATCCATCCAATTGATTACGATTTCTCTTTTTCTAGACTTTGGTGGGGTAGCGACTCAAAAAATTTTCTAAATAAAAAACCAAAATTTCTCAGCTTTTCTAGTCAAGGCATAATATTAAATGGGTTAGGATTTAGTATTAATCGAAAAGTAGGAAATTTAATTGAAATCAAATTTAAAAATAGAAACTGAAAAATTAGGCTCGATAGTAATCAATTAGAGATAATCAATTCAAAACCTTAGAAACCCTAAATTAATTAGATAAAATGATCCATTAGGATTGATTAGCTTAATTAAATATGAAAAACCCTAAAATACATCTAACTATGGTCATCTACATTAGTAATTAGAGTCGTAAGCTTAAATTGCACTCTAAGCATCTACATGCATTCACGCATCATAATTAGCGAAAGATAATCACAATTAACTATATAGGACAAGATAATTAGTTAGCAAAATGAGGAACCACTCACCTTTAGTAGACAAACGATTGCCTGAATTGGCAAAAATCATAAAAAGCAAATTGGTCCCTACTTATGCTTGTACCATATAACCAAGAGTAAACGGGATATGTTCCCCACTATACCTACTCATAATTAACCCTTTTTTTAACCCCTCCATTTTCATTTTTACTCAATCTTCTTCCTTAGAATAAATCTAAGAAACACTATTTAAATATCAATCTAAAACAAAAAAAAAAAAGAAAAAGAAGAAGAAGGAAGGAAACAAGAATAAGCTTCTCAGACCTAACTGTGCACCCAAACACCCCAAGCTATAACTCATCATGACCATACCCAAATAACACAAAATCACTTTCATTTGAATCCTCTTCCATTGCCTTTTCTTGCTAATAAAGATCCTTGACCAAAAGAGTTTGTTTTGTTTGGCAAAAAGAAATGAAAAGAGACCTTTCGAATTTCCACTAAGTTAACTTACACCTTTTCAATGTTCTTTCTTGTTTGAGTTTATGAGCACAGTTCTTAGGATTAAAAACTAAGGGAAACTTATTAAAATGCCACCTTTGTTTACCATGTTTATATGCCCATACATGTGTATTTTTTTAGATTTTTAGTATAGTAAACATGTTATATGTAACTTTAGAAACACTAAGTTGTGTTAAGATGATAACTTAAAGAAAAGTAGAAGAATCATCATTATATCTTCGTTCTCATGCTAGGGCGAAAACATATGTATGTATATCCCTATTATATTCTTTATTTCTCATGTTTATTTTGGTAGAAAATGGTTTTAGGTGCATTTTAGTGGTAGTTTGATGCATGTTTTAGCAAGTTAAGTACATAATGTGTAGAAGGCCCTAAGAAATCATCTTAAAACACCTCAAACATGTTGAATAACATGCTTTAAATTTTTTATTAATGGGTTAATCACATGATTAATTAAGGATAATTAGGATTTAGGACTTAATCTTGTAAGATAAGAGGCTAAACAAGGTCTCTAATGAATAGTTAGGCCTAAAATGGACATTAGGTTTAGAAAAACCCACTTGAGACCTAATAAACCATTAGTATCATATTTGGAACTCATGATAAAATGGGTCATTTAATCATTGTAGTAAACTATTAAGCCCATTAGATTAGGATAGAGTTAAGACATAAGCCTTAGGATATGAACTAGGCCTAAATTTAACTAAAAGGCCTACAAACCAAGCCTTGAGCCTACCTAATCACTCATGACCAATAGGTATATTAGATAAATAAAACTTAATTAAAAGAGCTTATTAAAACTACTAAATAATTTGAATAGCCCTAATAAGCCCAAGTGTAAATAGAGCCAATAATTAGTTAAAGGAAGTTGTTTGGACCAAAACAACGAGAGGTGGACCTTAGGCTTATAGAGAATAATTAGGAGGCCACTTAATTGATGTGTCCTAATTTGAAATTAAATATTAAATGGGTCATTTAGTAGGTTTAGTAAGTTATTTAGCCCATTAAGGTAAGTTAGAAACAAGTTTAGGGACTTAGGATGCCAATTGGACTTAAGATAAGTTAAAAGGCCTAAAAAAAAATAAAAAACAAATCCTAATCCTACCTAGAAACTACTTAACCAACTTCTATAACAACTATTTGAGTTCTAAATAAAGGCTTCATGAACCCATCAAGTGTTATAGGTAGCCCAAGATAGGCTTAGATAAGAGTTAAGGCCGATAGCCATTTAAAAAGCTTGAACAAGCCTTTAGTTCATAAGAAATAGGTTTCAAGCCAACTTAAAATGTTATAACTAAATTAATGATCTTAGGATAATCTGATAAAGGTTCAAGTCTTAAGCCCAAAAGAAAGCCTACATTCTCGTAAGTTAAAACTTAAGATGACTAAGCACAATAAAAGGAAACCTATAGTTCAATATTTAAATAAAACTTGAATATTTTAGGCTTAATGATGATATAAGAACCCAATTAATAATGATAAATGACTAGAACAAGGCCTTACACACTTAAGATACTTAACTAAACTAGAAAATCAACTAAATTAAAATGGAAACATACAAAATTCGAATTTGACCCCTATCCAAAATTATGCTTGTGGGTCCTAACTCCTAAAATGGATCCCTCCATTCGAAAGTACATTTGAAATTGCATAAAATAGATTATAAGAATGAGAAAAATGGACTAAAAATAATAGAGCGAAAATAAGTTTTAATCCTACTCAAGGATTAGGGAAAACTTCAATAATTAGGTAAACTTTTAGGCTCTTAAGGAAACCCTCTTCCAATTACTTACATATACATTATTATTATGTTTTAGGTGCCTTAATTTCTAATTCAAGAATCTTAACGGTCAAGACATGTAGGCAAGAAGGCTTTGTGAGGAAGTTTCGATGCTTGTGTTTGATAATTTCTTGATGCTCTATTGCTTGTCCTTGATTGTTTGTTGAGTGACTTATTGTTCTATATGCTAACATCTATGTGATTGCCTTATTAAAATTGGTAAGTTTAATTATTTGGCCAAATTAATCAAATAGACCTATCGAATATCTATGATTCATTAGTTGCAGACTAGGATGTCTGTAGCATTGCCATGTTTTCCAAAAAAAAAAAATTTGTGAATATGCTTCTTTTTTTTTTAATGCTTTATGATTTAAAGAAAGATTTATACTCATAACAATCACTTGTGACATTTTACTTATTGAGGCAAAGGTAGTAGACCATATTCAGTTAACTAATAACAAGTCACTTGAGCTAGGACTCATATGGTTTAGCCTATGGGGCATTATATAAATTTGTTGATAGTGAGCCTATGGGGCATTATATTGATTATTGATAGTAGATAACCTTAGATGAGACCCACCAAATTAATTAGTATGGTATTCTCAACTAGGGTAATAGTCGAGTTCCATCGTTAGAAAGATACCCACAAATAGCCTCATGCCAGTAAGGTGAGGTGCCTCATACAATTAAGTACGAGGGATAACCAACTTGTAAATGATGTAAATCTATGCCTTCTATAGTTCTAGAGCCCTATGGATGTGTTGCTTGCATTTGCTGCATGTGCATTCATTTCATATGTAGCTAAATTGCATACTTGTTAATAATGCTAGATAACTTACTTAAATGGTAGTAGCAAGAGATGAACTCGCTAAGTTGAGGTATGCTCAACACCTCCCACCCCCCCCCCCCAATAGTTCCCTTTTTTAAGTAACCGAAAGCAGGGATTAAGCTAAGATCAAAATGTAGAGTGTTTCTTAAGCAACTAGATTAGATGAATAAGATTACTTTATTAGACTGTATTAGTTAGGCTAGATCTTTATAATATTTTGTAACTCATGATGTTGTTGAAGTTTAATTATCTCCTCTTATTATTTAGTAGGTGATTCTGACTCTTTACGATCTAAGTGGACCATAAATTGTTCGATCATCCTAGTTACTTATATAAATAAGTATATGTAAGTAAAATGAATAAACACCCTTAGAAACTTACTAGCTAGAGTCTTGTAACCTTTAAATTGCAAGGTGGTCTTTATATCATAGATGCACACATGATATGAAGGAAAAACTATTAGGCCCCCTTCTAGGTCATTATAGGAACATAGGTAGGAACTACGGTTCTGGTCTTGAACCATGTTCTTGTCTAAACTTCATTTCTAGCACAAAATTCTTCCACTTCAATCCTTGATGAACACTTTTGCTTCAGAATACTCAAAAGCCCTTCACAAACTTTAGGAAATGCTCCTCAAATCCTTGAAAATGAAATTTAAACAAATTAAGCTCAACATAATATAACATTAACTAGATTAATATCTAAAATAACATAAAATAACTATAGAAAATGTATGTTAAATTCATGTTATCAAACATATAGTCCAACTGCTACACCAAACACTACAACAAGCTCTTACATTTCCATATTTTAATAGCCATAGGTAATACGACTGGCTCTACTTTCATAACTAAAAATAAGGGAGAACAAAGCATTCCAATCGCTACATAGAACAATCAACCTACTCCATATAACAACTGTACAACTACCAAAAATACTTTACGTCGCTCAAACAGCTACACGCACTCAAATACAACATATACTCATAATAACATTACAATAGCTACGAACAAGATGTAGCAGCCAATAACAATAAACATGAACAAGAACTTCACTACACTTTATGTACTCCTACATTGGAATTGTACTTTGATACAAGAAAAGCTGGTGCATCTTTAGGGTTAAGACACATGGGTAAGCACCTTAACAAGCTAAACAAAAGAAAACAAAATAAATGACACTAACAACCCCATGAGTAACCTAAGGGTATGATACTCCACAAGCTCACTACAGCTTAATCTATGACGAGATGTTATTACAGATGAGAAGGCTAGGGTTGCTTTCCATTAAACCCTATTAAAGGAGGTAAAGGAGAGCTAAGTTGATAAAAGTATTCTCAAAGAAGAAAGTTTGGCATTCAATAAATGTCAAGTAGATGATGTCTGTATACAAGCAAATAAGCATTATATATGGCCTCTCTAGGGTTACATAATGTAAGCAAAGATAAGAAAGGGCAAATAACAAAATAAGATACAAGAGATTTTGAGCAATGTAAGAAAAGGAATCATTCTGGAATGTTGTGCTTAGAGGCACGTGTTAACTGTCAATTATTAACTTGAATGATGGATAAAAATGAAGTGTTCCTAGTAGCTTTTGTAAGGATGAAGCCCTTGGCAACTAAATTAGCTTGCGGTCTAGGGAGGATAGCTTGGCAAAGAAATAAAGAGAATTAGATGGATTTGCCAGTTTGATCTGAATCAGGTCAGTACTTGGGAGCTATGCTCGAGTAGGGGTTGAATTTGGTCGATTGGCAAAATGGAATTGCTCGGGAGTTAGCTAGATGCTTGTTTGTTCAGAGGTCTTCAATTCAAAAGTTGTCCTGGCTAAGATCAATGTTCAAAACTCTAGCTATTTAGAGTGTAGCAAACCCTAAACAAAGAAGGAATCTTTATCTCTTAATGGTTCATGAGCTAAAACACATTAAGTGAGTCTGTGTTGATCCCTTACTAAACTCCTTGTGATTGGGTACAGGATTTCAACGGTTTTATCACATTACATGAAATTACTAAAAAGGGTAAAAACTAAATACAATGATGTATGCAAAAGAGAAAGGACAAACTTATAATCCTTTTGGAAAGAGAATGTTCTAGATCAAGCTACATATATAGGATTGGTAGGATAAATGTCTTCAAGCGAGAGATTAGCAGACCAACTGTATGACCACTTCTAACATACGAGGATAAGGTTGATAGCACCTAGTTCTTTGGTCAGGTTGGAGCATTCTCTTATAGTTAGTTTAAGAACAACATGACTGCTCTACAGTTGGAGTAAAAGGAGATCTCTTAAGCAAGTTAGCTTTATAGGTTAAGAGTCTTCAAATAACTCAAATAGAAGCTGTACTTATGTGAGGAAGATGAACTTATGGTAACACAAATGTATGATCAAATTAGTTTTGCATAATAGATGGGCTTCTACTTGAGTTGAGCAGTAAGTGAGGATCTAATTGACCATGTAAGCTAGAACCATAGCTTAGGAGTGAGTAAGAGGACCTAGAGGCTAATTCCTATCATTCCCTTCAAGTTGTTTAAGATTTGGGATCATATCCTCAAAGCTTTCTGATAGGGTATCTTCCTCGAGTACATACAGACTTTGGTTAGCAACATTGAAGTCTTCAAAAACTTCATACCCTACAAGAAGCTTAAGTTTGTAAGCGTTGTCATTAATCTTCTAAAGTACTCAAAAAGGTCCTTTACCCCTAAGTGAGAGCATATCTTTCCTTGTTAAGAAACCTTTCCTTATTAAGATGTAGCCATATAAGGTCTCTTAGTTAGAACAAGTTCTTTTCTCTCCATCCTTAGCTTTGGTAGGCTAATTTCTTAATAGCT
This sequence comes from Lumnitzera racemosa, assembly GCA_024138005.1. Lineage (NCBI taxonomy): Eukaryota > Viridiplantae > Streptophyta > Magnoliopsida > Myrtales > Combretaceae > Lumnitzera > Lumnitzera racemosa. The sequence goes on along the minus strand of JAMXBC010000002.1, from coordinate 66,336,413 downwards.
TAGGTAAATTCATCAATAACCTTCCGATAAATCTATTGCAAAGTTTTAGCTTAACCTTTGACTTTTAGGCCACCTTTGTTGATGTCAGGACCCTAGAGGGGGCCTCGTAGGATTACCTAAAATTTCCATAACATGTGTGCACCTATGATATGAAAACCGTCTTGCAAGTCAGAGATTGCAAGACTCTAAATTATAAATCACTAAGGTTAATGATTTTCAAGTAATTAATTTATTGTAACATGACATAATATAGAATTATAAATAACTATGGATGTCCGATAGTCCAGAGTTCCTTAGAACCGTAGAGAATCAGTATCCCCTACCAAATAATAAGAAAGGTATACCAACATTATAAAATTGTAGGAAAATTAAATTATATTAAATTCTAACATGTGAATATTTTCTACAAAGCGTATTTATGTATCACTTATAAAGATCTCAACTAATCCTAACACTAATGTACATATCTTCATCTCGCCCTCAGCACTCGAGACTTATCCCAATCCCATCGTATGTAAACTTGCAAAAGAAAGACTATTGGAGAATAAGCTACAAGAGCTTAGTGAGCTATCCCTCATACCATACTGGCAAATAAGTTATCAAACAAATTATTACAACCATATGAATGCATGCACACGCAGAATGCCAAACAATATATGCAGTTGACCGGTACTGCATATAACATCGGATTTTAACGCCCTTCGAAATAAGGGGTGGAGATTCATCGGCACCAATCACGACTGGGCTCTAGCACCTGGGTTTTTACCCATAACTTTGAATTCCGTATTTCACAAAACTATATTTCCATTTCTAAAAATCCAATAGTTCACAAAGTCCTAGGCCTAGCGGTGAGGTGGCCTCTGCAGTCTACACTCACACCCTACAGCGGTGGTCTCTAGACACGACCCCCAGCCACCCATGGTTAGCGTCTCCAGTGCCAATAGAACCCGCGAGCCAAGGGTAGGGTCTTGTTATACCCATGCTCCTGCACGGTACTAATCAAATCATGTGGGAATCCATCCCTCCAAGGCCCTTCATTACCAATCGCGTGAAGTGACGGCCGGAATAAGTAATGCAATGCATGGATAATGCATGACCCTTTTGATTCAAGATAAGCCAAATATAATTAGGTCAAATTATGAGGTGATCAATCAATATCAGCAAACCATCCAAATCATATAAAAATCAATCATACCATCAAATCATCAATTATCGTATTTAACAATATTTCTTACAATAATCAAGCAATATCAAGCACACGCATATCCCGAAACCCCATGCATCAAGTTATTGATATTCAATTTAAGTGCACTAACTACAGGTACAAACAAGTATGGAGTCATCGGGAGTACTCACTTGACTATGACAACTCGCTCTAGTCGTAATAACTGATCGGGAGATCCTCGCCCTCGTCGAGATCACCTAATCATTACGAGATAACAGAGATAATAAGTAGTTGACTCAACTAAAGGTTCTAGATATCTATCTACCTAATTCTACTTAGATTACTATCAGCCCTTATTCGATTAAACCTAATTGCTAATCATACGTAACTTTTTCATTCTATTTTCAATATTTACGAATTTATAATCGTTTTTCATCGTTTTCGAACGTACATTCACACGGTAATGTCCGTTTTAGACGTTAAGACCCGTGTTTTATGATATGAACTAAATTTATTGAAATTTTATCTTATTGAAGTTTAATTATTCTTATTGCTTATGTTCATGCCCTAGTTTAGGATTTAATGATTGAATTAGCTATTTGATTTTTACACTTAGGAAATTTTACATTAGTGCTACTAATCCACATACTTGATTAAATTTAATTCAATCTAGGTAGTTTATTAGGGTTTAAGGGATTTTCGACTTCTAAATACATGTATATACCTATGTTATGTGCTTATATAATCTTATTATTTCTTCTGTTATAAACCTACGCTTACATCATCACTTATGTAATCAATTAATGATGTCATAGCTTATGTAATGTTTAGATAATGTCATGGCTTATGTAATCCATTTATTACATGAAAGTATATATGTCATTAAGTACTTATACATATACATATGTTATATACCTACCTACACTCATAATATACTAATATGTGTACTTATGTACTAATATATATACTAATACATATACCCATATATGCATACGGTGACATACATATTTTTATACGTATTTTCGTATGCCTTATATAGCCCCTTAAGAAAGCTTCACAATTTCATTCTTTTTGTATTTTAAGAGTATATTTGACATGATATATGTATGTATAGTTAGTATATACCTTATTTTAGGTTATGTACATATTGTATACTTATGTACAAAGGTATTTATACTTGTATTCTTCTAGCATTTCCTTTTATACATATACTTAAGGACATATGCACATGCATATCCTTCTTCTTCTTCATGATTCCTGGATTTCTACACTTAAAGAGGAGAACTTTGTGCTCTTTTCTTCAAGACAACACTAAACACATAACTACTTATCTAATCTACCTAATTAACTAACTAATGAATAATATAAAGCAACATAAAACAACTTAAAGACATACCTTTAATTGTGTTGAAATTAAGAAGACAAAAGGAGGAGTGATGAGAGTAGAATGGGAAGAAGAAGCTCACGACAATGGGGAATGTCTTTGTTTTGTTTCTTTTTCTTTGTTTTTGATTATGGAAGACGACAAATGGTGGGACCAAAATGAGGAATAAGTGGACGGCAACAATTAAAGAGAAAGAGAAGAAGAAAAAAAAAATCAGGAGAAAAGATAAGCATTGTCATCATGAAGAAGGAGATATTTTCTTTATCTCTTTAGTGTATTTTGTTGACTTTTCAAAGTGTTGACTTTAGTCAACATTTGTTGACTTGGTCAACTTTTGGACTTTGGTCAACATGCATTATCTTAGTCAACATTCCTTAAGTATGTGTAATTTTGTGCACATAATATAGTAATTAAGGGAAATTAGGGGAAAAATGAAGGAAATGAGAAGAAATGAAGTATATGATGAATTGATTAGTAAATATGGTTGATGAGGTCTTACTTTAGGTCTTTATAGCTTATATATCTCATTTGATAAACTACTTTGGATAATAAGTGCAAAAAGTACTAATTTGAGTATTAAAGTTTACTATATATGACCTAATCTTCAATTATAACCCTAACTCTAATTGAGACTATCTTAATCACATACTTAAGGGATAAATATAATCTATGACTCATTATCTTAGTTTCTAATGGATTACTTGAGGATTCGAATCATATAAGCATGAATGAGGGTCATCTCTAACCTTTTACTAATGATTTGGCAAAATATGAGCATTATATTATCAATTAGGGTTTTAGGGTATATCATGGTGAATTAGTGCTTTTATATCCTTAAAATTATAGTTTTAGGATTTTTATTACTTTAGGGCACAATCTCTAATGTTTTACATATTTAGGGTTTCATATATTCTTACGCGATTAAATCTTCGATTGTCATCTTAGGGTTTTGATGAGGTTCGAGGTTTTAGAGTCTTCGTATGCGGTTAGGGGTTCAATTGATAATTTAAGGTTTTTCGTGTCCAATTTAGGTTTTGGATTGAGATTTTAATCGGTTTTAAATCTCATTGGCTCTTTTGAGTTCGAGAAATCATCTACAGTTTGGACGTTTGTTTCTACACTTAGAAAGCTAAATTCGTGGGGTTTACAGTTGATTCTAGGTATTGGTGGGTGTAGTTCAAGATTAGAACCATAAGCAACTTCAAATGGGGCCTTACCTATCATACTATGAACAGATTTGTTATAGGAGAACTATACAATTAGCAAGTTTTTATCCTAATTAACTTAGTTTCTTCCTACAATAGTTTAGAGAAGCAAACCCCAAGTTCCAATGACCACTATATGACCATTAGTTTGTGCATGACATGATGTATTGAATAGCAACTTAGTCCTCAATCGTCGCTACAAGGTCTTCTAAAAATAGCTCATAAATTTTGGGTCTCTATCAAACACTACACTTCTTAAGACTCTATGAAGCTTCATGATCTCCTACAAAACAAAATTAAAAAATTAGCCGAAGCATTATTAGTTTTGTTATAGGACATAAAACTTTTCATTTTGCTAAACCTGTTGTCACATCTCGGCATAGCACAGAATGTATCATCACATAGGAATACCTATTTATATTCAATAAAAGTGTTATTTATAACAAAAGAGTACCACAATGAAGTTTAACTTTACACCTGTTTATATAAAAGATTACATTTGTCAAAATTAACCAAACATAAAATACAATAATTTGTTTTTTCATATTTACAGATCCTTCATGGAACTAAGATCAAAATACAGTAAGACTTCTTCAAAAGTAGCTGACTCCATCCTACGCACTCTCAAAAGACTTTTCCCCCAACCGATGTTGATTCCTAGTCAACTCTCTTCATAACCTCAGGTGTAATTGCAAGTATGTTACAAATGGAAAGCTCAAAATTTGTGTACTCTTGATATAGTATAACAACCTTTAAAAGTGATATTGAAATTTTTTGTCTTATGTCAAATCAAATGCTTATAAATCAAAGACCATGTAATTAATTTAAGAATCAATGCCTAGAAAAGTTAACCTCTCATTTAAGTTATGCTTATGAAATTTGAAGTCAAGTCTAACATTTTGGACTAAGTAAAAGATCTTGGTGTTTAATTGGTTGGCCCACATATATACTTCTTCCTAATTAGTCTCTTAAGTATGCTAATGCCATGAAAATAGAGAGTAACTGTTAAATTGCACCTTGCCTCACTTGCCTAACTTGGATAACTTTCATACTTTACCCATTATTCTCTTTTTAGATTTTCAATTTGCACTTTTTCTATTTCTTTCTATTCTTTTCTCGACTACATTTTCTTTTTGTGATGGAGTCATATTTTTTATATGTAATGTCTTTTATTGATCCCATCATTTTTTTTCTTTTCAACTTTTCTTTTCTTTCTAAGCATTCATTGTACATTGATCAGGGAATGCTTTGGTAGAATCTAATACCCACTTTGATTCACATAATACTAGACCACTTGATTCCTCAAAAGAATGGTATATATATATAGGTTAACTTCCTAAAACAAAAAATTCTAACACCCAATCAAAACATTTCCCTTACTTCAAACTTCTAATCCATGCTAAAATTGAGCATAACTAAACAAACCAAAGATGCTATGAATTGATTACAAAGTTTTGAGAAATGGTCACAACTTAATCATAAGGGACTACTTTCAAAATAATGCCCTAGTCACTTCTTTCTACTTTCTTTCATTCAAACTTTATAAAAGATAATATACTCGAAGATTAAGGCACAAAGCATAAAGGAAAATGGATCTAACTTCTTAAAAAGAAACTATCTTATCTATGCACAGAAGGGATAACATATCAATAATTCAATTAAATCATTAAAGCTCATTCAAAATCACATAACTTTAATGTTCAAGTCTAACTTTCCTACCCTTAACTTTAATTCAAATGCATATATATCACAATTCAATGTATGAACAATGGGAAGTAAAAGTAAAAGTTAAAACAAAACTCCCCTAGTTTCTTGGTACATTTTGAATTCCTCAAATCCTTATAGAATTCATTGATAGTATCTCTAAATCAATGGATTCAACATTTCCTTTATTTATTCACAAGTTCCTACATAACATTAAAAGAAACATAACTAAATAGACTTGAAATTGGAAATGTTTAGACCTAAAATTAAATAAAAAGATAGAGTAAAGATGGTAGGTTGAGTTATCCCCTACTAAGCGCTTGTTTTTCAACCATCAACCTAGCTTTTTAGTTCTCCCTAGCTCATACTTGATTCTCTTTTCTCATAATTCTTCCTCTTTCTCATACGACTACCTTGTTCAAACTCTTTCTCTTGATCTAACCCACGTTCTCCTTACTTTAATTCTTGAAATCTTTGCTTTGCTTAGAGCATCACTTTCCTTTCTCTACTTTCATGGATAACCGCCCCCTCTTTCATGTTTAATATAGCTCCTGAAGTAGCTAAGAACGATCTCCCAAAAACAAAGGGTTACTCCTTATCATTCACATCTACCACTACGAAGTCAATCAGGAAGTCACGTAGTCTAACACTAAGTGAAGTTCTCTTAAAGGTATGGTCCAACCTCTATCAATGGTTTGCATGCAATACAAGCTTGCCTTTATGAAATTCTTTAATCCTAATTCCTGCATAGTTTTTCGTAACATGTAATTATCTGATTCTCTAGTATCTAAAAGTACTGTTGGGAAAAACTTATCTAGTATGGTACATAGTATAGTGAATCTCCTTAGATCATCTAATTTGTGTGCAAACTAATAAGCACTAATACCCCTCTTTTTAAGAACCATGTCTACAATCTTAAACTGATCAATATTTGGTTTTTCTTCTAAACATACTGCACTTCCCTTTTCAAATTCCTACTTCTCATGATTAATTTCTACATCTTCACACTTACTATGATCTTGTTCAATTTCTTCTTCACATGGATCCTCTTCTTTACTGGTTTTCATTATTCAATTTGTGTCCAAATTATAGATATCATCATCATTAAGGACCTCTTCTTCAGTTTCTTCCTCCTTAAAATCCTAATCCATTCCTTCATCAAGATTCCCTTTAAGCTCAGCTATTAACTCTTCCTCTAACGGTATAAACATCTCTTCATTTTCAAGTTCAACATGCTTCTCAACTAAATCTTTCAAACTCAAGTACTTACCTCTAAACATTTGCTTCCTACTAAAAAAAAAATTCTTTTTCCCCTTTACTAGCTTCTTTACCATTCCCACTAGATGTCCTAGCTTAATCTTTTAGGTTTTGCTCAATGTCGCTAAGTAGTTGTCCTATAGGTTTGTTCAAATAGTATTAAACCAACCAATTGTGCATCTCTTTAATAGTAGCCTCTTATACATTCATTTTTGCATCATATCTTTGAATAAAATTCTTCAATGATTACTCTATGGATTTTTCCTTTCGATTTTGTGTGAGTAGTGGTAGATGATATCTATGTCCTTGGAAACCTCTATTGAATCCACCCGATTACATCCCCATGATAAGTTCGAACGATCTCCCCAACTTAGGTTATAGGTGTTTGAGTAAGGGTTATAGTTTCTTTGTCCTTAATTGAATTCCCCAATCCATTCACTTGTCCCTCATAATTATCTCTCAATGGGGAAAAGGGGTTTCCAACTTAGCAGATGTGCTCAAATACCCTACTCTACCACATACACAACAATACTCGTTAGGCTGCTTATTACTACTAGGGTTACTAGCTCAATTAGCTCTCTCTCTCTAAGCAAGTTAAGTGATAAGCAATGCAATTTGTTCCTTAAGTCAGCTTATATCCTCTAAATGATCTACAATCACTACACTCCTAGGTTGAGTTCTCTCAAAACACCAACCATGAGAATATCATGCCATTTTCTCAAACATGTCATATTCATCTTCAGCACTTTTGTTCATCACACTCCCCCTAACTACAGCATCTACCATCATTCTCATTTAATTTCCAAGACCATTGTCAAAGGTATTCACTATAATCTATACAGGTAAACCATAATGGGGACACTTCCTTAACAACTCCTTAAACCTTTCCTAACCATCAAATAATGACTCTTCATCAAATCATCTAAACATAGAAATCTCATTTCTCATCCTCACTATTTTACCTGGTGGGAAAAAATAAGACGGAAATTTTTGGACTAAGTCATCCTATGTAATGATAGAATTAGGTGATTAGGATTTCAACCAACTTCTACCCTTATCCCATAATGAAAATGGAAATAATCTCAAGTGAATTGCACCATCAAAAACCCCAACAATTTTCATTATGGCACATAATTGCAAAAAATTTTGCAAATGTTTATAAGGGTCCTTAGATGATAGTCTACCAAATTGACTAAGTTACGCCATTTGAACCAAAGTAGGTTTAAGCTCAAAATTATTTTCATGAATGTTTGGCCAAGTAATCGATAGTGCAACTTCATTTAAATTTGGTACATAATATTCCCATAAGTCACAATTATTTCTATTTCCATTACCATTTCCCCCATGTCCATTGTTTCCATTTCTAACTTCTCCATTTAAGGGTTATTGGTTGTTTTCATTTCTCCAAAATCTTTCTCCTTCTTCTTCTAAGTCTACAGTGAAATGTTCATTCAATCTTAGTATCAAATTCCTCAATTAAATCTCTTACTCCTCTTTGCATATAAAACAACAAATCCTAATTCTACTCCTTCTAAATCTAACTAAACTGCTGATGGAATCAAGCTATCGGATCTCTAACCCATAGTCGAACCTGAAGACTAGAGGAGCTAGTATGATGAATCCTTCTATTCCAACCAACCCTTGCCAAGGTCAAGTACTTTCTTGCCAAGGTCAAGTACTTTCTTGCCAAGTCATCTTTAATGTTGTGCCATATGGCCACCCATTTTTCTATGATATGCCAAGTTAATGATTACTCTCTAACATTGAGCCGACCAATTATTTAACATCTTCCTTACTAAAAAGTTGAGAGAGAAAGTTTAAACTGACTAAGCCATCCCTGCTTAGACAAGCTATCTGTTTGTACTTGTCCATATCTCCTAACAACTTCGCCAATACAGCATCACTACATGTACCATATTGTATGTAGAATCAGTAGCACCAATTATTGTTTTCCTTATATATTTATTTTTACCCTCTTGTATCATGTACGTTGCTTCTTTAGGAAATTTTCTTTTTGTCTTTTCTCTTTTTGGGCAAGTTTCACTAACTTATGGGTATAAATACCTTTGTACTTATAGCTATAATGAGTAGATTATCTTCAATACACTTTTGAGTACTTTCATCCTTGCATAAACACTGTTGTTTACTCTCAGCATCACTCTTATCCTTTCCTTTAAGCAAGGTCAGGTGGCAAGTAATCTCATTAAACTAATTCGTACATCATATCAAATCATGCCATGAGTCTTCGGAAGTTCTATTGGTGCGTCATATCCTCTGGAGATGTTCGTAGGTTTTTACTTACCATTTCATTCGTCATTTTTTCCCCTCCTTTCAGACCTTTCCTCATTAACCCTTTTCAAGCTTTCTGCTCACTTAGACCCATCCAGCAACCAGCCTTATCTGCTCTTAGTCACGGTTCACAAAAATCGCCAAACTACATCTTGCAAAATTTCAATGTAAAAATGTAAATAGTAAGCTTCCTAGCTTGACACAAATTGGCTAGAAACAAATTCAGTACTTTTCTAACAAATTTAACAATGAAGTTCCAAACTTTACCTTCGAAGGAGCTTAATTTGACCAGATAATAATAAAATCAACTTAATGGAACAAGAAAACAAATAAAGATTGCAACTTTAACAATTAAACTACTCAAATTTAATAGAATTTAAACAAAGCTACCACCTACATTATGCTACACTAAGGTTACACTAGCACCTAGTCTTAATGTCCTTGATTAATTTGATATTAACACTATTGCATTTCTCCCAGTAACATTGCCAAAAACCGACAAGACGATACGAACATTGAATAAAAATTGACCGATTTAAAGACACTTTATAAATTGAAATTTTCAAAAGAGTGTCAATCATTTAACTAATCGAAGTGCCAAATCATCTACAATGATAAAACTAGTGAGTATTCACTAGGTTATTTCCTTCAGGAAAAGGGTTTAGTTAAGTACTAGATTCTAACTTGCTACTTTAATCTAGGCTAATCAAATAAGTAGTGAGTTTAAAATAAATGCAACTAAATGAGAATGAAATTTAACAACACAAGTTCTAAAGACATAGGCTTATGACATGTTTTTGGAGTACTAGTAAAGGTATACTATTAAGATATCAAGGATGGTTTTTAATTAGGTTTTAATGGAAGTCACTTGCCTCTAATCCCAAGTAAGGCACCTCACTCAACCATGTAGCGAAAAATCTTCTCTCAATTTCATTTCCCTACACAATCAACTAAATTACATAATTCCTATCATGAGTAGAGTAATCTAGTCTTAGTAATTAGGAAGTCAATCTCCTCTCGATCTCATAACTTATCTTAGCTCACTAAGACCACTTAATGCATTGTCAATTTAATGGGGAATAGTTAATCTCCTCTCAATCTTATAATCGTAAGAACCCATTACTGATATTACACTAACTCAAGATATCAAGGATGGTTTTTAATTAGGTTTTAATGGAACTCACTTGACTGTGATCCCGAGCAGGGTACCTCACTCAACCATGTAGTAGAAAATCTCCTCTCAGTTTCATTTCCCTATATAATCAGCTAAATTACATAATTCCTATCATGAGTAGAGTAATCTAGTCCTAGGAATTAGGGGGTCAATCTCCTCTCGATCTCATAACTTATCTTAGCTCACTAAGACCACATAATGCATTGTCAATTTAATAGGGAACAGTTAAGCTCCTCTCAGTCTCATAAGCATAAGAATCCATTACTAATATTACACTGACTCACTGACTCAAATTGGGAATTGCATAACTAATCTACTTTCGGTCTCATAATCATGTAACCCCATAAACTATCAAGGGCACTTCCTAGGATTAATCTCCTCTTGATCTCATAATCATAAGGAATCCATTGAAAATTTCATTAATAAGAAAATAAGAACCCCAAAGAGCCTAATGCAATACCAATAATCAAAATCCCATTTAAACATATATACCCATATCATAACATCTACATATTTATAAACCCACCAAAACTAACTTTGCTACACATAATATTAACAATGGCAATAGAAAAAGAAGGGGAAATAGCAAAAAACTCCATGATTGAATAAGTAAAGATTGTGTGAACAAATGAACAAGAAATTGTATGAGGAAACTTTAATCAGTGCTCATTAAACTAACACAAATGTGCATCAAAATCATAAAAACCATCACTAAATGTCAAAAACAAAGCAATGATACAGTAAATCAGATAAGAAGCTCATGAATCTATACTAAGAAATGTTTAAAACCTAAATACCACTCACATTTTTTGCTGCAAATGTGAGCTTCTATAGATTTAGGCTGCCAATTGATAGGCGGAATCGATAGATACGTATCAGCTTTAAGTTGTCTCTATGTTTAGTGAAACCCAACTTTTAGAAGGATTAGGGTTTTAGTTGAAAAACCTTAACCCTAATTTCTTTTATCGATTGATCGTATCGAAGCTACCTATTGATCAGTATGGTTGAATACATCACTGTACATTTTGTTCGTTATATTGGCCCCTCTAATGATGGGTCGGTCAATAGGTTACCTCATCCCTAATGTTTCAAGGCATATCGATTAGTCGATAGCATGGTTACTAATTGATCGATAGGCTAAATTTTCCAGTACCCTTCACTTTAGCCTCCTTAATCTAATGGTAGGGGCTACTAAGACCATGGTAACTCTTATGCTTCTACACATGGGATATAAAATGCATTAAATTCATTTAAAAATTGCATGCATTTTTGACAATTTTGAATAAGTTGGTCCATTTTATTTATAAACTTTAATTTCATGAAAAATTAACTAAACTTTGCAAGAATTTATGCACAAATGCAGGTTTTAAAGTTGGAAATATCATGCATTTTGAGTCATGATCAAGTAAATGGAGTCATAGTCTCTTGGACATACCCTTGCTCGATGAGCTCATTTACTTATCTTTATAGCTCGGTGGCTTACTTAAGACTCATTTGATACGTTAGTTGTATGGCAATGCGGCTCTTCACTATAAGTCAATGCCATGCTTTATCTTTTACTTCGATGATAATTCTCCTAGCAACTCTTTAGAGAATAGATTGGCTAACTCATCTAATAATTTCTCAACCTCTTTAAATAGGCAGGCCTACTTTCATAATTCTAAAAAATTTGTGTATTAGTAAAAAAGGTCGAGTCATCAAATTTCACAACTTCTATAAGCTTAAATAAGCTTATCACTAATGCCTTCTTTGTTTATGACTCAATGTGGGCTGCATACTATTGATTTAGCTTGGTGGCATCAAGAAAAGTGTAATAGGTTAGCTATCTTTCTCAAACATATAAGTATCCCTATGACCCTTATGCATAACTCATATCAAATAACCAAGGTTGGCCAAGTGAAAAATTTGAAGCACACATCGACAACACATTGAACAATACCTCATCCATATAACTTTCAATAGAAATTGGTAATAGCATTTGTTTTGCAACACACAACGTCCTTTGTCATTTAGCCAATGTAGCTTATACGATTTAAGATTTGTCGAGTTTAGCAAGTTTAACTGCTCAACTAATCTTATGAGGCAACATTCGTACAACTACTACTATCATTAATTAAAACATAAAGCTAATCCTTTTTCTTACACATAGTATGAATCATATTTTCTCACTAAAGTTCTACAATCATAGGTTAATGGATAACTAATGTTAGCATATCCCTTTTCTCTGGATAAATTTTATCTCTTATAACTTCCACCTTAACTCCATCTTCCATTTAGTCTGTAGCTTCACTAACTTCTTTGTTAGTACTCTATACTTCAAAGGTTGAAACATCACCCTTAATTATCATAGTTCTTTAGTTTAGACATTGAGCTATCATATGTCTAAAATCATTACATTTAAAACACTTTATTTCACTTGTTTTACTTCTTAAGGTCTCTTACTTTTCAAGTTCCTTCTCTTTCCTTCCTTTCTCTATCCTTACTCCTTCTATATGAGACAACAGTATTTCTTTCTTTTGTGGCATTAAGCTAACAAGAATCCTACTACATCTTTAAACAAGTCAAACTGATTGAACAGGTTAAGAATCAGGAGTCAATTTTTTCTTTGTCTCTCAACACATTAGGTGACCTTAAGGTCTTCTTCAAGGGTATGAAAGGAACATACATCGACAACATCTCTTAGCTTATATCATAAGCTAGTAACAAATCTTGAAACAATTATGGGTTCAAGTTCTTCTACTTTACACCTGATCATCAGTATTTGGAACTCTTATACATATTCATCAACAAATCAATTACCTTGTCTTGCTCCTATAACTTTGGAAAATTATCCTGATAATATGAGTCAAGGATGAATCTTCCTTACATGACCCTCTTCATTTCTTCCTACATTCTTACACCTCATCGACATGTAGACATATTATAAGGCGATAAGTCTAACTTAGTCATCCTTAGCATAATGATAGAATTCAAACAACTTATCGATTTGCTCTTCCTAATCTAGGTATTCATCAGCATTACCACTTCTTGAGAAGCTCAAAGTCTAAAACTTCACATTATCAATGCTTCTAAGAGCTTAGACAATGCACTCCTCGTCATAGTAATGCTCATCAATCTCCTTGTCAACTTTACCAACATGATCAAAATTTATGCTTTAGCAAGCCGGTTGCCCTACTCTTCTTCGACGATACTAAATAAGATACTCAACTCTATCAGGTCCACCTTTAAGTCTTCCTCTTTAGGGTGCTCTTTCCAATTTCATTGACCACATAGAACTCTTCATCATCACTTTATTTTCTTCTATAACCTCCTTTCTTCTATTAGCTCTTCACTCAACTCTTCTAACTTGAATATTACAAGCTAAGTAAACTCTTATGCATTGGACTTCATTATTAGGTCAATGCGTTGATATTCAACTTAGGCTTCCTCTAGAGTCTCATCAATGACACACTCATCAACTCAACAAACTATTTTAGCATGAGCTATAGCTTCTCTTTGCATCACGACTAACATCTTTTCCAAAGGTTCAATAAGCAATACATCCATTTATATGTGTTTTTTAGGGTTCGCATTATCTTCAACCACCACGTTCACATTTGAGTCAATCATTTTATCACTCAACACCTTAATATACAACTTCTAACGACCACTTCTTCAATAACTACAGCTCAATTACCACTAAACCACTTCAACAAACACTATATGTCAAAACTAACTACTTATCTCAACAACCATTACTACCTTCAACAACAACCAAACACGTTCATTAGGGTTCTCCCACATGAATGGAGAAGAGAAGAGAATAAACTCTAAGTAATTTCATTCAGTGAAATAGGGAAATCTATTTACAACATTTCTTTTAATAAGATATTTATACTAGAGATTTCTAGGGTTACATCACATTACACACAATTACCAAGAAGTGTAAAACTAAATACAATGATGTAAACCAAGGAGAAAGGATAAATTTGTAATCCTTCTAGAAAGAGAATATTCTTAATTAAGTTGCACATCTAGGGCTAGTGGGGTACATGTCTTTAACAGAAAGGCTAGCAAACCTACTTCATAATGACTTCTAACACATGAGAATAAGTTCGGTAGCACATAGGTCTTTAGTCAAGTTGGAGCACTCTCTCATAGTCAACTTAAAAACATTGTGTTAGCTCTATGCTTAGGATAAAATGAGATCTTTTAGATAGGTTGGTTTAGTAGGTCAAAGGTCTTTAGATAGCTTGGGCTAGAGTTGCTCTTATATGAGGAGGTTGAACTCTTGGTAATGTGAATGTACAACTAGACTAGCTTGGCACAATAAATTGGCTTCTACTAAAGTTTGATAATAGCTAAGGATCTAGTTAACCATGTGAACCATGCCCGTAGCTTGAGAGTAAGTGAGAGGACCTTAAGGTTGTCACAACCCTAAAGATGATATAGTAATGACAAAACACCATGTACTGATTAGAAGTAACTATTTATATACTTAAATTACTTGCCAGTTACATCCAACAAGTACATGAAGTGTCAACACCAGAATATTCACACAGTATCATAGATTTAATGGTATAAAATAGAGATCAAATATTATTAATTAAATATAAAATTACAAACTTAACAAAGATAAGTCATAAGTATTTCAAAAAGAACATATTACAACTATCTTAACATATTTCTTTTCTAAATACATAATTTAATTCCCTTACTTGCCTCCCCCGGTCTCGCTCCTAAGCTCTTAATTCTCACCAAAGGTTTGGATCTTCTAAGGTAGACCTAGTATGGTTCCTATAAGAAATCAAAGTTATTAGGGTATAAGCTATAGCCATCTTAGTGAGTTACCTACTCATACCACCTTTTAAGCAAGTTAATTAATGAAGAGAATGTTATGCTATCAATCAAACATATATAACAATATATGCAACCATCTAGTATTTAGTGTACAATCTAGGGTACATTCTACACCCCACACCTTAACCTTAAGTTAAGAATTCATAGTTCCACCAATGTCTAGGCATCCAATTCAAAGTAAAGGTCACTTGGCATAACATCCTTCGCCTCGATAAAATAGCTACAAAATCTTATTTCTCGACTGAACCAATACCCATGCTATCATAGTGATCAAGAGATGATGCTCATTGATCAATTCTAGGAAAACCAAATAGATAACATTTTCCCTAACCTAACAAGAGAACCAATCTCTCAATTATCTAAGAGAACCAACAAATGTTTAACCTAGAATCAACATAATCCTAAGGAAGATGGATCTTTTGATTAACTAAAGGCACCAAAAAAATATTCACAAAGCTAATGAAATAAGTCAGAAGAGAAAAATCTCTTGATCAATCCTAAGAAGGCCCAAATGAAATTTAGAAACAACGCCTTCCTTGACCACCCAAATGATCAAGGAGTGGTCAAACCCTTAATCGGCCTCTAGATATAAGTAAGCTTAAAACATAACAATGGATACAGCCTCTTCTAATGCATGACCATCCCTAAAGTTACTTAGTTTGTAATAAATAAGGAAGGTTTAGCCTTTCTATTCCCTATGTGATAATGGTAGCAATCAATGGGATTAGGTAACATACTATGCGTAACTGCTTTAGTATGCAAATTATAATATGCTTAACTTTCATTTATTTTAGTGATTACACAAAAACCATATAATCACAAGAATGCATTAAATCACAATCATCAAATATATTCTTGAGAATAATTCTTAAATATCGTAACAAACAAATCAAACACATATGCTTCTTGAATGCCCCAAGTAAAATCAATTAATTATATAAAATTAAAGGTGTAAGTAAGCTACAAGCACATAAAAGTGACAATCATTGTACATACTCACCTGACCATTTTCAATTCATTGTAGTAATCTTCTAAGAGATTCAAGTCGAAAATACATAAAAGATTAAAAGTATTTAAGAAACATATTTGATTACTAAACTTTTGGCTTAAGTTTTGTTCCAAGCTTTTTTACTTATAAGTCTTTTATTTCTCATATTTGTCATGTTTAAAGATTCTTTCTTTGAATCATTTTAGGATGGTTCTTATTTGTATCTAAAGAAGGTCCATAAATGCCTTTGGTCTTTGTTCCATAACTTACCAATCCT
This sequence comes from Lumnitzera racemosa, assembly GCA_024138005.1. Lineage (NCBI taxonomy): Eukaryota > Viridiplantae > Streptophyta > Magnoliopsida > Myrtales > Combretaceae > Lumnitzera > Lumnitzera racemosa. The sequence continues at coordinate 66,320,131 of JAMXBC010000002.1, read as the reverse complement.
CATATAGGGTCTAAATCATCACAGCATCAATATAAAATCTCTATATGCCATAAAAGGAATATGTCCATATGGTCCTAGTCATGGTAAATTTAATCGAGCATGATATGTAAGTTGTTTTAAGACATGAATTTATCCACTTGTCATAGTTTTTACCCTTTTTGATACTTTGTTTATGGAAACTCTTTTAGTTTCATATCTTATCTTAAACATCTTTAAAATGAATAAAGTGTTTACAAGAACTTCCTTTTCTTGAGCAAACATTGGAAATTAAGTTAGAAACTAGTCCTAAAACAAAAGTATCACTTAATTTAAGGACCTATGAGAAGCAAAAGGTTTTTAAAAATGACTATTTTGTTTGAGAAAGTTTATTTGAATTAAAAAAAAAATAAGCTTTAACATGAATTTGGTAAAGAATCTTGTCTTTTTATAAAAAATAAGAGTTTTTTTAATTTAACTTCAAGTTTTTTTGTTTTCAAAGTAGGAAACTTACCTTGTTTCCTTAAAGGAGTTTCTTAGTTATTGAAGAAAAGAAGTTGAAAATGGTCTTTCCTTATGAAGTAGATTCAAAATAATTGATAAGGATGTTAAAGCTTAGCCTAAATATGTTAATGCCTAGAAAATGGAAGAAATGGTTAGAGTCTTGTTAGCAAGGCTTAAGTTGCAACAACAAAAGGATGTTTGTTGGATGAAATTGAAACATAAAGGTGGTCCTAAAGGTTGGTAGGTCTTATTTACTGATAAAGTTAATTTAGCTTATTTCATAAGCTTTGTAATTTCTTGTGAAGGTTAAACACACTTTGGGGTTGCTTCTTCTCATGTCTTTTCTTTTGAAAAAAAAAATGATTTGAGTAGAAAATTTTAAGACATCTTTGAATTTGAGTGTTTGAAAATTGGATGCATGTAGCATCCGTTGTTGCAACCACTAGTAGTATGAATGCACCACATTTTTCTTCATGTGTTTATTTCATGAATTGAAAAACATAATCCATGACATCATCTTTCTTGTAGTCATATTACTTGTAGACTTTGAATTATTTAAGGCTTCTAGAAGCTTATGTATGCATGAAGTATTAGCAAGTGATTTTATCAAAACCATGGTTAGTGTTCTTTCTTTCATTTACTTCTTGTTTCCAACTTCCTTGAAAAATATCCATGTTATTGTCTTTAAGAATTTGGTTAGTTTATTCATAGTTATAATAATCTTGATCACATCATTCTTTTCTAAGTTGTTTAGTTTAAAAGTCCTAGGAATGCTTGTAAGATAATAAAATCTAGTGGTTTTCTATTCAAGTTATGCCTACTTGTGGGGTTGAAATCAATTCCTCATTGGTTTCTTCTTTCTTGATGTAATGGTAGTAAGACATAATTGCTTACATCATTGGTCAATTACTTATTCAAATTTCCTTCTTTAATTCTTATCTTGAATGACTAAGTCTTCTTAGTCTTTCACACATGTTGATAAGGATAGACAGCAGTGAATCTTAAAAACCCAAAATGGGTCAAATGGGTATGATGGATAGGAAATAAAATGGTTAATTTTGATGGTAAATGTAAATAGATATCATGTACCAAGACATAATCACTATCAGGGGTTTGAGCTTAAAGTAAGGTTTGATATAATTCACAAACACTAAATATCGCTTGGGATTCAAATGAGGGTTAGATGCAACTCATTAACCAGTTCAAATGAAAGGTTCACTACAATCTTAAGGTCAAGATTGATAAGAATGCGGGAGAGATTAAAGAGTTTAATCTACACTCAATCATTTGATAATGCTAGCTTAAGAGTAGCCTTACTCAAAAAGGGAATGGTTCTAAAAAGATGGAATATACTTTTTTGTCTATTGACATTTGTCTTTGATGTTTACAAATGTTGCCATTTATATCATGTCCTAAACGCTAGTGGCAAAATTGTAAATAATGTACAAGGCCATAAACCCTAAAGAATTTGACCCATAAATAAAATAAAGGAAAATACGTATAAGAATACAAAACTGTATATTTTACAGAGGAAGTCAGCATGCAGTCACTCGACATATCTTAAAAGGAGTAGTATCTGAACCAGACAGGCTAGGCAGTTAGATGTAGGGATTCAGGAAGGAGTCCTTGAAGTCTCACATAGCTTGGTTGAGACAAGAGAGAGGTCGGCCCACAATTGTCGAGTTTTAAAGTTAATCAGCAATAGTCTCTCTATACCGTACCAAGTGGATCTCACTCTCGGCAACGTAGTCTCTCGGCTACTTGGTCGACAACAAACTTATTGCTGATGGTTATTTTTCTTCCTTTCGACCTCTTAGCTTTAGCTTGGCCTTAGCTTCGAATAAGTTTACCTTGACTTGGATGTAGTCAGAGGCTGATTCCCATCACGTGTTATAACGTACATGCAATTAGCACCGCTTGTAGGTAGTTGGGGTTCTTCTTTATTTTTCTTTCATGTGTTTGATGTAAAGATTAATTTACTTATCATGTTAATTTTTCTTAAAGCCCTTTTAAGTTAGTTGTTAACTTTGGTTGACTAAATGTTTCTACCATTGACTAGTCAATTCTAAGGAATAAAGGTAGTTCCTATCACTATTTATAGGCGTACTAACAAATCTTAATCATATATCTTAAATCTCTCCTAGTAATTTCATCCTATCTCTAATATATCTCTAAATATTTTCTAGTGATTAGTCTAACTTACATTAAAGTTTTTAGGGGTTATAGAGGTTGATTCCCATCAACAAGGATCGATCATTTCTATGGCTAATATAGCAATTTGCAAAACAAGACTCCAAGAAAATCGCTCCACTTTGAACCTCAAAAACAACTTTGCATAACACCAGTACCACTCCTTAGACTACAATTACTACACAACAATAGACTACAATTACTACACAACAAAACTAGTTACAGACTCAATTTTTATACACTCAAAGTAGGTGATATTGGCACCAACACTTCAACACATACAACTCTCAAAACATTCCACCACACTAAGACACTACCTGATACGAAATCGAGATAAGAAAGAAATAGCAGCCAATCTAGAATGAAAGAATAAGAATGGGTGTTCAAAAGGAAGATGAGTACGAAGAATAGGAAGGTTTTGATGGTGAATGTAAATGGATATAACTCACCAAGATACAAGCACAATCAGAGGTTTAAGCTCGAAATAAAGTTCAATACGACTCACGAACACTAAATGTTGCTCGGGGTTTCAAATGAAGGCTTGATGCAACTTACTAACCGATTCAAATGAAGGGGTTTACTACAATATGAGAGCAAGATTGATAAAAATGCGAGGATAATTAAAGAGCATGATCAACACTTGATAACCCGGCAAATGCTAACTTAAGTATAGCCCTGCTCAAAACAGGAAAGTTTCACCCTTCATATATATTTTTATATATCTATCTATCTCTGTTTCTATACAAATGTTGCTATTTATAGTAAGTCCTAAACCCTAGTGGCAAAACTGTAAATAATGTACAAGGCTTTAAACCCTAAAGAATTGGGCCCATAAATAAAATGAAGGAAAACATATACAAGAATACAAAACCATGCATTTTACAGAACTCGGCATATAGTCACTCGACATGTCTTAGGAAGAGTAGTATCAGAACCAAATAGGGTCAATAGTTGGATGGCCAAGTCTAAGAAGTGGTCCCTGACATCTCGTATGTCTTAGTCGAGACACCAGAGAGATTAGCCTATAATTGCTAAGCATAGAATCAGTTGGCACAAGTCTCTCTTTGATGTGCCAAGTGGTTCTTTAGTTTTGATTACTCGACTATATGATCTCTCAACACTTTAGCTGATGATAGACCTGATGTTGAGTGTTCATGTCCTTCTACTTATAGTTCGACCTCAACAAGCATTAATAAGCTTCTCTTCCCTTTTCTCTTCACCATGGTTCCAAGTATCTCTAAATTTCCTTAACACTCATGGGGGTTAAGCAATAGCTCTTCCCAATCCTTCCAAACAGTATAAGTGTTGAGGAAGTCGTAATGGATCACTTTTCAGTCATACTCCTAAAGCCAACCAAGAAGTAGATTTGCGGCATTCATAAGGACTGCATCGAACTCAATCTTGTCTTCGTACTATCCTACACTACTACACCATATAAATAGAACACACAACTAGCAATAGTAGCCCCAAAAGATGTCGTCACCACATCTTTAATACTAAGATGGTTAGCTACGTTGTGGGTGAACATTTGTGCAGCAATTCCATGCAAACTAAAGATAGGTCCTTGTTGATAGCATTTTTCAATAAAATAGGCCAAAGTCTTATTTTAGTAATATTGACGATGAAGCTCAACTCTTAGGGCCCATCTAGATACATATGGTCACCCATTATAAATACCAAACAAGAACCCTAAGTAAGGAGACCTACTCTTTATTCTCTCACTCTTATAATCACCCTACAACTCTATTCACCTAACAAGAGGATTGATTTAGATATCAGAATGTCCAGCGCTCTCCGTAACCGTGTTTTGTTTTGCAAGCACTCATGTACCAAAATAGAAAATCACCATCAACATTTGGCACTATCTATAGGAATTGAGCAATTTATCCCCCACATTTTTTATGATTTATCGATATTTTTTTATGGAATATTTCTTCCGTTTTACAGACATTTCCAAGTTTGGTTTACCGTAGTTGATTTCCTTATTTTTGTTTCTAGACTTGGTAAATACGCTCATAGTTTGCCAATTTGTTTTTGGGCTTAGAGGTTGCTTTTCCCTTATTTCTTTTCGATACTTTTTTTTTCTACACGTGTTGAAGTCAAATGATGTATTTGGTTTGAGTTTACGGTTTCTTGAAGCGGTTTCTTTACCCTTCGAAATCTGTTCACACCATTGAAGTTTAAAAAAAGGGCCATGTAACTTCCATTTTTTCACATGATGGAGAAGTAGGGGTCTTATTCATGCAAAACTAATTAATGCCTGCTACATGCTTTGCGACTCGTACAAGATATTCTTCATATTCGTCAGTACAAGAGTATAGAATCTACAAATTTCCGTCTCAATCTTTCGAGACTTCTCCGAAGCTATCAGTCTTGCTAATTGCTCGCCATAAGTCACAACACCCTGGCGGTCACTTGATGTTCCCTTTAGAAACTGCTCATATTAGCCTAATTTTGTTGTGATTCGAGTCAAAATGATCTCAGAACTATCCGTGCCAAAGAATAATGTGTACAGTGACCAATGGCATGAGCATGGCCAGAGTTCGGTACGAATAGGGGCAGCACGAGCTTCATATGCCTGTTTCGTGACTCTCTTTCTTTAATTTCATAACCAAGATTTATATGCACATATGCCTTGACAGTGGTAAAGGAGCTTCCCTTCAACTCGTCACTAAGCTACAAGCAAGATGAGCCGCTATCTACTTGAATCTGAGCTCTACTCTTTACCGAGGTTCATGCTTCGGCGACTCAAACGCCAGGCTCCCTACAAATAAAGCCGAACAACAACATGACATCGGCCAAGCTCCACACTCCACAGACATCCGAGTTGTCATTGGTCCGGCAAATATCTGAGATGCTATTCAACTGAAATGGACGAGCATGACTGCTCGGCCAGTAGTCCATACAACATAGCAATGAGTTCCAATATGCTACAGATGGCAGCAGACTTAAACTGATCAGCTCGTCAACCGAGCTACTGCTTTGCGAAATAGAAACTTCACGAGCTGTTCAATTTTCAACTTGCCGAGCTATTCATCGTCCATATAAGTCGAATGCTGATTGGAGCCAAAAGCTTGAGTGAGTTCATATCTGAATGTCGGTTCCTAGTTTTGAGTTTCATCGGTAACGAAGCCAATCTGTTGAATAGATCTACAATAACAAAGGTATGCATCCGGGGTACACTTCCGAGTATTTGGAGGCACATGTTTATTTGACTTATGCAGTCAATGATTTTCTGCTACTATTGAATTCATGAAGCCTTGGGAAGGAGATGCCAAGTTGCTTCTTAATGAAATTTCTATTAAGTGGAAAATATAGGAAGAATCAGCCTCTATGGCTTTTGCAATTAATAAAGTTAGGATCATCCGTTTATATGGGAAGTGGCAGTCCGAGATAGTTCATAGTATTTGAAGTTTTATAAATCATTTTTTTCTTTTTTGAGCAATCTTCAGAGGATGAACGTTTGGCATTACTCTTAAATGGTTGTGAACCTTGGCACACGAGCGGGTTTGTAATTTCAAGCTCTATGCTAATAGAGCTTTCCTAACTTTCCAACTTGAGCTCTCGCGCCACAGCTTCATGTTTAAGCTTCGTCAAGCATTAACCAAACCAAATAGTGAGCAAACTTTGGGCCAAACACTCCCACAACTACTGTGTTAAACTGGTGTGGATCCGAGCTTTTTAAATTTACCAATGCACTGAGCTATGAAGTGCCGAGCTGCTGTGATCCAAGATGCCGAACCACACCAATAACCGACATTAGGCATCAGAAGGCTTTAAGCTTTATCTCCAATCTAGATCCATATTAACAGTCGATGGACAATGATTCTCCGAAGGTCTTAGAAATAATTGCTTATTTTGCTGAACTGTCTTAAATTTCAGTTCACATTTACGGATAACAATCTACTGCCGCAAATCTGAAAGTATGAAACTTTTCGAAGTATTGAGATTAAATTTACTACAATATCAAACTTTTGCAATGGCGTCGTATTTTGCTGAAGCCTTGCCCATCCTAACTTTGGTTGAACTCTTTTTATACGCTGGACATTTCCCGAGTCAGATTCGAATATTAACATTGGCAGCAGGTTTGGTGCAGCTCAGTTACTTTCCATCTACTTTTTATTGAAGAGGAATGGGTCCAAAAACGAAAAGAATAACTTTGCAAAGGAAGTTTTGGCTATATATATGATTGGCCGGTTGTCAAAATCAGAGGTAAATGCTTTCAGTTATTGCAACAGAACACCGACATGGAGTTTTGTGGAACATCGTAAACTCACTTGTACTCTCTCGGAATCCTCAGAATATATCGAGACGGGAGACAAATTGCAAGACTTTTGTTTTCAATTGTTTTAAAGTTCAGATCCTTCTTTCGGACGTGCCCTTGGAGGTGCACACATATATGTATGTGTCCATGCTGAAATCCTTGAACAAAATATTCGAGCTTCGAGCCACAGGCAGCTCCGATTTAGAACTAATACCGAGCTATAGCCCAACGCAGAGCTCCCTAATCGAGTCGCGAGCGACTTAAAGGATGGCAAAGCTAAACAATTCACTTCGCAAGCCATACAACATGGCCGAATACACTGCTATATCACGACCTGTCTTGAATTGATTAGGCCGAGCTGATGTGCAAATCGCAGCCAAGTAAAAGAAGATCTCCGAATTGCAATAGAGCTGAGTTGTATGCTGTAGGGTCCAAACTCCAAGCCCCATGACAGCAAAGACGAACCGTTCTCGATCTGTCCCTCACAACCTGAGCTGCTGTCTGGTCCGAGCTCAGTTGAGTCGATCAAGTGGGAATCCGAACGACGCTTGATTAATGAATTTCGAGTTCAAATGACCAAATAGAAGCCGAGCTATTACAAAACCGAGCTATCATGAAATGGATAGGCGAAGTAGCTGCAGTCAGATTGAAGTACATTGAGAGTGAGCAATATCAAACCAAGTTTCGAGCTGTCCGTTGCCGTGCTAATCAGCTGCGTACATCCAAGCAACAACTCAGCCAAGCTGGACCTTTTTCAGGCTTGAGTCGACTGCTTCACTAACATTGGTTACGACTCTGAGCAGTGAACTCCACTCGCCAAGCTGTGGTCTATGAATGAACTAGTATCGGTTATGCCGAGCTCTGTTTTTCATAGATCTTTAGAGGGTTGAAATGCCAAGCTCCTTGAAACCAAAGCCAAATAGCTGTCTCAAGCTCGAAGTGTTTTCTTGAATTACTACAAAGTCGGCAATACCTCAAGCTCCATAAAGTCGTGTGTGAACTACACGTGCCGACTCCATTGATGAAAAGATGACTAAGACTTTACTCCTGCCATTTGTAGTTTATTATTTATTTTTCAAGAAAATACATATTAAATATACGTGTCAGATGTTAAGTTTCATGTTAACCTATTATTAGCACTCTCATTCAACTATGTATCAAATTATGTCTATCTATATGTCACTCCATGATCTAGACTTCAACAAGTCTAATAATATAAAGATTCGACTATTCTATACTCACAATGGCTTATTAAATCCTTTACGGGCTTATTTTTCACTTCTTTTCGAGACCAATATGAAAACTCAAAAAAGAAAAAAAAAAAAAAAAAACAAAGGCTAAACAAAAGCCCCCCAATTTAGGCTTACACAAGTATAATTTGTTAATAGGCAACTCTTTAGTAACTCTAAACCCTATCTACTATAAGTGATAAGCAAATCAAATAAAACGTTAATCTCTAAGTCATATATCAAATGGGCAATGGGAAATGGATATCAACAAATCTATAAGCCTAGAGGAAAACTTGAATAACGAGATATAAAGCCTTAAACTCTCTTAAGAGTGATAAGCACAAGTGCCCTAAGCCTAATAAGAGGATGATAGGCCACCTAGAAGCTCTAAGCAATCAATTGGCAATGAGCACCATATTCTAAGTCTGAAGAATAGACAACAAGCTATATAAAAGCCTCAAGCCACTAATTAATAATAGGAAAAATACTCTTAAGTCCTACAACTTGCATGAACGATAAGTGAATAAGCCTAAAATCTATATATTAACGGGCTAAAGGCTAATTAGCCTATCTTACGGCTCCAATGGATCCAAGAATAGATAAAGTTGATTGCTAAATGGGTCTAAGCTTACTAAAAGCTTAAAAAGGAAATGATAGAGAATGTGCGAAAGAACAAAAGCAAATTGAAAGTAAGCAAAACCTACGAACAACTCCAATAGACATGATATACCAATGGAACTTTTATTAACTCATAGCACAACTCAATATAACGCACAAGAAGGTCTAGTGAGGTTACTCGTTGCCTAGCCTTACTTAATGGTTAGGATAAGAGTGAAATGAAAGTAAACAAAATAGTGTTTACGAAAAGGAAGAATATTCAATTGCATTGATGATAATCTAATTACAACTACAAATACAAGGAGTATTTATATCTAATAAGTTAGAGTAATTTGCATAAAAAGGAAAAGACAAAAAGGGTATTACCGTAATGAAGTAATATACAAAAATACAAAAGGATAAAAATAAATATTCAAAAAAAGCAATAATTAGTATAGCAGATTCTACACATAGTCTTATATACATGGCAGCGATACATTAGCGAGGCCATTGGAGGATGCAGGCAAAAGAGTATGATTAGATTGCTAGTCTAAATAGGAGTGACTAAGGATCAGTCTAGGGTCTCTCTTTTGACACCTCAGCAAGGGTGAGGCCGAGTAGTTGGTTGGCTCGAACGTAAGTGAGTGCTCGAGAACGACTTGGCTATAATCTCAACAATCTACAACTCGGCATACTTCAAAGAGATGGGCAGTTATTCAACTCGACATATAGAATGACTCAACAAAGATACGCTCGACTTTGATAAGAGTTGGTTGGAGTGGGAAGATCTACTTTGCTAGCCCTTCTAGTCCTCAAGCTTAACTACGGGTCAAAGGCTCAAGAACCAAATTCTTATCATTCCCTCTAGGTTGATTTGGATTTATGATCAAATCTGAATGGTCTCCAATCAGCTCTCCGTCAAGGTGATATGGACTGAGGTTAGCAATGTTAAAGGTATCAGAAACCCTATAGTCTTCGGGCAGCTCCAATCTATAGGCGTTATTATTAATCCCTTAGAGGATTCTGAAAGGTCCTTCAGCCCTTAAGGATAGTTTATTACTCCTCTTACTCAGAAACCTCTCTTTACTTAGGTGCAGCCACACTAAGTCTCTTAGCTAAAAATGTTTAGCCGTCCTGCCTTTGGTCTTCTCTCATATACGTCTGGCGACTTGGTCAATGTACCAAGTAACTTTATCATAGATTCACCAAAGGAATTGTTCTCTAGCTCTTGCATTAAGGTCCTCTTGCGCAGGTACAGGTACAGGGATGTGATCAAAGGGCAACTCAAGATTAAAACCATAAACCACTTCGAGTAGGTCTGCTTAGTAGTGTCATCCATTATTCGATTGTAAGTGAATTCGACCACTAGTAAGCAAACGTCCCAATCAGCTAAGTTCTTACTCATTGCAACTCGAAGCAGTGATCCTAAAGTGCGATTAATCACCTATGTTTAACCGTCAGTTTGGGGGTGATAAGAAGTATTGAATGGTAGTTTGGTCCCCATCTGACACCACAAGGTCTTTTAGAAATGGCATAAGAACTTCAGGTCTTTGTCAAAGACTAGACTCCTTGGCACGCCATGTAACTGTACAATCTATTGCAAGAAAAGAGCACAAAGTATGCCATCTTTCTAAACCTATCCACGATAACCATTACAGAATGTTTACTAGGTAATTCATGGTAGTTTGAGACCAAAGTTCATGCTCAATTCGATCTATGGCTTCATTAGAACAAGTAAAGGCATTGCATTCCCTTGTTCAACTCAGTACTTAGCCTTCTTGCACATGGCACAGCTTTCAACAACTCGGTGTACATCTCACCTCATTTTTAGCTAAAAGAATTGACTACTTAACAATTCATATGTTCTTCTCTCCTCAAAATGTTTGAATAGTCCTGTACTGTAGGCTTCCCTGATCAATAGCTCTTGAAGTGAACCAATCGGCACATACAATTTCTCTCTTTAGAACAAGTATCCTTCCTCTATATGATACTCATCTACTATCATTCCATCAACACAACACACAAGTATAGGCCCAAAGTATGGATCCTCAAAATATTGTTCTTTGTACTCACAAACTAAAACAATTTGGTCTATAGTTCATTCAGAAGTATATGCCTTCTCAAAAGAGCATTTGCAACTATGTTACTCTTTCCCTACTTATATTTTATCACAAAATTAAATCCTTTAAGAAATTCAATCCATCTCGCCTGCTACTTCCACAATTTGGTCTAACTTCGAAGGTACCTCAAGGACTCATAGTCAATATAGATGACAAATTCTCTCAATAGTAGATAATGCTGTCATACTTGTATTGGTCGAATCAATGCCAAGAGTTCTTTGTCATATACAGAGTAATTTAGTTGAGATCCTCTAAGCTTATCATTATGATAGGCAATTAGTCGGCCTTCCTATATTAAGATAGTGCCTATTCCAATGCTTAACGCATCACATTCTAACTCAAATATTTTCTCGAAGTCAGGTAGAACAAGTACAAGGGTAGAAGTTAACCTTTCCTTTATCTCAACAAAACTTGTTGCAAGTCGTAACCAAAAACAAATAAGGCTAGTTCCCAAATGGGTTTGAGTTTGTAGAAAGCTTGAAAAAGGATTAATAAGGAAAGTGTAAAAGGGCAAAATGAAGAATGAAACAGTAAGCAAAACTCACAAATAACTCCAAAAGATATGATGCACCAATAGAACTTCTAAGGACTCACGACACAACTTGATATGACGTATAAATTGGTCTGGTGAGGTTACTCGCCACCTAACCTTGCTTAAGGGAGAGTGATGTCAAGAGTAAATAAATGGTGTTTACATAAGGAAGAAAAAATACTCAAAGAGTATATTAAGAATGATTCGATATTCATAGTAACAAGTATAAAGGTATTTATACCCATAAGTTAGGACAACCTACCTAAAAAGGAAAAGATAAAAAGGGTATTTTCTAAAGAAGTAATGTACAAGATACAAAAGGGTAAAAATGAATATATAAGAAAAATAATCATTGGTGTAACAAATTCTACATATGATACTGTATACATGGCGATACTACATTGGTGAAGTCATTAGAAGATGCAGACAAAAAGTACAGACATATGGGCTTGTTCGAGCAGGGATGGCTTAGTCAATTTAGACTCTCTCTCTTAGCTTCTCGGCAAGGAAGATTTTAGGTCATTGGTCAACTCAGTGCTAGAGAGTAATCATCAACTCAAGACTAGAGAGTAATCATCAACTCAATATACTACGAAAAAATATAAGCGATCATATGGTACATCATGAAGGGTGACTTGGCAAAGAAGTACTTGGCCTCAACAGGAGTTGGTTGGAACAGAAGGATTCGTCGTGCTAGCTCCTCCAATCCTCAAGTTCAGCTACAGGTTAAAGGTCTGATAGCCTAATTCACATCATTCCCTTCAAGTTTTTTTGGATTTAGGATCAAATCTGAATGGTCTTCACTCAGTTCTCCATCAAGGTAATACAGACTAAGGTTGGCAATGTTGAAGGCATCAAAAACCCTATAGTCCTCAACTAATTCTAACCTGTAGGCATTATCATTGATTTTCTAGAAGATTCTTAAAGGTCCTTCTATTCTTGTAGATAATTTATTCCTCCTCTTATTCGAAAATCGTTCCTTATTGAGGTATAGCTATACCAAGTTTCCCGGTTGAAATTGTTTGGCTGACCTACCCTTAGTCTTTTCTCCCATTCTTCCAGTAGCTTGGTCGATGTGCTGAGTGACCCTATCATAAGTGTGCTGAAGGGATTGTGCTCTGGCCGATACATTAGGTTCGTCTTACATGAGTACTAGTATAAGGACGTAGTCAAGGGGAAACTTGAGATTGAATCCATAAACTATCTTGAAGGGAATCTGCTTAATGGTATCATGTACTGTTCGATTGTAGGCAAACTTAACCACTAGTAAGCAGACGTCCCAATCAGCCAAATTCTTGCCCATTGTAGCTCAGAGTAATCATCCCAAAGTGCGGTTACCCACTTTTGTTTAGCCATCAATTTAGGGGTGACATGAGATACTAAGGAGTAATCTAGTTCCCAACTGATGCCATAGGGTTCTCTAGAAATGGCTCAAGAACTCTGGGTCTCTATCAGAAACTACACTTCTCGACATGTCGTGTATCCATACAATCTCCTATAAGAAAAGAGAAGTAATAGCCAAAGCGTTGTTAATCTTAGTATAAGGTAAGAAGTGTACCATCTTACTGAACCAATCCATGTTGACCATTACTAAATCTTTGCCTCAAGCAGTTCACAGCAGTCTGAGAACAAAGTCCATGCTCAATTCAATCTATGGCCTTGTCAGAATAGGTAAGGGCATTACTTTCCCTTACTCGGCTTGGTATTTGGACTTCTTGTGCATAGCATAGATTTCCACAACTCAATGCACATCTTTCCTCATTCTTGGCTAAAAAAATCAGCCATTTATCAATTCACAGGTCTTCCTTTCCCCAAAATGTCTAGAGAGACCTCCACTGTGGGCTTCCTTGACTAGTACCTCCCTCAATGAACAAGTCGGTATGCATAATTTTCTACCTCAAAACAAGTAGCCATCCTCCACATGGTACTCGTCCACTGTCCTCCTATCAACGCATGATAAAATTATGAGTCTAAAGTATGGATCCTCAAAGTTCTGTTCTTTAATACTTGTAAACCCAAACAATGTCGTTTGCAGTTCTAATAAAAGAGCATGTCTCCTCAAAAGAGCATCGACAGCTATGTTGCTCTTTCCCTACTTATACTTAATTACAAAATTAAATCCCTCAAGGAATTCAACTCATCTTACTTGTCGCTTCGACAACTTAGTTTGAGTTCAAAGGTACCTTAGTGATTCATGATCTATATATGTGACAAATTCTCTTGGTAATAAATAATGTTACCATACTTGCATTGCTTGGATCAATGCCAAAAGTTCCTTATCATACATGGACTAGTCCAACTAAATTTCGTAGAGCTTCTCACTGTAGAAGGAAATTGGTCGACCTTCTTGCATCAAGACAATGCCTATCAAACATAGTAAGAAGCAAGCAATGCAAGTCACCAGTTGCCGTCATGCATAACTCCCCTATCCAACAACCATGGTCTTTCTAACATCACATAGAAAGCACAAATAGGCAATACAAAGCAAAGAATCTAGTCAGAGTAATTCCCTATAGTGATCGGCAGTAATATTTACTAAGTGACACGTAATGCTCTTTTCTCATTTAACCAATTCAACTTATACGGCTTCAGATGTGCAATAGTAGGCAACTTTAGTTTTGAAACAAGATCAGCTAATGCTACATTGGTGTAATGATAAAGGCATATTTTTTATGTATTAAAGTGTAAATTAATATAGAATTATTATTGATTTTATAAAAATCATTAAGAAATGGTACTTAATTATTTTCATTTGGACATTTCAATAATTAGAAGATTCAAGAGTAGAATTATAGATGATTTAGAGGAAATTTACGCAAAGGAACAAAGTACGAATCAATACGCATAAGTTGGAATTGAAGACAGCCAGCCTACAACTTACATCGATGACTTTTGAATTTACACCGCCAGCCTTGCACTTATACCACCAGCCTTCATGAAAAATGAGCATCACGCGAGTTAACTCTAATTTTTCTTATAAATAGCTTGTGTTTCATCATTTGAGGGACTTTTGACACACACTTTCCCTAGACTTAGAGAGGCATAAAATATTCTTTAGATAGCTCTTGAAGAATTCATCAAGAGAATCACTTAGATCATTAAGAAGAATTTACTTTTGCTATTGTTATGGAGACCAAGTTGAAGTTGAAATTGAAGACTATCTTTTTCAATACAGAATTGGTGACATCTATTTCAATTATTCTTATGCAATTCTGTGACTTACTTATGCTTTCAATTATGAATTTCCTTGTAATTTCAATTAGTATTTATGCTTTTGTTTACAAATCCATGGTTGGTTAAATTTATTTGTGGAAATTGATGAAACCCTAGATAGCTAAGATGATGATTGTGTTCATGTTATAGGATTAAGAGATATATGGATGATTCATGTTTGCGATTTCTATGATTTTCGATTATAATTGTTAGAAACCTTAATGATACGAGAGTTGATATATGGTTTGTTAGAAATTCTTAGTTGATTTGATTAATTAATGTGAAAGCAAAGTTAATTGAATTAATTAGAAGATTATCTAGAAATTAATGTAATGTTCGGCGATTGATTATTGACTAAGACATTATGGATAATTGATTTAGGATACTAAGCAATCATAGTATCGAGAGATATATGATTGCAATTTAAAGTTTGCTGTTAATTGGAAGATATAGAAGCTAACTAATTAATTAAGGGTTTAAATCCTTAAATTTTAAGGTATAATAATTTTACTTGAATGACCATATAGCTATTAATCTATATAACATAATAACAGTTTGATTTGCATAATCTAGGGTGAATTCAGTTTTCTTACAATTCTTAATTGATTGCTTAATTTTAGATTTTTCATAGTTATTTTCTTTTCAATAGTTTTGGAGTAATTATTAGATTAATTAATTTAATTTTGATTACCTGAATATTGATAAGAATAAGCATAGGATTAGTAATTTCTTAGTCCTCAAGGAATCGATGACCTTACTTTCTCAACATTACTTGATTCCAACTCAGTATACTTGCTAAATTATTCGCGATATATTTTTATATATATATTTTAACCGAATCAAGTTTTTTCCACCGTTGCCAGGGAATGGAAATATTAAACTTTTTAGTTCTGTTGGTAATTTAGGCGCACTCGACGATATGTGTTATTTTTGCTCTTTTTATAGGTATTTTATGTGCAGGATTAGAAGTGCTAAAATTCTAGCACTAGATTCAGAAATAGAGCACACTTTACATTAGTTAAGGCAAGAGAATAGAAGAACGATAGAAGAGATGGTTGGTAATGAGGGTAATGACTAGATACAAGGAGTTTCGTGAGTATTACGAGATTATACAGTACCTATGGTGATAGGTTCGGCTATAAGGAGGCCCACTATTCAAGCTAACAACTTTAAGTTGAAGCCGTCCCCTATTCAGATGGTTCGAATGAATTAGTTTGGAGCATATCCTAGTGAAAGTCCTGATGAGCATATTGCAGGATTCCTTCAATACTGCAATACAATAAAGATGAACAATGTAACAGATGAGGTTATTAGATTATAGCTCTTTCCCTTTTCACTAAGGGATAAAGCTAGAGCTTGATTTTATTTACTACCATAAGAGTCTATCACCACCTAAGTGGATCTTTCATCAAAGTTCATAAGGAGATTTTTCCCACTAGTTAAGACCACAAAACTGAGAAACAACATCACCAACTTTACCAAGTTTATTGGTGAGCCACTTTATGAAGCATAAGAGAGATTCAAGGAGGCAATCAAAAAATGCCTACATCATGGCTTGCCAGATAATCTCCTAATTGAGATCTTTTATCTCAGTCTGTATAAGATATTGAGGTCCTTAATTGATGCTGCAATTGGAGGTGCTCTGATGGGTGAGGCATGTAATGAAGCAAGTGCACTGATAAAAGAAATGGCCTCTAGTGCACATAACTAGCAAAATGAGAGAAGCAAGTTAGGAGTGGCAATAACACTGTATCTTAATTAACAGCTCAGATTGCAGCTCTCACTACTCAGGTAAGTAAACTCACCTCAACACAGTCTTTTAATGCTAACCTTATTGTTTTTTGTGAGTTATGTTCAAGACCACATTTGTCTCTTAAGTGCTTAACTAAGAATTACTCAACTCTAACCAGTGGAGAATAGGTGAATTTTGTTAACAATTTTCAACGTGGCAATCAAGGACCATATTTGAATACGTATAATCCTAGGTGGCGTAATCATACAAATTTTTCATGGAAAAATGAGAACAATGCATTCCAACCACTACCTAGATTCTAGAAGCAAGGGCCTATTCAAAATGCTCCACCTCAGTAAAATCAGTCTAAAATAGAAGAGCTCATTTAAGCTATATGCAAAGACTGGCACTATGCTACAAAATCAACAGGCGACTATTCGAAACCTTAAGAATCAAATTAGTCAAATTTCTTAACAGTTAAGTAATAGACCATCAAGGTCTTTACCCAACAATACTGAAGAGAATCCCAAAGGTGTCAATGCCATAATGCTGAGGAGTAGAAAAGCATTGAAAATAATTGACAGACGAGTTGAAGAAAAGGTGGAGGTTCTAAAGATAGAAAAAGGGAAGGAGGTAGAAGAAGAACCAACACAGAAGAAACTAGAAGTGAACCGTATGTTCCTCCAGTCCCCTTTCTAGGAAGATTGAAGCAACAATAGCTAGACACTCAATTTGCCAAAGTTCTAGATGTCTTCAATAAGCTTCAAATCAACATTCCTCTTGCAAAAGCACTTCAATAGATGCCTTCATATGCCAAATTCATGAAAGAGTTGCTCACCGAGAAGAGAAAGATTGATGGGAACGAACCAATAATGCTTACAAGGGAGTACTCCATGATCCTTTAGAAAAATTTATCTACCTTGCCTAGAAAACAAAGAGATTAGGGGAGTTTTACCGTTTCTCGCACCATAGGAAATTTTCACTTTGATAAGGTTCTTATTAATTCAAGTGCAAGTATAAATTTAATGCACTTGTCTATTTTCAGGAAATTGGGACTTAAAGATTATAACGAGACTTATGTCACCTTGCAACTTGCTGATATGAGTATCAAATACCCAAGGGGTATTGTTGAGAATGTCCTGGTGAAGGTAGACAAATTTATCTTCCTAGTCAACTTTATAATCTCGGAGATAGAAGAAGACAGAGAGGTACCTATGATCTTGGGCAAACCGTTTCTTGCAATAGGTAAGGCATTGATAGACGTGGAACAAGGTAAGCTAACTGTAAGAGTTATGGACGATCAGGTAACGTTTAATATTTATGAAGCCATAAAGCATTTTGATGATTGCAAATCTTGTTATACTATTGATATTTTTTATGAGATTACTTGTGAATCTATAGAAGAGAAAGCAAGAGTGGATACCATAGAATCAATTCTTAGGGATCTAGATGATTGGACTGATGACGACGAGCCTGAAGAAGAAGGTAAGGAATAGGTGTTAGAAATTAAAGCTCAATACTATGAAGAACTAAGGCACCAATGAGCAGAAGCCAGTTCCATCATTGACACAACCTCCGGTGCTTGAACTTAAACCTTTACCTATTTATTTAAAATATGCTTATCTTAGAACAAATGATACTTTACCAATAATTATCTCCTCCTCTTTGACAGGTGACTAAGAGAAACAATTTCTAGGAGTTCTGAGAGAGCATCAAGAAACCATCAAGTGGACCATTGCCGATATAAAGGGGATTAGTCCCTTAATTTGCACTCACAAGATATTGCTTAAGGCTGAGTGCAAACCTATAGTATAACCATCGAGACAACTCAACCCAAGTCTTAAGAAGGTAGTGAAAAAAGAGGTACTTATATTGCTAGATTATTTACCCTATCTCAGATAATAAGTGGGTTAGTCCCATTCAAGTAGTGCCAAAAAAAGGTGGTGTAACTGTGGTTAAAAATAAGGATAATGAGCTAATCCCTACTTGTACTGTGACCGAGTAGGGAGTTTACATAGATTATAGAAAACTGAATGATGCCACTCGTAAAGGCTACTTCATACTCCCTTTCATAGATCAGATGTTAGAAAAACTTTTAGAGCATGATTATTATTGTTTTTTAGATGGTTATTTCGGTTACAATCAAATTCATATAGCACCCAAAGACTAGGAGAAAACCACCTTTACATGTCTTTTTATCACTTTTGCCTTTAGGAGAATGCCTTTTAGTCTTTGTAATGTACCCACTACTTTCCAAAGATGCATGATGTCTATATTTTTTTATATGTTAGAAGATTTTATTGAAATATTTATGGATGACTTCTCTGTCTTTAATAAGTCATTTGATTCATGTTTGACTAATTTAGTTTATGTACTTAAAAGGTGCAAAGAGACTAATCCACTTCCAAATTGGCAAAAATGCCATTTCATGGTAAGAGAGGAAATAGTCTTAGGTCACAAGGTATCAAGAAGAGGATTGATGTTGACAGAGTTAAAGTGGAGGTAATAGAGAAGTTACCACTACCAACTTCAGTCAAAGGAGTTAGGAGCATCCTAAGGCATGCTGGCTTCTACAAGAGATTCATTAGGGACTTCTCTAAAATCTTTAGACCTCTTTGTAATTTACTTAAAAAAGATTCTACCTTTGTTTTTTTATGATAGTTATTTGTAAGGATTTAATCAATCAAAGGAGAAGCTTACTTCGACACCAATGATCGTTGTACAAGATTAGGAGCTTCCTTTGGAGATGATGTGTAATGCTAGTGACTATACTTTATGAGCAGTATTTGGGCAAAGGAGAGGTAAGTTATTTCATGTTATATACTATACGAGTAGAACTTTGAATGAGGCATAAAGAAACTATGCCACAATAAAAAAGAACTTTTAGCGGTTATCTTTGCTTGTGATAAGTTTAGGCCTTATCTCATAGGTTCTAAGATCATAGTATACACAGACCATACTACTCTGAAATATTTATTTGCTAAACCTAAGTTAATTCAATGGATCTTATTACTGTAAGAATTTGACCTTAAAACTAGAGATAAAAAGGGAACTAAAAATGTAATTGATAATCATTTATCTCAATTACAATTGAAGTGTTTAGAGCCACCCATTAATGAAAAGTTCCTTAATGAACAATTGTATAGAGTAGAGATCCAAAGATTACCTTGGTATGCTGATATTGTCAATTACCTAGTTAGTAAAATCATACCATATGGTTTCTCATTTCAAAAGAAAATGAAGTTTTTACATGATGTGAAATTTTATTTTTGGGATGAATTGTATCTTTTTAAAAGTTATGCTGGCTAAGTAATTAGACGTTGTGTACTTGAAACAGAACAGCTTAGCATAATTTAATATTATCATTCTAAAAAAGCAAAGGGCCACTTTGGTGTGGAAAGAACTGTAGCTAAAATTTTATCTTATGCATTTTACTGGCCTAGTTTGTTTAGTGATTACAGGAACTATGTTATGTCTTATGCTTAATGCCAAAGGATTGGGAATATTTCTAAGAGACATGAATTACCACAAAAGAGTATTCTAGTAATTGAGCTTTTTGATGTATGGGGAATAGACTTCATGAGTCCTTTCCTTTTATCCTTTTCAAATAAATATATACTTCTGACAGTACATTATGTATCAAAATGGGTAGAAGTAGTAGCTCTACAAACTAATGATGCTAGAATGGTAATTAAATTTTTGAAAAAGAACATTTTTTCCAAGTTTGAGGTACCTAAGGCTATTATAAGTGATAGGGGGTTGCATTTTGCAATCGGAAATTTCAAAAATTGTTAACAAAATATGGAGTCACTCATAAACTTGCCACCTCGTATCATCTACAAACTTATGGATAAGTTGAGGTGTCCAATACAGAAATAAAGCGTATCCTAAAAAAAAACTGTTAATGCATCTAGGAAAGACTAGTCTCTAAAACCCGAAGATGTATTGTAGGCTTATAGGACAGCTTTTAAAACCCCTATAAGAATGTCCCCATATAAAATTGTTTATAATAAATCATGTCACCTACCTATAGAGCTCAAGCACAAGGCTTCTTGAGCCATAAAATACCTTAATTTTGATCTACAACCTGCAAGTAAAAAGCAATTGCTCCAATTAAACCAGCTAGACGAGATTAAAGAAGAAGCTTATGAAAACACTAGGATCTATAAGAAGAGAGCCAAGAGATGGCATGACAGGAACATTCAACAGCGGGAGTTCGTGCTTGGTCAGAAAGTGTTATTATACAACTCTCAACTGAAATTGTTCCTAGTTAAGTTAAAATCTGAATAGTCTAAGCCATTTGAAATAGCTAATGTTTTTTTTTTTATGGTATAGTTATGTTAAAAGCAGGAGATAATCATACTTTCAAGGTAAATGGTCATCTCCTCAAACATTATTTTGAAGGAGAAAACATTGACAGTGACACCATTATGGTGGTGAGCAAGAACCCACAATAAGATTAGAAAAGTTGGGCTAGTGACTATAAACTAAGCATTTCATGGGAGGTAACCTATGTCTAACCAAACTAATTTTTTATTCATTATTATTTAATTATTTACATTTATTAAAAAAAAAAAAGAAAAAAAAAGGGATGGCATTTACAATCAAGGTTACCGGCTTAAGGAAGCATAAGAAAAAGCAGAAAACCATGAAAATTTGAACTCAAGGCCACAAGCCTATCAGCCAGCCTAGGTATATGCGCCAGCAATGTACACCACCAGTGCACAAAGGGAGGTGTTGGCGTACAGTTCTTTTAAAAGCACGTCCATCGGTTTTCTCTCTCTCCTCACTCATTTTTCTTTCTCCCAAATTCTCTCTCTAGTTTCTCTTTCTCTTTAGTTTTTTTCTCTATCTAGATTTCTCTTAAACTCTCTCTCTCTCCCATACACCAACAACCACATACACTCACTCTCTTCACTTTTTCTACAAACATTTTCATTCTTCTTTACAGATCTATGCTTTCCACATTCACCATGTTACCCAAGAAGATGCAACCGAGAAAAAAATAGAAGATGGCAGTCGCTTCGACGTCCAGAAGTTCAAGCAACGATCTACTCTCACATTAAGAGTATGCTAGGGAAAGAAGGAGGAAGTTACGATAAATGACATTCATGAATCAGTAATATATGGATTAGACTATTTTACGAGAGTATGGAATGGATGATAGAATCCAACAGATGGTTCCTAATAAAACATGGTTTCGATTATTTGAGGTAAAAGAACCTACTTATAGAAATATAGCCATTGATTTTTCGTCTACTTTGCAGCTGGAGAGAAGTGGACGTATGTTTACTTTCACATTTCAGGTTTATGGAGAAATTCATGTAATTGAATTGAGTCAAATTATCTATTTTTTGGGTTTATATGAGCAAGAGGAAGTCAATTTACCTAACTCTTAGCCTAGTGATATGTCTGCTAGGAGATTTTGGTTCTAATTGATTCATCCCAGGCAAGATAATTTTGTACCTTCAAAGTCGTTCATCACGGCTTTCTCAACTGTGGAGCATAGGCTACTCTACCATATTCTTACTCATACTCTCAGCTGTAAGAAAACTAACCATAGTAAGGTAACCAATTTTGACATGTTTTATCTATATAGCATGCTTTCTGGATATCAAATAGATTTAGGAATAAAGATAGGAAATTTTATCTATAGATAGATAGATGATACTAGGACACAGGTTATCTTTTGTGGTGGGTATATTTCAGCATTATTGAAGGGTATAGGGCATTTTTAAGAGTCGGAGAGGGACGATGGTATCCCATGTAAACCTATTTTTGCTACACCATTTAAGGGTTAGGGATTGGACAAGATAAATAATAAGCCCTATCCTATTGATGAGGAGGATATTCCTGAAAATCCTCTTCCTCCTACTAAAGCATCCACTTCATCGCATCCTCTAAATAGCAGTTATGAACAATTGAGTGCTGAAATTAGAGAAGTTCGGAATGAAATTAGAAAAGAAAGAAAGAAGAATAAGAAGTTCTGAACTACTATGTTCAATATGTTGAAGTTTGCTATCTTATGTTTTCAGCCAACAGTTGCAAAGCAGTTCCATTATGAGACTTTCAATGTAGAGAGTAGCAACGCTAATAGAGATAGTTAGATATTTGCGTGCTTTTCTAATTTTTTTTTATTTTCATTTTCTTTATTTTCTTTTTATTTTATTTTGCTGTTCGGTTATTTTTGTTTAATACCCATCTATTTGGGTAACTCAGGATCATTAACTCTACTATGTACTCTTCAGTGCACTTTTATGCTATCTTTGTTATTTTATGTTTCTTTACGTTTAATGAGACAGGTCAGATCTAAATTCTATGATAGCAATGATCCTATGCTTGGAATTTTCATTGTTGCTGAAAATTTAAATCCAGGGGAGTACCAATTTTTCATTTCTTATTGCTGCGACTTTTTATATCCTCATGAATATTGAATAGAAGACAGTGTAGACATTGTCTATCCCATAGTAGGGGAAAGGAATTATAGGAAATGAAAATATCAATTTTGATGTCGGTTTTTGTTTACAAATAGTTATACTTTCCTATCAACTTGAACTTTACTTGTTCTTAAGTATTTAGCAATGTTTAGGCCAATTTTTAAATTTCTTGTTTAGGATCTAGAGATTATACAAAGAAAAAAAATTTTGTTGATAGCATCTGATTGTGAATAGAAAATTGACTCACTAAGGTGCCTTACTTACCATTGTTGAGAGTTTTTGTACTCAGTTAAAATTAATTAGTCAATTCTTTAACCTAATTTACCTATTTTTTAGTCTTAGAATTTGAAGTTTAAAAGTCAATCGAGTCCTTAAGTGAAATGTAAATAGGTTCAATTCTATGCAATGTTAATTAGTATATGGTCTTTTTAGTTATTCTAATGGCACTTTAACACTTAGTGAAAGAGGTAAGTGAAACTTTGAACTTAATAATTCCTATAAAAGAAGTCCGAAAAATTTTAGTGAGCATTTAAAAAGTGATGAAATGAGAACCTTTACTCCAATAACTCGAGAAATTAAGTTAAGAGTATCCTAACTTGAATGTTAGAGTGAGGAAGAGTTCATAGGGGTCCCTTTAAAACCTGGTCACTTGGGTGATGAGCTTAAGATGCACTGACTTAATGCACTCACTATAACAAAAAGGGCAGAAAGGAAAAAGTTCAAAAGGTAGGGGGAGGGAATGCAAAATGGAAATTTGAATGTGTAAACCCTACTTTTAGTAGGCCTAAGACTCGATTAAGAGTACCTTCTGAATGTTCCTAAAGATCAACTAAACTAAAAACTTAAGTTTATATTTAGAAACAAATTAAATTTTTACAATTCAAAAGCCAATTGTCGATAAAACCCGAGCTTGAAGAACTACGAGCTCTAAAGCTACTTAAAACCCTAAACCTTAAAACCATTAAGGAATTTTAACCCTAAATAATTAATCGATAATTTAATTTGAATAATTTCATTCAACTTTAGAAAGTTTCAGAATTCTACAAAAATCAAATCATAAATTACAAAACAATGTAAGATAAAAATCCTAAAACAATTTTCTATAAGGCTATGCCCTTATCTTTATGTATAAGCCTTACACATAAATAAGTAGACCAACCAATCACCTTAGATAACTTATCAATTGAGAGTTGGAATCCTTTATCGATTGATAACTTATCAAAATCTAGTGACAAGACAATTTTCTTATCACCTCTTTACTTATACTACATATGGACAATTTTTCACAAGAATTCATAAGCTTAACTTTAATAAAGGACACAAGACCACTCCATGGCGTAAAAAGATTTCCAATGGCAGATCTAAAGAGGGGAGAAAGGGGGGCCATGCACTTGTCATTCACCCATCAATCACTTCTTCTTACACATCACTATTCACCTCTTAATGCTTACATCATCAAGAGTTACAATTGTTGACTTTGTGTAAGCTACAAGACCACACTTTCAAGACATCTAAACACTCCTTCTCTCTCCATTTCCAACTAGCCACTCTCTCCACCATTTCTCTCCCTTTCAATTTCACTTTCACTTCATCTTTCTCTCCTTTGAAACAAACATAAAAAGGAGAAACAACCTTACCCCATAAAATCAAATTTTTTCCATTTTTGAAGCTTTACTCACGGCATTATTTTCCTTTGCTCTTGTATCATTTTCTTTCACCATCTAAGACCTTTTAAGACCATTATAATCTTCCATAAACCCCATACCAAAAGAACAAAAGATTCGGGTTTCAAAAGGTAGCAAAAAAAAAAAAAAAAAAGGAGGAGGCAAAGTTAGGAGGCAAAGTTAAGAGCTAAAGTGGAACCTTAGTATACAATCACCACACTTTGCGTTAAGGACAAGTAAGTGTTTCTTGTGATATGTGGATTAATATTTATGTTAGGAGACTTGGATTTCTTGAAGATATGAGTAAGGTTTAAGTTGTTAGAACACCAAAAATCGTTTTAAGAAACAAACCATAAAACCCTTACATGAAGCTGAAATATGAGCATGTAAAGTTGGTGTTTTGTGAAGACATTTGTTTAATGCTTCGAATGGAAGATTTTAAGCTAAGAAAATCTTGAAATGAGAACTTTAATGGAGGATAAGCATGCTGGACGTGAGGGTTCCATAGTCATTTGAATGTTGATTTTGTTTCCATTAAGTTAAACATGCTCAAATCTAGACTTAAGGAAAAATCCATCACATAAAGTTTTATGAAGAAACCAACTTTGTATGACATGAGCTATGATATGGGAGTTGTATAAAGTATAAGATCTTTTATTTCTTTATGTGGAGCATGAGTTAAAGGATCATTGATGGAAGAAAACCTAAGTTAAGATTTGTACACAAGTAGTTAAGTGCATAATCTACCACCTAAACTTAAGGAAATGATGAAATAAGTTGAAAAACCAAGTAAGGACCCCTTAGGACCATCATGAACAGGTCTAGAACGTGGAAGAATGAGGCCTAAAAATATGATAAAAGTGAAAGAACAAAGTGAAAAGATTAACTAAAGCAAGTATAGCAAGCATATAAAGCTTAAAACTCAAAACCGAGCTTAAAACTCTCAAAACAAACCTAGAACTCTAAGATGGGCCTTCAATAAAAATCTGACCAGCACCTTAACGTACCTAGAGAGGTTGTTTTGAAGCCCATAAAAAATCCACCTAAGGCCCCATAAGCCCACGAAAGTCATTAACTTTAGTTTGAACAAAAAACAAGCCCATTTGACAATTTAAGCCCACTAAAGGGCCCAAGAAATTGTTGTTAGCCTTAGGAATATAAATCAAAGTTGTAAATCTGATCTCAAGGAGTATTTTAAGCCTAGGATAAAATCTTAAGACCAATCCCAAAGAATTTCTTAAGTTATTAAAAAGCCCATTTACCAAACAAGGCCCAAAAACACTCCAACACATGAGGAACGCTACTGTTCTGACCCATGAACAGAATTGTACACCTTATTTCGAAAATCTAACCTTACCACGTTAAAGTACACTCGAAAACAATGAAGATTGACTATAAGATCATAAAAAATCGAATTTAAAACGAAAAAGTTATACACGATTGAACTTTAGGTAAAAACCGGAAAAAATTACGAAAACTAGTTAAGAATATAACTTAGGGAAAATTTACTTAGTTTCTTAAGTTTGCTTCAATTCCTTATAAAAATTATTTCAATGACCAGGGGATACAGTTTACGGAGACGACTTGCCTCCGTATTACTTTGACTAACCCATATGGCAAAGTGAGTAAATTCCCGATGACTCTTTATTTCATTATGCTTGTAAAGTAGATGTACCTAATCTTATATTTATAAATTTGGATGCTTGTGGGATATAGGAGATGCATGTATATGAATTTGTGGATGAATGTGATAACTTGTTAATTATATATAATAATGGGAATTGTTTGTATGAATCTATACATGTGAATTGTATGGAATGAAATTAGTTGATCACCCTAAAAATCAAGTTAATCACTTATACGATTAAGAACTCAAAATGAATCATGCATTCCCCATATTGCATACGGATAACACCGACTGTCGCTTCACGCAGAAGATGGGAAGGGACTCATAGGAATACGAGTTTCCTGCAGGATTGGGCACTAGTTATGCCATCATATATATTGAGTCTCTGTCTTAAGCTAATGGGCTTACTAGGCATTGGGAGACGCCAACCGTCGACGAGGGGCAGAGTCTTGTGGCTTCTGCTTAGGGTGTATGTTTGTGGACTGTAGGGACCACTACACCACTAGACTTGGGATTTTAAAAGATATGATTTGATTTTGGTAAAGGAAGTATATATATATATATATATATATGTATATATGTAGAGTTTTGTTTTGGTATGAGCACGATAGTGCAAATGAAATAAAACCCAAGGTCTAGAACCCAGATTTTGGTTTGGGTCGGTTAATTATCTCTAAACCCCGACTTCAGGGGGTGAAATTCTGAGTCGTATGCAGTTCCTAGGTCACTGCATCGTTGTTTGGCATACTGTTTGTTCATGCATTCATATGATTGTACATCTAATAAATTTTTGTCGTATGGTACTGATGAGGGCATTTATCTCACTAAGCGTAAGCTTACATCCCTATAGATTTTTATTAGTACAGGCAAACCTCTTTGTCAATCCGGGCCGAAGCATGCCCGTGGTATGTCTCGTGTAGAGACGGATTGGAGCGATCAGAGAGTGAAGAGGACATTTTGTAATAGATTATAGATATTTAGATACTTTTATGTTTTTGTGTATAACTTAGATTTTATGCAGTTCCGTTATGAACTTCATTTGCTTGTAATATTGTTTTGGTGTGGGTCTCACGAGCCCACACAATTAGTTAATTTATAACATAGAAGTAATTTTAGTTAAATTGCTCCATATTACTTGTCTATGGGCCTAGTGGTAACGTAGAGTAGAAGGAGCCTTGTGTGTCGTATGAAAGGCCTATGATCAGCGAGGGGGTTGATAATAGACCTTTATACGGTACATGGCGACCTATCACGACGACGATACTGTTGGGTCGTTATTGAATGCAATTCAAGAATTGAATGCAATTCAAGAAATGAATTAAGGCTTATAATAAAAGGAAGAAAATCTAAAGATAGAGCAGATACCATATGCTTTCACTACTTTGTTAATTTGTTGTCGGAATAATTAGAAGGATAATATGCTTGCTAACAACTAAGAAGTTTAAATGGATGTTTTTCCTTCTAGGACAGAGTATCTACTTTTGAAATAAAAATCTCATATTAAAAGCTAGGACTAAAATTTGTTTTCTCTAAAATAGCTAAATTATTTCAATTATAGTACTCTAATCACATATTTCGGTTTTGTCAGAGCAATGGGCATTATAAATTAATGAGTTTGAAAATGTGAAATATCAAATGTCTTAGATTAGTAATTGGAAAATTTGTATTTTCAATGATAGATTTCTTTAGTTTCATTTATTTTGCTTGAGGACAAACAAAATTTCAAGTGTAGGAGAGTTGATAAAGGAATATTTTTATGTTTTAAAGTGCAAATTAAGATAAAATTATTTTTGATTTTATAGAAACCATTAAGAAATGGTACTTCATTATTTTCATTTGGACATTTTAGGAATTAGAAGATTCAAGAGTAGAATTATAGATGATTTAGAGGAATTTTATGCAAAAGAATGAAGTTCGAATCAATACGCGCAAGTTGAAATTAAAAGCATTCAACCTGTAACTTACACCGCTGACCCTTGATGTCTACGCTACCGGCCTAACAACCAACCTTACACTTACACCGCCGGCCTTCATGAAAAAGAGCGTTATGTAAGTCAACCCTAATTTTTCTTATATATAGCTTATGTTTCATTGTTTGAGGGACTTTTGATACATACTTTCCTTAGACTTAGAGAGGCATAGAATATTCTTTAGATAGTTCTTAAAGAATTCTTCGGGAGAATCACTTAGATCATTGAAAAAAATTTGCTTCTACTCTGGAGACCAAGTTGAAGTTGAAATTAAAGACTATCTTTTTCAATACAAAATTGGTGACATCTATTTTAATTATTCTTATGCAATTTTGAGAATTACTTGTGCTTTCAATTATGAATTTCCTTGCACTTTCAATTATGAATTTCCTTGCAATTTCAATTAGTATTTGTGCTTTTGTTTCCAAATCCATGGTTAGTTAAAGTTATAAGATGATGATTGTGTTCATGTTATAGGATTAAGAGATATATGGATGATTCATGATTGCAATTTCTATGATTTTCGATTATAATTGTTAGAAACCTTAATGATATAAGAGTTGATATAGGGTTTGTTAGAAATTCTTAGTTGATTTGATTAATTAATGTGAAAGCAAAGTTAATTGAATGGAAGATTTTAAGCTAAGAAAATCTTGAAATAAAAACTTTAATAGAGGATGAGCATGCTGGACGTGAGGGTTCCATAGTCATTTGGATGTTGATTTTGTTTCCATTAAGTTAAGCATGCTCAAATCTAGACTTAAGTTAAGGAAAAATCCATCACATGAGGTTTTATGAAAAAACCAACTTTGTAAGACATGAGCTATGATATGGGAGTTGTATTAAATATAAGATCTTCTATTTCTTTGTGTGAAACATAAGTTAAAGAATCATCTTGTGGAAGAAAAGTTAAGTTAAGATTTGGACACAGGTAGTCTAAGTGTATAATCTACTACCTAAACTTAAGGAAATGATGAACTAAGTTGAAAAACTAAGTAAGGACCCCTTGGAACCATCATGAACAAATCTGGAACGTAGAAGAAAGAAGCCTAAAAATATGAACAAAGTGATTGAACAAAGTGAAAAGATTAACCAAAGCAAGTAAGGCAAGCATACAAAGCCTAAAACTCAAAACCGAGCCTAAAACTCTCAAAACAAACCTAGAACTCTAAGATGGGCCATTAATGAAATTCTGACCAGCACCTTAAAGTATTAAGAGAGGTTGTTTTGAAGCCCATAAGAAATCCACCTAAGGTCCTATAAGCCCACCAAAGTCACTAACTTTAGTTTGAACAAAAAAAAAAGCCCATTTGACAACTTAAGCCCACTAAAGGGCCCAAGAGGTGGTTATTAGCCTTAAGAATATAAATCAAAGTTGTAAATTTGATCTCAAGGAGTATTTTAAGCTTAGGATAAAATCTTAAGACTAAGCCTAAAGAATTTCTTAAGTTATCAAAAAACCCATTTACCAAATAAGGCCCAAAAGCACTCCAACATATGAGGAACGCTACTGTTCTGACCCATGGATAGAATTGTATACCTCATTTCAAAAATCTAACCTTACCACTGTAAACCCCTGAAAGTTTCAATCTAGTTTTTGAAATAGACTCAATTATATTAGACAATTTAGGAGTCGATAAGGCTAATTAAAGTGAAAACCCTAAAAGAATTAATCAATCGCGTAAAGAATTTTTCTACCCTAAATGTTTCTAAAAGCTAAAGATTTCATTCGAAAGTGATAAAAACCTTAAAAATGATTCCATTAAGGACATATGCACACCAATCCAACATGATATACCCTAAAACCCTAATTGAAAATATAATGCTTATATTTTGCTAAATCGTTAGTAAAAGGTTAGAGATAACCTTCATTCTTACTTATATGATTCAAATTCTCAAGTAATCCATTAGGAACTAAGATAATGGGTCATAGATTATATTTATTCCTTAAATATATGATTAAGATAGTCGTACTTAGGGTTAGGGTTATAGTTGAAGATTAGGTTACATATAGTGAACTTTAAGACTCAAATTAGCACTTTTTACACTTGTTACCCAAAGTAGTTTATCAAATGAGATATATGGACTCTAAAGACCTAAAGTAAGATCTCATCAACCATATTTACACATCAATGCATCATATACCTCATTTCCTTCATTTCTCCCCTAATTTCCCTTAATTACTACATTATGTGCACAAAATTACACATACTTAAGGAATGTTGACTAAGATAATACATGTTGACCAAAGTTCAAATATTGACCAAGTCAACACATATTGACTAAAGTCAACATTTTGAAAAGTCAACAAAAGTTAAGAGATAAGGAAAATATATCTTACTTAATGATGTCTTCCTTTTCTTTTCTTTTTGATTTTTCTTTCTCTCTTTTTTTCTATTGTTGCCGTCCACAATTGTCCTCCTTAACCCCACCACATATTGTCTTCCATTAAAAGAAACCAACAAAAGAAACAAAACAAAACCTCCCTTTCATGCCGTGAACTTCCCTCTCTTCTTTCCCTTTCATTTCTTCACTTTTATCTCTATAATTTCAACATCATAAAAGGTATGTCTTTAAGTTGCTTTATCTTACTTTCTATTATTCATTAGTTAGTTAATTAGGTAGATTAGATAAGTAGTTATGTGGTTAGTATTTTCTTGAAGAAGAGGAAACAAAGTTTCCATCTTTAAGTGTAGAAGCTTGATCTTTTGAAAGAGAAGAAAGAAAGACATGAGGATATTCTTCTATGTATGTATACATAAGGAAATATAAAAAGAGTATAAGTATATGAACCTTTGTACATGAGTATTTATCATGTACATAACCTAATTTAAGATCAAATCTAACTATACATACCTATACTACACTAAATATATACATAAGAACACAAAAATATGGAATTGGAAAGCTTTTCTTAAGGAAAAACTTAGGCATACGAATTTTAGTATAAAATACGTATCCAACCGTATAGGTATACGGGTATGTATACATGTATAAATACGGTATAAGCCTAAGTATAGGTATGAGTATAAGTATGTATAAAGTATATGTACATAAATATAAGAGAAAGAGATAATATATACATAAAACATATGCATATAACATAAGCATGATGAAAGGCTTATGTAAGCATATGATGAGGTAAGTGATGACATAAGCACATGATGACTTAAGCCATGACATAAGCAAGTGATGACATAAGCAATGACATAAGCAAGTGATGATGTAAGCGATGGCATAAGCATAAGATTAGAAAATAAGAAAACTAAGAAAAGTATAGGTAATTAGGTAACTAAATTAGTAAAACCTAATACACCTTCTAAATTAGATTATACCTAATTCAGTACATGAATTAGTAATAGCAAAGTAAAATTCTTTCATTAGAAGAATTCAAGGAATAAAAGATATAAACATAAGTAATAAAAGTACTTAGGTATTCATAACTAAAAATTTCTATAAATTTAGCTCATAACATAAAATAGAGGTCTTAATATCCAAAACAGATATTACCATGTGAAAATATGTTCAGAAACGATGAAAAACGATTATAAATTCATAAATATAAAAAATAAAACAAAAAAGTTACATACGATTGAAATTAAAGTCTTAGTTGATAGTGATTTAAGTAGAACTAGGTAATTAGCTGTTTAGAATTAATAGTTAATTCAAACACTTATTAGCATTGTTATCACATAATGATCAGGTGACTCTGAGGTGAGCGAGGACCTCCCGATCGATTACTACGATTAGGGCGAACCGCTATGGCCGAGTGAGTATTTACCCTGTGATTCTATGCTTAATTGTGATTGTAGATAGTGGACTAAAATATTATTGTTAATTAACCACTGTGTGGGGTTCGGGAAATGCTTGTGTATGTAATTGATTGTTGAGTTGTGAAATTACCTTAAATAGAGAGAATGTATTGTTTGTTGAATGGTAATATAGAAAATGATTGTGTGTATTAGTGGATGGTCACAGCATAATTTGACCTAAATTATACTTGGCCTATAAAAAGAAACTGGAACATGCATTAACATGCATAACATGGATACTATTCCGGCCGTCACATCACATGGAGGTAAAGAGAGGCCATTCGGGGTTGATATTATGGATTTATTTGGTTATGTATGGTGCACTCGTACAAAATGACCTTACCCTGACCCGCGGGAACACTAGGCATTGGAGGTGCTAACCGCCTGGCTAAGGGTCGAGTCTAGAGGCCTCCGTTTAGGGGTGAGTATGGACTGCGGGAGCCTACTCACAATTATACTAGAACTTGTATTTTTTTGAAAATAAAAGAGTTATTTGATATAAGTACGGAACATGGAGTTCTGTAGTAAAGTAAGTTCTAGTGTAATACCTAGATCTTATTGGTGCCATGTAAACTCCAACTCTGATTTCGGAGGGCGTTAAATCTGAGTTACGCATATGAACTAGTTAAGTATGCATGTTATTTGGCATTCTGTTTGATCATTCATTCATATGCGTGACTATAATGTACTTATAACTTGCTTGTTGTGTGGCTGAGGGTTTTGCTCACTAAGCTTAGGCTTACACTCCTTTAGACTTTTGTTGCAGGATAGCTTATTCGTAGAAACAGGACGAGGGATGCCACAGGTCAACCTGGGAACTTAGGCAAGAGCGTGGCGTCCAGTGTGATGAGAGAATATAGTTTATATAGATTCCTTCTCATGTACTCACGTTTATCTATTTATTATGAACTTAGACATACATAAATACTGTGTAATGTAAGCTTTATAACTTAACTTTTATATAAATATGTTGTGTGATGATATCATGTGAATCTGGATGTACTTTGGAATCTAGTAGTCGTAGAGCCTTGTATATTGTGCGAAGAGTTTTTTTATTGGAAGGGTAACCAATCAGGGGTTCTTCATACAGTATACGGCGTCTGCCACGACTAGGCCATCCTCAGTTCGTGACAACCACGTTAAATTATACTTGAAAACGATGAAAATTGACTATAAGATCATAAAAATCGGATTTAAAATGAAAAAAGTTATACGCGATTGAACTTTAGGTAAAAACCGGGAAAAATTTACGAAAACTAATTAAGAATATAACTTAAGGAAAATTTACTTAGTTTCTTAAGTTTGTTTCAATTCCTTATAAAAATTATTTCAATGATCAGGGGACATTGTTTACGGAGACAACTTGCCTTCGGATTACTTTGATTGACCCACATGGCAGAGTGAGTAAATTCTCGATGACTCTTTACTTGATTTTGCTTGTAGAATAGATGCTCCTAAACTTATATATATAAATTTGGATGCTTATGGGATATGGGAGATACATGTGTATGGATTTATGGATGAATGTGATGACTTGTTAATTGTATATATAATAATGGGAATTGTTTGTATTAATTTATACATGTGAATTGTATGGAATTAAATTGTTTGATTACCCTAAAAATCAAGTTAATCACTTATACGATTAAGAACTCAAAATGAATCATGCATTCCCCATATTGCATACGAATAACACTGACTGCCGCTTCACATAGAAGATGGGAAAGGTCTCATAGGAATATCAGTTTTTTGCAGGATTGGGCACTAGCTATGCCATCATATATATTGAGTCTCCGTCTTAAGCTGATGGGCTTACTAGGCGCTAAGAGACGCCAACCATCGATGAGGGGCCGAGTCTTGTAGCTTCTGCTTAAGGCATGTGTTTGTGGACTGCAGGGGCCACTACACCACTAGACTTGGGATTTTAAAAGATATGATATGATTTTGGTAAAGGAAGTATACATATATATATATATATATATATACATATAGAGTGTTGTTTTGACATGAGCACGATAGTGCAAATGAAATAAAATCCAAGGTCTAGAACCCAGATTTTGGCTTGGGTCGGTTAATTATCTCCAAACCCCGACTTCAAGGGGCGTAATTTTGAGTCGTATGCAGTTCCTAGGTCACTGCATGCGTTGTTTGGCATATCGATTGTTCAAGCATTCATATGATTGTGCATCTAATAAATTTCTGTCATGTGGTACTGACGAGGGTATTTATCTCACTAAGCTTAAGCTTACACCCCTATAGATTTTTGTTGATGCAGGAGAACCTCTTCACTACTCCGAGCCGAGGCATACCCATGGTAAGTCTCGTGTAGGGACAGGTTGGAGCGATCAGAGAACGAAAAGGACTTTTTATAATAGAATTATAGATGTTTAAATACTTTGTGTTTTTGCTCATAACACAGATTTAATGCAGTTCCGTTACAAACTGTATTTGTTTGTAATATTTTTTGGTGTTGATCCCATGAGCCCATACAATTAGCTAATCTATAACTTAGAAGTAATTTTAGTTAAATTGCTCTATATTACTTATCTATGGGCTTAATGGTAACGTAGAGTGGAAGGAGCCTTGTATGTAGTACGAAAGGCCTATGATCAGTAAGGGAGTTGATAATAGATCTTTATACGGTACACAGTGACCTACCATGACAACGATACTGTGGGGCCATGATAGGTAGCGCCTGGGCTGGCCAATGCACCTATAGGCACTGTGGAGGCCGAAGACACCAATTTTGGTGGCTTTCTTTCAATATTTCCTATTTTGTTAAAAACACTAAATATACTTAGAAAATTATCAAATTGTTCATTTTAATGTTTATACATATGTAGATTTAGGGGAAAATATCATTTTGATTTAATTATATCTGAAAATATATAATACTTAAGAAATTATGCAAAACTAAGAATGTTTCAAATTAGAAATAAATAGGCTTAGGAGTATAGTTTTGGACTAAAAATTTTTATGTAAACTACTAAGGTTATATAGAATAGTGCCACAAATCCCTTTTTTAAAAATGAATTTTTTGAATTTTTAGATAATTTTTAGGCCTTAAAATGATGTATAAAATGGGTAATTTTGGATTAATTAGGTAATTAAATAGATAATTACTAATGTAGTGCATAATTATATATTTTAAGATGTTGAAATCTGATGGAGTATGCTATTTTGTAGCATTTAGAGTGATAGATGTATTTATTAAGGTATTATGTAGTAAATATGTAATATGTAAAAACGGTAAATTTTAAGTTAATTTTTTAATTTAGGATAATTAGGTGAGAAATCTGATTTGAGATGAATTTAGATATTTAAAAATGTTAGTTGATGTTAAGAGATGATATTTGAAGTGATAGAACTATTAGATGTGTATATTATGGATATATTAGGTGATAATGTGTAATATATAGGTATAAGAAATTAATAAGTAAGAAAATATTATATTAAAATTGATATTATGATAATAATAGGAATATATAATAAATCTAGTAGGAAACTTAAATTAGGATTATTATATGAAAAATATAAGATTTTCTCTTAACGAAAGTAAATTCGGTAGTTAAATTAGAATTAGCATATACCGCACGAATTAGTACATTGGTTAGAGACCAAAAAAACAATAGTTAGGATATCTGAAGATAATGCGATTAATTTCACATTATGGGTCGAAATGATATGTTAGAATTTACATATAAAATCCCCAATCGAAAACTAAGTTAAAAACCTAATTTAAAAACCGATTTAAAAAACTGAATCAAAACTTAATCTAAATTAGGAATAATTATAAAATACTTGAAAACCTAAATAATTAGGTATATTAAACCTTAAACCAAAGATAACAATAGGCGTTATAGGATAAAATTAATCTATAGCGATTATATGGAAAACTGAAACAATATTTGTATTATAGGGATTTTTGGCGATAGGCAGTACAAGTTGCACATCGAGTGAGTAAGCGAGGAGTCTAGGTAAGTTGAGTTTAATACGTTACTATATTTTGGAGGCTTGAAATTATGCTTGATTGTGCTTGTTAGGTAGTGGACTACACATATGTGCTTGTTTCTAGGTTGATGCTATGTTTTTAATTCATAGCTCTGGATTGTATTTATACAAATTGTTGTAATGATTAAACACCTTAAACTAGATCTAATTAAATATATGGCTTGAAATTCTAAATCGGATATACATAACAACCCATTAGGGGAAACTTAGGGTTTGTACAAATTGTTGCAATGATTGAATACCTTAAACCAGATAGAATTAAATATATAACTTGAAAATTTAAATTGGATATGCATAGTAACTCATTAGGGGAAACCTAAAGTTCTCTAGCCAAATACTGACCCCCTCGCAAAGGATAGCACTATATAGCATAATTGGTCTTTTCTTTATCCTTAATTGAACTAAGTGATAGGTGAGGAGATTACGGCAAGGGTGGAGTCAATAGTTGAAGGTAATCACAAGAGGAGCGGTATCTCCATTGCACAAGCATAGGTTTGGTTGTAAGCTATTGCATATAAAAACTCTTCAATCCAGATTAGAGTAAGTACAATTTCTCTAATCTTACGACGAGTTGGACAATGTCGTACGATAGCATTTGCTTAAATATGTATTGCACCTAATAATTTAGTTGATAGCCCTATTTATGTTTGTGATATGGTTTTAATTTTCCATCCTAACTTATTGAGCAGTAATTGTTCACATCCCTATGGACTTTGTTGCAGGTGCTAACTAGAAAATTGCTTATATTACCCTAAAGCTAGCAACTAATAGATCTTGAGGAGTGAGGAAATACATCTGAAGAACAGATATATCTTTAAGGTCTTAGCTTTTATTTAGAAACTTTCATTTTCCAATAATGTATTACTTAGGAAATATAATACAATGAAACTTTTTAAATATTAATTTTAATATTTTAATTCTAGTGTATATATATATATATATACATTTTCATAATTTCTTATGTAAATAATTTATTTAATTTATAAACTATTTACTTCAAAGCGGGTTAGTCGTAGATGCCTTGTGTAAATCAAGCATAGGATAGCGAGTGTATGGTTAGCTTCTATCTTAAAATGGTTTATACGATAAGACTGTTACAATTTTGCTGTTTCAAGATGTGACAGGACTCGTGCTTGCTCTTCTTCAAAATACTATTCCCCATCCTCTTCATCAAATTCCCTTAGGTCTACCCTTCACTTTACTTATCCACCTACTCCTCTACCTTGAACTTGTTAAGCTTGGTTCTAACCTTTAACAGGTTGAGTAGCTTATGGAATGTTTTGTACAGCGTTAGTCGATTAGCAAGCTAACACATGAATAGCTTAGGTCAAATCTATCAAGAGGTTAGCCATCTCATCAAGTCTCTCATCAGTGCTCCTAAGAGTTCCTTGAGACTATCATCCATGGTAAACAACTCTACTGTTGTCATCTTAAACACCAACATTTACACTCAGATCCATCATTTCTCCAAACAAGAAACTAAACAACCAGCAAACACAATAGCTAAGATGAACACAGTAACTCGCTCTATTTCACACACATAAAATAGAGTATAAGTAGAACTTCAAAAACAAACTACAACTCAAGCAAAACCTCTACTCTAATACCAAG
The DNA here is from genome assembly GCA_024138005.1 of Lumnitzera racemosa. NCBI lineage: Eukaryota > Viridiplantae > Streptophyta > Magnoliopsida > Myrtales > Combretaceae > Lumnitzera > Lumnitzera racemosa. The sequence goes on along the minus strand of JAMXBC010000002.1, from coordinate 66,282,642 downwards.
ATAGTGAAAACTATAACCAAGAATAAATAAGGCCGATTGTTAAATGGGTCCAAGCTTACCAAAAGTTTAAAAAGGAAATGATGGGGAATGTGCAAAAGAAAAAAAGTGAATGAAAAGGAAGTGAAACCCACGAATAACTCTAATGGATATAGTACACCAATGAAACTTTTGAGGACTCTGGCACAACTTAATATGATATACAAGAAGGTCCAATGAGGTTACTCACCCCCTGATAACTCTGATTTTAAACATATTTCATATGGTGATTTTATAGTATTTCCCTTACATTTTTGGTTTTCTTTAAATAAATTGATACTTAATTGAGTAAAATGTTGATTTCAGGGTTTAAACGTGTTCAAGGCTCGAAAACGAAGAAACGGAATCAAGTTTCACTCAATTCCGAGTTCAAACGAAAAAGTTATGAAATTTTGAAGTTGTGTAGAAAATTTGCCTAAGTGCATAAAGTTACATGACCTGGGGACACGGTCATGTCTTAAGCTATGTTTAGTGACGAAAACAGAATCCTTTTGATACACTATAAAAGGATATATTAAGGTTTCAAAAGACATGAGAGACATTACAGAAACGGAGAAACACAAGAGAAGAGAAAGAGATTAGGCGGAACAACATCAAGAAAGAGGCGGAACAACATCAAGAAAGAGGGAAACAACATCAACTTCAAGATTAGAGAGATTGTTCATCAATTAAAGGGGTTTCCATGTTTTATTTTATATTATTGATGAAACTCGTTCTTAGATTCATTATGATAGCTTAGAATTCGAGTATTTAGGATTATGGAACCTAGGGTTTCATGTGATTCTTGGATTGATTTAGAAATTTCAATAAAGTTTCTATCTTTACTTGATTCAATTATGTCGTTAATTATTGATTGATATTTCTAGAACATCAATATATGATATTATGCATGTTAATTGAGAAATTGCATGTATAATTAGATCTTTACATAATTGAAGAGGATTAAATGTATACTTAGAGATAAGATACATGTTTCTTCCGAAAAGTTAATTAATTGTATGGGAATTCATTATACATTAATGCAATTCTAAATTATATTACTAAGTGAAGAGATTCCGATAAATAATTTAGGATTAGGGTTAATATGCTTGAGAAAGGTATTAACTTTATTTGTGAATCCCTCCGATCAAGAATAATAGAAATTGAATTGAATATATTTTAAGCGATCACATGATTAACTCTAGGGGAAATAATTCCTAAATACGTTATTACTTTCTGGAAGTCGTTCTTGATTTTATCGCTTTTTCAATTGCTTAATTAAGTTAGTTTGTTAATTTTAGTATTTTTAATTAATTCAAACTTTCATAATTTTCCTGTTAGATAATAAAGCTAAGGTTAATATTAATACTCGAAGTCTCTAAGGGATCGACTCGGACTCACATCCGCTATATTAAAACTGATAGGTGCACTTGCCTCATATCAAGTTTTTAGCACCGTTGCCGGGGATTTTCAATATTAAGAACACTAGTTGCTTTATTACTTTAACCATTTTTTTTTCTTTTCTTTTGTTTTCATTGTTTATTTTCATTACTTAGAGCTACAATTGATTCTATATTTCTTATCCTTGCAGTGCATGACTCGAAGTAACCCGGAAGATTTGGTAAAACTTGATTATGAAATTGAGAAAACTACCCTTCAAAATTTGAAATCATGACCTAGACAAAGTGTGGCGACCATTGACGACGAGTCAATCGTTGAAATCAAGGAAGAAGGTGAAGAGACCAACACTCAATTCATCAAGCAGGAAGATCCACCACACATGGCTAACAACGGGAATGAAGCAAATCGGACCATGTCCGATTATTCAAGGCCTACACTTATTGGAGCTAACTCTAGCATCGCAAGGCCAACCATCGCAGCTAACAACTTCCAAATTGCACCTAACATTATACAAATGGTGCAACAATATGTTCAGTTTGACGGTCTCCAAGATGAAGATCCTAATGCTGACATCTCTAGCTTTCTAGAGATTCGTGATACTTTTAAAATCAACGGAGCCACGGATGATGCCATCCGACTGCGGCTATTCCCTTTCTCCTTGAGGGGTAGAGCAAAACAATGGTTGAACTCTCTACCACGAAATTCAATCATAACCTGGAATGAATTGGTAGAGAAATTTTTGGAGAAGTATTTCCCACCTGCAAAGACCGCTAAACTTCGGAATGATATTTCTTGTTTTACCCAATTGGAAGCGGAGACTCTATATGATACTTGGGAGTGATTCAAGGACTTGCTCAAGAGGTGCCCACATCATGGCCTTCCATTATGGATGTAGATTCAAACCTTCTATAATGGTCTCAATTTATCTACGAGACAGATGATTGATGCATCCGTAGGAGGTACTTTGAACACAAATACACCTGAGCAAGCACAAAACCTGATTGAAGGAATAGAGATGAACAATTATTAGTGGGAAAGCTCCAATGCCAAGCAAAAGGCCATGGGAGTTTATGAGGTGGACTTGACCACTGCTTTAGCAGCCAAGGTAGACCTATTGAGTAAGAAGATTGATGCACTCTCAGTTGGCCCTCAACAAGTGCAATCGGATGTAAGTGATTTTGGTATGCAGGGGTATGGAGCACAAAAACAACTGGATTAGGTAGATTATCTAGGAAACCTACCCATTCAACAAAATAATTCTTACGGAAACACTTATAATCCCGGATGGAGGAATCACCCCAATTTCTCATGGGGAAATCAAAACCAAGGCCAGCAGAAGACCAAATTTGGCCCACCTGGATTTCAAAGACCATTCCCACCTCCTCTTCCTCAAGAAAAGAAGCCCAGTGTAGAAGAACTTCTCACAAAATATATTCAAGGCAATGAGGCTCGCTTATCTAGCATTGAATCATCGTTGAGAAATCAAGAGGCTTCAAATCGTAATCTTGAGAATCAAATTGGTCAACTTTCAAAAATGATCTCTGAAAGGCAACAAGGGATACTCCCAAGGAATACCGAAGTCAATCTTAGGGAACATGTTAATGCAGTGACCTTGAGAAGTGATAGAAAACTGCAAGTGGAGAAGAAGGATAGTGAGGAAGTAGTTAAGAAAGAAGTGGAAGTCAACTGTAAGGAAGATGCAAAGCCATTAAAATCGAAAGAAAGTATGGAATCACCAAAAGTGAAGGAGTACAAGCCTCCCATCCCTTACCCGCAGCGCCTTAAGCAAAGTTACACTGATCAGAATAAGGAGTTCGGTAAATTGCTTGATGTTTTCAAACAATTACACATTAACTTACCTCTTATTGATGTCATCTTGCAGATGCCAAAGTATGCAAAATTTCTAAAAGATCTTCTATTGAACAAGAGGAAGTTGGAGGAGCTTGCAACCGTTACATTGAACGAGGATTGCTCGGCATTTCTCCAGAAAAGGCTGCCACAAAAATTAAAAGATCTAGGGAGTTTTACTATTCCTTGTATGCTTGGAAATTTGTTGGTAGATAATGCTTTGGCAGACTTAGGAGCTAGTATAAATTTGATGCCGTATAAATTGTTCAAAAAGCTAGGGTTAGGAGAACCTAAATTAACGCGCATGAGCCTTCAATTAGCCGATAGGTCTATTACATACCCTAGAGGCATCATAGAGGATGTTTTAGTGCAAGTAGACAAATTCATCTTTCCCGTGGATTTTGTTATACTTGATATAGATGAAGATATTGAGGTGCCAATCATTTTAAGTCGACCCTTCCTAGCTACCGCTAAGGCTGTTTTTGATGTTAGTGAGCATAAGTTGATATTACGGGTCGGGGATGATGAAATAGTTTTTAAAACTCCAGAGGCAACGAACAAATTTCTTGACTCAGAGGACATAAGTCACAATGTTAATGCCACTAATGTCATTACATCTACATGTATGCAGGAAACGCTTGCCAAAGATTCTTCAAGCTATTGCTTGCAAAAGGGAGATGAAATTTTGGTGATTAACCCCAATTGTGTAGAAGTAGCAGCTCAAATAGAAGTTCATGAATCCATTGTAGACAAGAAGGGGATTGATCCACTCTACAAGCCAAAGGATCTTAGGTTAAAATCTTTCAAAGAGAAGCCACCAATTTTGGAACCAAAACTGTCAGGAAATCATTTGGAACATGTCTTTGCGGTGAAAAGTTCAAAACTTCCAATGACAACCGGATCTAAGCTAAAAGCGGACAAAATGAAGAAGTTTAAGCTATATGAATTTGATGAGTGGCATGATAAGAAGAGAAACTATGAAAGTTATGCACCAATGAAATGGAATTGGCAAGGTCGATGGCCGAAGGGTAAATCTACACTCGTATGGAGAGTTCGAAAGTGAGATACAGGAGGAGTTCTATTTCCACCTGGATGAAGAATCATTAATTACAAGACGTATCCCGTCGAGCTATCGACGTTAACTAAAGCGCTTCTTGGGAGGCAACCCATGTCTAACTCTATTTATGCTTTAGTTCTTTAAGTTTTCTTCATTTTATTTTTCATTCAATCTAACTTTGCTTTCCTTCTTTTCTTTTGCTTTCATCTTTTTCGTCATAATTCTTTCCTCTCTTAGCTTTAATTTTTCCTTTTCTCTTTAATTTTATAATTTCTAAGTTTCCTTTATCTTTTTAATTAAAAAAAAAAAATTATTTACACGGGCGAGGGATACGGTCGTGTCCCAGCCTGTGTGCGCCCAGGCAGCAATCCCACCCGGGCACAGAGAGTTACACGGGCGTGGGATACGATCGTGTCCCCAGCCTGTGTGCGCCTAGTAAAATCACCTACCCACAGAGAGTTATACGGGCGTGGGACACGGTCGTGTCCCTAGCCTGTGTGCGCCCAAAACCACCACCCGCATACAGTAAGTTACACGGGCATGGGACACGGTCGTGTCCCCAGCCCGTGTCCGTCCAGACTCCACATGACACACACAGAATTTTATACGGGCAAGGGACACGGTCGTGTCCCAGCCTGTGTCGCCCAAAATAATACGATTTTTGCACACGCCCATTTTATTTAAATTAAACACACCCTCTCACACACTCCCAATCAAACATATCTCTCTCATATTCTCCCTCTTCTCTCCACAATTCTTGCATTCCGCATTTTGATCCAAGTAAGTTTCCTACTTAATTTTGCTCTCTCTTCCTCATGATTAAGCTGGCGAATGTGATGAGGATGTCGAGGCCAGTGATGACGATGATGATGCTACGATGGCTGAGGCATCGTCTAATGAGGTACATAAAGAGACGGATTCCGATCCCTCTTCTTAGTTCTTCATTTTTTGTGTTGACTTTTGTTGTTCAAGGCTTGTGAACTCTGCTATATAATGATGATGCTTTTTCATTTTGCACTTCTTTTCAACTGGCAGGGAAGTATTAGTTTCTTTTCATTACATATGTTTCCTTTTTCCTGTGCTATTTTTTTCGTGCCACTCTGATTTTTTGTAGTACATTGAGGACAATGTACATTATTAAGTGTGGGGAAGGGATATATATGAATTTGTTACTGTTTAGGAGACCAATTATTCACATTTGACCCAATTAATTTTTAAGTTAACTTGCAATAGGTGATTAACTGGTATTAAGCCAAATTAACTGTTTCATGTTGATTGTTATTGATCTTATGATACTTTACTAGAATTGATTAGTCAAATTTATGGAAGGCAAAGTTACGGGTTATTTAGCTTAGGACTTTAGGATTTGAGATTGGAGCAACATCACTAGTTAAGAGTTAGTCATGTTATTTTTAAAATTTACTTTTATGTATACCTTTCTCTTAGAAATTTTTAAGAGTCCTATAATTTTTAGCAAACAAACAAATGAAATTCTTCTTTTGAGAAACCCCTGAAAAATCACAATGATTGAAGGTCAAAAGTAATAACAAGTGTATGAATAGAAAAATTGGTAAGGATTCATCTTGGTCGGTCAGAAGAGCAAGATTGAGTCCCAATGCCAATTCAAATGAAAAAAAAAACAATTGATATGGATCGGCCTTGGTCCGTCAAAAGAGCAAGGTTCTTTCCCGCTATCAATATAAGGATTATGTTGGTATGGATCGGTCTTGGTCCGTCAGAAGAGCGAGATTCTTTCCCGCTACCAACATAATTGTGTTTAAATAAGGTAAATTTAAAAGACCTCTCAACAAAAGTATGAACTAGGGGGATGATTAGAGGAAGAGTGGATGTAAAATGTGTTTGTTTTAGATTATGGTGCTTGGTGAGATGGAAGAGAGAATTATATACACTTTAGTCAAATGGACAAAATTTTTGTGACTCTTTCTTGGTTGGCGAGATGTTAAATCTAATTTTAGTTTAAGAATCCTTAGTTAAATGTCTCGAGTAAACTTTGATTTTCATAATTAACTAGTGAACTCTAGTATTAAGTATTGTTGGAGCATTCGAATATGGTCAGATGAAATTGGTTGACTTTATTATTGCAAGTTGACTGAGAATAATTTTCTTACTTTTCTAAGGGTCAAGTTTATTCGTTCACCGATTTCCTAAATAGTGATAAATTTTGTTTAGCGTTTCTTGTCCTGAAAGTTTTGTTTTGATTTATTTGCTTGAGGACAAGCAAATGCTTAAGTATGGGAAAATTTGATAACTCTGATTTTAAACATATTTCATATGGTGATTTTATAGTATTTCCCTTACATTTTTGGTTTTCTTTAAAGAAATTAATACTTAATTGAGTAAAATGTTGATTTCAGGGTTTAAACGCGTTCTAGGCTCGAAAACGAAGAAAAGGAATCAAGTTTCACACAATTCCAAGTTCAAATGAAGAAGTTATGAAATTTTGAAGTTGTACAGAAAATTTGCCTAAGTGCATAAAGTTACATGACCTGGGGATACAGTCATGTCCCAAGCTGTGTCTAGTGACAAAAATAGAATCCTTTTAATACACTATAAAAGGACATATTAGGGTTTCAAAAGACATGAGAGACATTACAGAAACGAAGAGACACAAGAGAAGAGAAAGAGATTTAAGGAACAACATCAAGAAAGAGGCAGAACAACATCAAGAAAGAGGGAAACAACATCAACTTCAAGATTAGAGAGATTGTTCATCAATTAAAGGGGTTTCCATGTTTTATTTTATATTATTGATGAAACTCGTTCTTAGATTCATTATGATAGCTTAGAATTCAAGTATTTAGGATTATGGAACCTAGGGTTTCATGTGATTCTTGGATTGATTTAGAAATTTCAATAAAGTTTCTATCTTTACTTGATTCAATTATGTCGTTAATTATTGATTGATATTTCTAGAACATCAATATATGATATTATGCATGTTAATTGAGAAATTGCATGTATAATTAGATCTTTACATAATTGAAGAGGATTAAATGTATACTTAGAGATAAGATACATGTTTCTTCCGAAAAGTTAATTAATTGTATGGGAATTCATTATACATTAATGCAATTCTAAATTATATTACTAAGTGAAGAGATTCCGATAAATAATTTAGGATTAGGGTTAATATGCTTGAGAAAGGTATTAACTTTATTTGTGAATCCCTCCAGTCAAGAATAATAGAAATTGAATTGAATATATTTTAAGCGATCACATGATTAACTCTAGGGGAAATAATTCCTAAATACGTTATTACTTTCTTGAAGTCATTCTTGATTTTATCGCTTTTTCAATTGCTTAATTAAGTTAGTTTGTTAATTTTAGTATTTTTAATTAATTCAAACTTTCATAATTTTCCGGTTAAATAATAAAGCTAAGGTTAATATTAATACTCGAAGTCTCTGAAGGATCGACTCGGACTCACATCCGCTATATTAAAACTGATAGGTGCACTTGCCTCATATCACCCCCTAGCCTTACTTAAGGGTTAGGATAAAAGTAAAATGAGAGTAAACAAAACAGTATTCATGAAAATGAAGAATATTTAGTTGTATTGACAATAATCTGATTACGGCTATAAATACAAGAGATATTTATACTCAATAAGTTAGGATAATTTGCCTAATAGGGAAAAGACAAAATGAGTATTACCTTAATGAAGTAATGTATAAGAATACAAAAGGATAAAAATAAATATTCAAGAAAAGCAATGATTAGTATAGCAGATTCTACATGTGGTCCTATACAAATAGCAACGATACATTAGTGAGGCTTTTGGAGGATGCAGGAAAACGAGTATGATCAGATTGCTAGTCTAAGTAAAGGTAACTAAGGATTAGTTCAAGGTCTCTCTCTTAGCACCTCAGCAAAGGTAAGGCTGAGTAGTTGGTTAACTCGAACGTAAGTGAGTACTCGGGAACAGTCTAGCTGTTATCTCGGCAATCTACAATTTGGCATACTATAGAGAGATAAGTAGTCATTCGGCTTGGCATACAGAGTAACTCAACAAAGAGATACTCAGCTTTGGTAGAAGTGAGCTAGAGTAAGAGGATCTACCTTACTAGTCCTTCCAATCCTTGGGATCGGTTGTGGGTCAAAGGCTTAAGAGCTTGATTCCTATCACTACTTAGCACAAGTTATGCCCAGCTAGGATGACCTGCATGCTTTCATAGCCTTTTTGAGCACATAGGCCTCTTTAAGTGCACTAGCCTTTTTAGGCCCTTGCCTTATCAAAAATACCGATATCTACAAGTCCTCTAACTACTATAGACTTTTTCCCCTTTAGGCCTTTGCTTTTTAGACCCTCGTAGAATCCTAGTCTCTTCAATCCCTTTATCATAATCTTTTACAAAGCTCCAATAAAATTAACTTCTCTAGATATTCGCTTTGCTAAACTTGTCATCAAAGAGAGTGGGAGGCAAATGTCGATAATAATTTTTAGTAAAATAGTCTAAAGGCCTATTTCAGTAATATTGAGGCAAAAGCCCAACTCTTAAGGTCTATCTGGATATACATATATGGTCACCTACTATAAATACAAGAAAAGACCCCTAAGTAAGAGGACCCTCTTTTTCATTCTCTCACTCTTATACTCACTTTACAATTTTATTCACATGACAAGAGAGCTGACTTAAGCATTAGAGTAGTCATACAGAAGGACTCTCCGACACCCCCTATAGCTATGTTTTGTTTCGCAGGTACTTGTATACCATAACGAAAAATCACCATTAACAATCTTTACCTTGAGATAGCTTAAAAACGTAAATGGGAGTTGAAAGTGTAAGTAAAACTCATACCAGAAATTTGGATGTGATTTGCCAATTACCTTACACAAACCTAAGCTACTAGCCAATATTATGTACAATTAGCTACTTAGGGTCGATTGTCATTAACCTTACTCAAAGGCTAGATAAGAGTATCATAGACGTAAGGTTGAGCTCACGCTAGCTAACACATACATAAAAGAGCAAGCAAAAGATGACAATGTTGCCAATAAGAGAGTAATATTCAGTAATTAATGTGGCTAATATGCAAAGGTGAGTATATATACATACTTTTTTGGGTAAGTCCTAGGTTCATACAGTGACAAAAGGGTACAATACCAAATATAGTGTATATACAATTCTAAGAAAGTGTAAAATGGACTTTCGATAGGTGATTATGCATCTTAAACCATACATGATTAGACAAAAGCAAGGGCTACACATTAATCAGTAGTTGGTGGATGCTGGCATAATGATTTGGCTTTAGGTTAGAGGGATGTCATAGGTTAGTTTGGCCAACAGGTTGGCAAGATGGATGGATAGCTTAAAAATAGGAAAGCTAAGTTGTTAATTGGGTCAGCCAAGCTTTAACGTTTACATACATGCTAATCTTGAGAAGGTCGACATAATACTATGATATCCTTTGATTGGTTAGAAAGTTGGTAGTCTCTTACCTTCTAAGAGATGGTAAAGTATTGGTGGGAACTTGGGTTCTTGGTTAAGTTAGGTTTCTAGAGGAGTTTGGCTTCTTCAACAATATATTGCTGTGAAAGTGTTCAGTAGACTAAGATAGCTAGGTTGTAAGCTTAAGAATGTATGAACAACCCTTGATTCTTATCAATTGGGAATCTATCAGGTTTGATCAACTCTATACATTTAAGGAGTGGCTCGATATTGCTTTAGATGAGTCAACTTTTGGTCTAAACACCTTAAAATTAGGTTGGCCATCAAACTAATCATATTAAGATGGCTACTTGCTAGGTTGGGATGTTTTATCCTTCAATCTACTGTAAGGAAAAAGTGTATAGGGGCTTAGGAAGTAGAATAACTCTTGTTGGCTCCATAAAGGTAACTTCTCGACATTTGGTTGAAGATAAATGATCTAGTTTGTTATGCTTTCTAGTTCCCTAAGTTACTAAATTCAATCCTCTTAACTGCATAGGCATAGTCATATCTTTCCATCTCTTAAGCGTATCTTTTCATTAGATTTATCTCCTTCCTATTAGAATCATACTATTAATATAGCTACTTCCTTGCACCATTTTTTAAGGAATAGGAAAACACTCATTGCATAATCAATTGATTTAAGAAGTTTTTCCTTAACTATATAAGATAAAATTAAGCTCTTCCACCCTTGAAGCATATTTAGAATACACTCTTTGACAAATTTGAAGCTTCATAGTTAGACCTTCCCGATTTTGTTGGTAGGCCTAACCACTTACCTTGATTTGCAACTTATGTAATCTAAAGTAGATAATAGAAATACCTCTACACATCTTCCAAGGTGTTTTGGTTGAATGGAATTGAAGGTGTTTTACAACTAATCAATTGACTTGATTCTCTATTGTAAAGATCCAAATTAATCTTAGTTGCAAGAAATTATCCTCCTTAACATCAACAAAAAAGAGAGAATCAGCTACAAAATAAATAAATTCGCTAGCTTTGGACTCTATTGCTTGATTCTATTTCCTTTAAGGTTTCCTTGCAAATTCACTTTATGAATCATCATAAACAACAAGTTAGCTACTAGAAGAAATAAGTAGGGAGATATGGATCTCCTTAACTGATTCCTTCAATGGGATTGAAAGAGCTAACACATTTTCCATGAACATAAGATTATAGAAAACTGTCTTAGTACAACTCATAATCCAACCAATGCAAATGTGGCTAAAGCCTAATCTTGACATTAAAGTTTCTACTGTAGTCAGCTTTAGCAATATCAATTTTAATAGTGCACTCATAATCATTCCCATATTTCTCAAGCTTAGGAGCAGGAAAGATTTCATCAACAATTATCGACCTAGAATGAATGCACTTTAAAAAGGTGAAATAGCAAAATCTAGAATTGGTTGAGGTTTACTTGCTAAGATTTTTGAAATGATCTTGTAAGAGAAATTGCACAAATTAACTGGCTTAAACTAGGAAATAGAGTCAGGACATTTATTTTTTGTGATAAAAACATATATTTGTTATTAAAGTCGCAAAGGAACATACTTGACTCAAAGATGGGTTTATTTGCTTCAGTTAAATAGTCCCCTATCACCATCAAAATGGATTGGTTAAAAAGGCCTTTTAAATCATCCGGTCCAGGTGCTTTAAGAGTACCCATGGCTAACATGGTATTTTTTACTTCTTCAAACTTAACGGGTTAAGTAAGCCATCTATTATTCTCCTCGGTGATGACTATGTCATCATAGTGATTGTGATCCATTTCTTAAGAATAGAGGCCAATAAAGTAACCTAAAAATGCCACATTGGTTTCCTTCTGCTTGTCCAGCTACTTAACATTTCCTCATTTAATTCTCAAAACTTTTTTTTTTAAGTACTTCTTGTGATAGTTGTCTCATGAAAAAACTTTGTATTATTGTTGCTACAGCTAAGCTAATTGATTTTGAACTACTTTTGCCGGTATTTCTCCTTGTGCTATAGTTGACATATCGGTACAGGTAGTAGCCTTACTTTGTTCAACTGACAAATTTCCAAAATCTCATCAATCAACACCTGATTATTTTTGTTAAGCAGCTCTATGATTTGTACATTCTATGAGAACTACATAATTGTCTGACAATTTGTCATTTTGCTTTATTTCGTAGTAGTTCTTAATGGTTTGTTATTTTCCACGGATCATCATAAATTCTTCCTAAATCTAGTGGACATTCCGTGCGTTCTACGAAAACTTCATTTCTTTATTTACTCTTTTGTTGTACATTGTTTATTAACAATTTGCAGTGGTTCGCTAATCATCCCATAATCTCTATATGCTCCATGAATCTACTCAACATTTTTACTGATTATCTTCCCTAATTTTGCTTCTAGATTTGCAATTCTTCATTACTTTGTAAATAACCTTGAAAATTCATATAACGTCTTTTATATCTCCATAATATTTGAACGTGCGTCCGTGAAGATATTTTTGTACTCTTATTGGGAAGTTCCTAAATCTAACCAATTGTTCATAAGCAGTCTCTACATTTCGTAGATTTCGATAACTTTATTGCTTCACTTCCTCATTCGTAAATTCATGCTCTTAATCTTACTTATATGATATTAATTTCTCTTTAATTTGTAATTTGTGTTAAATTACACAAATGGATATTTTTTTCCTTTAATATATTGAAATATTTTGTGAACCCATATTTACTCCTTCAATCGTCTAATTAAAATTCACTTTCCGCGTAAAGCTCATTAAATCTATGTAGTATTAACATCTCTTATATGTTCATAAAAGCACTATATAAACGTAATTTCCCTAAAAAGTTCATAACCATGTCATTTAGATGAACTTGTACTACATCCATGCAAACTTAGTCACGATTGCATTTTTTCGCCCTCAATATTGATTAATATTCTCAGAACAACTTCAAATCCATGATTTTGTTCATATACTCATCAATTACCTATCATCATTTGTAATTTCACTTTAGTTCTCAATCTTCTTTCTTAATTCGTAAAATATTGACTATGTTCATGACAAAAATGCACGGAATTTCCATGCATGCGAACTTAAAGGCCCCCCTTGCAAAATATTGATATCTCAAAATTTATCGTATAATAATGCACTTATGGATTAGTATTTTTTTAATATACATTATATTTCATGCCTGCTTTCATCGCATATCTGAGATTCTTTTAACCAATCTAGCATTTTGGTTATTAATGTCGACATATTGGTCGATGAATTGGCATATTATATAATACTCTAAACACACTCATATGTACACTCATTTTTTAAATCTTAGAAAATTATTGTAGTTTGATTAATTTATAGGACAAGAACTTTCTTTTTTTTTTTTTTGTCCTAATCAATAAGAATGTTAGTAAATTTACGGGATAATTAAACTTGTGTAATCGGAATTGAGCTTTTAAAAAATGATGTAAAGTGACATACATTACTATGAATAAACATTACACGAAGCGATGCAAGAAAAATAATATTCATTTTTGTGATACAATTAGTTGCTAAATGCTTAGGGAAAATGTTTGGATTGCATTATTGTGGTTAACATTGATTTAACAAGTTACTAAGGCCAATTTGTGTAACATCATTTATTTATTTATTTACATCATTATATATATATATATAATATAATATTTTCACGTTGCCTTACATAATGTTTATCATTTATTTAGACCAGTAAAAGTAAGTCACACGTTTACATTTCCACCTAAATATACAATCCATCGTATAATTGCTCCAAATGTTTATGGTATAGTTCTTTCCTAAAAGTATTACAAAACACTCAAGAAAATATTTTGGATTTGGAACTTTCTCAAAAGCCCCTAAACTTAGGACAATAGAAACAAGATATTTTAGAAATTGATAGGCCATTGTTTTAAATTTTATCTTTTTATATTTATGTTGGGGCTGCATGACCATATGAAATTCGCTGCTTGAAAATTCCGATGCACTATGGCCTCTGTTACCCTTTTGAATTAATTTTTGGTTGGCTGCCTTACCGTATGACAATTATCACTCCAATGTACATAATGCTAGATTATTTTGTTATTATACTGTTGTGCTCTTTGTCCTATCGATTTTGAGGTCGGCTTTTATATGTTCTTTTTATGTCATCTCTTTCTAAATGATTTTATCTAGTCATGTGACCAGAATTTTCCCTGCAACAGATAATTTACTTTTGTTTCACGTCTTCAATCTACTTTATAATTTACTTAGTGAAATGTATCAATGACCATCAATTGTTCTCTTTCATTTTTTTAACTATTAACTAAAAATTATATGCCTGAATCTATGTACTTTTCACTTTTTATACTTTTTTTTTTTGGGGGGTTAACAGACTTTATTCATGAGAAGCAGTGAGTACAATGGAGTTTATTGCATACATGCAAAAGAGAGGCTACGGCCTCTATTAACATTAGCTACATGAGTCCTGGTCTCTTTAATGGAACCAAAAAAACATAACATCCAGCTATAGAAAGTGTAAAACACCACATGGTGGAACAAAAAGAGCAGGGTCCTTCACTGCTTGTTGTCTTGCCGTATTGGGAAGGTAGTCTGCTATTTAATTTGCCTACCTTGGCGCCAAGAAGGATTGAGACCACCTGAAACATCTTAATCTTTGCCCTGCATAGAAAAACATGTAAAGTGCAAGGAATGTCCTGTATAATGCCATTTATCATATCTACTGCAAGCTTGGAGTCCACACATATCTCAATCATTTTAAGTCCTATCTTCAGAAACAATTCTAATCCCCAGCATAAACTCCATAGTTCTGCATTTAAAATTTTGACTTTCCCTAGACTGCACATATATCCGACCATCCACTGCCCAACCTCATTCCTAATTACCCACCCTACCACAGCAGTGCCATCTATTGTAGATACTGAGGCATCAGTATTGAGCTGCACCCATCCTAATTTAGGGGGAGTCCATAAAATTCTTTCAAAGAATACATACTAGAGAGCAGTTTTTTTATAACAGGTAACAGTCAAGTATTCACTCGCATCCACTCTAGCCAGCATCCACAGCGACTCTAGGTTTGAACTAGTGTTGCCGTCAAATATCAATTTGTTTCTTTTTTTCGGCAAGTTCCATAAAAAGAATAGGATAATAACTTCCTGAGGCATGCGCAACTGCCTATGACAAGTCTTCATATTTATTTTCAGCCAGTCAGGTAAAGATTGTTCGCAGTTGAAAGTGAGGCCTTTATGTAGTAGGAAGGCTTGGATTACTGGGCATACACCAGGGCGTGTTTGACGTCTTCATCTGGATACAAGCATCTAGGGCATCCAGCTGTTTGTACATGCCTTGTTCTTAGATTAGTTGCTACAGGCAGGGCATTCATTACAGCACGCTAGATGAATAATTGAATTTTCAACGGTGCACATAACTTCCATATCCATGCATGATTGTACTCGCTGGTACCAACTAATACTGCACTAAGAGTTTATTATAAAGACCTTGTAAGTTTAAAGCAGTACTGTGTATCAGTTCAAGATTTTTATCAGGTGAACCTTGATGCAAAAGACATGGCCCATGCTGCTCAAATAGCAATTGCGACAATTTAAAGCCAAGAATGTCTTCTCTCCAGCAGTTCTTACTTTCCCAAACATTAGCCACAGTTAGCTGTTCCTTATTTCTCACTAGCGGTCCTCCTATCAAGTTTCTTGGCATAATGCCTCCACGCCACTTATCATCCCAGAATAGAGTTTGCTTACCATCACCCAAAATGATTTCCCTATGTTCTAGGAGACATTTGTTTCCTCTAACAATGCTTTTCCATAGGGGGTACAAAGAGGAGTCAATAAACAATACTTTCCCCTTATAAAGTTTCTACATTTCTTAGAAGAGAATTGGCTCCAGAGTGTGGACTTTTGATGGAAAGTCCAAACTCTCTTCATGTCATAGAGGAGACTTTGCAAATACAAATTCATGAAGCGAATTCCTCCAAGGTATCGAGGTAAGCACATTCTCCCAATTTAACCGATGAATTTTCCTTTTCTGGTCACTACCATTCCAAAGGAAAGAGCATGTTATTTTATCTAATGTTTCAATGGTTTTGGATAGTAAGGACGAAGCTTACATATAATAGATACGAATGGCATTTAAAGTGGATTTTATTAGTATGACTCTACCTGCCCTACCCAACAGCTTAATCTTCCAACCTATTAACTTATTATTCATCTTTCTTATGAGCTCTTCAAAGTCCCTTGGTTTGGGCTTCCCCCCTTTGCTCATCGGAATACCCAAATAAGTTCCAAAGCTGGACACTTGCTTATATCCTAAAATCTTAGTAATTTTTCCCACTTGGCTGCCAGCCACATTCCTTGAGAAGATGATCAAGGATTTTTTAGCATTAACTTTAAGCCCTGGCCAAAGTTGGAATTTTGCTGATTTTTAACTTGCCTCTGCAATGAGGAGTATATCATCCGCATATAACATGTATGATAGGTGCAGGTTTGATCTGTGAACTTTAAAAGGCTTCCATTTCCCTTCTTTTATATTAGTTTCAATGAGTCGGCTTAGGATTTCCATACCTATGATGAATAGGTATAGAGAAAGCAGATCACCTTATCAGATTCCTTGGGGATGGTTAGATGGCATCAAGCATCTCACCATTAACAAGGACTTGGGTAGAAACTGTTGTGATGTAGGATTTAGTGAGTTCAATCCATTGTGATGGAAAGTTTAAGGCTTTAAGTGCATCAAGTGTAAAATCCCATTCGATTCTGTTGTAGGCTTTTTCTAAATCTAATTCGAATATCATAAAGCCTCTCCTTCCTTTTTTATGCCTAACATTATGAAGAAGCTCCTGGAGCAAGATTGTGTTATCAAAAGGTGTTCTCTTTGGGAGGAAACTTGACTACGCTGGATGTATTAAGTCATTTAGATAAGGTCTCATACGGTTCAACATGATTTTTGCTATTGGCTTAAAAATTGTATTGCAAAGGCTGATAGGATGGAACTGGCTAATTTGATTGGCAGCCAAATTTTTAGGAATAAGAATTATGACGGTGTCATTGAATTTAGTCGGGATTGTCCAGTTCACGAAGACTTGTTTTACAAGGTTAACAACCGACTCATCTACCACATTTCATTAGGATTTGAACAATTTTTCATGTATTCCGTCTTTACCAGGACTCTTAGACGATCCAATTTGGAAGATTGCTTTTTCAATTAATTCCTAGTGACAGGCGCTAGGAGCTGGTTTGCTTGGTGTGGTTCTAAACCTCCCGCTAGTACCTTTGGAAGGGCACTGTACATAAAGATTTGGGTTTTAGCGGTGCTGTGCAAGTTATGGAAGTAATTGTTTATGGGTTTCTCAACCATGTCCTTTGAACCCCAAATCTTATATTTTGTTCTCCTAGTGGGAAGGCATGGTAGTATTTGGTCTTACGTTCACCATCTTTTATCTATTTCTGCCTTGATTTCCATTTCCACCGGTACTCTCCTTGTTGAAGTACCTGATTGTACAGGCTCCTAAGGTTTCTTTCTGGGCACAGTTTTTCTATTCTAGGCTGGCTAGCAATTTGATACTCTAGGCTTTTCAGTTGTTTGTGAATTTCCTTTTTCCTCATACCTAGGTGCCCAATGGTGTTTCTATTCCATTGTTGAAGGGTGTAATTGAAGTCCTCTAGAGCAATCAGGAGTTGGTTGTTATTTTTTGACCTCACGGGTTTTACTAGCCGCAGAAATGTTGGGTGAAACAGCCACATGGGCTGAAATCAGAAAGGCTGGGATTCCTTTTGGGTGGGCCAGCAAGGATAAGGTTATTACTTGTGTACATTGCAGTAAAAAACCAAGAAGATCAAACTTGTAAAAGGGCATGAATCTCCGGCGCTGATTGATGAATACGAGCCACCGAGAGACTCCTCAAGCCAAAGAAGCAGCAGCACCCCCTTGCCAGTTCCGCTTCCGTACAGATCATCCCATCATAAGGAAGCTCACAAGCTAGTTTGTGTGCAGCTACCAGATCCATTTTAGTCTCAACAAGCAATAACATGTCCGGCCTTAAGTCATGAACTAGTTCCTTTATCGCATTTACTTTCCTTAGGGAATTACATCCCCCGATGTTCCCAGCTATCACCTTAATTGGCCTTTGTGTTTCACCAATAGAATCCGGATCCATAAGAGTAGTAGCAATCTGAAACCACTAAGTTTGCGCTGACAGTTCAATTATCTGCCTCATCTCCAGACGGAATCTGATTGGCTGAGACTCGCACATAGCATAGTCGATGCTTCTTCCCTGCTGCAGAAGATGAGCATGTTGGTCATTTGACGAAGCATTGTGAAGGTTGTAGAGTTCAATGCTGGCGTCCGTTCGATGTACTCCCTTTGGAATATCATTTCAACTGCAGTAGCACATGTGAATATCCATTGACTGGGAACAATGTCCGGGAGTGCCATGTGAGCAGGGACGGTGGCTGGGATCAGAAACACATACTCCCTTATGGTTGTTAGTAGTACGCCATTCCTCCATATTTGGTGACCATGGTTCAGAGAAAGTTGAAGCCTTGCCTACGGTACTTGCTCCACTAGGACGAGAAGGTCGTTCACATATGTTTGTTGACGGAGTTCGACCAAGGTTCTCGTCCATCCATTCTGAAATGGGACGTAAATCACTCTCGTCAGGGGATTCAGCCGTAGCAGTTTCGAGTCGCAATGGAGTACTTTTAGGTTGACTGAGAGGTAAACTCGCTTGTTCATGCTTTGTTTTGAGTCTTGCAAGCTTTTTCGAAGAAGCGTTTAGAATGGGTGGCGGATGAAGAGCTAGAGGGTCGGATTTAAAGGTAATTTGGGTTTGTAGATCATTGTTTGATGATGATTGTTTTTCATTAATGGGGTTACTGAGATTTGATTGTTTTGTGTGGGTTCAAGGACATCTTCGCTTGGAATTGAATCGGGACGAGACACCGTGTGCGATTTAGTGTTTTTAAAGTGGCTATCGGGTTGTATCTGGGTACGGGTAAACTTTGGTGCAGGCGGCAAGTTTTTCATATTCAGTCGATGGTTACTTCAAGAAGGAGTCGAGTTGGATTGTTTCACGGGTTGGGATTCGGGTTTTCGCCTGTTCATGGTTGAAGAGGGTTTCTTTGTTTGAACTGTCGTCCAAGAATCATAGCCTTCTTTTTCTGGAGCAAGACGGTTGCATTAATTTACCTGGCACTTGATCAGTGTCTTTGGCCACACCATGTGCGCTAGCATTAAATGCTTTGTCTGCTTCACTTGCGAATTGCGCCTGATCGAATGTTTTGGATTTGTTTTCCTTTTGCGTAGGTCCCATTAGTCCATCTCCGTATTCAGCTTGTGCAGGTCTTGGGGAGTTGCACTTCCCTGTAGAGTGATTATGACAGCCGCATGCAAAACATAGATTGTTGAGACCCTCATTCTGTATGCTAAGTTTAATTCCATCAAGTATAATGGTGTGAATTAGGGGTTTATTAAGGTCGATTTGTATACAAAATCTAACAAATGTGCTTTCCGTTAATAAAGCGACTGCATGGAATCGTAAGTAACTCCTTCAATTTTTCTTTTTTCTTTTTTCTTTTTTTTTTTAATGCTGTCGGTGAATAGTATTCCAGCGGTGGCTCCGAAATGCGGATCCAAACCGCTACCGAATCAAGGCTTGCTGTAGTTGATACCGCAGCACTGTATGACTTCTTTAAGGATTCAGCGCTTTGGATGCTAGAGCTTGTTGACTTAGACAATTTAGGATTAGACACAAGTAAATCAGATATTGAGCTTCCTTATTTGGCACTTGTTGCTGCTCGGAATGCTGTTGCAGTAGTAGGGAGTGTAGAATCAATAACTTCATGAAACTCGTTTAGTTTTAATTTTCCTTTTTTCTTATTTAGAATGGCTGCTAAGGAAGGAGTTTGAGTTACACAATGTCGTTGAGGAAAAGGGGAAGGCATGTCCTACGAGTGAGAAGGAATTCAGTGGCCGATTATCTTCGTGGTCAACTTTCTATCATCAAGATCCCACTTTCTATACTTATAATTCTATTTTTGTTTCCTATTTATGTAAAGGCTAATTAAATGAATACTTTATTAATTAAAGCTACCCCTTTTCCATATTTTTGTTTCAGACTCTTCGATTCTTCAATTGGGAGAATAACGATTTCAGGTTACTAATCTCTCCTTTCCCCTCCTCCCCCCACCCCCTCTCCTGTCATGAGCTCGAGGTGTTAACATACTTTGCCTCCCATCCCATGGCTATTTTAGTTACATAGCTATTACAATAAGTCTAAAGATATGCTAGTATCCTTCCATCACCCAATAAAAATTTTAAAAATTTATATTAAATTATAAAATTCACCGTTTATATTTACTTTATGTGTAATTAGTCCCCTTATACTTCAAATTCTTAAATTTCTAAATATTTTAAGAATCTGCCTTTTGACCATTTTTAAGGATTTAAATGCACATTTTTTTAAATATTTGAGGTTTTAAGCACATGATTTCAAAAATAAAAGAATTAAGTGCACATGAAGTAAGTATATTCACAATTTATCCAAATTGAAAACCGACAATCATAAAATTTATGGCTTTATGTTACCTTCGGTGGAGAGAGGGTAGGAAGATAAAAAGAACGTTGTTGTACGTTTATTTTGTGGATTAATAATGTTGACAGATATCAATTGAAGAAAATTTGTCTTAGTATAACCCAATCAATGCCAAAATAATTTGTTAAATGAATAAGGTACTAAATTCTCGATTCCATCAGAAATTAAGGTTGAAAGAAATCGAGTTAAGCCATAATCCATATGGTGAATCAGTTGTGGATTCCAAAAAACTGGAGCCGACCTTTTGTCTCGCGATAATGGGTTGCATATCCAAAATTTAGTCGTCTTA
Source organism: Lumnitzera racemosa (assembly GCA_024138005.1). Lineage (NCBI taxonomy): Eukaryota > Viridiplantae > Streptophyta > Magnoliopsida > Myrtales > Combretaceae > Lumnitzera > Lumnitzera racemosa. The sequence continues at coordinate 66,262,002 of JAMXBC010000002.1, read as the reverse complement.
GTAATTACCTACGAATTTAGGATTGTAATACAATGTTGCAGTGGTCCCATATATGTGAGTTGTACAAAGACTGATCTTCGTATACATCGTTCAATAAACTGACAAATATTTATTCTAGGTGAAGTCACAATGCATGGTGGATAATAATCTTGCTTTTTGTATATGCACAAGTCAATCAAGCGAAAGAAGAATCAAGATTGATAAGACTCCGCACTGTGAATTGTTTGGTAAATTTTCCATAGTGGAGATTTAACTTCTTATGTATTCAATAAAGATGGGTCTATAGTGATTAAAATTGTTCTTGCTATCCGAATAGTTTGTGTGTATGGATTTTGGAATATCAATACTCATATCTGATGTGCTTTATAGATAGAGAGAAGAGAAGAAAGGATTTTTGGAATTTCTTTACCGATTTCCAGATACCCACTAAGCAATGTGATTCTCGATATGTTTGACAGGAATCTAATACAAACTTTAGGAGAAAAAGATCAATATTACTTTAACCTGAATTTTTGGTTTATTATTTGAATTTGATTTAATTGTATCTATCGTAAGAATAATCTTAGATCTCTTATTATGAATATATATCAACGACTTAATAAAATAGCAACCTATTGATACTCACAAAAATGTTCTCGTTTATTTTCTTACTAAAACAGTTATTCAGTCCCGCATCATAAATTTTCAGGCATTTTAGTTTTGTTTGGCTCTTTTATGTTTCGCTGATGATGAAGTAAATATTTTATTTAAACTAGAGTTCATTTTCAAGACTTCTTGTGTATGTGTACGGAAAAGTCAAAACTATCTAATTGTGAAATATTACCGTATGAAGTCTTAAAAGTTTGCAGATATTAGTAGCTCGTAATAATAAATGATAATGGAAGGTTATAGTAGTGGATTGTTATTTTTAAAGGTGATGCTTAATAAATATAAAAAATACTACTGAAAATTCAGGACACATATTCAATTGATATTTTCCTTGATGGTCAATGACCATCACTGGCAACTAGCTGCAGCTTGTACTTGCTGCCATTAGTTATGGTTAAAAACCATTAATAACCACAATCGCCGCCTGACATCACTATAATAATATTTATATTTTTAAGATTGTAACTATAGCAGACATATGCGAAGAAAAAAAATCCAGAAAAAGTTTTCCATGAAAAAAGGTAGTCCTTAAACTGCATTTTATTATTCCCATGAGAATTTTAATTTTCGAAGGGATTTGAGATGTTCTGTCACGGGTGCAATTAAGTTTTGTTTATATCAATAGGGAGTTTTCCTTGATATTTATTTTAATGACCGGTACATAATGATTTTAATTAATCGTCAAATAGGCGAAAAAGGAAAACAAAATTCATTTTGCATCTTGTGCTTTGTTTGTGTCAAAACACACCATCATCCACTTCATCCCTATCCATTCTGGGAATAAACAAAAAGCTCGCAGAATACCTAATATTATTATACTTGTCTTATTCCTGAAGCCTCTTACAATATAAGATACAGCTCCAGGGTAGTCATTCCAATTCCACATTGCTATTATCAACCGCAAATCTGTAATCTTTCACCATCCTGACCGATGTTTCACAGCTAAAAGACATCTCGGATCTAACTAATGGGAATGGTCTGATCCAATCCAGGGACACGTTTCAGTTTCATGTGCTTTGCTCACCGGGATTGACAACCTAATTTGGACGGAATATGTATAACCAGGAACAGTTTCAGCCAAATCACAGAGTGACTTTCAGTGGGAACTTTCAGATTGCTAATTGTCCTTCTCAGATTTGTGGTTTGAACATGGAAACCTCTTCTTCTGCACCCCCTACGCCAGGACTCGGCCCACAGCTACTTAGTCCTGGACCTGCCGATTCTTCAGGGACCATGTTGAGTCGCTTTCAGTGTCCCACTTCATCTTTCTTTCCGGCTGAACCCTACATGAGCCTATCACAATATGAAAGTGATCCCTCTTCTAAAATCTGTGAAATGGAATTCCCACTGTATCGTTCAGCCGGGATTTCCTCCAGTAATTTGACGGAAGGATCGGACTCAACTATTGAATTGAAAGACACACTTCAAGCCATGGTCGGAGCTCCAATTCCTAGCAATCATTACAAAACTGCCAATAAATTACACAGATTTCAATGCAGATATTTCCCCATAACCAAGTTTCTCTCGCATAATCAAGATAAATTTCTCGGCTGGAGTCCTGTGCCGATTCCTTCTGATTATGAAAATAAAGAGCCAAAGGTGCGAAAATTCTTTATGTTTCGGTTCTGGATTTTTTGTTATGATCCAACGAGGTTATCACCTTTCATGGTTTTTTCTCATTTTCCAGGTTTCTTATGATTCTCATAGCCATCCACTAGCCCAACAGCGCTTTACCTCTCATCAAGAAAAGCAGTGCTCCAAGTTTACTCATGGGAACTCACTGCCATCTAGTTCAGTTCTATCCAGCAAAACTCGAATAAGGTGGACACAAGATCTTCATGAAAATTTTGTCAAGTCGGTAAATCGGCTTGGTGGTGCCGAAAGTAAGTAGAAATATGTATACAAAAATCTTTCTTTCAAACCAAAAATCGAAACTAATACAAGCATATGCCCGGTTGGCTGATTTATCTCCTATATAGAGGCAACTCCAAAAGCCATACTGAAGCTGATGGATTCAGAAGGTTTGACCATTTTTCACATAAAAAGCCATTTGCAGGTATTGATCATCTAGCAGAAATTATTACAGTACTGAAACCTGGTTGATATGATTTTGTCATCAAATTGATCTGTTTTTCTTGATTTTCTCCTAGAAATATCGAATTGCTAAATATATCTCAGACTCCGCTCAAGGTAAATTATCTTTCCTTACAATATATCTGTAATACTCCATGATTAGGCTATCTCATATGAATCATGGTAGATTGTGATTTTAGTTTATAAAACTATGGTTATGACTACCATATCAATAACTAATTGTAACTTTTAGATTAAGTAGTTAATAGGCTTCTTTATGTTATTAACTTGATATATTCACTAAAGTTTAGCTTCAGTTTAAAAAACGAAATCCGAGGAAAACGAAAAGTATCATGAGGATGTGCTTTCAGGATAATCAATAGATAGAGAGTAATCCATCTTGTGTAGAAAATATTGTTGCATACTAGTTTATATAGTGATGGTAAATACCATGTCAACATTTAGTTGTAACTTTTGTGTCAAGTGATTAATTAGCTCATTTTTATTGTTAGTTTAATTTATTTACTACTTTTGATTTGAGGTATTATAATATCAATGAGATAGTCTATATAGAATAATAAAAAAAAAAAATCGAGGAAGGAAGGGAAGTATAGTAAATATATTTCTTTTCATGCTAGGTGGATGTGATTGAGAAAATAAGAACCTGAAAAAAAAGGAAAAAAGTCAAAATAACTATCCACATCTAAGGTCATTATACAATTTTACACTTAAGTATCAAGAATTGAACATTCACTTATATCTGGAACAAGGGAAATAATAGGGGGAAGGGAAAATGGAAAGAAAACGAGATCTTCAATATATAGTTCTAATCAATTGGTGGGAAATGGAAAGAAAAGATTTTACAAGAAAAAGTTTTGCATGATTGCACCAAATTTTGTTCTACTCTAAATTGTTGGAAAAGGGGAATAAAAGTGAAAAGGAAAAAAGAATTCATTGATTTTCCATTCAACCTCTTTCTTTATCCTATCTTCTCACTTTCTTATTATTTATAGTAGGTATGTTAATACTTTCTTATTCTACTATATTTTGTTTTCGGTAATAATTAAATTCCTTTCAATTTCCTTTCCTTTATTTTCTAAATACATTGAAAGGTGTGAAATACTCTCATATTTTTTTTCTTCATTATTTTTTAATTTTTTTAATATATTCGTTCCATTCCTTGTACCCAACAAAGTGTTACTCGACAAAATTACTAACTAGTCTTTTGATTAATATTTATTTGCCATATTAACTGCTTCAGTTGATGAATGTAATAAATTAAATAAGTTTAATTTAATATGATATTTAGTAAGTTCAAAATTCGAGTATAAAATATAATAAATAAAAATTTAGTCAGTGTGTAATATGTGTGAATTTTTAACCATCATACATAAAATTTAAAAACATATAAAATTCATGTAGTCATTGTAGCCCTTTATCTAAACATCCACCAACCCCCGAATTTTGTCCGCTTTTCCCTCATCATACCTGTAGGAGATTTCATCGAAGGATAGTTTCTCTACGCTAAACTTTAAATGGGGCCTAGGAATTAAAAAGAGCAAGAAAATAAAAAAATGGTAGACTTTGACAAATAAGTTTTCATGTTCCTCAAAGGTCATAAACGTGCGAGGAGGTTTTGTTTTTGCATAACATATGAAAGCGATATGATCGCATCACTATAATATCATTCACTTAGATTAAGTATCTTTAAGCTTAAGAGATCTATTTCAAATTCTTAAATTTTACATTAATATTTTAAGAATTTTTCTTTTTTAAAAAATTCATAATTTTATTTTTTAGTTTATTAAAAAATCTATTTAAGACTTCTTCTTCTTCTTCTTCTTCTTCTTTTTGTGTTGTATGTGGTCCCATTATAGACATATATTAGTACATATATTTTGAAAATAATTTTTTTCAACTATTAGAATTAAAAAAAAAAAAGAAAAAAAAACCTCAATTTTATTGCTTTGGCAAGCACTTTACCTTGGTCGAGGAATCCTCAGCAGTGCAAAGGAACTCCACGTATTCTTCGGTCCCAAAAGGCATGCAAGCAACCAGTGGTATTGTTAGCCGTTGGCCATTAGTAATCCTTTTAGGGCTAAATTTTAACATTTAGATGTCTTGTTAATATTTTAATAACTCCAACTTATAATATGAAACTTTACATTTTATTCATAAAGTTTTTAATATAACTTTCAACATTTTTGTACTAGTTTTGAGATCCATGATGATAAATCTTTAAAAAAAAAGAAATTAAAGAATTGGCCGTCAAATTGTAATATGAAACTTTACATATTATCCATAAAGCTTTTAAATAAAACTTTCAAAAAATTTTGTACTGGTTTTGAGATCCACGATGATAAGTCTTTAAAAAAAAAAAAAATTAAAAGAATTGGCCGTTGGATTGCATATTCCGGCTAAGATTTTTCTAACTTTTAACTAGAGTTAAAAAAAAAAAAAAAAAAAAAAAGAAGGCGCTGTACTTTTACAAGTACCGCTTTCTCGGGAAAATGTTCATCAGTGGTGATGCGCTCCGCATGTTGTCCCCAGCTGTCAAAATTCGCGTTGAGAAATGCGCGACGAGGATAGCTTTAGCGACTGAATAGGATCAATTCATTATTCTAACGTTAAGTGGCCGCCAGCATGGTAAGCAACTCGATCTTAACAGCAAATTCGGTTAGTTTCCGATCGTGGTAGGGATTGTATAATGTTTTTGCAGTATCAAATCCCTTATTGATCGCTCACCATTTCTAAGGTAGAGTATGTTTTTTAATGTTACTTGTAACTTTCCAAATTAATGTTGGAGCTGGAAGCTACCCAGGAAAAAGGTTCCTCATCTATTTGATAAACTGGGAGTGAAAACCTGGTTAAAGAACTTGCAACACTGATCATTATTCACAATTTTTTTTTTTTTTGATAAATAAAAGAAAGATTAACAAGCCTACAGATGATTTTGAGCTGAAAACAAATCAAGACCTAACATCGCAAGACTGAGAACCATTTTTTACCGTAAGTGATTAGTTTCCTTTTTTTGTCGCATTTTTAATCATAATTAATTAATTTATTTCCATTTAGTGTCTAAACTTTTTACTAGTCTTACGTTTTTTGTGACTTTGGTATTTTGATTTTTTCAAACCACTATGATGCCATGCTTGCATCTAGTGACATTAAAAAAATAAAAAATAAAAAGAAAGAAAAGTCTTGTTATACATTTTATTAAAACACCAAGTTGCAATAAATTAAATCTTCTTGCACACTGAATTGCAGAAAGTTTGAAATTTTGAGACCTGTATAATCATTTCGAGAAAAATCAATTTCGTTAACTTGTTCTTTGTTCTAATTCTATGTGTATGATTATGAGATACGGACAACAAATTAATTCGGGGGTTTCTTGATTTCGGTTAGCTGATGCAAATGATAATTTTCTGCACATATGTTTATTTAGAAACTGAATGATACTAATTTGATTGAAGTAAGAAAGTAAGAATGACTAAAACCCAATTCAGAAGACAAGGTATATAAATAGCATAATATGGCAAGGACTTGTTATCAACAATTTTAGCACTGCCCATATTCGTTTAGGGTCTAGCATAAATTCAAGGCATGATATGAGTAACATGATGCACTAATAAGTCATTCTTGACAATTTAGCATCAGTACACCCACTATTTTTCAGATTTTGAGTAACTTCACTCATTATTTAACTTTGCCAATTTTGAAATCATTTGCCATTGCTAAAATTATCAAGGCTAACATATCAATATATCTCTGTTACTTCCAAAAGAGTGAACACTAGAATCTAGGAACTTTAGAACCAGCTGAACTTTGCAAGGTCGATTAGTATTTAAGATGTGCATTATATATCACAAAGGAGGATCCTATTCCAAAATTTCTGAGTATGATAGTGTATAAGAAATGAGATCATACGAACCTTAGAGCTTACTTGGAACCTATATATATTCTATTATAGGTTTCAACTTCAAGGTACCTAATAATTTCTCAATATATGTATGTTACATTGAACTTGGCTTGTACAATATATTTCATATATTGTTCAATTTGACCAAGACAATGAAAATCCATCCATCATTTCTAAATATAACCTATCATTCCAAACCAATACTTTTGTAGTTTTACATTTTATCCCCTACAGTATAAGTTATTTTATGATTTATGTTTGTTATATTCTCTAATTATTTTTTATTCATATTTGCAATAATTTACATTTAAATATGATATTAACATATGATTTCAGTATCATAAGTTTCGCTAGGGTGAACTAATGATAAATTAACCTTTGAAAATCATAGTATCTATAAGATTTATAAAAACCCAAAGATTTTATAAGATACAAATCCATTGATCCCAGTTGGTTCCATTGGATCATTGAATAAGTTAATTCTTTACATTTAAAATATGTACCTACAAGATAAAGTATAGTGTAAGAGCTTCAATCATATCTTTTACTCGCAAACCCTAATCTCTATCATGCATTAAAAGTTTATTTTAGATATTAGTTATTTGTGATTCTAGTTAAGCTAAAATTACTTCATCTTCAAATTAGTATAAGTTTAGTCAATTATGTACCATTTATTTTAAACAAGAGAAAATATAACTCTTCATGAATAAGTTCTTTTATACACATCTACTTTGTATTAGATTTTCAATTATTAAAATTTTCACCAAAAAATTAATTTCCAAATTACAAAAATTAATAAAGGTATCTAAACATCTAGACTATTTTTAATTTTGTGTTTGAATTAATTTGATTAATTTTGCTATGTACTTGCTATAATTGAGGCTCTTTATCATATTATTTTGGATATATATACATATACATATACATACATACACGTATGCACCAAACAATAACAATATTTTCCCCATTAGGCACTATTATTGAAGTCACACGATAAGTTACAAGGTGTTTCTCAAGCATACAAAACCTATCTATCCATAACCGCTTTTGGGCCTTAAATGGTTGGATGTACTTTTCAAGTTGGATAATTAAAACTATAAAGTAAGCTATCTAAAACATTTGGAATCTACAATTGTAATTCAACTAGTATGATATATACCAAAAGTTATGATTTCTAAGGTATTTTATTTGCTATCATATATAAGGTATCCTACCTTGTAATAGTTTTTTCTCCTTTTTTTTGTAAATATAATAAAATTAATACACATCTAGATACTTATTTTTTAGGTCTGTTCAATGAAACCCATTGGATCTTGGAACATATGACTCTACATGGTCTAGTAAACTTAAGGAATGATATTAGACATCATATACTAGGTTCTCATTCAAAATTTTCAAGACTAACCTCAACAAGGTTAGATTTATCATACCAACTTTTAGTTATCCAATAATCTACTTAGGAAGATATTCTGTATTTTATTTATTAACATGCAGAATACATATTATTTCTAAAACCTATTTCATAAGGTAGCATATAGGTATACAATTTATACACTGTACCCACTATAAATCCTATACTCTAAAATACAAAAAGTACATATTCTAATTATTACATACCCATTCTATAAAAATTCTTAATTAATAAAATTGAACATTACAAACTATTAACAAAGTATTGCATTTTTCATTTATTACCTTAAGGATTAAGCCAATTGTTAATTGAGGAAGAATGATTGTTTATGTTAGTCAAAATTGTTTGAAACTTGGTTTATTTTGTGTTACATTTTCTGTAAGATATCCTTATATTAGTAAAAAGTATTGTAATGAATATGGTGTTGCTTGTTGTTTTAAACAAGTGAATATAAACTTTATAATAGCTAGTAATTTTATGATAATTGTTTAGAGCTATAATGGTCAGCAATTTTATATCTTAAGGATTAACACTTGTTGATAATAGGTAGCACTTTTATGATAACAGTTGATTTAAGGTTTACTTTATTTTAATCAAAGTAGGACTTGCATTATCAACATTTTTGCTTAATCATAAAATGAACTATAATATTTAAGCATTCGTTTCAAGTTATAAATGTATATATAGTAAAATTTTCATGTTATAAAGGATGAACAAAGAAGTCATAGGTTTTATGATGGTTTTAGAGCTTACAAACCAACCTCTAATTCCACATTTTAGAAATCCTTACAGGATAAATTATATGATAGGAAGCCCAACTTACCCATTATAAATACTCTTACCTTATTTGTGGATATAAACCTTTATGAATCCATGGGCATCATCAACTATCTACACACACATTGATATACTATTAAAATCTATGGTATACTTTCTTTCTAATAATTTTCCCTTCTATTTCAACTCTCCTAATCATTCATTTACCATTTAAAAGAGATTATTATGCCAAGTTTTTTTTATTTGTTTCTAGGCAAAAGTGACCGAAGAGGAGTTTTGAAAGAAATCCCCCATATTGATACAAAGAGGTAAGTTTCCTTATTAAAATTGTGAAGAGACTCATACTACTAAAGGATAAATACATTAGATTTTTTTTTTTATTGTGGTTGAATTAATTGAAATCCTTTTTTATTTTGATCAAGTTGCTTATATTATACCTTACTTTAAAAAAGTTGCTTATATTATATACATTTATATTAAAAGTCAATCACGTGTTCCATATTTATAGCAAATTACAACATCTATACTAGCACATTATGCAAAGTAAGTAGCCCATATTAAGGAAATTCTAATAAAGGGACTTAATATAGTAACATGAATATAGAGACTTCAATAACTAATTTTTAAGCACAATAACTTAAATGGATTTTCACACATCTACAATTCATTATTGAATTTTAGCATTCAAAATAAAAGGAAAGAAATAACTTTTTAACTTATTAAAATCATGTAAGAATAGTTTGCAATAGAGTAACCTTGACATGTATTATTTATTGTCTTCTAGTGCCATGCAAATAAGAGAGGCGCTACAATTGCAGTTAAATGTCCAAAGGCATCTCCACGAACAATTAGAGGTATCAATCGTATGTATATTTGATAATTTTTGAGTATTTTTCATCAATTGTTATTTGAATATTTGTAAAAATTGATTTTGAAAGAAAGAATTCATAAAGTGGAGAGGATTTCCTCATATTTGTATATCACATCGTGTTTTTTTAGTATGACAAATATAGTAATTTATGAACCAATGAAATCAACATTCAATCATGCCTCTCGTTTAAATTACTTCATTTAAACTTAGAAGAGGAATTTAAATCTTGAGAATTTCTATCCATCTCTTTATTTGAACAATTTTATTAAGCCAAAAGTTTAAGAAAATTTAGTTCATTTAAAAATCTTTTGCATAAAATTCTCATCATTGTTTTTTCTCTCCTACTAATTGAACAAAAGTTATATGCACTAAAAATAAATATATTGAGAAAATTTGATATTCATTTTAAATAAATAAAACTAAAATTTCAATATCATCATTCATATGCATTTGTGTCAATTTGTTTGTCAATACACAAGATTAAAAAAATTACCTAATTAAATGAACTTAGGAATAATCTATGTATATGAACTTTAAACTTATTTGCATTTTAGCATTCCAAATTTACCATATTATAATTTGGTGTCTTTATTTTGAGAATTAGTGGATTTTACTTCTTGATACACGTTATATATTATAATGCTAATGTTGTATCCAATGGTTTATTAATTTATCCTCTAAATTGTAGAGTGAAAGTTATTGTCTTGCCTTTTTTTCCTTTATAATTTCTTATAACTAATAATATAAACATAAGTAAGTTATTCAAACAATTATACAAGTATAATTGGTTCAAATGCATCACTTAAAATATAGAATGCTAAATTAAGTTATGGCATAGTTATAAAGGAGTTAGACAACTCATATGTAACATAGAGGATATAATTAAATTTTCACTTAACAAACATAGAAAAGTTATAATATACTTTTGAGCTTTGTCTCTTGAGCAAAACATATGTTTTCAATTGATTGCACGTATGATAGAAGATGTATATTGGTAGAGATATCATTGTATTAGGTGTATGTTAGTGTACGTAATTGAGTCATGTTAAGATGGTTGCTAATCACACATCATAATCATTTTCATATAGATTCAAAGAAATTTGCAGTTAAGAATTGAGGAACAAGGGAAGAAGCTTAGGATGATGATTGATCAACAAGAAAGGACTAAGAAAGAACTTCTAAACAAAGACAAAGCAAAAAGTCTCCAAGATTTCCACATCTCAGTTGCAGAAGGTTCTGAAAATACAAATTTCCCATCTACGATAAGTTAGGATAGGTCGACATGTTCTTTTCCCAATCTCGATTTAATAAGCAATTGATTTTGGCTTCGAAGCATAAGAAGATCATCAACACATGGAACAACATGCACTACATCAGAAATTAAGCTTGTCAAGGTTAGATTATGAAGCAATACAAATGCTGATCAAGGAAGAGCTATTTGTATGTATTTGCATGGAAACTAAAACTTATTATACAATGAAGTAGGGTTCACATCAATGGTCTCTTGGAGCTCTTAGAAGATTACCTGTAGAAGTTGTTAGCTAAAAGTTGAGTTTAAATGGATAATTTGTTTTGTCACATTAAGCATTTAGAGAAAAAAGGGTAAGAAATTTTCACAAGACCTAAGTCATATGTATACAAAGATGATGTGTTGGATAATATATTATTTTATATTGTGTCATTAATCATGGTAACACAAAGCACTTTATCTATAAATTTGGTAAAGATTAACTAACAAAGAAGATGCTTTATGAAAATAATTCTAGCATTCTATGAAGAAACGCATGCAATCAATGCAATTTTGGGAGAAAAAAAGATCCATCAATAAAATACAATTGGATAACTAATACAACTTTTGTGTTAGGGTGTAAAGGAGATAAATTTACTTGCAAGCTATTTGAGTTCAGTTTGATACTTACTTAGATATGACTTAACAACAATTGAGTCAAGCTTGACCCAAGTTTGAGATGTTCAAGTAGTTTATTATGTTAAACTCAAAGTTTATGCTTTTTACCTCAATTAGTTTGCTAGTCTAATTGATAAGAATCGACCAATAGGGCTTCTAATCCTCACCCAAGTAAGAGGGATAACTAACATGGTTTCTTATGTTCTCAACCATTGCCTCTCTTTAGAAGAAGCTAACCTACTATGCTGTTCTGATTTGACCATGCTCCTGAATTATCATGAGTTTAACCTCCTCTTTACACATGAGTGTAGTTAAGACAAGTTGTTCATAAGATTAGCATCAAGTGCGCCGATTTGTTCTACAGGTTGTTCTCTACTACAAATCCATACCAACCAATGTGCCAACTTTATCCCTTCACCTCACAATTTGTTATGTATCGTATTAGCCAACCTCTCCTCAGAGGCCACATGTCTCACATTCATAACTCTATTACTTGACAACGAATATTCCCTTTTTAGATATTTATGGATTTTCTTATTCGTATATATTTTTGTAACCTTAATTTTAAGCCTTTTAGTAATTTGGTAGTTTAGATTATAACCTTAGTGAGATAGGTATAAAGATCCTGTAATAATCCGCTATAAAGGATCATTATCTCTTCTCCATTAGTGAAATACTACTAAGTTGGCTTTTCTTTTCTCTACAAAGTGAGAAACTCTCATTCTTCATTCATATAAATCCTTAAGTAAGGTTATGTGGCAAATGACGTTACACCCTGAGGTGAGTCACATCTAGTAAGTTGTTGGTTGTGTTGAACTTAAGAGGTCTATCACATCTACTATGTTGCACATTTTTAGCTTAACCTCCTATCTACATTTATCTAGTTAAACCCATTTCCTTCTCTTCTTTGATAGCTTCAAGGGACCTACCTACACTTTAGTAAGTCCTCACCAGACACTCATTGTGTGCCTTTGTATTCTATGCCGTATTATCTTAGTATGAGAGCTTAAGGTTCTAAGAAGGGCTACAAGCTAAGTTGTTAATAGGAGGTGTTCGTTGGATAATATTGTGATTATGTGCAAGTTTAGATTGTGGTGTTGTGCCTAAAGTATTATAGCAGTATAGTGCTACTCTATTGTACCTTGTTTTCATCATTTGAAATAAAGCAAGGGTTATTCAGTAGAGAGTAATGGTGGTAGTTGTAGAGAAGAGTATAGTAGTTATCAATTGTGTATGGGTTATCCCACTATTGAAACTAGTGTACTAGTTACTAGACTATTAGGTGTCATATTATGGTGTCGTATTAGGTATTACCCAAAAGATAACAAACCCTTATATCAATGTAATGGTTAGTTAAGGACAATGAAAATGACACTCTAAGAAGGGATCGATGTGGGAAGCGAACTCCAAGGACCACCAATGAATGAATGGACTGACTCTTTAAATTGCTAGAAAATATGTTAGTCATGATGTATAGATAAACTGTAGTTCACATAGAAAGAGCTCATTAAATTGACGAGTAAGCTGATGAATAAAGTCTAGAGGAACTCCAAGTTGATTATCGACAAAATCAACTCAATCAAGAAGTTTAGCATTAAAAAGAAGTTTACCCAGCTTAAAATATCCAAGTTAGAGGAGTTAAGTGAAGAGTCAATCGAAGGATGGAAGTAGTGGAAGAAGAAGAGATTGATGGTGAAGAGTTCTATGAGGTCAATGAGAGACTAGATTAAACGTCTCGAAGTCAGCCTAATAAAGCCATACTCCTTATTCTACACTTTTGAGGAAGAGCAAGTCATCCTGCTCATTAAAGGATTGATCTTGATGAAGTGGGAGAAATTAGCAATGTTAAAATTCAAATTCTGAGTAACTTAAGGAGTAGCAGTGTTGATGAATACTCAGATAGAAAGGAGTGGGTATAAAAGTTGTTTGAATGTCACCATTATGCTAAGGAAGATAAAGTGACACTTACTACCCTAGAATTCACTAAGTATGCTTGCATGTGGTGGAAGAAGTTGTAGTTGATGCAAAGAAGGGATGGACGACAAGATATAAGAACATGGGAAGAAATGAAGAGAGCCATGCAAGGTAGATTCATTCTCGATTCCTATTATTTGGACACTTTGAAGTTATAAGAGATGAAGCAAGGGAACTAATTTGTTGATGAATATGTGTAAAAGTTTCAAATGTTGATGATCATATATGAAGTAGATGAACTTGAGGCTTAAACTATTTCCAAATTTTTTAGTGGTCTAAGACATGAACTTAAAGACACTGTCAAAGTGTAATTCTATCACATCTTCGAGGAAGCTATTAAGATTACCTAATATGTTAAGTGATAGGAATCAACCCCCTAGATCAATCACCAGAAGCTGAGCTAGAGGACTTCAAGGGCTCATATGGAAAATGCTAGCTTTAAGCCATAGTTGAGACAGGGACTCCTATCCCAATCTAAACTCCTGTCAACCTATCTCTTAGATCCTTACGTATGTCCAACATGCTTTTACCCCACAGCGAAGTCCTATTCTAGAAGATAGCCTTAAACTAGCCAAGCTGGGCTATTGACTTGACCTACTGGCATCTGACTTCAAGACAGCTAACCTTTTTGCTAGGTTGATTGACTTACAACCTAATCTAGATCAAGTCGGCTCTTAATTCCTAGCACTTTCTACTTTTGCCTATGTATCATACTTTTGACGTACAGCTATTATGTGACATGTACCTTCTAATATAATGTTCCAAAATAATTCTTTCTTTTTCGTACTAGATATTATTTGTCCTTTTTACCCCTTTTTAGTATGATTAATGTAATGTAATTATAAAATACCCTTTTGTCTTTTCATATGTATAAAATAACCCTAGTGGGCAAGAATATAAACCCCTACTTTCCTTGTATGCAAGAGGATCCAAATTTCAATATAGAATTATTCTCTTTAAGTAACCTTAGTGTTTTTATTATTATTCAACTCTTATATATTCTCTTTAACAAAGAGTAGTGGCGAGTGACCCTTCAGTTCAGACTAGTGTGTCACATTTGGTCGATTGTTGGTCGAATAAGATTGAGTAGTGTGGCATATCTACTCGGTAGCTGCTTGAACTTTGCTAACCTTTTTTCCTAGTTATTTTGGTTCATTTATTGTAGTGGCTCTCGGTATGTCTGACCTCAAAGATATGTTAGCTTCACTGGTATCAGAGTATGGTTCCGCGAGGGAGTGTGTGAAGTTACAATGAAGTTTCAGTTTGCTTTACTGTTGGTAGTTGTTGTGTTCCTTCCATAGCTACTATAGTGTGTTTGAGTCTTTGTAAGTGTAGTTTCATTGATACTTTGTTTTCCATTGTGACAATAGAGCAAGTTTGTTAGTAGTTTGTTAGTCTATTTGAAAAGGTATTACGCTATATCAAAATCAAGTGTTCAGGGAATTATTGGTGACTAAGGTAATAGTATTCAACCAGGTTATAGTCATAATGGTAATAACACTCTCGAGTTTGTTGATGACAAACTTAACAAACTTATAAACCTTATTAAGAATCTAGTCATTGCAATATAAGTTAATAGGCAATAACCCCAGGGTGTTCAGTAACAACACCCATAAGGTGGTGCCCCTAAGAGATACTATGGCCAAGGTAATCAAACTAATCACCCAATTCGACAACTACGAGCTAGAGGAGTAGCAAATAGAGCTACTAAACGAAGACTAGAGTTAGAGGAGATTGAGGAAGATAACAAGGAGGTTGATGTCGAAGAGTTTGGTGAAGAAGAAGTTGATTACTACCAAACATAGAGACAAGGACGTCGAGTTCTTCGAGGGCTAGATAATGTTAAAGTGCAATCTCACCCTTCGGTGGAGGTGGAGGTGTAGATGAATATTCAGAGTGGGAAGAGAAGGTCGAGAAAGCATTTGAGTGTTATAGGGATGAGATTAAGGTCTCACTTGTTGCGTTGGAATTTACTAGATATGCCACTGTGTGGTGAAAGAATCTAAATGCTACTAGAGCTAGAGATGGAAGACGAGGTGTTAGAACTCATGATGAGATGAAAAGGTTGTTAAGAGATAGATTTGTGCCTAAAACCTACTTATAAGATACATTTGCAAAATTACAAGAGCTTCATTAAGGGAGCTAATTTATTAATGACTATATTAGGGAATTCTATATGCTTATGATCTGAGTTGACATGGAAGAGCCAAAAGCACGTATCATATCGAGGTTTATTTCTGGACTTAGATTTGAAATTCGCAATATTGTGTAAGTATAGAGAATTTATAACTTAAATGAAGCCATCAAGATAGCGTAGAGGGTCAAAAAGTAGAGGAGAAATGTTTCGAGCGTACCTCAGCAAATATTCTCCCAAGCTGCCATATCGCGCTAACCTATTCAAGCCAACCCAAGGAGGCCATATCGAGACGAGGAAAGGAATGATTGACCTAAGGAATGCCGAGCGGACCAGCAGGGCCAAGTAGGTCAGTCAAGCTGACCTAAGGCTAGGCTAACCTCGAGAACCTATGAGAAAGGCTAACCATTTGGATGGAAGACTAGCAAGGTAAAGTATTTTAAATGCTTAGGCTTTAAATACATGGCCGCTGAATGTCCGAACCAGCATGTCATAGTACTCCGAGGAGATATGGTGGACAGTATTAATAAAAGTGACACTAAGGAAGAAGAAAATGTTGGAGAGCCTAAGGTGGAAGAGGAAGAGGAAACCTATATCTATACCGACTAGAGAGAAGTAATGGCCTTAGTTTTGAGGCGAGTCCTTAGTTTCCTATCGAACTCTAAAGAGGACCAGAGAGAGAACCTATTCCATACCAAATATATCATCAGAGACCAACTGTGTACAATCATTGTGGATGGAGGAAGTTGTACTAATGTTGTTACACATTCCTTCATGTAGAGGTTGGGTTTGCTAACCTCAAAGTATCCCTGACCCTATAAGCTATACTAGCATTGTGATAAGGGTGCTTTGTACGTAACCGAACAAGTGATCGTACCATTCAGTGTTGGGCACGTATACAAAGATGTGTAGTTTGTGATGTCATTCCCATGGGAGCTTCACATCTATTACTTGGGCAACTTTAGTTGTTCGACTAACGTATCACTTACGATAGGTATAAGAATACCTATGCCTTTGTCAAGGATGGAAGGAAGATTGTGTCGCATCCCCTAACCTCGTCCTAAGTGAATGAGGCTCATAACTAACTTACTCGAGCTAGTAAGAAGAAAGCTTTGGTGATGAGCTGAAGGGAGCTTCAATCTTTTGAAAAAGCTGATGAACCAATGTTCCTCTTAGTTAGAAGATTGTTGGAGAATGTTTTAGGAGAGATCTAAAGCTTGCTAAATGAGTTTTCCGACCTATTCCCGAAAGAACTACCTAGAGGACTACCGCCAGTCCGAAGCATAGAGCACTGCATCGATCTACAACTAAGTGCAACCTTGCCGAACCGACCTGCATATAAGATGAACCTTGAGCAAGATTTTGAGTTGAAAAGACAGGTAGACAAACTTATTGAGCAAGGATGTGTGAAGGAGAGCATGAGCCTTTATGCTGTACCAACTGTGCTTGTCCAGAAGAAGGATGGATCATAGTGCATGTACATTGACAGCCGGTTAATCAGTAAAATTATTGTTAAGTATAGATACTTGATACCAAGCTCGATGACATGTTAGATGAGCTTCATGGTGTAAAGATATTTTTAATGATTGATCTGCAAAGTGGCTATTATCAAATTTGTATGAGACCGAGGGATGAGTGGAAGACTACCTTTAAGACTAGGCATGGACTCTATGAATGGTTGGTTATGCCGTTTGGACTTACTAACACACCAAGCACATTTATGAGGTTAATGAACCATGTGATGCACCTTTTGATAGGAAGATGTGTGGTCATATATTTTGATGACATACTAGTATATATTGCTAACCTAAATAACCATGTTCAACATTTCACAAAGTTTTTAACATTTTGCGAGTTGAGAAGTTATATGGGAATGTAAAGAAGTGCATGTTCTGCTAGAAAGAAGTGATATTCCTAAGGTTTGTAGTGTTGGGGGAAGGAATCTGAGTAGATGAGGAAAAGATCTGAGCTATTTTCAGAATGGCTGATGCCAAAGAATGTTACTAGGTCCAAAGTTTCTATAGCCTAGCTTCTTTCTATAGGCGATTTATGAAGGACTTCAGTACAATAGTTGCTCCATTAATCGAGCTGACAGAAAAGAATGAAGGGTTCAAGTAGAGTGATCGAGCTGAGCAAAGCTTTAGGGAGATCAAGGAGAAGTTTACCTCAGCCTCTATTCTATCATTACCAGATTTTAACAAGCCCTTTGAATTAGAGTATGACACATCAGGAGTTGGAATTGGTGCTGTCACCTTCCATAGTGAGAAACTTAGTAGTCCTATGCTGAACTATTTCATGTACGAGAAGTTGTACTCCCTTTTTCAAGCCCTTACTATTTGGCAACATTACTTACTACTATAGGAATTTGTTATTTATACAGACCATAAGTCTCTAAATCATCTGGGGAGTCAGATCAAGCTTTCAAGGAGGCAACTTAAGTGGTTGAAGTTCATGGAAAGTTTCTTGTATGTCATTTGGCACAAGAAGGAAAGTACAAATGTGGTCGCTGACGTTCTGTCACGATAGCTAATGTTGCTGACCACTTTGTAGACAAAATTATTGGGATTCTTACTGATTATCGAGCACTATGCTCATGATTCTCATTTCGGCCGCATCAGAGAATAGTCCAAGGCCAAGATTACTGTCAAGGGATATTATCTTAAGGATGGTTACCTGTTCAAGGATTGACGGTTGTGCATACTAAATGCATGAGTTGTTGATTAGCGAAACTCATGGCGAAGGATTATCTTGTCATTTTAGGGAAACCAATACAACCAATCTATTGAAGGAGAACTTTTACTAGCCTAGTTTGTCTAAAGATGTCCATAAGGTGGTTAGTAGTTGTGAAGTTTATAAACATGCTAAGGGGAAGAGAGAACCCCACGAAGAGTATGTGCTACTACCAACACCAAGTTTACCTTGGGTTTACCTCAACATGGACTTTGTCCTAGGGTTGCTTCGAACATCTAGAAGGAAAGATTCCATCTTTGTTGTAGTGGACTGCTTCAGTAAGATGGCACACTTCATTCTATGCCATCGAACTAACAATGTTCTATCTATTGCCGATCTATTTTTACAAGAGATTGTCTAACTTCATGGAGTACCAAAGACTATTGTCATTTTTGAGCTATTTCTAGGAAACTTTTTGGATAAGACTTGGGACTAAACTTGTATTTAGCTCCAGTAGCCACCCTCAGACTAATGGCCAAATTGAAGTGGTGAATAGGACACTATGCAATCTGCTCAGTGCTATTATGGGGAAGAACTTAAAGGATTGGGATTTATGCCTACTAGTTGTGGAGTTCACCTACAACTGAACTATTCATAACACTACTGGTAAGCCTCCATTCAAGGTCATTTATGGCCTTAACCCTACCATTTCCCCTAGACATGATTGGCACCCCTATAACTATTGAAGAAAGTCAATCTAGAGTGGACTAAGCCCAAGAATCGCATGAGCTACACTAGTCTGGCACAAGGAAGATCGTTAAGTTCAATCGGAGACAACAAGAGATTGGCAACTAAAGCCATATCTTGACATAGCATAAGATGTACCATTACACAGGAATACCTGTTTATACTTAACACAAGTTCTATTAATAATAAAAGAGTACTACAACGAAGTTCAACTTAACACCTGTTTATGTAAAAGATTACATTTGACAAACTTAACCAAACCAAAAATACAGTACCTCTTTTTTTTTTATATGTAAGATCATTTATAGAACTAAGAGTAAAATACAACAAAACTTCTTTAAAAGTGGCTGACTCCATCTTATGCACTCTTAAAAGACTTTTTTCCTTAGCTGATGCTGTCTCATCAATTCTCTTCATAACTTGAGGATACATAAGTATTCGCTTAGCTCTCTGTGAGCTAAGTGATAGTGGATAAAACAAAACATAGAATGCACATACATACATTCACACAGATCAGTACTATAAGACATTCAATCTTGTAACTCGAGTTATCAATACAAACTATTTATGTAGAAAATCCATGCTGTGCTCATGTATGTAACATGCATTAGTATCGATATCTTATATTTTTCTAATTCCTCATCTGGTTAGTCAATATACCCGAGAATCTGGATACGATGTCTAGGAACCTAGGGCAACAAAGAGTTGCCTAGGAGGAGGACCCCCAATAAAAATCACCCTTTGTGGTTTGAAAATCCAATACATATTTGGTCACTCAATGTGGCTAGAATAAGTTGAGCAATGCATTCTATATGTCCTGAAGCTAACTCAACAGTTTTTAAGCTTTTTAGAAACTTGACCCATGGGTCCTTTCGTCCCATTCCATGAATGTAGTAAACATCATAGTAACCTAGTATCAAACATGAATCTCAAGTTCCACGTTATAAACAATTCAACTATCGCAACTTCAGCTTTGTTTCTCAGCTTTATATTACATTTCTTCACATAGCTCACTTGAGCGAACATCCAAATGAACAGTTTAATTTCCAAGTTTTCCAAACAAAAATACATATTGATGAATCAATCATACACAAGGAAACATTTCACTTTTTCAACACACATTCAACAGAATCAAGTATCCAATCAATCTAGTACATCATTACAATTTATAACACAACTAACTCTAAGTCAAGTAGACATAGGTCTACTTACACAAAAATAGAAATATTCACTTACTTGAGCTCGACAGTAGTGTAAACTCCTAAGCTTCACGATGTAGTTGTTCCTCACCTATCATACCTAGAAAAATACACATAGACCCCAAGTCAACTACCGGGTCAATACTACGTTTTTATGCATTTTCGCTATTGTGCTTCTAAGCTTAATTTGATTGTATCTTATTCATTTCTTATCCGATTTTAGTGAACTTTATATCATCACGATCATTATTTTGAGTACTATTGAGATATCCTAAGAATCATAACTAACCAATATTTCCAAATATCCAAAAATACCCTCTCGTGTTACCGATTTGACTGTATGTTATTATAACCTTGTAATTAACTCAATTAAGTCCTAAATCTAAATTAAATGTCATAAAATTCCTCATTCCCTGAGCTAGTCAGCATTCATTATGTACTCCAAAATACTGATCCTTTATCTAACAAATATCACATTAGTACTAATTACTATATCATATATTAAGTTAATATGTATGTTTATATTATGAAAATACACAATAAATAGTATATGAGCTCGATTTATTCCATGAAAAATCCTATAAACTTACAAAAATACGCAGTTTAATTATTGATCATGAATTATACTAAAATAGATAACATATATTTTTATAGAAAAGCCATTTTAACTTAAAATTAGCAAAAATTAAGCAAACAAGTGAATTTAATTACAAGATAAAATTCAAGTGTCCCAAACATCATTATGAATGTCCAGAAATCATAACACATAGGGCTTATACTTTGATTTTATTAAAAACTAGTTAACTCACTAAAATAGTGAAATTGCCAATTTTATTCAAAATAATTACAATAAATAGTAAAAATAATTATTTTAAAAAATTATTGTTACTAAAATTAAATACATATATTGAGTATGTCACATACAAACTTTCAACTTAAAAGAACATTATTTACTATTTCTAAAATTTAATTCAATCTTCGTCCAAACAAAGCTATTTCTTAAGGACCTTATATTTCAAATAATTATTTAACTAAAATAAAATTATGACATTATTCTGTACATAAAATAACTCCAGAAAACTAAGTTTCATAATTAAATAATATCATTTGCTATTTTTAGAAAAATTACAAAGTTTCAGCTAAAAAACTTGGTTCACCTGAATCGGTTACCCTCCGACCCCCTAACCTTATCGAAACACCTCCTTTGGTGGTGCTTTCCTTGACCCTAAATGGCCGCTACAACTGGACACCAATAGCCTATTGAACCGAGTTGATTAGATTTCGTACCTTGTTTTTGCTCTAATTTTCTTATTTTTTTCTAATTTGATTCGAATTTTTCTTAAGTGAGTTTCTACCTTTTTTCAAACATCCAAAATGTTTTTTTTAAGTTTACAAGCCCTATTTATATTTTCCAAATGAATAAGAATCTATAAAAATTGAACATGTGGCTTACACATATCATGTTTTTGGATTTTCAATGCATAAGGTGACATTTCCTCATTTCTTTGTTTTTGACTCATCATCCAAATTAATCCTAAGATGCCACATAGGTATGATGACTAATCCTTGCATTTTTTATTAATTTTCCAATTTTTTTATATTAATTTACTTATTTAAATAATAATTTCTTATTATATATGTGTATTTATTACAGATAATGCATGTTCTATGTTAATACAAGTATAATTCAACTTCATTTATTATTTTTATAAGTTAAATAACTTATCTCTAATATCTTGTTATATCTAAATGCTTAAATTTCACATTTTCGATATTTATCGACTTTAACAATAAATTAACATTTTCTTAAATTAATATTTTTATATAGCTTATTTTGAGAATTTGACTTTACTTGAATGATTTTATCTAACTTTTATAACCTTACTATGAAGTTTGAAATTAAACTGATATCTTAGCCTAGCGCCCTAAATTTAAGGGCTCGAATCTTAAGGTAATCATATAGGCTCGGAATTTATGGTATTAAAGCCAAGGCTACTAAACTATTTCCTTCCAACCAGGAGACTTAGTATGGATTCACCTCAGTTAAGAGTAAGTTCTGCACTTAAGACAAAACAAATTATCTCCTCAAGATGATGGCCTATTCAAGGTCTTGAAGAAGATCAACCACAACGCCTATTAGATTGAGTTGCCTAATGACTATGGTGTCTCCTTTACCTTCAATGTATCCTATCTGATTCCCTATCAACCAATCGAAGAAAACCCTGCGAGCACCCCCTAAAAAATGAGTAGAAACTACTTCAGATTTGAGGATAAATCTTTCCGACCCCCAAGCAGATAATTGGAATCAACCCTTTAAACTGATCACAAGAAGCCGAGCTAGAGGACTTCAAGGGCTCACATAGAAAATGATAGCTCTATGCCATAGCCAAGATAAGGACTCCTATCCTGATCCGACCTCCTGTTGACTTATCTTTCAGATCCTCACATATGTCTAATATGCTCCTGCCTAACAGTAAAGTCCTAATCCAGAAGATAGCCCCGAACTAGCCAAGTCGAGCTACCGACCTGACCTACTAGCGTCTGACTTCAAGACAACTGACCTTTTTGCCAGGCTGATTAACTTCCGACCTGATCCAGATCAAGTCGGCCCTTGACTCCCAATACTTCCTGCTTTTGCTTGTGTATCATACTCTTGACATACAACCATCAAGTGACATGTACCATCTGACACAACGTTCTAGAATAATTCTTTCTTTTATGTACTAGGTATTCTTTGTCCCTTTTACCCCTTTTTAGTATGATTAATGTAATGTAATTGTGAAATATCCTTTTGTCTTTTCATATGTGTAAAATAACCCTAGTGGCTAAGTATAAAAACCCCCATTTTCCTTATACGTGAAAGGATCTAACTTTCAATACAGGATTATTCTCTTTAAGTAACCTTAGTATTTTTGTTATTATACAACTCTTATTTATTATATTTAGCAAAGAGTAGTGGCGAGTGACCCTTTAGTTCGAACCGGTGTGTCATATTTGGTGGATTTTTGGCCAAGTAGGATTGAGTGATGTATCATATCCATTCGGTAACTGCCCAAACTTTGCTAAATTTTTTTCCTTTTTATTTTAGTTCGTTTATTATGGTGCCTCTCCTTATGTCTGACCTCAGAGATGCATCATTAAGCGACAAAAAAAGAGTTGACCATACTAAGCTCCATCTTTTCTAACTTGTTCAATCTATTCGACTTATCATAAGGAGTAATAGGAAACCTAAAAGCTTAATGCTGAGCAAGAAGGATGGATAGATGTCAATGTAAAAAGAGTAAGATTAGAATAAGGAGCAAAAGAGAACCACTTAAGATGAAAGATAAGTTAAATTTAATGCTTGAAATGTAAGGGTTATAGACATATAGCTACTTAATGTTTGAACTAATGAGCTATGGTAATTAAGGGTGATGTCCTAACTTTTGAAATGTATAGTATTGACAAAGAAGTTAGTGAAGTTACCTAAAAAAAAGAGGAAGAGGGAGTAAAGGTAGAAGTTACAAGAGATAGCATTTATCTAAAGGAAGGGAACATGCTAACATTGGTAGTTAATTGAGCTTTGAGTGTAGAATGTGACAAGGAGAATGACCAGTGATAGAGTTTGTTTTGTATTTTACGCAAGTTAAGAAATTAGCTTTGTGCATTGATCATTAATAGTAGTAGTTGTACTAATGTTGCATCCACAAAGTTAGTTAAGCTATTACAATTGCTGATCTCCTTACATCTTAAGTCATACAAACTTCATTGGTTAAATGAAAAGAGATTACTATAGGTTACTATGTAAGTGTTGTTACCAATTTTTATTTGGAGTTATAAAGATGAGATTATATGTGATGTGTTGCTAATGTATACGTCTCACATCTTATTTGTTCAACCTTAGATTTTTTATAGAAGAGTTATGCATGATGGGTATAAGAATACCTATAAATTTAAGAAAGACAACTAATCTATTACACTTTTTGCAATGACACTAAGCAAAGTTAATAATACGCAAGCCAAGCTGAGCTAATGAACCAAGAATACTTTGGTTATGAGGCAATCTAAATTAAGAGGTGCCATCAAGTTTGATGAGTTGACCCTTTTGCTTACACAAATACCAATAGAGCAAGAAAAGCATATTGACCTACCTAAAGAGGTCCAGAAGTTGTTAAAGGAATGTCTAGATCTATTCCTATAAGTGCTACTAGGTGGGTTACTATCAAAATGAGGAATAACTCATGGAATTGACTTATAGCCAAGAGTCACTTTGCTAAATCAACTAGCCTAGTGAATGAATCTTAAGTAAGCTACCGAGTTACAAGGGTAAGTGAATAAACTAATTGAAAAAGGTTACATTAGAGAAAGCTTGTGTCCATATGTTATGCTCGTACTGCTACTTCCTAAGAAAGACAAGGAGTTAGAGGATTTGTATGGACAGCCGAGATGTTGATAAAATCACTATCAAGTATAAGTAACCGATCACTAGGCTAAATGACATGTTAGATGAATTACATGGTGTAAGAGTACTCTTAATGATTGACTTCAAGTTTATATATCATTGGATTTACATATGAGAAGGAGATGAGTAGAAAACAGCATTTAAGACAAGGCGTAGGTTGCATGAGTGGCTTATGATTTCATTTGGCCGATTAAATGCCCCAAGTACTTTCATGAGATTGATGAGTTATATGATGAGGAATTAGATAGAAAATTTGTTGTAGTTTATTTCAACGACATTCTAGTGTATACCATTGATCTGCCTAACCATGTTAATCATCTTTAAGCTATCTTTGAAGTGTTACGGGCTAAGAAACCATTTAGTAATTTGAAGAATTTCTTTTTTTTTTTTTTTGACAAGAAGATGCCATCTTTCTTGGGTATGTTGTCAATAGTGGAGGCTTGAGAGTTGACGGGAAGAAGATCTAAGCTATTGTCGAGTGGCCTACCTTGACCTCTTGTATAGATGTACGTAGTTTCCATAGCTTAGCTTCTTTTGATCATAGGTTCATTTAAAACTTTAGTTTTGTTGTTGCACCCCTTACTAACCTTAAAAAGAAGAACATTGAATTTCATTAGGGAAGTAAGGAGGAAGAAAGCTTTGTTTAGTTAAAGAAGAACTTGACTTCATCCCTAGTACTATCATTATGAGATTTCATAAAGTATTTGAGCTAAAGTACAATGCTTTTGGCATATGAATCGGTGTAGTACTCATGCAAGACTATCGACTTATCACTTACTTCAAAGGGAAACCGGGAGGACCCACTCTAAACTACTCAGTTTATGAGAAAGAATTATATGTGCTCGTACGAGCCTTATAGACTTGGTAACATTACCTATTGCTAAAAGAGTTTGCTAAGTACTCTAATCATCAGACCCTAAGATACTTAAGAAGCCAACTAAAGCTATCATAGCAAGAAATGAAATCAGTTGAGTTTCTTAAAGGATTCTTGTTTGTGATCAAATATAAGAAGAAAAAGACAAATGTAATTACAAATGCCTTATTTAGGCAACATGCACTATTTTCCAACCTTTAAACTAGGTTGATGGAATTCATAAGTATCAAAGAGTAGTATTCATAAGATGAACATTTTGGCTCGATTTATGCTTAGTGCCAAGAAGGGACGACATTGGATGATTACTTTGTTGAAGATAATTACCTATTCCAAGCTAGAAAATTGCATTTGTTGACCTACTCCATGCAAGAACTACTCATTAGGGAAGCCCATAATAGAGTCTTAATAGGCCGTTTTGAGAAAAGGAGAACTTATGAGTGATTAAAATCTAGGTTTTACTAGCCGATAGTGATAAAGGATGGGCATCGAGTTGTTGAGAGGTGTATGACTTGTGGAGATGCCAAGAGCCAAGCTATATAATGGAAGGCTATGCCTTTGCTTATGCTAACCAAACCGTGGACCAATATAGGTATGAATTTTGTTCTTAGTTTGCCTAGAATGACACATGGGAAGGATTCAATAATGGTTATGGTTAATAAGGTTAGCAAGATGGAAAATTTTGCACCTACCACATGACTAACAATGCTTTAGCTATTTTTTTTTCCTATTTTTGTAGGAGATCGTAAAGTATCATAGAGTCCCATGGAGTATAGTGTCTGATAGAGACCTAAAATTCCTAAGCCAATGCTTTGGTTTTTTCTTTTCTGTTTTGTAGGAAATTGTAAAGCTTCATGGAGTACCATGGAGTATAGTGTCTGATAGAGATCTGAAATTCTTAAGCCATTTTGGAAGTCCTTATGGCATCAACTAAGAACTAAGTTGCTATTTAGCACACATGCCATCCATATACAAATCGTAAGACAAAGGTCATTAATAGAACATTAGGATCTCTACTTTAAGCTACTGCTGGAAGAAACCAAGTTAATTGGGATATCTGCTTGCTTATTTTCAAATTCTCCTACAAAAAATCTATCCATAGTACAATAGGTAAGACCCCTTCAAAGTAGTTTTATGGTTTCAACCTTGAATTGCCACTAAAACAAGCGCTTATACCTAAAGCTAAGTAGGTAAACCGGGAGCTAAAGACTAAGCTAGAGCCCTATAGCAAATTTGCTAAAAGGTAGCTAAACAACTAAATCAAGCAACCAAAAGGTTAGCTTAAGAAAGCTAGGGATAGAGGATAGGGAAGCCATTTTAACCAAGAGATCTTGTATGGTTATAGTTAAGTGAGGAAAGTTTCCTACACAAGAGAAAGAACAAGCCCTCACGTCGAGCTTAAGGTACTTTTTTGGGTACTTTAGAGGATCAACAACAATGCCTATAAGCTTAAGCTTCTTGAAGGGCATAAAGTCTCTAATGTCTTTAATGTTTCTAACCTATGTTCGTATGCACTAGAGGAATAAACCTTAGAAGGACAATTTGAGGATTTGATCCTAAATCTTAAACAACCCTTAAGGAATTATAGGAGTTAGCCAATAAGCCCCTCCGCATGCTCTCGAGCAAGAGGGTTAGCTAATATGGTCTTTTGAGTTCTCGATGATTACCCCTCTCTAGAAGAAGTTTACTTATTATGCTACTCTGATTTGGCCATGAGTTCAACTTCTTCCTCACATATGAGCAAAGTGAAGTTAAGTTGTTCATGAGCTTAATGTTGAATCTCTATTCTATAGGCTGTTCTTTACTACAAGTCATTGCTAACCAAAGTGTCGACCTTATCCCTTGACCTCAAAGTTTGTTACATATTGCATCTACTAGCTTCTCTTTGGAAGCTGCGTGTCCCTTAACCCGTAACACCATTACTTGACAACGAATATCCCCGTTTTGTTGCCCTTATCTATATCTATTTGTGTAACCTTAATTTCAACCATTTTAGTAATTTGATACATTAGATCGTAACCTTCACGAGACGTGTATAAAAACCCTATGATGATCCTTTATAAAGAATCATCGTCTTATTTCCATTCATGAAATACTATTGAGTTCGCTTTTCTTTTCTCTATAAAATGAGAAACCCTCATTCTTAGCTCATATTAACCCTTAAGCAAGATGGTGATGAGTCACATCTAGCATATTGTTGGCCATGTTGAACTTGATTGGTATGTCACATCTACTGAGTTGCTCATGGGATAGCTTAACCTCTTACCTACATTTATGCATCTGAACCGATTTGCCTCTTTTCTTTAATAGCTTCAAAGAACCCATCCATGCTATGGCAAGCCCTCATCAAAGGCTCATTGTGTGCCTCTTTTTTTTTTCCATACTACATCACTAGCTAAACTCAAGTTAAGATCTAATCATGTTTAACTATCAATATTGTTTCAATTTGAAGTATAATACCTTTTAGAGTAAATTGAGTATAAAAAAAAATTAATCGAGTTGAGCACTAATATGTTAAGTGCCACTTTGAGTTGAATTTAAGTAAAAGTCTAAGCTCCACTAAGTATGAGCTTTAAAATCTTAAGTCAATCTGAATTTGAATTTGACATTATATTGTCTTAACTCAACCTATTTATAGTCCTAACATGTGATGTGCCATTCTTTAAAAATAAAATATAATAATTAGGATGGTTATGTATCATGAACAAGATACCTTTAGAGAATTTGTTTTTTTTTTTTATGGTAGAATTCCAAAATCTTATGAATTAATACATAGTTTTTTTCTCGATTTTCAACTAAGTCCTTAACAATTTTATGTGCATAGAATTATTTAAACTTATCAAATAATATAATTGCATATTGCAAAATAATGACATATTATTAGAATATTATAATTTTTTTCTCATTGTAGTTTCTAACTTCTTGTCTTTTTGAAAAAGTTAGGTCAATATATTAGTTTCATATTAGCCTCATCTCATTTATAGCTTTTTCATAACCTTTAATCATGATCATGTTTCTATAATTAAGGTGCTTGAATGTGATGTGACATTCAAAGTATAATTCAAGATTTCATTTGGTGCTTTAATAGGCTCCTTTCCTTTCTCTTGGTAGTTCCTTTACTTTTTTACTTATTTTTCCCATTCAACACTTCATAAGTTATTTCTTGAAGTCATTAATGTAGAAGTTATTAGTATTCTTGCTAGTAATCGGATAGCTTTGGATTAAAGATTGACTTTAATGGGCAATAAGAAAATGAATGAGCCTTGGAGGAGGTCTTTCTATAACATGGATGAGTCCTTCGGGAAACTATCGAAGAAAAGGAAGTGGGTTAGGGAAAATTTAAGGTTAAGAAGATTAAGATGACATTAGATGCATCACTCAAACACCTATGGCCACTACCTTATTGGATGTCACTCGCTAGTTCAAAATAGTAGGTTGTTCACCATACAACCTTACTTAAGGGTTTATGAGCTAGGGTTTGATTCTCATGGAGAAGAAGAAGAAATTGTAATATTTAAGTAAAATTCAAGTGGAATAATCTCTAATTACAATAGTGCTTATCATAGGGTATTTTATACTTACCTTGCTAGGGTTGTATCTTAATATACATAATTTTTATAAGGGGTAAAACAAAGGTTACGAAGTAAATGCAAACAAAGGAAAATAAATAAACATTCAAAAAAGGGATATTCAATGTTAGGTAATGGAGATGGGAGTCATAGGATGCATAGCTTCCAAGGAGTAATTGGTAGATGCTATACATTCCAAATTCTAAGGTGAAGAGATAAGGTTGACACTTAGGTGGCATATTAGGTAGTGGAGATGGGAGTTGCTGGATACATAGCTTCTTAAGAGTAATAGGCAAATGTTGTACATTACAAACTTTAAGGCAAAGAGATAAGGTTGACACTTGGGTTGGCGTGGACTTGAGGTGGAGAGTAGTCTATGGAATATATTGGTATAGCCAATGTTAATCTCATAGATAGCTCATCCTAACGTTGTTCATGTGTAAAGGGGAGAATAAATTCTAGATGGCTAGGGAACATGGTCATATTAGTAAGTGTTGAGCCTGGTTTTTCACCTTCCTGGTTCTTTTATAAAATTAGGTCTTCTCTAAGCCAATTAGTACTAAACCCTACGCGTTTTATACTGATCATTGACTGAGGTTTAAAGAAAACCATTTTTTCAATTTGAAAAGGGTTTGGAGTCGTCACTCAATCAAAGTTGGGAAAAAGGGTTAAGTTATAACCAATTGGATAGATTTGTTATAACTTAGTTATCGGTTTATCGATTAAAAAAAAAAACCAATTTGTAAAACGACTTTTTTGAAAACCAGAGATTTAGTTCCGGGGGCTAATTTATTAAATCCTAAACGGGTACCACTTTTTAACTTTACTTTTCAAATATACCCTTTTTAATTTGTAAAACAACTAATTATAATATACGTAACTAAATTGATTAATTCACATAAATATCAAAAAAGGGAAAAAATAAAACTTCCACATTTTAAGTCGCCTCATACTTACGTATTGGTGCCTACGTACCCGCTATTCAGGATTAGACGTATGTAGTTCTTTTAATGAAATTACAGTGGGTTGATTGATTTTAACTTTAGAAAAATTTTCGAGTTTACGTTTTTACCCATTTTGAGTTTATTTGAGAAAATATTATAAGGGGTCCTAAATTGGATTTTTTTTTTTGAAAACCTAAAATGCCCTAATTTAGAAAAGATTTGTTTTATTTTTATTGAAAAAAATTGATTTTCTAAGTGTCAAAAATAAATTTTCTATTTTTACTCCATTTTATTATTTTTATTATTTATTTTTTATTGTTAGTTAGTTTTTTTTTATGGTTCTTCTTGTTTAAATGTAAAAATAAAATAAAATACTTCCTATTCTTTTCTTATTTATTCTTTTATTTTTTTAATTTTTAATTTTCTATTACATTTAAATAAAACAAATAAAAAAAAAGAAGCTTTGGACGGGTTCAGATACATGGGTAGGACTTAAGCTAGTTAGATAGGTCTGATCGAGTTGGGTTGGGTCGGCTTCACTAGATTCGGGTTAGGCTTCAATGCCTTCATAGTAGCAACGGCAGCGATGCTCGATTCAACTTGTTTTGTCCATTAAAATGAGTGGGTGATGATCTTTTTATGAGTATTAGATTAGAGATAGGGGGATAGGTTCAGTATCTTAGTGTTTTGGAGCTATATGGGTGGTTTTCAAAAGTTGGTCGTAGGCAATAGTGGTGGTTTAACCGTATGGGAGCTGCTGGCTATGATTGTTGGTTAGGGTAGGTTTTTCAAAGTGTAAGGAGTTTGATTGTAGGCTTAGTTTTGCTTGAGGGTAGCTAAGGATGGTGGTTTAAAGAGAGAGAGAGAGGGGGGCAGTTAGTGTTTGATGGTGGTTACTTGGTGGCACGGATGGGGCTTACGGTAGAGGTCCAAAGCAGTTAGGTTGGGAAGCTTAAGCCACGGGTAGTCTTTGTCAGGACCCTAAAGGGGGCCTAGTAGGATTTCTTAAAATTTCCATAACATGTGTGCATCCATGATATGAAAACCGTCTTACAAGTCAGAGATTGCAAGACTCTAAATAATAAATCACTAAGATTAATGATGTTCAAGTAATTAATTTATTGTAACATGACATAATATATAATTATAAATAACTATGGATGTCCGATAGCCCATAGTTTCTCAAAACCGTAGAGAATTGGTATCCCCTACCAAATAATAGGACAAGATATGCCAACATTATAAAACTGCAGGTAGAATTAAATTATATTAAATTCTAACATGTGAATATTTTCTACAAAGAGTGTTATGTATCACCTATAAAGATCTCAACTAATCCTAACACTAATGTACATTTCTTCATCTCACCTTCAGCACTCGAGACTTATCCTAATCCCATCATATGTAAACCTGCAAAAGAAAGACTATTGAGGAATAAGCTACAAGAGCTTAGTGAGTTATCCCTCATACAACACTGGCAAACAAGTTATCAAACAAATTATTACAACCATATGAATGCATGCACACACAGAATGCCAAACAATATATGCAGTTGACCGATACTGCATATAATATCGGATTTTAACGCCCTCTGAAATAAGGGTTGGAGATTCATCGGCACCAATCACGACCAGGCTCTAGCACCTGGGTTTTTACCCATAACTTTGAATTCCGTATTTCACAAAAATATATTTCCATTTCTAAAAATCCAGTAGTTCACAAAGTCCCAAGCCTAGCGGTAAGGTAACCTCCGCAGTCCACACTCACACCCTACAGCGGTGGTCTCTAGACATGACCCCCAGCCACCCACGGTTAGTGTCTCCGGCGCCAATAGAACCTGCGAGCCAAGGGTAGGGTGTTGTTGTACCCATGCTCTTGCACGGTACTAATCAAATCATGTGGGAATCCATCCCTCCAAGGCCCTTCATTACCAACCGCGTGAAGTGACAGCCGGAATAAGTAATGCGATGCATGGATAATGCATGACCCTTCTTATTTAAGATAAACCAAATATAATTAGGTCAGATTATGAGGCGATCAATCAATATCAGCTAACCATCCAAATCATATAAAATCAATCATACCATCAAATCATCAATTATCGTATTTAACAATATTTCTTACAATAATCAAGCAATATCAAGCACACACATATCCCGAAACCCCATGCATCAAGTTATTGATATTCAATTTAAGTGCACTAACTACAAGCACAAACAATTATGGAGTCATCGGGAGTACTCACTTGACCATGATAACTCGCTCTAGTCGTAATAACCGATCGGGAGATCCTCACCCTCGTTGAGATCACCTGATCATTATGAGATAATAAGGATAATAAGTAGTTGACTCAACTAATGGTTCTAGATATCTATCTACCTAATTCTACTTATATTACTATTAGCCCTTATTCGATTAAACCTAATTGTTAATCGTACGTAACTTTTTCATTCTATTTTCAATATTTACGAATTTATAGTCGTTTTTCATCGTTTTCGGACGTACATTCATACGGTAATGTCCGTTTTGGATGTTAAGACCGGTGTTTCATGATATGGGCTAAATTTGTTGAAATTTTTAACTGTGAAAACTTAAGTACTCTTATTACTTATATTTTTATCTTTTGTTTATACTTAATGATTTAGTTAACACTTAAATTCTTATACCTAAAAGATTTTACTTTGCTATTGCTAATTCATGTGCTTAATTAAGTATAATCCAATTTAGAAGGTGTCTTAGGGTTTACTAAGTTGAGTACCTAATTATTATACACTATTCTTATTTTCTCATTTTCTAAACCTATGCCTATGTCATCGCTTACATCATCATTTACTTATGTCATTACTTGCTTATGTCATGGCTTATATCATCATGTGCTTATGTCATCACTTACCTCATTATATGATTACATAAGCCTTTCCTCATGCTTATGTCAGATGTACATGTACATGTATTATGTACATATTACCTCTCCTCTTATACTTATGTACATATACCTTATACATACATATACTTATACCTATACTTAGACTTATATCGTATTTATACGTGTATACATACTCATATACCTATACGGTTGGATACGTATTTTATACTAAAATTCGTATGTCTAATCTTTTCCTTAAGAAAAGCTTCCTAATTCCATTCTTTTGTGTTTTTATGTATGTATTTAGTGTAGTATAGGTATGTATAGTTAGATATGGTCTTAAGTTAGGTTATGTACATGATAAATACTCATGTACAAAGGTTCACATACCTGTACTCTTTTAGTATTCCCTTATGTGCACATACTTATAAGCATATAATCATGTCTTCCTTTCTTCTTCTTCATAATTCCTAATTCCTACACTTAAAGATGGGAACTTTGTTTTCTCTTCTTCAAGATAACACTAAACACATAACTACTTATCTAATCTACCTAATTAACTAACTAATGAATAATATAAACCAACATAAGACAACTTAAAGACATACCCTTAATTGTGTTGGAGTTATGGAGACAAAAAGTGAATTGTGAAAGTGAAAGAGGAAGAAGAAGCTCACGGCAAGAGGGAGTTGTTTTTATTTTGTTCTTTTGTCTTGTGTTGATTATGGAAGAAGGCAAATGGTGGGGTCTAGAGGAGATAAGTAGATGGCAACAATTGAAGGGAAAAGAAAAGAAGAAAAAAATCAAGAGAAAAGATAAGCGTTGTCATCATGAAGGAGGACATATTTTCTTTATCTTTTTAGTGTATTTTGTTGACTTTTCAAAGTGTTGACTTGGTCAACTTTTGGACTTTGGTCAACATGTATTGTCTTAGTCAACATTCCTTAAGTATGTATAATTTTGTGCACATAATGTAGTAATTAAGGGAAATTAGGGGAAAAATGAAGGAAATGAGAAGAAATGAGGTATATAATGAATTGATTAGTAAACATAATTGATGAGGTCTTACTCTAGGTCTTTATAGCTTATATATCTCATTTGATAAACTACTTTGGATAACAAGTGCAAAAAGTACTAATTTGAGTATTAAAGTTCACTACATGTAACCTTATCTTCAACTATAACCCTAACCTTAAGTAAGACTATCTTAATCATATACTTAAGAAATAAATATAATCCATGATTCATTATCTTAATTTCTGAAGGAACACATGAGGATTCAACACATATATGCATGATTGAAAGTCATCTCTAGTCCTTTTATAATGATTTGGCAAAATATGAGGGGTATGTTATTAATTTAGGGTTTTAGAGTATATCATGGTGAATTAGTGTTTTTATATCCTTAAAGTTATGGTTTTTGGATTTTTATTACTTTAGGGCCCAATCTTTAATGTTTTTACACATTTAGGGTTTCATATGTTCTTACACGATTAAATCTTCGATTGTCATCTTAGGGTTTTGATGAGGTTCGAGGTTTTAGGGTCTTCGTATGCGGTTAGGGGTTCAATTGATGATTTAAGGTTTTTCGTGTCCACTTTAGGTTTTGGATTGAGATTTTAATCGGTTTTAAATCTCACTGGCTCTTTTGAGTTCGAGAAATTATCTACAGTTTAGATGTTTGTTTCTATACTTAGAAAGCTAAATTCGTGGGGTTTATAGTCTTCCTAGAGTAGTGGCTCAACTCGGGTTAGAGTGAAGAGAGAGAATCGAAGAGAGAGAGATAGTGGGTTAGAGAGAGAAAGTGATCGAGAATGGATAGGAGTATATGGGGATTGATTCTGTTCATTATGTGTGTCCATCTATATCCCATGATCATTAATTTATACACAAATCCAACCTAAAAATAAAGGAAAGTTAGAATAGGATTTAATGAGAAATGCCCGAAAACTTAGCTTTTTTCCCATTTTTGAACACTGATTTGAATGTGCTTTTAACCGAATCTTGACTTGTTCTTATCAGCAGTTTGAAGAATGCCATGTCTAGTGTGAGATTGATGGAAGAAACTATGTGCCTATGTGTGCAATTTGTGCAAAAATTGAAGCTAAAGTGGAGGGAGTGGGCTATTCTTGAGAAGGAAAGAGGAGGAAAATTGAGAGAAAATGGGGGAAAACTAAGGGAAAGAAAGGAAAAGTGCTAACGTGGCATCACATTAGCCAACTTAACAAACCTTGACTTGTCATGTGGCACCAAGTCAGCAAAGGCTGTCCAATCCGATGATGCCACATGTTAGGACACGTGGCACAATCAGATCTTGACACGTGACAGTCTTTGATATGATTAAAAACAAAAAGTAAGAAAAAGACCTCTTTGCCTTTGCTAATTTTCAAACCCAATACCTCATGCTCAATGTTAGTACTATACCTATATGCTTAATCGTCAGACTATTGGCCTGTGCCTTGTCCATATGTGCAATTAAATTGAACATATGGACTCAGTCAGTCTAGGGTAGATTTAAATCTAAACCTAAGTTCAATAGCCTAACTTTTAAACCTAAATTAAAAATTTAATCTAACGAAATGTTATTTTTTAAAATCTTTTATTTATATATTATTTTTAATGACTTTTCAAAATTTTAATGTACTTTTTTTGAATTTTTCCATTTTTTTTTATTTTTATTTATTTTATTTTATTTTTTCTAAATTTCCTATCTTTTGTGTTTTTTCCTATTTTCCTACTTTTCTAAATTTTTCTAGAATTCCTATTTTTTTTTTCTAAATTGTTTTTTGGCTTTCTTTAATTTTCTATTTTTTTTTTGAACTTTTCTTAATTTAGGACCTTATAACATAATTTGGAAAATAAAAGGGAGGGCAAAAATTAGGTGTCTATAGCTACTTCTCTTTGTGGTAAAGTTTGAGCAAAACTTTGCCTCAAAAATAAAATAGACTTTATTTTTTCCCTATGAATGGATTTTATTCTAAGAAGCGCTAAAGCGCTATAGCTAGCTAGCTATTCTAGGTCCAATCTATTAGGGATTTGTAGAAGAGAAGGGGGAGCGCTCTAAGAGCTGGCCGAAAGAGTGAAAGAAGAATTGAAGTCTGGTCGTGCTCTTATGAACTGAGGTAAAATGGGTAAAGTGCTCCTAGACCTAGCTAAGACTTTAAGAATGAGTGAACTTGGTTGTGCCCTAATGAGCTGACTAATCAAGGTGGGCAAAGCGCTCCTAAAGTTAGTTAAGACCCTAAGAAGAATGAGAGAACTTTGTCGTACCTTAATGAGCTAACTAACCAACGCAGACAAAGCACTTCTAGTGTTGGCTAAGACCTTAAGAAGAATGAGCGAGCTTCGTCATGCCCTAATGAGCTGACTAACCAAGGCAGGCAAAGCAATCCTAAACCTGGCTAAGACCCTAAGAAGAATGAGGGGACTTGGTCATGCCTTAATGAGTTGATTAACTAAGGTGGGGAAAAGCGCTCCTAAAGTTGGCTAAGACCCTAAAAAGAATGAGCGAACTTGGTTGTGCCCTAACAAGCTGACTAACCAAGGCGAGCAAAGCGCTCCTAGAGCTGGCTAAGATCTTAAGAAGAATGGGACAATGCCTCAAAGGCTAGTTAAGAAGATGATGAAGGTAATTGCTTTACGATCTGGTTAAGAGAAACTTGGTGAAAGGAAGTGCCCTATAGAACTTGGTGAAGAGAGGGGCTTGCTTGCAAGAAATTTGGTTAATAGAGGGACCCTATGGATTGGAAGCATGAATTGAGCTAAGATCGTATCTTCATAGGTTAGCTAAATACTAAATGCAAAATGTAAATGCCTCTAGGTTGGTTAAAAAAGATTATTGGGAGTAGAAGTGGTTTAAATGCAAGAAAAAATTTGTATGCTAACATTATGTAGAAATACTTACCTGATCTTTATTAATAGCACCCAATTCGTCAAACCTTTTTTGAAGAGCCCCCATTAGAAAATTATTGACTCTTGTTTTAGTCCCATGTTATTAACCCAAATGTTCTTAACATATAATGTTCGAGACGTTGCTGGTTCTTTTTGGAGAAATCATGGAAATTAGCTCGATGCAGGAAAACCACCTACTATTTTTATTTCTTTAGAACTTCTATGAATCCAAAGCTTCATTCCCATCTATCGTAATTGCTTACTTGAATTTCACATTGCTTTGAAAAAACAGACAACAAAACTCCCCATTAAGGGGGATCAATCCGTAATAAAGTATTTAAAGAATTTTGTTAATTACCAATGGTCTAGATCTCATTCCTTAACTCCTCTCATGTTTACAGTGTATAGGTTTGATTAAATGAGGTAAAGGGAATTACACCTTTCCATGGAGAGGGTGATTATTCCCATAACAACAACGGCTAATGATACTAAATTTGCTTGTAGATAATGAAAATTAGACCACAATAACATTCAAAATGACTGGCATTTTCGTGTTTTGAGCAAAATTCCCATTAGCTTCTTATGGATAGTACAATTTTACAGTGTTGGCATTTACAGGATTTTTCAAATCTGGACCATCCATTTGGGACAAAATCAAAGCCTTTCCTCATAATACTTGCTTCATGACATAAGGATCCCTATAATTGGGGGAGAATTTCCCTCTAGAAGCTTATGCAATGGGGAAAGCATTTCTTAACATCAAATCTCCTTTGAGGTTACAAAGTCGTACCCTTTTGTTGAAGGCCCAAGTTATTCTTTATTGATAACATTGATTATGACATAGGGTCGTCAATCTCCTTTCATCAATTAGATTTAGTAGTTTGATGCGTTTCTTTACCCAATCGGCTTCGTCTAAATGATTTTTTGACAATACCCTAAGTGATGGGATCTCGACCTCTACTAGTAACACTGCTTTAGTGTCGTATACTAATGAGTATAGTATTGCTCCAATCAACATTCTGATGGAAGTCCGATAGTCCATGTGTGTGAAGGGTAACTTCTCATGCTAGTCCTTATATGTAACAACCATTTTTTCAATAATTCTTTTGAGGTTTTTGTTTGCTACTTCAACAACTCCATTCATTTGGGGTCAATAAGGGGTAGAGTTCCTGTGAATGATTCGGAATTGTTGGCATAATCCTGTCATAAGCTTGTTGTTGAGATTGGTGCCATTATCAGTGATGATTGTTTCAAGAGTCCTATACCGAGCCAAG
Organism: Lumnitzera racemosa; assembly: GCA_024138005.1. Lineage (NCBI taxonomy): Eukaryota > Viridiplantae > Streptophyta > Magnoliopsida > Myrtales > Combretaceae > Lumnitzera > Lumnitzera racemosa. The sequence goes on along the minus strand of JAMXBC010000002.1, from coordinate 66,223,817 downwards.
ATGTCTCTCTTGATGAACTTAACTATGACTCCTTTAGTAACATTTGAGTAAGACGAAGCCTCTACCCATTTGCTGAAGTAGTTAATGGCGACTAATATGAAGCGATGTCCATTAGATGCTTTTAGAGTGATAAGGCCGATAATATCTATGCCCCACATTGAGAAAGGCCATGGTATTGAGAGGGCATGTAAAACTTGAGGTGTGGCATTTATCTTACTCGCATAAACTTAGCAAAAATGATAGTGCCTAACATGTTTGATGCAATCACTTTCCATCGTTGACCAATATTACCTTAGCCTTATGATTTTTTTTGCCAACATGTATCCATTCATGTGAGTGCCGCATGCTCCTTCATGTACCTCTTTCATTAACTTCTCAGCCTCTTTGTTAAGAGTATACCGTCAAATGAGCGTCGGTATAAGGTGGACTCGCTTTCTAAGAATTGAGTGGCTAATCTCCTAATCATCTTTCTGTCTCTTTTCTTAGCCTCTTTAGGGTATATGCCTTGTTGTAAGAATATCTTAATATCATGATACAGTTTTTGGTCAGTCATACCCTCAATCGTTAGGTAGAAGGTAGGCTTGTCTTCAATTTTGACTCCACCAGATATCTAGATCATAGATGCTAGCATAGCTAAAGCATCAACAAATTGGTTATGAGTCCTTGGTACGTGATTGAAGGTGACTTCTTTAAAATTTTCCGCTAATTCCATCAAATGCTGATGATAAGGCACCAGCTTAGGATTTTTAGTTTTGTACTCTCCCCATACTTGGCCAATAATGAGTAAGGAGTCCCTATACACTTCTAATTCTTGAATGTCTTTCTCTAGGGCCATCTTGAGTCCCATGATGCATGCTTCATATTCAGCAATATTATTAGAGTATGGGAAATTGAGCCTTATGGCCATAGGATACTAAGTACCTTTAGGGGATATCAATATTACCCTAATTCCATACCTAGATACGTTGGCTATACCATCAAGAACATTTTCCATTTTAGTGGCTCATCGTCCTTTCCTTTATCAAAGTTTCCTCCGATCACTAAGATACCTTCATCGGGGAAATTAACTTGTACTTCTTGGGGAATACTATCAGTGGGGTTTTCTGCTAATTAATCTACCAAAGCTTACCCTTTAACTGAACTTCAGTTCACACATGTAATGTCAAACTCTAATAGCAGCACTTGCCACTTTGAGATTCTGCCAATTAGGGCCGGTTTGTCTGCCAAGTACTTTAAGGGATCGTGTTGAGTTAGTAATTCAACTTGGTAGTAGAGTGTCTATTGTTTGAGCCAATGCATTACCCAAACCAATGCACAATAGGTTCTTTCAATTTCTAAATATCTCTGCTCCCCTTCAGTAAATTTTTTGCTTAAGTAGTTACAGCCTGTTCCTTTCCTTCCTTATCTTTCTGGCCAAGCATGCACCCCATGGACTCTTGTAATATTGTCAAGTATAGGAATAAAGGCTTCCCAGGTTTCGGAGCTACTAGAAATGGAAGGTTCATGAGGTATTCTTTGACTGCTATAAAGGCCTACTCATACTCTTTGTCCTAGTTGATCTTGGCATTCTTTTTTAATAACTTAAATAAAGGACGACACTTATATGTGAGTTGGGATATGAACCAGGCTATATAATTTAAACAGCCCAACAAACCTTTGATTTCTTTAAGTATACGTGGTGGGGGTAGGTCAACTATTGCTTTAACTTTATTAGGGTCCACTTCAATGCCCTTTTGGCTGATTATGAAAACTAATAACTTCCCTTAAGTTACCCCAAAAGTACACTTCTCTAGGTTAAGTTTCAATTGGAATTTTCTCAACTTATCAAACAATCTCCTTAGATTTTCTACATGATTTTCTCCTTCTTTAGACTTGGCAATCATATCATTGACATATGCCTCGACTTCTTTGTGCATCATGTCATGAAAAATTGCTACCATGGCCCTTTGGTAAGTTACCTTAGCATTTTTTAGTCCGAAAGGCATGACTTTGTATCAAAATGTACCCCAAGTTATGATGAACATGGTCTTGATTTTATCTTCTTCAGCCATTCGAATCTAGTTATACCTAGAAAATCCATCTATGAAAGAGCAAATATGATTTCGGGCTGTGTTATCGACCAATACATTGATATGTGGCAAGGGAAAATTATCTTTAAGGGTTGCTTGATTGAGGTCTCGAAAATCTATGCACACCTTAACTTTCCCATTCTTCTTCATAACTGGTACTATGTTGGCTACCTACTTAGGATAATCAAATACCTCAATAAAGCCAACTTCTAATAATTTTTTGACTTTTTCCATGATTTTCAACAAGATATCTGGTCGAAACCTTCTCAAACTTTGTTTCTTAGGCTTGATATCCTCTTGTATTAGTAAGTGATGAACTACTATCGATGGGTCTAATCTGGTCATGTCGTCATAAGACCATGCAAATACGTCTTGGTATTCAAATAGTAAGGTGGTCATCTCTATCTTTTGATTTTCTTCCAAATTTCCCCCAACCTTTAATACCTTAGGGTTTTCGTTGGTACTAACATTAATTATCTCTGTTGGCTCATCAATGAAAATTTTACTCATTTCATGTTTTTGCCAGCTTTCTTATACGTCATTATGGTCATCAACATCACCCCCAATGACGAACCCAATAGGGCCAAAAGTGATATCAATATTCTCATTGCCTATCTGCACGAGGTATCCATGGCCTTCATTCGAGTCGTTGGATATGGAAAGAAAAAGGAAGTGTACAAAAGGAAGAGTGCAAGTAAGGCAGGAATAAACAGAAAACAAATTGATTTTATTTTAGGGAACTCTATTTTGAGTACAAGCATTTGGAGAACAGAGGCAATTTATTACAAAATTCTATAAAATATTGGATCATGATTCATCCTTTACCTTAGGGAAGACTTATTGTTATTCACAGGGATGGAGAACCAATTATTCAAGTGATAGGCTTTGTTGATTAGGCCAGCTCCTTCATTCTTGTTGGAAGTGCCTTCTTTGATGGGCTTTGAATTTTGGGTTTTGGTCTTAACGACAGTTTTTGACAATGGTGGGAAGTTTATTGGAGCATGATACAACCTGTCACCTTTTCTACCCCTGGCTTTTATTCTTTGCAATTCTTCTGTCGAGGTTGGAATGTATCCTGACCCATAGGACCCAAACTGGCCTTCTTTATATTTTAGCCTCTCTTCCTTCTACTAATTGGTGATCATGTACACCTCATTAAACATTTGGAGTCCAAAGTCCTCTTGTTCTTTCGTATCGATATAGGGCATGGCTATCTCTTTATAGATTTCATAATCTTGGTCACTTAGCCATTGGAGATGAACTTAACTTTCTGGTAAAGAGTTGATGGTATGGACCCTACTAAATGTATCCAAGGCCTTCTTAATAATAGATTGAAGGTCCTTAGAATGTCTAAAACCTGGAATGGGTTATTGAACGTCTACGAGCCGATATCAACTGATAAGTCCACTTCTCCTATTATCTCTCTCTTGGATCTATCAAAAGGTCTTACTGTTGTTAAACTAGGTTTGATAGCGGTTGTATCGACACTTAATAGATCTAGGGTGGCCATAGGACAAACGCTTAGAGATGACCCGTTGTTGATGAAGACTCTTATTGCGATGATGTTATTTATCCTTATTATTATGAACAGAGGCTTTGTGTGCTGGTACCTTCTTCCCCCAGTTCCTTGGTGGAGAAGGAAATTTGATCTATGGTGATGATGGAATTGGTGACAAAGCCAATCCTTTCAACCAGGATTTCACGAGGGACCTTGACATCCCTTAGGGTTCTAAATAAGGCCTCTCGATGTGGGTCTGATGCCATCAATAAACTGATGAGGGATATTTATGCCGGAGTCTTGGTGTGCTGGTCCATTATTTTGTACTCACTAGAGTTGATCATCTTCGTGAAGGTAGTTAATCCTTCTTCATGTTCAAGTTATTCGGTATTTTCATTTCCTATACACCATTCTTTTTTAAGTCTTCCTTTGGATTGTAGATTCTTCTAGAACGAGTGATCCCCCCCGTAAGTGAGCTTAATTTCCCTTGGTTTATTTCTTGGTAATTGAAGGGGGCAGCTTTATAATTTTTTAGGGCCATAGGTACGGGGAATGTATACCTTTTAGTTTGTAGGACCTCTTTTTTTTAGATACTATAAGCCTTTGGTTCTTGGCTTCGACCGATCATGTTGATGGCTAATTCTAAGTGGTCAGATATCATATTGATGACAAGTCTATGGTTTGGCAGTGGCTTGTTGTTGACGTTTGGGGTAGGAGTGTCCATAAAATCCAATTGTACTGTACCTTCATCAATCAAATCTTAGATTTTGTTTTTCAACCTCCAGCATGAATTAGTTGAATGGCTTACTTGCCTTAGATGATATTGACATCTTGCATTGGGATCAAAGAACTTTGGCTTGTACCTTTCACTAGGAGCCTCAAAATGTAGCAGATTATCTCTTCTTAACTTCTCAAGCACTTGACTAAGTGGAACAGGTTTTCTGGTGAACTTTCTCAGGGCCCTATTAGTTGTAGTTGGCTTCTGTACTGTAGTTGAGTTGGCAAGGGATTCATCCTAAAAGAAACTTGGGAGTTAGGTCTTGCATTCGAGTTGACCATGCTAACAGTAGCTTCTTTAGGCTTACTGGTGGTGGGTTTAGCGAAGGGTGGTCTTTTATCTACTATTTCTTATAGCTTATTAGAGGAAACAACACTCTCAATTCAGAACCTTGCTACCACTATTTCTGTAAAGCTAAAAAGGCTTGTCCAATCAGGTGAGCAAAGTAGGGCCTCTCCACAATGTTAATGAAAGTTGTTGTTAGCTCTTTTTCAATCACAAGGGTGGATACCCTTGCAGTTAGGGACCTCCACCTTTGAGCATATTCTTTGAAGGATTCATTGTGCCTTTTCCTTAGGGTAACCAAATCCATGATTGTTGGTGCCACTTTGACATTAAATCTATATTGCTCATAGAACGCTCTAGCCAGCTTCTCCCATGTATTCACCTGGTTTAAGTTCAACTGGGCATACCAGGTTAAGGTAGGGCCTATCAGGTTGTCTTGAAAGGTTTGGACCATGAGTTGATCATAGTGTACATACTTGCCCATCTTACGTACATACAGCTAAGTGTGTAACTTGGGGCATTCAATCCCATTGTATTTTTCAAAGTCGGGCACTTTGAATTTTTTCTGGAAGCTTCCATAATCGTAGGTAGAGAAGTCTGTTATTCTAGCATGTTCAAATCCATCATACCCTTCGAGATTTTTATTTTTTCGGTGATTTGTCGAGTTAACCGCTCTTCGAGCTCCTTCAATCTGTCCTGGTCAACTTTAGGCTTCAGGTTGAGTGGGAATGAGTAAGTATTCGACTCAAAGGTTGGGTTAGCCTTTGGAAATACCCCTTCAATTTCAAAGGATTTAAAGCCTTGATTACCTTTAGGGAAAGCTTCTTCTGTTTCAAGGGGTGAGGCCTCAGTATTCTTCCTATATCGGGCTTTGGAGTGCTCTTCATTTGATGGTACCGTAGACTTAAGTAGAGAGATGTTGTCAGCAAGGAAACTCAGTTGATCTACCATCTTTCCCATTGTTCGTTCCAAATATTGGAATCTCAACTCCGTGGAGTCAATAACCTCAGGGTTATTGTTGCCATTATTGTTGTTGTTTCCTTGGTTAGCCATTCTAGTTTGAGAAAGAGTTTTGATGGGGCTTCTTTGGAAGGTTTGACGTTTGGGAGCTATCTTAGCGACCTAGGTAAAATCTACTTCTTAAAAAGTTAGCATACGAATATTTTGAAAAAGAATGCAAATGAATGAAATGCAAGTGAATCACATGGATGAAAAGGAGAAGATTGACAGATGATTAACAGAACGGTAAGTTATTCATTATTTTTGGATTCCCAGAGTGTTATTACATGAAAGAAAGAAAAAAAAAAGGGTACAAATTCATCTATGCTAATTTCCTTTTTTTTTTCTATGGGCTAGATGACATTTTCTTCTTCTTGTGGTCATGCTTAGCCGCTTCTTCAAACTCTTGAATTTTCTTTTGAGCCATCTTCAGCTGGTGCTCTAGGGCGTGTGACCTTTGACTAGATTACCGGCATAGGTTCGCCCATTTATCTTTATCATCATAGAGGATCTCCATACGTGCTTTCATTTGGTTCATATAGGTTACCATTTCAGAGTTAGGGCACATAAGGGAGGTTTGAAGGACTTCTGGTGCCTTATATCGCATTGAGCTTACCTGGTAAAGTTGATTGTATAAATGCTCTTTGGTAACCTAGTGTTTGTCCACTTCTCCTATGAACTCACTCAGATCGATGTTTGGGCTTATGGTCCGGGTCTCCCACCAAGCTTTGATCTTGTGAAGTTTGGGCACCTTTTCTATGGAGTGAGGCTCTTCGAGATTGAGAGTGAATGGTTCCAATGAAGGTTTGTGAACTATGTCCTGGATCCCTCCAAATTGTCTTACCATGTTGCTTAGATAGTATCTAATACACCAACTCATCCCGATCAATGGTATATTATGGTAATTCTTGCAAATCAGTATGACCCTAGTGAAATTGCTCTACTTAGTAGTCCGTAGTATATCTTCTACTCGGAAATCTTGTAAAACCTCTATCTAGAGAAGGGTAGGGATATCTTTTAGTAATTTGATCTTATCGATGAAAGAATCAATAAGGTCAATCTTATTCGTGAATGCTCCCACGTATTAAATCCAACCTAAAGCACTTGATGTGACTGACGAACCAAACCATTAATAGTGCCATGCTTAACCTGAGATCTTTGCAGCCCCTTTCCTTAAGGAAATTAAGATTCCTTATCTACTTAGCAAGTAGGGCAAGAATGTCAGATTTACCTTCTCAAAATTGAGCCACTAACTTTGTTACCCTAAAGTGTATAAGAAAAGACCCACTTGGGAACAAGATAATGGCGAACACAGCTAGTACATAAGCCTTGATTCGATTTTCTCCCCAATTCCCAAAAAATAGTGCTTGATTGTTGGAGCTAGGCTCATTCTAGAACCAATGGACTAGATCCCATATCTTGATGGCATATTTGTTGCAGTTATTTAAGGCCTCATTTATCTAAGTGTTATTGATTCCTAAGAATTTTGAGAAGATGTATGTTGGGCCGAAGTTGAGTTTTGGGATGTATATTTCATCCAAAGAAGGAGCTTGGAGCAGTTGGGTGTACTCCTCTAGAGTTAAGCTGATTAGATGTGGTCCAAATTGAAAAACCACTTCTTTAGGCTCCTAAAAATGGACTAAGGCCCTTCTTAGTGTGATGTTAACCTTCACTTTGATTAGTGAGAGTATGGGTTTAATTTTGTTGGCAATGAACTGTTGCTTTCTTGGGTTGAAGGTTTGAAACCACTAGCTGAGTATGGGCTTTGGGTTTACAAGTTTGTGGACATGAATCTCTTTGGTGAGAACCTTGGCATTGGATGAGTTGGCTAGTTTTGAAACATTACAAAGAAAGCATAAATTATAAGGGAAAGACTAATATATAAGATCTCCTATGTACATCAATTCTAGGAAGATTACAAGAAAAAAAAACTCTGGAATCTTTGTCATTTTTCTCTTTTTTATGTAACATTACCATTTTGTTAATTATTTGTTGACCCTATGAAGTGTAATGTAAGACAGGTGGGTTCTAATGGTCCTTAATCTCTGTGACCTCATACGTTTACAAAGAAATAGTTCTTTAGTCACATCAAAGTCTAAGTGGGGTAGTTTAATTGGCCTTAAATGATGGTTGCCCTACTATGTCTGAGACTTTACACAATGGCTCCCCATCCTAAGGTCCTATGACGGCTTGGGTTTAACCGTATCTATCATGCATTTATGATGTAGTAAAATATATCTCATGCCTCGGTGTATGCTATTTACAAAATAAATATATATACGAAGAAAATAATAAATAAACAAATCAATATATAAAGAAATAAACAAATAAATAAATAACTAAACAATGTGGGTAATTTGAAAAGCGATTTTAATTTTGAAATGTTTTTAAGTGGCTAGCCCTCTAGATGTTCCTTAGTAGAGTCGCCAAGCTGTTGAGCCTAGTTTTTCATCCTCCCGGTTCTTTTATAAAATTAGGTTTTCTTTAAGCCAATCAGTATTAAACTCTACTCATTTATTAGTGATCTTCAACTAGGGTTTAAAGAAAACCATTTTTTCAATTTAAAAAGGGTTTCGAGTTGCCACCTGATCGAAGTCGGGAAAAGGGGTTAAGTTATAACTAATTGAGTGAATTGGCTATAACTTAGCTACCAATCTATTGATTAAAAAAAAAATAATTTGTAAAATGGCTTTTTTAAAAACCAGAGGTTTAGGTCCGGGGGCTAATTATTAAACCCTAAACGGGTACCACTTTTTAACTTTCCGAATTTAACTTCACTTTTCAAATATACCCTTTTTAATTTGTAAAACAGTTAATTATAATACACGTGACTTAATTGATCAATTCACATAAATATCAAAAGAGGGAAAAAATAAAACTTCCACATTTTAAGTTGCCTTGTACGTACGTACAAGTGCCTACATACCTATTATTCGGGATCAGACGTACGTAATTCTTTTAATGAAAATTTAGCAGGTTGATTGATTTTAACTTTGGAAAAATTGTCGAGTTTATGTTTTTACCCATTTTGACTTGATTTGAGAAAAGATTATAAGGGGTCCTAAATTGAATTTTTTTTTGGAAAACCTAAAATGACCTAGTTTGGAAAAGATCTACTTTATTTTTATTGAAAAAACTTGATTTTCTAAGTGTCAAAGATAAATTTTCTATTTTTACTCCATTTTATTATTTATTTTTTATTGTTAGTTAGGTTTTTTTGTTCTTATATAAATGTAAAAATAAAATACTTCCTATTTTTTTTCTTCTCTTTCTTTCATTTATTTATTATTTATTATTTTTTATTACATTTAAAATAAATAAAAAATAAAAAAAAGGTTTAGATGGGTTCTGATACACGGGTCGGACTTAGGAGGTTTAGACGGGTTGGATTAAGTCGGGCTTCAATGCCTTAACAGCAGCAACGGCGGCGAGGCTCAATTCAAGTTGTTTCGTTCACCAAAATGAGTAGGTGGCAGTCTTTTTATGAGTATTATATTAGAGATGGTTGAGGGGAGGGTGCGGGGGAAGGGGTTATAGGTTTAGTGCCTTGGTATTTTGGAGTTGTTTGGGTGGTTTTCGAAAGTTGGCCATAGGCAACGGTAGTGGTTCAGCCATATGGGAGTTGCTAGGTATTATTGGTTGGTTGAGGTAAGTTTTTCAGAGTGTAAGGAGTTCGGTTGTAGGCTTAGTTTTGCTCGAGGGTAGCTGAGGATGGTGGTTCGAAAAGAGAAAGAGGGGACAATTAGGGTTCGGTGGTAGGTGCTTGGTGGCGCGAATGGGGGTTATAGGGGAGGTCAAAAGCAATTGGGTTGGGGAGCCTAAGCCGTGGGTAGTCTTCCTAAAGTGGTAGCTCAGCTCGAGTTAGAGTAAAGAGAGAGAATCAAAGAGAGAGAGAGTGGGTTAGAGAGAGAAAGTGATCGAGAATGGATAGAGAGAATGTAGGGATTGATCTGTTCATTGTGTGTGTCCATCTATGTCCCATGATCATCAATTTATATATAAATCCAACATAGAAACAAAAGGAAAGTTAGAATCGGATTTAATGAGAAATACCCGAAAACTTAGCTTTTTTCCGATTTTTGAACGCCGATTTGAATGTGCTTTGAGCTAAATCTGGACTTATTCTTATCACTAATTCAAAGCATGCCATGTCTAATGTGAGATTGATACAGGAAACTATGTGCTTATATGTGGAATTTGCGTAGAAATTGAAGCTAAAGTAGAGGGAGTGGGTTGTTCTTGAGAAGGAAAGAGGAGGAAAATTGAGAGAAAATAGGGGATAACTGAGGGAAAGAAAGGGAAAGTGCTAACGTAGCACTAAGTCAGCCAACTCGACAAACCTCGACCTGTCATGTGTTAACACTTGATACGTAGTGGCTGACGTGGCATGCTACGTGGCACCATATTAGCAAAGCCGTCCAATCCGATGATGCTACATGTCAAGATACATGGTGCAATCAAATCCTGACACATGGCAGTCTCTGATGTGATCAAAAACAAAAAGTAAGAAAAAAGCCTCCTTGCCTTTGCTAAGTTTCGAACCTAAGACCTCATGCTCAATGCTAGTACTATACCCATATGCTTAACCTAAGTCTAGGATCAATAGCCCAACTCTTAAACTTAAATTAAAAATTTAATCTAATGAAAAAGTTATTTTCTAAAATATTTTATTTATTTATTATTTATTTTTTTGTGACTTTTCAAAATTTTTATGTACTTTTGCGAATTTTTACATTTTTTGTATTTTTATTTTTATTTATTTATTTTTTCTAAATTTCCTATCTTTTGTGCTTTTCCTATTTTTCTGAATTTTTTTAGAATTACTATTTTTTTCTAAATTATTTTTGGCTTTCTTTAATTTTTTATTATTTTTTTTAACTTTTCTTAATTTAGAATGCTATAACATAATTTGCAAAAATTAGGTATCTACAGTAGCCATATTTTTTTCTTCTTCTAGGTAGAGGCAGTAGGTAAGAACTCAATAGACCATGTTAGCTAATCCTCTTACTTGGCGGTGAGTAAGGAGACTTGTTTCTTGATTCCTATCATTCCCTTTAGGTTGTTTAGGATTTAGGATCAAATCCTTAGAGTGTTCTTTTGGTGTATCTTCTTCCAGTATAAATGGAATTAGGTCAGAAATATTAAAGGTATTAGAGACTCCATACTCTTTAAGAAGCTTGAGCTTATGGGTATTATCATTGATCTTCTAAAGTACTCAAGGAAGAATTTTAGCTTAGGGTAAGAGCTTGTTCTTTCTCTTTTGCAAGAACCTTTCCATGGTAATGTGTAATCGTATACAATCTCTTAGTTAGAACAGCTTCCCTGTCCTTAATCCACAGTTACCTCAAGTTAATTTCTTAGCTGCTCGATTCCATTGTTTGACTATTTTCTGGTAAATCTATTGTAAGGTTCTAACTCAGCCTTCAACTTCTAGATCACCTTACTCAACCTTAGGTATTGGGGCTTGATTAAGTGGTAAATTAGGGTTGAAACCACAAATTGCTTCAAATGGGGTCTTACCTATTGTGTTATGGACAATTCTATTATAAGCAAGCTCACCAACGGGTAGAGCAGCCGTATCTGGATTTTCGGCCTTCAAGGAAAACTTATTTAATTGAGCCTAAACTTTACGATTAGAATAGAAAAGTTAGGTGAAGTGACCTAGTGAAGTTAGATTGCAAAAATAAGTACCCAAAATCCCAATTGTAACTTAGAAGTGTAATTAAATATTATAGCGTATAACTTGTTAGAATCCCTAAAATTGAGCTTAGAATATGATGAGGACTTAAAGATAAGTCAATTAAACTGTAAAAGGAAATAATATAGCATAATATACTATATAAATATACACAAATTTTTATGAATATACCTAGTATATAAAATAAATATACTCATAAATTAACTTAAAATCATATAATTATACATAATATGTGATAAACTGATAAGTATATATCACTTTATACTTTTTAGGTACATTATGTATAAATTGACCATAATTGTGTTTATTTCTCAAGTTCTTAGTACTTAATTATGTAATATATCAATTTCAGATGATTTAAGAATAAGGAGATGATATTTATTCAAGACAAAGTAAAGTGGAGATGAAATTAGACGTAAATAAGGAGATTTGTAGCAATCGCGGGTATAATAAAAGAAGATTTGAGTGCCTAACGCTCATTACTCCCTCCATCACGACCGCGACCAAGGTTGAAGTTATTTCTTCACCTGTTCATCATGGCTGTGACTCTTCCTTAGAAGGATGATCATGCCCTTAATCACTAGCTTAATAAGGAGGAATGTTTGTGGCGAGACAATCACTCCTCGTGTCACAAGCGTGATGGGAGTGGATACAATGATTCTTTTTAAATTGTTTTGCATAAACTGGTGTGTGGAACATGTAACACTAAGGGATGTCTTAAGGAGGTGTCTTTTGAGTCCTTTGACGAGAATAAAATAAATATACCACAATTTTTAGACAAAAGAAGGTAGACATTAGATCTTACATCATATATCATATTACTAACCTACAACATACCTATTCATCCATCTTTGTACCATTTTGTGGTTTGTTTAGTTTTTCTTCAGTACAATCCTTAGTGTAAATCGTATTCTTCTTAAAATTACTTGAGGGAGCTAATGGGATTTCTTTGTTCATGTATTCGTGAGACTTCTACAGTAGAATAAAAAGAGGTTTCCCTTGATTCCTTGTTCTATTTCTTTTTAATTATGATTTCTATTTGTTTATACTATTGTTTTATCATGTATGAGTAGTACATTAGGACTTGTTACATCCGCTTAGTATAATTAAGTGCATGGAATAATAGTTTCTTGATGTTTGTTATTCTTAATGAATTGAACTTAATTAATCTAAGTACGGTGTAGTGTACAATATTGACTTAGGCTAGATTTTAATAGAATATGTAGAGAGACAATTCTATTGAATAAATCTAATTCATTGGAACACCTTACTCTTGGTAGTAGAAATATTATTAGGAAAGTTGCTGCAATCTTAGGGAAATTGACAAATTACATATCATTAATGTAATCCAATTTGACTGTTAATTCATTAGAGATTCTAATAGACGCAATTAGGATTAGATGTAAGTAATTCTAAGAAGAATGCTTACATACTAATGATTCCCTATATATAATAGTCATTTATATAAGATTAATGGTGATATTATGCTAATTAGTAAATCATGTCTATCTGTTAAGTATGTTGTTAGTAATTATTTTTGTAATCATTGTGTTAGTGACATTAGTTTATGGATTAGTATAGTTTAGTCAGTAATTTAGAGTGTTAATAAGTAATTACTTGATAAATGTGGTTTGCTAGATAATATGAAGATTAATTAGTACCAGTGTTTGTAGTCGTTCCTAGTGGAGATGGCCTTATACTTATCCATGTAATAAAATGGTAGGTATATTTATTTATTGAATTAAGTTAATGATAGAATATAGGTTTATAAATTTTAAAATTAGGAAGCTCCAATTAAAGGTGATCATGGTTTTGGCGTTGGCTGGGGAGTGACATCATTAGGAAATTTAAAATTCTTGTGCATTTAACTTGTGTTTGTTATTTCAAATAATTTTGTGCTTAAGTTGATTTAATTTTTTGTGCTCAAGTTAACATTCGAATTCTTGAAGAATATTGCCACAGCTGTAGGAGCAGCCATCCTTTCTTTTTTTTCTCACCCCTTAACTCAGGAGAATATAGGTCTCAGCTAGCCTACAATTCCCCTACCAACAAGTAGAATGTAATAGGTTAGAAGAAGAAGACTTTGATAGTGAAGAGAATAGATCTGAAGAAGATCAAAGTAATGACTCAAAGGAGACTTAAGGAGCCCAGCCAGAAGTAAGAGTATCGAAAGTCAAGAATGATAGTGAGGAAGAGTCATTAAGAGAAGAAGAGGACAACTCAGATGGGGAAACAAAGGCTAATGATGACTGATTGTGTTTTCTTTCTTTTTTTTATTTTGTTTGTTTTTTTTTTCAAACTTAATAACTATTTGAGAGCTTTACCTCAATGATGTAATTTAAATGAAGACTCTCATATCATGTGTTTGTTATGTTTTGCTTTCATTTTCTCTTAATGGCTAGGTCTCTTTTCTTATTCCATTTTTCATGGTGTTTGAAGGATGTCTACTTTGATGATGTATGGCCTAACGCATTGATCAAACTTTGTATATTAAGGAAGTCCTATCCTCATTGTTTATTGTTTTTCATCTTTCTAGTTATTCCTTTTCTATGCCTATTATGTGATTACATTCCTAAGCCATTGAGGACAATGTCTTTCTCTAAGTGTGTGGAAGGTTTAACCCCACTTATCAAAAATCTTCCACTTAAGTTTGTTTATTTCAAGTTATGAATTGACTTAATAGATTATGGATTTGACAAAATAGAAATCAATTTTGTGCCTCACTTAATTCTTGCGGAATTAGTGTACATATTAAAATTATGGGATAGAATCTAAGTGAAGCATACTTACTTACCGTTTAATGAATGAATTTAGAGGTTAGAAATGAATCATAGTCTTTAGTTCTAAGTTAATTGGTTATGTTTCTAAACTTTCTCAGTAGTGTTTCTATTCTTCAATTACTTTTGGAGCTCAGTTAATCTTGAATGGAAAGTGTAAATGAAAAGACTTACTTATTGATGCTTCTTAAGAATCTCTTCAAAATAAAGTAAATTGAAATGTTTAAGAACTAAATTAGTAAGGGCATGTTTTGGTCCTTTAAAAGAGCAAAGTTTGACCCTACTGCTAATTTTTGTCTTTATAACTCGACAATAAGGATATATAAGGATTGAGTTAGTAAAGGCAAGCTTTGGTCCCTTAGAAGAGTGAAGTTTGAGCCCATTAATAATGTCTTTTTTCTTTTACTAAAAAAAAAAAGGAACAAAAGAGGATAAGTAGTAGAGCTTGCACAGAAAGAAAAGATAAAAAAATTGAAAATGGAATGTGTAAGTTGTCTTTGGAGAGATTCAATAAAAGAAATATAAATACAAGAGAAAAATGGACGCAGTATACTTTCCTACTAGATTTTGTGTTTAAGAAGTAATTGATGAGTTTTGATACACTTATGGAAGTGGATGAAGTATAACTAATTTTCTTTTGTTCTACTTAACTTTGTATTCGCTTTATATCTTTGTAAGCTATCATTAAATCGTAAAGGTAAAGTTTGTTTTACTTAGATTAAAGTTAGAATATTGATTGTTGTATTCTAAGAGTACGATGGGGTAGACACGGAATTAAGCCACTTTGAATGCTTTGTTAAATATACAATCGAAAAGTTGTTAAGTTTTAACGATTCTTTTGAAGTGTTTACTTGAGGATAAGCAAAGCTTAAGCACGGAGAAGTTTGATAAGTATAGATCACTTTATACTTTTTAGGAACATTTAGGTATGAATTGACCATGATTGTGTTTGTTTCTCAAGTTCTTGATACTTAATTGTGTAATATATCAATTTTAGATGATTCAAGAGCAAGGAGATGATATTTATTCAAGAACAAGTGAGGAAGAGATGAAATTAGACATGAATAAGGGGATTTGGAGCAATTACGGGTGTAATAAAAGAAGATTTGAGTGGCCAATGCTCACTACTCCCACCATTATGGCTGTAACCAAGGTTAAAGTTATTACTTCACCTATTCATCATGGCTATGACCTACCTTAGAAGGACAATCATAAGCTCAATCATGAGCGTGATGAGGACAAATGTTTGTGATGAGAAGATCACTCCTTGAGTCATAAGTATGATGGGAGTAGATACGATGATTTTTTTTTAAATTGTTTTGCATAAAATGGTGCGTAGAACAAGTCTTAACACTAAGGGATGTCTTAAGGAGCTATATTTTGAGCTCTTTGATGAGAATAAAATAAATATACCAAAATTGTCAGATGAAAGAAAGAGGACATCAAATCTTACACCATATATCATATCACCAACCTACAACACACCTATTCATCCATCTTTGTTCAATTTTGTGGTTTGTTCAGTTTTTCTTCTATACAATCCTTAGTATAAATCGTATTCTTCCTAGAATTACTTGAAAGAGCCAATAAGACTTTTTTGTTCATGTATTCATGAGACTATTATAGTGGAATAAAAAGGGGCTTTCCTTGATTCCTTATTCTATTTCTTTTTTAATTATGATTTCTATTTGGTTATACTATTGTTTTATCATGTGTAAGTAGTACGTTAAGACTTGTTATATCCGTTGTCACAAACTGAGAATGGTTTAGTCATAGTAGACACTGTATACTGTATGAAGAACCCTTGATTAGTTATCCTTCCAATCAAGAACTCGTCACTAATATATAAGGCTCTACAACATATTAGCTTTCCAAAAACATACAGATTCAAATGATATCATCACTAACATTTAAACTATAAAGTTTACAGTAAGTAGTAATTTAGTACATCTATGTCGATATTACCGACAAAATAAAAAGTACATAAGTAAAAGTTTACATAATCAATTCTCTCAACACACTGAATGGCCCGCTCTTGCCTAGGTCCCCAAGCTAATGTTTGGCATCCCCCTGCCAGCTTTAAAGAATAAGCCATTCTACGGCAAAAGTCTAAGGGGGTGTAAGCCTAAGCTTAGTGAGCAAAACCTTTAACCACACCACAAGCAAGTTATAGATACATTATATTCACGCATATGAATGAATGAACAAATAGAAAGCCAAATAATACATATAGTTAACTAGTTACAATATGTAATTTAGATTTAATGCTCTCCGAAGTCAAGGTTAGAGTATACACGACACCGGTTGTAAACCCTACTTTTAACGAACCTCTGATTTGACTAAGAGTACTTTCCGAACATTTCTAAGGATCAACAAAACTAAGAACTTAAGTTTACATTTCGGAACAAATTAAATTTTTCTAATTCAAAAATCAATTATCGATAAAACTTGAGCTTAAAGAACTGCGAGCTTTAAAGTCACTTAAGACCTTAAACCCTAAAACAATTAGGGACTTTTAACCCTAAGTGACTAATCTATAATTTAATTTGAATAATTTCATCTAACTTTAGAAAATTTCACAATTTTATCAGAATCGAATCATAAATTACAAAACAATGCAAGATAAAAATCCTAAAACAATTTCCTATAAGTTGAGAAAATTTTGAAACAAGAACTTGAATGAAAGATGAACATGCTAGATGTGAGGATTTAAAGATCATTTGGATATTGATTTTGTTTCCATTAAACTAAATATGGTCAAATCTAGACTTAGGTTAAGAAAAAATCCATCACATGAAGTTTTATGAGGAAACCAACTTTGTATGACTTGAGCTCTGATATGGAAGTTGTAATAAGTATGAGATATTCTATTTTTCGTGTAAAGCATGAGCTAAAGAATCATCCCACGGAAGAAAAGTCAAGTTAAGATTTGAATATAAGTAGTTTAAGTTCATGATCTAACACCTAAACTTAAGGAAATGATGAAACAAGTTGGAAAACCAAGTCGGAAGCCGTCGTATATAAATTGAACAGATCTAGAACATCCTTAAAAGAAACTTAAAAAAATGATAAAAGTAAGTAAACAAAGTAAAAAGACCAACCAAAGTAAGTATGGTAAGTATATTAACCTTAAAACTTCCAAAACAGGCCTCAAATGTCAAGTTAAACTACTCTTAAATTTTTGACCAGTAACTTGACACATCCATAAGAGTTGTTTTAACACTTTTAAGAAGCCCACAAAACACTCTTTAAGCTCGAGAAAGTGACCATCTTTGAGTTGAACAAAAAACAAGTCCATTTGACAAATTAAACTCACAAAAGAGCCCATGAAGTGATTATTAGCCTTAAGAGTATAAATCAAAGTTATAAATTTGACCTCAAGAAGTATATTGACCTCAAGATAAAATCTTAAGACCAAGCCCAAAGGATTTCTCAAGTTACCAAAAAGCCCATTTACTAAACAAGGCCAAAAAGCACTCCAAAACATGAGGATCGCTACCATTCTGACCTATGGACAAATTTACGTACTGCATTTCGAATCTATCCTCATCACGTTAAAGTATACTCGAAAATGATGAAGATTGACTATAAGAATATAAAAATCGAATTTAAAACGAAAAATTTATATGTGATTGAACTTTTAAGTAAAAACTGGGAAAAGATACAAAAACTATTCAAGAATATAACTTAAGGGATTTTAGCTTAGTATCCTAAGTTTATATCAATTCCTTATTGTATTATAATTTTGATGATCAGGGGACCGCGTACGGAGACGACTTGCCCCCGAATTACTTTAACTAACTGCATAGTGGAGTGGTAAACCAAAGACCACTAGAGGCTAAACCCAAAGGAATTCTACCCTAAGATGTGAGTTGACTTCTTAAGTTTATAGAAGCAAACTAGTATTTTGAAGGAGAGATGGGTAAGCCTGCTTTGGGTCATGATTGGTTAACATAGATTAAGTACCATTTTGAGGTGTTTAAAATTCTAGACAATAAAAAAGTCTCTTATGGTATTTTCTTACTAAAGATGGGAGCATGAATCTAGTGGGACTCGATAGCACGAACAATTACTAAGCTCATTACATAGCAAGTATTTCAAGGGGTATTTAAAGGGTAATACTTCCCTATAAGTGTGCAAAATCAGATGACTTAGCAGTTGATGGAAATAAAGAAGGGCATTATGAATGTAGCCCAATACGAGAATGAATTTAATAAGTTGCTGTAATATGTACTTGAGTCATATAGAGATAATCAAGCATTAAAGAAGGATCTTTTCCTTGATAGGTTTGACTCAATGATGTGATGTAAGTTAATGGATTATGGATTCACCACTTATCATCAAATTGTGGACAAAACATGTCAATGGGAGATTAGTCAATTGAGCATGCAAAATGAGTAAAGCAAGAAATTGAAGAGAGTTAATCAATATAGACTTATCTTTACGAGGACATTCTTAGGTGCAAATAGTAACTCAGGCTGGAAAGGAAAGAAGTTAGCAGTTGTGACTAGTGGCCCTGCTTCAAATAAGATAGGATTTGGTTTCTATGATGAGGTAGGAAATGTGAGATGTTGAAAGTATAGAGCACAACATTTCCTCTAGTAATGTCCTTAGTTAAGAGGCAAGTATTTTCTGTATGGTGATCTGAATCATATGTTAAGAGAGTGTCCAAAGAAGAAAGCAGTGAAATGTTATAGATGTAGAATGACGAGACACTTCTCAAGATATTTTGGTCAGGCTGGACAAAGGCCTAAGAAATCTGAAGGAGTTGAGACAATTATTATACTAGCTTGAATGTTTGCCATCTAATGTACTTGGGAGCTCAGTTATCACTAGGACATACTGTAGGAGATGAGAACTAAATAGGTCCTTTGAAGTAATGAAGATAATAGAATAAAACGGTTGATAAAATGGATGCAGTAGCTGATAAGAAGCTGCTTGGAGGACATGACTTACCCAAAAACACAACACAACTTGGCACCTTACATGATATAATGCACAAGTTGATGCCAAGGTTCACTCGCTACTAATCTTGAGCTACTCGACAAGACTAGATAAGAGTGTATAGAAATGGACTTGGAGAGGAATATCTTGCAAGGATTAAGAATATTTAATATTTGTAAGGAATGCTAGATCCTTGCAGCTATAAGGAGAAGGGACTATTTATAGTAAGTCTTTAAGGCAACATTATAAATAAAGAGAATTACAAAAAAGGCATTCATGAAAAGTGATTCCAAGTGCATAGGAAAAGGGTAAATAGGACAAATGATAGGGAAAATAGTATAGTATCTGGTGAAAAATGGCAGGTAGTAGCTCATCAATGGTCCCTTATTAAGGAATCTTCGGGCATAATAGCTGAGTTGAATCATGACGTAACAGCCTTAGGGGTTGTAGAGATGAGGAAAGGATGTCGAAAGTCTAAGTAAGAGGCTGAAAGAGAAGTACTTGGCTAATAAGAGCCTATGCCTCAACACTCAATAGGAAGCTCTCGGTAGTTGAAGGTTTAAGTAGGGTTTGATGTGTAGGGCCTTAGTTCACATTACTTAATGAAGAGGCCTTAGAAAGAGAGTAGTCAGCATCAGCACAAGGGATAGAGCAGAGTAGATTGTACTTATGTAGAGCTCTCAAGGAGTTTAGCTACCATTATCTTTTATACAATCTCTCATCCTCAACAAGTTGACGAGAGAGAATTCTCTTAGTGAAAGACTAGAGACTTCTAAGGCATTCTTGAGTAAGTGGGATAGAGGTTAGTAACCCATTAGCTCCCCGAGGTTATTGGAGATTTGCCCTCAAATCATGGTCTTCATCTACATCAAGCACATAGGGTATTAGGTTAGCAACATTAAATGTGGAAGATACGCCATACCCTTTGGGTAGCCCAACCTCATAGGTGTTGTCATTAATATGCCTAAGGATCCTACAAGGTCTATCCACTTTGGGGGATAGTTTGTGTATCCTTTTCCTAAGGAAGTGCTATTTGCTAAGGTAGATCCATACAAGGTCTTTAGGAGTATAAACGACTTGTCTCCTTCCTTGACTTCCTTGCTCCTTTTGTTAGGCCATAGTCTTGACTAGTTGTTTGGTAACATTTTGATGCAACTTTTGGAACTCCTCGGCATGCTATAGGTCAAATTAGCTTTCCCCTTATGTAGTTGAGCTGATAATTAAATCTAAGGATAAGTTCGGGTTAAGTCTATAAACGATCTCAAATGGTGATCTTCCTATTAAGCTGTGAGCTGAGTGGTTGTAAGTAAACTCAATGATAGGTAGACATAAATCTTAGTCATATGAAATCTTCCCAATAACTACTCATAGGAGGTCGTCGATTGTCCTGTTCACAGCTTCGATTTAGCTATCTATTTGGGGGTGGCAAGAAGTATTGAACATGAGCTTAGTGCCGAGCTTCTTTTATAGGGTCTTCTAGAAGAAACCAATGAACTTCGAGTCACAGTCGGACGCAATACTTCTCGGCACTCTATGCAATTGCATAATTTCCTACAAAAAGAGGTCAGCAACAAATAAAGCATCATTAACTCTATCGTAAGAAATGAAGTGGCTCATCTTGTTGAACCGATCGACCACTACCATAATTGAGTCATGTCTTCTTAGTGTTCAGGGAAGGTTAAGCATGAAATCTATGCTTAGGTTGGTCTACTGTCGCTTAGGTATAGGCAGGGGTGTGTACATTCCATATGGCTCTCTCTTTCCTTTTGCATGTTTACATACCTCACAGCTCTCAAGAATTTGATACACATCTTTCATTATCTTAAGCTAATAGAAATATTCTTTCAATATTTCATCCATCCTCTTTTCTCTGAAATGCTCAGTTAAGCCTTTAGCATTAGCCTTTTGGATGAGTAGCTCTCTAGCCGAACCACTTGGCATACAAACCTGCTTGCCCTTCATCAGTAACCCCTGACTCAAGTAGAACGCATCTATAACCCCTCCAATGTTGCACTAGGTCACTAAGGGCCTAAAATATAGTTTATGCTCATACTAATCAGGCAGGGTGCCAACTCCAAGTACCTTAGCTTGCATTGTTGTAATAAGGGTATGACGATGAGAAAGGGTGTTAGCAATAGTATTGGTGCTCCCTTTCTTATACTGGATGATGCAATAGAAGGATTCTAAGAACTCTACCTATTTAGCATGACATCAAGAGAGTTTTTCTTACCCTCGAAGATGTTTGAGAGATTCAAGATTAGAGTAAATGATGAATTCTCTCAGCCATAAGTAATGTTGCTAGTGCAACAGTGTACAGATAAGGGCATAGAACTCTTTGTCATATGCCAAGTAATTCAAGGTAGCTCCTTTGAGTTTCTCATTGAAATAGGCAATGGGTCGGTGCTCCTATGTAAGGACAGCACCAATGCCAACTACAAATGCATCATACTCAACCTAAAAACTTTCTCGAAATCTGGTAGGGCAAGTACTAGGCCAGATGTCAATTTAGACTTTACATCTTCAAAACTCTTCTAAGCTTTCTCTAATCACTTAAACTCAGAGTTTTTCCCAATTAGTTCGGTTAATGGCGCTGTTATGGAACTGAAGTCCTGAATGAATCTCTAATAGAACCAGGCCAGACCATGGAAGCTCCTGACCTTGGTAGCATTACTCGGTGTAAGCCATTTAATGATAGCTCTAACTTTCTCATCATTGACTTGAACTCCTCCCTTTGATACAACATATCCAAGGAATATGACTTCACTATAGTAGAACATACATTTCTTTAGATTGTTGAATAACCTCTCGGTACGGAGAATGTCAAATATTGATCTTAAATGCTCAATATGAGAGGTGGGGTTGTCATTGTAGACCAGAATATCATCAATGTAAACCACAACACATATGCCAATCAGTGCCTTCAGTACATGATTCATGAGCCACATAAAAGTACTTAGTGCATTCATTAGACCAAATGGCATAACTAACCACTCGAATAGGCCATCCTTTGTTTTGAAGGTAGTCTTCCATTCATCACCAAGCCTCATTTGTATTTGATGATAGCCACTTTTTAGGTTAATCTTTGAAAAGATGTAAGCACCATGTAACTCATCAAGCTTATCATTTAGTAATGGGATTGGGTATCGGTCCTTAATGGTAGTTTCATTGATGGCTTAGCTATCGATGTACATTCTTTATGATCCATCCTTTTTGGTACTAGAATAGTTGGTACAGTATAGGGGCTCATACTCTCATAGACATATCCTTTATCTACTAACTAGTCTACTTGCTTCTCTAGCTTGGTTGCCTGCTTAGGATTAAGCTTATAGGTAGGTTGGTTTAGTAACATAACTCCAGGCTGAAGGTCAATGTAATGTTTAATGCCTCTTAAGGGTGGTAATCCTTTTGCCATCTTGGTTGGAAATAGTTTGGTCTACTTCTATAGTAATGTATGCACCTCGATGGGTAGGCTCTCAACATCTCTCAACTCTAGAAGTTTCTTGACTAAAAGGAGCATACACTCCTTTACCTTGACTTCATGAGAAAATTAAGCATAGGAAATCACTAATTACTTCTACTGTAGTGATTTGATAACCTTCTCTTGTAACTCCTGTACTTCCTTAGGACTCATAAGGATCATTATAACCTTCTTCCTATCCTTCTGGAATGTGAAGGTGCTCTTATACCCATCATGTAACACTCTCAAGTCAAATAGCTAGCGTCGGTCGAGTAAGAGGTATGAGGCATACATAGGAAGGACGTCATACAACACTTCGTTCTTATACCTATCACCAATGGTAATCAGTACTCTAACCAGCTTGGCAACGGGTAAGCCTCCTTTCTTGTTTACCATGTGAATCTTGTACGACTTAAGGTGCGGAAGGGTCAATACTTTCATGGCCTTAACTATCCCTTACACTATTATATTGGTATAACTTCCTTTATCAATGATTAAGGTATACAGCTTGCCATTTACCTAGCAGTTCATATAGAAGAGGTTCTCCCTTTGCTCATTCTCATCAGTCACAAAAGTATTAAGAGATCATTGAACGACAAAATAGTACTTGGCTCTTACTTTAGGAGGTATTAGGGCATCGGGGTCTTCTTAGAACTCTTTTAGTGTATGGTCAACTTCTACTTCATCTTCTCCCTTACTAGTACTCTCCACTTCAAAGTGAAGCCTCTTTCCCTTGATCAGCATGATATGTCAGTTCAAACATTGACTAGCTATGTATCCATAAATAAGACATTTAAAGCATTTGATCTCTTGGGTCTTCCCTCTTAAGCTTTGACCTTGATCTTTATAGACCTTAGTCTTCTCGGCCTTACCTTTATCTCAGCCTTCTTTAGGTTTGTTCAGCACCTATCCTCAGTGGTTTACCTCGAAATTGTTTGGTGCCCGGTCATTTCTATGTTAGTTTGGCATGCCACTGTTGTATGGCAGTATAGGTCAACTACTTAGCATTTTGCTAATCTGGTTCCACCTCTACCTTTCGACTCTCTGTGCTACCCTGATGGTGACATCTAGAGTTGCAAGAATCTATAGCTCCACTATGTTACCAATCTCAATTCTTAGCTTAGAAATGAATTGTACTATAGTCTGTATCTCCGGCTCGTTAATATCACATTGAATCATGAGCAACTGAAAATCTTAGACATAGCCGTCCACTAATCTGCTACCTTGTCTCAAGTTTTAGAGATGTTAAAAAGTATCTTGTTCGTATTGTTTAGGAACGAACTTACTTCTCAAGACTCTCTTCATTGCATTCCATGTTCAAACTTCTCATTAAGCTCTTAGGTAGACATTCTACAACTTCTTCTATTACATTGCTGCATATCTAGAAAATTCTAGTGTAGCTACTCGGATTTGGATAGCATCTTCGTAGTCATAAAATTCAAAGATCTTTTCTATCTTTTCTTCCCAATCTAGGTAGTCATTAGTACTACTAGAACCATTAAAGCTTAGAATTTGTACTTTGAGATGCTTAGCTCCTATAGGTGCTTTAATGATGGGAATCAACCTTCGACAATATCCAAGCCGAGTCCTATCAATGCTTGTTGAGGCTGAGCTCCGGCTAGAAGGATGAGGGGAAGGAAAATAAAAACTTGACATTAACTTTGTCATCAGCCAAGGTGTTGAGAAAGCGCAAGGTTGAGTACTTGAGACTAAAGAACCACTTAGTACCTCACTGAGAGACTTATGCCAACTAATTCTAGTGTTCGACAATTATGGGCTGACCTTTCTAGTGTTTTGACCAAGCTACGTAAGACTTCAAGGATTCCTTCTCGAACCCGCACATCCAACTACCGACCCTGTTCAGTTTGGATATTACTCCTCCTAAGGCATACTGAGTGACTGCATGCCGAATTCTGTGAAATGTACAGTTTTGTATTCTTATACATGTTTTTCCTTTATTTTATTTATGGGCCCAATTCTTTAGGATTTAAGGTCTTGTACATTATTTACAGTTTTCCTACTAAGGTTTAGGACTTACTATTAATAGCAAGATTTATACAAAATATACACATAGAGATGTAGATAGATGAATGCAAAAGAATATACAGAGAGTGAAACTTTCCTCTTTTAAGTAAGGTTACACTTGAGTTAGCATTTGCTGGATTATCGAGTGTTGATTGTAGTGAATCCCTTCATTTGAACCGGTTAGTAAGTTGTATCTAACCTTCTTTTGAAACCCTGAGTGACATTTAGTGTTCGTGAGTCATATCGAACTCTATTTTGAGCTCAAACCCCCTGATTGTGTTTGTGTCTTGGTGAGTTATATCCATTCACATTCACCATCAAAACCTTCCTATTCATTGTACCCATTTTCTTTTGAATACCCATTCATGTTCTTTCATTCCAGATCCATTGCTGTTTCTTTCTTCCTTTGTTCCCTTATCATATTGATATCAATGCTTTAGGGAGACATGCATGCTAGTATTCTTCAAAGTAGATTTGTGGTTCTAACATTTCTATTAATCATTATTCTATAATGCAGCATACTATTCGTAGTAGTCGTAAGTAGCTACAGAAGCTAAGTAGTGGTTGTTTTTAGGATACTATTGTTGTGTTTTATTGTTTGTTCAATTATATTGTCAATTACTGTATGGACAAGAATGTCAGAGGATAGTGTCAACAACACCGGTGATAGTCCTCGCGGAAGCTTGAGGCGACATATTTACAACTCAAAATATCAAATTCAGAATCTTACTAACTCTATCCAAGAATTCATTGGATTAGTTAGAGGCCGTAGATGGGATGACTGAGAGCAAAGAAGGGAGAGAACACTTACAAGTGGAAGTGGTTCTAATGAACTTAGTTTTGATGAGAGACAGATGAGAAGACTTGCTGAGACGAGAAGAAGAGAACACTATCTAGTACTGAAAAGTGGAAATGAAAGGAGTGTTGACTTTGAAGCAAATTAAGAAGCCTAGAGAAGAGAGTTAAGGTCAAGAAGAGGTATAGTCGAGCAGAGCTCTCACAAAAGTGGCCGAACTGAAGAGAATCGACTAGCTCGGAATGTAAGAGATGAACCTTGAGCACCTGGCCAAGGACTTGACAATGTCAAGCTAAAACTATTGACCTTTTATGGAAGTAACTGACCCAAAGAGTTCCTTGACTGGGTTCCCTTTGTCAAGAAGTTATTCAAATGCTACGAGTGCGATGATTGAGCAAAGGTTAAGCTGGCTTCATTGTCCTTTGTTGAATGTTTAAGTCTTTAGTGGGATAAGCTAGTTGCTAAGTGAGATACCGAAGGAGAGGAGTTGATCAAAACTTGGAGGCTCATGAAAAGATTGTTGAACCAACACTTTATACCGACTAATTTCAAGCAGGAGATGCTCTATTCTTTTTAGCACTTGAGACAAGGTCGAAATACTGTTGAAGAGTATTTACAAGAGTTTGAGACCTTCATGATGAGATGTGAGATTGCCAAGCTACAAGATTGCACCATTGCCAAATTCCTAAGTGGACTCCAAGATGACATCACCGACATAATTGAATTACAACCATTCAACTCTTTAGATGAGCTAATTAATTTGGCATTAAGAGTAGACAGGTAGAGGAGAAGAAGGCATTAGAGGCCGAGTAGATGACCTTAACAAGGTAGCCCTGAGCTTAAGAGGTATGCCGAGAGAAGGTAAGAAAAGAAGATAGAGAAAGGAGAGTCTAGTCAGCCTATCCATGCCGAGAAAAAAGATTGCAGAGAAAGAGAAGGCATCCAGTAACAAGCCCGAGAAGTGAAATGCTTCAAATGCTTAAGCTACAGACATATTGCGTCCTAATGCTCGAATTAAAGGGTTATGGTCTTAAAGGGCAAAGGGCTTGAGGCTCAAATCGAGAGTTAGAATGACAAGAGCTCAAACTATCAGTTGATAGAAGAAGATGTCTATCTCGAGGACCTCAATAAACTTTTAGTTATGGCAATACGAGCTGACCTGAGGGCAGATCCTAGACAAAGGGAAAATTTGTTTCATATGGGTGCCTAGTGAGTGGGAAGACCTATTCCCTAGTTATCGATGGAGAGAGTTGCACCAACATTGTTTTTACCAAGCGAGTGGAAAAGATGAAGTTATTGACCTACCTATACCCTAGACTTTATGGATTAAAGTGGTTTAATGATAAGGGTATGGTCCATGTACATTAGCACGCTCAAATTGCATTCAAGACTGGATAGTATGAAGGCGAGATTGAATTTGATGTAGTCCTTATGAATGCTGTGAATTTACTTCTTGGCCAACCATGGGAGTTTGATCGGAAAGTGATTCATAATGAATTCCTCAAGACTTACACTATTTAGAAGGATAGGAAGAGCTATCTCTTAACCTTGATGAGCATTAAGGAAATCCAGAGGCACTTGGTACCCATGGTTAAATGAAACGGGAGAAGGAGTTTATTCAGCATCCCAGCCTTTAGCTCAAAACTTAACATCGAGGACGACTTCCTTTCAAACTCGCGATAATGATGGGAATCAACCTTCAACAATATCTAAGCCAAGTCTTATCAATGCTTGATGAGGTTGAGATGTAGTTAGAAGGATGGGGAGAAAAACGAGGTGTCAAGAAAACGCAAGGCTTAGTACTTGAGATGAAAGAACCACTCGGTACTTCATTGAGAGACTCGTATCGACTAATTCTAGTGTTCGGTAATTATAGGCCGACCATTCTAGTGTTTCGACTATGCCATACAAGACTTTAGGGAATCCTTCCTAAACCCATACACCTAATTACTGACCTCATCTGGTTCAGATACCACTCCTCCTAGTATATGACGAACGACTACATACCAAATTTTATGAAATGAACAATTTTGTATTCTTGTACATGTTTCCCCTTTATTTTATTTATGGGCTCAATTCTTTAAGGTTTAAGGCTTTGTACATTATTTACAGTTTTGCCACTAATGTTAGGACCCTAAAGGGGGTCTAGTAAGATTACCTAAAATTTCCATAACATGTGTGCACCCATGATATGAAAACCGTCTTGCAAGTCAGAGATTGCAAGACTCTAAATTATAAATCACTAAGGTTAATGATTTTCAAGTAATTAATTTATTGTAACATGGCATAATATAGAATTACAAATACCTATGGATGTCCGATAGCCCACAGTTCCTCAGAACCGCAAAGAATCGGTATCCCCTACCAAATAATAGGACAGGATATGCCAACATTATAAAACTGCAGGTATAATTAAATTATATTAAATTCTAACATGTGAATATTTTCTACAAAAAGTGTTTATGCATCACTTATAAAGATCTCAACTAATTCTAACACTAATGTATATATCTTCATCTTGCACTCAGCACTCAAGACTTATCCCAATCCCATCGTATGTAAACCTGCAAAAGAAAGACTATTGGGGAATAAGCTACAAGAGCTTAGTGAGCTATCCCTCATACTATACTGGCAAACAAGTTATCAAACAAATTATTACAACCATATGAATGCATGTACACGCAGAATGCCAAACAATATATGCAATTGATCGGTACTGCATATAATATCGGATTTTAACGCCCTCTGAGATAAGGGTTGGAGATTCATCGGCACAAATCACGACCGGGCTCTAGCACCTAGGTTTTTACCCATAACTTTGAATTCTATATTTCACAAAGATACATTTTCATTTCTAAAAAGTCTAGTAGTTCACAAAGTCCCAAGCCTAGCAGTGAGGTGACCCTCGCAGTCCACACTCAGACCCTACAGTGGTGGTCTCTAGACATAACCCCCAGCCACTCACGGTTAGCGTCTCCAGTGCCAATAAAACCCGCAAGCCAAGGGTAGGGTCTTGTTGTACCCATGCTTCTGCACAGTACTAATCAAATCATGTGGGAATCCATCCCTCCAAGGCCCTTCATTACCAACCGCGTGAAGTGACGGCCGGAATAAGTAATGCAATGCATGGATAATGCATGACCCTTTTGATTTAAGATAAGCCAAATATAATTAGGTCAGATTACGAGGCGATCAATCAATATCAGCAAACCATCCAATTCATATAAAAATCAATCATATTATCAAATCATCAATTATCGTATTTAACAATATTTCTTACAATAATCAATCAATATCAAGCACACACATATCCCGAAACCCCATGCATCAAGTTATTGATAATCAATTTAAATGCACTAGCTACAAGCACAAACAAGTATGGAGTCATCGGGAGTACTCACTTGACTATGACAACTCACTCTAGTCGTAATAACCAATCGGGAGATCCTCGCCCTCGTCGAGATCACCTGATTATTACGAGATAACAAGGATAATAAGTAGTTAACTCAACTAATGGTTATGATATCTATCTACCTAATTTTTACTTAGATTACTATTAGCCCTTATTCAATTAAACCTAATTGCTAATCGTACGTAACTTTTTCATGCTATTTTCAAGATTTACGAATTTATTACAATATGGGCTAAATTTATTGAAATTTTATCTTATTGAAGTTTAATTAGTCTTATTGCTTATGTTTATGCCCTAATTTAGGACTCAATGATTGAATTAGCAATTTGATTCTTACACTTAGGAAATTTTACATTAGTGCTACTAATTCACATACTTGATTAAGTTTAATTCAATCTAGGAAGTGTATTAGAGTTTAAGTGATCTTTGACTCCTAAGTATATGTATACATAATATAGGTTATATTCTTATGTCATCTTATAATCTATTCTTTTACAAGCTTATACTTATGCCATGGCTCATGTAATCTCTTTGATGATGTTATGGCTTATGCAATCATTTGATGATGTCATGGCTTATGTAATCCTTTAATGACATCATTGCTTACATCATTAGTCCATTATTATCCTTATATATTTACACAATTATACATATGTAATATACATACCTATACTTCTAAGATACTATATATATACTTGTGTACTTATATACATATACTAATACACATACCCATATACGCATACGGTGACATACGTATTTTTATACGTATTTTCGTATGCCTTATCTACCTCCTTAAGAAAGCTTCACAATTTCATTCTTTTTGTATTTTAAGGGTATATTTGACATGGTATATGTATGTATAGTTAGTATATACCTTATTTTAAGTTATGTAGATATTATATACTTATGTACAAAGGTATTGATACATGTATATCTCTAGCATACCCTTATGTACACATACTCAAAGACATGTACACATGCATCTTCTTCCCTTGCCTAAAGAATTCTACACTTCCATATGTAAAGATTTGAACTTTAAGCTTAAGTCAACATATATATATATATACATAACACATAACTACTTAACCTAACCTAACTCTTCTTCTAACTAGTAAAGAAGATGAAGCAAGACATAGTATCATAAGTACATACCTTAATTTGTGTTGGAATTATGGAGACAAAAAGGAAGGTATTGAAAGTGAAATGGAAGATGGAAGCTTACGGCAAGAGGGAGTTGTTTTTGTTTTGTTCTTTTGTCTTGTGTGGATTATGGAAGAAGGCAAATGGTGGGGTCTAGAGGGGATAAGTGGACGGCAACAATTGAAGGGAAAAGAAAAGAAGAAAAAAATCAAGAGAAAAGATAAGCATTGTCATCATGAAGAAGGAGATATTTTCTTTATCTCTTTAGTGTATTTTGTTGACTTTTCAAAGTATTGACTTTAGTCAACATGTGTTGACTTGGTCAACTTTTGGACTTTGGTCAACATGTGTTGTCTTAGTCAACATTCCTTAAGTATGTGTAATTTTGTGCATATAATGCAATAATTAAGGGAAATTAGGGGAAAAATGAAGGAAATGAGAAGAAATGAGGTATATGATGAATTGATTAGTAAACATAATTGATGAGGTTTACATTCTTCCCCCCTTACAAAATGTTTCGTCCCCAAAACTTGACTGAGATAGTTCTTCATGAACATTCCTTTCATTATTTTATAAACAAACAGTGTACATATAATACTTATCTATAAGCAGTATAACAGGTCTATTGAACATATTTCATATACATAACCTCCTCATATTGATTATATTAAAGCTCTAAGGTTCTTCGATAGTACTTAATGATATCATAACCATGTCTTCCACAATTACTGCTCATTAAGGCATTTCCTTCTTCAAATACTATTCCCTTTATACATCATCATCATCAACTTCCTATAATAGTATGTTGGATACGTCCAGTCATCATCTCTTGGATTGCTTACTTCTTAGGATAAAAGGTGAAGGTATGCTCATGATCACCACATTTGTAACATGCTTTGCTTTTCATGGGACACTGTTGAATTCTATGTTGTTCTTTCTTCCCACAAGTAAAACACTTATTTTGATTGTGGGCAATTCTTTGGATAGTGCCATTTACCACACTTCTAGCATCTTACTTTAGCTATTTCTTGCATTTTCAGTTTATTGGCTGGTGGCTTTGATTTTCCAGTTGATCTCTTCCTTTTTCGATTGAGGCAGTATGTCTGTTGAAACTCTTTTCTGAATTTACTCCAAGTAACATAAGGGGGCAAGATTCTTTCTTTAGAGTTCCACCAAAACCAAGCATCACCCTTTAGCATAAAAGTACCATATGTTAATTTCAGGTTTTCAGGAATTTCATAAGCTTCAAATGACAATTCGATTCGAGAAAACCAATCTTTCGCTTCAATTAGATTATTTCCTTTGCCTATAAAGAAATCATTAGCCTTAACAAAATCAAGGAATGCCCTCCTTAGCAACTCTGATTCTTCAGGGTTCCTCTGTAAACAACCCAAATTTAGAAATAGTTTAGAAAATAATCTGGAAATTAGAAACAGTTTAGAAAAATTAAACCAAAAACAGAGTAAGGACTGAATCAAGTTGGTTCCTTAACCTCCAAGTGATCTACTTTTGAACCCCATTGGCCATTAGTAGTCCATCCCATGTGCCATTGGTTCGATACTCTCTCATTGGCTAACGGTGGCTAGAGGTCCGATGAATACATAATCCAATTTTCTACCCTGTTTTTTCTTTATTTTATAAAAATATTAAAATAATCTATAAAATTTTTAAAAAAATTATTTCGGGGTTATTTTAGATATAGGTTCATATTGTATTTTTATTTTTATAAAATCATGGATATTTTATATATTTACTTAAATAAGTCACTATTTATCCAAAAATTCAAATTCAAAATAAATGTATTAAAGGATGTTGTTTTTAGCTCAAAATTTGTATGTAGAATACATATTACATGTAGTTAATTACTCAGGTTCCCTAGTGTTGATTCGTATATTTTTAATATTTATTGTATTTTTTTACCCTAAAAATAACTAAAAAAATAAGGGAATTATAAGATAAATTTTTTTTTTTTTTGTAAAATTAATTGATGAAATTAATGTCTACAGACTTCTAGTGATTCATAATAATGTAAGGATATATTAAAAGTAATTTGGTTTAAAAAGGATAATATTTGTTTAATTAAATGCAATTTATGGGTAACACCATAATTATATGTATATAAGTGATAAACTCGATAACATGAAACCACATACTAACTGGATTCTCCATATTTTTAGGAGTTTATAGAAATTTTTGAGGAATTATTTGGTTACCCAAATTATTTATTCTGAATTTATTTATTAAAATGGCTTAATTTATTAATTGAGGTACTATCTTAACAAAACCAAGCTAAAATATGATAAATACTGGAATGAAATCCATACATATACATGCTAATCAAGTTTAATTAGGGTAGAATTTTGTTGATTTTTGCACTATTATATGATATAGGTTAGGGTATACACGTGTTAGGACTAGAAATTACATATATTACTAAGCTATTTTAGGAAATTATGCATAATATAGCTTATTTATATTATATGAACATAATATGATAAAGCTTGTTATAGGAATATATAAGTATAATAGAAAATAAGAAAATATCCTTTATAAGTCATCTCTCAAAATAGAACCCATAATATATATCATCAAGTTCATACGAGTCTATTGACACCACTTTTACTAAAATTGGTTAGTCATAGACAATATAACACATATTTCTACAATATTATGATAATTTACATATTACAATAACCCTATCATAACTGAAACATAACTTGATTAATTAAAAGTACATTCTAATGTAATTGAAACGATATATTTTAAATGATATAATAACTATGTATATTGATGATACTTAATAACTTCACATAACTATATAATAAAAATATAATAAATATATATTTAAATAATAATATACCTTATATATATTTATATATATAACTTCATAATGAAATAAAAGAGTAAATAAAACTTTAATGTTTTTGTAACTCTTACGGAAACTACATTTGGGTTTTATATATATAGGATCTCCTAATGAGTAAATTGTCAGCAATACATGTCTTCTACATTAAGCGTCGAGATAGGTAAGTTAGGATCATGGCTGTACCACTTGTTGAGAAACTATATTAAAGTATATGGAGACTTAAGAGTACTTTTGCTTACTTGTGGTTGTAAATCAACTATTTATGAACATGCCAAGTGTGTAAATGGTATTTTATTTATGATAAGAGTTGAACTCCTTAGAGTACTATTCTGTATGATTTCATAGTTTTGTATTGTATGAACTTATTTGGCCACCTCTAAATGGAACTAATATTGATTTGACTAATGGCATAACTAAATATTCATAGTAACCATTAAGGGAATGGTTAGGAGTATCAAACCAAATGTTGACTCTCTTTGATGAGGATAGCTAAAATAGTCCTTTCCCCTTCCTTAATTGAAGTAAGTAATAGGTGAGGAAGTTACGGCAATAGTGAGGGTAGTTGTTTGAAGGTGGTTACGGGAAGAGGATGTTCTTCATTGCACAAGCCTAGGTTTGATTTGATTTTGAGTCATAGTAAACTTCTCCATCCGAGTTAGAGAAGATATAATTTCTTTAACCTCACAATGGATTGGATAACATTGTGCGATGTTTCAAGTGATTGATTGTATTGCATTTTATTATAATTAATATCCTTGTTTGTGATTGTTTGGTACTCTTGTAACTCCATCCTACTTGCTGAGTTAGTTATACTTACATCTCAATAGATTCTTTTATAGGTGATAAGTGTATAGATATCATTAACCCCAGGTTAGTGCATAGTTGGTTGGGAAAGTGAAGAAAGGAAAGTCCATTGAATGTGGGCTTTTGAATTTTCTGGTTTTGAGGAAACTAA
Organism: Lumnitzera racemosa; assembly: GCA_024138005.1. NCBI lineage: Eukaryota > Viridiplantae > Streptophyta > Magnoliopsida > Myrtales > Combretaceae > Lumnitzera > Lumnitzera racemosa. The sequence continues at coordinate 66,190,118 of JAMXBC010000002.1, read as the reverse complement.
CTAGGAATTCCCTATGATGGCTACTAGCTTCTTATCTTATTGTAAATAGACTTCAAGACCTATGGCTTTTGTAAACTCTCATTATAAATTATAACTCTATGCGTGTGTTATTAGACAATAAGATGTACTGAACAGGCATTTTGAAAATCTATACCATAGGTTTGATTATTGATAGGTACTAGATTAGATACTTCAAGTTAGTTGAGTCGTGTTCACTTTGTATGGACTATATCTACGATAGAAACTATGAGGTAAGCTTCTATTTTAAGTTAGTTTACACAGTAAGACTATTATGATTTCTCCTATTTAAGGTGTGATAGTCATAGTTTACAAAGTGAGACTATTATGATTTCTCCTATTTAAGGTGTGATAGTCAACTTGGTTTCATCCAATGCTAGCTTAGACTAGAGATTCCAACATTTTATTAACCATTGCAGTCTAACCATTAGGTTATAGATGGTATGATGTGTTGAATAGCAACTTAGTCTCAGTTGGTGCCAAAGTTCTTCAAAAAAGCAGATCAGGAATTTCGAGTCTTTATTAGACACTATACTCCTTGGGACTCCATGAAGCTTGACGATTTCTTACAAAAATAGAAAAGAAATAACCGAAGCATCTCATCTATCGACCATGACCATCATAGAATCCTTTCTTTGTGTTGTTCTAGGTAATCTGTAAACAAAATCAATGCTTAAAACTATTTATCGTTTCGTTAGCACGAGTAAAAGCATAGCCTTCCCTTACTCAGCTTGGCTCTTAACTTCCTTACAAGTTACGTATTTTTCAACAATTTAGCTTACATCCCTTAACATTCTTGGCTAGTAGAATCTTGACTTTAGTAGCTCATATGTCTTCTTCTCTCTAAAGTAGCTAAACAATCCTTTACTATGTGCTTCCTTGACAAGCAATTCTCATATTGAACATGTTGGTAGGCATAGTTTTCTAACTTGGAAAGGTATCCTTCCTCTACAAAGTATTCATCTAAGGTCCTTACTTTACTACATTGACCATAGATTGGTCTAAGATGTAGATCTTGGGAATATTGCTCCTTGATACTTACAAAGCTCAACAATTTAGTCTAGAGCTTGAAAAGCTTATTAACCATCTAGATAAGGCATCTATAACTACATTCTCTTTCCCTCATTTTTACTTGATCACAAATGAAAAACTCTCTAAGAATTTAAACCACTTAATCTATCTGTTAGATTGCTTTGGTTATGATGGGAATCAGGTCATTAGACCATTGACTCACAACTAAGCTCTAGGGCTAGAGGGATTGGTAAAGTGAATCTTGCTACTCCTACTGACTATTGTTGAGGTTGAGTATCTCATTGTCGACCAACTCTACATGTTGAGTCGAATGATTAGCCATCTTTCAAAAATTATGTGCTAAGTAGAAGAATGCCGTAACAACAATCACACTCCACGTACTAGCTCGGTCTTATTTGACTTAACCACTTGCTTAGCATCATTACTACCGATGGGCTGAGAGTCATACCTTATACGAATCCTCATTTGCTCTTATTCAGACAAACCTATGATTGTATGGAACTCCCGCTTAATCACCTAGCCAACTTATATTGCTTTGTCTTCACCCCTTAACAGCATCACCAATGCATTATTGCTACATATCCGGGACCACTCCTAGAATCTTCTATTGTAATCATTGCTTTTTTGTAAATATTCTTTTTTTACCCTTTAGATACTTTGTATATTACTTCTTTAGGACTATACCATTTTTATCTTTTCCTTTTTAGGCCTATTACCTTGAATTCTTGGGTATAAATACCCCTTATATTTGTATCCATAATGATAATTAGATTGATATTAATATACTTGACATTTTCTTCTCGTAAACACTATTTTGTTTACTCTCATTTTACTCTTATCTTAACCCTTAAGCAAGGCTAGGTGGCGAGTAACCTCATTAGACCAATTCATGTGTCATATTGAGTTGTACCATAAGCCCCCAAAAGTTCCATTGGTATGTCACATCCATTGGAGATATTTGTGGGTTTGCTTACTTTCATTCACATTTGTTCTTTCGCACATTCCCTACTACCTCCTTTTTAGGATTTCGATAAGCTTAGACCCATTCAGTGACTGGCTTTGTCTGTTCTTAGTCATGGTTTACACCATCTGGGTATTAGATTGGAGGTTTACGTGTGTGAAATAGAGCAAGTTAATGTGTTCATTTTAGCTACTGTGTTTTCCGACTATTTAGTTTTTGGTTTAGAGAAATGATGGATCTAAGTGTTGATATTAGGGCTAGAGATGATAATAGTGGTGTTGTCCACCGTAGTTGACAATCTCAGGGTACTTCAAGAAGTACTGATGAGAGACTTGATGAGATAGCTAACCTCTTAGTGGATTTAACCTGAGCTATTTACACATTGGCTTATCGACTTGTTGAAACCACGGCTAACACCCCATAAGCTACTCGAGCTATTAGAGGTTAGAACCTAGCTCAACTAGTTTAAGGTGAAGGAGTAGGTAAATGAGTAAGATGAAGGATAGACCTAAGTGAACTAGACGAAGAAGATGAGGAAGAGTACTTTAAAGAAGAGCAAGTTTGAGTCCTTAAAGCCTCTGACCATGTGAAACTTTAGATTCTGAGTTTCAATAGTTTGGAAGTGTTGATGAATATTTAGAATGTAAAGAGAAAGTGGAGCACGTTTTTTACTATCATCAGTATAAGGATTATGAGAAAGTGAGAACTGCTACTGTTGAGTTCTCTAAGTATGCTACCATGTGGTAGAAGAATTTCTAGGTTATGAGGAGGTGGGAAGGCTATCGAGAGATTAATACTTAGCTTGAAATGAAAAGAGTACTAAGAAATAGATTGGTACCAAATATTTATCTACAAGATTCTTTTACTCAACTTTAGGATTTAATACAAGGAGGTCGAACGGTTGACAAATATGTTTAGGAATTTTAAATGCTCATGATTTGATGTGAAGTGGAGGAACCACTATTACGAATAATCTCTAGGTTCCTTACTGGGTTGCGAGGTGACAGTTGAGACATTGTGGAACTCCAATGATTTACCACAATGGATGAAGCTATTAGAATAGCCTAATTAGTAGGGAGGTAGAGAAGAAGCTGAGTGCTGACTAGACTGCTGACTAATCAACTAAGATAGGGAAGTCACTAAGCTTATTTACTACCAAGTTGATTCGAAAGTTGGATGTCTAAGCCGAGCAGAAAGGCAGACTTGATAGTGATGTACTGACCCAAACTTATGAGAAAAGACAAGGATCTAGCAAGAAGATGAGCCAGATCAAGTCCTTCAAGTATCAAAGGTTTGGACATATGGTTGTGCAGTGCCTGAACTAAAGGACTGTGGTCATTAAAGGAGACATTTTGAAGCTAAAGGTAGAAAGTACTGATGAGGAACTTAAGGAGGCGAAGAACACTATCAAGAAAGAACTTATTTAAGAGGATGTGTTTGCTTAGGACTTGGACTAATTGGTCCTAGTTGTCCGATGCACAATAGACTTAGAACCTTCACAAGAGGAGGAGTAGAGAGAGAACTTGCTTCATACCACCTATAGAGTGAATAATCAGTTCACTAATTGTTGATAGTGGAAGTTGTACCAATGTAGCATCGATCGATCTGATCACAAGGTTAAAACTACTGACTATTGTACACCCGAAGTGATATAAGTTGCATTGGTTGAGTGAGAAAGGGCACTACAGTACTACTATTGATTACTATTAGGCATTACTCTAAAAAAATTCTTTGCAATGTGCTGCCCATTTATGCCTCATATGTGTTGCTTGGCCGACCATGGCTGTTTGATAGGAGAATTATCCATGATGGATACAAGAATATGCATATGTTTGAGAACAATGGTTGAAAGGTTACATTGAACCTGATGTTTTCGAGTGAAGTTAACAAAATATAGACTAAACTTGCTTATGGATCAAAGAAGGCTTTGGTGATGAGTAGGGATGAACTCCAAGAGGCCATTGATGCTAACGAGCCAAACCTTATGTTGGTTAGGCACCTGCTAGAGATGAGTAAGTGAGGTAAACCACCCTAGGAAGTGAGATCATTATGGATAAATATGCCAATCTATTCCTAAAAGAGTTACCTGAGGGGTTGCCCTTATTATGAGGCGTATAACACTACATTGACATAATACCTGATGCTGCTCTACCAAATAAGCTTGCCTATCAAATGAGTCTCGAATAGGCTTGTAAGCTATAATGCTAAGTCAATGAGTTGCTGGAGAAGGGCTATGTTAGGGAAAGTCTTAGCCCTTGTGTTGTACTAGTGCTTCTGTTGTCAAAAAAGGATAGAACTTGGTGGATATGTGTAGACAACTGAGTAGTAGACAAGATTATGATCAAATACAGGTATCTTATTATGATATTAGAAGATGTGCTGGATGAATTGAGTGGAGCCAAGATCTTTAATAAGATTGATTTCAAGTCTGGCTACCATCAAATTTGTGTAAGGTTGAGAGATGAGTAGAAAAGAGCATTCAAAACTCAACATGTATTTTATGAATGGATGGTCATGCCTTTTGGCTTATCGAATGCCTCAAGAACTTTTATGAGACTGATGAACCATGTGTTGGGACATCTAATAAGGAAGTGTGTTATGGTGTACCTTGACGACATTTTAATCTATAGTATCAACATGTCGAGTCACTACGAACATCTTTGAGTGGTATTGAATATCCTCTATCAAGAGAGATTATTTAGCAATCTTAAGAAGTGTTGTTTTTGCTAGAAGGAAGTGGTATTCTTAGGCTATGTAGTAAGTAGAGGAGACTTACGAGTAAATGATGAGAAGATTCAAGTAATCGTTGAGTGGTCGACTATTACTACTTGTGCCGATGTAAGAAATTTCCATGGACTGGCTTCATTTTACAAAAGATTAATCAAGAATTTTTGCACCTTTGTCACACCACTTACTGAGCTAATAAAGAAGAACACCAACTTCTAAGAGAAGTTTTACCAAGATAAAGGAGAGGTTGACTTCTGCCCCTATACTAGTTCTGCTTGACTTTGAGAAGATATTTGAGCTAGAGTATGACGCATCAGGCATTAGGATAAGCACTATCCTAATGAAAGAAGGCCGACCAATTGCTTACCATAGTGAGAAGCTTAGGAGACTTCAACTAAATTACTTTATTTATGAGAAAGAACTCTTAGTATTGATTCGAGCATTGTAAGTATGGTAGCATTACCTATTGTTGAGAGAATTTGTCATCTATACTGATCATAAGTCCTTGAGGTACCTCCGAAGTCAGACCAAGTTGTGGAAGCTGCAAGCAAGATAAGTTCTTAGTACCTTTTATGGTGTCAAATAGGGACCAAACTACTATTTAGTACCTTTTGTCACCTCCAAATTGATGACCAAACAAAGGTAGTTAATCGCACTTTGGGATCACTGGTTTGACTATAGTAGGCAAGAACTTAGCTAACTGAGACATCTATTTACTAGTGGTCGAATTCGCTTAAAATCGAATTGTGCATAGCACCATTAAGTAGACCCCCTTGGAAGTAGTCTATGGCTGTAATCTCGAGTTGCCATTCGATTATACCCCTATACCTATGCTTATGCAAGAGGACCTTGACGCAGGAGTTAGAGCATAATTCCTTCAGCACATCTACGATAAAGTCACTTAGTACGTTGATCAAGCTGCTAGACGTATGCGAGTGAAGGCCAAGGATAAGATGTTGAAACATTTTCAATTGGGGGACCTAGTATAGCTATACCTAAGCAAAGAGAGGTTTCTAAGCAAGGGGGGGGAATAAACTATCCCCAAGGGTAGAAGGTTCTTTAGAATCCTCCAAATGATTAATGATAATATCTATAGATTGGAGCTGCTTGAGGATTATGGGGTCTATAACACCTTTAATATTGCCAAACTCAGTCCATATCACCCTGATGGAGAATTGATTGAAGACCATTCAGATTTGATCCTAAATCTAAATCAACTTGTAAGGAATGATGGGAATTAGGTTATTGGACCATTGACTCACAGCTAAGCCGAAAGGCTAAAGGGATTGGCAAGGAAAATCCTACTACTCCAGTCGAGTCTTGTCGATGCCAAATATCTCATTATCAACCAACTCTGCATGCTGAGTCAAATGATTGGCCATCTCTTAGAAATTATGTATCTAGTAGAAGAATACCCTAACGACGGCCACACTCCATGCACGAACTCAATCTTGTTTGACCTAACCACTTGCTTAGTTTTATTACTACCTAGAGGCCAAGAGTCTTACCTTGTACGAATCCTCATCCACTCCTATTCGGATGAACCTATGACTGTATAGAGCACTTGCTCGGTTACCCAACCAGCCCGTACTGCTTTATCTATACCCTCCAATAGCATCACCAATGCATTGCTGCTATGTGTTTAGGACCGCTCCTAGAATCTGTTACTATAATGATTGCTTTTCCATGAATATTCTTTTTTTAACCTTTTCATACTTCGTACATTACTTCCTTAAGACTATACCCCTTTTTTTTCTTTTCCTTTTTATGTATGTTTCCCTAAATTCTCGAGTATAAATACCTCTTGTTTTGTAGCTGTAATGATAATTGGATTGACATTAATATACTTGACATTTTCCTCTCATAAACACTATTTTGTTTACTCTCATTTCACTTTTCTCTTATCCTTTAAGCAAGCTAGGTGGCGAGCAACCTAATTGGGCCAATTTGTACATCATATCGAGTTATGTAGCGAGTCCTCTGAAGTTCCACTGGTGCATTACATCTATTGGAGTTGTTTGCGGGTTTGCTTACTTTTTGTTCATATTTGTTCTTTCGTACATTCCCTACTACCTCCTTTTTAGGCTTTTAGCAAGCTTGGACTCATTTAGTGACTAACCTTGTCTATTCTTAGTCGTGGTCCATACTAGGTTGGCTTTTCAAGTATCTCAAGATTTGGTGATCAAAGTACACAGCAAACTCCTTGTGTAATAGGTAATGTTGCTAGCTCTATAAAGCTCATATAAGAGCATACAATTTCTTTTCATAGACAAAATAGTTCAAAGTAGGTCCTTTAAGTTTCTCAATAAAATAGGTAATAGGCTGACAATCTTGTATGAGAACTACACCAATATCAATGCCTAAAGCATTACACTTTAGCTAAAAAATCATATTGAAATTTGGTAAGGATAGTATTGGGGTTGAAGTTAGTCTCTTCTTCAACTTGGCAAAGCTCTTCTCTTCTTTATCTCACCATCGAAATTCAACGTTCTTCTCTAGGTGCTTAGTAAGGAATGCAACAGTAGAACTAAAGTTCTAAATGAACCTATGATAGAAAGAAGTTAAGACATGGAAATTGTGTACATTGGCATAAGAGGTTAGAGTAGACCAATTTACAATAGCTCAAATCTTTTCCTTATCTACCCTATGGCTTCTACAACTAACTACATGCTAAGAAATATAGCCTCCTCATGGTAGAAACAACATATCTTCAAATTCCCGAATAGTTGCTCAACTCAAAGCACCTCAAAATAGATTGGAGACGATCCACATGGTTAAGTAGGTTGGAGATATACACTAGAATATCATTGAATTAGACCATAACAAATTTTCTAATTTGATTCCTTGGGACATAGTTCATCAATCCCATGAAGGTGCTCAGGGCTTTTGACAGGCCAAATGGCATCACAAGCCACTTATATAGCTCATCCTTCATTTTGAAGGCTATTTTCTATTCATCACCTTCTTGCATGCATATTTGATGATGTCTAGGCTTTAGAACAATCAAGGAAAATATCCTCATATAATGCAACTCATCTAGAATATCATTTATTCTAGGGATCAGGTGTCTTTACTTGATCCTAATCTTATTAATAGCTGAACTATCTATGCATATTGTTGACTTGAAAATTTGGTTTCCCCTTTTTCCTAACCTAACTTGTATCAAGCTTGGCTTGGCTAGTCTAAGTTCTTCAATTGGATTAGGAAAAAGCTTCACTTTTAAAAAATACGTTTTTTGAAAGACATGAGTTGCTACTTGACTCACTCAACAAAATAGTGAAATTGAAGCCCATAGATGGATAGACTTTAATTTCAACTACTAATCTACAGATTTTTTTTCTTAAAAAGGAAAAATTAGGAAAAACAAAACTAAAGAAATATGCTTAGGGGCTAACCTATTAAAATGTAATAGGGTTAACATAAAAGATCCATAACTAAATAAAAGACCTTTTAAATATTTTCAAAATAAAAAGAAAGCGTTTCAATGATGGAAAAATAAATAAGTTTTTTTTTTTTTTTTTATCTTGTAAGGCTGCTTGAAGTGCCGACATGCCTATTAGTCAAGATCAAATCCATGTAGTTCTAAATGTATTTTTGTGAAAACTATAGTAGGTTAGTCAATTTTATTTATGAAATGTATCACTTTAAGTATCTACATTATTAATTTATACTCTTTTTGCCCAACATTTTTAAAAAAAAAAATCCTAAGAAAACATACCAATTAGATTTTTTATTTTATCAAAAAGATATTTTCTAAGGTAATAAGACACTTTTTAGTGGAAACCCTTCTTTTATTTTGAAAAAAAGGTTTAGCACATTATATGGGTTACAATAAGACAAATAATATTCAAAGAAAATATATGTCTAAGCAAATTATAGACCAACAAATTATCATGGCATGTAAAAAAAAAAAAAAAAACTTTGTTATCTTTTTTTAAAGCACCTATGAATTAAACATATCATAAAATATATTTGAACAAATAAGTACTTTACAATTCTTAAATCAAAACCAAAACCCTTTTTTTATAAACAAGGATTATGACCAATATGTTACATTTAAAGCATCAAGATCAATACATTTATTCTATACATTCAAAAATAATTCATTCATCTAATCATTTATTTTAATAGATTAAAAAAATTTTCTTTTCTTTTTTTATTTCAATAAGAAAAAAACACATTTTTTATACAATGGACATTAAAAAAAATCAAATATAACAAAAATTATGACAAGAACTTTACAAATTGTACATCAAATTATTTAATTTAACACATATAACAAGATTACAGGGATTATTTATACCCATCATGCATCAATATTCATTAAAATTATAACAACACTCAATAGCACATTGAAGTTCTAGAGACTTACCTTGCACAGCAATTAACTGAAGGGCTATTCAAGGGAGTTTTAGGTATTTTTTAGTGAGTGTGGTGGTTCTCGACTCCTAGCTTCCTAGCCTTTAAAAGCCCTTAAACAGTTTTAGAAGAATTCATGCTCCACCCTTTTGATTTTCCCAAAGAAACTGAAATTCTACAACAAAACTCTAAACTACCTCGTACATTGAAAGAATAAGAAATTCTTTTATTCCACTTGATTATTCTTGTAATTGCTTCTTATAATGAGTAGTAGAGGGCTTTATTTATAGTATAGAATCAGGCTTACTGATCAAGAAACATGCTTTTTTGTGTAGGGAAATTAAATCTCTTTGCATCATCAAAGTTTGATTCACTTTTTATTTTTTTCCCTTTTTTTTCATCCGATTTTGGCACATTTTAGATGCAATCTTTGTTAAATAAATTGCTAAAATCCTTCCTTTATATCTTATTGCAAATTTTATATATCAATTTCATTATTAGCTAGCTTTAGGTGATTCAATTTTCCATTTTTTTCAATGGTGTGCTACACTTGCCTTTTTATTTTTTATTTTTTTCTGTTTAGGATAATTTCATTTATTATTTCTTGAGATTTTTGCACCAAAATAACATAGTTTAGTTTCCTTTTCTATTCCATATTTGCTCCCTAATTTTTAGATGAAAAAAATAGGATCAGATTGGGTAGATTCAATAAGGTATTTCAATGGCATGAAATTGCCATTTTTAAACTTCTTTGTTTGTCAAGTATCATATCAAGAAGGGATAGAAGGTGAAGGGGAAAGGAAATGGCTGTCCCATGCACCTTTACCCCTACGTGCATAGAAAATAAAAGGGTGTATGAGGCAGCCTATTTTGGTTTTTTTTTTTTTTTTCCCCTCCTTAGCTACATGGTATGCTTACATGAGACTACGAGTCATTGGCCACTTGGCTACATAGTGACACATGGCTACCATGTGTCATTCAATGTGGCAAATTACACATGTTACCATGTAGCAATTTTTTTTTTCTCTTCTCTTTCTTTTTAATTTTGATTTCTCAATTTTTTATTATTTTTATTTGTTTTATTTTTCATTATATCTTCTTCTTTTTTTTTTCTTTTTGAGGTAAAAATGGGGTGCTTAAACCTAATCTTATTTATAGGGAAGTTTGGTGAAAACTTTCTTATGAAGGAAGGCAAAAGGATTACCCATTTTTGCTTTTACAAGGTTGAGATGCTAATGCTTTTGAACTTGAAGGCGAGTAGTGGCCAACTAATAAGTTTGGGCTTAAAAGAGTGCTAGCTAACTAATGAGTCTACGCTTAAAAAGGTGGCAACATACTAACAAGTTTGAGTTTAAAACGATGCTAGCAAATGAACGAGTTTGGACTTAAGGGTCCTAACCAACTGATGAGTCTAGGCTTAAGGGTACTAACTAAGGTCTAGACTTAAAAGGGTACCAGCTAACTAATGGGTTTGGGCTTAAAAGGGTGTTAGCCAATTAACGAGTTTAGGCTTAAGGATGATAGCGAACTAATGGGTATAGGCTCACTAACTAATGGGTATAGGCTCACTAACTAATGGGTTTGAGGTTAAGGGTGCCAACCAACTAATGGGTCTAGGCTTAAAAAGGTGCTAACCAATTGAAAGGTTTAGGCTTAAGGGCGCTGGCCAATTGACAGGTTTGGGCTTAAGGGGATATACTTGGCTCAAAGATTGCTGCCCTATGATTAATCTTTTGCCTGTCACCCCATCATCACTCATTCACATTAAATAGCTAGTGTGACCAACTTTAATTACATGGAGAGAAATTTTCTTCTTTAGCTCAAGTACTCTTTTAAAACTTTTTTCTTCATCAATTTTTCATATATTATAAGTTAGACTTTTCTTAAGTTGTAATGGTCCCCCTTTGTAGAGGATTTCATCTATGAGTAATACTTGCTCATTTTCGGATGTTGAGCCTAATTTTTTTCCATTTATTAACATTTTCCGTAAGTCAATTAGTATTAAATCCTAACCTGTTTAATACTAACCTTCAACTAAGAGTTAATAAAAACTTGATTTTTGATTTTAAAAACTATTTGGAGAAGAATAAGTTATAATTAAGTGGGTAGATTGATTATAACTTTGCTATTGATCTTTCGATAAAACCAATTTTTTTAAAAAACGTTTTGACATTAGAAATTTTAGATCTGAGCGTTACCTTGTTAATCTCTACATGGGTATCACTTTTAATTTTTTGAACTTAATTCTATTTTTCAAAATACCATTTAAAGAAAATCTATTTCACAAGTAAATAATGAAATAACATCTATTGAAAAATTTATCTAAACGGTGAAAAATAATTTTTTTCATATTTTAAATCACCTCATCGTCTCCTACAATTGCTTACGTACCTAGTATTTGGGATCAGATTTCCATGGTTCATTTAGAAAAATTAATTGTGTTGGTTTATTCTAATTTTGAAAAGTGGTTTTGTTTATGTATCATAGCCATTTTTTTTATTTGGAAAATTTTTATGGAAGGGTCCTAAATTGGTATTTTTAGAAAATGTCCTAATTTATAAAAGGATTCAATTTGCTTTATTTTTTTGAAAAATAAAAATTTCTATGTGATATGCTCTTTTATTTATTCATTATTATTTTTTACCAAAGCCTAAAAAATAAATTTAAAAAAAAAAACTTTCCTTTCTTTTTTCTTTTCTTCCTTTTCTTTTTGCTTTTTCTCTTCTTGTTAATTTTATACATCTTCTACTTAAAGTAAATAAATAAATAATTAAAAAAAGATAGCAAAACAACAGCAATACAAAAACTAAAAGGTCAAACCAGATGGGGCTTTACGTAGGTTAGATTTGGGTTGTACAGATTGGGGTCAAGTTCGAGCATAGTGGGGTCATGAGTCTGCACGTGGGTCATAGTAAGCAATGAAGAAGAGGCTATCGAGGGAGGGCTGCTTTTGGGTGGTTCAAGGCAGCTTTTCAAGTAAGGAATGGCATTTCCATACGTATCTAATTGGGAATTTAGTTGGGGAGGGGGTTATTAGTATATATGCCACTAAGTTTAGTGGTCATTTGGTGGTTTTTCAAAAAGTGGTTGCCAAAATTTGTAGTGGTCAAGTTGCATAGGAGCTACTAGGTACGGTAAAAGGGTATGGTCTTGGGCTTTAGACTACGGTAAGTTCAGTTGTAGTTTTAGATTGTGTCAAATGTAGTTGCAAAGGTAGTTTTGGTGGCTAAACTCACTTAGTTTAGGGTTTTATGATGGTGGTGATGGTGAAGGTGGTTAAAGGCACAATGGGGTGTGAAAATGGTTGGGTTATAAAGCTAAGCACTTGGGAAACTTAGAAATGCAGGTGATTTGGTTTGAACACCACCACAAATGAGTACAAGCTAGAGAGAGAAAGGGATTTGTGGTTAAAGAGAGATAGCATGGACCGGGTGTTTTTTAGTATGTTTCAATGAGAGTTCTTATTAGAATCAAGTCCCTAGCCTCTCTTTTATACTAATCAAGCGTTAAGAAAACATGGAATGAATAAAAAACTTATTAATTTGAAAAATCAAATTAAATGGGTTTCAAAAGAATTGATTCCAGATTAAATGAAAATTTGTAATACCTCAGGATTTCAAGCCCCTAAATTTAGGGCGTCAGGTAATGTTATCTGTTTTAATTCAAACTTTATGGTAAGGATAGAAAGATTTGAAGGAACAATTATGAAAAGCTAGATCATGAAAATGAGTTAATATGCAACCATATTATTTATAAACCAAAGTTTCTCAGGTAAAATTTTAATATCCCTAAAAGGAAAGAGGATGGGGATTGCATATATGGTATGGTGATGTACTATTTTTAAATTATATAATCATACTTTTTATGAATAATAAACCAAGAGAAAAGGATACTTGAAAAGTCACATGAAATTGGACCATATAGGAATGATTATCCACTCATAGCCACAATTTAAATATTTCCTTATGAAGGTTTTTATGGCTACACTTTTAAACTTAATCCAAAAAGGAATATTTAGACCACCTTTAGTTACGTGTTGATCATGCACATTCCACCACCACCAACAAAATATACATATAGGATCATCATCCATTCCTATGGTAACTGACGTTCTAGGTAAGTATCTTATCTTAGTTATCTATTATTTTTCTTTTTAAAGTTTTGATATTCATGGTTTACTAAAATTCCGATTAGGAACTTATCATCAACTGGTTACATATGCTTTACATCCTACTATGGTTATAAAGTCAAGTAAGATTCAGATGGTTAATCAACAAAATTCAAAGGAGTGAAGGATAATTATATATATATATATATATATATATTCAAATAATAGATTATTCTATACCATTGATAGCCTAAATTATTTGCAAATGCCTACGGATATAAAAAAAATAAAAAATAAAAGTCACTAAACTTTAGTTGGGAATATATTTTTATCCTCATTTTATAATCGTAAATTTAAAATAAAAAGAGAGAGAGATCAAAATTTTAAATTGATGCTATTATTTGTTGAATCTATAACAATTATGAAATGTTAAAAGAACAGTGAAGTAATCTATTTAATTAATATATTAAAGCCTTGGTTGAACTATTGTATACCTTTCACCAAAGAAACTATACGTTTTCAAGATACTCTTACAATTTATGGAACTTTAGGAGCTAAAATGTAATAATAGAAGTGATATATCTCATAGTCGTAGGTTCATAGAAACCTTATAGATATAACATTTATGCTATGTTATGACATAGAAAACTTATTTTAGCATACCTAAATACTATTTGGAACAATGATCGTAAAAGTATCAAGGTTGTTACATTCTAAAGAAATAATAATAATAATAAAAATGAAAATAAGAAGATTATGACCATTCAAAAGATAAGATTGAAAATATTAACGAAATATATGACTTAATGGTTAACATTAGTAAATGTAAGGTGTGAGTCGACTTTGATTCTTGCAAACAATTTTTTTTATTTTTTTAGGTGAATAGGCAAAGACGATTCGCATGTTGAGGCATAAGGTTGTACCCCTATTAAGTCCAAATAAGTGGATATTTCTATTTTTGTGCAAGTAGACCTAAGTCTACTTGACCTAGAGTCAGTTGTGTTGTGAATTGTTATGATGTCTTGAATTTACTGGATACATGATTCTACTGAATGTGTGTTGCCAATGTGATATATGTTTCTGTTTGGAAAAGTTAGAAACTAAACCATTCCTTAGGGTGTTCACCCAAGTGAACCTTATATGAAAGAATACAATATAAAGTTAAGAAACAAAGCTAGAATTGAGATAGTTGAATTGTTTATAATGTGAAACTTGAGATTTACACCTGATGTTGAGTTATTGTACTGTCTACTATAATCATGGCATGGTACGAAAAGATGTATGGGTTGAGTTTTTGAAAGCTTAAACACTGTTGAGTTAGCATTTGAGCATGAGTTAGCATTTGAGCATATAGAACAACATTGCTCAACTTATTCTGGCCATGATGTGTGATTGACTATGTGTTGGATTTTCAAACCATAGTGGGTGGTTTTGTTAGAGGTCCTACTCTTAAGTAGCTCCTTGTTACTCTAGGTTCTTGGACGTAATATCCAAAAACTCAAGTATGTCAACTAACTGGATGAAGAATTGGAAAAGCATAGGATATCGGTATCAATAAATGTCATGTGCATGAGCATAGCACAAATTTCTTGCATAAACAGTTTGTATTAGTAACTTGGATTATGAAATTGAATATCTTATAGTATTAATCTACATAAATATGTATTGTGTTTGTTTTGTATTTTATTTTATCCACTCTCACTAAGCTCATAGAAAGTTAAGGGGATACTTATGTTTCCTCAGGTTAAGAAGAGAATTGATAGGGCAACATCAGTTGGGGGAAAAAGTCTTTTGAGAGAGCTTAAGACGGAGTCAGTTGCTTTTAAAGAAGTCTTGCAGTATTTTGACCTTAGTTCCATGAATGACCTGTACATATGAAAAAAAAAGTATTGTGTTTTAGGTTTGATTAAATTTGATAGATGTAATCTTTTGTATAGACAAGTGTTGAGCTGAACTTTGATGTAGTATTCTTTTATCATAAATAGAACTTTTGTTGAATATAAACAAGTATTCCTATGTAATGGTACGTTCTATATTATGTTGGGACGTGACAAAATCATTATAATTTGAATACAAATGAAGATCTATAGATGTTTAAACTTACTCAAGATGACCATTAGAAGCTTCGAATTTCATTGAAATATCTCAAATCAAGGAATTTAAGTATAGAGGAAAATCTGCACATTATAACTTTTCCCATTATTCAAATGCCATTTTGATCCTCTAAATGATTAAATCTAGACATGAAATTGATATGGATGTGAAGTACCTAATGCAATCTTTGTGATTTCACCATTAATTTAGTGAAATCACAAAGAAAATTTGGTAAAAAATAGTCTTGAAATGAGGATCTTAAGCTATTCTTGTGTGGGAAGGAGAAGGAAAGAAAGAGAAGGAAGGAGAAAGAAAAATAAAAAAGAAAAGGGAAAAAAAAAACAGATACTGACGTAGCGATACGTGGACACCACATTAGTGACACAACCAATTTATGATTGCCACGTATCAAAGGTAGATATGGCTTAATGCCACAACATGTGGTGGTCACATGGTCAGGAAAAAATAATAGTCACAATTTATGCCTAGCATGGTTCGAACCCAAGGGTACAGTACCCTAAGAGTTGGCTATGACTTAGAGGAAGGTAAGTGCTTTTAAAGTTGGCAAAAAGTAACATTAAGTGAAGTGTGGTGCGTTAAGAGTAGGCAGAAAATAAAAAAAAATGATTTTAAAATGGAGGGTAATGCCCTTATAGGCTAGCAAGAACTCTAAATGAGATAACGATTATACACTTTTAAGCTGACTAACCTAGGTGAATAAGCGAAGTACTCCTTGAGTTAGTTAAGGCGTTAAATGAGACGGGTCAATGCTCTTTATGCTAGCTAGGATCCTAAATGAGAAGTTGAAACTTGGTCATGCTCTTATGACTTAACTAACCTAAACAAACGGGTAAAGTGCTCCTTGAGCTAGCTGAGACCCTAAATGAGACGGGTTAGTGCCTTTTGAGCTAGCTTGGACCTTAAATGCGAAATTGAAGCTTAGTTGTACTCCTATGAATTGACTAACCTAAGTGAATTGGAAAAGCACTCCTTGAGTTGGCTAAGACCTTAAATGATAATTTGAAACTTAGCCGTACTCCTTTGAGCTAACTAACATAGGCGAATGGGTAAAATGCTCCTTAAGTTGGCTAAGACCTTAAATGAGAAATTGAAACCTAATTGTACCCCTCTAAGCTAACTAACCTAGGCGAATGGATAAAGCACTCCTTAAGTTGGCTAAAGCATTAAATGAGATGGGTCAATGCTCCTTAAGCTAGTTAAAACCTTAAAAGGATGAGATGAATTAGTACTCCTTGAGCAGGCTAGAATCTTAAAAAGATATTTGATATGGGTCAATGCTCTTTGATCTAGTTAGAACCCTAAAAACATTGGAGACATTCCCTGTAGGCTTACCAAAGACCTTATATGGTAAATTGATTAAGGGAAGCACCCTATAGGCTCACTAAAACCTTAAGAGAAATTGAGAAAGGATTGAAGAACCAAAGGAAGAAATATAGCCAATTTGAAAAGCTTCATGTCATGAAAAAATTACAAATGAGGAATTTTAGTGAAAGCCATTTATGACAAGAATGGCATTAGGAATGAGGTCCCTTAATTTGTAAAAAAAAAAAAAAAAAAGAGTTAGAGGACATCAAAAGCTACATTAGGAAGACTTAGACTATTATGGTCAACTTAAAAGGTATAACCACATTGAAAAGTGGGTGAGATGAATTGAAAGCTTGGTTACTTGGGATGACATTGATTTTGAAAATGAATAGAAAAAACTCATAACAAGCCTTTAAATGAGACCTTAAATGAGAACTCGGTTGTGTTCCTCTAAGCTAATTAACTTAGGCAAGGGTGTCTCTGGTGGACTAACAACCCAAAATTGGAATCAACTTGAGAAAAACCTAGAAGTGCTCCTCTAAGCTGACTATCATAGGTAAATAATGAAGTGCTCTTTAAGTTGGCTAAGACCCCTAATGAGAACTTGGTTGTGCTCCTTTGAGCTAACTAGCCTAAGAGTGTCTCTAGT
Source organism: Lumnitzera racemosa (assembly GCA_024138005.1). Lineage (NCBI taxonomy): Eukaryota > Viridiplantae > Streptophyta > Magnoliopsida > Myrtales > Combretaceae > Lumnitzera > Lumnitzera racemosa. The sequence goes on along the minus strand of JAMXBC010000002.1, from coordinate 66,172,844 downwards.
AGATTAGTAATTCTAAATTGGAATTGATTCAATAAAAATTTGGAAGTGCTCCTCTAAGCCAACTATCTTAGGTAAATGGCTAAAGTACTCCTTGAGCTTGCTAAGACCTAAAATGAGAACATGGTTGTACTGCTTTGAGCTGACTAACCTATGCCGAAGTGTCACTGTAAGACTAAGAACCTTACATTGGAATTGATTTGAGAAAAACCTAAAAGTACTCCTTTGAGTTGACTATCTTAGGTAAATGAGTGAAGCTCTCCTTAAGATGGCTAACCTAGGGCAAAGTGTCCTTAGTGGACTAGTAACCATAAATTGGAATTGATTCGCGTAAAACTTAGAAGCACCCCTCTGAGCTAACTATCATAGGTAAATGGGCGATGTACTTCTTGAGTTGGCTAAGTCTTTAAATGAGAACTTGGTTGTGCTCCTTTAAGTTGACTAAACTAGGTGGGAGCTTCTTTAGGAGACTAGTAACCCTAAATTGGAATCGATTCAAGAAACAAAACCAGGAAGTGCTCTTTTGAGTTGACTATCCTAGGTGAATGGGGTGAAGCACTCCTTGAGCTAGTTAAGACCTTAAATGAGAACTTGGTTGTGCTCTTCTAAGCTAACTAACCAATGGGAGAGCATCTTTGGTAGGCTTGCAACCTTCAATTACAATCGATTTGGGAAAAACCTGGAAGTTCTTATTTGACTTGACAACCTAGGTAATTGAGTGAAGTAGTTCTTAAGGTGGTTAAAACCTTAAATGAGAACCTAGTTATACTCCTTTGAGCTGACTAACTTAGGTGAGAGTGTTTTTAAGAGGCTAATAACTCAAAATTGGAATCAATTCATAAAAGACCTAGAAGTGCTCCTTTAAGTAGACTATCCTAAGTAAATAGGTTAAACACTTCTTGAGCTAGCTAAGACCTTAAATGAGAACTTGATTGTGCTATATTAATCTTATAAACTTAAGTAGGAGTGTCTCTATGAGACTATCGAGCCTGGTTTTTCACCCTCCTAGTTTTTTTTTTTTTTTTTATAAAATTAGGTCTTCTTTAAACCGACCAGTATTAAACCCTACTAATTTAATATTGATCCTCGATTACTGTTTAAAGAAAACCTTTTCTTTTCATTTTGAAAACAACTTTAGAGTCACTATCTAACTAGAGTCAAGAAAAAAGGTTAAGTTATAATCACTTGGGTGGAGTAGTTATAACTTAGCTACTGGTTTATCAATTAAAAAACCAATTTATAAAATAACTTTTCTTTTTTTAAAAACTAGAGATTGAGGTTTGGGGGTTAATTTATTAAATACTAAATGGGTACCATTTTTAATTTTTTGAATTTAATTTTGCTTTTCAAATATACCTTTTTTTATTTTTAAAATAACTAATCATGATACATGCGACTAAATTGATCAATTTATATGAATATCTAAAAGTGGAAAAAATAAAACTTTCCATATTTTAAGTCACTCCGTATTGACGTATGGGTGCTTACATACTCGCTATTCGAGATCAGACTTCTATAGTTCGTTTACTAAAAATATAGCAGGTTGATTTAATTCTAACTTGGGAAAAACTGTTGGGTTTACGTGTTTACCTACTTTAAAGAAAATTTCCTAAGGGTCTTAAATTGGTTTATTTTGGAAAAATCTAAAGTGCCCTAATTTAGAAAATGATTGGTTTATTTTTATTTTTGAAAAGTTATTTTCTAAGTGATAAAAACGATTTTCATTATTTTAATTTGATTATTATTATTTATTTATTATTTTATCTATTTTTATTAAAATAAATAAATAAATAAATAAAACTAAACTATTCTTCTTCTTTTTTTATATTTTTCCTTTTTTTCAATTTTTTGGTTTTTCTTCTTTTTTTTTTTCGCTATTCTCTATATTTCCTTTTTTTTGGGTATTTTTTTATTACCATTACATTATGATGTAAATAAAAAATAAATCATAGATAAATAAATAAAAAAGAAAAACAATACAAAAGTAAAAAAAAAAAAAAAAAAAAACAAGCTAAATGAAACAAGGAGCAAAACAGCAATGGGTTGGACTTAGTAGCACGCAAGTCGCGGGTTAGGAATTGGGTAACATTCGAAGTACGGGTCGGATGCAGTTCATGGACTGATCTGGGTTAGATTTGCTAGGGTAAATGACGGCAGTGGTTGGATCTATGCTTCCGAGACAGTTTTGATGGTCAAAGTCAATGGGAAAAACCACTTTCGTGGCTATTCCATTAGGGACTAGAGGGTTTTTTCGATGCCATTGCATTCGATGGCCATCGATGGTGGTCGTGGTGGTGGGTTGTGATGGCGGGTTCGATGGTGTGTGCGGGGGGATGTGGTCGAGGGGGTGAGCTGTGGTTTAGAGTGGATGTGAGAGAGATTGGGGTTACGGGTTAGATTTGATCGGTCAAGAGAAGGGCAGATGTCTGAAGTTGGAGCTTACTGCAGTTCGATTTGTGGGTTGGTGTCTCGTCATGTGTGTGTGTGTATGGGGGAGGAGGGGGTTGTTTGCAGTGCACATGGTAGTGTAGGTTAATGTTGGTTGCAGGTTTAGGTTGAGAGAGAGAGAGCGAGAGAGCCTGATAGTGAGGGAGTTGGGGCTTAACGTTGTGGTGGAGGTTTGTTGATTGAGTGAAAGAGAAGGTAGTGATGGTCAGTCACGATAGAAAGACGAAGTGGGCAGTGTGTATAGGCATTTGGGTGCGGTGAAGAGACAATAATGGTTGCGGGTAGTCGACGTGAGGTGGTTCGAGTTATGTGTAGTGCCGTGGTTAGTCTTTCGGGTACGAGAGAGAGATGGAGAGAGTGGATCGAGAGCCAACCGAGAGGGGGAGAGAGAGTGCGGTGGAGAGAGAGGGAATGAGAAAGTAGAGAGAGAGAGAGAAGGGTGGGTCCCCTTGGCTTATATGCGTGACTGAATTGTTTTTTTTTTTTTTGAAAAAACCAAAATCCCCCCTTCCAGTTTCGAATGTCCTCCCCTTTGTCCGTGTCAATGTGTTGTTTGTGTTTTTTCTTTTTTAAAGAAAGAAAGAGACGGAAATAATAAGGAAAGGAGAAGAATGTGTATAGTGAGTCTGAACCCTGATCCCTTGTTAATCTTAATTATAATTTTTATGTCTTTTATTATTAAGCCATTAACCTATGCCTTATCTATATATATAATTAAATTGTATATATGGACTCTATTACCTTAGGCTAGATTTAAATATAAGGTTAGGTTCAACTGTCCAACTTCTAAACCTAAATAAAAATTAAAAATCTACTCTAATAAAATGTTATTTTCTAAATTCTTTATTTTCTTTTTCAATTTTTTCTACTTTTTGTGACTTTTCAAAATTTTTATGTATTTTTCCAAATTTTTCTATTTTTTGTATATTTTCTAAATTTCTTATTTTTTGTGTTTTTTCTTATTTTCCTATTTCTTTGTATTTTTTGAAATGCCTATTTTTTTCTAAATTTCTTCATTTTTTAGGGTCTAATTTAAGACCCTATAACCTAATTTGAATAAAAAGGGGGAAGGTGGTACAAAAATTAGGTGTCTACAGAGACTAACAACCTTAAATTGGAATTGATTTGAGAAACAAAACTTCGAAGTGCTCCTCTAAGTCAACTGTCTCAGGTAAATGGGTAAAGTGCTCTTTCTACTAGTTGTCTTTGGAGGACTAGCAACCCTTAATTGGACTCGATTCGAGAAAAACTTGGAAGTGCTCTTTTAAGCTAACTATCCTAGGTAAATGGGCAAAGTGCTTCTTAAATTGGAGAGAGTCTCTAGCAAACCTGCAACCTTAAATTGGAATTGATTCAAGAAAAACTAGGAAGTGCTCCCCTAAGCCAATAATCTTAGCTAAATAGGTTAACTTAGGCGAGAGCATCTCTGGTTTACTAGTAACCCTAAATTGGAAATGATTCTAGAAATCTTAGAAGTGCTCCTTTGATCTGACTATCTTAGGTAAATGGGTGATGCACTCCTTAAGTAGCCAAGACCCTACATGGGAACTTGGTTGTGCTCCTTTAAGCTGACTAACCTAGGTGGGAGCGTCTTTTGGGGACTAGTAAGCATAAAATGGAATTAATTCATGAAAAACCAAGAAGTATACTTTGAGTTGAATATCCTAGGTAAATGGGTGAAGCTCTTTATGAGTTGGATAAGACCCTAAATGGGAACTTAGGTATGCTCCTTTGAGATGACTAACCTAGGTAGGTATGTCTCTAAGGGATAAGCAACCCTAAATTCGAATCTATTCAAAAAACAAAACATGGAAGTGCTCTTCTAAGCCTACTAACCTAGGTGAATCGGTAAAGAGCTCCTTAAGCTTACTAAGACCTTAAATGAGAACCCGATTGTATTCTTCTTAGCTGATTAACATAGGCGGGAGAATCTTTGGGGGACTAGCAACCTTAAATTAGAATTGATTCAAGAAGAACCTAGAAGTTTTTCTCTAAGTTGACTATCCTGTGTACCTTTAGTTAGCTAAGACCCCTAATGAGAATCTAGTTGGGCTCCTCTAACTTGACTAACTTAAGAGAGAATGTCCTTGAGGGACAAGTAAACCAAAATTGGAATCAATTTGTGAAACAAAAGCTAGAAATGCAACTCTAAGCTGACTATCTTAGGCAAATGTGTGAAGCGTTCCTTGTGTTAGCTAAGACTTTTGATGAGAACCCAGTTTTGATCCTCCGAGTTGATTAACCAAAGTAGGAGTGTCTTTGGTGGACTAGTAGCCCTAAATTGAAATTAATTTGAGAAAAACATTAAAGTGCTCGACCAAGATGACCATCCTAGGTAAATGGGCGATGCATTCTTTGAGCTAACTACGACTTAAAATGAGAACTGGTTTTACTCTTCTAAGTTAACTAACCTATGGGGAGCTTCTCTAGTAGACCAGTAACCTCAAATTTGAATCAATTTGAGAAAAACCAAGAAATAACATTTTGAGCTGATTATCCTAGGTAAATAGACAAAGTGCCCCTTGAGTTGGTTTCGACCTTAAATGACAAGCTGGTTTTGCTCCTCTAAGCTAACCCAGGTAAGAGCATCTCTAAGAGATTAGAGGCCTTAAATTGGAATCAATTTAAGAAAAACTAAGAAGTGCCTTTGAGCTGATTATCTTAGGTAAATGGGCGAAGCACTGCTTGAGCTAGCTTAGACCCTAAATGATTACCCTAAGTTGACCAACTTAGGTGAGAGCATCTGTAAGAGACTAGAAGCCCTAAATTGGAATTAATTTAAGAAAAATTAAGAAGTGCTCTTTTGAGTTGACTATGCTAGGTAAATGGGCTAAGCATACGTTAAGATGTCTAAGACCCTAAATGAGAACCTCATTGAGCTCCTCTGAGTTGACTAACCTAAGGGGGAGCATCTCTAGTGCACCAGTAACCTTAAATTAGAATCGATTTGAGAAAAACCAGGAAGTGGTCCCTTAATAGGACTATCCTAGGTGAAAGGGATAAGCGCTCCATAAGTTGGCTAAAACCTTAAATGAGAACCTAATTATCTACCTTTAAGTTGACTAACCTTGGGGGAGCATCTCTGGTGGACCTATAACCTTAAATTAGAATTGGTTAAGAAAATTTAAGAAGTTTTCCTCTAAGATAACTATCCTAGGTAAATGGGCAAAGCATATATTGAGCTAGATATGTCCTAAAATGAAAACTTAGTTATGCTCTTTTAGGTAGGCTAACTTAGGGGGTAGTGTCTCTAGTGCACTAGCAACCTTAAATTAGAATTGATTTGAGAAAAATTAGGAAGTAGTCTTCTAAGCTAATTATCTTTGGTAAATAGGTAAAACGTTCCTTAATCGGGCTAAAACCATAAATGAAAACCTGATTATCTTCTTCCAAGCTGACTAACCTAATGATGTATGTCTCTGGTGGACTTGCCACCTTAAATTGCAATCAGTTTAAGAAAAACCAAGAAGGGATCTTTTAAGCTGGCTATCCTAGTGTAACGGGTGAATTGTTTCTTGCATTAGTTAATACCTTAAATGAGAAACTGGTTGCTCTCCTATAAGTTAACTAGACTAGGCAGGAACGTCTCTAGTAGACTAGCAACCCTAAATTGGAAGTGCTTCTCTAAGCTAACTATCCTAATTATATAGGCAAAGCACTTCTTGAGCTAATTAACCTAAGCAAGAGCATCTCTTGTTTACTAGCAACCTTAAATTGGAAACGATTTTAGAAATCTTAGAAGTGCTCTTCTAAGTTGACTATCCTAGGTAAATGGGCGATGTGCTTCTTGAGCTAGTTAAGACTCTACATGAGAACCTGGTTGTGCTCCTCTAAGTTGACTAACCTAGGTAGGAGTGTCTCTAATAGACTAGTAAGCATAAATTGGAATTGATTTGAGAAAAACTAGGAAGTGTAATCTAAGCTAAGTATCGTAGTCAAATGGGTAAAGAGCTCTATAAGTAAGCAAATACGCTAAATGAGAACCAGGTTGTGCTCTTCAAAGATGACTAAATTAGGCGAGAGTATCTCTAAGGGTTTAGTAGCCCCAAATTTGAATAGATTTGAGAAACAAAATAAGGAAGTGCTCTTCTATGCTGACTCAAATAGGTAAATTGGTGAAGAGTTCCTTCAACTTGCCACGAACTTAAATGACAACCTGGTTGTGCTTTGTTGAGATGACAAACTTAGGTAGGAACATCTTTAGGGGATTAGTAACACTAAATTAGAACTAATTCAAGAAAAACCTGGAAGTCTTCCTCTAAGATGGCTCTCTTATGCACCCTTAGCTAGCTAAGATCCTTAATGAGAATCTGGTTGTGCTACTCTAAGCTGTCTAACTTAGGAAGGAGCATCCCTAATGGACAAGCAAACCAAAATTGGAATCAATTCGAGAAATAAAACTTAGAAATGCTTCTCTTAGCTGGCTATCTTAGGTAAATGTGTGAATTGCTCCTTGAGTTGGCTAAGACCTTAAATGAGAACCTAATTGTGCTCTCTGAGTTAACTAACCTAGGCGGAAGCGTCTCAAGTGGACTTGCAACCATAAATTGGAATTGATTCATGGAAAACCTTAAAGTGCTCTTCTAAGATGACTATTATAGGTAAATGGATGAAGTGCTCTTCGGGCTGATGAAGACTTGAAATGAGAACCTAATTATGCTCTTCTAAGCTAACTAACCTAGGGGGAGTGTCTGTGGTGGACTAGCAACCTTAAATTGAAATTGATTCAAGAAAAACTAGGAAGTGCTCCTCTAAGCTGACTATCTAAGGTAAATGGGTGAAGTGCTCCTTGAGTTAAGTAAGACCCTAAATTAGAACTTGGTTATGTACCTCTAAGATGACTAACATAAAGGGGAGTATCTTTAGTGGACCTGCAACCCTACATTGGAATTGGCTTGAGAAAAACTAGGAAGTGCACCTTTGAGTTCATTATTATAGTAAATGGGAAAAGCACTCCTTAAGTTGGCTAAGACCCTACATGAAAGCCCGATTGTCCTCCTCTGAGCTAACTAACCTATGCAGGAGTGTTTGTAAGAGAATAGCTACCCTAAAATGGAATTGATTTAAGAAATAAAAATGGGAAGTGCTCTTCTGAGCTAACTATCTTTAGTGAATGGGCAAAGCACTCCTTGGTAGAATAAGACCCAAAATGAGAACCTTACTATACTCCTTTAAACTGAAAAGCCTAGGCAAAAGCCTCTCTAGTAGATGAGCAACCTTAAATTGGAGTCGATTAGAGAAAAACCTAGAGGTACTCCTCTAAGCTTGCTACCTAAAATAAATGGATAAAGCACTCCTTAAGCTAGCTAAGACCTTAAATGAGAACTTGATTGTGCTCATCTAAGTAGACTAACCTTGGTGGAAGAGTCTCTAGTGAACTAGTAACCCTAAATTGGAATTAAATTGTGAAAAACCTAGAAGTGATCCTCTAAGTTGACTATCTTAGTATAGACACCTAATTTTTGCCCCATTTTTATTTTATTTTATTTCAAATAAGATTATAGGGTCTTAAATTAAGAAAAGTTCAAAAAAATAGAAAATTAAAAAAAGCCCCCAAAAAATGAAGAAATTTAGAAAAAATAGGAATTTTATAAAAATATAAGAAAATAGGAAAAAACAAAAAAAATAGTAAAAAATTTAGAAAATACAAAAAAATAAGAAATTTTGACATTGAAAAAATAAAAAATTTTAGAAAATAACATTTTGATAGAGTAGATTTTTTTTTTCTTTAATCTAGGTTTAGGAGTTGGGTCGTTGAACTTAGGTTTAGATTTAAATATAGCCTAAGCCGATCGAATCCATTGCACATATGAAAAAGGCATAGGCCAACGGCTTAACGGTTAAGCATATGGGTATAGTATTAGCATTGTGCATGAGGTTTTGGGTTCAAAACATAACAAAGATAGGGAGGCCTTTTTCTTACTATTCATTTTTAATCACATCAGAGAATGCTACATGTTAGGATCTGATTGCGCCACGTATCCTAACACATGGCATCATTGGATTGGATGGCTTTGTTGATATGGTGCTACGTGTCATCTACATGGTATGCCACATCAGTCGCCATGTATCAAGTGTTGACATATGGCAAGTTGGGGTTTGTTGAGTTGGTTGACGTAATGCTACATCAACATTTTCCCTTTCTTTTCCTTGGTTTTCCCCCATTTTCACTCGATTTCCTCCTCTTTCCTTCTCAAGAATAGCCCACTCCCTCTACTTTAGCTTCAATTTCTGCATAAATTCCACACATAGGCACATATTTTCTTACATCAATCTCGTACTAGACATAGCATGCTTCAAATTGGTATTTTGAACAAGTCCAGATTAGCTAAAAGCACATTCAAATCGGCATTCAAAAATCGGAAAAAGCTAAGTTTTTGGGCATTTCTCTTTAAATCTGATTCCAACTTTCCTTTGATTCTAGGCTGAATTTGTGTATAAATTGATGATCACAGGACATAGATAGACACATACAATGAACAAAATCAATTCCCACACTCTCTTTAACCATTCCTGATCACTTTATCTCTCTAAGCTACTCTCTTTCTCTTCGATTCTCTCTCTTCACTCCAAACTGAGTTGAGTCACCACTCTAGGAAGACTACTCGTGGCTTAGGCTCCCCAATCCAACTACTTTCGAGCTCCGCCGTGACCCCTAGAAACTCTACCAAGGTAGCTACCACCAAACCCTGACCGCCGCCCCTCTCTCTCTCCTTGAATTACCATCCTGAATGTCCTTCAACCCAAACTAACATCATGACTACTCTCCCCGTACCCTTAAATCCCTAAGCCAACACTCCATTTATGCTTAGCTGCCACTACATCGGAAGAGTGAACAACCCAGTCTAGCAGTCCGACCCAACCAGAACAACCCAAGTCTGACCTGTACATCCTATTGCCTTTGACCGTTTTCTTTTTATTTATTTCCCTATTTTGTTTATTTATTTATTTAATTATTTGTTTTATCTATGTAAATGCAATAAAAAAAAGGAAAAAAAAAAGAAAGGAAAAAGAAAAGAAAAAAAGAAAGAGAAGAAAAAGAAAAAAAAAGAATAGGAAGTATTTTATTTTGTTTTTTTTTTTTTAGTTTTCACATTTGAACAAAAGAAAAACCATGAAAAAAAAAACTAACTAGCAATAAAAAGTAAATAAATAAATAATAAAATAATAAAATGGAATGAAGATAGAAAAGTTACTTTTGACACTTAGAAAATCAATTTTTTTAAAATAAAATAAAATAGATCCTTTCTAAATTGGGGCATTTGAGTTTTTTCAAAAGTAAAATCCAACTTAGGACCCCTTATAATCTTTTCTCAAATAAACTCAAAATGGGTAAAAATGTAAACTTGACAATTTTTCTAAAGTTGAAATCAATCAACCCGCTATATTTTCATTAAAAGAAATATGTACTTCTGATCCTGAATAGCGAATAAGTGGGCATCCGTATGTAAGTACAGAGCGACTTAAATTATGGAAAGTTTTATTTTTTCCATTTTTAGATATTTCTTTAAATTAATCAATTTAGTTGCATATATCATAATTAGATGTTTTTAGAAATTAAAAAGGGTATATTTGAAAAGTAAAGTTAAATTCGGAAAATTGAAAGTGGTACCCGTTTAGGGCTTAATAAATTAGCCCTCGAATCCAAATCTCTAGTTTTCAAAAAACCGTATTTATAGCTTGGTTTTTTAATCGATAAACTGGCAGCTAAGTTGTAACTAATCCACCCAATTGTTTATAACTTAACCCCTTTTCCTGACTCTGGTTGGGTGGCAACTCTAAATCTCTTCAAGTTGGAAAAAAATGGTCTTTTTTAAACCTTAGTTGAAGGTCAATATTAAATGGATAGGGTTTAGTACTGATTGGTTTAGAGAAGAACTAATTTTATAAAAGAACCGGGAAGGTGAAAAACCAAGCTTGACACCTAGTTAAATGGGCGAAGTGCTTCTTGAGCTGGTTAACTTAGGTGGTAGCGTCTCTTATGAACTAGTGACCTTAAATAGGACTCGATTTGGGACAATCGGGAGGTGTGCCTCCAAATTGACTATCCAAGGTAAATTGTTGAAGCGCTCCTTAAGTTGGTAAAGACACTACATAAGAACCTGGTTGTACTCTTATGAGCTGACTAAGCTAAGTAGCAGTGCCTTTGGAGGACTAGTAACAATAAATTGAAATTAATTCAAGAAAAACCAAGAAGTGCTTCTTTAACCTGACTATCTAAGGTGATCCAAAGAATCGCTCCTAAAGGTGGCTAAGTTCCTAAATGTACACTTGGTTGTGCTACTCTAAGCTAGCTAACTTAGATGGCACTTTGGAATTGAAGGTAACCGGCCCACATTCTACATCGGTAGCATTAGAGTTCAGCACCACCAATCTTGATGCTCAGCCTTCGAGAAAAAGATCCATTCGATAGATAACCCTAGTTTTCTCTATAAATAGACTTATGATTGATATTTTAGGGGATTTTACATCTTTTTTAGAATTAGAGAGTCTCAAAAGAAGTTAGGTTTTATTTTTGAAGAGTTTATCTTTTGAATTTCGTGATCGTTAAGAAGACTTTGCTTTTGTTGTAGAGATCCTCCTTAAAGTTGTAATTGAAGTTTTAATTCATCATAATTACTGAATTGGTGATTTCTATCCTATTTCTATTTATGCAATTTCGTAATTTGTTCTTATTTTTAATCATGAACTTCTTTGCAAATTCTACTGCTATATGTACTTTTATTTTAATTTCCATGGTCGGCTAAGTTTAATTTGTGGGAAATTGATGAAACCTTAGGTAACTTAGATAATAATTGTATCGATGTTATAAGGTTAATGAATGTATGGATGATTCATGATTTCCATTTCTATAATTTCGATTACAATTATCAATTGTTACAATTGTTAGAAACATTATTGATATGGGAGTTGATATAGGGTTTATTAGAAATTCTTGATTAAACTGATTAGCTAATGGGGGAGAGGTGTTAATTAGATTAATTAGAAATTATTCAAGGATTAATGCGATGTCTCAAGTTAATTATTTGCTAAGACATTAAGGATAGTTAATTTAGAGCATTAGTTGATCATAGCATCGGGAGATGTATGATTATAATTTAGAGTCCACTATTAATTGGAGATGCAGGAGTTGACTAATTAGTTAAAGTTTTAATTCCTTATTTTCAAGGCATGATAATTTCACTTGAATGATCGTATAACTATTAATCTATATAATATGATGACAATTTGATTTGTACAACTAAGGAGGATTCTGTTTTTCCCACATTCTCAATTGATTGCTTTGTTTTAGATATATTAAGGTAATTTTCTTTTTGATAGTTTTAGGGTAATTAGAAATTAGTTAATTCACAATTCAATCTTGATTGCCTAAATATTGATAAGAATTATCATAAGTTTAGTAATTTTTTAGTCCTCAAGGGATCGACTACCTTACTCACTCTTTATTATAGGATTCCAACATAGTATACTTGTTGGATTGTTTGCGATTTTTTTATATACATAATTTAAGCGAATCAAGTTTTTGGAGTCATTGCTGAGGACTAGAGATATTAAACCTTTTAGTTTTGTTGGAAATTTAGGCACACTTGACGACATGTGTTATTTCTTGTTCTCTTTGCATGTGTTTTATGTATAAAAGTAGAAATGTTGAAATTCTAACACTAGATTCTGAAATAGAGTTCCCTTTACATTAGTTGAGGTGAGAGAATAGAAGAAGGAGAGATGAGATGGAAAGTAATGATGATAATAATCAGATATAGGGAGTCCTATGAGCACTTCGAGACTATATAGTACCTATGGTTTTAGGTTTTACCATAAGGAGTCCTACTACTCAGGCCAACAACTTTGGGTTGAAACCATCGCTCATTCAAATTAGTTTGGAGGATATCCAAATGAGAGTTGTAACAAGCATATTGTAGGATTCATCCAATATTACAATATAATGAAGATGAACAATGTTACAGACAAGGTTATCAAATTGCAACTCTTTCCCTTTTCACTAAGGGACAAAGCCAAGGCTTGGTTCCATTCACTGTTACAAGAGTCCATTACCACCTGGGTTGACCTCTCATTGAAAATTCTAAGGAGATTTTTCCTACCAGTTGGGACCGTAAAACTAAGGAATGATATAACCAACTTTGCTAAGTTTAGTGGTCAGTCACTCTATGAGGCATAGGAGAGATATAAGGAGGCAATCAGAAAATGCCCATATCATGGCTTGGCAAACAATCTCCTTATTGAGATCTTTTATCTCAATCTGAATGAGACATTAAGGTCCTTAGTAGATGCTGCAGCTAGAGGTGCATTAATGGGTAAGACCTATGATGAAGCAAGTATATTGATAAAAGAGGTCCTCTTTAGTGCACATAACTAGCAAAATGAGAGGAGCAAGTCAAGAGTGGCATCAGTTAATGACAATGACACTATGTCTCAATTAATAGCTTAGATTTCAGCTCTAATTACCCAGGTATGTAAACTCACCTCAGTATAGTCTTTTCATGCTAATCTCATTGCTTTTTGTGAATTATGTTTAGGACCACGTTCGACTCTTGAGTACCTATCTAGGAATCCCTTAGCTTGAACTAGTAGAGAGCAGGTGAACTTTGTCAACAATTTTCAATGAGGTAATAAAGGACCATATTTGAATACATATAATCCAAGATGGTACAATCATCCAAATTTCTCATGGAGAAATGATAATAATGCATTTAAACCACTACCTAGATTCCAGAAGCAAGGTCCTGCTCAAAATGCTCTACCTTAGCAAAATTAGTCTAGAATGGAAGAGATCATGTTGAGTTATATGCAAAAGACTAACACCATGTTATAGAATCAACAAGCTACTATTCAAAATTAAGAAAATCAAATTAGTCAAATCTCTCAACAAATGAGTAATAGACCATCAAGGTCTTTACCTAGCAATACTGAAGAGAATCCTAAAGGTCTTAATGCAATAAATTTGAGGAGTAAAAAGGAAGTTGAAATAGTTAACAGACAAGTTGAAGAGAAGGAAGAAATTTGAAAGAAATGAAGAGGGAAACAGGTGGTAGAGGAACCAAAGCAAAAGTCACCAGAAGTGAAACTGTATATTCCTCCTATCCCTTTCCCAAGAAGACTAAAGCAATAGTAGCTAGATGCCTAATTTGCTAAATTCTTGGAAATTTTTAAGAAGGTATAGATCAACATTCCTTTTGTAGAGGCACTTCAGCAGATGCCTTCCTATGCTAGATTCATGAAGGATTTGCTCACTAAGAAGGGAAATATTGATGCAAATGAACTAGTGATGCTTATAAGGGAGTAGTTTATGATCTTCTAGAAAAATTTATTCAGCTTACAGAGAAAACAAAGGGATTAGGGGAGTTTTACAATTCTTTGCACTATAAGAAATTTTCAATTTGATAATGTTCTTATTAATTCAAGTACAAGTATAAATTTAATGCTTTTGTCTATTTTCAGGAAGTTAGGACTTAGAGATTGCAAGGTGACACATGTTACCCTGCAACTTGCTGACAAGAGTATCAAATAACCAAGGAGTATTGTAGAGAATGTACCATGACCCAAAAGTATCGTTGTCGTAGTATATCGTCAAGTACCACATAAAGATCTACAATTAACCCCTTGTTGATCATAAGCCATTGACATAACACACAAGGCTCCTTTCATTATACGTTACCACTAGGCCCATAGATAAGTAATATTAAGCAATTTAACTAAAATTTTCTTCGTTGATGTAAATTAATTAAATAAACGTGTAGATCTGTTGAATTCTACACCAAAAGAATATTACATAATAACGCAGCTCGTATAGGAATCTGCATTAGAAAGTTCTATTTATAAAGTGAAATGAAAAATAAAGATAAATGATTATCTACAAAAGTTTATTTCCAAAATCTCATCTCCACTCCTTGAATACTCCATCCGGTCTCTAAATGAGACTTACCATGGGCATTCCTCGGCTTGATGAACGAAGAGATGGTCTTGCATCAACAAAAAACTATTGGGGTGTAAGCTTATGCATAGTGTGGTAAATCCCCTCGTCAATACTGCATCACAAAAAATCATTTAATGTACAAATATATGAATGCATGATCAATTAGTATGCCAAACAATATATGTAGTAGCCTAGGAGCTGTATGCAACTTAGAATTATGCCCCCTATAGTTAGGATGAGAAATAATTAATTGACATAAACCAAAGTCCAAGTCCTAGCACTTAGGCTTTTTATCGATCACACTATTATGCTTAAGTCAAAACAAAACCATATATATATATATATATAACATATATAATATACTTTCATTCCGAGCAACAAATTATTTTTAAAATTGTAAGTCTAGCGGTGTAGTGGCCTCTATAATCCATAAACATACACCCTAAGCAGAAGATATAAGATACGGCTCCTTACTAATGGTTGGCATCTTTCGGCGCCTAGTAAGCCCATTAGCTTAGGATAGAGAATCAATAAAATGATGGCGTAGCTAGTACCCAATCCTACAAGAGGCCCTCGTCCTATGAGTCCCTTCCTATCTTTTGTGTAAAGTAGCAGTTGGTGTCGTTCGATGCAATTATGGGGAATGCATGATTCATTGAATTTTCTTAATCATATGAGTGTTTAATTCAGTTTTTAAGGTGATCAGACAATATCATTCCATACGATTGTACATACATGTCATAAAAAACAATTCCTGTTATTTTTTTATTATTAAGCCATCATATTGAATCATAACTTCACACACATGTGTTTCCTATGTCTCGTAAGCATCCCAATTCTATATATGAGTTTAAGTGCATCAATTCTATAATCAAAATCAAGTAAGGAGTCATCAGGAATTCACTCACTTCGTCATGCAGATTAATCAAAACAATTTAAGGGCAGTTCTTCTCCAAAAGATGGGTCCCTTAGATGCTACAAATTTAATACTATAAGGATTTGAAATAGAATTGGGAAAACTAAGCTAAAACCCTTTAAGTTATACTTTTCACTTAGTTTCGTATTTTTCGATGATTTTACTTAAAAATTCAATTATGTATAACTTTCCCATTTTAAATCGGATTTTTACGATCTTATAGTCAATCTTCATTGTTTTCGAGTGTACTTTAACGTGGTTAGGTTAGATTTTCAAGATGAGGTACAAAAATCTACCTATAGGTTATATTTTGGAGTGCTTTTAGGCTTTGATTGGTTATGAGGCTTTTTGGTAACTTAGGAAGTCCTTTAGGCTAAGGCTTAGGATCTCATTCTAGGCTTAAAATACTCCTCAAGGTCAAATTTCTAACTTTGATTTACACTCTTAAGGCTAACAGCAACTTCTTGGGCTTTTAAGTAAGCTTAAGTTGTCAAATGGGCTTATTTTTTATCCAAATCAAGGATAATTGCTTTCTTGGGCTTAGGGTGTGTTTTGTGGGCTTCTTAAGATTCTTAAAAAAAAAATTTATTCATGAGGTAAGTTGCTGGTAAAAAATTTAATGTGGGTTCAACTTGGAGTTTGAGGCCCGTTTTGGGAAGTTTTAAGCTTAGTTTTGAGTTTTAGGCTTTATACACTTATCGTACTTGCCTTGGATGATCTTTTTACTTTATTTACTTACTTTTATCATATTTTTAAGTGTCTTTCAACAGGGTTCTAGGTCTGGTCATGGTGAATCCTAAGGGCTCTCATATGTTTTTTTAACTTGTTTAATCATTTCCTTAACTTTAGGTGTTAGATCATGAACTTAGGTTACTTATATTCAAATCTTAACTTAACTTCTTTTCCATGAGATAATTACTTAGCTCACACTTTACATGAAAATAGTAGATCTCATACTTATTACAACTTCTATGTCATAGTTCATGTCTTATAAAGTTGGTTTCTTCATAAAAGCTTCATGTGATGGATTTTCCTTTACTTAAGTCTAGATCTGAGCATGTTTAACTTAATAGAAGTGAAAGTAACATCCAAATGACTTGTAAATCATCACATACAACATGCTTTCTCTTCATTCAAGTTCTCACTTCATGATTTTCTGAACTTAAAATCTTTTGTTCTAAGTGATAAATAAGTATCTCTACATAACACAAACTTTACGTGCTCATAAATCAACTTTCATGTAAGGGTTTCATGAGATTTCTTTTTTGGGTGGTCTTAGATGTTTCATCAACTTATGATCATAGTAATATCCTTAAGAAAACATGGTCTCCTAAGATGGAATACTAAGCTAATAACACAAAGAAACACTTATTTATCCACAAAGCAAAAGTATGATGTTTGTGCACTAAGTTTCTACTTAAGCTTCTTGTTTTACTTTCCCCTTCTTGCTACCTTTTTTGAATGGTCCTTTCAAGTGGGGTTTAGAGGGTATTCTAAGGATCCTAAAAGTGGCTTTGAAGGTTAACAAATAGCATAGACAAAGTGGTGCTTTTATGCTGTAAGGATTAGAGTTACAAGTGGTAGTAATGTAGATTTTTGTGTTTCCTCTTTTAAGTTGATTTTAAAGTGAGGGAATTGGAAGTAAAAATAAATGTGAAAGTGTGGGACATGAGAGAGAGAGTGGCCGGTTGTATGAGAGTGGAAAGTATGTTTAAGAAGCTTGATTTTGTTGTCTTATAGTATGCACAAAAGCCAATATTTGACAAGTCTAGATGATGTAAGCATTAAGGGGTGAATAGTGGAGTGTAAGACAAGTTGATTGAATGGTGAAAGACTAGGCATGGCCTCCCTTCCTAGCCATATAAGAACTAGCCATATAGGCCTCCTTTTGGGCATGGAATTGTCTTGTCTACTTCATTAAAGTTGAATACATGAAATCTTATGATATCTTGTCCATATGTATTATAAGTTAAGGTGTGATAAAGAAAGTGTCCTATCACTAGTTTTTGATAAGTTATAAATTGGTAAATGATCCCAACTCTCAATTGATAAGTCATTTAGAGTGATTGGTTGGTTCACTTATTCACATGTCTAAGGCTTAGGCATGAAGATAAGGAAATTGTTTTATAGGAAATTCTTTTAGAGTTTATTCTTAAATTATTTTGTAAATTGTTATTTAATTCTTATAAAATCATGAAATTTTCTAGAGTTGAATGAAATGATTCAAATTAAATTATCAATTACTCACTTAGGTTATAAGTCTTTAATTGTTTTAGGGTTTAGGGTCTTGGGTGACTTTAGAGTTTGCAGTTTTTTCATGTTTGGCTTTTATCGGTAAAAGACTATCGAATTAGAAAGTTGAATTTGTTTTTAAATGTAAACTTATATTCTTAGTTTAGTTGATCCTTAGGAACGTTTATGAAGTACTGTTAGTTGAATTGTAAGCCCAGTAAAAGTAAGGTTTACAAAATGTCGTAGTAAAGGTAGACAAATTTATCTTCCTAATTGACTTTATAGTCTTGGAAATAGAGGAGGATAAAGAGGTAGCCATAATCCTTGGTAAACCATTTCTTGCAATAGGCAAAGCATTGATAGACATGGAATAGGGTAAGCTTACTTTAAGAGTTATGCATGATCAAGTAACTTTTAATGTTTATGAAGCTATAAAACAATTTAATGATTGCAAATCTATTACACCATTGATGTTATTGATGAGATTACCTGTGAGTCCATGGAAGAGAAATCAGGATTGGATACTATGGAATTAGTTCTTAGGGATCTGGATGATTGGAGCGATGATGATGAGCTTGAGGAAGAATCCATGGAACCAGTGTTAAAAATTAAAGCTCAGTGCCATAAGGAGCTAGGTACCAGTAAGAAGAAACCAGTACCATCATTGACACAACCGTCGATGTTAGAACTTAAAACATTACCTAGTCATTTAAAATATGCTTATCTTAAAACAAATAATACTTTGCCAATAATTATTTCCTCTTCTTTGACAAGTGATCAGGAGGAACAACTTGTAAGAGTTTTGAGACAGCATAAAGCTATTGGGTGAACCATTATTGATATCAAGGGGATCAGTCCCTTAATTTGCACTCACAAGATATTGCTAGAGGCTAAGTGCAAACCCACAATACAACCATAAAGACAACTTAACCTAACTCTTAAGGAGGTAGTGAAGAAAGGGGTGCTCACATTGCTGGATGTAGGTATTATCTATCCTATTTCAGATAGTAAGTGGATTAGTCCTGTTTAGGTAGTGTAAAAAAAAGGTGGTATGATTGTGGTTAAAAATGAGGCTAATTAGTTAATCCTTACTTGCATTGTGACTGGGTGGAGAGTTTGTATAGATTATAGAATACTTAATGATGCCATTGGTAAAGACCATTCTTCCCTCCTTTTCATAGATCAAATGTTAGAAAAACTTTCAGGGCATGATTATCATTATTTTTTAAATGGTTATTCTAGTTATAATCAAATTCATATAGCACTCGAAGACTAAAAGAAAACCACGTTTACATATCCTTATGTTACTTTTTCCTTTAGGAAAATGCCCTTTGTTCTTTGTAATGTACCCACTACTTTCCAAAGATTCATGATGTCTATATTTTCTGACATGTTAGAAGATTTTATTGAAATATTTGTGGATGATGTCTTAGTCTTTGGGAAGTCATTTGACTCATGTCTGACTAATTTAAGCTATGTGCTTAAAAGGTGCAAGGAGACTAATCTACTTCTAAATTGGAAATGCCATTTTATGGTAAGAGAAGGAATAGTCTTAAGCCATATGGCGTTAAAAAAGGGGATTAAAGTTGATAGAGTAAAAGTGGAGATACTAGAGAAGTTGCCACCACCCACTTCAATTAAAGGAGTTAGGGTTTTCCTAGGACATGCTAGCTTCTATAGGAGATTTATCAAGGACTTCTCTAAAATCTCTAGACATATTTGTAATTTACTTGAAAACAATTTTGCTATTGTTTTTTTTTTTTATAGTTGTTTGCGAGCATTCATTCAATTAAATGAGAAGCATATATTTGTCTCCAGTGATCTTTGCATGTAATTGGAAGGTTCCTTTTAAGTTGATGTGTGATGCCAACGACTATGTAGTAGAAGTAGTATTTGGGCAGAGGAGAGTTAAGTTATTTCATGTTACATACTATGCTAGTCGAACCATGAATGAGGCACAAAGAAACCATTCTACAACAGAAAATAGCTTTTAGCGGTTATGTTTGCATGTGACAAGTTTAAGCCTTATCTAATAGATTTTTAAGATCACAATATCTATAGACCCTGTTGCTTTGAAATATTTGTTTGCCAAAGGTGATGCTAAACTTAAGTTAATTCGTTGGATCTTACTACTATAAGAATTTGACCTAGAAATCAAAGATAAAAAAGAACTAAAAGTGTAATTGTTGATCATTTATCTCATTTAGAATCTGATTGTTTAGAGTCACCCATTAACGAAAAGTTCCCTAATGAAGAGTTGTATGCAGTAGAGAACTAAGGATTACCTTAGTACGCTGATATAGTCAATTACCTAGTTAGCAAAATCATACCATACGATTTCTCATTTCAAAATAGAATTTTTTATATGATGTGAAATTTTATTTCAGTAATGAAATGTATCTGTTCAAATGTTGTGTTAACCAAGTAATTAGACATTGTATGCCTGAAACCGAACACCTTAGCATAATTCAGCACTATCATTCTAAAGAAGTAGGAGTCCACTTTAGTGTAGAAAGGACTACAACTAAGATTTTATCTTGTGGATTTTACTATCCCAGTTTGTTTAGCGATTGTAAGAACTATATTATGTCTTGTACTTAATTCTAAAGAATTGGAAATATTTCTAGGAGACATGAATTACCACAAAATAGCATTTTGGTAATTGAGCTTTTTAATGTATGGGGAATAGACTTCATGGGTCCTTTTCCCTTATCTTTTTCAAACAAATATATACTTCTAGTTGTAGATTATGTGTCAAAATGGGTAGAAGCATTTGCTCTACAAACTAATGATGCTAAGGCTATAATTAATTTTTTGAAAAAGGACATATTTTCCTGATTTAGTTACCTAGAGCTATTATTAGCGATAGGGGATCGCATTTTTACAATAGGCAGTTTGAAAAATTGTTATCAAAATATGGAGTTACTCATAAAATTGCCACCCCATATTATCCATAAACTTGTGGACAAGTTGAGGTGTCTAATAGGGAAATAAAGCATATCTTAGAGAAAATTGTTAATGCATCTTGGAAAGGTTGGTTTTTAAAACTTGATGCATTGTGGGCTTATAATATAGCTTTTAAAATCCTTATAGAAATGTCCCCATATACAAGGAAAGAGCTAAGCGATAGTATCATAGGAACATCCAATAGCAAGAGTTTGTGCTTGGTCAAAAAGTTTTATTTTACAACTCTCGATTTAAGTTGTTCCTAAGTAAGCTAAAATCTCGTTGGTTTGGACCATTTAAAATAACTAATGTTTTACTTATGGAATAGTTGAGTTAAAGGTAGGAGACAACTACACTTTTAAAGTAAATGGTCATCTTCTCAATCTTTCTTTTGAAGGGAAAAATATGGATAGTGACGCTACTATTGTAGCGGGTGCAAACCCATATAAGATCGGAAAAGTCAAGCTAGTGACTATAAACTAAGTGCTTTATGGAAGGCTACTATTTTTTTTATTTTTATTTTTATTTCTATTTATTCATCAAAAATATATATTTTGATTAAAGGTTGGCTATTTAAACTTACGGCCCTTGACCTTAAAAAAAAAAAATACTTTGTGCTTTTGAGTACACTTTTTATCTTATATTTACTCTTTCGTATTTCTTCGTGTTTGTAGAGACAGGTTTGATTTGAAATAGTTGGTCTTCTTAATGATATCATAATTTGAATTCCCTTTGTTGCTGAAAACTTGAAACTAGGGAAGCACTAATTTTTCGTTTTCTAAGCATTTTCATTTTATTTTATTTTCTATTGTACACTAAAATTAGAGATAGTGTGGACACTGTCTATTCTAAAGTAAGGGGTAAGAAATATAAGAAATGAATTTTGAATTGAATTGAATACCATGACATTTGATGCTGATTTTTATTTGTAAATGCTTATATTTTCCTATCAGCGTGAACTTTATTTGCTCTTAAGTATCTAGTAATTTTAAAGCCAAAATTTTGAATTTTTGTCTAAAATCTAGAGATTATACAATGAAAAATTGTTGATAGTATTTGATTATGATTAGCTTGAATAATTGACTTATTAAGGAGCCCTACTCACCATTATTGTGATTTTTATACTTAGTTAAAATTAATTAGTCAAATCTTTAAGAACCTAATTTACCTAGTTTTTAGCCTTAGAATTTGAAGTTTAAGAGTTGGTTGAGTCCTTAAGTGAAAAGTGAACAAGTTCAGTTCTATGCAAGGTTAGTTAGTATATCGTCTTTTTAGTTATTCTAACAGCACTTTAACACTTAGTGAAAAGGTAAGTGAACCTTTGTACTTAGTGATTCCTATAAAAGAAATCTGAAAAATTTAGCAAGCATTCAAAGAGTTATGAAATTAGAGCCTTTACTCGAATAACTTTAGTAATTGAGCTAAGAGTATCCTAACTTGAATGTTTGAGTCAGCAAGAGTCTATAGGGGTCCCTTTAAAACCTGGTCACTTAGGTGATGAGCCTAGGATGTGCTAATTCACCGCACTTACTATAATGAGAAGGGTAGAAAGGAAAAGTACAATATTTGAAATAAAATAAAAGAAAAAAATGGGAATGAAACATGGAAACCTTGAATGCAATTTGAGAAATGAATTAAGGGTTGTAATAAAAAGAAAGAAAACATAGGGATAAAGTATATACCATATGCTTTCACTATCTTGTTAACTTGTTTGTTGGGATAATTAAAGGGATAATATGGCTACTAACAGTTGTAATGTTTAAATGGGTATTTTTCCTTGTACGACTAAGTATCTACTTTTGAAATAGAAATCTTAGGCTAAACGCTTAGGTTAAAATTTGTTTTCTCTAGAGTGGTTGATTAATTTCAATTGTAGTACTTTGATCACATATTTCGGTTTGGTTCAAGCGGTAGGCATTAGAAATTAATGAGTCTCAAAGTATGAAATATCTGATGCTTGGATTTGTAATTAGAAAATTTGTATTTTCAGCGATAAATTTCGTTAGTTTTGTTTATTTTGCTTGAAGACGAGCAAAAGTTCAAGTGTGGGGGAGTTGATAAAGGATATTTTACTTAAGTTAGCTAGGACCCTAAATGAAAACCTTATTATGCTCCTCTAAGCTGATGAACCAATGCGAGAGCTTCTCTAGTGGACCAATAACCTTAAATTGGAACAGAATCGAGAAAAACCGTGAAGTGTCACACTAAGTTAACTATCCTCGGTAAACTGGTGAAGCCTATGAGTTGGCTAGGACCCTAAATGACAACTTGGTTATCTTCCTCTTTGTTTACTAACTTAGGTGAGAGCATCTCTAGGATACTAGCATCCTTAAATTAGGGTTGATTTGAGAAAAAAACTTGGAAGTGCCTGCTGAGCAAACTATCCTTGGTGATCGAACGGAGCACTCCTTAGGATGGCTAAGACCTAAAATGAGAACCCCATTGTGAGCCACTAAGCTAACTATTTTAGCTGGGAGTGTCTCTAATAAACTAGTAACCCTAAAATGGAATCAATATAAGAAAAACCTAGAAGTGCTCCTATGAGCTGACCATCTTAGGTAAATGAGTAAAGTATTCTTTGAGTTGGCTAAGACCCTGAACGAGAACTTGGTGGTACTCCTCTAAGTTGACTAACATAGGAGGGTGATAAAGGCATATTTTACTCATATTTTAATGTGTGAATTAGATAGAACTATTATTGATTTTATAGAAATCATTAAGAAATGGTACTAAGTATTCTCATTTGAATATTTTAGGTTGTAGAGGATTTAGAGTGGAATTATGTTCAATTTATAGGACTTTTATACAAATGAACGAACTTGAATCGATCGATAGCACTTTAGAGTTGAAGGCAACTAGCCTTAGGCTAGCCTACATTCTATACCAATAGCTTTAGTGTTCAACACTGTCTCCCTTCATGGCCCTTTAGGAAAAAGGTCCATTCAACAAACAACCTTAGTTTTCTCTATAAATAGATGTATGATTGATATTTTAGGGGATTTTACATCTTCTTTGGAATTTGAGAGTCTTAATAGAAGTTAGGTTTTATTTTAGAGATGTTTATCTTTTGAATTTTGTGATCATTGAGATGACTCCGCTTTTACTTTAGAGATCATCCTTAGAGTTACAACCGAAGTTTTAATTCATCATAATTACTGAATTGGTGATTTCTATTTTATTTCTATTTATGTAAGTCGGTGATTTGTTCTTATTTTTAATCATGAACTTCTTTGCAAATTCTATTGTTCTATGTGCTTTTATTTTAGTTTTCATGGCTGGCTAAGTTTAATATGTGGGAAATTGATGAAATCCTAGATAGGTGAGATGATAATTGTATTCATGTTATAAGGTTAATAGATGTGTGGATGATTGATGATTGCAATTTTTATGATTTTGATTATAATTATCAATTGATTGTAATTGTTTGAACCACTATTGATATGGGAGTTAATATAAGGTTTATTAGAAATTCTTGATTAAACCAATTAGCTACTGTGGGAGTGGCGTTAATTAGATTAATTAGATATTATCCAGGGATTACTACGATGTCATAGGTTAATTATTTGCTAAGACATTAGAGATAGTTAATTTAGTGCATTAGTGGATCTTAGCATTAGGAGATGCATGATTATAATTTAGAGTCTACTCTTAATTGGGGATGTAGGAGCTAACTAATTAATTAGAGGTTTAATTCCTTAATTTCAAGGCATGATTATTTCACTTGAATGATCGTACAACTATTAATCTATATAACATGAACACAATTTCATTTGCATAACTAGGGTGAATTTAGTTTTTCCTACATTTTCAATTGATTGCTTTGCTTTAGATATATTAACATAATTTTCTTTTTAACAATTTTAGGGTAATTAGAAATTAGTTAAATCACAATTCAATCTTGATTGTCTAAATATTGAAAAGAGCTATCATAGGTTTAGTAATTTCTTAGTGCTCAAGGGATCGACTACTTGACTCACTCTTTATTACTTGATTCCAACCCAGTATACTTACTGAAATATTCATGATATCTTTGTAGACATAGTTTAAGCAGATCAGAAGGAGCATCTCTATTTGTTTAGCAACCCAAATTTGGAATTGATTTGAGAAAAACTAGGAAGTTCTCCTCTAGGCTAACTATTTTAATCAGATGGGCAAAGCACTTCTTAAGCTGGTTAACCTAGCTAAGTGTGTCTCTTGTAGACTAGCAACCCTAAATTAGAATTGATTCAAGAAAACCTCGAAATGCTCCTCTAAGATGACTATGTAAGGTAAATGGGCAAAGTACTCAATAGGATAGCTAAGACCCTAAATGAGAACTTAGTTGTACTCTGAGCCGACTAATTGAAATTAGAGCATCTCTGGTGGACTGGCAATCTTAAATTGTAATCGATTCAAGAATAACCTATAAGTGCTCTGGCGAGTTGACTATCTTTAGTAAAGTGGTGAAGTGCTCCTTGAGTTGGCTAACTTTGGTAGGAGCGTCTCTAGTGAACTAGTAACCTTGAATTGGATTTAATTCAAGAAAAACCTAAAAGTGCTCCTTAAAGCAAACTATTTATCTAAATGGGCAAAGCGCTCTTAAGCTGGCTAGGACCTTAAATAAGAAGCCAATTGTACTCCTTTGAGTAAACTAACCTTAGTTGGAGTGTCATTAGTGAACTGAAAACCCTAAATTGGAATCAATTTGAGAAAAATAAGGAAGTGCACCTTTGAGTTGACAATCCTAGGTAAGTTGGTAAAGTGCCCCTAGAGGCTTAGAGCCCTAATGAAAACTTGGTTATGCTCGTCTAAGTTGACTATCCTAGGGTGTAGCATCTTTAGTGCACCTATAACTTTAAATTAGATTCGATTTGAGAAAAACCAGGAAGTGCCCTATTGAGTTGATTATGCTAAGTAAATGGGTGAAGTGCTTCTTGAGCTAGTTGAGACCTTAAATGAGAACTTAGTTGTCCTCCTTTGAGCTAACTAACCTAGGCTGAAGCATTTTGAAGGGTTTAGCAACCTTAAATTGGAATCAATATGAGAAAAATCGAGAAGTGCTACTTTGAGCAGACTACCTTAGTTAAACGGGGCAAAGCGTTCCTTGAGCTAACTAAGCCCTTAATGAGAACCTCGTTGTGCTCTTCTAAGTTGATTATCTTAGGAGGCAATGTCTCTAGTAGACTAATAACCTTAAATAGGAATCGATTTGAGAAAAACTAGGAAGTGCGCCATTGTGTTGACTATCCTTGATAAATGGCAAAGCATTCCTTCAGTTAACTAAGACCTTTGATAAGAACCTAGTTCTGCTCCTCTGAACTGACTAACCTAAGTAAGAGCATCTCTAACAGACTAGTAGCCTTAAAATGAAATTGATTTGAGAAAACTAGGAAGTGCTCTTTTGAGCTGACTATCCTAGGTAAATGAGCAAAGCGCTTGTTGAGTTGGCTAAGAACCTAAAAGAGAACTTGGTTGTCCTCCTTTGAGTTGACTAACCTAGGTGGAACGTCTTTAAGAGACTCGTAACCTTAAATTTAAATCAATTTGATTAAAACGCGAAAGTGTTCCTCTGAGTTGACCATCTTCGGTAAATGGACGAAGTCTTCCTTGAGCTGACTAAGACTTAAAATTACAACTTGGTTATGCTCCGTTTAGCTAACTAACCTAGGTAGGAGCATCTATGGTGTGCTACTAACCTTATATTAGTTTTGATTTGAGAAAAATGTAGAAGTGCTCTTATGTGATGACTATCTTAAGTAAATGGGTGAAGTGCTCCTTAAGTTGGCTAAGAGCCTAAATTAGGATTAGGCTTTGCTCCTCTAAGTTAACTAACCAAGGTAGGGGAGTCTTTAAGAGATTAGTAGCCCTAAATTATAGCTGGTTCAAGAAAAATCAGGAAGTACTCCTCTAAGTTGACTATCCTAGGTAAATGAGTAAAGTGTTCCTTGAGTTAGCTAAGACCCTAAATGAGAACTTAGTTATGTTGTGCTCCTCTGAGCCGACTAACCTAGGTGGGAACATCTTTAAGAGACTAGCAACCCTAAATTAGATCTATTTGAGAAAAATCTAGAAATGCTCCTTTGAGCTGATTGTCCTAGGTAAATAGTTAAAGTGCTCCTTAAGTTAGCTTTACTACCCTAAATGCATTTAAGTGTTAAAGATTTCATTCAATAGTGACAAAAACCCTAAAATGATCACTTTAAAGACATATGTGCACTAATTCAACATAATAAACCCTAAAACCCTAAATTGATAATATGACACTCATATTTTGCTAAATCATTATAAAAGGACTAGAGATGACTTTCAATCATGCATATATGTGTTGAATCCTCAAGTAGTCCTTTAGAAACTAAGATAATGAATCATAGCTTGCATTAAGTATATGATTAAGATAGTCTTACTTAGAGTTAGGGGTATAGTCGATGATTAGGTTATACGTAGTGAACTTTAATACTCAAATTAGTACTTTTTGCACTTGTTATCCAAAGTAGTTTATCAAATGAGATATATAAGCTATAAAGACCTAAAATAAGACCTCATCAACTATGTTTACGAATCAATTCATCAAATACCTCATTTCCTCTCATTTCCTTCATTTTTCCCTTAATTTCCCTTAATTACTACATTATGTGCACAAAATTACACATACTTAAGGAAAGTTGACTAAGATAACACATGTTGACTAAAGTCAAAGGGTTGACCAAGTCAACACATGTTGACTAAAGTTAATATTTTGAAAAGTCAACAAAAGACTAAGAGATAAAGAAAATATCTCTTCCTTAATGATGGCTTTTCTTTTCTTTCTTTTTGGTTTTTTTCTCTTCTCCTTTTTCTCCTCAATTGCCGTCTACATCTTCCTCTTCTAGAACTGATATTAGGTAAGCGCACCTATCAGTTTTAATATAACGGATGTGAGTCCGTGTCGATCCCTCAAAAACTTCGAGTACTAATATTAACTTTAGCTTTATTATCTAACCGAAAAATTATGAAAGTTTGAATTAATTAAAAATATTAAAATTAACAAACTAACTTAATTATAAGACTTAATTAGGCAATTGAAAAGCGATAAAATTAAGAACGACTTCAAGAAAGTAATAATGTATTTAGAAATTATTTCCCCTAGAGTTAATCATGTGATCGCTTAAAATATATTCAATTCGGTTTCTATTATTCTTGACCGGAAGGATTCACAACTAAAGTTAATACCTTTCTCAAGCATATTAACCCTAATCCTAAATTATTTACCGGAATCTCTTCACTTAGTAATATAACTTAGAATTGCATTAATGTATAATGAATTTCCCACAAAAATAATTAACTTTCCGGAAGAAACATGTATCTTATCTCTAAGTATACATGTAATTCTCTCTAATTATGTAAAGATCTATTTACACATGCAATTTCTCAATCAACATGCATAATATCATATATTGATATTCAAGAAATATCAATCAATAATTAAACGACATAATTGAATCAAGCAAAGATAGAAACTTTATTGGAATTTCTAAATCAATCCAAGAATCACATGAAACCCTAGGTTCCATAATTCTAAATACACGAATTCTAAGCTATCATACTGAATCTAAAAACGAGTTCCATCAAAAACGTAAAATAAAACATGGAAAACCCCTTTAATTGATGAACAATCTCTCCAATCTTGAAGTCGGTGTTGTTCTCGCCTTTTTCTTCTCCTTCTCCTCAAGTCTCTTGTCTTCTCTAATGTCTCTTTTGTCTTTTGAAACCCTAATATGTCCTTTTATAGTGTATCAAAAGGTTTTTGTTTTCTTTGCCCGACACGACCTGGGACATGACCGTGTCTCTTGCCCGTGTAACTTTCTACCCCTGGCCAATTTTTTCTGCATAGACTGTGTAACTTCATAACTTCTTCGTTTGAACTCCGAATTGAGTGAAATTCGATTCCTTTTCTTCGTTTTCGATCCTAGAACACGTTCAAACCTAAAAATCAAAATTTTACTCATTTAAGTATTAATTTCTTTAAAGAAAACCACAATTATGAGAAAAATACTATAAAATCACTATATGAAATATGTTTAAAATCAGAGTTATCAAATTTCCCCACACTTGAGCATTTACTTGTCCTCAAGCAAATAAACCAAAACAAAACTTTCGGGATAAGAAACGCTAAATAAAATTTATCACTATTTAGGAAATCGGTAAACAAATACACTTGACCCGTAGAAAAGTAAGAAAATCATTCTCAATAACTTGCAATAATAAAGTCAACCAATTTCATCTTACCATATTCGAATGTTCCAACAATACTTAATACTAGAGTTCACTAGTTAATTTATGAAAATCAAAGTTTACCCAAGTCATTGATCCAAGGATTCTTAAACTAAAAATAGGATTTTACATCTCGCCAACCGTGTCCCATGTCCGTGTAACTTTCTGTTCCCGTGCATGAAAACTGGACGGATACGGGTGGGAATTCTGGGCGTACAGGGCTAAGACACGACCGTGTCCCTTGCCCGTATAACTTGTTGTGCGTGAGTAGGAATGTGCACACAGGCTGGGACACGACCGTGTCCCTTGCCCATGTAACTTTTTGTACGTGGGCAGATTAAAGGCCTGGATGGATACGAGCTGGGACACGACCGTATCCCTTGCACGTATAACTTTTTTTTTTTTTGTTGAATCATGAATTTAATTTTAAAATAAAGGAAACTTAAAGAAATAAAAGTAATTAATCTAGAAAAATAAAAAAGAAAACTAAAGAGAAGTATAAAAATGAAATTAAAAGGAAAAAAAACCTATGACTAAAATTGAAACAAATAAAAGAATCAAGGCAAAGCTAAATAAAAGGAAAATAAAATGAAATAAACTTAAAGAACTAAAGTATAAGCAATGTTAAACATGGGTTGCCTCCCAAGAAGTGCTATAGTTTACGTCGAAAGCTCTACGAGATACGTCTTGTAATTTACGATTCTTCATCCAAGTGGAGATAGGACTCCTCCTGTATCTCGCTTTCGATCCCTCCATACAAGTTTAAATTTACCCTTCGGCCATCAACCTTGCCAATTCCATTTCATTGGTGCATAACTTCCATAGTTTCTCTTCTTATCATGCCACTTATCAAATTCATGTAGCCTAAACTTCTTAATTTTGTCTACTTTTAGCTTAGATTCGGTTATCATTGGAAGTTTTGAACTTTTCACTGCAAAGACATGTTCCAAATGATTTCGTGACAGTTTTGGTTCCAAAATTGGTGGCTTCCTTTTGAAAGATTTTAACCTAAGATCCTTTGGCTGTAGAGTGGATTAATCCCCTTCTTGTCCATACTGGATTCATAAACTTCTGTTTGAGCTGCTACTTCTGCACAATTGGGGTTGGTTACCAAATTTTTATCTCCCTTTTGCAAGCAATAGCTTAAGGAATCTTTAACTAGCGTTTCCTGCACACATCTAGATATAACAACATTAGTGGCATTAACATTGTGACATATGTCTTCTGAGTCAAGAAATTTGTTCGTTGCCTTTGGAGTTTTAAAAACTATTTCACCATCCCCAACCCCTAATATCAACTTATGCTTACTAACATAAAAAACAGCCTTAGTAATGGCTAGGAAGGGTTAGCCTAAAATGATTGGTACCTCAATATCTTCATCTATATCAAGTATAACAAAATCCACGGGAAAGATGAATTTGTCTACTTGCACTAAAACATCCTCTATGATGCCTTTAGGGTATGTAATAGACCTATCAGCTAATTGAAGACTCATGCCCGTTAATTTAGGTTCTCCTAACCCTAGCTTTTTGAACAATTTATACGGCATCAAATTTATACTAGCTCCTAAGTCTGCTAAAGCATTAACTACTAACAAATTGCCAAGCATACAAGGAATAATAAAACTCCATAGATCTTTTAATTTTTGTGGCAGCTTTTTCTGGAGAAGTGTCGAACATTCTTCGTTCAATGTGACGGTTGTAAGCTCCTCTAACTTCCTCTTGTTCAATAGAAGATTTTTTAAAAATTCCGCATACTTAGGCATCTGCAAGATGACATCAACAAGAGGTAAGTTAATGTGTAATTGTTTGAAAATATCAAGCAATTTACCGAATTCCTTATTCTGATCAGTATAACTTTGCTTAAGGTGCTGCAGGTAAGGGATGGGAGGCTTGTACTCCTTCACTTTTGGTGATTCCATACTTTCTTTTGATTTTAGTGGCTTTGCATCTTCCTTACGATTGACTTCCACTTCTTTCTCAATGACTTCCCCACCATCCTTCTTCTCTACCTGCAGTTTTCTACCACTTCTCAAGGTCACAGCATTAACATGTTCCCTAGGATTAACCTCGGTATTCCCTAGGAGTGTCCCTTGTTGCCTTTCAGAGATCATTTTTGCAAGTTAACCAATTTAATTCTTAAGGTTGCGATTTGAAGCCTCTTGATTCCTCAGTAAGGATTCAATGTTGGATAAACGAGCCTTATTGCCTTGAATGTATTTTGTTAGAAGTTCTTCTATACTGGGCTTCTTTTCTTGAGGAAGAGAAGGTGGGAATGGTCTTTGAAATCCAGGTGGGCCAAAGTTGGCCTTCTGCTGGCCTTGGTTTTGATTTCCCCATGAGAAATTGGGGTGATTCCTCCATTCTGGATTATAAGTGTTGCTGTAGGGGTTATTTTGTTGCTTAGGTGGATTTCCTAGATAATCTACCTATTCTAGTTGTTCTTGTACTCCATACCCCTGCATACCAAAATCACTTACATCCGATTGCACTTGTTGAGGGCCAACTGAGAGTGCATCAATCTTCTTACTCAATAAGTCCACCTTGGCTGCCAAAGCAGTGGTCAAGTCCACCTCATAAACTCCCATGGCCTTTTACTTGGCTCTAGTGGTTTCCCACTGATAATTGTTCATCACTATTCCTTCAATCAGGTTTTGTGCTTGCTCAGGTGTCTTTGTGTTCAAAGTACCTCCTGCAGATGCATCAATCATCTATCTAGTAGATAAATTGAGACCATTATAGAAGGTCTGAATCTGCATCCATAGTGGAAGGCCATGATGTGGGCACCTCCTGAGTAAGTCCTTAAACCGCTCCCATGTATCACATAGCGTCTCCACTTCCAATTGAGCAAAACAAGAAATATCATTCCGAAGTTTAGCGATCTTTGCAGGTAGGAAATACTTCTCCAAAAATTTCTCTACCAATTCATTCCAAGTTGTGATTGAATTTCGTAGTAGAGAGTTCAACCATTGTTTTGCTCTACCCTTCAAGGAGAAAGGGAATAGCCGCAGTTGGATGGCATCATCTGTGGCTCCATTGATTTTAAAAGTATCACAAATCTCTAGAAAGCTAGAGATGTGGACATTAGGATCTTCATCTTGGAGACCGTTAAACTGAACATATTGTTGCACCATTTGTATAATGTTAGGTGCAATTTGGAAGTTGTTAGCCACGACAGTTGGCCTTGCGATGCTAGAGTCAGGTCCAATAAGTGTAGGCCTTGAATAATCAGACATGGTCTGATTTGCTTCATTCCCGTTGTTAGCCATATATGGTGGATCTTCCTGCTCGATGAATTGAATGTTAGTCTCTTCACCTTCTTCCTTGATTTCAACGATTGACTCATCGT
Source organism: Lumnitzera racemosa (assembly GCA_024138005.1). Taxonomy (NCBI): domain Eukaryota; kingdom Viridiplantae; phylum Streptophyta; class Magnoliopsida; order Myrtales; family Combretaceae; genus Lumnitzera; species Lumnitzera racemosa. Next base: position 66,140,796 of record JAMXBC010000002.1, on the reverse strand, counting down.
CAATGGTCGCCACAATTTGTCTAGGTCGTGATTTCAAATTTTGAAGGGCAGTTCTCTCAATTTCAGGATCAAGGTCTGCCAAATCTTCTAGGTTACTTCGAGTCATGCACTGTAAGGGTAAGAAATATAGAATCAATTGCAGTTCTAGCTAATAAAAATAAACAATGAAAATAAAAGAAAAAAAAATGGTTAACGTAATAAAGCAATTAGTGTTCTTAATATTGAAAATTCCCTAGTAACGGCGCCAAAAACTTGATATCAGGCAAGTGCACTTATCAGTTTTAATATAGCAGATGTGAGTCCGAGTCGATCCCTCAGAGACTTCGAGTACTAATATTAACCTTAGCTTTATTATCTAACCGGAAAATTATGAAAGTTTGAATTAATTAAAAATATTAAAATTAGCAAACTAACTTAATTATAAGACTTAATTAAGCAGTTGAAAAAGCGATAAAATTAAGAACGACTTCAAGAAAGTAATAACGTATTTAGGAATTATTTCCCCTAGAGTTAATCATGTGATCGCTTAAAATATATTCAATTCGGTTTCTATTATTCTTGACTGGAGGGATTCACAACTAAAGTTAATACCTTTCTCAAGCATATTAATCCTAATCCTAAATTATTTACCGGAATCTCTTCACTTAGTAATATAACTTAGAATTGCATTAATGTATAATGAATTTCCCACAAAAATAATTAACTTTCCGGAAGAAACATGTATCTTATCTCTAAATATACATGTAATTCTCTCCAATTATGTAAAGATCTAATTACACATGCAATTTCTCAATCAACATGCATAATATCATATATTGATATTCAAGAAATATCAATCAATAATTAAACGACATAATTGAATTAAGCAAAGATATAAACTTTATTGAAATTTCTAAATCAATTCAAGAATCACGTGAAACCCTAGGTTCCATAATCTTAAATACAAGAATTCTAAGCTATTATACTGAATCTAAAAACGAGTTCCATAAAAAACGTAAAATAAAACATGGAAAACCCCTTTAATTGATGAACAATCTCTCTAATCTTGAAGTCGGTGTTGTTCTCGCTTTTTTCTTCTCCTTCTCCTCAAGTCTCTTGTCTTCTCTAATGTCTCTTTTGTCTTTTGAAACCCTAATATGTCCTTTTATAGTGTATCAAAAGGTTTTCGTTTTCTTTGCCCGATACGACCTAGGCATGACCGTGTCTCTTGCTTGTGTAACTTTCTACCCCTGGCCAATTTTTTCTGCATAGACTATGTAACTTCAAAACTTCAAAACTTCATAACTTCTTCGTTTGAACTCCGAATTGAGTGAAATTTGATTCCTTTTCTTTGTTTTCAATCCTAGAACGTGTGCAAACTTACAAATCAAAATTTTACTCAATTAAGTATTAATTTCTTTAAAGAAAACCAAAAATGTGAGGAACTTCATAACTTCTTTGTTTGAACTCCGAATTGAGTGAAATTTGATTCCTTTTCTTTGTTTTCAATCCTAGAACGCGTTCAAACTTACAAATCAAAATTTTACTCAATTAAGTATCAATTTCTTTAAAGAAAACCAAAAATGTGAGGAAAATACTATAAAATCACTATATGAAATATGTTTAAAATCAAAGTTATCAAGACCCCACCATTTTCTTCCTTCCATTATGAAAACAAGACAAAAGAAACAAACCAAAACTTCTCTTTCCATGCTGTGAGCTCCTTCTTCCTCTTTCACTTTCATTACTTCACTTTTGTCTCCATAACTCCAATACAATTAAAGGTATGTCTTTAAGTTGTTTTATGTTGCTTTATATTATTCATTAGTTAGTTAATTAGATAGATTAGATAAGTAGTTATGTGTTTAGTGTTGTCTTGAAGAAAAGGGAACAAGGTTTCCACCTTTAAGTATAGGAATTAGAAATTTTGAAGAAGAAAGGAAGACATAAGTATATACTTATAAGTATGTGCACATAAGGGAATACTAAATGAGTATGAGTATGTGAACCTTTGTACATGAGTATTTATCATGTACATAAGTTAACTTAAGACCATATTTAACTATACATACCTATACTACACTAAATACATGCATAAAAACACAAGAGAATGGAATTAGGAAGCTTTTCTTAAGGAAAAGATTAGTCATACGAATTTTAGTATAAAAATACATATCCAACCGTATAGGTATATGATTATGTATACACGTATAAATACAGTATAAGTCTAAGTATAGGTATAAGTATATGTATGTATAAGGTATATGTATATAAGTATAAGAGGAGAGGTGACATGTACATAATACATGTACATATGACATAAGCATGAGGAAAGGCTTATGTAATCATATGATGAGGTAAGTGATGAGGTAAGCACATGATGACATAAGCCATGACATAAGTATGTGATGACATAAGCAATGACATAAGTAAAAGATGATGTAAGCGATGACATAAGCATAGGTTTAGAAAATGAGAAAAATAAGAAAAGTGTAGGTAATTAGGTACTTAAATTAATAAATCTTAATACACCTTCTAAATTAGATTATACCTAATTCAGTATATGAATTAGTAATAGCAAAGTAAAATCCTTTAATTATAAGAATTTAAGGAATAAAAGATACAAATATAAGTAATAAGAGTACTTAAGTGTTCATAGCTAAAAATTTCTATAAATTTAGTTCATAACGTAAAATAGAGGTCTTAACACCCAAAACAAATATTACCGTATGAATATATGTTCGAAAACGATGAAAAACGACTATAAATTCATAAATATCTGAAATAAAACGAAAAAGTTACATACGATTGATAATAAAGTCTCACTGGGTAAAAGTTGATAGTAATTTAAGTAGAATTAAGTAATAAGATGTTTAGAATTAGTAGTTAATTCAAGTACTTACTAGCGTTATTATCACATAATGATCAGGTAACCTTGAGGTGAGCGAGGACCTCCCGATCGATTACTACGATTAGGGCAAATCGCTATGGTCGAGTGAGTATTTACCCTATGATTCCATGCTTGATTGTGATTGTAGATAGTGGACTTAAATATTATTGTAATTGACTACTGTGTGGGGTTTGGGAAATGCTTGTGTATGTAATTGTATGTTGAGTTATGAATTTACCTTAAATACAGAAAATGCCTTGTTTAGTGCACAATAGTATAGAAAATGATCGTGCGTATTATTGGATGGTCACAGCATAATTTGAACTAAATTATACTCAGCCTATAAAAAGAAATTGGGACATGCATTAACATGCATAGCATGGATATTATTCCGGCCGTCACATCACATGGAGGTAAAGAGAGGCCATTCGGGGGTTGATATTATTGATTTATTTGGTTTTGTATGGTACACTCGTACAAAATGACCTTACCTTGGCCTACGAGAACACTAGGCGTTGGAGGCGCAAACCACCTGGCTAAGGGTCGAGTCTAGAGGCCTCTATTTAGGGGTGAGTGTGGACTGTGGGGGTCTACTCACAATTATACTAGAACTTTGGTTTTTCTGAAAATAAAAGAATTATTTAATATAAGTGCGGAACATGGAGTTCCGTGGTAAAGTAAGTTCTAGTATAATACCCAGATTTGATTGGTACCGTGTAAACTCCAACCCTGACTTTGGAGGGCGTTAAATCCGAGTTACATATATGAACTAGTTAAGTATGAGTATTGTTTGGCATTCTGTTTGATCATTCATTCATATGCGTGACTATAGTGTACTTATAACTTGCTTGTGGTGTGGTTGAGGGTTTTGCTCACTACGCTTAGGCTTACACCCCTTTAGACTTTTGTTGCAAGATAGCCTGTTCGTGAGGCAGGAGGAGGGATGCCACAGGTTAGCTTAAGGACTTGGGCAAGAGCGAGCTGTCCTGTGTATTGAGAGAACAGTTAATGTAGATCTTTACTCATGTACTTTTAGTTTCTTAGTATTGTAGACTTAGATGTACTCTCTTAGATATAAGCTTTGTAGTTCAAATTTTATATAAATATGTCAATGTGATGATATAATATGAATCTGGATGTTCTTTGGAAACTAGTGGTCGTAGAGCCTTGTATATTGTGTGAAGAGTTCTTCGTTGGAAGGGTAACCAATTAGGGGTTCTTCGTACAGTATATGGCGTCTGCTACGACTAGACCGTCCTCAGTTCGTGACATATACAATATTTGCAATCAACTTACAAGTATGTAATCTTACTAGTTAGTTTACATACCTCGTTACTAAGCCTTAGTCAATTCCATCAATGTCCATTTCATCATTTGAGCCATCAAGGAAGTATTCTTCCATCCATTCATTGAAATATTTGGGATCTTATTCTATACTCTTGATTGTAAGCACTTAATTTGGTACAACAATCGTCCTTACTCCTTCAACTTTCTTAGTCCTTTATCCTACTTAACTATAGTATCTTGAGAACTGTCCCGACATTCCATACCTATAACACTTCACTATTTTCATCTTTGAATACTCTCTTAAGATATTATTTGGATCACTACACAAGAAACATTTGCCTTTCAACTAAAGACATTGCCGAGGAAAATGTTGTAGTTCATACTTTTAGCATTTCATGTTCCCCACCTCATCATAATAACTATATCCTATCTTAGTTAAAGTAGGGCCACTAGTCACAATAGCCAATTTCTTTCCCTTCTAGCCTAAGTTACTATTTGCACTTGGGAATGTTTTCTTAAAGATAGGTCTATATCGTTTAACACTCCTTAGTTTCTTACTCTACTCATTTTGTATGGTTAGTTGAATATTCTCCAATTGATGTACCTTGTCTACAATTTGATGATAAGTAGTGAATCCATAATCCATCAACTTACATAGCATCATTGAGTCGAACCCATTAAGGAAAAGATCTTTCTTCAGCTCCTGATTATCTCCATATGACTCAAGTACATATTGCAACAACCTATTAAATTCATTCTCGTATTATGCCACACTCATAGTGCCCTTCTCTATCTCCATCAACTGTTGAGTCATTTTATTTTGTACACTTACAAGGAAATATTCCTTCTTAAATGCCTCCCAAAATACTTGCCATATAGTGGGGTTAGTAATCGTTTATGTTGTAGAGTCCCACTAGACTTGAGCTCCTATCTTTAGTAAGAAAGTACCATAAGAGACTTTTTGATTATCTAGAATCTTAAATGGCTCAAAACTATACTTGATCTACACTAACTAATCATTGACTAAGGTAGGCTTATTCGTTTCACATTCAAAATACTAGTTAGCCTTCGCAAACTTAGGAAGTTGACTCACCTCTTAAGGTTGAATTCCTTTGGGTTCAGCCTTTGGTGGCCTTAAGTTCATAACGTTTCCACCTATGATCAGATGTTGAATTAAAGCTCCCTATTGTTGGATCACAGTATTCATATTGGCAAAAACTTACCCAAACTAAGTTAGCTGCATCATGTTCGGAACAAGTGGTGCTACATTATTTCTAGGTAGTTCTGGTGGATTAGGAGGATTTAGAGGTGGTGCTACTTTCTTAGGTTAACCATTTCCATTTCTATCTATCTTCTCTGCAATATTTATATTTACGATAACTAATTGATAATTCTACACTTACAATATATGTACCAAAAGTTAGTATAGGATCTAAGTAACTAGTATTCACATATAAATCAATTATTCCTTAGATATGTAATATACAACCGTAGGTTCCTTAACAAGGATTTCTATCAACACAGGACCTATAATATTTCATTCCTATGCATAGAGCAATGATATTTATACATTATTTGTTACACATTCCATAATATGATCAAATACACCTAATAATGTGAGCTCATATCGCTTCAACTATAGCATTATATCATTATTTTACTTCAAACCTTGTAGTCATTTCTCATGATTATATCTCATACAAATATTGGGAAATAAAGATATGCTTCACTTTTTCATAACTATATTCACTTTACATTATTACATTTGAAAATGGAACCTTACATCCAAATGATTACACGGACTTTGCTTCTAAACACAAGATTATATACTTGATTAGCTATTTACATCACTTCTATCTATGCAAAAGTCTATTTACATCATTTATATTCCTAATAAAAAAAAATCAAAAGTACAAAAGTTATATTCAAAAGGTCAAAAGTATATCAAAAGTTACTTGGAGACCTAGGTACATTAGAACAACTAGGTCAGGTGGTATGAAAAGTCCCAAACATATAATGGTACTAACTGCTAACTCCTTCAATTGCATGAGCCTTCTGAAGCTACCACATCTTCTATAGGTAACCAATCATTCTTTTCATCCTCATTAGAATCTAAACTTATTACTACCACTTCTAAGGTGTTAGGTATTACAACTACTTCCTACACTTCACTCCTACTATCTTCTATATCAACTTTAAGAGTAGCCGTTATGTCAACCTTTACCTCATATCCTCTTCCAGATCCTTCCTGAGATCCTCATCATCATCAAATGCTACATTTAGCTGAGCATTCTAAGGTGGATTCTTAGGTAGCATCATAAGGGGTTCGGCTTCCAAAGACAATAATGGTACTTATATACCTACATTATCAAATATGGGATATCTAAGAAACCAATCAATCATATCTAGAGGATAATTTCTAGGGATATGTGGAACATTTAAAGGTACTAATCAAAACCTCAAGGAAAATTCTTACCCACTTCTACTATAATAGGAAAATATAACATAGGAATCATTCTAAACAAAATCCCCTTTTCCTGCAAAAACTTCTTATCAACTGCAACTATCATTATATGTAGGCCATAACTCATCCATCATTAACTTCCAATCATCTTTCAACTAAAAGACATCTCATACTTGTAATTATCAAGAATCTCATCGATGGTATAAAACACCCTTTAGTCAACCACATCTAGTAATAACTTTTGCATTCGAATCCTATATTCAATAGGTGTTTCATCACCTTCCCACTCAAAATGCAACCATACATATATGAGGCCATTCCTACGAATCTAAAAATAATCAAGTTAGAAGTTAGTTTACGTTATATAATATTGACTATTATTACGTTATAATTCATTTACATATGTAGCTTATATATATAATCCTATAAATTTATGTCTTTTACGTCCTATTATTAATCCTACTCTTAGTGAGCCTAATATCTAGTCATTTTAATTAGATGCTTTAAAGCTTGGTTCTTTTAGAACCATTCTCTAATACCAACTCACAATTGTCATGCCCTGAATAGGAGAAGTAGTAATAGTCCCATCATGTAAACTAACCTAAGATAGAAGCTGACCTCATAGTTGCTATCGTAGATACAATCTATACAAGGTGTACTCAACTTAACTAGCTTAAAACATCTAATCTAACATTTATTAATAATCAGACCTTTGGTATAACTTTCAAAATACTTATTTAAGATAACTTGTTGTTTGATAATATAACAATACTTATATAAGCATTTCTACAAATAGAGTTGTAAACTATACTAAGCAAGTGGGCATCCTAGGGATTCTTAGTTAGTTTCCTCAAAGAGAAAAGATAAGCCAAAAGCCTAGATTCAATGGAACCTCATTTTCTCACTTTCTATCCAACTATGTACTAACCTAGGAGTGGTTATATTTGTGCATCTTGAACTTTTACTCATTACTTGCAAAAGAGTTTATAAGGATGTTAGTATAACTAGCTTAGTAAGTGGGATAGAGATAGAAGAGTACCATACAAACACAAAAAAGTAAAATGTAATGTACTCAATCATTTGCAGCATCGCACAATGTTATCCAGTCCATTGTGAGATTAGAGAAATTACATTTACTTAAACTCAGTTTAAGGAGTTTACCATGAATGAAATCAAACCAAACCTAAGTTATGTGATGGAGAATATCCTCCTCTTAAGACCACATTCAAGCTATGACCCTTATCTTTGCTACGACCTCCTCGCGTCTCCCTTAATTCGATTAAGGATGGGGAAATAATAATTTCAGCTATTCTAATCAAAGGGAGTTAGTAATTGGTCCAACACACCTAATTGTCCCCTTAACAAGTTGCTATGCATGTCCAATTATTTTAGCAATTAGATCACCATTAGCTTCATTTAAGGGTAGCTAAACAAGATTACACAATACAATATTATGAAACCATGTAAGGGTTCAACTCTTGTCACAAACAAAATACCAATCACATATGTAGCATGTACGTAAACATCCAATTTGTAACTACAAACAAAAGCACTCTTAAGCCTCTAGATACTTTGATATAGTATCTCATCAAATTGTAGTATCATGATCTTAACTTACTTGTATTGATGCTCACTTCGATAGGTATATACTATTGACATTCTACTCATTAGGAGATTTTATATATATACCAAACTCAGATTTAGTTTTCGTAAGATCTATGAAAATGTTAGTATTTTATCTACTCATTTTACTAATATGAAGTTACAAGCATAATTATATATATATTTGAAGTATATTATTATTCCTATATGATGGAGTATAGTTTTATTTAGATATATATATTTATTATAGTTTCAATATATAAGTTATATTAAGTTAAGAAACATTAATAAGATACGTAATTACAATATTACTTATAATATATCATCCTAATCAAGTTGAGATGTATATTTAATCAATTAAGTTATGTTTTAATTATGATAAGGTCATCGTAATACATAAATTTTCATAATATTATAGAAATACCTATTTTATTGTCTGGAATTACCCAACTTTAGTAAAAGTAGTATCATCACATTCATATAAACTCAGTGATACGTAATACGAATTCTACTTCAAGGGATAACTTCTAGGGGATATTTTTAATTCTACTGTACATATAAACCCATATAATATGTACTATCACATTACTTCCATATTGTACCGATAGAGTTATTCTATATAATTTCTTAATATAGCTTAGTAAAATATGTCATATCTAACCCTAATATATGTACATTAATGCATAGGCCATATAATATCAAAAAATATATAAAAACCTACACTAAATAGATTTGATAAGCATAGATATGTATAGGATTCAATCAAATATTTATCATATTTTAGCCTAGTTTTGCTAAAAGCGTGCTCGGTTAGTAAATTAAGTTATTTAAGTAGGAAAATTCATAATAAATAGCTAGGATCACTAAATAATTCCATGAAAATTACTATAAACTTAGAAAAATAGAGATAATTCAATATTGCCTATATATATAAAATTATGTTTTTACCCTTAAATTACGATTAATTAAGCAAATAATATGATTCTTATACAAAATTAATTCCAAATATATAATTAATTAGATATCAATTTCATCAATTATTTATATAAAAATTAATTTATTTTAGAAATTTCCTTATTTTATTCATTTTTAGGGTAAAAAAAATAAATACTAAACATATATATAATCAAAATTGGGTTATATAGCATCAAATTAAACGTAATAGATATTCTATAAAAAAATTTGAGCTAAATAAATATCACTTAATATATTTATTTTTTACTTTAAAATTGATGGGAATTGTGTATTTGTTAAGAAAGTATATAAAATATTCATAATTTTACAAAAATAAAATTATAGCATGAAAGCATCCTCGAAAATAGTTAAAAATAATTTTTTTCATAATTTTCCCAATCAATTTAGTATTTTTAGAAAATTTATGAAAAATAAGGTAGAAATGGAAACTCACCATTAGTCAAAGCTCTAATGGCTAATGGCTGGTGAAGGTGTGTTGGTGGAGCTAAGCAAAAGGTGGATTGGTGGTGACTAGCAGGGTTCAATAGGAAAAAGCTAAGGGGTTAGGAAACTGAGCTAAGGCATTAGGTGCTATATTTTTCCTTTTTTCCCATCTTTTTTATAAATTTTTCCATGAATTTTCCTTTGAGTGAACTAAGTTTCTAAATGTCTAAAATGATGCTGGGAGTCCTATTTATGTTGTTTGGGTCTTAGGAAATTTTTGTTCCATTTTAAGTAATCTTTCTTTGCTTCTTCTTACAATTTTCAAAGTAAGAGGTGGCTTTTTCTTCTTGATTTACTTTACAATTCAGTTACTATTAACCTTGTAATTTTAGCCATTTAAGTATAAAAAAAAAGTTGATAAACTTAAAATCAATTAAAATTTTAAATCTAAAAGCAAAAACAAATATGAAAAACCTTAAAATCTTGATCAAAAGCTTAATCATATACAAAAACTCTAAATCTTTCGTATGCATAAATACCAGCGATTAAATTTGAATCAAATGAAAACCCTAAAATTAATATTGTAAACTTGTAAAATGTATAAATTTGCCTTAAATGTAATAAAACCCTAATTGAACCAAATCACGTAAAATCGCTTATAAACAATTAGAGATAACTTCTAAATACTCATAAATGTAAAAGTACTAAATTAATTCATATGAACCCTATATTTATATAGATAAATTAGTATTATATTAATTTAGACATTTATATGTTATTTAGACAATATGTAGTAGATATGAATATCATAATTTATAATTTTCCCTATAGTTATATTATTTACTATTTTGAATATTATTTATAGGGCTAGAAATGTTTAAAGAAAATTCAAATATTGTTTTATTGATTTATTACATTTAATTCTTTATTTTGCCTCTTTCTTCATCTCTTCCTTTATTTTCTTTTTATGTCCAAAATATATATAATAAATACATATAATATCTAAGAATTAACCAAGTCAACATGTCAACATCATCTAAACTATTCCTTTTCTTTTTCCTTTTTTTGTTTCCTTCTTTTTCTTTTCTCTCCACTTGCTCTTACAAGTTACAGCTACAACTTTTTTTTTATCCCCATGTGTTAATTATGAAGAAGGAAACAAGATAAGGAGATAAGGACAAGTCTGATCAATTAATCTCCATATCTTATCTTCTTTTCGCTTTTCTTTGATTTCTTTTATTATTTTTTCCTTCTCCTTCACTTATGGCTAGTTGCATGTGTATATTATATCTCACCACTTTCTTTTTACTTTACTTTATTAAACATAAGAAAAAACATACAATTTTTTCCCTTACCAATTGAAACCTCCTCCTCCTCATTTTACTTTTCAATCTTTTGAATTTCTCATTCTTTTTCCTTCCTCAATTGCAAGGAGAAGAAAAGCTTAATCCAACCACTTTTCAAGTTACTAAGAGAGTAGCTAAGTAGTCTGTATTTAGTATTTAACTTATTCTATAATATTAATTTATTTGTAGTCCTTCATTGCACACATATTTTGTGAAAATTTATTGTATTTTAGGGAGATCTAGATATAATCATGTGAAAAGCACCATACGTATTTTACTAATTTTGCATTGGAATTTCATGTACATATGATAAATTATATGTAAAGTTGTATTTTTATGTATACGTGTTCATATATGTATGTAACTATTTAAGTATATAACCGTATATACATATATATTATAATTGATTATGTAAACATATGGTATATAGATATATATATTTACACATATGCGTATATAGCATGTATGATTGTTTATTTTCATTTTCTTCTCTATATATACATGTATATACGTCCAACTACATATGTATATATATAGTACATACACATACGTATAGTACATAGTATATTTAAGTTATTATACATATATATTAGATATATTATAAAGTTATACATGTTTATATGTATAAAAAAGCAAAGCAAGATAACATAAGTTTAAAAGTATATGTATATGTATAAATATACATATAGTAGTAGTATAATGCAAGTATAAGTATTGTACATGTCTAAATAATACATGTATTAGTATACTAATATACTAAATCTCAAAATAGGATAAGATATTTATATATACATATATATATATATTTGTACACGTGACTATGACCCCTAAGGAAAAATATGGAATTAATTATCAATAATTAATAAATGATAGTAATATGTAAATATGAATAAATATTAATTAATATCACAAAAAATTGAAAAAATGTAAAGATTAGAAAATTGAGAAATTAACACACGGATCAACAAGGTGTTACCACGATAGTACCCTCATTCTTGTAGTTATATCTACAATTTATAATAATAATAATAATAATAATAATAATAATAATAATAATAATAATAATAATAATAATAATAATAATAATAATAATAATAATAATAATAATAATAATAATAATAGAAAATTATAAATATAATAAAAGTGATTAAATGTGAATTTAACCTTAAAATAGTGAAATAAGTAAATTATTGTAAAATAAATTCAAAAATAATAAAATTTCAAAAATATAAAATTTAGATATTAATTAAATCATAAATGCATAAAGAAAAGGTTAAAATAATAATTTATAAATATTTAAGTCAAAATAATAAAATTCATGATATTTTACAACCATAATGAAAAATATGAGTTACAATATCTAAAACGGACCCTACTACGTAAAAGTATATGCAAAAATGATAAATATCAACTATAAAGTCATAAAAATTGAAGTTAAAATGAAAAAAGTTACATGCAATTAAATATTTAAAATAAACCGAGAGAAATAAGTAGGATAACTAAGTTAATTAACCCCATAAACTAATAATAAGGAGAAATAAGTAACTATATACATAAAATACCATAATATATAAAATTTATAAATGTATTTCTTATTTACCCTGACAAATAAGTTTAATTGCGTTCTTGCTATATTTGGGGTTATAATGGGAAACTAGGCAAACGATAATAAAAATTTTGTTAATTAAGAAAGCTAGTTTTTGAAATACTTATAAGTTTTATTATCTTTTAGGTACTCAATTATTAAGTTTTGGAAATCCCAAAAGCTTGAAGAGTAAGCATTAATCTAGGTGAAAGAGTTTTGTTGATCTACTATCTGCTTACTGCTTGATATTTGTATACTTTTTGTTGGTTGATATTAATTGTCTGTTGAATGGATGATTTGTTTTATGTTCTATCATCCATGTGACCACTTCCTTAAATTAGAAAATATAAATATTTGATCGAAGTAACCAATTATATTTGTCACATGTCTCTAACTCAATTAGTGTTCTAATGGAAAGCGCTAACTTTGCTGATTTTTAAGAAAATTATTTTTGAAAAACATTTTTTCTCCAATCCTAAACATATTTTGGTATAATTTTGTAAGACTTACAATGCTCGTAAATGATATTTTTATTATCGAAGCAAAGTTAGCATAGTATCTCCAATTGAATTGCGAGAGGACTCGCATATTTATGTTTGTGGGACCTTGGATATGTTTTGATAGCGAGATGACTCACTTTGTATACCTGAGGGTCCTTGGATATGTTTGGTAGATGGCCTTAGTTAAGGTCTACTTGTTTGGATTGATGTTTCTTTCTCAGTTAGGATAATAGTTAAGTGTTGTCTGGAGGGATGGTACCCTTAAGCAATCTCATGCGATTAAGGTAAGGTACTCCATGGGGGTAAGTACGAAGGATAATCGACATATAGATAACATAAATCTGCACCTTCCATGGTTCCAAACTTCCATAGATATGTTGCTTACATTCACTATGTATGTATTCATTTTGCTTGTAGATAAATTGTATGTATGCTAATAATGTTTGATGACTTTCTTGAATGGTAGTAGTGAACAACAAACTCATTGAGCTCCAATTGCTCATCCCCTTATAGTTTTTATTATAGGTTCCTTTAAGTTGAGATTAGGATGAATCTCGAGTATTGAGTGTAAATTAAAGATAGGTTTGATAATGTAAGAATTAATTGAAATGTGTATAGTTGGTACATAAACATTTTATGTAGAAAATAGTTATATGTTAAAATGATGTATAATTTAGTATTCCTTGTAATTAATAAAGTTGTTCTATGATATTTTATTATTTGGCAGGAGATACCAACTCTATACGATTTTGAGAGACTATGAAATATCGAATATCCATAATTATTTATATTTTATAGCAAGTGAATTAACTGAAATTGAAATCCTTAGTGATTAATTATTTAGAGTCTTGTAATTTCTGACTTAGAAGGTAGCTTTTTTTTTTTCTTAATGAGTACATACATAATTTGAAAATTTTGGACAATCCTACTAAGTCTCCCTTTGGGTCATAACAATTGCTTAATATATTCCCTTACTACCATGGTTGATTCCAACAATTTCTAAGTTTTTGTTTCCAATTTAGATAAGTTTTAATTGATTTTTAAGTTAATTATTAATATTTTATGTATATTATATTAATATTTAGTACATTTAATAATATACATGTATATATCCTCTTTATTTGATACATATGATGGATAATTATATTCGTGTAATGATATCTTACTCATGTTATTTATTTAAGATATATTTTCTCTTTAATTTTATGAATTTATCACTTATTTTATATATTTTTAGGTTTTCAAGTTAATTTGTGGATATATTAATTATATATACTAGGTATATTCATAAAAAAAATACATATTCATATAATATATTATATAATATTATTTAATTTTATAGCTTAAATAACTTATCTGTAGAGCCTTATCATATTTTGTGTTTGGTTTTAAGGATTCCGCTAAGTTTTACTTTCTATTGAATAATTACACTATTAAGGCTAAAATTAAGGTTTCAGGTTACTATTTGTAAAATCCAACTTCAATAGGTCACTTTAACTAACTTTTCTAACATATTCGTAAAATTTGAACTCAATCAAATAAATTTTCCCAAAGGTGGTAAATTTAAGTGCAGTTACCATAAATACCATTTTAGGGGCTTATAGTGACTAAACACATGACCTACTAAATGCTCCAACATCTGATCAACAAATATCAAAGGAAAAAGATCCTTTCTTGTGGCATCATTGAGTTTCCGATAGTTGATATAGACTTGCCAACTATGATTACTCTCATCGAAATCAATTTATTTCGCTTGTTTGATACTACTATCATGCCTTAGGTATAACCTACATAAAACTATCCTAAGAAATGTCAAAAATAGGGTAAATCATACATGCATCTAGAAACTTGATTACTTTTTCCTTCACTACTTTCTTCATGTTTGGGTTTAGAGGTGTAAACACCTCATTTTTGTTCCCTTTTTTTTTTTGAATTTTTAGGATAGGGTGAAGGGTCTTAATTTGGAAAAAATACAAAAAATAAGAAAAATAAAAAATTTGAAAACTTACAAAAGATCATAAAAATTAAAAAGTTTACAAAAAATAAAAAAAATAAGAAATTTAAAAAATAAAAAATTTTGAAAAATTAGAAAATATATAGAAAGAAGAAGATTTTGATAATAGAATATAAAATTTTATTATTTTTAGGATCTTAGATAATAAAACAATAAGGAGGATTTTAAGCTTGGGCTTAGATTTAAATCTAGCTAAAGTTGACTTAGTCTATCTGAGTAAGTTCTACTACCACTTGGGGGTCGGTCGTTGCTATACTTCATTATGGCCATCATTCCTAAGATTGAACCAGCATCACTGGGTAGTTCTTCGCCCCACAAAGCCCTTGTTCGATATGATTGGGTACCCTAAGGGCCACCAACCATGGTTGTATGCGTCCAAGCTATTGTTGGCCATTGCTTTGTTCGCCACACATATGGTACATGCACTGGGGTTGAAGAACTTGAAGTTCAACATATGACTCGAGTCTAGTAATAGGACTCAACCCGACTGTGTGCCTAATCCTTTATTCGACTTTATCTTTTGTTTAACACTTTTTTTTTTCTTAATTTAATTATTCCAATTGTAAATGTAATTGTAAGAGAAAAAAGGGGGAAAAAAAGAAAAAGAAAAAAAATGAGAAAAGAGGAAGCGGAAGTACAAGAAATAAAAAAGAGGAAATGAAAAAAAAGGGGTTTAATTTCTGTTTTATATTTCGTAGAGAAATTAATAAGGAAATGAAACAAATAGAAAAATAAAATATTAATAAAAATTAAAATAAAATATAAAAAAATAAATAAAATATTGTTATCACTTAGAAAATCAATTTTCGAAAAATAAATAAAAGTAATCAATCCTCTTTCCAAATTAGGATCTTTTTTCTTAAAACTTTCCATAAATAAAATCTAATTTAGGATCCTTTGAAAAATTTCCTTAAATAAATTGAATCGGGTAAAAATATAAACTCGATCTTTTTTTCAAAAATTAAAATCAACTTACCCATTTAAAGTTTTTATTAAAAGAACTACGTATGTCTGATCCTAAATAGTGAGTATGTATGCATCTCCGAGGCGACAGTAAAAAATGAAAAAATTAGTTTTTCCAATTTAATTTAAATTCATCCAATTTAATAGAAGTTGGTTAGGTGATGATCAATTTTTGTTTTATAGGATAGTTTTTGAAAAGCGATTTTTAGAAATTAAAATATAAATTTGGAAAGTAGATGGTACCTATAAGGATTTATAGAATTCAATCCTAGAAATTATTTCTCTAGTTTTCAAAAACCTTTTCTTAAAATTGGCTTTTTATCTACATAGATCAGTGTTTAGATCAAAGCCAAATCTATCTCTTTGGTTTTGACCTAAAACATTTCCCGACCTTGGTTAAGTGGCAACTCTAAAATGTTTTCAAAGATAAAAAGAATCAGTTTTCTTTAAACCTTAGTTGAGGATCGATATTAAATGGGTAGGGTTTAATATTGATTGGTTTAAAGAAGAATAATTTATAAAAACCAAGTGAAAAATTAGGCTCAATAGCTTAGCAACTCCATTAGGAACATTAAGAAGGTTGGCCATTCAAATTTTCAAAATTAAAATTAATTTCTAAAAATCACCTTATTAAATGTAATTCATTTACTTATTCATTCATTCATTATTATATATCATAACTGTACTAATGTTTCTACATGTTTAGCTTTTTAACTATTTAGTGGAGATCTATTTTATGTTTGACAAATGTATGATAGAAACGGTAAAACCCAAATTGTATTAAGACCTTAAGATGGGGAGGCTATTGTGTAGGTTTTAGGTATTGTAGTGTAACTACCGCTCGAGATTGATTAGGCTACCCCCACTTAATTTTATTGTGACTAATGAAGGTGTTTTCTGAAAACAAGAAAGGTCAAAAAACTTAAAGACCTTTTCGAACTTACCCTAATTGTATATATTCCCCTTCAAGCTTGAGTTAATATACTACTCTTAAGAATTGCAACCCTACTAATTGTTTAAGAGTTTTAATGCAATCAGTTTTGAAAATAACAGTAGGGTTGCAACTTAAGGAGTAATGTATTAACCCAAATGATCCTAACATTTACATATTTCTATGTACTTTCCATTGTTGAATTGATACTAATTCTTGCCCATAAAATGTATAAACCTAGAACGATAGATAACCAAACAGATAATCAGGGGAATGATAGGCTATAAGATCTCTCTAGGATTTGCGAGCAGCTACTGAAGGATGAAATCGCCTATCTGAAGGAAAAGCTCGAGTGCTTTAAAGCTCATAACTGAGCCTTAACAGCCCTTCTAGGACAAGTCATCGGGGAAACCTATGAAATGTTGGAAAACTTTAAGGCTTGTTTGCGAGACTTAGTTTAGGATTTTTCCAATTCATGTCTAGAGAGCTTAGAATAAATGTCAAGTTTTGAGAATAAGTGTTAAGCTTTCTACCCTTTCATTTTATACTCTAGTTGTTGCAAATAATAAAAGTTCTCTTTCAGTTTAACATTCTTTATTCTCCTTCTTTGTAAATTATAACGACCTAATAGTATCGTTGTCGTGATAGGTCGCCGTGTACCGTATAAAGGTTTATTATCAACCCCCTTGCTAATCATAGGCCTTTCATACGATACACAAGGCTCCTTCCACTCTACGTTACCACTAGGCCCATAAACAAGTAATATGGAGCAATTTAACTAAAATTACTTCTATGTTATAAATTAACTAATTGTGTGGGCTCGTGAGACCTACACCAAAACAATATTACAAACAAATGCAGTTCATAATGGAACTACATAAAATCTAAGTTATGCACAAAAACATAAAAGTATCTAAATATCTATAATCTATTACAAAATGTCCTCTTCGCTCTCTGATCGCTCCAACCCATCTCTACACGAGACTTACCAGGGGCATGCCTCGGCCCGGATTGACGAAGAAATTCTCCTACACCAACAAAAATCTATAGGGGTATAAGCTTACGCTTAGTGAGATAAATGCCTTCATCAGTACCACACGATAGAAATTTATTAGATGCACAATCATATGAATGCATGAACAAACAGTATGCCAAACAACGCATGCAGTGACTTAGGAACTACATACGACTCATAATTTCGCCCCCTGAAGTTGGGGTTTGGAGATAATTAACCAACCCAAACCAAAATCCGGGTTCTAGACCTTAGGTTTTATTTCATTTGCACTATTGTGCTCATACCAAAACAATACTCTACATATATACATATATATATATATATACTTCTTTTAGCAAAATCAAATCATATCTTTTAAAATCCCAAGTCTAGCGGTGTGGTAGCCCTCACAGTCCACAAACACATGCCCTAAGCAGAAGCCACAAGACTCGGCCCCTCATTGACGGTTGGCGTCTCTTAGTGCCTAGTAAGCCCATCAGCTTAAGACAGAGACTTAATATATATGATGTCATAGCTAGTACCCAATCCTGCAAGAAACTCGCATTCCTGTGAGTCCCTTCCCATCTTCTGCGTGAAGCAGTAGTCGGTGTCATCCGTATGCAATATGGGGAATGCATGATTCATTTTGAGTACTTAATCGTATAAGTGATTAACTTGATTTTTAGGGTGATCAACCAATTTCATTCCATACAATTCACATGTATATATTCATACAAACAATTCCCATTATTATATATAATTAACAAGTCATCACATTCATCCACAAATTCATACACATGCATCTCTCATATCCCACAAGCATCCAAATTTATAAATATAAGATTAGGTGCATCTACTTTACAAGCATAATCAAGTAAAGAGTCATCCGGAATTTACTCACTCTACCATATGGGTCAGTCAAAGTAATCTAGAGGCAAGTCGTCTCCGTAAACGGTGTCCCCTGGTCATTGAAATAATTTTTATAAGGAATTGAAGAAAACTTAAGAAACTAAGTAAATTTTCCTTAAGTTATATTCTTAACTAGTTTTCGTAATTTTTCCCGGTTTTTACCTAAAGTTCAATCGCGTATAACATTTTCGTTTTAAATCCGATTTTTATGATCTTATAGTCAATCTTCATCATTTTTTAGTGTACTTTAATGTGGTAAAGTTATATTTTCGAAATGTGGTATACAATTCTGTCCATGGGTCAGAACAGTAGCATTCCTTATTTGTTGGAGTGTTTTTGGGCCTTGTTTGGTAAATGGGCTTTTTGATAACTTGAGGAATCCTTTGGGCTTGGTCTTTATATTTTATCCTAAGCTTAAAATACTCCTTCAGATCAGATTTACAACTTTGATTTATATTCCTAAGGCTAACAACCATTTCTTGGGCCCTTTAGTAGGCTTAAATTGTCAAATGGGCTTGTTTTTGGTTCAAACTAAAGTTAATGACTTTGGTGGGCTTATGGGGCCTTAGGTGGATTTCTTATGTGCTTTAAAACAAACTCTCTTGGTACTTTAAGGTGCTGGTCAGATTTTTATTGAAGGCCCAACTTAGAGTTCTAGGCTTGTTTTGAGTGTTTTGAGCTCGGTTTTGAGTTTTAGGCTTTATATGCTTACTATACTTGCTTTAGTTAATCTTTTCACTTTGTTCTTTCACTTTTATCATATTTTTAGGCTTCATTCTCCTATGTTCCAGATCTGTTCATGATGGTTCCAAGGGGTCCTTACTTGGTTTTTCAACTTGTTTCATCATTTCCTTAAGTTTAGGTGGTAGATTATGCACTTAACTACTTGTGTACAAATCTTAACTTAAGTTTTCTTCCATCAAATGATCCTTTAGCTCATGCTCCACATAAAGAAATAAAAGATCTTATACTTAATATAACTCCCATATCATAGCTTATGTCATACAAAGTTGGTTTCTTCATAAACTTCATGTGATGGATTTTTCCTTAACTTAAGTCTAGATTTGAGGATGTTTAACTTAATGGAAACAAAATCAACATCCAAATGACTATGGAACACTCACGTCCAGCATGCTTCTCCTCCATTAATTTCTCATTTCAAGATTTTATTAGCTTAAAATCTTCCATTCAAAGCATTAAACAAATGTCTTCACAAAACACCAACTTTACATGCTCATATTTCAACTTCATGTAAGGGTTTCATGGTTTGTTTCTTAAAACGATTTTTGGTGTTCTAACAACTTAAACCTTACTCATATCTTCAAGAAATCCAAGTCTCCTAACATAAATACCAATCCACACATCACAAGAATCACTTACTCGTCCTTAACGCAAAGTGTGGTGGTTGTGCACTAAGGTTCCACTTTAGCTCTTAACTTTGCCTCTTCCTTTTTGCTACCTTTTGAAACCTGAATCTTTTGTTCTTTTGGTATGGGGTTTATGGAAGATTCTAATGGTCTTAAAAGACATTAGATGGTAAAATAAAATGATACAAGAATAGAGGAAAATAATGCCGTGAGTGAAGCTTCAAAAATGGAAAAAAATTGATTTTGTAGGGTAAGGTTGTTTCTCCTTTTTATGTTTGTTTCAAAGGAGAGAAAGATGAAGTGAAAGTGAAATTGAAAGGGAGAGAAATGGTGGAGAGAGTGGCTGGTTGGAAATGGAGAGAGAAGGAGTGTTTAAATGTCTTGAAAGTATTGTCTTGTAGCTTACACAAAGTCAACAATTGCACCTCTTAATGATGTAAGCATTAAGAGGTGAATAGTGATGTGTAAGAAGAAGTGATTGATGGGTGAATGACAAGTGCATGGCCTCCCTTTCTCCCCTTTTTAGTGCCATTGGAAGTCTTTTTATGCCATGGAGTGGTCTTGTCTCCTTTATTAAAGTTAAGCTTATGAATTCTTGTGAAAAATTGTCTATATGTAGTATAAGTGAAGAGGTGATAAGGAAATTGTCTTATCACTAAATTTTGATAAGTTATCAATTGATAAATGTTTTCAACTCTCAGTTGATAAGTTATCTAAGGTGATTGGTTAGTCTACTTATTTATGTGTAAGGCGTATACATGAAGATAAGGGCATAGCCTTATAAAAAATTGTTTTAGGATTTTTATCTTACATTGTTTTGTAATTTATGATTTGATTTTTGTAGAATTGTGAAAATTTTCTAAAGTTGAATGAAATTATTCAAATTAAATTATCGATTAATTATTTAGGGTTAAAATTACTTAATGGTTTTAAGGTTTATGGTTTTAAGTAGCTTTAGAGCTCGTAGTTCTTTAAGCTCGGGTTTTATCAACAATTGGCTTTTGAATTGTAAAAATTTAATTCGCTTCTAAATATAAACTTAAGTTTTTAGCTTAGTTGATCTTTAGGAGCATTCAGAAGGTACTCTTAATCAAGTCTTAGGCCCACTAAAAGCAAGGTTTACATAAATAATGCTTTGATAATATTCAATTAACCATTTTTTGTCTCTCCTTTAAGGAAGTGTAAATAATTAACCCATTTGACTTCTCTATTTTCTGTAAAATAAAACTTTATTTTTCTCCATCTTAAAAAGAAAAAGATAAAAAATAGAAGAAACAAAGAATTAAAAATGAAAAGAAAAGTTAATAATGGTTATAAATCCTTATAGGCTCAACTCAAATATGATAGAGCTAACCCAAGCCCAAGCCTTTGGCCCACTTAGGTAGCTAACCTAAATGCATCCAATTTAAACAAAGCCATTTGGCTTGTTAAGGAAGACTAGCCCTTTAGCCCATAAAATCTAAACACTAAGTATAGGCCCATTTAGACAACTGGTTTAAACACAAACCCTTAGCTACTTGGCCCGTTTAAGCAACCACCTAAACAGAAGCCACTTGACCTATTAATGCAACTAATCCAAGTACAAACCACAGCCCATCGAGGTAGTTGACCTAAACATAATCCTCGATCCATCAAGGTAAATCCATGTTCTAAGCCTAATCATAAACAAAGTCAAAACACAATCCAGATTTTCGAACTCAGATAAAGTGAAAAGTATCAAAACTAGGGCATATGGAAAAGTCAATCTCTACCTTAGGACAAATAAATAATGAACTCCTCTTTAACTAATTGGAAACTCACCTCTTAAAAAGTTTAAGATGAAAAAAAGGCAAACTATATCCTATACACTAACCTTTAAAACACTTTGAGAGTTGAGTGACATAATGGTTAGGATACTTTGGACTCATTCCTTAAAAGAGGTCTACTTTGAATGTGATATATAGATTAAAATAAAGTTAGGCGTTCATTTTCAAATCTTAAACACAATTATCTCTTTTTAACCCCATTGAACCAACTTAAAGTATTTTCAAATTTAAACCTTGTCACGAACTACCCTATAATGGGGCTATTTGGAGGTTAGGATCATTGATGTGGAGATATAGATAAAATTGGTTTATGTTTGCTTAAGTAACGTTAATTCAAAAATGACTTTGGCTTCTAATAAATTAGTTTTCTTTTAAATAAAGAGGAGTTGATTCCTTTTCAAACACCTCAAGCTCATACATACCTCATCGAAGCCTATATATTAGAAATCTATGGATTTAGGGCCTTGAATCACTTAAAAGGCAAAAACTCAGTAATGGAGACAATCACTCTTGAGACCAAAAGAAAAGAGAGAACAACAAGAGATAATAGGGCAAAGTAATTAGAAAGAGCAAAATAAAAAGAAAAAAATAATAATAATAAAAAAAGTAAAGAGGCCAAAAAATTAGGTCCAAGTGCAAGACGAAAGCCCTAAATGATATATCACAACCCAATATAGGTAGCCAAATCGAATTAAAAGGCTAGGAATCAAAGCTTAAATAGCCTTAAAAACATAAGACCTTGAATCAAATTCCAAAGCCTAAGAACATAAAACTTCTATATCCACTCTAAAGACTGTCTTACTTATGTTGAGTCACATAAGGCCTTTCCATCCACAATACCACCCTTACTCAATAAAAGCTCATTTCATATTAAAGGATAATTTATCTTTAATAAAAATTGTTTTTGCAATTAGTGTAAGCACATTCCAATTATTCCTAAAGGTTCTTGACTTGTACACTCAGGTTAAATAAAGGAGTTTCTTTCAAAATTGGCCTTCTCATAAATCCTCTTTGAAACCCTTTGACCAAAAGCCTAATTTTACAATGATGAACCGAAAAAGACCTAATAGATTAATCAAAGTATATCACTTTGGGCTATAATTTTTGGAATTGTTGTTAAGAGAAAATTCTAGGCTAAGAGTTAGCTAAGAAGTGCTCTTCGACTATACTAATTATGAGTCACCTTTTCCTTAGGAAATGAATATTTAAAATCACAAAGCCCCATGAAGGAGCCTAATATTACGGTCAAGGGCATTAAGATACCCTACATGATTGCTAAGGAAAGGTATAGTTACAACACTTGCTTCTTAAATAAGAATTTATACCCATTAGAAAACTTTTTTTTAAAGAAAAAAGAGAGAAAAATAAAAAAGAGAGAAAAAAGATAAAAGAAAGATAGAGAAAGTAAAGGCTTATCATCAGATTTTTGTCCAATTAATGTCGGCTTGAGTAGCTAAGCTTTCAATTTATGTCATTTCTTTCCTTTTTAATGTGGCGACACTTTTTAAATTGACCATAATAGTATTAGATCCTCTTCCATAATGTAATCTTTAATATCCATTAAGGGGCCTATCCTTAAGGCCTTTTTCATAAATGGTTTTTCAATAATTTCCCTATAAATATTTTTTCAAGTCAAGAAGTTTTTCAAACTGGTTGTTTTCCTTACTTTAATTCTTTAATCCCTCATCAACTTTCCTTAGGATTCAAGCCAATGCTTAGAGTCCTATCCCTTCATCTATTCTTTTTAGGGATCTAGCTAACCTTTAGGGTGCTATCCCATCTTTCTTTTTAAGGTGCTTGCCAACTTTCAAAGTGCCACACTCTCTTTTATCAATTCCCATTAAGGGTTCAAGCTAGCTCTTAAAGCACTATCCCCTCTTTTAATTCATTTTTAAGGATCTAGCTAGTCTTTAGAGCATTGTCCTGTCTTTTATTTTTAGGGTTTTAGCTACCCTTTAGGGCACTATCCTATATTTCATTTTTAGGGTTCTAGTCAACTCTTAAAGCGTTAACCTCTCTTTTAATCTCTTTTAGGGTTCTAACTAACTCTTAAAGTGTTGTTCCATCTTCCATCCATTCTTTTTAGGGTTCTAACACGCTCTTAAGGCATTGCCCCATCTTTCATTTTTAGGGTTTTAGCTAGCTCTTAGAATATTGACCCCTCTTTTATTTTTCTTAGGGTTTTAGCTAGCCTTTAGGGCGGTGTCCCATATTTCATTTTTAGGGTTCTAGCCAACTCTTCGAGCATTGACCCCTCTTTTATTCTTTTTAAGGTTCTAGCCTACCTTTAGAGGGTTGTCTTAGCTTTCTAGGGTCATAGCAAGCTCTTAAAGTGTTGACCCTACATTTAATCTTTTTAAGGGTCTAACCTACCTTTAGGATGATCTCTTATCTTTCTAAGGCTTTAGCTAACTTGCAAGTGTTACCTCCTCTTTCGTCAATTTTCTTTATGGTTTTTAGTGAGCCCATAAGGCACTTTTTTCACCGATTTCCTTTAGCAAGCCCTTAGGGCACTTCACTTCATCACCGATTTCGTTTAGCAAGCCCATAAGGCACTCTCTTCACCAATTCTTTTTAGTAAACCCATAGGATGCATCTCTTCATCAATTTCTTTTTAGCAAGTGTGTAGGACACTTTTACTAATTTCTCTCAAGTGAGCCCATAAGGCACTTTTCTTCATCAATTTCTTTTTAGCAAGCTTGTAGGGTGGTTTCCTTTACTAATTTCTCTCAAGTGATCCCATAGTGTGCTTCACTTCATCAATTCTTTTAATGATCCTATAGGGAGCTTCTCTTCACTATGTTCTTAGCGAGACTATTGTCAAGCTTAGATTTTCACCCTTCGGGTTTTTTTTTTTATAAAAAAAGGTTTTCTGTAAATCGATCAATATTAAACTATACCCATTTAATACCAATCATCAACTAAGGTTTAAAGAAAGCTAGTTTTTCAATTTGAAAAGGAATTGGAGTTGCCACCTGACCTAAGTCAGGAAAAAGAGTTAAGTTATAGCCAATTGGGTGGATTGGTTTTAACTTAGTTACCGATCTATCGATTAAAAAATCAATTTATAAAATAGTTTTTTGAAAACTTGAGATCTAGATTTGGGTGCTAATTTATTAAACCCTAAATGAGTACCACTTTTTAACTTCTTGAGTTTAACTTAGCTTTTCAAATATACCCTTTTTAATTTCTGAATGGCTAATCATTTTACATTCATCTAAAATTAATCAATTTAAACGAATATCTAAAAATGAAAAAAATAAATTTCCATATTTTAAGTCACCTCGTACTTACGTACAGGTGCTTATGCACCTGCTATTTAGGATCAAACTTCTGTAGTTCATTTACCAAAAATTTAATGGGTAAATAGATTTTAATTTTGGAAGAATAGCCAAGTTTATGTTTTTACTCATTTTGATTTATTTGAAGGAAAAATGCTAAGGTTCCTAATTTAGGGTTTTATTTTTGGAAATTACAAAATGTCCTAGTTTAGAAAATGGTTGATTTATTTTTATTTTATTCTTGGAAAATCAATTTTCTAAGTGAGAAAACAGTTTTATTATTATTATTATTCCTCT
Organism: Lumnitzera racemosa; assembly: GCA_024138005.1. NCBI lineage: Eukaryota > Viridiplantae > Streptophyta > Magnoliopsida > Myrtales > Combretaceae > Lumnitzera > Lumnitzera racemosa. The sequence goes on along the minus strand of JAMXBC010000002.1, from coordinate 66,115,184 downwards.
ACTTTTTATTTTTATTTTTTTTTATTTTTTGGTTTGTTAGCAAAAACATAAAACTAAATAAAAATAAAACTAGATTAAATACTTGTTCTCTCTTTTCTTCTTTTCTTTTTTCGGATTTTCTCTTTTTCTTTTTTTTCTCTTTTTTTTTTGATACAATTACATTAGAGCATGAAATAAGCAAGACAAATAAAAGAAAGAAAGAAACAAATAAATAAAATGCAACAAAGGGTTGGATCAAGGGGCTTGTGCGGGTCAGGCTTAGAGTTGGGTCCGGATCGTGGGTTTAGACTTGGATTTGAATCAGGTCAAAAAGGGTTGGACTCGAGTTGTGGGTCTGACAAATAAGAAAGGGTCAATGGTGGTTTCTAAGGGCTATTAGGGGTAGTTTTAGACTTTTTTCAAGCTAGTAAACCCACTTTTGTGGGTATATTGATGATGGGGGGTATAGGAAAGTTTTGTAGCCAACAGCAGCTATCAATAGTGGTGGCAGTGTTTTGTTACAGTAGCATTAGGTATGATCTTAGATCAGGGTCTTGTGGCCAAAGCTAGGGTTAGTTTCGTGCAAGAGTGTAAGGTCATGGGGGTTTTGGATCGAGTGAGAGATAGCAAGAGAGTGAGAGTGATGTTTAGGTATATGTAGAATCGGCTCGAGTGAGAGAAGTAACGTGTTGGGGTCTTTGATGGTGGTGAAGGTGATTTAGGGTTTGGGGTGTTTGGTTAATGTGGTCGAGGTGAATGGTCTAGAGGGAAAAAGATTAGGGAGTGAGCAGTCACGACTGTAGTCTATGTATGCTTCGGCAAGAGAGGGTCGGTGATGGGTTGATGTTCATTGAGTGGTTGCGTGAGTGGGTGAAGGTCGAGAGTGGGTATGTGGGGCTTTGGGGGTACGATATACGTGGGTGAGAGTAGTGTGTATAGGTGTAAGTTTAATGGGTGCAATGAATGGGAGAAGGTTGAGAGAGATCGGGAATGAGAGAGGTCATAGAGAGAGAGAGAGAGAGAGAATCCTACCTTGTCCATTGGTGTATTGAGTGAGAAAGAATCTATGAGAGAGAGAGAGGTTAGCTAAGAGAAAGGTTTACGCTAAAGTGAGAGAGTAAGGGTCTATGCATTAGGGGATTAGTTGAGGGAATCGGAGATTAAGAGGGTCCAAGAGAGTGAAAAAAGAGAGAGAGAGAGATAGAACACCAAGAGAGAGAAAGAGTAGGTCCCCCTCGTATGCATGTATGTGAATTTAGAATCCTCTTCCCCCCTCCTACTATGTGTTTTTTTTTTTTGGTTTGAAATCAAAACTCTCCTTACTGTATGCATTTGTTTTTTTTTTTTCAAAAATTCCCCCTCCCTTTGTTGTATGTCTCCCTTTCTTTAATTGTTTATTTGTTTATTTAAAAAGAAAGTGAAGGGAAGAAAAGGAAAGGGGAGAACAAAATGGAGGGAAGGAAATTTTGTGGTCACAGCTAATCTTAAAGTACCACGTATCGTAATTAGATACATAGCCTAATGATAACTTAACATGTGGCCATGCATAGAGTATAGGGAAAATAAAATAAAAGGCATTCTTTGCCTTTGATGAGACTCGAACCCTTGACCTCTAATCCCAATACAAATCCATGATCTTATCCGTTAAGCTATTGGCCTATGCTCTGTTTATTTGTACAATTAAATTGCACATATGAATAAGGTCAGCCTAAGTTAGATTCAAATCTAAACCCAAGCCAATGGTCCTCCCCTTATTTTAAGTCTAATTAAATTAAAAATCTATTCTATTTAAATTATCTAAAGAATTTTATTACTTTTTAAATTCCTTATTTTTTTCAAATCTTCTTTTTTTTTTTACTCCTCAAATTTCTCATACATTTTTCGAAAGTTTTCCATTTTTTATATTTTTTCTAAATTTCTTATTTTTTGTGTTTTTTCTTATTTTCCTATTTTTCATACTTTCCTGAACTTTATATTTTTTGGTTTTCTTATTTTTCTATTTTTTGTATTTTTTTTTCTAATTTAAGACCCTATAACTTGTTTTGAAAAATAAAATGGAGAAAAAATTAGGTATTTACACCTAAAGGACACTTTTCTCCATCAATTTCTTTTTAGCAAACCCATAGGGCGCTTTTCTTTACTAATTTCTTTCGAGCAAGCCCTTAGGGCACATCCTTTCATCATTAATTTCTCTTAAGCGAGCGTATAGGGCACTTCACTTCATCAATTCTTTTAGTGAGCCCGTAGGGCGCTTCTCTTCACCAAGTTCTTAACAAAAGCGTGAGGCGCTTCTCTTCATCAATTTCTTTTTATCAAGCTCGTAAGGTGCTTTCTTTACTAATTTCCTCCAAGTGAGCCCTTAGGGCACTTCCTTTCATCATTAATTTCTCTTAGGCGAGCCTATAAGGTGCTTCTCTCCATCAATTTCTTTTTAGCAGGATGGTAAGGTGCTTTCCTTTACTTAATTTTCTCAAGCAAGCCCTTAAGGTACTTCCTTTCATCATTAATTTCTCTCAAGTAAGCCCATAGGGTGCTACTCTTCATCAAGTTTTTAGCAAGCCCATAAGGCACTTCTCTTCATCAAGTTTTCTCAAGCAAGCCCCTAGGGCACTTTCTTTCATCACTGATTCCTTTTATGGAGCCTATAAGGTGCTTCTTTTAGGTCAATTTAGGGTTACTGGTCTCCTAGAGATGCTCTTACCTAGGTTACTGAGCTTAGAAGAGCATGACTATGTTTTCTTAAATTGATTCTATTTAGGGTTGCTAGTCCCTTATAGATGCTTCTACCGAGGTTAATAAACTCAGAAGAGCACAACTAAGTTTCCAAAATTGATTCCACCGTAAGGTTGCTAGTCCCTTATAGATACTCCCGCTTAGGTTAGTTAGCTCGAAGTAGCATAACTGGGTTTCCCAAATCGATTCCAATTTAGGGTTGTTGGTCCTCTAAAGATGCTCTTACTTAGGTTCGTTAGCTCAAAGTAATATAAGCAAGCTTCCCAAATCGATTCTAACTTAAGGTTGCTAGTACCCTAAAGATGTTGCTGTTTAGGTTAGTTAGCTCGAAGTAGCATAACTAGCCCTTATAAATCGATTCCAATTTAGGGCTACTAGTCCCCTAGAGACGCTTCTGCCTAGGATAGTTAGCTTGAAGTAGCATGACCTAGTTTCCCAAAATCGATTCCAATTTCGGGAGGCTAGTTCCCTAAAGATGCTCTTGCTTAAGTTAGTTAGCTTAGAATGGCATGACCAAGTTTTAAATCGATCATTCTAGCCAGTCCTTAGGGCGCTAAACCTTTCTAAACTCGCTCGACCAACTCTTAGAGCACCTCATCTATATTTTCACTATCCATCAAATCCCTAGTAGACTAAACCTATGATAGCTAGCTAAGGTACTCCTTAGGAAAAATTCTACCCTTAGGGTAAAAACGGTATATCATTTGTATTTGTGGTAAAGTTTTACTCAAACTTTACTATAAAGAGGGGCAATTATAGAGACCCCATTTTTCCTTCCCATTCTTTTTTTTTTTTAGAATTCTTAAGATAAGGTAAAGGGTCTTAATTTGGAAAAAATACAAAAAATTAGAAAATTTATAAAAGACCACAAAAAATAAAAAAGTTTACAAAAAATAAAAAAAAATTAGAAAAGAAAATTTTTTAGAAAACTAGAAAATATATAGAAGATTTTGATAATAGAATAGAAAATTTTATTATTTTTAGGATCTTAGATAATAAAACAATAAGGAGGACTTTAAGCTTGAGCTTAGATTTAAATTTAGTCTAGGTAGGCCTAGTCCATATGAGCAATTTAATTGCTCATATGATAAGGTACAGGCTAATAGCCTAATGGAGAGAACACATGTGAAAATGTAAGAGGTTAAGGGATCTATTCCAAGCATAGGTGCAATGCACCATGTGGTGTAGTCTCATTAGGCGCAGTAGTCAATAGTAAATGTTGACTTCATCTTCTTCACCATAGCTTCCTTCCTCAACAGCCCTGTTTCGAGCTTTGTTTAGTCTTTTTTTAATCTATGATTTTACCAAATAAATCATGAAATCATGGAGATTAAATGGAGTACTATCCAATTATACTCATTTGATGTCCATGTACATTCCAAAAGGGGATTAAAATGTCATATGAAAACTAGAAAAAATCATGAGTCGAGAATCAAGCCTTTTGCACATTTGTTAAATCTTATCTATTTTGACAATGATGAAAGCATCTATTGGATATTAGAAGCAAGTGTATCATTGTATGTAGCCACAAGTACCTAAAATTAAGCCTTTTTCCTTAAGACCAAAAGTTGATCGAGATATGCTTTGATGGCCGATTTGGTCATTAAGTTGCTTACTAAGCTTGCTTAAGCTCAAAAGATTATAAATAGACCCTCCTCTTTTCTTCCCTAGCATAAAGAATCACAAAAACACTCAAGAATATACAATCCCAATGCTTTCTCTCTCTAAATTAGAGCTCTCTTTCTTTATCTAAAAAGCTTATGTTTTGTTAGTTTTCAAAGAAAACTAACTCTACTAACAGCTTCTTAGATCTTAGAAACCCTTAAAACCTCTTCTTGTTTACTTCGATTGGTCAGGTCCACCACTACTTAGGGTTTAGCTACTGCTACACTTCACCATGGGCTACCAACCATAGTTGTATGCACCTATGCTGTTATTGGGCACTGCTTCATCAACCGTATGTATGGTACACACACTTAGGTTGAAGAACTTGAAGTCGTACCCATGACTCGAGTCCAATGATAGAACCCGACCCGACCTAATTGTGTACTTTGGAGCACTACCAAAGTATTTCAAAGAAGGGTTATCTTAACATAGGTTTGCCACTAAAATAAAGAGGATCGAATCCTTTGGTTTGACTTTGTCTTTTGTTTGTCTTTTTTTTTATTTAATTATTCCAATTGTAAATGTAATTGTAATAAAGATAAGAGAAAAGAGGGGAACAAAAAAAAAAAGAAAAAGATTAAAAAAGGAAACAAAGGAAAATGAAGGATAAGAAAAAAAAAAAGTGGAAGGGAAAAAAAAAGGGGATTTATTTTTTGTTTCATGTTTTATAGAGAAATTAATAAGGAAATAAAACAAATAGAAAAGTAAAATAATAATAAAAAATAAAATATAAATAAAATCTTATTATCACTTAGAAAATTAATTTTCCAAAAATAAAAAAATGTAATCGATCCTCTTTCTAAATTAGGGTATTTTTTCTTAAAACTTTCCATAAATAAAATCTAGTTTAGGTACCTTTGAAAAATTTGCTTAAATAAATTGAACTAACTAAAAATGTAAAATTGATCTTTTCTTTTCAAAAATTAAAATCAACTCACCTACTTAAAAGTTTTCATTAAAAGAACTATGTACGTCTAATCTCAAATAATAGATATGTAGGCAGCTTTGAGGTGATGGTTAAATATAAAAAAATATTTTTTCCAATTTAGTTTAAATTCATCCAATTTAATAGAAATTAATTAAGTGATGATCAATTTTTGTTTTATTGGATTGTTTTTTAAAGGCAAATTTTTAGAAATTAAAATCTAAATTTAGAAAGTGGATAGTACCCATAAGGGTTTAAAGAATCTAACTCTCAAACTCGTTTCTTTGGTTTTCAAAAACCTTTTCTTAAAATCAATTTTTTTTCTACATGGATTAGTGTTTAGATCAAAACCAAATCTACTTATTTGGTTTTGACCTAAAATATTTCTCGCCTCGGTTAGATGGTGACTCTAAAATGTTTTCAAAGATAAAAAAAAAAAGAAAATGGTTTTCTTTACACTTTAGTCGAGGGTTGGTATTAAACGTATAAGGTTTAATATCGATCAGTTTAAAGAAGATTAATTTATAACAACTAGGAGAAAAATCAAGCTCGACAAGAGGTCTTTACGGTTATACTATAGGGTTCTAGTCTTCTTTAAACAAGATCTTATGTATACAAAACAAGGAACTGATTCCCTCAATGTCGTAAATCTTCTGAGTGATTACTCTCTTATGATACCTTAGCATACTAAAGAGCTTATTTTTCCATTGGGTAGTCAATCCTAAGGAAACTATGACCAATGACTTTGAGTTTTCCTCTAAGAATGCATACTCTAGATAGTTTGGTAGCTACTTCAACTTTGAATTTGATAGCTCTTCAATGGAAGACTTTAGCTTTGCTTCCTTCACATGCTCAAACCATTCAGTTCTTTGCTCTTAGGATTAATTACTCGCTAAGCTACTACTTTAGTTATGTTCAGATCACTGGATTCTTCATCTGGAATTCCCTATATCAAACATGATTCTAAAGGGCCCTTAAATAATAATTCCTGTAAAGTATTAGATACAGACCAACAAGTGGAATCAAGGCTAAAACATGTAGCATCTTGTTCAACATATTTTCTCATTGCTTCTTCAATTTTAATTACCATCTCTTCTTCTCCTATCCTTAGCATAAGCTTATCATCACTAAGATGTACAATAGCTCTAGTTGTAGCTAAAAAGGGTCTAGTTTAGATGAATGGTAGCTCAATATCCTCACCATTGTCTAGAATGACAAAATCAATAGGAAATATAAATTTATTTGTTTTAACGAGCATATCTTCAATAATACCCCTAAGATATGTCAATGATTTGTGAACTAATTGTAAACTCATCCTAATTAGTTTAGGATTGCCTAAGCTTTGTTGCTTAAATAATTTATATTGCATTAAATTTATGTTAGAACCTAATTGGCTAATGCTTATTTAATAGACAAATTTTCAATAACACAAGGTTTAGTAAAACTCCTTAGGTCCTTTAGCTTTTCGGGAAGCTTATTTTGTAGGATTGTTGAGCACTCCTTACTAAGCATTACCGTAGATAATACCTCTAGCTTCTTTTTGTTGGAGAGTAGCTCCTTTAAAAACTTTGCATACTTAGGCATTTATGACAGGGCTTCCATGACAAAGCTTCCACAAAGATTAATTAATATGTAATTGCTTAAATGAATCTAGAAACATATCGTACTACTCATTTAAGAGCTCCTTCCTTAACCTTTGAGGATATGAAATGGGTGGTTTGTATTCTTTGACCTTTGAAGGTTTTAGTTCTTACTTAGGTAGTTAAGAAGTTTGTACAACTTTATCCTTCTCCTCCTCCATTATTGGCTTAGGGTTCACTGGCATCTTTTCAAGCTACTTCACAACTAGTAGCTTCTTTCCACTTCTTAAGTTTACAGCTTCAACTTTAGCTTGTGTTAAAGGCTCTATTTGTTTTTCGACTAAAATTTTTGTTAGTTGTTCTATGTGCTTTTCAATGCTTAGTAATCTGGAATCAATACTTTCTATGTATCTAATCAACATCTTTTTTTGTTTCAAGTTCCCTAATTTTGGAGGATAAGCTTGGAAACCATAAGGAACATTAATATTCCTTAGTTGATTTGCATAAAAAAAATCACTTAGATAAGAAAAACACTCCCTACCCCATTCTTTTTGGTTGTTACAAAGTAAACATTGAAAACCTTATTGATTTGTATCATGATTAAATGATCTCTAATAGTAAGATGGTAGATATCCTCTTAGGTTAACTACATTAAGCATCATATAAGGCTGTCGTAACATAGGATAGTAATCTAACTTTTTGTTTAGTACATCTACCATCACCACTTAAGTTGTGGTAGACTCTAAATCCTTCAATGCTAGTTTCTTCCTATTGTGTTTATCACCTTTCTAATGGTAGCTATAGGTATATAAGCTTTCAAACAAAGCGTAAGCTTCATTAGGCATCTTTGAGTCCACCTATAAATGCATCGATAAATTTTTTAGTACTAAAATCAATCCATTGTAAAAGGTTGGTACCTACATCTAAAGTGGTAGAGCATGATTAGGGAACTTTCTATGCAACTCCTTAAAAAGCTCATAAGCATCATAAATTGATTCCTTATCAAACTGAGTGAATGAAGAGATATTGCTCCTTAGCTTAGCTATTCTAGCTAGAGGAAAACACTTTCTAAGAATTTTTCAATTAATAAATCTAAAAAAGTAATAGAATCATTTTATAATGAGGCTAACCATTCCCTTGCTTTATCCTATAAAAAAAGTACGAATAATCTTAATGTTACTACATCATCCATTGCTCCTTCGATTTTGAAAGTTTCACATATGTCCAAGAAGTTTGTAAGATGTGCATGTAGATCCTACTCTGGAGAGCCTTTAAATCACAATTATTGCTGAACTATCTGGATATTGATAAATGAGATCATAAACTCATTTGCAGTGATAGCTGGTCTTGCAATACTAGAGTTGGCTCTACTAATCAATGGTTTACTATAGTTTAACATAGTATTATAAACTTCATCATTATTAGCCATTACTCTAAATTTCCTCAACACAAATAAGAAAATTTAAGTTAGATTTTGATTAACTTACTAGAAAAATAGAAAAACAACAAAAATTAAAATGATTGAGTAATAAAGGAATGAGATTTCTTACTCAACAGTCCTTGACAATGACACCAAAAACTTGATGGACCATATACCTTGCTATTAGGCAAGTGCACTTATTAGGTAATAGTATGGAGAACTACAAGAGTCTAGGATAGGACTCCTTAGAATATCATTAAGGACATGAATTCCGCACACAAACAAGAAATAACTTATTTTGGAAGAAATATAAACTTATCTCTAAGCTTATAGTAAATCCCTTCAATTACACAAGATTTATTTATGTATTGGCTTCATGACTTCAATAAATAAAATTAGATAATTAAGTTGAGACTCTAGAAATAAAAACTTAATCCAAATGAAAACTCACAATTGAACTAATGAGAACAAAAGAATTGCATTGTAATAAAACAATTTACATACCCTACAATGTTAACTCAATAGTTCATAGATCTAGATATCATTGCTTCTGAGCTATAATCATGTTATAAATAAAGACTTGCTTAATAAAAGAAAAATATACCATAAAAGTATTTCTTTTCCCTATGGTCTCTTCTTTTTCTCTTCTTTGAAACCATCTATCTTCTATTTATAGTGTTTGGAAAGAATAATCTCCAAATTTAAGTGTATCACAGTAAACTAGAGGTTTACAAGCATGAACATGGGTGCAGTGGCTAAGGAGGAACAACACCTTGCAATAATTCTCGCAAGAATCATCTTAAAATTCATTATGAGGGGATGACGGCTGGGGAACACAACCATGGTGGGTGACCATGGTCATGTTCTTGTAAAAAATCCTTTGAACTTCAATTTTGAAATTAAAGACATAGGCTTCGTAGACAATGAATATAGCTGTGAAGTGTAACCATAGTCATCTTCCCTAGTTATTTCCTGAACAAATTCTCTTCGATTCTTACTATCTTTAGATGATCCTTTAAAATAAATGAAATTCTTTCAAACATCACTTAAATTCTCATCTCTTCATTTGAGTCCTATCATAAAAAATACTTCAAATTAATAGCAAATTCACCAAAATTATATTAAAATAGCTTAAAATATTAAGGAAAATAATACAATGGATGAGGATAATTTTATTATACTCATTAATATTCCTAAAAGGTCTCAATCGGCTTCATGGACATTTGACATAGATTTGTCAAGGAAGGGACCATCTTTACATTAAACTTCTATTATTTATGAAAGGTTCAAGCTAGCTTCTCCTAAGTATCAAACTCGGCTAAATCCAGTTGGGCATACCACATCAATGCCAAACCATTAAAGTTGTCTTGAAAAGTATTATTCATAAGCTAGTCATTTTCAGCAAAATAGGCCATCTTTCAAACATAAAATCTCATATGCAATAGTAGCCACCCTATTTCATCATATTTCTCAAAGTTATGCATTATCATAGCTCGAATGATGCTTTAGTTGTGGTAAGTCATCATATATCACCTGAAGATTAAAGGTTGGTACCCCTACCACTCATTGTTCTTATATGCAATATACATGGTTCCTCCATGTCTTAACTATCCCTCTAGTCATACTAAGTAAATTGATATCCAACATGAATTATTAACAAAAGATTCATATAAGCAAACGAAGAAATCTATAATACATCAAAAGACTAATATAAACTTAGGAATTCAATTCTCAAAGTACTTAAAGTCCTTTGATAATATTAGTTGCAATCTTTAAAGCTATTAAAATAATATATAGTTATCCAAAACTAAATGAGAATCCTACAAAAACAAAATAATCAAGTGGCTCTCAAACACTCAGCTTCCAACAATAGCCTCCCAACATCCTAGAAATCTACCTTAGGCATCTCCCTACCTAGCATAGCAAAAATACGTTGAATCTACAACAAAAAATTTTAAGGGTGCAAGCTAACTGCTTAGTGAGAATCCTTAACCATGCCAATAAAATAAGTTATCAACTAATTATAGAAAACATATGAATGCATGATAAACTAGTTTGCTAAACAAATACATCCAGTTGTCTAGGTACTATATGTAACTGGAATAATGCCCTTCGAAGTTGAGGTTATAGAAACTTTGATCTAGCAGATCTGGGTACAACATCTGGATTTGTTTCTAGGTGGGAACTCCGTTTTCCCATAAAGAAAAGGAAAACAATTTTTATTGATTGGTGAGAAAAGTGAAGTCCCATGTGTGGCATGTGAGTGAGCTTAACATTCTACACTTACCCCCTAAATAGAGGTCTCTAGCTTAACCCTTAGCACATAGTTAGCATCTCTAGTGCTTAGTAAGCCTATGGCTAGGATAAGGCCATGTAGTATGAGTGCATCATACAAAAAAGCACATGATATTCTAAAAGATATAACAACCCCTGCAAGATCTTTCATTACCTGCGTATAATGGGTTGGTCTGATTATTCATGTAAATGTCATGATTATGCATGCTCTAATTAGTATCATTATCTCATATATAATTAGGTCCATTTATATGGCAAGCAAACAATTTTCACAAACAATTCACACCTAACTAAATAGCAAGCATAAGCATTACCCCAATTCCCCCACACATCACTCATTTATTTTTAAAATTTTAACTCCACTACCTATAAGCACAAACAAGCATAAGTCATAGGAAACTCACTCAGCCGTATCAATTCATGGATTGTAGTAGTCCATAGGCAAGTCAAAGTCCTAATCAAAGTCGCTTGATTAAGAGAAATATTAATATAATTATTCAAGTGCAACATGAAAGAAATATTGGTTCTTTAATTTTAATATTTATGTATCTAAGTTTTATTATATTTCTAGTTATATTACTAACTTTACAATTATTAAGTTTTGTTATGATTCTTAGTTGAATGGGAAAGTTGATTATTGTAATTTTATTCTTACTTTGTCAGTTATTTTTTAGAATTCTTAAGTTCAATTTTTGGAGAATAATAGTTATGGTTTAGATTTCTTAACTTTAATACTTTACTTATACTTTACTAGACATGAGTTATTAGGATTTTAGTATAAGCTAGGGTCGACAAGAAATTATAAAGAAAAATTTGGTTAGTTGGCTAATGACTAAAAACATCATTTCTTTTTTAGCACATTTTGTTTTATGTATTTAGTTACACATGTCTTTAACAAGCATAACTATCATATTATACTTTGACTTGCTTTTGGCTTCTATGAAGGTCCGCAAAGCAAAGGAACTCCTATTGAAGAGCCTAGTGAGAAAAGAAATACCAATTGTTAGCTCTAAGTGAAGGGCACAACCTAATCCTAATGCTATTCAAACGATTAGCTGAGGGTACCTAAACTCTAACTCCAATGACTTGAGGAAACTTTGGTTAATGAATAGCTCAAATGAAGCTTTCAACTTTGAATTCTATCTCTTTGCTTTGATAATCTACCGTGGCTCTTACTATTGACGTCCAGTTCATGCCTAGGATGACCTCATGCTTATTCAACTAAATCACTATCATGTCAGTGCAAGTTTCTCTACCTTGAATTTTTAAAGGGAAAATTTTCACCATTTCTCGAGTTACCACTACACTCCTAATAGATGTCTCAGTCCTAAAGCATGAGTCTGCAACCGTAACTTGCAATCTTGCTTACTCAGTAACTTTAGCCATGATAAAGGAGTAGGTTACTCCCGTATCAAACAAGACATATACAGGTAAGTTAGAGACATCAATATTCCTTGAACCATCATAGTTGTCATTATTTTAGTTGGTTAGTTTTAAATCATCATTTGATTCTCCTAGATTCTTCTTTTACTACTTTCCATACTTCTCACTCCTACATCTATGACTAAATCTAAAAAAGAAAAAGTGTGAGTTAGGTTACATACCTACAACAAGTCTAGTATTTATAGTGTCTCCTTCCTCGTAGGCATTAGCATCCTCGTCTAATCCATCATCCACATAGTCCCACTCACTTTCCAAGTTGTAAACTTTAGCATGTGTAAGTGCCCTTGGTCTAGCTTGTATAGGTCTTGGACCTCCTGCGAATGTGTATGCTATTGGGTAACTAGGAAAGGCCATAAGGCAAGTTAGCTAGGTAGCTAGTGTAGTTCTCCTCTATAGGCAATTGGAAGCAACATGTTTTGCTTGCTTACACATGAAGCATGTCATGGTAGGCTTCTTAGGGCACTCAACTATGTGATGATTACCATCTCAACATAAGAAACATTTAACTATAGCTAAAGGCACTTTCTTAAATAATGCCCTCCTTTGCACTTCCAACATCTAACTGTACCAGTCCTTGGTCTCGAACCTACCATACTTGGCTTCAGTTGATGGCATGACTCATTAGGACCTTATTCCCTTTCCTAGCAAAACTGGGTCCTTTAAATGGTTTTTTCCCAAAAATATTTATCCTAGGCCTCTCTATGCTATCCTCAGAACTCCTGGTACTCTCAACAGTCCAAGTTATCTCAACAGCCTCACAGAAATCTTAGGGTCAAAACTCGTGCACATGGCACTTGGTGTTAGGATCTAATCCTCTAACAAATACCTGTATCCTCATCATTTCATTGACTTAGAAAATCCTCATCAACCGATTAAACTCTGATTAAACTATAACAACCGATTAAACTATAACAACCGATTAAACTCTGCCTTATACTAGTCAATGGTATGGTTCCCTTTCTAAATAGAGAGAAAAGTATCATTGTACTACAAATTCAACGACTTAAGAAAGTAATTGGAAACAAACTTTCTCTTGAATGCCTCCCAAGTGATTGGTTCCTTGGCTATCTTCTTCTTTGACTCCCAATATGTCCTAGCATCGAGTTTCATTACATAAGTATCATAAGTGACTTGCAGGTGGTGAGGGATCTCAAATGCCTCAAATGTCTACTCAATCTACATGAGCCAATCCTTTACTTCCTCTAGGCGGCTGGCTACCCCTTCAAAATACCTAATGCACTTGATAAACTTCAGCATCAAGGACCTTTGAGGCCAAAGATATGGGGGTGCTGTAAGGGCTAAGTACATTTGCTCAGCTGGAGGCGATGGTGGTGGGGGTACCTCATTCATTAGTATAGGGGGTGGAATGGGCACTAATGATGTCCTATCCCTCTCATAAAAGGCCCTTAGCATCTGCTGCAAGGCCATTAACACCTCTTCTACTCGTTCCCTTGGGGGATCCTACTATGGTGAATCCATTGAGTCATCCCACCTTAATGGTAGCCTACCTTATCCTTGGCTATTCCTAAGGTCAACATAATTCAATAAGTTCTTTAAGCTCAAGAAATTTTATAATCTCACAATTCATATTTATAACACGAGAGAACACATCATAACTTGGACATAATAAGCATTCCATTTCATCAATTTCGTCAATAGAGAGGTTACACCAAGCAATGGTCACTTCTAGAGAATGAGTTTCTCCTAGTACTATGCCTAAACATAAATCTACATGGAATCCAAAACATAACAATACAGTCTAGAGTACAAAATCAAGACAAGTGCATCCCAAAATATGGTGACCTAATATAAAAGCATATAAGCATCTACTACATCTAAGGGCGGGTGGTCGAACCCATCTTGACCTCCGCAAACTTCGCATAAGCATCAGCATCTATGGAATCCTACTCATTCAAATCATCATAACTATGTCCATTAGAATCCATACAAAAGTGAGTCAAGAACTCTAGCTAATCATCCTCCTTAGAATCTTAAACTATAAGGGTAAGGGGCTTAAGGAGTGGTTCTCCAGCCTTCATCTCATCTCCTCTATCCTTCAACTATATAGGGTGATTGGGGTCATCACTCAGTGTTACCGAAGATATAGCCTCTTGATGTAACTATTGCTCAGGTCCATCCATCTCCATCATCTCTGTAGTGAGGTCTTTTGGCATTGACTCTTCCAATATCTCTATCTTGTCATCTAATGACTCTAGCATACTATACTCTAACTTCATCTCCTCTAACAAGGCGTTTGTAGCCCACTAGATATCGATCTAAAGTAATGTCAAATGGCTACCCCTATGGTCCCTAACGATTATAACCACATTTCTAACTTGCCTCCACTTACCAAAAACTAGGACTAAGGGTCAATAAGAGTCGCTAATCAAGAATGCAACCTCTAAGGGTGGTCCAGTAAGTCCATTAAGCCAAGACTTATGCTCCAAAACTTGTATAAACTTAGTACCTATATAGATTGGCACGTCTAAGTCCATAAGTAACTCCTCATATTGAAACTTCCAACGATTTGTAAGCCTGCTCCTCTACCACAATAATACAATGCTCATACTACAAGGGTCTCTAATGTATTGCCAATCAGCAATCCCATTACTTGCGCATGCCTTCGAAGCCTCCAATCCCTTTCTTGAAGAATTTTATCTCCGCAACCTATTGATGATGAGAAACTGTACGTCGAAGAAAGGTGGTTGAACTCCTTGAGCTCTTCGCATTGTCATACGTTGATCTATACACTCGGTAGTGATGATACTGACCAGTCCCTTACCGAGGATCCTCTGCTGAGTACTCCAACCAATTGTTGCCGAGATTAACTTACCGAGTGATGAGAGACTCACCTAAATGGCCAAGTAGTTTTCTATCTGCATACTACCATCTCTCTTATCTCGACCCCTTTAGTGCCGCAACATTTTGACCCTTCCCGCCTGCTATGGTCAAAGAATATTCATATGGGACCAATGCTGCACTGCCAGCTGCTCATCTCGTTTGACATTTAATTACTTTTCTATTTTTGGTTTGTTGTCCTTTTTACCCTTTTTGTATATATTAGGAATCCCCTTTCTGTAAATACTTTTTTGTAATTTCTTTATTTGTAATGCTGCCCTAAAGACTTACTATAAATAGTCTTTTTCTCTTACCAGCCGAAGATAACTTACATCTTAATACTGGATACTCTGTTCTTTTGAGACAATCCTCTCCAAATCCATACACCTTACACTCTTATCTAATCATGCTGAGTAGCTTAAGATTAGTGGTAAGTAGACCTTGACATCAACTTATCTATCATATCAAGTGAGGTGTCAAGTCGTGTAAGTCATATCCTCCGAGCAACTTCATGTCGCTACTTTTGTTCAATTGTGGATCGTTTCCCTCTTATTTTCTTTGATATCTTGAAGGACCCATTTTAGTTCAATTTTTCCCCAATAGGCCTTAGTGATAACTGAGCTCCTAGGCACACCATATATTCTTGGTATTAAAGCTTGAGGTTTAGACCAAGAGCTATGTAGTGTTAGCTTGTTGTGTCTACTATTCAAGATATTTGTGTGTAAAAAGCATTTACGTAAAGAATCCTTATTGAAGCTTGTATTAAGAATATCAAACCTTAGTGTACATAGAGAGATGCACGATGTCAAGAGTGATGCTTATGGTTGTGGTTGAGTTAGCCAACAAACACCATGTACTACTAATGAGCAAATACAAGATCTTATTACTATTGTGGCCAACTTAGCTATTTCAATAAACAGGGTCTTAGAAGCTGGATTGCGTGAAAGACTTACTAATTAAAGTTGAGAAACGAGAGATAGGTCAAGGAAGCAGATGAACAAGTGAGCTCTGAAAGCCTTTGCTGTGAACCAAGTACCACCGCGACATGCCGATAGAGTCGCAAAAAGAAGGTTAGAGTTGGACAAAGTGGAAGAGTACGAAGAGGAAGAAGACCAGTATGATGGGATGGATGAGCGTAAGTTCAGAGCACTAAGAGGTACCGAGCATATTAAAGTACAGATTCTAAACTTCACAAGTCTAGTAGTACTGATGACTACCTTGACTGGGAAGAGAAGATCAAAAAGATATTTGACTGTACAATTATGAAGATGTTGTCCACATTAGGGTGGTCACGTTAGAATTTTCTAGGTATGCAGTAATGTGGTGGAAGAAGCTAAAAAATGTTCGTCTGAGGGCTCAACACAAAATCCGAACATGGAACGAGATGAAGAGAGTTCTAAGAAGTAGGTTCATTCCCAAACACTACGAGCAAGACACTTTCCGATGACTTCAAGACTTGAGGCAAGGTAATAGATAAGTAGATGACTTTATCCAAGAGTTTCAGTTGCTCATGATACGATGTGATGTTGACGAGCCTGAGACTAGAACTATAGCATAGTTCATCTCAAGACTCCGAGCTAAGATTGGTCACATCGTGGAATTGTAGAGCCTCATAATTTTAGATGAAACCATCCGTACAGCCCAGAGAGTTGAAAGGCAACGATGGGACTAAGCTAGTTGAATTCCGAGTAATAGAATAATGATGCCGAGTAAAGTAGGGAGTAACAAGGCATCAAATAGATTCGAGGTTGAATGCCAAGGTCACATGTCAAGCCAACTAAACGAGGGTTGAGGTAAGAGAAAGACTAAGGAACCTGAGATCTGAAGAGACCAGGGTTAGAGCTTAGGATTGAAAACTCGAGAAATCAAATGTTTTAAGTGTCTTGGCTATGGATACGTGGCTAGTCAATGTCCAAACCGCCGAGTCATAACCATCAAGGGAGATAAGCCCCAATTTGAAGTAGAAAGCATGAGTGAAGGAGAAGAATGTTAACCGATCAAGGGAGATAAGCCCCAATTTGAAGGTGGTATCGAGTATTGCTTTGTTGTTTGGCGATCTCTCATTACTTTTGTGGCTAATGAGAATGAGTAGAGAGAGAAACTCTTTCATACAAATTATCAGGTGAATGGCAAGCTATGTGCTATGATCATTGACAGAGGGAGCTGTACCAATGTCATCGCATAAGGGGTAGTTAAGGCCTTGAAATTGTCAACTCTTCTATACCCCAAGCCATAAAAGATTTACTAGTTGAACGAAAGAAGAGGATTTTACGTTTCTAAGCAAGTTAGAGTATCGATTACTATTGGTGATAGATACAGGGACAAGGTGCAATATAATATCTTGCCTATGTATACATCCTGCATATTACTTAACCAACCATGGCTATTTGACTTAAAGGTGTTACACAATGGG
Source organism: Lumnitzera racemosa (assembly GCA_024138005.1). NCBI lineage: Eukaryota > Viridiplantae > Streptophyta > Magnoliopsida > Myrtales > Combretaceae > Lumnitzera > Lumnitzera racemosa. The sequence continues at coordinate 66,097,893 of JAMXBC010000002.1, read as the reverse complement.
TATAGAAACACCTATATGTCCCAAAAGGACAGGAATAAAGTTATATTGACACCGATGAGTCCTAAGGAAGTGCAAGAAGCCTAGGAAAAGGTTACGAGATCTCTACAGCAGAAGTCTTAGTGATTTCCCGAGCTCAGTTTGCACGAGAGGTCAAACCTGAGGACTATGTACTCCTCTTAGTTAGGAGACTCCTATAGGTTAAAGAGGCCGATAACGTACCTGTTGAAGTGCTGCAACTACTTTAGGAATTTGCTGACCTATTTCCATCTAAGATGTCAAAAGGATTACGTCCCTTGAGAGGAATTGAGCATTGCATTGATCTTTAACTTAGAGAAACCCTACTAAATTGGCTTACCTATAGACTCAATCCTGAATAGGCAGTCGAGCTAAAAAAGAAAGTTAATGAGCTAGTAGATCACGGATATGTCTGTAAGAGCATGAACCCATGTTCCATCCCAGCCATGCTAATACCAAAGAAAGATGGATCATGGAAGATATGTATTAACAGCCATGCCATCAAGAAGATTACTGTTAAGTACCAATACCCAATCCTACGGTTGGATGACATGCTCGATGAGTTCGAAAATAGATCTAAAGAGTAGCTATCATCAAATATGAATAAGACTAGGAGATGAATGGAAAATAGCCTTTAAAACTTAGGATAGTCTATTTAAGTAGCTATCATACGACTTATGAATCATGTGCTTCAGGCATTGATAGGCAAATGCATTGTGGTCTATTTTGACAATATTCTAGTCTACAGTACCAACCTTCTTATTCATATCGAACATTTGAGATTGGTGTTTAACATATTTTGTGTCGAGAAGTTATTTGGCAACCTAAAGAAATATACGTTCTATCAGAGCAAGGTTATATTCCTCAGATATGTTGTTTCAGGGAGTGGAGTTCATGTTGATGAGGAAAAGGTTAAGGCTATTAATGAGTAGCCTATGCCGATAAGTGCGACCAAAGTCAGGAGCTTCCATTGCCTAGTCTCTTTCTATTGAAGATTTATGTAGAACTTCAGCTCTATAACTACGCCATTGACTGAATTGACCAAGAAGAACGTTGAGTTTAAATGGATAGAAAAGGCTTAGAGGAGTTTTAAAGATTTGAAGTGTAAGCTGACATTTGCTCTAGTACTTATCCTACCAGATTTCGAGAAGATTTTTTAGGTTGAATGTGATAGGTCTAGTGTTGGCATTGGTGTTATACTTATGCAAGAGCGTCAACCTAGTGCTTACTTCAGTGAAAAACTTTAAGGTGCTGCCCTGAATTACTCAGCCTAAGTAAGGAGTTCTATCCCCTTGTCCGTACACTCTAGAACTTGTAGCATTACCTATTGTTAAGAGAATTCATCATCTATTATTATCATGAATCTCCCAATCATCTTCGCGAGCAGTAAAAGCTTTCTTGGTGTTATGTGAAGTGGGTCGAGTTCCTAGAAACCTTTTACTATATCATCAGGTATAAGAAGGGAAGCACTAATACAATGGCTAATGCACTTTCTCATTGTCGTACCCTCATCACAACATTGCAAGCTAAAGTTCTTAGATTTAGTACTTTACCTGATCGATATGAGCATGACCTACATTTTGGGCCTTCAGTAGCCAAGTGACGTGATAAAGGAGCTGTACATGAATTCTACTTAAGTGAGGGGTTCTTGATGAAGGGCAAGCATATGTGTATGCTAAGTAGTTCTGCAAGAGAGCTATTGGTTCGAGAAGCTTATGCTGAGGGTCTAGCTGGCCATTTTGGGGAAAAGAGAATGACGGAAATATTGAAGGAGCATTTTCACTAGCTTAGGATGATGAAGGATATGCACTGAATGCTTGAGGGGTGCAAGGTGTGTAAGTATGCTAAAGGGAGGAGAGAGCCCTATGGAGAATACATGCCCTTGCCAATTCTCGAGTGGCCATGGATCGATATAAGCATAGATTTCATACTCGACCTTCCCCATACATCGAGAAGATACAATTTGATCATGGTGGTGGTCGATTGGTTTAGTAAGATGAGCTATTTTATTCCCTACCATAGGACTAATGATACTTTATTCATCGCTAACCTCTTTTTACAGGAAATTGTGCAACTACATGGAGTGCCGATAAGTATTGTATCTGATCATGATTCAAAATTCATGAGCTTCTTTAAGAAACCCTTATGGAGGAAACTCGGCACTAAGCTCCAATTCAGTACCTCTTGCCACCCTTAGATAGATAGCTAAATTGAAGTAATTAACAGAAACATTGGTAGTCTCCAACACACTACCATTGGAAAGAACTCTCGTGACTAGGATTTATGCTTACCCATCATTGAATTTGCCTACAATCGCTCAACTCACAACTCTATTGGAATATCACCATTTGAGATTGTTTGTAGACTTAACTTGAACCTACCCTTGCACTTAGTTAACAGTCCGTCTATATAAGGGGAGAGTCAATCTAGCTTGTAGCGTGCTGAGGAGTTTCATAAGTTACACCAAAGAATTGCCTAGCAATTGACTAAAACTATGGCTCGACAAAAGGAAATATGAAGTTATAGAAGGAAATGAATCATTTATGCTCTTAGGGACCTTATTTGGATCCATCTTAGCAAAGAATGCTTCCCTAACAAGAGGACAAACAAACTATCACCCAGAGCAAATGGAGCTTGTAGAATACTAAGGCGCCTTAATGATAATGCCTACAAGATTGAGTTACCCAAAGGTTTTGGTGTAACCACCATATTCACCACCGCCGGCTTAACTCCATATGTGCCCAATGATGATAAAGGCTAAGATTTGAGGATAAATCTTCAACAACATTAGGAAATTGATACATTACTGATCAGCGATCCCATTATTCGCATGTGCCTCTGAGGCCTCCAATCCTTTTCCCGAAGAATTCTCTCTCGGCAACTTGCTGATGAAGAGAAACTGTACGTTGAAGAAAGGTGGTTAAACTCCTTGAGCTCTCTACATTATCATACATTGATCTATACACTCGATAGTAATGAGTCCAACCACTCCCTTACTGAAGACCCTCTAGAAAGTACTTCGACCAACTGCTACCGAGAAGAACTTGCTGAGTGACAAGAGACTCACTTAAACGGCCAAGTAGTTTTCTCTCAACATACTATCATCTCTCTCGTCCCGACCCCTTTAGTGCTACAACATTTTGACCCTTCCCGCCTATTATGCTTAATGAATATTCTTACAGGACTAATGCTATATTGCTAACTGTCCACCTCGTCTGACATTTAACTACTTTTCCATTTTTAGTTTATTGTCCTTTTTACCCTTTTCGTATGTACTAGGAATCCCCTTTTTGTAAATACTTTCTTGTAATTTCTTTATTTGTAATGCTGCCCTAAGGACTTACTATAAATAGTCCTTTTCTCTTGTAAACTAAAGATAACTTACATCTTAATACTAATTACTCTGTTCTTATAAGACAATCCTCTCTAAGTCCATACCCCTTACACTCTTATCTAATCTTGCTAAATAACTTAGGATTAATGGCGGGTGGACCTTGACATCAACTTGTGCATCATATTAAGTTAGGTATCAAGTCATGTTTGGTTCATTGGTAAGTCACAACCTCCAAGTAGCTTCATGTTAGCTACTCTTGTTCGATTGTAGGCTGTTTTCCTTTAATTTTCATTGATATCTTAAAGGACCCATTTTAGTTCAATTCTACTCCGGTAAGTCCTAGTAATAATTGAGCTCCTAGGTACACCACTCTCTCACTAGGGCCAGGTTCTCACAAAGTAAGCGGAGACTGCGTCAGTAATTTAGAAGCATCTCATCTTCCTCTATCTAGAACTCGAGCTATCGATCTATAAGAATTAGAAAGTCCTCCTAGAATCATAAGGGTTTTATTATAGTTAGGGTTCTATACTCTTTCAAATTAAATTCTTTTACATAAATAATATCTTAACTCGATTCTACCCTTCTCTACCCATTAGGTGGATTCCTCCTAAGCATATAGAGCCAAGATTTATCTTGTGAAACTTGGGTACTTTGATACCACTTAAATATTGTCACAACTCAATTGGGGGGGGTGAGGATCAAGTCATAGCAGTATTGCCATGTAATATGTAAAGATCTAAGAGCAAGCACCATCCTTGATTAGGGGTCGTCAGCAAACTATACAATGCCTTCACAACTATAACCTTCTCTTAGTAGCTAACATTAAGTAATAGCAGAGTATATAAATTAAAGTTAAACTATCTAAATAATCACTAACATAACATAGATAAGTGGGAATATTAGGTTTCCCCTAAATTAGTTATACAGTACCAAGATAAATCACCATAAGTAGTCTAAGCTACTTAACAAGCTAAAGATACTTAATAACTAAAAATAAAGAGAGTCTAATAATAAATAAAGGGTTTGCTTGAGCTCTCGTCCTCTTTACATCCTAAAATCCTAATTAATGCTATTGACCTCGAGCATCCTACAACCCGGCATTAGCTACAAGTCTTGTTACAACAATAAACTAAAGGGGAGTAAGTTGGACTGCTTAGTAAGTAACCTACCTACCTTATAACAAACAATATCAAATAAGTGATTATACAAGCATATGAATGTAAGGTCAAACATATGCAATGTAACAACATATACAATTTATCGGTAACTGTATACTGCACAGTTTTAATGTTCACTATTACCTAGGTTAAGAAGTATTTCGACACATTAGGATCCAAGTATCTACATCCAATTTAGAGTCTCTTGTCATCAATATCGACCTTAGTAGTAGATGCAATATGGTCTTAGGTAAAAAGTGGCACTCCCCGAAGCCAAGTAGTTCCTAAAGGTTGAAGCAAGAACCTATTGCACGAAGTATGTCGTACGATATCAATTTTCAATACACAAAATATAATATGGATCTAAGTAAGCATGATCCCTCATTTTACTACGAGATGCTGACACCTATATTATCATGTTATAAGACGTGATTCATGTCGATTTTAATAAGGGATCAAGTATTTATTAGTTTGTTTCATCGATGACCAATCAATATATATACATAAACTCTAAGATCCTAAGTTCTAACGCAACAAGCATCTAATATTCATAGCAACTTAAGATATTTTTGCAAACAAGGTCAATCATATCAAGCACATACAATTTCCCATTTGCCCTAATATGTAACTATTTCAATTTTTTTTATCTAATTAAGTATTTCCCTAATTACAAGCACAAATAAGCAAATTAAGGGTAGTATACTCACTTAGCTATGATGCTCAATAGTCCTAGTAATCCTCTACCATGTCCAAGTCAAACTTCTCATCCCCTAAAGAAGATAATTAAGTTTTATAAGTATTCTATTTACACCAATTAACTAAGCTTATCGCTCACTATCCCGGAGTTAGTTGTTTTCATAGTTCAAGCATATCTTCTTTGTTTCAACTCCATTTTCAATTATCTTATAGTTGTTTTCATCATTTCCAAATGTTCTCTCATTTGGTGAAGTTTTTCTTTTTAATTTTCTAGTTAGCAAAGTTTTCAGTTTAAGACCTATAAGGTTATGGGCTCAAATGGTGTATTGGGTCACTTTAGGGTTTAGGCTTAGTTTTGCATCTAGGGCTTAGTTTTTTACTTTAGGCTTTATATTTAATAATTTTGGGCTTCTTTTAAGTATTTTAAATGGGCTTTTTCTATTAACAGTTCAAAATTTTTAAGTGATCCTTGGTGATACTCTTATAGGTCCAAATATGCTTTTCTACTAAGTTTAAGACCATAAATCACTAACGAGCCTATGGTGGGTGTCTTAGATGAGCCTTTGAATTTTGTGGGCCTTTTAAACAATTCTTCCTAAGCCATTTAACCTAGGGTTCAAATCTAGTCACCTAGCTACATGGGCTCTAAAATTGGTTTTTTATGCTTAGATCACTATTTAAGGCCTTGGGCTCAATGCTATTTGTCTTTTTAGACTTAAGCCCAACATTGGACATAAGTTTAGCCCATTTTTAATATGGTTAAAAATCCATTCATTATGGTTCTTAGAGTTATTAACACAATTCTTAAGCTTATAATCACTAATTAAGCTAATTTAGGGTCTTAAGCATACTTTGGCCTACTAAGCTTGATCAATTAAGTCCCTAAACCATACTTAACACTAATTAAGCATGTCATTAAGCTACTAAACATGAAATCCCAAATCTTGTGGGTTCATGAAAGTAGCAGCCATGAGTTTTTTTTAGGGTTAAAACTTCCATTTTCACACAACACTTTATTTTTTTGATGTTTCTACTCTGGTAACCTATGTTTCTACTAATATATAACCATAATCACTATATAAAAGTATGTGGAAGTGTTGTAAGGGGAAATAAAAGGGGTGGCACGTATGGGAATAGGGGTTTTATCATCTTACTTGGTGATTTACTACTCAAACTAATACTACTCTTCACTACTTACCCTATTTGTGTTACAACTTCTACTAAAAGGGGTTTTTCTTGTACTAAACTTTGTTGACCACCCCGAAACACCTTATAACTTCTATGGAGTTGCTGTAAAATAATTTTTAACAAATAAAACATTAGTATTCAACATTATCTTATAAGAAAACTAAGGGAAACCAAACCAAATTTCTTGCTAGAGCAAAGTGTAAAAGGCCTTCCCTTGGTTGAGTTTTCCATGAGCTTAAGTGTATGTAGAAGGATGTAAGTGTGTTGAATGGTTAAGGAAGATTGTGTGTGAGGAATGAGGCTTGGTGTGGAGTGATTTAGAGTGGTAGTAGGGGAGTTATGGTGGCTGGCCATGGTTTATGTAGTTAGTAGTCGAGTAGATGAAGAAGAAGGTGGTTTGTATGTTTGATTTTTTAGAGGATTTGATAGTATTTAGAAAATGAAAAGAATGAGGGAATATGGAGTGGGAATTGCTAGATTAAGGAGCAGGGAGAGAGGGGGATAAACTTTGATTGTTTAGGAAATCATGGACAAGGTACAAAAAGAAGATCGTGTACCTTTTATGCCTTTTGCCAAATTGAGTATGGTCTTGTCCCCTTAAGGTACAAGATATTTTAAAAGGGGATTAAGAGTTTTTCTTGTGGTCCTTAATCATGTTTGACTTGTAGCTAATCAAGATGTAATATGGTTGGTTAAGGATTAAGGTTTTATTAAGGTAATTGGATGCGTTAAGGGTTTTGTTGGACTTTGATACTATACTTTTGCTAATTTAGATGCCCTACTCATGTACTTATGGTTCCTTAGGGTTTGGTGTTCATTTATAGTAATTTGGTCTACGTATATGCTTGATAGTTTGGTTTTGAGTAATTTATTGTTATTGATCAATTCAACCTTACAATTATTGTTTATTTGTGACACTATCACTTATTTAAGGTTATATGATCATTTTAGGGTTTTTCATCATTCTAGTGTTTTTCAAGTATTAGGATTCTTGCTCATTTAGTTAGGTTTTTAGGACTTATTTCAGTTAGGGTTTTAGTTGAATAATTAGGGTTTGATTTTTTTACCTAGGTTTTATTATTATGTTTAGGTGATGTTAAAGACTATCCAAGGACTCCTTCATCTAATTCCACTTTTAGGTTATCACAATTTCATAGGGTTTACATAAGGCTAGGGAAGCTCATAGGCTAATCCCTTGCTAACTATAGAAGGCATAAAACAAACTACATAAGTTAGCAATTATCACAAATGTACATCTTGCTAATCTACGAATTGACATAGTAAGTATGGTAGGTTTTATTTTTTTTTTGAAAAATAAAACAATTGAAAACTTATAAAATTTATTCACATAAGGAGAATCACCGTTGAGGACAGCAAGCATGGTCCTTGCTCATGATTCTCTTAGTACCTTTTTTTTTTCTCTCTTTTTAGAGATGAGAGCAACATACCTTAGACCATGAGTGTAATTCTTGCTCATAGTCCTCTAGTAATTTCATTACTTTCAAATTCATACTTGGGATCTAAGAGGATCATGTCCTAAATCACGGGCATGTTTTTTTCACCATTTGTCCTATTGGATTTTAATTCATCTTTCACTTTGTTGATCCTTCCCTTTCTAAATTTTTCCCACTTCATTCTTACGTTATCAACTATAGAACACCACACAAACTCAAAAGAGGTGAAATGATTAGAAATTCCAAAAATTTACTATAAGTTGCTAGATAAAAATAATTGCAAATGGTGTAACTAGATAAAATTAACCAAAACAAAACAAAATAAAATAACATAAAAAAATAAATATTGAAAATTAAAATTGGTTTCCTCCTAACAAGTGCTCTTATTTAATGTCATTAGCTTGACGCTTTTTGCTCCTTTTCTTAAGGTGATTAAAATCTTTGTGACATCTTTTTATAGATTTCTCTTAGAGCTTCCTAATCATCATTAAAGTCCACTGTTATAGCAAATGCAATGTCTAGTGTTGCAATTGGTTTACTAGCTTTAGGGTCTTTTTTTTCCATCTTTTTGTAATATTTACATGAAGTTCACTATTCTTAACCTTCAATATCATTTTACTATATTTCACATCAATTATAGCTTCTATAGTGGTTAAGAATAGATGCATAGGATAATAAGAAATGCTATATCTTCCTTTACATCTAAAACTACTAAGTTCATTGTGAATATAAATTTATCCACTTTTGAAAGTACATTCTCAATCATCCCTTCAAGTCTTTTGAAGGACCCATTGGCTAATTGAATTTTCATTTCAGCTCTTGTAACTACATCCCCTAATATCAGTTTCTTTACTATAGAGAAAGCTATCACATTAATACTTGCACCTAAATCACAAAACGCATTCTTAGGGTTTTCATTTCCTATATTGCAATCTAAAATAAATTTCATTGGATCATTTAATTTTGAAGGAAGGGTGTCCTTTAGTGCTTCTATACACACTTAATATAACATGACTATTTTTTGTACATTTGTTTTTCTTTTCTTAACTATTATTTCTTTCATAAAGTGTTTGTTATGAGGTGTTTATCCTAATAGATCCAACAAAGGAATATTGAACTCTAGCTTCTTAAACATTTCTAGAAATGACTCATTATCTTCATTAGTTTTTCATTTAGTTAGTATAGGGCACATACTTGTTTAGCGCTAAACACATGCACTTCGGGAGTGCATTACTATTGTACTACTTCTTCTCTTGAATTTGGTGTAGAAGATAGTAATGTATTAGTTTCAACCGTCTTGCCTGACCTCAGATGTATCGCATTGACATGCTCTTTTAGGGTGAAAGACTTCTCAACGTTTTGGATTTTTTTTTTCCAACCTTTTAAACCCTTGGCAAGTTTCTCAACTTCTACTTCTCAAGTTGGTTTCTCTTCTATTTTCATGTCTTTCACTACTAGAATGCTACAATCAATTTGTAATTCTCTAAAAACCGACCATTCTAGTTTTTTCTCCTCCTTAATAGAGTTAGAAGAATTTTCTTTTACACCTAACAATGTGGTGGTCAAAAGCTCTACTACCTATTCTAATTAAGTCTCTAACCTTTGGATAGTTAAACTTTGTCTTTCAAATCTATCTTCCTATGTTTACTTCTGATTACTCAATAATTTTTTTACTCTTTTCTTTATCTGGACATGGGATTATAGGATTAGTAAAGGGAGGTCATTAATCATACTCAAAACATGTCACTTCTTCAATTATTTTAACTGCTTGCATCACTAGCATATTTGTCAATGGTCCTCCAACCATATCTTTGATGTAGAATTTATCTTAGTATTGGATCCCATCATAAAATAGCAGTAGTTGATTCCAAGTAGGAGTATCATGATATGGGAATCTGGTCATCAAAATGTGAATACATAGCCATACCTCATATAGTGATTCACCTTTATGCTGCTTGAAAGAAAGGATTTAAATTCAAAGTTCCACAGTGCAACACAATGGAAAAGTCCATACATATTGATCATCTATGAGGAGTACTTGCAAAATAAAATAAATGGAAGTAGAAATCTAACACTAGAAAGAAATAAAACAACATAAACAAAAAAAAATGAAAGTAAAGGAAGAAAACAAGTAAAGAAAATAAATCACCTTAAACTAGACAATCCTAAATACTAAAATTAGCTTAAGTCATTCCTTAGCAACAATGCTAAAAACTTGAAACACTAAACCTAACTTTACCTTTCATAACACTACCTTCTATAACAAAAGCATATTTTACTAGCAAGTACACTAGGTCACATATGTAGCAATATGATTGATGAGAACCAAGTCAAACATACAGGGAATGAAGTCTAATTATTAATAGTTTTAGTCATGTCTAACTTTAGGCAAATAAAATGAAAGGGTTTATGGAAATAATTAAATTCTAAAAACTAAGTTAACAAAATAAATAATTTAGGATATTGTCACATATCAGCATAGCATAGAATGCAGTATCACACTGGATTACCTATTCAAAACTTAACTCAACTTGCTCATTTATCAAAAGACAACATTGTTTACATGATAAAGGGGTTGTTACATCAAAGTTTAGTTGGATATTCTATTACAACTTATGTACACAACATAATATTTACATCTAAACACGAACCAACTGATTCCTTTATCATCTTCACAATAACAAGATTCCTAACTTAGTACAGGTTCTATACAAAAGTCGCTGACTCCAACTCATACTTCCGATATATATATCCCCCCTTAGTTGTAGGCCCTTCACAATGCAGTTAACCTGAGAATAAAACATTTTATCTTCTCAACTACTAAAGCTAAGTGAAAATAGATAATAAACAATATAATATAGACAATATTACATATCACAATTGAACCATTTCAATCATAACCTGCAGATTCAAATTCACATATGCATCCACCCAACTGGACGTTTATTGCTAGCAATGCAACATGCTATGCTCATGTATGTTGCATGCATCGATAACAATATCCTATGCCCTCTAATCTTCTTCTGGTTAGTCAACATAGCCATTCATCTAAATGCAACATTGAGCAACCTATGGGTAATAAGGAGCTACTTAGGATTAGAACTCCCATTAAATTAGACTACACATTATAGTCTATCATTTGCCAAAAGGGTAATAAGAAGCTACCTGAGAGTAAGACCCCTAACTTTACTTTACAAAATTAGATTACACACTGTAATTCACCAAATCAAAGTGGCAACACTACCAAGTTGGACCATACATTATAGTCTACCAAATTTGACTATCAAAATAGTCACAATGTTCGAGCAGTGCAATCTATATGCTTTCGAAAAATGAGTTCATAAAGCTATATTCTTTCCATAATCCCTTGGAAGCCTCATTTTGAAAGTTCTAACTCATAGGTCTCTTTTTATGCCATGATATGCAATGACAACTCAATTATGTCACTCAACACAACTAATCTTTTAGTTTTATTCAACCTAGTGATCTTATTCTAGTTTTAGAACTCTCCCTAGTAGAATTCTAATATCTCACTCAAGGTTCAATTAGGTGAACATCTAGAAGATTGAGTTAGCAATCACTCAACTTCCCTAATTAGCATAATCATTTATAAGTACAAATCATCACCCAACATAGCAGCATGACAATTTAACCAAGATACAGTTACTATTATTTAAAATCACTACATCAACATCTACTATAGTAGCATATCAATTCACCCAAAATATACCTATATTCAATTAACACAACCTCAAACAGCATGTAGTGTTATGCGTAGTAATATATTTACTATAAGCATGGGTTAAATCCATTTACCTAGACTCAATAATAGCACAAAATCCTAAACTTCGCTACGTGGTCTTTCCTTACTTATCACACCTATGAAAATATAAACATAGCTTCTAAGTCAAGTATGAGTCAAAGCCAAATTGTTATAAGCTTTCATTTCTACGTTTTTAAACTTCATGTAATTGTATCTTACTCATTCCCTATCCGATTTTAGCAAACATTATATCATCATGATCATTATTTCGAGTACTATTGAGATATCTTAAGAACCAAGTCCATCAACATTGTCAAATGTCCAAAAATATCCTTTCGTATTACTAATTTGACCGTATGTCATTATAACTTTGTAATTAACCCAAATAAACCCTAAATCTAAATTAAAAATCTTGAAATTCCTCATTTGCTAAGCAGGTTAACATTCATTATGTACTAAAAAATACTAATCTTTTGTGTATTTAACAAATATCACATTAGTACTATTTACTATATCATATATTAGGTTAATATACAGGTTTATATTATGAAAATACATAATAAATAGTATACGAGCCTAATTAATTTCACGAAAAATCCTATAGACTTACAAAAATATGTAGTTTAATTAATGACTAGGAATTATACTAAACTAGCTATTATATTTTTTTTTACAAAAATAGCAGTTTTAACTCCAAATTAGTAAAAATCAAACAAATAAGTGAATTTAATCATAGGATAAAAATAAAGTGTCCCAAACTTTCTTATAAACTTCTAGAAATCATAAATATAGGGCTCATACTTTGATTTTATTAAAAACTAATTAATTTAATAAAATAGTGAAATTACCAATTTTATAAAAAATAATTACAATAAATAGGAAACATGATTATTTTCAAAAATTCTTATTAATATAATTAAATACATATATTAGGTATGTTACATACAGATTTTCAACTTAAAAGAACATTATTTAATGTTCTTAAAATTTAATTAAATTTTCATTCAAGCAAAACCATTTCTCAAGGATCTTATATTTATGATAATTATTTAATTAAAATAAAATTACTACATTAATTGACACATAAAATAAGTCCAGAAAAGCAAGTTTTATAATTAAATAACATCATTTGCTATTTTTACAAAATTTACAAAGTTTCGGTTAGAAATTTTGTTCACTTAAACTGGCTGTCTCCGGTTACCCAATCTTGTCAAAATATCTCCTCTAGTGGTTCTTTCTTTGACCCTATGGCCACCACAATAAGACTCCTATAACCCTTTAAACTGGCCTAACTAGATTCTATACTCTATTTTTCTTTTTTTTTTTCAAAATTTTCATGGGTGTTTTTCTTATATTTTTAGACTTCCAAAGTGTTGTTTTAGAAATGTACAAGCCCTATTTATATTTTTCAAATGGATTAGGATTTATAAAAATTAGACATGTAGTTTACACATGTTATTTTCTAGTGTTTTGCCTTTTGACTCATCAATTTAAATTGATCCTTGGCTACTACATCATGGGATGACTCATCCTTTCATTGTTGTATTAATTTACCTTATTTTAATAATAATTTCTTATTCTATATGTGTATTTAATACAAATAATGATGTTCTATGTTAATACATGTATAATTCAACTTCATTTATTATTTTGATAAGTTAAATGACTTATCTTTAGTATTTCGTTAAATTTAAACATTTGAATTTTATGTTTTCGATATTTATCAACTTTAGTGATAAATCGACATTTTCTTAAATTAATAGTTTTATATAGTTTATTTTGAGAAATTGACTTTATTTAAATTACTTTGTCTAATTTTTCTAACCTTAGTGTAAAGTTTGAAATTAAATGGATATCATAGCCCCGTATCATAAATTTAGGAGCTCGAATCATAGGGTTATTGAATTGGCTTGAAATCTTAGGGTATTATAAACATTCATTATCTTCAAAGATTCAATTATCATGAAGATATGTTTAATATTAGTTAATGCTAACATAGATGTCTTAAAAAGATTTAGTTTTAAGTCGATTAAGCATTAGGAATTCCTTCTCGCAAAGCAAGTACCTATGATTAACCTATTTAACCATTCTATCACTAGGAAGGGGAAAAAATAAATTAATCCTCTCTAATTCCTAAACCTTAATTGAATTGAAGGCATATGTTATGTCTCTTTAATCTGGATCATCTAGTTCATAATAAGCAATTAGAAATGGTCTCTTAACTCAATCCTAACTAATACGTATTTTTGCGAAGTCAAAATACATGTTGTCATAATTAGGGAATTAAAGACTTAAAACGATAAGCATAATGAATGAGCAAAAAAAAAAAAAAACCTTTTCTATTATCTAGTGAATTGTCTCTTGCTTGTCTACTCTATTATAAGGCATGTTATTAATATTACAAGGGATCCATTGTAAAAGTGGGCCATGACATAAAATGATATCTTTCTTGAATGGCTTCAATTCTTTTCAATAATAATTTGGAATTACCATACCCTAGAATCATAGCCATTGTCTTTACATATGGTCTTTCTATGCTATAATTCTCTGAGGAAAAAGAGATGCATTGCATATCCAAAAGTGGCAACTCGACTTCATTTAGTATGTAATACATGTCTTCCATCCATGGAATGAGCATTACCTAAGACCATGGACATAATTCTTGCTCGTAGAGCTGTCATCCCAATTTTCTTTCCTTAGAATTTCACATGCCTTCATCATCATGTATATATTTTCTAGTATTGTACATTTTTCCAGTCAAAATATAAAAATATACAATTTAGTTTGATATAGTGTTAAAATAAAATATTAAAAAATAAGGTACTAAATTACACTAAAATTATACCACAAAGCCAATAAAAACAATATAAAATATACCTATAAAATATGTATAACTAAGCTTTATCAAACTACTTGTCAATTCTTAAGCATGCAATGCATCTTCTTAAGAATAAGCCACTAATATGACAGATGTTAAGAGTGACTAGCCCTGGGATTTATCTAACCTCATTGGCTTAGCAAGAACTCATACCCTTAAAGCTTAGAGAATCAAGAAGATTCCTTTTGATGATTACCCATTCAATATTAAAGGCAATTCTCTAGCCATTCCCTTATATACTAGTATATAGTATGATTTGAGCCTTAATGATGTTGAGGGTACAATTACGGACAAGGGGTTTAACAACTTGTAGCTGCATTTTCGTTTAGCTCCTCATCATTAGAGGATTGAGAGACCTCAAGTCCACGAACGCATCACTTCCTTAAAAGAACATGAATTCGCACTTTTTGAGAAATATTTTGAGGTCGCTTTTAGATCTCCTTCAAAACATCCTTTTTCACATACCACTTTATCTGTCTAGGTATGTTAACTCTAAATTCATATAGACTAATAATTTCCTTCGAGTGTATATGTGAGGATTTAAAATTTAGGCTAACTCAGACTTGTTTCATTACATTTTTATGATCTAGAAGGTAAAGGTTGGTTTTATATCTATGTTTGGCCTAGAAGAAAGATTTTGATTAGGCTAGAATCCTCAATCCATGATTGGAAGAAGAAATAGGTTATGCTTAGGTCAGAGACTAACTTAGACTTTCCCATGCTTTGGTCTCACTACTTCAAACAATTTATGTAGACTCTGTAAATTTAACCTTCTAAACATAGTATCGGACTCAAGTATTGTAAATATTTTCCTAAGTTGATAAGACCACATAAAATTAAAACCAACTAAAATTTTAAACTTGGAATTTAAAACGAGCTTGAAAGATACTATTATACAATTTGGAAACCCTAATCATGCAAGAAAACCCCAATCCTAACATATGCGTATTTTTTTTTTTAAAAAAAAATATTAACTTAAACTTAACAAGAACTATAAATATTAAATCACAAAAAAAAAATTAAATCAATAAAATTATCTTAAGGCTTGAAAAGCCATAAGTCAATAAAATTATCAATACTTTTGTGAAATCATATAAAACCGATAATAAACGAATCAAGGATTATTTCAAGCAATAATAAACAACAAAACTAAGCTAGTTAAAGGAATAAATTAATAGATTTGCAAAAATTATTTTACTTATGTACATAAGTAGCCCCATAATATGTATATACATATAAATATATTAATAAGCAATTTCCTTCTCTTTTCCTAATCTATCGTATGATATATATGTTGCATAATAATGCACTATTCCTAAATAATTCAGCCAATTGAACCTTAAGCTCCTAAGTATCAGTCAATTATTCCCGAGCTGGTGAAAAATCCTAAAACAATTAAAGACTTGTAACCCTAAGCGGCTAATTAAGAATTTAATTTGAACAATTTTATTTAACTCTAGAAATTTCCATAATTTTGTAAGAATTAAATCGTAACTTACAAATCAATTTAAGAGATAAACTTCAAAAGAATTTTATATAAGACAATCTCCTTATCTTCATGCATAAGATTTGTGCACATGAATAAGTAAACTAACTAATCATCCTAAATAACTTATCAATTGATAAATATAAACCCTACTTTTAGTGGGCCTAAGATTTGAGTACGAGTACTTTTCGAACATTCCTAAGGATCAACTAAACCAAAAACTTAAGTTTATATTTAGAAACGAATTAAATTTTTCCAATAAAAAAAACAATTATCGATAAAACCCGAGCTTGAAGAACTGCAAGCTCTAAAGTCACTTAAAACCCTAAACCCTAAAATAATTAAGGAATTTTAACCTTGAGTAATTAATCAATAATTTAATTTGAATAATTTCATTCAACTTTAGAAAATTTCACAATTGTATAGGAATCGAATCATAAATTAAAAAACAATGTAAGATGAAAACCTAAAAAAAACAATTTTCTATAAGACCATACCCTTATCTTCATGCCTAAGCCTTACACTTCAATAAGTAGATCAACCAATCACTTTAGATAACTTATCAATTGAGAGTTTTATCAATTAAGAGTTGGAATCATTTATCAATTGATAACTTATCAAAATTTAGTGATAAGATATTTTCCTTACCACCCCTTCACTTATACTACATATGGACAATTTTTCACGAGATTTCATATGCTTAACTTCATTAAATGAGACAAGACCACTCTATGGCCCAAAAAGCAATTTAAATGGCAGATTTGGACAAGGGAGAAAGGGGGGCCATACTCTTGTCTTTTAACCATCAATCACTTTCTCTTACACATCACTATTCAACCCTTAATGCTTACATTATCAATAGTTGCAATTGTTGACTTTTATGTAAGCTACAAGACAATCAATTAAAACTTCTTGCACACACTTCTTTCCTCATTCAAAATATACCACTCTCTTCTTCCTTCACTCCCATTTTCACTTCCTTCTCTCTCACTTTAAACGCAAATCAAAAGAAGAAATTAAACTCCAAAAATTCCCAACATTGCCACCACCATTTTTTGCTTCCATACTCACGGCAATTTCTCTTCTTATTCTTGTGTCATTTTCTTTAACCATCTAAGATCTTTTAAAACCATTATAACGTTCAACAAACCCCATTGCAAAAGATCCAACAACTCGGGTTTTCGAAAGGTGGCAAAAGGAGGAAGCAAAGTTAAAAGCTTAAGTGGAACCTTAGTGTACAACCACCACATTTTGCTTTAAGGACGAGTAAGTATTTCTTGTGATATGTGGGTTGGTATTTATGTTAGGAGACTTTGATTTCTTGAAGATATAAGTAAGGTTTAAGTTGTTATAACACAAAAAACTGTCTTAAGAAACAAACTCATGAAACCCTTACATGAAGTTGAAACATGAGCATGTAAAGTTGGTGTTTTGTAAAGATACTTGGGTAGCACTTTAAATGGAAGATTTTGAGTTGAGAAAATCTTGAAACAAGAACTTGAATGGAAGATGAACATGCTGGATATGAGGGTTCAAAGGTCATTTGAATGTTGATTTTATTTCCGTTAAGTTAAACATGCTCAATATAGACTTAAGTTAAGGAAAAATTCATCACATGAAGTTTTATGAAGAAACCAACTTTGTATGACATGAGCTATCATATGGAGATTGTATTAAGTATAAGATCTTCTATTTCTTTATGTGGAGCATGAGTTAAAGAATCATCTTATGGAAGAAAAGTTAAGTTAAGATTTGGATACAAGTAATTTAAGTGCACAATCTAACACCTAAACTTAAGGAAATGATGAAACAAGTTGAAAAACCAAGAAAAAACCCCTTGGAATCATCATGAACAGATCTGGAACGTGAGAAAAAGAAGCTCAAAAATATGATAAAAGTGAATGAACAAAGTCAAAAGATCAACCAAAGCAAGTATGGTAAGCATACAAAGCCTAAAACTCAAAGCCGAACCTAAAACTCTCAAAACAAACCTAGAACTCTAAGTTGGGCCTTCAATAAAATTATGACCAGCACCTTAAAGTATCAAGAGAGGTTGTTTTGAAGCCCATAATAAATCTACCTAAGGCCCCATAAGCTCACCAAAGTCACTAACTTTAGTTTGAACAAAAAACAAGCCTATTTAACAATTTAATCCCACTAAAGGGCCCATGAAGTGGTTGTTAGCCTTAAGAATATAAATCAAAGTTGTAAATCTGACCTCAAGGAGTATTTTAAGCTTAGGATAAAATCTTAAGACTAAGCCCAAAGGATTTCTCAAGTTATCAAAAAACCTATTTATCATACAAGACCCAAAAGCACTCCAACACATGAGCAATGCTACTGTTCCGACCCATTGACAGAATTGTATACCTCATTTCGAAAATCTAACCTCATCACATTAAATTACACTTGAAAATGATGAAGATTGACTATAAGATCATAAAAATCGGATTTAAAACGAAAAAGTTATGCGCGATTGAACTTTTAAGTAAAATCGGAAAAATTTGTGAAACTAAGTCCAAAGTATAACTTAAAAGGTTTTAGCTTAGTTTTCTAGGTTTTATTTCAAATCCTTATAGTATTGTATTTGTGATGTCCAGGGGACCCGACTTTAGGGAGACAACCTATCTCGAATTATTTTGATTGATCCGCATGGCTGAGTAAGTAAATTCTCGATGACTCTTTACTTGATTGTGCTTATAGAATAGATGCACCTAAACTTATATATATAAATTTGGATGCTTGTAGGATATGGGAGATGCATGTGTATGGATTGATGGATGAACATAATGACTTATTAATTATATATATATAATAATGGGAATTGTTTGTATTACTATGCACATATGAATTGTATGGAATGAAATTGTTTGATCACCTTAAAAATCAAGTTAATCACTTAATACGATTAAGAAAGCAAAATGAATCATGTATTCCCTATATTGCATATAGATAACACCGACTGCCGCTTCACGCAGAAGATGGGAAGGGACTCACAGGAATACGAGTTTCTTGCAGGATTGGGCACTAGCTATGTCATCATATATATTGAGTCTTTATTCTAAGCTGATGGGCAAACTAGGCGCTGAGAGACGCCAACCGTCTGCAAGGGGCTGAGTCTTGTGGCTCCTGCTTAGGGTGTGTGTTTGTAGATTGCGGGGGCCACCACACCTTTAGATTTGGGATTTTAAAAGATATGATTTGATTTTGGTAAAGAAAGTATACATATATATATAGAGAGTTTTGTTTTGGCATGAGCACGATAGTGCAAATGAAATAAAACCCAAGGTCTAGAACCCAGATTTTGGTTTGGGTCGGTTAATTATCTCCAAACCCTGATTTTAGGGGGCGTAATTCTGAGTCGTATGCAGTTCCTAGGCTACTGCATGCATTGTTTGGCATACTGATTATTCATGCATTCATATGATTATGCATTTAATAAATTTCTATCATGCGGTACTGATAAGGGTAATTATCTAACTAAGCGTAAGCTTACACCCCAACAATTCTTTTCCTTGCAGGTTGATCGATAGTTGGGAATGGGATATGAATTGAGTGCAGAGTGCTACCATTAAATCAATATGATGAAAAGCTTGTGTAGTTGATTCGGAATGCTTCGAAAAATGACTAATGTCTTAATTAAGTTTAGTATCTTTAGTAAGTTTAGAATTTTCTAAAATTGTCTATCTTATTTCACTATTTTAGTAGGGGATACCGATTCTCTATGGTTCTGAGGAATTGTAGAAAAATGGATATCCATAATTATTTATATTATATAATGAGCCAATGAACTAAAATTGAAGACTCTAGCAAATAATTATTTAGAGTCTTGTAATCTTTGACTTGCAAGGCGATTTTCTTATCATGGGTATACGCGTGATATGGAAATTTTAGGCAATATTACTAGGCCCCTCCTGGGGTCGCTACAATTTAGCATAAAGAAGCCACTCACAAATGACCAAGATACCTATAAGACCATCACGAAGGTGAACAATAAGTTTTGGTTCCTTTGGGATGCAAATAATATCTTCATTAAATATTATTGTGGAGCTTGAATAAATAATATCTTCATTAAATATTATTGTGGAGCTTTAATCTTCCTAAGGATGAGGTCAAAGCCTCAAAGGGCACAAGTGTAGTTTAAGGGGAAGACATTGAGAGTGCCAATGAAGGTACAATTGAAGATAAAGGTACATGTTGCTTAGGATATCACCATGTTGAGTGGGCCTCCTAGAGTAGGGACCATTACTGTCTACTTAGGAGCTAAGTGGTCTTCTTTGCCTATACCTTATACAACATTTGTAAGTTACCTTTTTCTTATTTTTGCATTTCACCAACTTAACTGATTTTTGATTTTCGTGTAGACATAAAACTCAAAAATCTAGACTTTAAAAATCTATTCACTCGGTTGGAAGCTAGTACCACTCCCAAGAAGGATGGGGAGATAAAGAGAGCTTCAACTAAGACCACTACCTCTACCAAGAAGCCTTAGGAAGCAAAGGCTCCAAATGACACATAGAAGAGAGGTAGTAGAGGCTAACTAGCCAAGGAAACAACCCAAGGTTAAATATGTTGAGACCCTTCTTATTCGTGATCCAACTAAAAGGAAAGCCTCCAAGAAAGGTCTAAAGAATGACATTGGCTAACCTAATGGGGGCTCTATAGATCCCCAAACCAAATAGTCCCTAGTGATATTTCTAAGCCTTATGACTCCTTCTAGGAAGGAGAATAGGAAAGTCTTCCAATATTTCCCTTTCTAAATGGTCAGTATAGCCGACTATACCTTAGGGAATGACAAGATCGCCCTCACATTAGTGTAAAAAATATAACTCCTAGAAGATGTTAGTACGATCACCAATACTGTTAAGTTTTATCAAGATGTAGGTTCTAACAGCCTTTTGCAGTTAGTTGCTTCAAAGTTTTATGAAGTAAGGAATCTAAATGGTAATTATATGAACCAATACTCTCATATCCCTTCATTACTTCACCTTTGTTTTGTAGAGCTCTAATGGCAAGTGCACATAATGAAGTTATAGTATAAATTAAAATGGATGTTGAGTCTTAGTGTTGATCCCAAGAGGAACTAGTTATATGAGTATATCTAATTATGTTTAACAGTGATACCCTTGAATTATTCAATTACCTAACTTTTCACAATAAAAGATTTAATGGAATAAACTAAAGATAGAAAATAAGGATTGCAATAAGATATTAACTAAAGATAGGGAAATTATATTAAAACAATTAACTAATAAAATGACAAAATAACTAATCAACTATTGACATAAAAACATAAATAATATATTAACAAAATAACGTAATAACATGATAACAAGAATTAATTAAGAAATGACATTTTCCTTAGTAAATGTTATTGTTGTTTCCTACCTAATTCTAGAGGATTATTAAATCTCAATCGTTGTATAAGACCATAGAGGTCCCCAATCCTATTCTTATGGAAATCAGATTATGAATTAGCTGGACTTACATCTTTAGCTAATTCCTAACCTTGAGAACTTCTCTACCTAAATCACTTCTAATAGAGCATCTTAAGATCACATGACGCACTTAAATCCTACTATTAGCTTACCCTAGTCCATAAAGATTCAATACCTAATATTTTAGCATATTCAATCTCTTCTAATTACATTTTTCTATTCATTGTAGGCCTCATGACTCTATTGTAAACTCAGACATTAAACTAATAGCCCGAGTAAATATTGGTATAATGACAATATAAGTGGTGTATACAATAGGCAAAATCATAGATTGAATTTCTTAAATAAAGATCACCCTTTAATTATAAGGTTCAACAATGATTTATTAAGTTAATTAAAAGAAAGACATGAAACTCAAAGAAAAGAGAAGAATAATAAAGAAGCCCCATTAGAAATTCTAAAAGCTACAACTATTGCTTAAGAGACTCTCTCTATAACCTTAGGCTAAAGAGTCTATGAATAAGTAATAGACTTAGGATTATAAAGAAAACCTAATAAAAATAGAATATTAGAAATCGCTACACCTCCATCCCTGAAGTTTATGGTTATAGTCATTGGGTATGCTCTTAGTCTTTGTGTGAAACTTCAAAATTTGAAAGAAATTCTTAATGAGAGGTTCATAAGTAGGGACTACAAGCATGATTCTCAAATGTGCTTTTTTCTAGACATTCGTTCTAGCTCGAAAGTTCTTTGCTTCACTCTTTTATTTGTACTCTTACTCCAATTAAGCTCAAAATTGCCTAAGAATCCTTCAAAACTTCTTAAAGTTCTCTCAGAGTCATTGAAAATAATAAATAAACAAATTCAGCTCAAAATAACACAAAATCAATAAGAATAAAGTCTAAATCATCGCAAAATACCCATAGAGTTATATGTTATATTTGTGTCATTAAGCTCCCAGCACCTAATGATGATTATTGAGGCCCTTGTAAAGGAGAAGAAAGAAGTAGAGTATATACTCATTTAAGCTCTGTTATTATTTTTTTGACCTTTTTTAATTCATTCTCTTTATTTTACCTTATAGATTGTGGAGGAGGCTAAAAACCATTGCTAATTTTGAAGCTAAAGCTTAGATAGAAGTAGGGTGAAGAGAAGGTTAAGATGGAGGAGGAGATGAAGGGTCTAAAGGAAAAGACTAGAAAAGAAGTCAAGCTAAGGGAAGAGAAACAAGCTGCTCTAACTGAGGAATAGAAAAAGAGCTCTCGACTCATCATCAACCTACTTAGGTTCAAAATGAAGTAGAAAGCATCAAAGGCAAACATGCTAAAGAAGTTAGCCAACTGTAGAACTCGTATGATGAGTTGAAAGCTAAGGTTGCTGATCTTAAGGACAAGTTGAGTTAGGGTACCATTATGAGAAAATATTTTAGGTGATCCAAGACAATGGGGAGTATTTAAGCCTTATGTTAGAAAAAATGCTAGATGGTGTGCACTTAACTTAGGATTAAATCCTAATTTGCCTTCTAGATTATGATCCTAGTTGCTTAGATTTCACCAAGAGAGACCAGAAGGAAGCCTCCATAACTAAAGAGAAAGGGATTAAGCAAGAGCTAGATGGCAACCAATCTATCAAAGGTAGTGATACTCCTACTACTACCAAAGAAGATATTTAAAATGCTTACCCTGATGCTCTTAAGTACCCCATACTCCTGTTAGCAATCCTCCAATTGATCTGACCCTCACTTTTAGTAATCCCCTTACCAAAGATTAGTTGGTTTCCATGTCATGTTTTATTTCATTGTCTGATGTTAAAGACTCTCTACTACTTATTTAGGTTGAAATGCCAACATTTAATTTCTTGTACAAATGTTTACATTTTAATGTTACATGATCAAAACATTGTATGAATTTGTGTTTTTTGCATATTTAGGCTACATTTCCTATTTACTTTTGTTGTTGATCTTAACCCATCATTAGTTAGTAAATTAGGGAACCTACTAATGCATTATCTATATTTACTTTAGGACTTTAGAAAGTTTTTAGTTCTTCATAAAACAATTTAGGGTTTTTAATAGCTCATCGTCCATGCTTATCTTAGGATTTAGAGTAATTGGGCCAATCACTCTTTAAAGAGTTAAGGCTTTTTAGAACTCGTTTTCCATACTCATCATTACACTTAGAGAAGTGTAGTTGGATCTTCTTTTTTATCCTTAACCTTAGACATCTTGCTCTCATTATCCATCATATATAGGATTTAAGGTGACTTTTTGTTATTATTATTGAAATTCAATCTATGATAGTTGCATATTATGATCTAATTGTATTGTGTTTATTGTTGTCATTAATTCAATATACTAGTGATTCGATTATTGATAGATTCCATTATAAAGTATGCGAGAACATGTAGTATGGCTAATTGATACAATTATACAAAATTGGCCAGCTAAAACATTTAGTAGCTTGGTTTTATTAAATTAAGGCAACCTAATAGTAGGATTTAAGGGTTTCATGTGATCCTGCTGTGCTCTTTTTAGAAACAATTTCAGTAAGGAGGTTCTAAGGATTAGGAATTAGCTAAGAGATACAAGTTTGGTTAGTTTGTAAAAAAAGTCCCCGTAGTCTAATATTGTAATTAAGATTTAATAAGTTACTTAAAACTAAGTAGTAGATAATACTAAAGATTTACTAAAGGACATGTTTACTCCCTTTATTTAATTTAATTATTTTATTCTTGTTGTTGTTCTTATTTTTGTTTATTGCTAATTAGGTTTATATTTTTATTGTTTTAATTAATTGTTGTAGCAATCTTTATTTAACCATATTTAATTATTCAATTACATCTTTTATTATAAAAGTTAGGTAATTGGAATAATTTAGGGATACAATTACTAACTAATTAGATATTACTTCCACATATGGATTTTGTTAAGAACGACACTAAAACTCCAATTCGAATCTATACTATAACTTGATTTGGTGCATTTCCCTATTTATAAGCTCCACATATCAAGTTTTTAGCACTATTACCGAAGAGTCAATAAAGTAAATCAATTAGGAATTTAGTAGAAATCCTAAATTTCCAATTATTCTAACATGTTTGTAATATTTATTTCCTTTAGTTATTTTTGGTATTTTTCTTCCTTAAATTATTTCTAATTTCCAATTTTTTCTAGTTTATGACAAAGTTTGAAAGGAATTTGTGTATCCCCGTATGAGAGTTTATGAAGCAGCGGATTTAATTAATTAAGGTTCACTACTCTGATTAAAACAAGAGTCAAAAGATTCAAAAAGCAATCAAGAGATTGAAACTATGGCATTGAACAATAACGACGAAGCTAATAAGACTCATATGGTGTTCACCAAGCCTATGGTGACCAAAGTAGAATCTAGCATTAGAAGACCTCCAGTCCAAGCAACAAATTTCCAAATTTAAATAAATGTCATCCAAATGGTCTAAAAATTTATCCAATTTGAGGCATTAGCAATGAACAACCACATCTCGAGTTTCTTAGAGATTTGAGACACATTTAAAATCAATAATGTCATAGTTGATACGGTAAGACTAAGATTGTTTTTGTTCTTCCTAAAAGGTAAGGCCTAACAATGGCTTAGCTCATTACTTAGAGGTTCTATTACTACTTAGGACTCTTTAGTTGAAAAGTTTCTTAGAAAATATTTCCTACCAACTAGGATAGTGAAATTTAGAAATAATATTTCTGCTTTTGCTCAAATGATGATGTGATCCTCTATGATGCTTAGGAGAGATTCAAGGATTTGTTAAAGTAATGCTTACATCATGAACTACCTCTATGGATGCAAATTCAGACATTTTATAAGGGGCTCAGTTATCCTATGCACTAGATGATCGATGTCATAGTTAAAGGCACTTTGAGTGTTAAGACACCAGACAAGGCCCAAAAGCTTATTAAAGGCATGACAATGAATAATTCATCGTAGATAATGTAAGATCCAAAGTGAAGGCATTTGGGAAGTATGACGTTGATTTTGTGACTACACTAAGAACTTAGGTTGAGAACTTAAACAAGAAGATTAAATGACTGATGAAACCAATGTATTTAGTATAGCAAGGGACTTTAGCTGAAATTGACGATATTAATTTTATTGCTAACCATGCTCAAACTAACCCTTTCAACAATACATATAATCCAGATTATAGAAATCATCCAACTTTCTTAGAGAAGCCAAGTGCAATAGTAGAACTGAAATGTGCAACCTTAGAATAGGGCCCTCAATGTTGAAGAGTTGCTGAATAGATTCATCTAGAGCTTAGATGCCTATTTTCAAGCGAATGAAGTAGCAATAAGGAACATTGAAGCTTCATTAAGGAATTTGGATAGCCAACTACGTCAATTAGTTAAAACCATCACTGAAAGACCACCTGGAAATTTACTTAGACATGCCAAGCCAAATCACATACTAGTGGATTTGGAAACAAACTAAAAGGAGAAATCAATCATCAAGCCAACAATGCTCGACAACAATGCTCCTTAGGAGCCAACCCACGTTTGATTTATTTTAACTTTAGTTATTTTGTTTGTTTGTTTCGTTGTCTTATCATGAGTCAATTCGAGTATCAAATTTTCAGGACATCTATTAGTTTTTCCATACTTTGAATGTTTTAATTTTATAAAAAAAAAAAAGATTTATTGAATGTTATTCATGAAATAGTAATTATTGAAGTTATCATCCAATTGAGTTGTTATTTGATTAAATTTTTAAGCTTCAATTCACTTTAATTTTGAATTAAGTAATTTCAAGAAATGGGATAATGAAAATTGATAAGCTCCTAGTTCCCTTAAATTTTGAGACAGTGATACTTAATTGCATAAAACCTTGTTTTTTAGGTTTTGAAATGATTTATGCAAGAAAACAAGAAAATGGAAATAAGTTTCACTCAATTTAGAGCTTAAACGAGAAAGTTATGAAGTTTTCAAGGTCGATATTACCAAATGACATGACTATGTGGTTTCTAAGGGAATTTTAAGTAGAAATGTGAGTAGTCAATAGAGGACATGACCATGTCCCAGGTTGTGTCACTCCTAAGCATCATGAAGATAAAAAAAGATTCAATGCAGTGTATAAAAAATGGCACAACCAAGTGATATGGTCATGTCATCATTTATGAATCCTTTATTTTTTCCCTCCTATTTAAGACTTCATTGGGTTTTTCTTAGGAAACTTTTGTACGTCTTTTGGAGAGAACTTCTACAACAAAAAACTTGTGAGAGTGTAGAGATTCAAGAATTGAAGAATTCAAGATTCAAGAGTCTTTTCATTGCATCCATGGATCTTTCTTCTACTTTTGTTTTAGTTTGTATCAAAGATTGTTCTTTTATCATGAGTAAAGAGTAGATATTTTATATTTAGGTCTTGTGGAACCTAAATCTATTATGTGATAATTGTTCTTAATAGATCTAATGAAATTCTTTAGTTTTCTTGAATTAATTATGTGTGCTCAATTGTTTGGATTGATATTTTTGTGAGTATTAATCTAAAAATCCAATATTATTCTAGAAGATTGAGAGATGTCTTATATGATTAGATCTAGGCATAATTGATGAGCATTTTTGCAATGTTAGAGATAAATGGTAAGATTCTTTCGGATCTTTAATGTTATCTTTAAGAGATTTCATTGCACATTAATATGATCATTAGTTATACTATTAAGAAGAGATCTTAATAGGTAATCTAAAGATTAGGGTTAATAAGCTTGAGAAAGTTATTAGATTTAATAGAGAATTCTCCTAATTAAGAAAATTAACGATTGAATTAGATTATCTTAAATGAAAGTCGCATGTATAAGTTTAAGGGAAGCAAGATCTAGGTACTTCATCAAGTTTTCAATTAAATCTCAAATCTATTGCTCTCCTGTTTTGGTTCCTAATTAGTTGTTAAAATTATTAGTTACTGCAATTTTAGTTTAAATGTTTAAAGTTCTTGCAATTGAATTTACTGCTTAAATAATAAGGCTTTATTATTTGTGCTCGGGGTCTCTAATGGATTAACTTGGGCTCATATTTTCTATACTAGAATTTGATAGGTGTGCTTGCCTCGTATAAAAAATTAACAAGCCTTAAATTCAAAAATGAAAGGAAGAACACAACCAAAGTGCATTACTACAAACTTGGATCGTGATCCTCTCATAAATAATTTCTACAAACTTAGACCATGATCTTCTCATAAATAATTTCAAGAAGAAATCGAAAATTTGTTGGATGAGAAGTCTATAATCAAGATCATTCTTGTGATCCACAAACATGTTCATGCCAGTGTTGCAATATTGACACAAAGACAAGGTCCATAGCTTTAATCCTTAATAGTAGTCTAGTTAAATTTAAACATCATGTGTAAAAGCCTTCCACTTCATTCTAAACTGTCATTGTCTCTCTAAAACTACTCTTTTCTCTCAACCCTCTCACTACATAAGTACTAAAACTTCACAAATCTCTATGATTTAACCCTATACACTTCAAATCTAAGGTACATACATCATCTTTATCTAGTTATTTTCTTCCATTTGTTGTTGTTTTACATAAAAATTGCATTTTTATTTAAGGTTTCATGATGAAACAATTTGGCTTACAAGTGTAGAAACTTTAGTTCTTAGTAGTGATTTAGGAAAAATAATGTGATAAAAATATTTCTACTCATTATTTTCTAGAAATCACTAGAAAAACACTTGCTTGGTAGAAATTTAAATTATGAAGATCATGGATAGTATGTGATGAAACCTTCCATGGTGAAGAAGGAAAAGAAAGGAAGGTGATGGATTGGTGCTATTGATGTACAATTGTTGTATTGGCATGTGATTTGTGAACTCATGCCAAAAGTATGGAAAAATTTTGGTAATCGAATTTGTATGTGATTAAAGCATTCCATAAATAAACCATAAGAAAATTGTGAGAGTCAAATATGCATGCGATTGAAGCATTCCATAAATAACCCATAAAATTCATGTTGATTTAGCATTATCTTCAAAATTCTATAACTTTTTTGTGAGGAACATGGAATTCGTTGTTGAAATAATTGCACATGAAATAGATTATCGAAAACGAGTTTTTAACCAATTGTATTTTGAGTGATAATTTTCTTATCAATAGAGATTATGAATAGAAACAAGATTTAATAACTAATTAATCCTATAATTTCATTAATCCATGATTTTAGAAAAGTTGGCATTTCATGATATGATCTTTGAGGATTCAAGATTTTGCATCTTGCTTAATTGAATAAATTAACAATTAATTAGAAATTACTTTTGTATCTTGTTACATCATTGATTAGCATTATTTGTATAACATGAGTTTACCTTTATCAATGTTAAAATCTCCTTTTATTTCTTGTTTTAGAAACATGAGGAAAGTGTAGAATGCCTAAAGTTATACTTTAGGTGTCATTCCCATACATCCCCCCATTGACATTTCGAGAATCCTAGCAAAGGAAGAGATATACCCAATTGTCAAAGGAGTTTTGTCAGACCTCATACTTGAGTTAGGAACAACCTGTTCAAGCTAACTATGATGCTAAAGTTAGATAGCTAATTGAATTTGGTGGATGGGATTCGCTATTAATGATTAACAAGTTGGTCTATATTCTTTAGATTATGTCAGGACCTTAAGGTTAGCCTATAATACTATTGAGAATGGTAAGGAGAATACTTTGTATTTCAAGTATAATAATCATAAGGTGACTATGCTATGAGATACCTGTTCACATGG
This sequence comes from Lumnitzera racemosa, assembly GCA_024138005.1. Taxonomy (NCBI): domain Eukaryota; kingdom Viridiplantae; phylum Streptophyta; class Magnoliopsida; order Myrtales; family Combretaceae; genus Lumnitzera; species Lumnitzera racemosa. Next base: position 66,068,746 of record JAMXBC010000002.1, on the reverse strand, counting down.
GCATATATTCTCCAAATTATGTTAGGATATGTAAGTATAGGGAGCTACCTTATAAATTGCTTTAGGGAGTTTTTGAGTCTTTTGTGTAGGAAGATTTAACTAATGATGGAGGTGTTTATGAACTAGGGAGGTCTAAAGCCTCTAAGCTAAGAGATTTAGCTCTCAAATTGATTCATTATGTATTAGCCAAAAGTTTTACAAGGAGGAAAAATAGTTAAGGAGTAGTGAGTGAAAAAGGATATTCTATATTTGTACAACATAACTAAATGACACCTTATAAATTTGAGTGTTAGGATAACCTTATTCCTTAAGAACTAGGCTATCGAGGGTTGTTTAGTTTTTTTTTTTTTTACACATCCCTTCATCACTAGGTTAAATAGAAATAGTCCTTTTCTTCGTAACCTTACTCTTGCCCGATTGAGCTATGAGTCAATTAAGGCTATGAGACTCCCTCTAGTACTTGAGGGTCCATTCCTTAAGCCAGCTAGAATGTAATAACCAAAAACCTCAATCTACTAGCTTTCAAGTAGGTCATATCATTTATAAATATAAATATATATATATATTTATAAATTAAGTCAAAGGTATAAAACGGTCTATACTATCTTTATTAGTAACATGAGAAAACATATAAAGAGTAATTTATATTCATCTACTATAATAAAATACATGCCTATAAATTGAAAAATTTAGTACTTGAGACATACTCTAGAAATTATGACTTATAACAATGTTTTTGGAGTTAAGTTGAACCTTCATGACTAGGTAATTAGAAATTAAAAGAAGTAACTATTAGCTATGATATCTCAAGTTAAGTTCATTTATATACAATTTTCTTGGAACTATTAAGTTTATCGGGTCTAATCGCCATAACCTAGAGCTTCATAATTTTATATATACCTTATAACATCTCAATTATGTGATCTTAATAATAAATATTAGTAAATAAAATTACACATAAGATATTTATGAATAAGTCCCAAATAATTAATAGAACTTAACTATATATTATATGTCACTAATATTTTTACTAAAATTCACATTAAAAATTAGTCGAAATAAAAATATGTAAGAAAAGAAAATTGTGACTATGAATTATTCTTTACTAATAATGTTAACGGCAAAAAGAAGGAATATTCTTTAAATATTCTAGAAATATAGGTGAGGGTTAAATAAAATAAAATATTTTCCTAAAATATCTAAAGAAAAAGAATTAAAAATAATAATAAATATATAAAAATCCTATTACCCTAAACAAAGCTAGGCGGTAGAAGATTCGTAGCCTACAAATATGGCCATTACGGTACAATGGGATTAGATGAAATCATTACAAAAAGAGAGAGGGATTCCATTTTTGAAGGGTGAGAAATCAAAGGAGCGATCAAAAGTTAAGATCTAGAGATGAAGTAGAAATTTAATTCAATAATATCTTATGGGTAAGAAGCTTCCACCATATCTTTTGAGTATGTTTTCCCTCAATTAGTGAATATCAACAAATGGTCAAGGGTAGACATTGATGGTTAATTTATATCTTTAATTGAAAGATTTACAACTTATTTCAATATAACATTGTCTTTCAAATGCTAGGAAGTATACATACGTATATATGGCATTATCACGCTAATTTGAATTAAAAGCTTAATAATATATAAAGAGTAGTACTTCTTGAAGTTGTAGCATATAATAAAACATCCTTAGGCATTAACTCATACCTATAACAAACTTCACTGGGTTATTGTACTGTCCATGGCATTCATGGCATGGCATAAAAAAGTTATGGGTTAAGTTTCTAAAATCTTAAACACTACTAAGTTGCCTTTTAAGCATATAGAATGACACTACTCAACTTATTCTAGCCACGATATGTGACCAACAATGTGTTAGATTTTCTAACCACAATGGGTAGTTTTGTTGGGGGGTCTTACTCTTAGGAATCTCCTTGTTGCCCTAGGATCCTAGACGTAGTATCTAAATGCCTAGGTGTGTTGACTAACTAGATGAAGAATTGGAAAAGTATAAGATATCGGTACTAACACATGTTACGTACATAAGCATGGCACGAATTTCCTACATAAACATTTTGTATTGGTAACTTAGATTATGAAATTGAATATCATATAGTATTGATCAAGGTGAATATGTATTGTAAATGTTCTATGTCTTATTTTATCCACTCTCACTTAGCTTATAGAGAGTTGAAGGGATACTTGTGTATCCTTAGGTTATGAAGAGAATTGATAAGGCAACATCAGTTGGGGGAATAAGTCTTTTAAGAGTGCTTAAGACGAAGTTAGCCGCTTTTGAAGAAGTCTTACAATATTTTGTTCTTATTTCTATAAAGGATCTGTACATATGAATATATATATATATATATATACTGTATTTTAGGTTTGGATAAGTTTGATGGATGTTCTTTTTGTATAAATAGATATAAAGTTAAACTCTGTTTTAATACTCCTTTATTATACAGGAACTTTTGTTGAGTATAAATAGGTATTCCTATGTAATGATACATCTTGTGCTATGTCAAGATGTGACATAGAAGGCTACATCTTCATCATCTTAGTTGCGACCTGATTCATCATCTATGATATTTGGAAAGATTGAGAGGATGATGATAAATATATTGAAGAAATAGAGGACCTCAAAACACGAATAGTCGTTATTTTCATGACCTTCCTCATATACAGGTGCTAGAAACTTCTGCCTCATTGAGTTATGAGTTAATTAAGGCCATGAGACTCACTCCAACACCAGAGGGTCCATTCCCTAAGCTAGCCAGAGAAGTTACATCTTCATCATCTTAGCCGTGACCTGATTCATCGTCTTTGATATTTAGAAAGATTAAGAGGATGATAAGAAATATACTAAAGAAATAGAGGAACTCAACACATAAGGTAGATGGCGTAATGGCATTAAGGCTTAGATGGACATGTTCTTTGACTACCATGGTATCTAGCCACGACCATCACCACCTATGTCATGACCCTAAAGGAAGCTTAATAGGATTTCCTAAAAATTTCCATGTCATATGTGTACCCATGATATGGAAACCACCTTACAAGTCAAAGATTACAAAACTCTAAATGATAAATCATTAAGATTACTGATTTTTAAGTAATTAATTTATTATAACATATAAATATAAATAACTATGGATGTTCGATATCCCATAGTTCCTTAGAACCATAGAGAATTGGTATCCTTATAAGATCAAGTAATATAGACTTAAAAGTTCAAACTTAGTAAAATTGAAAAATCTAAAGACATAATTGGTATTTAAATTTAAAGTTTCACATCTCTCTAATTCCAAGCTCTAAAATGTCTCAGTACTTACACTCAACACTCGGCTCTTAACACATATTTGATTATCTATTAACCTATAAAATCAAAACTATTGGGGAGTAAGATATAAGAGCTTAATGAGTTATCCCTTATATTATATTGCCAAGCAAGTTATCTAACAATTTATTACAATCATATGAATGCATGCACATGCAGTATGCCAAACAATATATATATATATATAATTGACCGGTGCTATATATAATATCGGATTTTAACGCCTTCTAAGATAAAGGTTAGAGATATATCGGTACCAATCATAACCGAGCTCTAACACCTAGGTTTTCAACCATAAATTTAGATTTTTTATTTTGCAAAATACATTTCCATTTATAAGAAATCTAATAGTACACCAAAATCCCAAGTCTAACGGTAAGGTAGCCTCTGTAGTCTACACTCATTTTTTATAGCAAAGGTCTCGAGACTCGACCCTCAGCCATACGGTTGGCGTCTCCATCACCTAATAAGCCCATAGGTTCGGGTAAGGTCATGTTGTACAAGTGCACCGTATAGAAACACTAATATATACAAACAACCCCCATAAGGCCTCTCTTTACCTCTGCGTGAAGTGACGGCTAGAATAAGTAATGTAATGTATGGATAATACATGATACTTTTAATTTAAGATAAGCCAAATATAATTAAGTCAAATTATGTGGCAATCAATTAATATCAACAAATCATCTAAACCATGTAACAATCAATCACATAGTCAAATTCTCAATTATCATATTTAACAATATTTTTCACATTAATTATTTAGTATCAAGCACATGCATGTCCCATACCCCCATGCATCAAGTTATTCACATTTAATTTAAGTATGCTAACTATAAGTACAAAACAAATATAGACTCATCAAGAGTACTCACTTGGCTATGACATCTCGTGCTAATCGCAGTAGTCCTCAGGAAGATCCTAACCTTCGTCAGGATCACCTAATTATTATAAGATAAAAACGATTGTAAGTAACTAAATGAACTACTTATTTTAGGTATTTGTTCACCTATTTCTACTTAGGTTCCTATTAGTTTTCAATCAGTTGAACCTTATCACCAACCGTATGTAACTTTTTCATTGTATTTTCAATATTTACAAACTTATAGTTGTTTTTCATCATTTTCAAACTTATGTTCACACAGTGATGTTCGTTTTGGAAGTTAAGACCTGTATTTTATGATATGGACTAAATTTATTGAAATTTTAACTATTAAGGCTTAAATATTCTTATTAGCTAGTTTTATATCTTATTTTAATACTTAATGATTTAATTAACCATTAAATTCTTATACTTAGATGATTTTACATTATTATTACTAATTTATGTGCTTAATTAAGACTAACTCAATTTAGGATGTGTATTAGGAGATTAAAAAAGTTTTGGCCCATATATATATGTATACATATATATATTATTATTTTATTATGTTATCTTATATTTTACTATTTTATAGGCTTATATCATCACTTATATCATCAATTACATATGTCATCCATTACATATGTCCATACTTCATACTTATACTCTTATGTATTATACACATAGGTTATGTATACATATACTTCTAATGCATTGGTATGTGTACTTGTATAATTATACATATACTTGTACATATACCATATTTATACCCATACATATACCTAGATATACATACGGTTACATACGTATTTTCTTATGCCTTGTATATTCCCTTAAGAAATCTTCATAAAAACCATATTTATACACTTTATGGGCTTATTTAGTAAGGTATAAGTATGTATAGTTAGTATATTCCTTCTTTTTGGTTATGTACATAAAGGATACTTATGTATAAGAGTATCCATACATGTGTACATCAAGTATATCCTTGTATACACATACTTGATCATATGTATGTGTGCTCCTTTTTCAATTATCTAAGGATTTCTTATATCTATACTAAAGATTTCACTAAAACCCTTACATATGCACTTCAGATGTACTCACTTGTTGTATGTACATAGGTATTTATACATGTATACCTAAATATTTATAAACTCCTAAGCATATGTATGGAGTTTTCTGCTTTCAACAATACATATGTACATATTACACAAAGTTCCTACACTAGCCTAAAGTAGACACTAATTCACTTGTTGAAATAGAAATTCAAATAAAATCATACCTCTTTCTTCTTCTTGAAAAGGGAGAGGAGTTTACTTATTTAGTGTACGAAAAGTTGTTATAGTATAGAAGTAGGTTTAGAAAATTAGGAGGGTGAAAGGGGAAAGGGAGGTGACAGTTTGAAGATGGGGTAAAAGGAATTTGTTTTTGTGTAATTTTTGTGGGTTTAAAATGAAGATAAGTAGGGTCTAGAAGTCCCCATATGTTGGATAGAAAAGAGGATAAGAAAGGGAAAAAAATTCATGTGAAAATGAGTAGAAAACTTTAGAAAAGAGGAGAACTTTTATTTGAAAATGGTCAACATGTTGACTTAGTCAACCTTTGACTTGGTCAACTCTCTTAAAATTACATGTAATTTGAATGCACATAATGGGGTAATTGAGGATAATTAAGAGAAAAATTAAGGAAATGAAAGAAAATTTGATGTTTATTGAAATGATTAGTAAAAATAGTTAATGAGATCTCCCTCTAATTATTTATATCCTATCTACATTATTTAGTATGGTACTTAGTGTAACTATCATGAAATATGTCATTTAGTATGTTAATATTAACTACATATAGTATAAACATCAATTACACACAACTGTATAAAATACTAACCTAGTTATATGATTAGAAGGTAGATGTGATTTATAATGTAATATCTTAGTTTTCTAGTAAATTAAATTAGTATTATAAGTATTTATGAATAACTGAAAGTTATCTTGATTATTAATATCCTTATAGTTATAATTTTAGGGTTTTCATCGCTTTTAGGTACAATCTCGAGTGTTTATATACATTTAGAATTTAATAATTTTATACGCGATTGAATCTTCAGTTGTTATCTTAGGGCTTTCATCTTAACTAGCCTTGTCAACTCTTAGAGTCTTTTAGCACACTAAGGTCTACTTTAGGTATTAGGTTGAAAATTTTAGAGATTTACAACATCTGCCAGTACCTGACTCAAATGGGGAAACTAAGGAAGTAGAGATTGAGGAGAAGGGTAAGGATGTAGAGGAAGAGGATAAGGATTGATAAGTGTGTGAAACTATATACTTATCTGAAGGATTTCTCTAACAATTATATGTGATTTAACATATTTTTGAGCCAAAGTGTATTAACTATGTCAAAATAACATATAATTTCTCAATACAAGTGTAATCAATAATATAGTGTTTTAATGTTCAAAAGATGTACATATTTGAAGAATTTAAGCCCTTTATGCTTATTCTTACAAGTTCTGGGGCAATCGTATGATGGTAGCCCCTGTTTAAGAACTTGGAAGATAGGGAAAAATGAAGAACTAAAGTTAAGAATACCAGCTTGAAGGTAATCCTAGCCATCATCAAGTCGATGTTTAGAACAAATGGGAATCAAGTGGGAAAAATATTATACTATACTTTCATGACAATATTAGAAGACACAATGAACCAACTCAAATAATTGTTAAGCTAATACACTTGCTGGCATCTGAAAAAGAAAGTTTTCATGTATGACAAAGAGTGACTATACTATCGTGATAGTAGTACCATCATGATAGCATACTAAACCCTTGAGATTAAATGTATAGTTTCATCAAAAAGAAGAGAAGCGATGGAGGACACGTGTCTACCGTTATGATGATGGCAACATACCGCCATAATGGTAATACCCTAATATAAAAACTCTTCATTCTTCATTTCACTATTTATTTTCTTTCACATTTTCTAGTGTTTAGGGTTTTAGTTTCACCACTTGCTTCCTCTTTAGGCTATCTTTGGTAGTGTTTTCAAGTAGTTTTATGTTTCATGTAGTTTTTTCTTATATTTTCATAATTGTAGTGTAGAGTTTTAGTAGACTTTAGCTCTTTTCAAGGTTTGGGTTCGTGGATTTCTACTACCTCCATAGAGATTTGTGAAGAGATTTTGAGAAACTCCATTATTAAGGTTGAGGAGCCCAGTTTTGTACTGTTCTCTCTATATCTTCCATGTTGAATGTAATGTTTGTTTTCATATTCATGTGTACTATGTCTTGAATGCTCATCCTCCATAAATGTGATGGATGGTGGTTATGGTAGTGTGTGAACATGATGAAGTAGTTATGGCTATTGATATTCATGTATTATGATAGTTTAAATTTGGAATTTTACTTAGTTCCATGGAGCAATTAAGTATAACTTAAGCATTGGGTTAATGTCAATCTAGGTAGGGATTCCCACACATGGGCCTCCCTCCATATTATCGTAATAGGGTCTAAATAATAGGATTCAAAAACCTTAAGGAAAATGTAGGATTCTTAATTTCTTAAGAATTAGAGTTGAAATCCTTGTACTCACCTCGAGCTAAAATTAGTTAGGATGATAAATCAATTCTAACATGGTTATTTAAGTAGTTATAGGACTTGAATAACTAGCTAATAGTGTAGATGAGAGATTAGTAATACAATGTTCCTGCTATATTGTCGAGCCTAATTTTTCGATTTCTTTTATTTAAAAATTCATTTCTCCATTTCCTGATTAATACTAAACTATAACCTATTTAATATTAATCCTCAACTAAAAAAATCGAGAAATTCTGGTTTTTTATTGAAAATAATTTTTGGAGTCGCCACCCGACCGAATTTAAGAAAAGAAAAAGAAACCCTAACCAATTGGGTAGATTTATTACAATTTTGCTACCGGTCTTTGATTTCAATTTTACATGAAGAACAAAAGGGTTCTAAGTTTGGAGGCTAACCTATTAAACCCTAACGGGTACCACTATCTATTTACCGAAATTAGGATTATTCTTCTAATTATAATATTTACAAAATAAAATAATAAAATCAAAAAAAGAAAGAACCTAAGTTTTTATATATTTTATCGTCGCTCCCAAGATGCCTATGTACCCGCTAGCCAAAATTAGATGATCGTAGTTCTTTCAAAAAACTTTTAATATGTTGGTTGATTTTCATTTTAAAAACTTGGTTGGATTTACATTTTAATCAATTTAATTTATTCAAAAATAAATAAATAAATAAAGGGCCCTAATTCGTAAGTGATCGAAAGACTCCCTAAAATATTATAATCTTTTTTTTTGTAAAAATTTTCCTTTTGTTAATTTTTGTTTCTAAAAATAATTCCCTATATGAGAATTTCTAATAAAAAAAAACTAATTCTGAAGGAATCTTAGGCGAAGGTATATATATATATATATATATATATATATGCATCTACACTATTTCTATTTAACAATCATCCTCCTAAGTGAATTAATAATGTCAGGAAATATACCTAATATAAAAGCTAATCCTAAAGATTTCCTAAACTAATAAATGTATAATATTAAATAACTAAAGACTTAGCAACATACTAATAATAATCAAATAATAAATAAATAAAAATATATTCAACAACCAGCCTGTTCATTACAATTACGCAGGGCCTCGTGCGTTCTGCGGTGGAACGTTAATGTAGTGGGTGGTGTGGGCTTACGGCGTGTCTGATGTTTGTGATAGGACGGGGAGTTTTGGTGAAGTATGGTCTGGGCACTGAAGCTTGGACGTGATCGGAGTGGTGGGCGATGAAGCCTAGATGTGTGTAGTGACTGCAGTATGTGAATCTAGTGCAGTACGCTATGTTGGAGTCAGGCTGCTGGAGTCGTGTTGTAGCTTCGCCTGTGGTTTGCTGATTGTTGTTGACAAAAGGAGGATGGGCAGGGGCTTACGTGTTGGTGCTGTGCATAGGGATTCCGCAGTGGCTAGGCGTGTCGTCGGTAAGAGAGGGACAATCGCTGCTACTGTTTATCCACTTGTTGAAGTGTTGAATTTGATGTTGGAGTGTAATCAGGGGTATGGATTGCTGTTGCATTGATTGAGGGACGTGTGTGCAAATCTCCAAGCAAAGGAGTGTTAAGGTAAGCATCTGTTTGGTCGGTCGGTTGCTGGCATCGATATGCGCTTGGATTACAAATTGGAGCGTACGGCTGCTGTTGGATTTTGAGGGACGTTGTGGCAGCGTGGAACTTCGTTGGTTAGCTTATAGCGTCAGGGAATGGACCTTTTTTTTTTTGGAGTTCACAGGATTGTGTTTTAGTCACTGTGTGTTGTTTTGTGATGATTGAATTATTGCTATCTAAAGGTGTTTTTTTTTTTTTTTTCTGCATGTGTGTGTGTTTATAAGGTCCAAATCCTATCATTCCAAATCATATCTATTATATCTGATTCAATAATTAAACTAGATTTAAATGAATTCAAATCCGATTTAACAAGATCAAACTAAATTCAAAAGATTTAATTAACTATGAATCCTATTCTCATCTTGCTTTCCTGCAGAGACTTGAACTTAAGACCTCAAATTAAATCAAATCCCAATATTCCAATACTTATCCGTTAGGCAGTTAGTTGACGCCTTATCATTTAGTACAATTAAATTATACTTAAACTATCCGATTCCCTAAAATAATTTTTTTTAACTAAACTAAAACTACTTGTTCCTAATATAAGTTACTTCCTAAAAATCTACAAAACTCTTTATAATAATTTTTTCTTTTCTTTTTTTTTTGGTATTTTCATCATTTGCTAATTTTTATTATTTTTATCTTTTAGTAATTTTTTTGTTATTTTTATTTTTGAATTAGGACTCTTTTTGTAAATATAAAAATAAAAATTAAGACTATAGAGGGCCAAAATTAGGTGTCTTCAACTGCCTCTCTTTGTAGTGAAGTTTGAGCAAAACTTTACCAGAAAGACAAAAGAGACATTGTTTTTGCCTCAAGACGACTCTATCCTAAGGAACGTTAAATTACTTCACGAGGGTTAGAACAGTAAGGGGTAGCGCCTTTGTGAGTTAGCAAAAAATTCCTAAAAAGAATAATAAAAACTTGGTCGTGCCTTGATGAGCTGACTAACCAAGGCGGTCAAAGCGCCCTTTGAGCTATCTAAGACCTAATACAAAGAAAACTTGGTTGTGTCCTAATGAGCTGACTAACCAAGGCGATCAAAGTACACTTTGAGCTGGTTAAGACCTAAAGAATGAAGAAACTTGGTCATGCCCTAATAAGCTGACTAACCAAGGCAGTCAAAGTGCGCTTTGAGCTAGCTAAGACCTAAAACAAAGAAAACTTGGTTGTGCCCTAATGAGCTAACCAACCAAGGCAGTCAAAGCGTCTTTTGAGCTAGCTAAAACCTAAAGAATGAAGAAACTTGGTCGTACCCTAATGAGCTGACTAACCAAGGCGGTCAAAACGCCCTTTGAGCTGACTAATAAGTAAAGAATGAAAACTTGGTCGTGCCCTAATAAGCTGACTAACCAAGGCAATCAAAGCGCCCTTTGAGCTAGCTAAGATCTAAAAGATGAGGAAACTTAGTAGTGCCCTGATGAGTTGACTAACCAAGGCGGTCAAAGTGCCCTTTGAGTTAGCTTGTCGAGTCTGATTTTTCAGTTACCTATTTAAAATTGATTTCTCATTTCTTGATTAATACTAAACCCTAACCCATTTAATATTAATCCTCGACTAAAGAAATTGAGAAATTCTGGTTTTTTATTGAAAATTAGTTTTAGAGTCCCACCCAACCGAAGTCGGAAAAAGAAAAAGAAACCATAACCATAACCAATTGGGTGGATTAATTACGATTTGGCTACCGGTCTTTGATTTCAAATTTTATGAAGAACTAGAGGGTTCCAAATTCGGGGGCTAACTTATTAAACCCTAACGAATACCACTATTTATTTACCGAAATTAGGATTATTTTTCTAATTATAATATTTAAAAAATAAATAAATAAATAAAATAAAAAAGAATCTAAATTTCTATATATTTTATCGTCGTCCCGAAGGTGCCTACGTACCCGCTAACCGGGATCAGACGATCATAGTTCTTTAGGAAAATCTTTAGCGTTGTTGATTTATTTTAATTTTGAAAACCGATCGAGTTTACGTTATTATCAATTTAGTTTTTCAAAGAAAATTTTTAAAAAGCCCTAATTTACTAAGTCTTTTATTCTTATTTTATAAAAACTTTCTAAAAGTCCTATTTTTTAAAGCGGGGTTTCTATTTTTTTATTTTCATTTATTTACAAAATAAATTTTTCTAAGTGAGAAAATCCTAAAGTCATAATGCTAAAAATATATCTAAGAATATAAATATATACACATATATCTATTTACCTATCATATCATAAACTTAACTAAATAACTAATGGAATTGTAATGATATATAAAGAGATAAATAAATAAATAAAATAAAATAATCAAAACCAAACTTGACTTGGGCTGTTCGGTGAAGTGTTGGTGTTGGTTTTTCAAGCATAGAGACGTGACGGTCAGTGCTGAATTGTGCGCTGTAGTGTTGTTGTACAAAACATATTGCTTTTCACCTAGCGTGTTGACTGCCTGATATTGCCGCTGCCCGTTTGGTGTCGTTGTTGTTCGGTGACTTGCGAGATGTATCGATTCGCATGTATTGATTGTGTACGATTTGTGGCATTCGTTGTGCTCGGTGAAGGGTGTATCTTCAGATTGAATTGGATTTTGGCTTGTGGAGTTCATGTCCGTGAAGTCGGATTTGTGGTTTACTGGACGGTCGTAAAATAGGATAGCATCAGGGGCACTGTCAGTTGGGGATCGTTGAGTGGCAGGGGGATTGTCGTTCAGAATTGGGTTATCCAGCGAGGATTAAACGAAGGTGAAGAAATCGATAGCATGTGGAGCTTGGCATTCGGTCAGGGGCGTGTTCAGCGATTAGGCATGGCATTCGGTCAAGGGCATGTTCGGCGATTAGGCATGGCGTTCAGTCAGGGGCGTGTTTGGCAATTAGGCGTAGCGTTCGGTCAGGGGGCATGTTGACGTTCGTATCGGCTACAAAGGACCGTCGAAGGTCTGATTGCTGCGGCATGAAGCTTCGGCTGAACAACAGCAAGATTCACTGGATCGGCAGTGTTCATCGGACTCTGAAGTTCACCGGATGATGTTTTTGTTGCTGTGTTGTTTTGTGATCTAAATTACTATTATCTAAAAGTCCTCCTTTTTTGTTTACATAAAGTCTAAACCAAATCATATCATATCACATCTAATTACATCTTATTCGTTAATTAAATTAGAGTCAAAGTTAATTCAAATCTAATTTAACTAATATTCATATGTTTTGATTAGATATGAATCCGATTTTAAATCTTGCTTCTGTAAAGAAAGAAAATAAAGACATAGGTGCCTGTTGAGACTCGAACCCATGACCTCCAACTAAATCCACACAAATATTCTAATACTTATCTGTTGAGCCGTTAGTCTGTGTCTTGACATTCATTACCATTAAATTATATTTAAACTATTCGATTCCCTAAACTAAAATTTTTAACTAAACTAAAACTAAAACTAAAATTATTACTAAAACTAATTATTCCTAATATAAATTACTTCATAAAAATCTACGAAATCTTTATAATTTTTCCTTTTATTTATTATTTTTCTTTTTTTGGTATTTTCATTATTTGTTAATTTTTATTATATATATATATTTTATTTTTTTTATCTTTTTGAATTAGGACCCCTTTTTTATAAAAAATCAAAAATAAAAATTAAGACTATGGAGAGGCAAAAATTAGGTGTCTACAGCTTCCCCTCTTTGTGGTGAAGTTTGAGCAAAACTTTGCCACAAAGACAAAAGAGACACCGCCTTTGCTTCAGAACAATTCTATCTTACGGAACGTTAGGTCACTTGACGAGAGTTAGTTTGAAACGAAGAATAGTGCAGGATAGGGTCTTTATGGGTTGGCAAAAATCCCCTAAAAAGAATAATCAGAACTTGGTAGTGCCTTGATGAGCTGACTAACCAAGGCGGGCAAAGTGCCCCTTGAGTTGGCTAAGACATAAAGAAACTTGGTCGTGCTCTTAATGAGCTGACTAACCAAGGCTGTCAAAGTGCCTCATGAGTTGGCTAAGACCTAAAAATATGTAGAAAACTTGGTCGTGCCCTTAATGACTGAGTAACCAAGGCGGTCAAAGCGCCCCACAAACTGGCTAAGACCTAAAAACATGAAGAAAACTTGGTCGTGCCCTTAATGAGCTGATTAACCAAGGTGGTCAAAGCGCCCCTTGAGCTGGCTAAGACCTAAAAACATGAAAAAAAACTTGGTCGCGCCCTTAATGAGTTGACTAACCAAGGTGGTAAAAGTGCCCCATAAGCTGGCTAAGACCTAAAAACATGAAAAAAACTTGGTCGTACCCATAATGAGCTGACTAACCAAGGCGGTCAAAGCGCCCTATGAGTTGGCTAAAACCTAAAAATATGAAGAAAACTTATTCGTACCCTTAATGAGATGACTAACTAAGGTAGTCAAAGAGCCCCATAAGCTGGCTAAGACCTAAAAACATAAAGAAAACTTGCTCATACCCTTCATGAGCTGACTAACCAAGGCGGACAAAGCGCCCCATGAGTTAGCTATGACCTAAAAACATGAAGAAAACTTGATCGTGCCCTTAATGAGCTGACTAACCAAGGCAGTCAAAGCGCCCCATGAGTTGGCTAAGACCTAAAAATATGAAGAAAACTTGGTCGTGCCCTAAATGAGCTGACTAACCAAGGCGAACAAAGCACCCCATGAGCTGGCTAAGACCTAAAAATATGAAGAAAACTTAGTCGTGCCCTTAATGAGCAGACTAACCAAGGCGGTCAAAGCGCCCCATGAGCTGGCTAAGAACTAAAAATATGAAGAAAACTTGGTCGTGCCCTTAATGAGCTGACTAACTAAGGCGGTCAACGCGGCCCATGAGCTGGCTAAGACCTAAAAATATGAAGAAAACTTGGTCGTGACCTTAATGAGCTGATTAACCAAGGCGGTCAAAGTGCCCCATGAGCTGGCTAAGACTTAAAAACATGAAGTAAACTTGGTCGTGCCCTTAATGAGCTGACTAACCAAGGCGGTGTAAGCACCCCATGAGCTGGCTAAGACTTAAAAATATGAAGAAAACTTAGTCTTGCCCTTAATGACTTGACTAACCAAGGTAGTCAAAGCGCCCCATGAGCTGGTTAAGACCTAAAAACATGAAGAAAACTTGGTCGCACCTTTAATGAGCTGACTAACTATGGTGGTCAAAGCATCCCATGAGCTGGTTAAGACCTAAAAATATGAAGAAAACTTGGTCGTGCCCTTAATGAGCTGACTAACCAAGGTGGTCAAAGTGCCCCATGAGGTGGATAAGACCTAAAAATATGAAGAAAAGTTGGGCGTGCCCTTAATGAGCTGACTAACCAAGGCGGTGTAAGCGCCCTATAAGCTGGCTAAGACCTAAAAATATAAGGAAACTTGGTCGTGCCCTTGATGAGCTGACTAACGAAGGTTGTCAAAGAGCCCCATGAGCTGGGTATGACCTAAAAATATGAAGAAAACTTGGTCATGTCCTTAATGAGCTGACTATCTAAGGCAGTCAAAGCGTCCCATTAGCTGGCTAAGACCTAAAGCATGAAAAAACTTGTTTCAGGATAAAGCTCCATGAGCTTGCTAAATACCTAGGAGATTATAATTTGAGACTGTTTTAGGAGTTAGGTAGAAGCTTAAGAAATTCTGGATTAGGATTGCGCTCTATTAGCTAGCTAGATCCCTAAATGAGAATATGAGTCGAAATAATGCTCCATCAACTGATTGAAGCGCTAAATCCCTTGAAGAAATTTTGAGTTGAATAATGTTCTGTGAGTTCGACGATTAGAAGTTGAAAATACACTGGGACCATGCCCTACAAGCCAACTGTCTTGCTAAGAAATTGTTTTTGGAAAATAAGCTATTATCCTTAGGGGGGAAACCAATTGTCAATGCAATGTTATATCAGCTTTAGAATCACTTACCTGGTTTCATTTATAGCTCCCAAGTCGTCTCATGTCTTATTGAGTAGTCCGATTAGAACCAACGATTCTGACCCTTACTATTGCTTTTCTTATTCTTGTTCTCCTTCTTCTTTCTTCTGCCGTTTCTTTCCAAAACCCCTATCTTTTCTTTTTCTCTCTTCTTTTTTTTTTTTTTTGAAAACAACTTAAGTGTAAAACAAATGTAAAACATATTCTTCTTAAACAAAGATGTCCTATATTGAACATTCGATCCAAATATCAGCTTTCCAGATAAGTATCTATTCTCAAGTGAGTTTTTACTCACACGCCACACGTTACTCTTTTAGAACATGGCCCTATCCTGAAAAATAGGAAATAAATCTCCCATTCTTTTAGGGGTTAATCACAATAAAGTATTAAAAGAATTTTTATCAATAGTCATCGCTTCAAATTAAGTGATTATTTTATTTTATTTTATATTTTTTTTGAGGTTTTTGTGTGTAGGGTTTACTTGGGTAGATGATAGAGCGAGAAGTGAGGTCTTTTGGTGGAATGAGGAAAAGAAAGGCTAAGGATATTATCCAATGCTAACGACTACTAGAAGTACCAACTTTGCACGTAAAAAGTGAAAATGAGACCATAGTAATAGTAAGATTATTTGCAAAAATCTCATTGATGTTCAAGGATAGTACATTTTCAACGCATCAGCATTTACTGGGTCCTTCAAATCAGGACCATCCATTTGAGACAAAATAACAGCTCCCCTAGGCAATACTTTCTTCACAATGTAAGGCCCTTTATAGTTTGGTGCGAACTTCCCTCTTGAATCAGTTGTGTTAGGCAACACCTTCCTCAACACCATATCACCTTGCTCAAAACTTCGGGGTCGTACTTTTTTATTGAAAGCCCTAGCAATTCGTTGCTGATAGCAAATGTTGTGACATAAAGCTATCAGCTTCTTTTCATCAATTAGGTTCAACTGCTCAACACGCTTCTTTACCCAATCAGCCTCATCTAATTGAGTTTCCGACAATATTCTGAGAGACGGAATCTCAACTTCCACTAGTAGTACAGCCTCCATTCCATATACCAACGAGTAGGAGGTTGCCCCAGTTGACGTTCTGATAGAAGTTCAATAAGCCATTAGTGCAAATGCCAACATCTCATGCCAATCTCGATACGTAATGGCCATCTTCTCAATAATTCTTTTGATATTCTTATTGGCTGCTTCTACGGCTCCGTTCATTTGAGGCCGATAAGGAGTCAAATTTCTATGAATGATCCTGAAGTGTCGGTATAACTCGGACATCAATTTATTATTCAGATTCGTACCATTGTCAGTAATAATCGTTTCTAGAGTACCATAACAAGCCAGTATGTCTCTTCTGATGAACTTGACCACTACTCCCTTCATCACACTAGAGTAGGATGAGGCTTCAACCCACTTAGTGAAATAATCAATAGCTACCAATATAAATCGGTGCCCGTTGGATGCCTTTGGAGTGATTGAGCCAAGACATATATTCCCCACATCGAAAAAGGCCATGGTGCTGATAGCGTATGTAACTCTTGAGGTAGAGCATTTATCTTGTTCGCATAGATCTGGCACAAATGGCAACGTCTAACATGTACGATACAATCCACTTCTACAGTTAACCAGTAATATCCCATCCTCATGATTTTCTTGGAGAGCATGTAGCCATTCATGTGAGGGCCACATACTTCCTCGTGCACTTCTTTTATTAGAATCTCTGCCTCATTCCTATCTATACAACGTAAAAGCGTACCGTTAAACGATCATCGGTACAACGTAGAATCGCTCATCAAGTACTGAGCTGCCAATCTTCTAATTAATTTTTTGTCCTTCCTCTCTACTCCCTTGGGGTACATACCATGTTGTAAAAATATTTTGATATCATGATACCAAGGCTTTTCATCACGTGAACTTTCCATTGTTAAACAAAAAGCAGGCTTTTCTTCAATTTCAATTTTAAGTGGCTGAATCTCTACTCCTTTCGACATTTGAATCATTAATGCCAAAGTAGCAAAAGCATCGGCAAATTGGTTTTGAGCCCTTGGTACATACATAAAGGTAATCTTTTTAAACATGGTTATCAACTTGACCAAGTGTTGGCAATAAGGTACTAATTTGGGGTCTTTCGTCTTATACTCACCCCGAGCTTGACCTATAATCAACGAAGAATCTCCATATACCTATAATTCCCGTATCTCCTTAAACAATGCGATTTTGAGCCCCAAAATATACGCCTCGTATTTTGCAATGTTACTGGTAAATGGGAAAACCAATCTCACAGCCATTGGAAATTGTGTACCTCCAGGTGATACCAGAATTGCCCCTGCTCTACATCCAGACACATTAGTTGCTCCGTCAAAGAACATTTTCCACCTTGAAAATTTTTCGACTATTTCACCATCAGAATCATTTCTTGCTACTAGGATGTTTTCATCGGGAAATTCAACCCGTGCTCCTTGAGGGGTATCCTCAGAAGGATTCTCCGTTAATTGATCTGCCAAACCTTGCCCCTTGACCGAACTTTGGCTCACATACTTAATGTCAAATTCTGTCAGCAACATCTGCCACTTTGAAACTTTGCCAATGAGAGCCGGTTTTTCAACTAAGTATTTCAAAGGATCGTATTGTGTTATCAACTCAATCTGATAATAAAGCATGTATTGTCTGAGCCGATGCATAACCCAGACCAATGCACAATAGGTTCTTTCAGCTTCTGAGTATTTTTGCTCCCCTTCTGTAAACTTCTTGCTTAGATAGTAAACGACTCTCTCTTTCCCTTCTTCATCTTTCAAGCCAAGCACGGATCCCATCGATTCAGGCATTATGGTAAGGTACAAAAACAATGACTTTCCAGGTTCAGGAGCTACCAATACTGGAGGTTTCATGAGATATTCTTTGATTTTCGTGAAAGCCTTTTTGCCTTCCTCATTCCAGTTGATTTTTGCGTTCTTCTTTAATAGCTTAAAAAGAGGGCGGCATTTGTCCGTTAACTGTGAACTGAATCGAGCTATATAATTTAAACGACCCAGCAAACCTTGCACTTCCTTGAGCGTTTGTGGAGGAGACATGTCAATTATAGCCTTGGCCTTATCAGGATCGACTTCAATACCTCTTTAGCTGACTATGAACCCCAACAATTTTCCTGATGTCACAAAAGAGGTACACTTCTCCG
The DNA here is from genome assembly GCA_024138005.1 of Lumnitzera racemosa. Lineage (NCBI taxonomy): Eukaryota > Viridiplantae > Streptophyta > Magnoliopsida > Myrtales > Combretaceae > Lumnitzera > Lumnitzera racemosa. Next base: position 66,050,294 of record JAMXBC010000002.1, on the reverse strand, counting down.
GATTCAATTTCAAGTGGTACTTTCTCAATCTATCAAATAACTTCCTCAAGTTTTCTAGATGATTTCCCTCCTCTTTGGATTTCGCAATCATATCATCAACATACACTTCTATTTCTTTACGCATCAAGTCATGAAAGATTGCAATCATGGCCCTCTGATATGTTGCTCTCGCATTTTTCGGCCCGAATGGCATCACCTTGTAGAAAAACGTTCCCCACGTCGTAATAAAAGTCGTCATTATCTTATCTTCTTTGGACATCCAAATCTGATTATATCCCGAAAAACCATCCATGACAGAGAATAGATGATTTCCAGCAATGTAATCTACCAAGACATCAATGTGAGGCAATGGAAAATTATCCTTAGGCATTGCCTGGTTGAGATCTCGAAAGTCTACACACACTCTAACTTTCCCATTCTTCTTCATTACTGGAACAATATTAGCTACCCATTCCGAGTAATATGACACTTCGATGAATCCAACCTCCAGTAGTTTCTTCACTTCTTCTTTAATTTTCAGTAAGACGTCAGGTCGAAATCTCCTCAATTTTTTGTTTTTTGGTTTGACGTCCTCCTGTGTAGGTAAATGGTGGACTACAATCAATGGGTCCAACCCAGGCATATCTTCATACGACCAAGCAAACATGTCTTGATAATCAGCTAACAACGTAATCATTTCTGTTTTTTGTTTCTTTTTAAACTCGCCCCAATTTTTAAATTCCTAGGATTTTCTTCGTTCCCTACATTAATTGTCTCAATCGGTTCATCAATAGTGATCCTATCCAATTCATGTTTTTGCCATTCCTCTTGTATATTACTGTGGTCGTCGACATCGCTCCCGATGACTAACCCAGTAGGGCCGGAAGTGATATCGACATTCTCATTTTCTAACTGTGCGAGGTATTCCTGGTTTTCGCTTAGTTCATTAAATCTGAATGAGAATGTATGAAAAAAATGCATGTAAACAAAAGAGAACTGAAGAGCAACATGGGAAAAAAACAAACTAAGATTTCATTGAATAAATGGAGGTGTGGTCTCAAATGAGATAAAAGCCTAACTAATTTTGAACGAAAGGTTTAACGATACATTTAAAACGATGACTATTGAATAGAAAAATTTATAAAATACTAACTATGGGTCACCCCGTTATCCTAGGGAAGACCTGTTGCTATTCGTAGGGATGGAGAACCAGTCGTTCAAATGATGCTGGAACTTAGGTAGCGAGTGTGTTGATCTTTCTTTTTCAAATTCTCGGGCTTGAGCCTCTTCCCGTATAAACATCTCAGCTAATGGTGGAAAGGTCATCGAGGCATGGTATAATCTATTACCTCTCTTGCCCTTCGCCTACTTCTTCTGGAATTCTTCCGCCGAGGTAGGATTGTAGCCAAGGCCATAAGTGCCGATCTGGCCTTCCTTGAATCCCTTCCTTCTCTCATCCTCTCTATCGGAATCGAAAATCATGTTTACTTCTTCAAACATTTGTAACCCCAGCTCCTCTTGTCCCTCACTTCCTATGTAGGGTATAACCATCTCCTTGTAAATTTCATAATCTTGATCTCCCAGATTGTAATCACTTGACCATTAGAGATAAACTTCAATTTTAGGTGCAGGCTCTAAGGTATGGCCCCTACTGCATGAATCTAAGGTCTTCCTAATAGTAAGTTGAAAGATCTTGGAATGTCCATTACTTGGAATCGAATAATAAAGTGCTGAGGGCCAATACTCACGGATAAATCAATCTCCCCTATAATCTCTCTTCTGGAACCATCAAAGGCCTTGACTATCGTGGAAGAAGGCTTAATTGCAGATGTACCGATGCCCAGCAAATCCAAAGTGGCAAGTGGGTAGACGTTTAGTGATGATCCGTTGTCAATGAGCACCCCAGTGACAATTATGTTATTACTCCTTACCATGATAAAGAGTGGCTTCGTATGTTTGTTCCCTTCCTTGCCCAATTCTTCAACTGAAAATGAAATTTAATCTATTGCGAGGATCAAATTAGTAACCAGTCCCATTTTCTCAGTTGGAATCTCTCGAGGGACCTTCACCTCATTTAAAGTGCGGAACAAAGCCTCCTTATGTGGTTTAGATGCAATTAGCAAGCCCATCAACGATATTTGTGTAGGAGTCTTACTGAGTTGATCCATGATTTTATACTCACTTGACTTGAGCATTTTGCTAAAAGCCGATAGTCCCTCAATGCGTTCAGCCGCCGTCTTATCATTTGATTCTCCTGACATGACTTTCCTCCCCTGCTCCTCTCTTGGGTGATAAATATTTCCCGATCGGGTAATGCCCCCTACTAGAGAACTTGGTTTCTCCTGATTTACCAGGTGATAGTTAAATGGAGCAGCCTTGTAATTTTTTTGTGGTAACATTACGTAAAATGTGTACCTCTTCACTTCTGGAGTCTGGTTAATAGTATAGAACTCAAAAACCTTAGGCTTCTTATTTGCGTCAATGACGTTGACAGTACAGTCATCAAAGATCATACCAATCATCGGCCTATGGTTAGGTAAGGGATTATTGTTAACATTAGGAGCTGGGGCTTCCACAAAATCCAACTGCACTATCCCTTCATCTATCAAGTCCTGAATCTTATTCCTCAGTCTCCAACATGCATCAATCGAATGCCTTACTTGTCCACAGTGATATTCGCACTTTACTGTGGAGTCAAAGAATCTCGATCGATATCGATCGCTAGGAAGTTCATACCATATCAAATTATCCTTTCGCAACTTCTTGAAGAATTGACTCAAAGGAACCGGTATCTTGGTAAATTGTCTATAAGTCTTGTTAGTTTGAAACTGATCTCTGTACTGTTGCTGGGCGAGAGGTGGATTTGCCCTAAAAGCGACTTGAGCATTTGGTCTGGCATTTGAATTTACCATACCAATTATAGATTCTTTGGGCTTGCTGGCGGCTGGTCTAAGACTAGATGATGACGCTGGTGGTCTTCTATCTGCTGGGTCTTGCAGCTTACCGAAAGAGATGGCACTTTCAATCCCGTACCCGGCCACTAGCACTTCAACAAAACTGGATGAGGCTTGCCCAATGAGATGGGAGAAATAGGGCCTCTCTAAGGTGTTAATGAAATTGGATGTATGCTCCTTCTCAATCGTTGGAGTAGAGATTCTTGTAGCTAAGGACCTCCATCTTTGAGCATATTCTTTAAATGATTCATTATTCTTCTTTCGTAGGGCAACCAAATCCATCATAGTCGGGGCTAATTCCACATTCAATTTATATTGCTCATAAAACGCTTGAGCAAGTTTCTCCTATGTATTTATCTGATTCAAATCAAGCTGGGCATACCAAGTCAGGGCCGGTCCGGTCAGGCTATCTTTAAATGTCTGTACCATGAGTGGATTGTATTGAACATATTTTCCCATCTTCGTGACATACAACCTGGTGTGCAGCTTAGGACAACTCCTCCCGTTATACTTTTCGAATTCTAGTTCCTTAAACTTCTCATGGTATGATTCCATATCATACATAGAAAACTCTGTAATCCCCGCCTATTCAAATCCATCACACCCTATGAATGCCTTCATCTTCTCAGTGATCTATTGAGTTAATTTCTTTTCCAGTTCTTTCAAGCTGTCCGTATTTAGCCCATGGTCGATAGGTCTCGAGGCCGCATACGTATCAGGTTCGAAGGTCGAGTTATCCTTCGGGTAAACTCCTTCTGACTCGAATAGGTCTTTTTGATATTCGTGTTCTACTTTAGGAGCTTGTGTATTCTTCCCATAACGGGTTTTGGAACCTTCTTCACTAGCTGGTGCTGTAGCTCGCAGCAAGGCAATGCTATATGCTAGGAAGCTCATTTATTCTGCCATTTTTTCCATAGCCCTTTCTATGGAACTAAACCTTAGCTCGGAGGAATCATTGATCTCAGGGTCTCCATCGTTTCCTTGAGTGGTGGCCATCTTAGTCTAGGAACGGGTTCTAATCAGACTTCTCTGAAAGACTTGATGTTTGGGAGTTATCTTGAAATTTTACCTGGTTTGAATTGAACAACTCAACAAAGGGTTAGTACATATTACATTTTCCTAAAAAAGGGTTGTTAATCATATGAACACAAAATGCATGTCACACGAGTGCAATGAAAAATCAAAAATAGGGGAGAACCTTTGATGTGGCAAAACCTAACTAACTATTATTAATTTTCGCAATTGTGAAGCTTTACACCTCTTTTTCTATTCATAAAAAATGACTTCTAATGAAAACATAGAAAACCTAAAATCTAAAATTTTCTCTCCTAGTGGCTAGTAGGCTTATCCTACAACTTTCTCTTCTTTAGGATCATGGGAGCTTGCTCTTCTTTGCCCTTGGCACTCTTCAATTGAGCTTCTAATGCCTTTATCTTCTGATGATACTCCTTGCAACGGCTTTCCAACTCCTGCTCTCTTTTACTCGTCCTCTGTAGTTCAGCTTGAACTTCCCTCTTCTCTTTATTATTTTCCATATCTTTCAGCCCTTTTAACTAGTGATAAAGGAATCCCTTGGTTGTTTGGCTCTTAGCTGTTATCCCTCTAGCAGTAGGGGTAGTCTTTCTCGTGCACCAAAGAGCCTGGATGCTCTGAAGCTTGGTTACTTTATTAACCATCGTCATACAGGGGTTAAGGACAGCCAGTGAGGCAACTTCTAATGATGGTTTGGGGATCATGTCCTCAATGAGTCCATTGGGTAGAACATATGTGGTGTAGGGGTTGAAGCCGATCAGAGGAACTGCTTTGAAGTCTCTACATCCTCTTATCATTTCCTTGCTTGCAAACCACCTGGGTGTCAATAACAATTCTTCCGCTTTCATACTCAGAAAGTATTGGACTCAGTAGCGGCTAGCTATATTTTTTGGCAACTCGATTCTTTCTCCAAAAGATTTGATGAGATCATATTGTTGAGTAAACTCAGCCTGATTGAAATTAAGCCGGTAACTTCTCATGTGGCTAACGAACCGGACTACCAGTAGCACCATATTAGTTTTCAAATCTCCTTGTTTCTTTTTCTTAAGATGGTTTAGTGATCAAATCTACTCGACGAGGAGGGCCGGGACATATGATTTCCCATCGAGGAATTAGGCCACGAGTTCTGTAATTCTGAAATGGATTCGACGTCTTTCATCAGGGAACAGGATAGTATTGAAGACTACCAGAATAAAAGCATTAACTCGGTACTGGTGCCATGCTTCTAAATTTGTACAAAAAACCTCGCGTTTTTCTCTATTCTTCAATTCATTAGAAAACTAGTCCATGACATCTTCTAATCGAATGGTCTTTCCTTGATTTAGAACCCGGTTTATTTTGGTTTTTTTTATTCCCAGCAACTTGCTGAAGATCTTCGGCGCTGCAGCTTCCAAGTTTGGGACATAAATATCATTAGTGATTGTAGGAGCCCACAACAATTGGGAATATTCTTCTATAGTTGGGCTTAGCTGATGTAGTCCCATACAAAAACTGGTGGATTTGGGCTCCCAAAGGTGGACTAAGGCCTGTACTAGAGTGATATTCATAGGGATCTTCTGTAGAGAGAGGATGGGCCCAATCTTATTTTTAATAAACTCTTGTTTATCTGGGCTGAAGAGTCGAAACCACGTTTGAAGCAACTTCTGAGGCCAATGCGGTAAGTGGACATGAATGTCTTCAAAAGGCCCTTGACTTGGTCCAACCATGACTAATCAAAATTAAAATTACAATTACAATGCATTCTAAACTTTACATAAAAAAATATTACAAATTATTTACAAGAGAATATTAAAATTACAATCACAACTTCACAACTACTTTATCAATGTAGGTTTGCCACATCATAGGTTCTTGTGATTTTTGAAAATGTTTTCATGTAATATGAAGGGTGGGTTCTAAAGGTTTCAAGTTCTGTAGCCACTACGTTTTTCAAAGTAATGATTCCATGGTCACATTTGAACTTGAGTGGGGTAGCCTGATCGGCCCCGGAAGGTGGTTACCCCACAACATCCGAAGCTTACACAATAGCCCCCCTCCTAAGGTTCGAAGACGGCCTGGTTCTGATCGTGTCTAACATGCGTTTATGATGCAAAAAACAAAGTAAAAGTAAAACCCCCCAAAATTGCCCCTTAAATAAACTACCACAACAAGAAAATGTTAGTAAAAAAAAACAAATAAATAAAATAAACAAATACATCAAATAACATACCTAAGTTTTTTTTTTAATTATTTCATTTTTTTCTTGAAAAATAATCCTATTTTCGACAACTTCTAGTGGCTAGCCCTCTAGCGGTCCCCAGTGGAGTCGCCAAACTGTCGAGTCTGATTTTTTAGTTTCCTATTTAAAATTGATTTCTCATTTCTTGATTAATACTAAACCCTAACCCATTTAATATTAATCCTCGATTAAAGAAATTGAGAAATTATAGTTTTTTATTGAAAGTTATTTTTGGAGTCGCCACCCGACTGAAGTCGGAAAAAGAAAAAGAAACCGTAACCAATTGGGTGGATTGATTACGATTTGGCTATCAGTCTTTGATTTCAAATTTAATGAAGAACCAGAGGGTTCCGAATTTGGGGGCTAACCTATTAAACCTTAACGAGTACCGCTATTTATTTACCGAAATTAGGATTATTTTTTAATTATAATATTTAAAAAATAAATAAAATAAAAAAAGAACCTAAGTTTCTACATATTTTATCGTCGCCCCGAAGGTGCCTACGTACCCGCTAGCCGGGATCAAACGATCGTAGTTCTTTCAAAAAATCTTTAGTGTTGTTGATTTATTTTAATTTTGAAAACCGATCGAGTTTACGTTATTATCAATTTAGTTTTTCAAAGAAAATTTAAAAAAAGCACTAATTCACTAAGTCTTCTATTCTTATTTTATAAAAACTTTCTAAAAGTCCAATTTTTTAAAGTGGGATTTCTATTTTTTTTATTTATTTACAAAATAAATTTTTTTAAGTGAGAAAATCCTAAAGTCACAATGCTAAAAATATATCTAAGCATATAAATACATACACATATATCTATTTACCTATCATATCATAAACTTAATTAGATAACTAATGGAATTATAATGATAAATAAAGAGACAAATAAATAAATAAAATAATCAAAACCGAACCTAGCTTGGGCTGTTCGGTGAAGTGTTGGTGTTGGTTTGTCAAGCGTAGAGACGTGACGGTCAGTGCTGAATCGTGCGCTGTGGTGCAATTGTACAAAACGTACTGCTGTTCACCTGGCGTACTGTCTGCCTGATATTGCTGCTACCCGTCTGGTGTCGTTGCTGTCCGGTGATTTGCGAGATGTGTCGATTCACATGTATTGATTGTGTACGGTTTGTGGCGTTCGTCGTGCTCGGTGAAGGGTATATCTTCGGATTGAATTGGATTTTAGCTTGTAGAGTTCATGTTCGTGCAGTCGGATTTGTGGTTTGCTGGACAGTCGTAGAATATGATAGCATCAGGGGCACCATCGGTTGGGGATTGTTGCATGGCAGGGGGATTGTTGTTTAGAATTGCGTTGTCCAGCGAGGATTAGACGAAGGTGAAGAAATTGATAACACGTGGAGCTAAGCATTCGTTTAGGGGCGTGTTCGGCGATTAGGCGTAGCGTTCGGTCAGGGGGAATGTTGACGTTCATGTCGGCTGCAAAGGACCGTCGAAGGTCTGATTGCTGCGGCGTAAGGCTTCTACTGAACAACAGCAAGATTGAGTGGATCGGCAGTGTTCGTCAAACTCTGAAGTTCACCAAATGATGTTTTTGTTGCTGTGTTGTTTTGTGATCTAAATTCCTATTATCTGAAAGTCCTCCTTTTTTCTGCACGTGTATGTGTTTTTATAAAGTCTAAACCAAATCATATCATATCACATCTAATTACATCGGATTCGTTAATTAAATTAGATTCAAATTTAATTCAAATCTGATTTTAAATCTTGCTTCTGTAAAGACAGAAAAATAAAGACACAGGTACCTGCTGAGACTCGAACCCGTGACCTCTAACTAAATCCACCCAAAAACTCCGATATTTATCCGTTGAGCCATTAGTCTGTGTCTTGACATTCATTACCATTAAATTATATTTAAACTATTCAAATCCCTAAACTAAAATTTTTAACTAAACTAAAACTATCACTAAAACTAATTATTCTAATATAAATTACTTCCTAAAAATCTATGAAATTTTTATAATTTTTCCTTTATTTATTATTTGTCTTTTTTTTTGGTATTTTCATTATTTGTTAATTTTTATTATATTTTTTATTTTTTTTCCTTTATTATATTTTTTATTTTTTTTCCTTTATTATATTTTTTATTTTTTTTTATCTTTTTGAATTAGGACCTTTTTTTTTGTAAAAAATAAAAATTAAAAATTAAGACTATAGAGGGGCAAAAACTAGGTGTCTACATGGCTAAGACCTAAAGAATAAAGAAACTTAGTTATGCCCTAATGTGCTGACTTACCAAGGCAGTTAAAGCGTCCTTTGAGCTGGCTAAAACCTGAAAAATGAAGGAACTTGGTCGTTCCCTAATGAGCTGACTAACCAAGGCGGTTAAAGCACCATTTGAGCTGGCTAAGACCTAAAAATGAGGAAACTTGAATTGGGATAGCGTTATGTAAGCTTGCTAAATCCCTTGAAGAAATTTTAAGTCAAGTAACGTTCTTTGAGTTGGACCACTAGGAGTTTAAGGAACTTTAGGACCATGCTCTATGAGCTAACTATCTTGCTAAGAAATTGTTTTTGGAAAATATGCTATCATCCTTAGGGGGAAACCAATTGCTAATGCAATGTTTTATTAGGCTTAGAACCGCTTACCTGGTTTCAATGATAGCTCCCAAGTAGTCCGATATCTTATTGAGCAGTCCGATTAGAACCAACAATTCTAACCCTTACCATTGCCTTTTTGCGTTCTTGTTCTTCTTTCTTCTTCTGTCTCTTTCTAAACCCCCTCTTTTCTTTCTTTTTTTTTTCTTTTTTATGAAAGCAACTTAAGCTTGAAACAAATGTAAAACATATTCTTCTCAAACAAAGATGTCCTGTATTGAACTTCTGGTCCAAACATTGGCTTTTTGTGCAAGCATCTGTTCTCAATGAGTTTCTACTCATACGCCACACGTTACTTTTTTTGAACATGGCCCTATCCTGAAAAAATAGGAAACTAGTCTCCCTTTCTTTGGGGGTTTAACTACGATAAAGTATTAAAAGAATTTTCATCAATAGTCGTTGCTTCAAATTAAGTGATTTTTTTTTCTTGTGCTTCTTATGTGTAAGGTTTATTTGGGTAGATGATAGAGTGAGAAGCGGGGTCTTTTAGTGGAATGAGAAAAAAAGAAAGGCTAAGGATATTATCCAATGCTAACGACTACTAGGAATACCAACTTTGCATGTAGAAAATGAAAATGAGACTACAGTAATAGTAAGATTGTTTGCAAGAATTTCATTGATGTTCAAGGATAGTACATCTTCAATGCATCTGCATTTACTGGGTCCTTCATGTCCGCACCATCCATTTGAGACAAGATAATAGCTCCCCTTGGCAATACTTTCTTCACAATCTAAGGCCCTTTATAGTTTGGGGAAAACTTCCCTCTTGAATCAGTTGTGTTAGGAAAAGTCTTCCTCAGCACCATATCTCCTTGCTCAAAACTTTGGGGTCGTACTTTTTTGTTGAAAGCCCTGGCCATTCATTGCTGATAGCAAATGTTGTGGCACAAAGCTACCAGCCTCTTTTCATCAATTAGGTTCAACTGCTCAATACGCTTCTTTACCCAATCAGCCTCATCTAACTGAGTTTCCGACAATATTATGAAAGATGGGATCTCGACCTCCACTAGTAGTACAACCTTCATTCCGTATACCATTGAGTAAGGGGTTGCCCCTATTGATGTTCTAATAGAAGTTCGATAGGCCATGAGTGCAAATGTTAACATCTCATGCTAATCTCGATACGTAATGGCCATCTTCTCAATAATTCTTTTGATGTTCTTGTTGGCTGCTTCCACGACTCCATTCAATTGGGGCCAATAAGGAGTAGAATTTATATGAATGATCCTAAAGTGATGGCATAACTCGGACATCAATTTATTATTCAAATTGGTACCGTTGTTAGTAATAATTGTCTCTAGCGTACCATACCAAGCCAATATGTCTCTCCTGGTGAACTTGACCTCTACTCCCTCCGTCACACTAGAGTAGGATGAGGCTTCAACCCACATAATAAAATAATCAATTGCTACTAATATAAATCGGTACCTGTTAGATGCCTTTGGAGTGATCGAGCCAATGATATCTATTCGCCACATCGAAAAAGGCCATGGTGCTGATAGTATATGCAATTCTTGAGGTGGAGTATTTATCTTGTTCACATAGATCTAGCACAAATGGCAGCGTCTAACATGTCCGATACAATCTGCTTCTATAGTTGACCAGTAATATCCTATCCTCATGATTTTCTTGGTAAGCATGTAACCATTCATGTGGGGGCTACATACTCCCTTGTGCACTTTTTTCATTAGCATCTTTGCCTCTTTCCCATCTACACAACATAAAAGCGTGCCGTCAAACGATCATCGGTACAACATAGAATCACTCATGAAGTACTAAGCCGCCAATCTTCTAATTAATTTTTTATCCTTGCTCTCTGATCCTTCGGGGTACGTACCATGTTGTAGAAACATTTTGATATTACGATACCAAGGCTTTTTGTCACATGGACTTTCCATTAGCAAACAAAAAGTAGGATTTTCTTCAATTTCAATTTTAAGTGGCTGAATCTCCATTCCTCTCGATATCTGGATCATTGATGCCAAAGTAGCAAGAGCATCAGTAAATTGGTTTTGAACCCTTACTACATACAGGAATGTAATTTTTTCGAACTTGGTTATCAATTCGGTCATGTGTTGGTAGTAAGGTACTAATTCGGTCAAGTGTTGGTATCCTATAATCAATGAAGAATCTCTATATACCTGTAATTCTCGTATCTCCTTAAACAATGCGATTTTGAATCCCAAAATATACACCTCGTATTCTACAATGTTAATGGTACATGGGAAATCCAATCTCACAGCCATTGGAAATTGTGTACCTTTAGGCGATACGAGAATTACCCCAACTCCACATCCGGACACATTACCTGCTCCATCAAAGAACATTTTCCACCCTAAAGATTTCTTGACTACTTCACAATAAAAAACTTTTCCCGCTACTAGGATACTTTCATCGGGAAACTCAACTTATGCTTCTTGAGGAATCTTCTCAAAAGGATTTTCCGCTAATTGATCTGCCAAAGCTTGCCCCTTGACTGAACTTTGGCTTACATACTTAATGTCAAATTCTGTTAGCAACATCTGCCACTTTGAATGAGTGTCGGTTTTTCTACCAAGTATTTCAAAGGATCGTGTTGTGTTATCAACTCAATTTGATAATAAAGTGTATATTGTCTGAACCGATGCATAACCTGATGATAATAATAAACAGGTTCTTTTGGCTTCTGAGTATTTCTACTCCCCTTCTATAAACTTCTTGCTTAGATAGTAAATGACTTGCTCTTTCCCTTCTTCATCCTTCTAGCCAAGCACAGATCCCATGGATTTCGGCATTATGGTCAGGTACAAGAACAACAGCTTTCTAGGTTTAGGAGCTGCTAACACTGGAGGTTTCATGAGGTATTCTTTGATTTTCGTGAAAGCCTCTTCTTATTCCTCATTCTAGTTGGTCTTTGCGTTCTTCTTTAATAGTTTAAAAAGAGGACGACATTTTTCTGTTAGCTGTGATATGAATCGGGCTATGCAATTTAAATGCCACAGTAATCCTTGCACTTCCTTTAGCATTTATGGAGGAGGCATGTCAATTATAGCTTTGGCCTTATCATGATCAACTTCAATACCTCTTTGGCTAGCTATGAACCCTAACAATTTTTTTAACGTCACACCAGTTGTAAGACATTAGATAATCGTTAATACACTTTTGAGTACCTTCTTCCTTGCATAAATACTATTGTCTACTCTTGGCATTACACTTATCCTTTCCTTTAGGCAAGGTTAGGTGGTGAGTAACCTCATTAGACCAATTCGTGCGTCACATCGAATTGTGCCTTGAGTCCTTGGAAGTTCTATTAGTGCATCATATCCTCTAGAGTTGTTCGTGGGTTTTGTTTACTGTTTTCATCCTTTGTTTTCACCCTTTTGTACCTTTCCACATTGACTCTTTTAAAGTTTTCTGCAAGCTCGGACCCATTTAGTGACAGGCTTTGTCTGTTCTTAGCTATAGCTCGCAACAATTCCTGAATAAGATAATTGAAGTTCCTAAGATAAGGACAACTGAGGCTCCCAACTCATAAGATGATCAAAGCTCCTTAAGGATGGCTAAGATTCCTGAATAAGATGACCAAAGTTCTTAAGGATGATTAAGGCTCCTAAGTCATAAGATGATCAAAGCTTCTTAAGGATACTAAGATTCGTGAATAAGATGATCGAAGTTCCTAAGATAAGGATGGCTAAGGCTCCTGAAATTTCCTCAAGGGATTATTGATGACTAAAATTTACATTGAAAATTCTCACTTTTTTTAAACTTGAAGGAAAAAATGGTGCTTTTATTCAAAAAACTATTCATTTTTTCTTGCTAACATGTGATGAAATTATATTGACTCTAAATGTTACGGATAACGGATAAGTGAAATGCTCATTCTTTTAGCCCATTGGCCATTCATTCTTCATCTTTGATTGGTTATTCGCTATGATGAGCGAATAGAAAAAAAAAAAAAAAACTTCAACTGAACACCTTATTCATCTTGGCATAGGGAATTCATGCTTAACTTTTCCTTCATAAGTTTCATACTAGGGAAAGTATCTTGATTATTTGAATATTTTAGTCCAAGAGCACTTCCTCACACTCTTAGATGGCTTGTTTTCACTCTCGAATACAATTTGAAAAATTATGGTTAGTCTTGTAAGTAATACACTTTGATTGATCTGATAAGTCTTTTCCTCAAGGTCATAACATAGGCTTTTAGTCATTAGCTTAAACAAAAGGGGATATAGATGTGTTGGTCAATTTTGAAATAAATTAGTATCTCAACTCGGGTTTAGAAGTTAAGAACCTTAGTAGGAAAATGCGAAGATGAGCTTGTCCTAGTTTCACAAGCAATCATTACTCAAGATAAATTAATTTCTTTAATCAAAAGAGTTTCGTTAAGGGTGATATAGTGAGTGGGATCATTGACTTGAGGCTTCATTTTTGGGCTTGAAATCTCACTCATGTTTGTGCTTTGAAGGACATTAAGAAAACTCAAGTCTTTGATCTTAGGATTCGTAGGCTTAGCCTTTCTAAGGTACTTGGGGCCATGGGTCCCTTAAGAGCTTTTGGCTTCCTTTTGAGATGCAATCACCTTACTTTTGCTTTCTTCTTCTTTTTTTCTTTCTTTTTATTTTCCCCCTTTTTCCTTTTTTTTTTTGTCTTTTTTTTTCCCAAGGTGATCACACTCCATATAATTGACTTTCTGTTTGAAGAGATTCAAAACCCTAGGCTTAAAGTGCATAAACTTAATGAAGTGTATATGGCTTTAGAGTGTACTGGAAAAATCTAAGGGCTTGAAGTGTTTGAATGAATGTATGGGCTTAAGTGAAGTGTGTATGGTTTAAAACTCTTCTTCATTCTAAAGAAATCAAGTTATCTATATTAATTATTACTTGTGAATTGTCACTATGAAGCAAGCACAAGTTAGTTTATCCTTCTTCTCCAAATTAATGACTCAAACCTCCTAATTACCCTAATGTAGGGTGGTTCTTAACAGAGTTTTTTTTTTTTTTCAAAAAACTTTACTTAAAGGAGTGTTTAAGGCAGTGAAATGGATGCCTATCATCCTTTCAATTTATGTATCACATGCAAAATAGACCTCCTTCATGGAATGAGTCTTATCCTCACTTTTAGGTCTCAATTCTCATTAGTGTTTTAAGGTCAATGTTTGGGATTAGTGCCTGTGTCTTATCATTCTAAATTATTCAAATAATGAAATACTTTTCATTGGTTAAAGTTAGAAACATTTCATTTGTTTGCCCTTACCTGCCTTAGTCTCTTTTTATAAGACTGGATATTCCATGATGCCCCTATAGGTCACATGCCCCTTTTCCTTTGAAAGATTGCCCTAAACATTTGCACATCCAATTTAATTAATAGCACAAGGCATTAAGAAGAACATGCCAAACAATGAATTTTATTCTAAAAAATTGTTCAAATAACTTCAAAAGCAAGAAATCATGGAAAAGCAAATCTCTTAACAACCATTACTTAAAGTAGTTCTCTTATTGTATGCATTTGCTTCGCTTCATAGGCTTTTACTCTTTAAAGACTTAGAAAGAAGTATTGCAGGTGATTGAAGCCTTGATCTTCATGTAGTCCAAGAAGATCAACCTAGCATCAATTAAGTATTGGATCTTATTTTTCAACCTCCAACAAGAGTCTATAGAATGACCTTTTTGGCCCATACAGTAGTCACATTAGGCTTTTAGATCAGCATTCCGTGGCCTATAGTTTAGCTTTAGGGATTTGCATTTGATCACACTTGCATGTCTTAACTAATGGAAAACATGGGATAGGGGCATAGGAATTGGGCTAAACTCCCTATTTTATGGTTTGGGAGAAGATCTACTTGGTGTTGGCTAATTAGAAACATAGGGCCTCAATGTTGTTATAGAAGGGGTCTTACCATGACTTCCAAAATTCACCATATTTATAGTGCTTTCATCGAATGGCCTCATGGACACCATCTTCTCTTTTGTTTGATTTGACTTCACTAACCTTCCTACATACATGGCTTCCTCAATTCTTCCCCTACCCACCACAATATCAGCAAAACTAGCTATTGTATTGCCCAATAAGTACCCATAATATGGCTCGTCCAAGGTATTGATGAACATGAAAGTCATGTCCTTTTCTAACATGGGAAGATGGACTTTGCTTGCTATGCCCTTACATCTTTGGACATATTCCTTAAATGATTTATTGGGCTTCTTCCACATGATGTTTAGGTCTCACATTAAAGGGGCCACTTCAATGTTGAATTTGTATTGATTATAAAAGGTCCATGTTAGCTTATCCCATATGTAGATTTCATTAAGATCAAGCTGGGCATACCATGTCAAAGCAAGTCCCCTCAAATTGTCTTGGAAGGTCTATACCATCAACTTTTCATATTTAGCGTACTTAGCCATTTTGCTAATATAGAGTTTGATATGAATCTTTGGACTGCCAATGCCATTGTACTTCTCAAACTTAGGCATTTTGAACTTTTCTAGGAAAGCATCACCTTCATAGGACAACAAGTTAACCACCTCCGTTTGCTTTAGGCCATTTACAGTCTTTAGGGCCTTCATCTTTTTAGTCAATTTCTACATGAATTTCTTTTTCATCTCCTTCTGCTTCTTCAAAAATTCCTCCTTCTATGTTTTAACATTTAAGCTTGGTTCAACATGTTCCAATTCATAAGGTAGGGTCATGTTTGCATTTCGATCCAGATTGGCTTGAGACATCAGACAATTATTGAGAATCCCCACAAAATGAGTGAGAGTTTGAATTTGCCCAGTTATCTTGAACATGTTTTGTTCTAGGGCTACAAGTCTTAGATTGGGGTTATTGTTGCCAATCATCTTGGCTTTAGAATGAATGGCTATGGGCTTCAACAGTAGGCTTAACCGCTTAGAAGCTAGAATTTAAAGCTTGTAAAATTCAAAACTTTATGATTTTTTCTTTTATTTTTTTTTTTAAAAAAAAAACTTTATACTAAAAACATTTGAAAACATTAATGTTACAAAAACTTATGTTACTAATAGGGTTATTGATATCTCCTAACTCATTGGAATGATTGAAAATGTTACATAATTAACAAGGAGTGGCTATTAACAAAGTTGATAGCCTAGGCTAATGACTTATTTACAAGTAAAAACTCTTGAAAATCCTAAAGGATGCTAAAGAGAATCTATGCTATAGGTGACTAAATTGCTAATATTATTGAAAGAATAGAAATGCCTAATTAGAAGACGATACAATGAGGACTACAAAGTTACAAAAGGACAACTAATGATTAAAGGGTAATAATTTTATTAGAGGAGTACCTAATGTTACAAAAAGATAATTAAGAGACGCTCTAAGGATAATGACTATTTATTGGCAAGGGTAACAAACATTTATCAGTCACAATATTGTTATTTATTTTTTTTTAATTTTACATGTATGTATGTTATTGCTCAAAATTTTCAATACAGATGAGCAATGTAATAAAAAAAATAGTTAATATACAATAAATGTCCACAAATTGCAAATGTGGACCTAGCAATTAGGTAATAATGCAACAATTTATTATCATAAAAACTTTTGGGTAGCAACTTTATTATGTTGCCATGATTATATTAATTTGAGTACAAATCCACTAAGCCCTTGATGGTTATAGAATTTTTCTACAACTATGAATGCCAATAAAGTAAGGGGAAAATTTTACAAAAACAAATATCATTTAATAAATTATAGGAAAAAAAATTTTTTGTACATAAAAAATATAAGGAAATATTATATAACCACTATATCGTATGGGAAAATAATAAAATTACAACTTCTTACTCATGATATATTTTTGGAAAACATGACATTACTATTCATTTGCTAGCTCATAAAAGATTTAATGCAATTTAGCGAATGCCACCTTGAATTTTGTTGCACCACCTTACTTGTAGAATAAAATAAGAATTACAACACAAAATATGGGTTATAAGGTAACATAGGTAGGTAAGTATATGAAACATAAGAAATAAAATTAAAATACAAAGAAAATATGATGCAATATTATACATACACATACGATGCAATAGGAGTCGACAATTAATAACTCATATCAATGGAATTATCATCAATCTACGGTCAACATTCTTACATACTAATACATATAAGTGTATGAATTATTTAAATTTTTGAAAATGACGATCATGGACACTTATATAAGTGCATTGATTTATTTAATTTTAGAAAATAGAAGCCTAATTAGCTATGTGTTATAATAATTTTTTTAGTTCTTATAATTTAAAAATTATAATCCCCTTTACTTAAGATGATGCAAGAGGATGGGATCTAGGGGTCTCTAGCTTTATAACCATATGCATTCTTATAGAAACACTTAGTGGACTATTCTAAAGCAAGAGTGGGTTCACTTATCACCATCAAGCGGGGGTAATGACTCTAATAACCCAACGGGTTACACAATGACGACCCGTCTTAAGTTTCTAAAATGGCCTAGGTCCGACCAAATCTAAGCACACATATGATGCTTTTAAAAAATCTAAGCCCCATCTATATTCTCAAAATAAGCCCAATGGGTCAAGGTTTTTCCTAGAAGGCTTACATAACTAAAGCCTGATTAGTACAGCTATATTACAATATTAAATAAAAGAAAAATAAGAAGAAAAAAAATGAGCCCATTCATTAATTTCTTAATTCTTACATGGCTAGCCTATTAGGCATTTCTTAGTGGAGTCACCAATTCTGTCGGGCCATATTTTTTTTTTAATTTAATTTATATTAAGCATAACCCGCTTAATATAAATTACTCAATATTAAATTAAAGGAAAACATTTTTCCTTAAAAAATGTTTAAAAAGAATTTCATTTTGAAAAATAACTCGAAGTTGTTGATAAGTAAAAACTAGCGAAAAAAAAAGATTAGGGTTTTTTGGGTAGAAAAACCCTAATTAAGCCACTAATCCATGAATTTTCTAAAAGATAATTTTCATAAAAGAAAACAAAATATTTTATAAATTTTTACGTTATCCAGAGAGTATTTATATACTAGTTAATCAAGATTAAACCGACCATAATTCTTAATTTTAGAAAATTTTAGTGACTTAGTTCTTTTTATTTTGAAAAACTAAGCCATGTCTACATTTTTAATCAATTTAAGAAAAATATTAAAAAAAACCCTAATTTTTATTGTCCAATTTTGAAAGAAAAAAAAAACTAACTAAAAGTAAAAACCAAATTTAGATTTTTATTTAGAGAAAAACATTTTCTATGTGGTAAAATTTTTTTAGAAAAAACTCTAAAGTACCTAAATGCAATTTCCATAAAATATGCAATTAATATGGAAAACATGCCTAAAATACCTAAACCATAAAAAAAATGACTAAACTATTGAAAAGATGCCAAAACCTTAGAATAATATATGTAAATCATGGAAAAGATATCTAAATCGTAGAAAAGATGTTAAACTATTGAAAAGATATAATCCTATCTTAATCTTCTAAGATATGAGACCTATATATGAAATAAGTAATTGTACCTAAAAGATGCAATTTTCTAAAAGGATGTAAACATTCTAAAAAATGCAATTTTATTATATATGCTAAAAATGTGGAATTTTAATGATAAGTATGAAAATGATGTATAAACTACCTTTTAATGAGAAAATAACATAAGAGCCTACAAAAAGAATCGTGTTAGCACTTAGTCTAGGTAAATAAAGCTAAACCAATAAACTAATGACCTACACAAGAATAGAACTAAAGTTAGTACATGTATTATTTAACAGTATATAAAGTAAACTAACAAAAATAAAATAAAATCCCGTTTATCTTAATACCTAAGTAGGTCGGATTGGGTGGTTTTATTGCATAAAAGGATCGGGTCGAGTTAGATCACACACAACTCCATTGGACTCACTCAACTCAACGACGCATGAAGTTTTCTAGACACCAAATTGGATGGGATTTGACACTTTTATGACAAAATCATTGGTAAAATGATCATGGAACCAACACCTTGGGTTATTTTGTTAGTTTTGGTGATCTTAGGAAATAGGTGGTGATAATTGTGTTTAGAGGTCATGGCCAAGAGTATCTAAGTTGAAGTGAAGGTTTGTCTTGGGGTTATTGAGTGTATAGATGATGTTGGTGACAATGGTTTTATGCTTAGGAGTGATGTTTGTACGATTAAGCATGTAAACAATGGTTAGGTTCAATGATGATCACATGATTTAGTTGGGCATGGGTTACGTTATTCATGTAATGAGTTGTTGTTCTCATGTTAATGCTAGGTAACTCTAGAACAAGAGAGATGGGTTGGGGAAAATGGTCTTGTGTCATACGTATGATGTTGTTGAGTGTAGGTAGTTGTAGGGCATGTGTTGTGCTTGGTTGTGGCCATTGTGATGTATACTATGGTGCGTTGGCTAGTTGGAGCTAATGTGTTGGGTATGAGGATGGCTATCTTGCTGTTATGTTTCGTGTGGGGGGTTCATGCTTAGAGAGAAGTTGGATGACTAGGTTGTTAGGTGCTTGGGGTTGGAGCACTACTGCAGTGTGTATGTGTTGTTGGTGGATTTTGGTAATTAGAATTATCCTATAAAGAAAGGAAAAGCTCTTAGTACTAAGGCCAGTCCAGTACGACCACTTCGATGCCTAAGTTAGTAAATATGAATAGATAAAGTTGAGTAAGTGGTTAAGAGGTATTACATGCTCTTACTATTCTTTTTCCTATATTTATAGGCAAATGTCATGTTTGAAGCATAACATTGAGATATGTAGAAAACTCTTAATTAGATACATTCCCTGAAATGTAGGGAGAGCAGGCAGTTATGTAATATAACCGTACTATTGATAACTATTTATGCCATTTTCCTTGAATTCAAATTAGGAATGGATTTGTATTACTCAACGAGATGCTGAGAATACAAATTACTTAGCCTGTCGGCAGCCAAATGGATGAGTGAGTGAAGCTTTGGGTGTCGACGTTTAATAAGCTGAGTGAGCAAAAACTGACTATCAACATTTACCTCCCAACTTTCGTTTATGAAGATTCGATTAAGGGAGTAAACATCTTGATGTTCTGTAGGGTCAATAGGGAATAATTTCCCAAACGCCAAGTAATAAAAAATGTTTTTGATTTCTGAGAGGCAAATCGTATCCTATGGGAAAGGTCACAACTTTCAATTTTCCCGCCTGTCAAAAGCTTAAGTAGTAGCACAAATGACAACTATCACATTAGCCATAATTATATTGTAGGCCATAATAATTGTCAAAGCTTCGACAACTATTGGATCTTTGTCTCAAAATGTACGTCAGTAACTCGTACCATCTTTTATTCAAATGTCATTCCAACAAAGTATTTAAGAGCTTTCCGATAGTAGAATCAAACTTTACAATCGCGCTCATAAGCTTTCTCTTACTTTCAATATTTTCATCTTTAACTTCAAACTCTTCAAATGTTGTGAATTTGTAACCAATTAGGTATAGTTTACAATGTAATTCATCAAATTATCATTTTGGATTCCGAAGCAATGGAGACTGAGGCCACTTCTTCCCCCCAAAAAAGGAGCGAGACGGTATGTTCCTTAAGTAGTTTGACTGATAGTATGGTAGAGCGGTGGGACTAACTTGGCCGAATCAATTCCTTCACTGTAGATACCTGCATAGATGATAAGGAAGGAAGATCTATTGCTAGGTATCAGTATAATAATATAGTTTACTTTCGTGATTTGCCAGATGGAGCTGTTAATGCCATTGATAGGGTCCTTGTCTTGAAATATAACAAGTACTGGTAAGACCTTCCAAAGGCATGGAATCTTAGGAGGCTAAGAGAAGAGGAAAGAGTGTGTTTTTCAAGGGAGCGTGGGTTTCACATCTATCTTAAGTATCTTGATTTTGGACTACGTTTCCCTTTCTTAGCATTCATTAAGTAGTTCTTCAATTATTTCCCAATTGCGCCAAGTATGTTTTATCCAAATACATATCGACTTCTAGTGGCTTTTGAAATAATTTGTGAAGAGGTTGAAGTCAAGGCTACGCCTTAATTGTTCAAGTACTTCTTTACAATTAGGAGGCAACCTGACAATTGGTACTTTGCTGCTACAAGGCATGGGTGGAAGTTCATGGATGGGTTAAAGTCTAAGATCCATAAGGGGCATGACAAATTCATGTCAATAGTATCGAATGAGAACTTAGACTTCTAGACTCAATGAAATGAGCCAATCTACATTAAGGTTATAGAATTGATGTTAAATGATGCCATTGTGGCAAAGAAGATTCAAGAAAGGAGGAAGAACAAAATATTCTTATGGGATACTGAAAGAATAATAAGGCGTTATGAAAGTGAAGAGTTGATCTTTTTCGAAAAGGAAGGTACACTATTGAGTAGCCACTATGCCGAGTACAACTACAAGAGGAAAGCCGTTCTTGTGACTTGGGGAAAGATTATTGCCTTAGAGCCTTGCTTAGCATGGAGAGTATAAGTTTGTTCTTTTGCCTTGCATTAATATTAATATGTTTACCGCATATTGTAGATATAGATACTGGTGAGGTAAGCCCTACCAAACTATTGGACCAAGCCAAGGCTAAGAAGTTAAAGGTTGATAAGCGTATGGCCACCATTGCCACTACCATTCGACTATCTACTGTAAAGAAAGCAGCAAAAGAGGGCATAGTGAAGTAGGTGGCAGCCCAAGAGACCTCCCAACTGGCCGAGAGGAAGAAAGGGAGCGAGAAGCACGGATTAGGCGAAACTACACAAATTGAGGCACCTTTAGCTAATAATGTTCCATCGACTGTAGAGTTGAGAAAGGGTAGCCAAGCAACCCAACCATAAAATGAGGCTGAAATCACCACTACCACTGAGGGGTTGTCACTAGTGGCGGAGGTGGTGTCAAGCACTAGTAAGAGGCCTGAGAAGGAGCTTATTGGCGAGTCACTTGCCAAGACGTACAAAGAGCGAGACAAAAGGATGAAGGAGGCCATGCATAACAAAGCTCTTAGCATCACTAATACAGAAATCATCCCCAATACAAAGATTAGCAAGTATTTTGTCCCACGTTGCAGCCACACCATCTTGCATATCAATTCAACCTTAGGCAACAGGATGAAATCTCTAGCCTTGATGGAAGGCATTATTCTTCCTAAGGACAAAGAGATCACAAAGAAAGATGTTGATAGGGTCAGCGATTGTAACAAGGCTCATATCATGGTGATGTAAGTATCTACAACATGCTTTTAACAATCAAGTTTGTTTTATTGCTGATACTCCTGTTTGTTCTCAAATAAGCAGCCACATTCTGACGGCTTTGGACGAGGTCAACAAAGAGATGAAGAAGGTAATAGCAATAATAGTCTTCATGTGTTCTGCTAGGTCATTTGGAATATTAATTATTGTAAACCCCTAAAATTTTCGATCTAGCTTTTGAAGTAGACTCGAGTATGTTAGTTAATCTAGGAGTTGACAAGGCAAATGAAAGTGAAAACCCTAAAACACCTAGTCAATTGCGTATAATGTTTTTCTACCCTAAATGTATGTAAACATTAAAGATTTCATTCGAAAGTTATAAAAACCCTAAAACTATAACCTTAACACACAATCACTACTTCATCATAATATACCCTAAAACCCTAATTGATAGTATAACCTTTGTATTTTGCCAAATCATTAGTAAAAGATTAGAGATAACTTTTAATCATGCATACATATTTAGAATCCTTAAGTAATCCTTTAAAAAAAAGATATTGCAACATAGATCATATTTATCTTCTAAGTATGTAATTAGGATAGTAATACATAGAGTTAGGGGTTTAGTTGATGCTTATATTACATGTAGTAAACTTTAATACCCTAATTGATATTATTCATACTAGTTATACTAAGTAGCCTACCAAATGATGTATATAGGATATAAATACCTAAAGTAAAATCCCATAATCTATTTTTACTAATCAATTCACCAATGTCTCATTTCCTTAATTTTTCTCTTAATCTTCCTTAATTACTACATTATGTATACTAAATGGCATATGCTTTTGGAAAGTTGACTAAGTCAACACATGCTGACCAAGGTCAAAAGGTTGACTAAGTCAATATATAGAAAAGTCAACAAAAGACACTTACACTTCAGAAAATATCTAAGTCATCTAATGATTTATTTCCTTTTCTTTTCTTTTAGCTTTTTTCTTCTCTTCTTTTCTTTAATTGCTGTCCACTCCTTTCCCTTCTAGACTCACCTTCTTCTTCTTCTTTTCAAACATAACACAAAACAAAAAAAAAAAAAAAATCAAACCCTTACCCTACCTCCATTACCGTGACCTTCCCTTTCCCTTTCACTTTCCAAATTTTTCTAAATTTTCATCCATATCTCAAGAATAGACTAAGGTATGTAACTATGTTATTATGTATTGCTTTATATTATTTATTAGTTAGGTGAAGAGATAGATTAGATGAGTAGTTATGTGTTATGTATATCCATGTTGAAGAAGGCATAAAGCTTTAATCTTTAGGTGTAGAAGAATAGAAATCATGGTGAAGTGGAAGGAGATGCATGTGTATATGTCTTTAAGTATATGTACATAAGGGTATACTAGAGAAATACAAGTATAGAGACCTTTGTACATAAGTATTCATTATGTACATAACCTAAATTAAGACATATACTAACTATACACACCTATACCACGCTAAATACACTCTTAAAACACAAAAAGAATGAAATTAGAGAAGCCTTCTTAAGAGGAATTTTAGGCATACGAAATTTGTATAAAAATACGTATACGACCATATGTATATATGGGTATATGTACAAGTATAAATACGATATAAGTATAAGTATATGTATAAACATACTAGTATACATATAAGTATAGTAAAGGTATAAGTATATAGTTAACATATGTACAGTGTACATAAGACACTTAAGTATGATATAAGTATGACGTAAGGCTTAGTAATTAAATGATGATATAAGCAATGATGCAATTAAAAGATGACATAAGCAAATGATAACATAAGCGATTGATGATGTAAGCAATGACATAAGTATAAGTTTATAAAATAAGAAATAATAAGAATACATAAGAATTAGGTATATGAATTAGTAAACCCTAATACACTTCCTAAATTGGATTAAACTTAATAAGTACATGAATTAGTAACATCAAGGTAAAATTCTCTAAGTATAAGAATCTAAGGGCTAACCAAATCATTAAGTACAAACATAGGATATAAATAGAAGCAATAAGAATAATTAAGCTTCAATAATTAAAAATTTCCATAAATTTAGTCCATATCATAAAACAAGGATCTTAAGATCTAAAATAGATATTACCATGTAAACTTACATCCAAAAATGATGAAAAACGACTATCAATTCATAAATATCAGAAATAGAATGAAAAAGTGACATACGATTAGTGATAAAGTCTAACCGAATAAAAGTTGATAGTAATCTAAGTAGAATTAAGTAAATAGATATTTAAAATTACTAGTTAATTCAATTACTTACTAGCATTATTATATCGTAATGATTAGGTGATCTCAAGGTGGGGCAAGGATCTCTTGATTAATAACTACGACTAGAGCGAGTCATCATGACGGAGTGAGTATTTACCTTATGATTCCATGCTTATATGTGACTGTAGATAGTGAACTTAAATGTTATTGTTAATTGACTGTTGTGTGGGGTTGGGATATGCTTGTGTATGTTATTATGTGCTAAGTTATGAATTTACCTTAAGTACGAATAATACTTTGTTTACTGCATGGTAGTATAGAAAATGATTGCATCTACTATTAAATGGTCACATCATAATTAGACTTAATTATACTCGGCTCATAAGAAGAAACTGATACATGCATCAACATGCATTGTAGCACTGTCCTAGATTTTCTTTAGCACACAAATAGACCGTGCGGTGCTTATTATCCTGCCTCTGCAGTAGTAAGCAAGCCTAACTTGTACGCAACACCAGCCAACAAAGCCTAAACCTGTAAGCAACACAACCAAGGAAGAAAGCCAACAGATTATAAGGGACATAGGTACGAACGGAAAAAGGAATAGCACACTTTTATTAATTCTGATAGTAATACAAGGTTACAATGTGTATGTACGGGGTATAGTATATGTAATAGGTGCCGTCGGTCATGATCAACCAATATGGTAAATAAGAGCTTCAATCCAGAAGAGTACTCACACCCCTGTAAAGAGCTTTACAAATATTATTGGACCTGGCAGGAGGAGACATTAAAACTGGTGAAATGGTACCACTTTCTAAAATTGGAAAATTCTAATAATAGTGAGGCCCTAACTACACAGAAATAAAGTCCCCCCCCCCCCCCCTTCTCATGTTATAATATGTACAAAAGAATGGCCCTTTATTAGTATAAGTATCTTACAAAAAGGGACCTTGATACATTGCATAGACTTAATTTCGACCTCCACATCACACGGAGGTAAAAAGAGGCCATTTGGGGGTTGTTATTATAAATTTATTGGTTATGTATGATGCACTCATACTAAATGACCTTACCTTAGCCCGCGAGAATACTAGGCATTGGAGGTGCCAATCGCCTGGCTAAGGGTCGAGTCTAGTGGCCTCCATTTAAGGGTGAGTATGGACTGTAGGGGCCCACTCACGATTATACTAGAACTTGATTTTTATGAAAATAAAACACTGATTTGATTTAAGTACGAAACATCGAGTTCTGTAGTAAAGTAAGTTCCAGTATAATACCTAGATCTGATTGGTGCCTTGTGCACTCTAACCCTAACTTCGGAAGGCATTAAATCTAAGTTACGTATATGGACTAGTTAACTATACATATTGTTTGGCATTCTATTTGACCATTCATTATTATGCATGAATATAATGTATTTATTACTTGCCTATGGTGTGGCTGAGGGTTTTGCTTACTATACTTAGGCTTACACCCCCTTAGACTTTTGTTATAGGATAACTTATTTGTAGAAGCTAACCAGGGGATGCCACAAGTTAGCTTGGGGACTTAGGCAAGAGTGAGCCATCCTGTATATTGAGAGAGAATAGATTATGTAGATTCTTACTTATGTACTTTTGTTTTAGTAGTAGTATAGATCTAGATGTAATAAATTACTTTGTATTATATACGTTGTAGTTTAAATTTTATATAAATATGTTTGTGTGATGATATCATATGGATTTGTATATTCTTGAGAAACTAGTGGTTGTAGAGCTTTATATATTGTTTGAAGAGTTCATGATTGGAAGGGTAACCAATCAGGGGTTTTATGTACAGTATACAACGTTTTCCATGAGTAGGCCATCCTCAGTTCATGACAATTATTCTTCATCGTCTTGTTGTAGAAAATTGAAGATGCATGCCAATCCTCTAAGGCTTAGATTATTGCTACTGAGAAATCAATAATAAGGGGCGAAATGGAGGTTAAGAAGAACTGACTGTTGAGAAATCGGCACACTCATTGGATGTCGATGAAGTCTCAAACCTTAAGGCTAAGGTCGAAGAGTAGTACAAGGAATCTAAAGGCCTGAAAGAGGAGCCACAAAAGAAAAAAGAAGAAGACTGGGGCTTAGGCCGAACTCTTTACACAATGAGCGATGAGGAAGATAAACTCGGAGTGCAAATCAAGGAGTTGGAGACCAACAACACAAAGTTGCAAAGCCGTGTTACTGAGTTGGAGGAGACTGTGAAGAGAGGTCCCTTTATCAAAGAGGCACTAGACATCATTACTCTTAGTCAACAATACGAGAGACTTTTGTGGAAGAAGTTATTAGAGGGGATCTAGGCGATATGAGAGTAAATCCTCAAGCTTCACCTTGATTACCATCTCTCTTGCCTTGATTTCATTGACGTTAATGGCAAAGTCAGCAGTTGAGATGATGACGAATCTGGCGCCAAGATTGTCATGAGGGGTGATAAGGAAGCTCGTGTCAAGGATCCTAAGGAAGATGAAGAACGTCTATGAGTAAAAGGAAAAATCTACTTGTTTTGAGACCCCAAGCACCAAAAAAGAAGTATGCTTTAGGAAAGCCCTAGCTTCTAATCTAAAGGTTGCATTTGCTCACTTCGAAAATAGGCCATTGGATAGTCTTGTACTTATGTTCTTTGTATGTATTACTTTGGGCCGATAGGTAAGCATTTATAATAATATAGTGATGAATGAGAAACACTTGTTCTTTGTATAACTTATTATTTCTAGTAGGTTTTATTTCATGCATCATGTTTTCCTAGCATATATGATTTTTCTATTAATATGCATGTTTTATTTCACATACTAAGTTTTTCTTGGCATGTTTTACTTCATAAGCCTAATACTTTCTGGCATGTTTTATTTCATACGCCTTTTTTACATCTTTTATAAACATTGTTCGTTAGCCATTTGAGATGTGGATTAACCGTTTTACTTGGTTATAGGATTGATTTCTAAAGTTCGTCAACCGCGATAGGCTTGAACTTATGTTAGTCCATTCACCATACAGTTTGAACTTATTAACTCGTCAATCATAAATAAATTAAGAAACAAAATAAAACTTTAAATATAATTGTCTCAAAAAAGTAGGTTGTAGCCTTATAAAATAAATGTAAATAAACTTCATCCAGGCAATCAATTGAAATAGAGTTTCAAATTCTCAGCATTTCATGCTCAAGAGATGATTAATCCATCAAACCTCTCTAACCAATAGGCCCCCTCGCCAACAATTTCCTGGACTCTAACAGGATCCTCCTAATTTGCATCAAGCTTTCTTTGACTTTCTCACACGCCAGTTACTTTCAAATTTTGGCAAACCAAGACTTTAGGTTGAAAAACCTTATGCTTTACTTTTTGATTATAATACGTAGCTACTCTATGTTGGTATGCTGCAACCCTTACTTTCGCAATATCTCTAATTTCTTTAAGTGTCTAAATTTGTTGTTAATCCAACTTGATTAACCATCACATCAAAATTCCGCATTCATAAATTAAGTAGATCAAACTTAATTTGTAGGATTGCTTTTGTATCGAATACTAACCTGAAGGGGGTCTCCCCTATTGCAGTTTTGTAGGTAGTTCGGTACACCCATAAGACATCTAATAATTGATCAACCCATCTCCCCTTAACTTGATCTACTTTTCTCCTTAAGCCATGCAAGATGATCTTATTGACAGCTTCAACTTATCCATTCATGTGAGGGTATGCTACAGACGTGTAGTTCAAGCGAATGCTATATTTCTCGCAAAATGTTCAGAACTTGATGTTGTCAAATTGTAGGACATTGTCCATGATTATCATAAAAGGAACCTTAAATCTCGATATTATGGAGTTGAAAACGAATGCCTCCACTTTTTGTTTAGTGATCCTCACTATTGCTTTAGCTTCTGCGCATTTTATAAAATAATCAACAACAACAATGACAAATTGTCGCTGGCCGATAGACTTTAGGAAAGGTCTAAGATTATCTATCCCCCATTGGGCAAAGGGCTAAGGAATTGATAGGAAGCATAATTTAGTTGAGGGTACATGACTCGACGCCTCATGCTTCTGGCATCTTCTTTCATAGTAGGCTAATAGTAGCCGAGTCACAAAGTGCTAACATACAATGTTTGAGCTTTCACGTAGTTACTACATACACCACTATATAGTTCAGATAACACCCATTAGGTGTTTCTTGAAGGAAGGCATTGAAGATATGTTTGTGATATGCTACGTTTGTACAGCTGACCATCTTTTAGCGTGTAGTTCATAGCTTGATAAGCCAATCATCGTGCTTCTTTCTTGTCATTAGGTAGGGTTCCATCTCTTAAATAATCTATAAGAGGATCCATCTAAGACTCTTCTTTTAGACAAGGAGCGAATTCACAACTCTATGATATAGTGGATAAACTTTTCTATGGAAGAAATTTGACAAAAAGTTTGTTGCTTAGGTCAAGGAACACCATATTGGCCAACTTTGATAACTTATTGGCAGTAATATTCTTACTTCTTGGAACTTTGTGGATTAAAAAAGATTGAAATTCTTTTGTCAGCGTTCATACCATCAATAGGTACTTGCTCATTTCTTCTTCCCTTACCACATAACTTCCTATGGCTTGATTCATCACCAGTTGTGAATCAGAGAACACTTTGAGTTTCCCAACACCAATCTCTTTTTCCAATTTAAGTTTAATAATCAAAGCTTTGTATTTAGCTTCATTGTTGCTGGCTAAGAATCTAAATTTTAAAGTATAATTAACTTTGACATTATGGGGGCCTTAAAGAACATGGCTCGCACCACTTCCTTCTCTTGTGGAAGAACCATCCACATAAAGGTACTATAAGGGTTTCTCGGCAACCTCTACATTATCTTCCTTACTAGTGAACTCAACAAAAGATTCTGCCAACACTTAAGCTTTTAATGTTGTTTTAGGTTCGTACTGTACACTACAGGCACTTAACTCTAGGGAATATTTCATCATCCTCACAGAGGAGTCTGGCCATTGCAGTGCCTATTGTAAAGGATGATCAATGAGACTATGATTTGGTGAGCCTCAAAATACAATTTCAATTTCCATGCTGAGAGAACTACTGCTAAAACAAACTTCTCAATTTTTATGTACCGATGCTCTAGCCCTTACAAAACATGACTCACGTAATAAATGGGTCCATGTACCTTGCCATCAATTCAGACCACTACAAAAGAAAGAGCTTGATAGGTAATTGATAAGTACAAATATAAATTCTCTCCAAAGATGAGTATCAAGGGTATCGAGGGTGATGCAAGGAATTCTTTGAGATCATTAAAAGCTCTTTCATAATCGTTGGACCATTTGAATTCTTTCTAATTCTTTAAGATTTTATAGAATTTTGTGCACCTATCCATGCTTCTTGATACAAACCTATTGAGGGCGGCTATTTTCCCAGTAGGTTCCTATACCTCCTTGATTGTACGAAGGGATTTCATATTTATTATCACCTCAATTTTTATTGGGTTGGCTTCAATTCCATGCCAAGTAACCATGTATCCTAAAAAGTTTCCCAAAGTTACACTAAAGATGCACTTCTATGAGTTAAGCTTCATGTGGTATCTCTTCAAAGTAGCAAATGTCTCCTTAAGATAAGCAAGATGTCAATCTTCTGTCACACTCTTCACAATCATGTTTTCAACATATAATTCGATGTTTCGATGGATTTGAGGTATGAACATCTTGGTAACAAGTCTCTAGTAAGTTGCACTACCATTTTTCAACCCAAAGGGCATCACCTATAAAAATATGTTCTGAAATTAGTGATAAATGATGTGTGGACTTTGTCTTCCTTGTCCATCTTCATTTGGTTGTAACTCAAGAAAGCATCCATAAAAGAAAGTAACGCATGTCTAGTGGTTAAATCTACCATTTGATCAAATTTTTGACAATGGGAAACAATCCTTACAACATGCCTTATTGAGATCTGTGAAGTCTATGCATATGCACCACTTGCCATTAGACTTATTAACTAGCACATAGTTGTCTAGCAAAGTTGAATAAGGCTCTTCCCAAATAAATTTTATCTTCAATAGCTTATGAGCTTCTTCTTCTATGGCTGCTTGTCTCTCAAGGAAAAATGCCTTTTCTTTTGTTGGATCACCTTTATGCTTAGATCAATCTAGAGCTAGTGTACCATAAAGTCCCTTAGGATACCCGACATATTTGAAGGGGATCATGCAAACACATCAACATTGACTTGTAAGAAGTTGATCAAACTTTGTCGACTGTCTACTGATAAGGGTTTCCCCATCTTAGTTGTTTTACCAAGGTCATCTCCTAAAGATATTTCTTTCGTATCATTCTCGGCACTTTCTATGCCGAATGACTTTCCTCATGAATAAGTTTCTACTTGAGATACCTCTTCTCGTCTCAAGGTCCTCATGTATAAAGATTTTGCCAAATGTTGATCCCTTTTGCACATGCTAACTCCCATAGGAATAGGGAATTTGGCTTTGAGATGTGCAGTAAAAGGGACAATGCCGAATAGGTGTTGATATGACCATCCCATGATCATGCTGTATGGGGACCAACATTTGTCCTCGAAGTTGGCAACTCTTGCACTAATAACAAATGCATCGTCATGTGGCCTCTAGATGCCCATAAAGTCTTCCTTTATGAAAGATATTGTATTGTTGGTCTTAACCTTCTTGCCTTGGATGTTGCAAACATAATTTTGGCATTAGTCAAACTCGAAGAGCTTGATTGGCCTATAGTAGGTCCATCGACAATAGTGTTGATTACTCCATTAAGTGCTCTATTGGAACTCCTGTCCCTTGCATCTCTTTCGGCAACAACTGGCTAATTGTCATTCTCCTATTCCTCACGTCTCCTTTGAGATAGTCTCTTAATATTCTTGGCATCATGCGCTAAGAACTTTTTCAAATGCCCATGTTGAATGGCATCTTCAATTGCATTCTTGAGTTAGATGTATTCATTTGTGTTATGGCCTTTATCACGATGGAAATCGCAATGTTTATTGGAATTCCTTTTTGAGGGATTTCCTCTCATTCTTTTCGACAATCTTTGCCTATATACCTCCATCAATATGTCTAAAATTGGACCATTGATAGGTGTGTAGGACGAATATGTTGGAATCCTTGGTCTCTTTCTCTTGGCATCTGAACTTTGATTGTCATCTCTCCCAACTCTATCTTTTACCCTTCTCCTCTTGTCATTTTCCCTATCTCCTTTGTTCTGTTGGCTTTTCGTTGAGCCTTTATGTTATCTTTTTGTCAAATGTATGAGGTTACCTTCACCTTGAACTTAGGGAATGTTCTCAACTTATTCTTTGTGAGAGAATTGAAAAAGTCTCCATGGGGCTTGACTCCATCAATTATGGCGTTGAGGGCTACAATCATGTCCAATTTTGGGATCTAAACCATCTCAGCTATAAACTTGGCCAAGTAATCTCTGATCGTTTTTTGATTGTGGTAAGGATTGAAGAATCCTTAACAAGAAGCTTAATTGCAAGGAAGTACCAAAGAAACACTTCTGTTAGTTCTTTGACACAGGAAATTGTGTTTGGTTTGAAATGTTTGAATCACGTACTAGCCACATTCCTCAAGGTTGAGGGAAAAGCCTGATAAGCCACTACATTACTCAAATTGTGCAACTTAGCCAATGTACGGTAGTATTCTAAATGATCTTTAGGATCTTTTGTCCCACCATAAGTATCAAATTGTGGTAGCTTGATGTGTTGTGGCATTAGTTCCTCCAAAACCTCAAGAGTGAAGGGGCTCTTCTTAATTTAGAATTGCTTGCTCGTTGCAACAAGGTTGCTGACATGCAAAGGTCCAACATGGTGTACCTACAACAGTTGCTTGGCTCTATTAATTTTTTTTAATGCAAGAATCGAAGGTCTCATCATAACCTTGGCTTGCTTTTTTCAACAATTCAGGTGAATAAATTGAGTCATCACTATTTTCGGTGTCATGATTGCCATGCTCTTTGTTTTGATTTAGGTTAACATTATTATGGAGAAGGTTAAGGATATGTTCATGTTTTTTGTTTAATTCTTGATTTTCTTTAGCTAAATCGAGGCAAAGTTGTTCAAACCTAGCCAAATGTTCTTCATCTGTATGCCTATTCCCTCCCTCAAGGTGTTAGGAGGAAGTGCCAGCACCTGTACTCTTAGTCATTATAGTTTTCGCCATATGGGTATGTTTGAGAAAAAACAAATGGTGCCAAATGTTGTTGGTGGATTTTGGTAATTGGAATTATTCTATAAAGAAAGGAAAAGCTCTTGGTATCAAGGTCAGTTGGGTGCAACCACTCCAATGCTTAAGTTAGTAAATATGAATAGAGAAAGTTGAGTGAGTGGTTAAGAGGTATTAGACCCTCTTACTATGTTTCTTTCTTGTATTTATAGGTAAATGTCGTGTCTAAAGTAGCGGTTATTGGAATAATTATTGAGACACATAGAAAACTCTTGATTAGATACATTCCCTTAAATGTAGGGAGAGTAAGCTGTTATGTAATATAACTATGCTAGTGATAACTATTCGTACCAATTCCCTTGAATTCAAATTAGGAATGGATCTATGTTACTTAGCGAGATGCCAATAATACAAATTATTTAGCCTATTAGCAGCCAAATGGGTGAGTAAGTAAAGCTTTGAGTATCAACATTTGACAAGCCGAGTGAACGGAAACTGACTATCGATAGTATGTGTATTATAAGTTGTTGTTGAATGGGGCTTGCATTCTATGTGAGTGGTAGTGGTTGTTGTACAGTAGCCATCGTAAGCAGTTTACTATTGTGGTTGGGTTAAGCATCACTAGGTGTTGAGTAATTGGATCATGTGCCTATGTGGTGGTAATGGAATCTTGGAGTCATTTGGGTTACAATTAAAGATTAAGGGCAGATTAGGTTTGTCGAAGTTAAGGGCATCACAATGGTATAGGGGTTGTAGCTGAGGTTAGTCAAAAGTAAGTGTAAGTGATGGTGGAAGGATGAGAAACTATGTATGGTGATGATGAAGTTGGCTGTGGATTGGGATTGAAAGAGGATTGATGATGGAGTCCCCTTCTACTGATTATTGTGTTCCTTTTACAAACTTGCCATAGAAATTCATCCTCAAATTAACATGAATCTATCATGGATGAAGTTCTATCACTTTTTAATTTTATCAAATCTTTGTTCAATGGATATGAATACCAATCTTTTAAGATTTAGTAGTTTCAATAAAATCCATGAAAATTTGTTAAAGATTTAATAAAATCTTGTGTAAGTTCATCTTCTACAAGATCTTAGCCAAAAATTTAATAAAGAAGATAGCTATGCAAAAGGAAAAATTTTCAATTGCTATTGCCTAATGTTGAACCAGTGACCTCTTTATCCTAATCCTAAATACGTGCCCTTGACCAACTTGGCTAGCCTTTTTTCTCAATTTATCATGTGCGTAGATTAGACTTAAGCTCTTCTTGTTAGGCTTAACTCTAATTCAAACTTCAACACTAAAGCCTAATCCATTCCAAATTGTTTTAAAATCACCTAAACACATACATGCTAAACACCATTTTTTTAACTTAATAAATCTCGGGTCTTATTTTAATTAGTCTAATTAAAAATATTTAAACTTAGACTAGAGTCGACTTTCATGAGTTCAATTTTTTTCCTGGACTTTTCTTGAAGATTATTTCTAATGCAGTGCAATTTTTAAAAGACTCAAAATTTATTAAATGGCATATATATTTTTAACTTATACCCAATTTGACCCTAAACGATTGGTCGACGTGACTTAGATTCTTTTGATACTTTGTATTTTTACAATTTTTCAATTTTTTTTTTTGGTAAACCTAGCCCAAAAGTAAAGAGACTAAAATTAAAATAAAGAGTGGTAAAAATGGAATATCTACAGCTGGTCCAATAAGTTGATTCCTATCACTTGCTTAGGGGTCGGAAAGATTTATCTTTAAGTCCGAAGAGGTCTCTTGGTTTTTCTTCATTCTAGCATCTATTGAGTCTTCTTTAAGTCGATGGGGAATTAGGTCAGATACTTTGAAGGTGGAGAAAACACCATAGTTCTCGGTTAATTCAATTTGGTAAGTGGTGGAGCTAGCTTGCTCTATTTTTGATGTAGAAATCATTCTTGGTCGAGGTGGATCCATATTAAGTCACCTGGTATGAAAGAAATAGTTTAGTGGCCATGACTACTAATCTTTTGCTACCTCTTATTAGATTTGGGGATCTTCCTTGCCATGGACTAATGAAGTTCTTGTAATTCTTAGGCTCGGGCAACTCTAGTTTGACTCTCTTTAGTAGCTGTGAGGGTACCGATTAGATTTAAGGTGATGCACTACCGATCAGCGGTCCCATTACTTATACGCATCTTCAAGGCCTCCAATCCATTTCCTAAAGAATTCTCTCTTGGCAACCTACTAATGACAAGAAATTGTACATTGAATAAAGGTAGTTGAATTCCTTAAGCATTCCACATTATCATACATTGATTTGTACACTCTGTAGTGATGATGCTAACCATTCCCTTGTCGAAGACCCTGTGCTAAGTATACCGACCAATTGCTGCCA
Source organism: Lumnitzera racemosa (assembly GCA_024138005.1). NCBI lineage: Eukaryota > Viridiplantae > Streptophyta > Magnoliopsida > Myrtales > Combretaceae > Lumnitzera > Lumnitzera racemosa. The sequence goes on along the minus strand of JAMXBC010000002.1, from coordinate 66,015,524 downwards.
AGAATCACTTACCAAGTGATGAGAACTCACTTAAACGGCCATGTAGTTTTCTCTCGGCATACCACCATTTGTCTTATCCCAGCTCCTTTAGTACCGCAACATTTTGGCCCTTCCCACTTGCTATGCTTAGAGAATACTCGTATGGGACCAATGCTGCATTACCAGCTGCCCACCTTGTTTGACATTTAAGTACTTTTCCATTTTTGGTTTCTTATCCTTTTTACCCTTTTTGTATGTACTAGGAATCCCCTTTTGTATGTGTTAGGAATCCCCTTTTTGTAAATACTTTCTTGTAATTTCTTTATTTATAATGTTGCCCTAAGGACTTACCATAAATAGTCCTTTTCTCTTGTAAGCCAAATATAACTTACATCTTAATATTGAATACTCTATTCTTATGAGACAATCCTCTCTAAGTCTATACCCCTTACATTCTTATCTAATCTTACCGAGTAGCTCAAGATTAGTAGCAAGTAGGCCTTAACATCAACTTGTGCATTATATCAAGTGAGGTGTCAAGTCTTGTTGTATTCATTGGTAAGTTACATCCTCTGAGTAGCTTTACGTCAGCTACTTTTGTTTGATTGTGGACCGTTTCCTTCTAATTTTCTTTGATATCTCAAATGACCCATTTCAGTTCAATTCTGACCCGGTAAGTCCTAGTGATAACTAAGCTCCTAGGTATAGGGACGAGATGCTGTGTGACCTCATATCCATGTGTACATCCCACATATTACTCAGTCGACCATGGTTATTTGACTTAAGGGTGTTACACGATGGGTATAAAAACACCTACATGTTTCAAAAGGATGGTAAGAAAGTTAAGTTAACACTAATGAGCCTTAAGGAAGTGCAAGAAGCCTAGGAAAAGGTTGTGAGATCTCTACAGCGAAAGTCCTTAGTGATTTCCTGAGCTCAGTTTGCATGAGAGGTCAAACCTGAGGACTATGTACTCCTTTTAGTTAAGAGACTCCTAGAGGTTAGAGAGGCTGCGAACTTACCTGTCGAAGTGCTACAACTGCTTTAGGAAGTTGCTGACCTATTTCCATCCGAGATGCCAAAAGGATTACCTCCCTTGAGAGGAATTGAGCATTACATCGATCTTTAACTTAGAGCAAGCCTACTAAATTGACCTACCTATAGACTGAATCCTGAACAGGCAACCGAGTTGAAAAGGTAAGTTGATGAGTTGGTGGATTATGCATATGTTTGTGAGAGCATGAGCTTATGTGCCATCACAGCCGTGCTAGTACTAAAGAAAGATGGATCATGGAGGATGTACATTGACAGCCATACCATCAATAAGATTACGGTTAAAACCGATACTCGATATTGCAGTTGGATGATATACTAGATGAGTTCATAGTGCATGCATCTTTTTGAAAATAGATCTAAAGAGTGGCTATCATCAAATACGAATAAGACTGGGAGATGAATAGAAAATAGCTTTTAAGACTCAGGATAGTCTATTTGAGTGGATGGTTATGCCATTTGGTTTAACTAAAGTGCCAAGTACATTCATGCGACTCATGAATCATGTGCTTTAAGCATTGATAGGCAAATGTGTTGTTTATTTTGGCGATATTTTGTTTTATAGTACTAACTTTCTTATTCATATCGAACATTTGAGATTGGTGTTTAATATACTCTATGCCAAGAAATTATTCGGCAACCTGAAGAAATGTGCATTCTATTAAAGGGAGGTAGTATTCTTCGGATATGTCGTTTCAGGGAGTGGAGTTTGCGTTAATGAGGAAAAGGTCAAGGCTATTAATGAGTGGCCTACGCCGATAAGTGCAGCTGATGTCAGGAGCTTCCATAGCTTAGCCTTATTCTATTGAAGATTTATCTGGAACTTCAGCTCCATAACTACGCTGTTGACTAACCAAGAAGAATGTTAAGTTTAAATGGATAGAAAAGGCTCAGAGGAGTTTTGAAGATTTGAAGTGTAAGCCGAAGTCTGCTCCAGTACTTGCCCTACTAGATTTCAAGAAGGTTTTTAAGGTTGAATGTGATGTGTTTGGTGTCGACATTGGTGCTATACTTATGCAGGAATGCCAACCCATTGCTTACTTCAATGAAAACTTCGAAGTACTGCCCTGAATTACTTAGCCTATGACAAAGAGTTCTATGCCCTTATCTATATACTTAAGAGCTAGCAACATTAGCTATTGCCGAGAAAATTCATCATCCATTCTAATCATAATCTCTTAAGCATCTTCATCGGTAACAGAAGCTTCTCGGCATCACGCCAAGTGGGTCGAGTTCTTGGAAGCCTTTTACTATGTTATCAAGTATAAGAAGGGAAGCACTAATATAGTAGCTGATGCGCTTTCTCATTGTCATACCCTCATCATGACGTTGAAAGCTAAAGTGCTTGGATTTGACACTCTACTTCATTGATATGAGCATGACCCATATCTTGGGCCTTTAGTAGCCAAGTGCAGTGATAGAGGAGCTATGGACAAATTTTAATTAAGTAAGGGTTTCTTGATGAAGGACAAGCAAATGTGTGTGCCGAGTGGTTCTACAAAAGCTTTTACTTAGGCTAAATAATGACTAAACTCACAAAAACTCCACACAAACATTAAGACTTAGTGACTTTGAACTCAAACCAGCAAAATGACCAATTCCAAAGATGAATTCCAAATTTGGAAAATTTTGTAAAAACCCATGTGTACTCATTTTTAATACGTTGTCATTTCAGTTTTATAAAAATGATACTTTTAAGTTTGCAAAAATCATGATAAATCACCTGGTTGACCACTTCTGTCCTAAAATTGCATGCAACTTCATGAAACATCATTTTATCAGCAAGAACATGCAAAAAAATCAAATTCAGCCAAAGATAATTAAAGATCAACCATTTTTCTAAAATTTCCAAATTTGGCAGTTTTTGGTAAATCAACATTAACAATATTTTGCCAAGCAAATTTGGGAATACTTTTGACATAGCTTAAAAATAAATATTATGAAAAGCCTATAGAAAATGTTTTAGCTTGAAACAACATTATTTTCCCTTTTGAAAAAATATGCTTGAAACGGCTTGTTTTTTAAGAATGATATATGAGTCATGCATATTTTGAAAAACTGACATTTTTCCATGAAAGTATACTAAAAGTAACCTAGGAATACAACTTTTCATAACTTTCTAAGTTAGTTTACTATTTTTAAAATTTTTACAGAAAATTGGGTATAAAAAGGAGACTCACCAATGTAACTTGCTTCGGTGCCAATCTAATAGTAGAGGCTTGTCGATAGCCTAAATTGTTGCCTTTTCTATTTAGGTATGGTGGTGGTGTGGTGTCCAGTTGTCACATGATGGTAGTTCTCCACTTAGTTGAATTTTCACTTTGAATTTCTAAACTTTCTTATTATTTTTCTAAATTTTTTGAAACTCCAAATTTTGTTCCAAAGTTTTCCTAAGCTCTCAATCTCTCTAAAGAGTGTAAAGTGTGTGGGTTTTGTGTTTATACCGTAGATGGTATGGGGACAAATCTACTATGTAGAAAGTGTATTCAAGAAAACCATGTTCTCGTATTGTGGGCCACCCTTGTTTTCTACCAAAAACCATACACCACCCTTGGTTTTCTTTTATATAAAACCACTTGCTACCATTAGTTTAGGAAAACCACTTATGAATATTTTATTCTACTTGTTTCCTTCATTATTACATGTTATTCCTTATCAATATAAGCATCTACAAGGTGCTAACTAAGCTTCTACAAAGGTTTACTACTAAACTATAGTCCTTCTTTTTTCATGTGTTTAACATTATTTTTATTATCCTACTTATATTTTCTAAGGATATACTTTCTCTTAAATAATTTCCCATGCCTAGCCTTTGACTTTTTATTTAAACCCAATTATCGGTTTTGGTTAACCCAACACCTTTTTAATAAATTCTCATATATAAATTATTTTAAGGATTTAACTTTATGGAATAACTTCTTCTAAATTTTACAGCCTGGCCATAAATTTTCACCAAGTTCGGTCAATGTCGACTGATGCCCTAAATTTAGGGGCTTCGAAACCTGGAGGCTATCACAAGAACTCTAGTAAAACCTATAATGAGAAATTGATCTCGTAGATTTTTTGCAATATTTGTAAGCAAAGGGGTCCTAAGGCAATTGATTATAGGGTAGCTAGAAGGTAGACAGCTGTGGTCATACAATAAATACCGGTATAACACCTAGTAAGGGCACTAGTCAAAGCTCCAGTTCCCAATCTACAGAGATCAAGGTAGTAAGTTCTCATATGTGTCTTCACCTTATAGCAGCAATAGCATCAAGAATATCTTGAGTAGGATACTATGGCAAGTAAAATCCTTATACACTATATTAGTGCTTTTGTGTTGTTTAACACTAGTGCTATGCACTCATGTATATCTTATGTGTTTTTGCATGCATGTGATTTGAAAATTGAGTTAGTATGTGATCTTTTCAGTGTTGATACTCCTTTGGAAGTAGCAGAAGTGTTAGATTAGCATTGAAGAGAAGTACACATCAAAGTTCAACAGTGAATGTTCCCTATAGGCATAATGGGTTTTCGATATGATGGACTTTGATGTGATACTTGAAGTGAATTGTCTATCTAAGTACCATGCCACTACAAATTACCACAACATGGTGGTATATTTTGATCCCCTAAGAGAAGAGCAATTCTCTTTAAAGCTAGAATGGCAAAGTTTAGTGAATGTTACCACTCATGAATTATGGAGTAAAGGTAAGTTGGCTACCATGACCTTACAAGCAAATAAAGACAAGATAATTGAAGAATTTCCAATTGTGAATGAGTTCTTAGATGTATTTCCAAAAGACTTTTCAAGTTTACCACCCACTGGAGAGGTTGAGTTCAACATCAATTTGATGTCGGATACAAAGACAATTTTAAAGCCTGCATATAGAATGGCTCTAATAGAGTCAGTGAAATTGAAGACCTAATTAAAGGAACTAGAGGAGAAGGGCTTTATCAAGCCAAGTGTGCCACCTTAGGTTGCACCTGTGCTTTTTGTCGAAATGAAAGATCATAACATGAGGTTATACATTGATTATAAAGAGCTAAACAAAGTAACTATCAAGAACAAATATCCCATCCCTAGAGCTGACGACTTGTTTAATCAATTGTAAGGAGCTTAACTATTCTCTAAAGTTGATCTAAGATCAAGATAGCACCAATTGACAATTAAGGAAGAGGATATTCAGAAAACCACCTTCAAAACTTACTATAGCTAATATGAGTTTCAAGTGATGTTGTTTAGCTTAACTAATGAACTAGCAACATTCATAGATCTTATGAATAGGGTTTTTAGAGATTTTTTGGACAAGTTTGTGGTTGTTGTTATAGATGACATTTTGGTACACTCTAAAAGTAAGGAAAAGCATGAGAAGCATCTATGTATGGTACTAAGTAGGCTATAGGCAAGGAGACCATATGCTAAGTTCCAAAAGTGCGAGTTTTAGCTTGAGAAGGTGTCCTTTCTTAGGCATATAGTAACTAAGGAAGGTATTTCTATTGACCCAAAGAATATTGGAGCAATGGTTGATTGTCCTAGATCCCAAATAGTTACAAAATCAAAATTTTCTTGGGTTGGTAGGTTATTATTATAAGTGATATATGGAAGGCTTTTTTAAAATAGTGGCACCACTTACTAGATTGACTTAAAAGGGAGTACAGTTTATTTGGGATGAAGAGTTTAAGGCAAGTTTTATGAAACAAAAAAAAAAAAAACTTATTTTACCCCTAGTGTTGGCATTACTCCAAAGTGACAAGGAGTATGTTATTTCTAGTAATGCTTCCATATAAGGCTTAGGTATGTTTTGATGCAAGAGGGGAAGGTGATTACCTATACTTCCCAATAGTTAAAGCCATACGAAAAGAACTACCTTAATCATGTCTTAAGGCTGGTAGAGATTGTTTTAGCTTTAAAACTTTAGAGACATTATTTATATGGTGAAAGGTGTCAAGTATTTATAGATCACAAGAGTTTGAAATGGATATTCACACAAAAGGAGCTAAATCTAAGATAGAGATGATGGCTAGAGTTAATCAAATACTATGATATTGACATTTAATATGATCCAAGTAAAGCAAATGTGGTGGAAAATGCTTGCAACAGAAAGAAATAAGGCAATTGAGCAGAACTAATCACATCATAGTAATCTCATGCGTAGATTGGAGTTGGAGGTAGTGACTTGATAGGTAGGGGCCTATTGATAGATCTATGCATACAACCGACTCTTGTCGATAAAATAAAAAGTTTCACAAATTGAAGATGCTATAATTTAAGAAATCAAGAGAAAAAAGGGAACATGGTAAAGCAGCTGAATTCTATATTGATGCTAAGGGTGTTTTGAGATATGGATGTAGGTTGTATGTACCAAACTAGGAAGAGTTGAAGCAAGAAATTTTAAGAGAAGCACATCACTCTAGGTAATCTACTCATTTCGGGAGTACTAAGATTTATAAGGACTTAAAGAAGCACCACTAGTGAAATAGCATGAAGCGAAAAATTGCAAAGTATGTTTCTAAGTGTACTACACACCAAACGATAAAGATTGAGCATAAAAGTTTAGATGAAGAGTTGCAACCCTTGTCTATTCCAAAATGGAAATTGGAAGCATTTGACATGGATTATATCACATACCTCCTTAAAATAAAGGAAAAGCATGACACGATTAGGTGATAGTAGATCGATTGACGAAGATAACTTACTTCATTCCTATGAGACTAAATGACAGGAGAGAGAGGTTAGCTAAGCTGTATGTTTAGAAGATAATAAGACTATATGTGATTTCAATTACAATTACATCTAATAAAGATATATAGTTTGTAAGAAAATTCTAGAAAGGTTTGTAGAGGTACTAAGGGGCAGTTTAATAAGGCTTTTTATCCTTAAATCAATAGACAATCTGAGAGGATAATACAAATCCGAAAAGATATGCTTAGAGCCTATGCACTTGACTTTAGAGGTAATTGGGAAGAACACTTACCTTTAGTTGAGTTTACTTATAGCAATAGTTACCAAGGTATGATATAAATGGCTCTAAGTGAGACATTGTATGGAAGGAAGTGCAGGTCTCCCTTACATTGGGATGAAGTTGGAGAAAGGCACATCCTAGTGCTAGAGTTTATATAGGAGTCTGTTGATAAGGTGTAGGTGATCAAGCAATGCATGCAAGCAGCCCAAAGTAGATGGAAAAGTTTTATCAACAAAAAATGACATCCTTTAAAGTTTAAAGTAAGAGATTTGGTTCCAATGAAGATATCCTGTATGAAAGGTGTAATTAGATTTGGTTTAAAAGGAAAGCTATGCCTCAAGTATATCGAACCATTTAAAGTAATGGAAAGGATTAGTAAGGCTGCTTACAAGTTAGCATTAGCACCTAGCTTAATAGGAGGACACAACATGTTCTATGTGTTTATGTTATAGAAATATGTACTCAATAAGGATTAAGATGTTGCTTAAGATGCAACTCAAGGCAAAGCTCCAATTATGGCACTCGAAGAGTTAGAGTTATAATTAAATTGAACAAGAATGGAGTGATGGATAAAGATAGTGGATACAAAGGTTCAAGAGCTAAGGAGAAGGAAAATACCATATGTCAAAGTGTAGTAGGCTAGCTACCTAAAATGAGAGGCTACATCAAAGTTAGAGGAAGAGATAAGAAGAAAATATCTAAAGTTATGGTATTAGAAATGAGTTATTATTATTGAAGGCTGATAAGGTAAATAATAAAAGTGCTAGAGCAAGGTTAAAATACTAAAAATTTATAACCTAGCCTTTACAAAAAAGTACTTCTCTCTATTTAAGGGTCTCATTTAGACTACCTTTGTGTTATAGAGTTGGACTCACCCATAACTAACTTAACAAATCCTAAAGGCAAGACATAAAGTACCTTAGACTTTATTGGTTTCGTTGAAATACAAAATTGATTATGATTCTTTTGGTAGTGCAAGAGGAAGGACTTGGTGGTAGGTTAAACTCATAAAGATAGTCATAACACTAAAACAATTGTTGGTAAATGTTTTGATAATTATGGTTAAGCATTGGGTTAAATCTAAAAGTGTATTTTCAATTTTAAGGTAGTGAATAATCATTTAGATTAGAAGAATTCAGAGAATCTCTTTATGGTTCCTATAATTGTAAGGTAATGTATTCTTTCCTTCACAATATTGTATTTTTTATAGAAATTGTATAGTTGGTTATACTGTAAGTTGTTAAGGCAAACTAATGGAAATTAGACAACTAGACCCTTGACTCGAGCCCATACTCAAGGTTTTAAAGGACTAATGAAGCGAATTCTAACTTTCCAGCCAACATTAGTTGAGGCCAAGCTAATTCTCACTATCGAATAACTTCACTTGCCTAAATAAGCTATTTTAGTTATGCCAACCATCATGTGCCTGCTTGATTCATATTCCTTTTACTGCTTAGCCAATACTAATGTTTGCTTTACTCTACTTGTACTAATCACTGGCTCAGCAATACTTATGCTTAGAACCCTTGAACTCTTCAAAGTCAATGTCTCCTCAAAAGAACTACCCCATGGTTTGATTGAACCCTCTACTCAACAACTTCTAACTTGATTGTACAACTTTGTCTCTTTCTTCTAGAAGCGGCCTAATGACTAAATGCCACATGTCTAACACTATGAAAAAGGATGAGCCACATAAATTATCAATTTTTTTTTTATTTTTCATTTGTAACCTTTATTATTCCTTGTACATGACATTTTTTAAACAATACCCTTTTTTGTCTTTTCCATTTTAAGTATTATGTCCTAACTTTTCGGGTATATATACCCTTGTAAATATAGCCACAACATATCTCTGATATTGAATATACTTCATTGTCTCTTTTTATAAGCATTCCCTTCACTCTTATCTTAATCCTTAAGCAGGGCTAAGTGATGAGTACCCTTACCAAGCTAGCTTATGTGTCATATTGAGTTCTCTTTGTGAGACGTTGGTAGTTCCCTAGTGCATAATATCCTTGGAGCTGACCATGGTTTTCTTGTTCATTCTCTGTTTCATGCACTTTTTACATCCTCATTTTCAAGCTTTTTGTAAGCTTAAACCCACCTTTGATACGGTTGACCTTGTCTACTCTTGGCATGACCTATCATCTTGGTATCAAAGTAAAGGTTTGTAATGGGTAAGTTGATATTTAGCTGTGATTATTACTATGTAGTATGTAGTATTGGTTATAGTAGAGTATGTTATGGTTATGCTAGAGTTAACTGTGAATATTTGAGTTAGTAGAAGTCATAGTGGTTTATTGTTGCATGTACCCTATTGTACTATATTTTGTGCTGTGAAAACAAAGCAAGTAGTAATTGTATGTTTACTATGAAGTAGTACGTTGGGTGTTTAGGAACCATAAGTATGTATTGTTTTGTGAGAAAGCCTGGTGTTGTTTGTTCGTATAAACATGTAGTTAAGTAAAGGATGACCGATTCAAGAGTACATACTAATATTGGAGATGATAATAGTGGTGTTGTCCTTAATGGCCAACAACCCCAAAAATACTCTTAGAAGCACTAATGAGTGGTTTGATGAAATGGCCAATATGATAACCGACCTAATCAAAGTTGTTCATGCATTAGCCTTTCAGCTTGCTAATGCTACTTAGAATACTTCCCGAGCTACCCAGTCAGTGAGAGGACAAATCCTAACTCGACAAAATTAAGGTGAAACAATGGGAGAATGTTTGTAGAGAAGGATTGGTTTAGGGGAAGTAGATATAGAGGATGAAGAAGAAGAACATATTGACATAGAAGAACAAGCTTAAGTATACTAAGCTACTAATCTTATAAAGCTTCAAATCCCAAGCTTTAATGGTTTTGGAAATGTTGATGAGTATCTCAACTGGAAAGAAAAAGTAGAATGAGTCTTTGACTATTATTGGTATGAGGACTGAAAGAAAATAAGACTTGCTTTTGTAAAGTTCTTATTGTTACTCCCGAAGTCACAGAGTTGCAACAGTCCCTCTATGTAAACCATTCTATGATAGTGACTGACCCAGCAATACCTACCACAGACATAATTTGCACAAGGCGTTGACGACTCCTCGCTTTGAAGTAAACAGTCCAATTAAATTTTTAACTACAATTATGGTAAAGTTCACAAATTTTAAATAAACCTATATAATTATATGTAAAGTTCACAGAACTTCCCAAGAAATTCTACATATACACAACAGTTTACTAATTTACATAATAATTATCAGTCTTTCATCCTCAAACTATGAAGGACATTCTCACTACACATCATTACTAAGCAAATTGCTTCTACACCCCTAGCTTCAAAAGGACAAACCTCTGGATAATTGTAAGGCGGCATAATACTTGAAGTGTTCAAAGATCTGGACATGCAAAAGGATCTATAGGGATATGAGCAACTATAGCTCAGTAAGTTGATTTGGAGACTCATGAGAGTCTACAAACATAAACAAGATTATCAAGCAATTATTTAATGCAATGCAACAATCAAGTGTCATTACACAACGTAGTCTAATCTGTTGCGAAATCAAAAAAATTTCACCCTCTCCAATCCAGGTTGAGGAGTTTCCATGTTATGCAGCAACTCACAACCAAACCCAGGCTTATGCAATGGAGACCTCGCTCCTCCCGCGTTTACCTTCGAACCATTGACTTCACCCTTGCCGCGACCTCATCTCCTGTTACTTAGTTCAACTAAGGATGAAGAAGGGACTATTTTGCAATCCTGCGTTATCCCTTTCAAAGGGGTCGGTATTTGGCTGGAGAATCCTTTGATCCCTTAATGGGTTATAATGCATGACATTTTTGGTTATTAGAATCGACTAAGATTAAATTTCATTTAGAGTGTTCAAACAATTTCACACTAATTCAATTAATCACAAAATCACTCACTTTACAAATTCAACACGCATTTAGATACATCAAAAACATGCGTAGACTAGTTACAATCACAACCATATACAATCCTAAGTCTCCAAGTACCATAAAATAGTACTCTAATACAGTGAGTAATAACCCAACTTACTTGGAGTTTCTCAGTCGCCCGATCACTCGATTATAAGCCGATCTGTCTCTGGATATCCTATAATACAAATAAGTCCTTTTTAGTTCTTATACTTTACTGATTCACATTTTAAGTTATAATTTAGCTGTTATTTACTAATGATTCATTCTACCCTATTTCGGGGTTCGGTTCCTAAATTGGATTCTAGTTTTGATTCTGAAATCTTAAATATGTTCGAATCCTAATGTGAAATTAATCATATTAAGCTTGAGTATTCTAATATCCCATTGGGTCTAAATTTAGGATTCTAAACTATTCGGTACACGCTAATCCTAATTGGTGTACCAGATTTATTCCCGATGTGAGAAAATCTTATACTTTTTTATACAATTACTAAAAATTAAATTTTATTTCAGATTTATTACATTCTGATTTCTATTTTTATATTATCTAATTAAGCCTAATTTTTTTTTGTAATATTCCTAATTTTCTATAATTAGCACATAATGCCTTCATTACTTATACTTAACACTCCAAAGGCTATAATTAGGTTTCCACATTAGAGATTATTATATCTAAATATCTAATTACTATCTAAATCAATAATTAGTGTCTTAATCACCTAATTAAACCAAAATTACCCAATTTTCCATCATTTTAGGGATAAAAATTAACTTAAAATTTTCGAAAATTAATTTTAAAAAAATGGCTTCATAGCACTATTTTATATCTCTTAAACATTCTACAGAAAAATTTTGAGCTCCAAACTACACTCCTAAGCCTATTTATTTCTAATTCTAATCATGCTCGGTTTTGCTTAATTTGTTAAGAACCCTATATTTTCAGGTTGATTAAACTAAATAACTATTTTTTCCCTAAATCTACATATAATAAAACCTTAGAATAACAAGTTTCATAATTTTCTAGGCAAAAATAACTAATTTTAAGAAATTATATAAAATTGGAACAAAATAGAGACTCACCTCGTTCGATGTCTTTTGGCCTTGCAACACCGGTCCAGGTGTATCGGCCGGTCCAAGTGGTGGGTTTGGAGTAGGGTGGTTGTGGTGGCTCGGTCTTAGACGATGGTGGTGTGTAGGTTTAGCTTACTAGCTTTTACTGCATAGTTTTCCTTTTCTTTTCTTTTTTTGTAGTTTTTCCCTTGAATTTTCGAGTCTCTCTATTTTTCTTAAACCCCTAACTGTCCAAAGGAGTTCTTTCAATTTTTTTCCTATTTATAGATGCTTTTGGTAATTAATATGCATTAATTAGACATGACATTGCCCCATTTCCTTGATTTTTAGCTTTTGTATTGCTTAATTCTAATTGGATAAATTTTCTTCTTTAACTCCTGACTTGCCACAACCAGATTTGCATCATTTCATATCCTTCTAATTTTTGTCTAATTTTTCTCAATTAATTTAATAATTTTCTTTAATTATTTACTAAGTTTTTGGCTAGTTCATGAAATTTCGCGTATTTTTACCTACACGTAAATACATGTGGGGTATATGTGAACATTCCTAATTATTATTTAGGTCATTCTATGATTTTTAGTATACATATAATCTATCTCTAGTAATTTATTAGTTATTAGATTATACTTTTCGCCTTTTCGATGATTAATAATTATTATCTTAAAATTTGAAAATTTTGTAGCCTCCTATTTTATTACTTATTTTCTTAAATTCAAGTTTACGGAGTCATTTTTACTAATATTTCTCTCTATAGTTTATAACTCGGGTTTGATTGGATCCTTTAGCCGATCTCCCTAAACCTTGTGCTCTAAGTTTAATCCTACGGTCTCTTGGCTTACTTTAGGGCTTACACCTATGATATGCCGCAACGTGGTTGAGGAACTTCTAGGCCATGAGAATGAGAGAAAGATACAGAGAAGCTAATACCTTACCTGAAATGAAAAGAATCCTTAGAAATAGATTTATACTAGATACTTATTTGGAAGATGCTTTTGCTCGACTTCAAGAGCAAAGATAAGTGTCGAGTCTGATTTTTCGGTTTTTTAATTATTTAAAATTGATTTCTCATTTCTTGATTAATACTAAACCCAAACCCATTTAATATTAATCCTCGACTAAAGAAATTGAGAAATTTCGGTTTTTTATTAAAAATAATTTTTGGAGTCGCCACCCGACCAAAATCGGGAAAAGAAAAAGAAACCATAACCAATTGGGTGGATTGGTTACGATTTAACTATCGGTCTTTGATTTGAAATTTAATAAAGAACTAGAGGTTTCCGAATTCGGGGGCTAACCTATTAAACCCTTAACGGGTACCACTATCTATTTGCCGTAATTAGGATTATTTTTCTAATGATAATATTTAAAAAAAATAAATAAAAAATAAAAGAAAAAAGAACCTAAGTTTCTATATTTTTTATCGTCGCCTCAAAGGTGCCTACGTACCCGCTAACCGGAGCAGACGATGGTAGTTGTTTCAAAAAAAATTTTAGTGGGTTGGTTCTTTTTATAAAAAATGATTGGTTGAATTTATGTTTTTATTAACCATTTTATTTTTATTAAGAAAAATCCCTAGAAGCCTAATTTTTATTCCTAATTAAAAAAAAAAACCTAATTTTTGAAAAGTGCCAAATTAAAATTTTTATTTAAAAATAACTAAGTGATAATTTTTTTTATTTTCAAGAAAAGCCCTAAAGATTTTATGAAATATGCAATATTCTACATGATGAAGCTTTTATATAGAAAAGATGCTTAAAACATAAGAAAGAAAGAAAGAAAGAAAGAAAGAAAGAAAGAAAAAAAAAATTTCCTAATCATAGAAAAGGTGCCTTAATCATAGAAAAGATATATAAATCATAGAAAAGATGTCTGAATCATAAAAAAGAAACCTAAACTATGAAAAAGACATCTAAACTATGAAAAAGACATCTAGACAATGAAAAAAACATCTAGACTATGGAAAAAGACATCTAAACTATGGAAAAGACATCTAAACTATGGAAAAGACATCTAAACTATGGAAAAGATGTCTAACCATAGAAAAGAAGTCAATTAAAAATTTTTTTTATTTTATCAACATCAAAATGATTTTTTAATTTAGAAAAATTATATATTTTATCATCGCCCCGAAGGTGTCAATGTACCCGCTAGCCAGGATCAGACGATCGAAGTTCTTTTTGAAAAATTTAGCGTGTTGATTGATTTTAATTTTGAAAACTGTCCAAATTTACGTTTTAATTTATTCGATTTATTTAAAAAAATCTAAAGGGTCCTAACTCATAAGTGATTAAAAAAAAACTCTCTAAAAGTCTTAAAAAAATTTTTTAAAAGGGTTTTTCATTATTAATTTTTATTAAAAAATTTTCCTATGTAAAGATTTCTAAAAAAGACTACAAGAAAAATCCTAGGCTAACATATAAATATATATTTATTTTTATCTATGCTACTACTATCAAACAGCTATTTACTTAAATCAATATAACATATTTAACTTATTAAGAAAAATCATGCTAAAAGAAATACACTAAACTAATATATACATGCATATGCTATATCTAATAATAATAATAATAATAATAATAATAATAATAATAATAATAATAATAATAATAATAATAATAATAATAATAATAATAATAATAATAATAATAATAATAATAATAATAATAATAATAATAATAATAATAACTAAATAAAAAAAACTGAACTAAACCGAACCTGAATTACTGTTTATAGCAGTGGTGATGGACAAAGGTCGTTGGGCATATGTGCAAATTTCCAGGCGAAGGAATACATGTTTGGTCGCGGATTGGGTCGTGGAACTTCAACTTGTCATTGATTATTGCGAGGATAGTCAAGTCAGGGAACTTCAGTGCGTAAATCTGTTGGTTATCAGGAACTTCAGCGATGAGGCTTGCGTCAGGAAGGCTTCGGGAGACGGACACACTTCCACCCTACAGGCTGATGCTATGCGTAGACTTGCCGCGATAGGAGACGGACACACTTCTACCCTGTAGGCTGCTGCTGTTCGTGAATTTGTTGCGACAGCGCGTGTTTGTCGGATCAGTGACGATGAGGCTGCTGTTCGTTGCTGTATGACCGATCGGCGTGGATTATTGCGTGGCGTGTTGTTTGTCGGATCAGTGACGATGAAATGGGGTAGTGGTTGCTGTTGGATTGGAATTTGGATGTGCAGCAGGCGTAGAGATGCTGCCGCTTCTGTTTGTCGATGAAGCAGATTTTTTCAATTTGATCTCCTGTCTCGTTGTAGTTTTTATCTTTTTTATAAAGTCCAAATCAAATTCTAATATATCCGATTAAACTAGATTCAAATCTCAGTCAAATCTGATTTAGCTAGAATTTAATTAGATAAGATTATTTTGCAAAGATAGAAAAATAAAGACATTAGTACCTGTAGAGACTCAAATCCGTGACATCCAACTAAATCTACCCAAGCGCTCTGTTACTTATCCGTTAGGCCGTTGACCTGTTTCTTAACATTCATTTCAATTAAATTATATTTAAACTATCTAAATCCCTAAAAAAAAATTTTGACTAAACTAAAATTAAAACTAACATTAAACTAATTATTCCTAATATAAATTACTTCAAAATTTTTATACTTTTTCCTTTTCTTATTTTTTTGGTATTTTTATTATTTGTTAATTTTTATTTTAGTATTATTATTTTATTATTTTATTTTATTTTATTTTTTTAATTAGGACCCTTTTTGTAAAAATAAAAACTAAGACGATGGCAGGGCAAAAATTAGGTGTCTACAATAAGGTAGTTGAATTGTTGATGAGTTTGTTCAAGAATTCCAAATGCTTATGATCCGATATGAGGTAGATGAACCTTCTACTCAAACAATTTCTAGATTCCTTACTGGAATGAGACATTATAAATCTTGCTACTTAATGGACATGTGATCAAGAGTACTTCTCGATCATTCCCAAGGACTAACTAAACAAAGAATTAAAGTTTACATTTAGAAAACCAACTTAGTTTTTCAATTCAAAAGTTCATTATCGATAAAAACTCGAATACAGGAATAACAAACTCTAAGTCACTTAAAACCCTAAACCTTAGGATAATTAAGGACTTGTGACCCTAAGTGACTAATTGAGAATCAAATTTGAATAATTTTATTCAACTCTAGAAAATTACAAAATTCCATAAGAAGTAAATCATAACTTATGAGTTGATTTAAGAACCAAACCCTAAAAGAATTACATATAAGACAATTCCCTTATCTTTACTTATAAGCTATGTTATATATGGATAGGTAAACTAACAAATCACATTAAATAACTTATCATATGAGAATTGAAATCAACTATTCCTTGATAACCTATCAAAAGCTAGTGATAAGACAAATTCCATATATCATTATAACTTATATTGTACATGGATAAGTTATCTCACCACCTTTTCAACTCAATTTTTAAATTTGTGAAATGACAAGGCCATGCCTTATTTGAACCTTACATGGCTAGTTTTAAGATAACGAATAGGAGGCCATACCTTGTCATTCAACTATCAAACCAATTGTCTTTCACTAGTACTATTCTCCACTTAATGCTTACATCATCCAATCATGTTAAAGTCTATTTTATGTATGTTTAAAGACAACAAAAAGAGGCTTGTTAGATGCATTACACACCCATTTTGAATCGATACACTCTCTCTCATCTCTTCTTATCTTTCATTTTCTTTTCTACACTTCAAACACAAAATCAAAAGGAGAAACCAAACCTTAAAAACCATACAAAAATCACCACTTCCACACTTGCATCCTCATGACATAAGACTTGTTTTTGTTGCCTTCATTTGTCTACATCAAAGGCTATTTTAGGAGATCTGAGAACACCTCAAAACTAACCTTAAATCCCAAAGTTGTGGAAGCATAAGAAGCTTGCAAAAGGAAAAGGAAAACAAGGAGCAAAAGAGGAACGTTAGCGCACAACCACCTTTTATACTACTTAGGACGAGTAAGTTTTTAAGATTTGAAGTGCTATATTAACATGTGTATAAGGTGATAACATAGCTATTCTACTTTAAGTAATAAGCTTATGAATCTCTTATATAAAAGATGGATTATGAGCATACTAAGTTTGGTATTATGTAGGAAGCATCTCTAGTACTTAAAATAGAAGTTTGTAAGTTGAGAAAATCATGAAACATGTGTCTGGATGAGGGAGTAACATGCTGGATGTGAAGTGTATGTAGGTATATAGATGTTACTTTTAATTTCATTTGGTTACATATGCTCAAATCTTGCTTTACATGATATTTTTATGAGGAAATCAACTTTTTGAGATGAAAACTAAGGTATAGAACTTATGATAAGTATGTGATTCATAACTTTTACTTAGTACTTGAGATAAATAATCATCTCATGGAAGAGAAATTAAGTTGGAGTTACAATATAAGTAGTATAGGTTCTTTGTAGGTTCTTGATTTAACACTTAAACATAAAAGAATGATGAAACAAGTTGAAAAACCAACTTAGAAGCTCTTGCATTGAACCGTGCAGATCTGGAACACCAAGAAAACTCACTTAAAAACATGATAAAACAAAGTAAACAAAGTGAAAAGATCAACAAAAGCAAGTATAATAAGTGTATAAAGCTTAAAACTCAAAATCAGGCTTAAAAATATTCAAAAGCTTAAAACTCCAAGTTGGGTCCTTAAGAAATTCTAACCAGCATCTAAATCAATCAAGAAAAGTTGTTTTAAGACCCATAGGAAGACCACACAAAACTCCCTAAGCCCATCATAGTTACTAACTTTAGTTTAGATAAAAAAAAAAAAAAGAAGCCCATTTGACCATATAAGCCTACATAAGAGTCCAAGAGAATGTTGATAGCACCAAGGACATAAGACAAGGATGGAAATATGAATTTAGAGAATTTTTTAAGCTTAGAATAATGTCCTAACCCCAAGCCCAAAAGATTTCCTAAGATAACAAAAAGCCCTACAACCAAACTAAGCCCAAAAGAACACTAAAACATGAAGATTGTTACTGTTTTGATTAGTGGATAGAATTACAGGCCTTAACATGAAAATTTAACCACACCACGTTAAAGTACACTAAAAAAAAAATGAAATTCAACTATAAGATTATAAAAATCGGATTTAAAACAATAAAGTTATATGCAATTGAAGTTTTAAGTAAAACTGGAGAAAAATACAAAACTAGGTTAAACTAAGTTAAAAGTGTAACTTAAAAGATTTTAGCTTAACCTTGTAAATTTTATTTCAATTTCTTATAATATCATATTTACAATGTTCAGGGTACCCAACTATTGGAGAAGACCTACCCTCGAACTATTATGATTGAGCTATAGTTGAGTGAGTGATTTCTAATGATCTCATGCTTGATTTTGTTCATAGTATAGTTGCATTTAAATTTATATAATAAAATTAAATGCTTATGTGATATGAGAAATGCATGTGTATGATATTATGATTGAACTCCATGACTTGTTAATCAGATAATAATTGAAATTGTTGTAATGATAGTTATGTACAATTGTTGGAATAAACTTGTTTGATCACAACGAAAACTATATTAAGTAATGATTCAACTAAAAAATTCAATGGATCATGCATTTCTCACAATTGCATCATAACTATACCGATTGTTACCTCATGCGAAAGGTGGGAAGGGGCTTATAGGAGCGGAGGCTCCTGTAGGGATTAGGCAATGGTTATGACATTATTTTATTATTGAGTCTTTATCCTAGCTATCAGGTTTAGCTATGTTTTGTGACTTCTACTTAAGGCATCTGATGTGGACTGCGAAGCCTACCACACTACTAAACTTAGGATTTTAGCACAAATTTTGTTACTTGAAAAAGGTAAGTATATTTTTCTATAAAACGAAAGATTTGTATATACTACAAATATGTTTGAGTTGATATGAGAAGAATAGTACAAATGAGAATAAAAATTCAGGTGCTAGGACCTGATTGATGGCTTATGTTGGTTAATCATCTCCAACCCGAACTATAGGTGGCATAATTTTGAGTTGCATGCAGTTCCTAGGTTGTTGCATGTATTGGTTGGCATTCTGATTGTTTATGAATTCATATGTTTATGCATGTAATAAAATTGTTATGTAGTATGACGAGGGGATTAACTTAATAAGCGTAAGCTTACACCTCGATAAATTTCTTTTGATGCCAGACCAGCTCTTCATCCGTCTGGGCTGAGGAATGCCCAAGGTAAGTCTCATGTTGTGACGGGATTGTGAATTTTAGGAAATGAAGAGGGAATTTTATAATAATGACTTGTAGATATTTATTTACTTTATTTAGTTTTTATAGTTAGACTTTCTCAATGCAAACTCTAATAGGACTTTAAATGCATTGTAATATTTTGTTGTGGAAATATACGAATTCACAATTTAACTTTAGTATTTTTGTATTTAAATGGTAAATCTTAGTTAATATACTCGATATTGCCTATTTATGGGCTTGATGGTAATGTAAAGTAGAAAGAGTCTTGTGTATCATATAGAAGGCGTATAATCAACAAGAGGGTTGAGTATAGATCTTTGTATAGTATACAATGATCTACCATGATAATAATACTGTTTGGGTAGTAATAGATATGATATTCGAGATGTAGTGGAATTATAACAATTTTCCACACTAAATGAGGCCATTAAAATTGCCTAACGAGTAGAAAGGCAAAGGAGGATTAGGATGAGCTAACCTCTAATAAGTTGATGTGGCCAATCTCACCAAGTTGTTCAAAGTAGTAGTTGAACTCCCTTGAACTCTAACCTTAGTAGAAGAGCTAAAGTAGCAACTAAGTTAAAAGGTCGCCCTATTGATTAGGAGTTGCTAATGAGAACTTTTGAGAAGAGATAAGGATTTGGGAGGAAGATGAGCAAAATCAAGTGATTTAAGTGCCAAGGATTTAGGCACATGGTTGCCCTATGTCCAAACAGAAGAACTATGACCATTAAGGGCGATGCCTCGAAAGTTGAGGTAGATAGCACGAATGAGGAACCTAAGAAGGAAAGGAAATTGGAGGAAGAGGTCAAGGTTAATGAAGAATTAGTTGAGGAAGATGCATTTTCAATGGATTTAGATAAGTTAACTTTGGTTGTCTAATGTATAATTAGTATTGAACCCTCCATCGAAGAGAAGTGGAGAGAGAACATCTTTCACATCACATGCAAGGAAAATGAGCAAGTATATGTACTCATAGTAGATAGTGGAAGTTGCACAAATGTAGTACTT